>OY997270.1:344746589-345981670 GCA_963921465.1 Triticum timopheevii | reverse complement strand
TAAGCATGAAGATGGCGGTTAATGGATCAAGATGATTGAAGGCCCAAGGCCTGGAGGCGACTCAAGGCCCAGAGGGATGAGCCACCATATGTTTAACTTGTTCTGTAAGGTAAACTTAGTTAGAAACCGAGCCGGTCACGTTTGTGTGAGCCGGCCGGGACTCTGTAAGCCGCCGGGCATCAACCTGTATATAAAGGGGTGACCCGGCGACGGGTTAACTCAAGAAACAATCGATCGAGCACTAGGTCAAGCGTATTCGCTCCCTGGTGATCAAAACCCAAGCAATACAACCGAAAGCAGGAGTAGGCTTTTACCTCATTGAGAGGGGCCGAACCTGGGTAAACTCTTTGTGTCCTTTGTCCCATTCAACCCCTTTAAGCTAACCTAGCTGTGATGGCTCCACACCCAAGTCCTTTTGCTAGGGCATCTGCCGTGTTAACTCCACGATAGTTGGCGCCCACCATGGGGCCAGAGCACGGTAGTTTCGAGTTCTTGAAGGGCAGCTTCTCAGGGATCAAGGGATATGTCGTGGGCCGAGTGACCAAGAGGCCGCGACAAAATCTACATCGATGATGCAGGCTGGGGTCCCGAGACCGATTCAATCGAATACCGGTACCGGGTCCCCTTTGGCGGAATCCATGTCTTCATCGGCAAGATCGGCGAGTCGGAGCCTGAGCCGGTCACCTGCACCAACATCATCAAGACAACTCAGCGCACGCGACCCGCCAAGGTTCAAGCCGCTGTGAAGCATGCTTTTGTGGGTTTTACTCACGGAGTGGATCTTGAGGAAGGATCTGTGTCTGGTGGAGAGACAACCATCTACTCTGATGATGAGTCCTCAACCGGCAAGACCAATTCCATGTATCAAGTGCAAGATGGTAGGCTTGGGGGCTGCTCTGATGGCGATAGTATTCCGGACCCCTATGAGCCGCCGAACAGAGTTGCGATCTTCATGGCTGGTACGCAACCAGTGCAGAATTCATCAACTGTAGCGGCAATGATTTTCGGTTCAGCGGCCGCTGGGACAGCTGGGGCAGGAGGCACTGTGCACCCTCCGACTCAAGCTTTATCTGAACTCTTGGAGGCTTTGGCAACTTTGCTAACTGTGGAGGTAACCCTAGCGAATCAAGCAGAACATAATGTGGACATTGCAAAGTTGCGAGACGAGATAGCGTAGGGTAAGGAGGATCTTAACGCTAAAAATGCTAGGATGGCAACACAGCAAGCCGCCTTCGAGGTGGAATTGCAGCGGATTCTAGCAGAAAATTTTCACTTAAGCTTGGATCAGAATGTGTCAAATGTCATTTTTCACAAAAGATACCAGAGTCGTCTGCCTTTGGAGTTCGATGCAAGGAATCTTTTCAATACGCTAGGGGTAGGACCAAGTAACTTGCTTGGCATGACCCGGGCTCCTGAAGCGCCTAGGACTAGAGCGGCGGCTCAGCCCCGTACAGCGGATCCGACTCGTGTAGATTTAACCCCGCCTCAGCGAGTCCTCCGAGTCACTTGTCTAACCCGTTGGACAACATGATTGCCGCGATGTCACGACTGGCGGCTCTCTCAGTGACAGGCGAGTCTCCTGCGGCGGTCGAGGCTTGGAAGGCTGTAGAGCTTCTTCAAACTGCGGTGGCTCAGCAGACGGCTTACTCCTGCAGCCGCGATCGAATCCATTCAACTCCATGTCAGAGTCAAAGCTATAGCCGACACATTGAGTTGCCGGCGGTTTCGAGTAGTGAGCGGTACCATAACCAGCCCCGTGGGTATGACCCACCACGGGTTGATAACCATGCTTAGCTTTTGGTAGATCAGGCCATGACACGCCGAGATGCAGAGCTAGCGGCTCAGCAACCCCATTTAAACCCTTCAACGTCCATAGAAGCTGGGATGACTTCCAGGAAGCTGGGTGTATCATGTTTAGTGCTGGCTCTACGCAATGAGCGATTACCCAAGGACTTCAAGGGCCCTCGAAAAGTACCCAATTACACAGCAGATCAACCCCCGGAGGCTTGGATTGAGAGCTACGAGATGGCCATGGAGATGTTGGACGTCAATGACGCTGCGTGTCCTAAGTATTTCACCATGATGTTGGATGGGCCGGCTCGCACCTGGCTAAAGAGATTACCCCCTAACTCCCACAGATCATGGGCTGAATTGAAGGCGCGCTTTATTCAGAATTTCAAGGATACATGCAAACAGCCCATGTCGATTCTTGATTTAGACACTTGTGTCTAGAGTGAGACCGCCCATTGGGTATGCTAGATCTCGGCTATTATCCACTCATCGGACAACATCAATGCCGGCTCAGCTATCCTGATTTTGGAGAAAATTTGCCGGTTCCTTCCCCTCAAACAGAAGCTGGGACGACTTAAGCGCCACTGCAATGATCTGTAGGAGCTTATGGCGGCTCTTGTCAAATATGCCGATTCTGATAATACTAAGGACCCTGAGTCTGATGAGGTGAAGGCTGGCAAGGGGAAGAAGAATGGCAATGCAAAGGGGCAGCAACACAATATGGCGGGTCAAGGTAATAATGGTAAGCGCAAGCAAACTGATGATGGTTCAGACTTTGTGGCTAATACCAACTTGCAGAATAATAATCAGCGTCGTAAGGGGAAGTCATTAGTGCCCCGGTTTGGCGGACCAAAGTTCAATCTTGAGGTGATAATGAATCAGCCTTGCCCAAAGCACGATACTCAAGATAAGCCGGCCTCTTATCTCTGGAAAGATTGCTTCATCATGAGGGAGTATAGAAATTCCGGCTTTTATCAGGGTAACCAGGGTCAGGATCCGGCTCTCACAGACTCGGCTTTGGAGGTGGCGGCTCAAACTCTGGATTTCAGGGCCAAGGCAATCAAGGCGGTTTCAACCAAAACCCTAATCAGGGTAATCAACAGCAACATCAGCTGTCTGGTTATCAGAGTAATCCAAAGCAGCTGAATAGTGGTCAATATCATGTGTTTACCACGAGTTTGTGCAAGCGAGACCAGAAGGTAGCTCGGTTGAGCCGGCGGTGCCTCGATACTTACGTTGGTCAGAACAATCGATTGTATGGAGCCGTGAAGATCACCCGCCCCGGGTTGATAATCCGAGTCAGCTGGCTTTGGTGGTGGCACCGCAGGTTGGAGAATACAAGTTCACTAAGGTGCTCATGGATGGGGGCAATAGTATCAATATCCTTTATTATGATACTTTTCGCCGTACGAATTTGACTGACAAAGATCTTAAGCTGTCCTCTACAGTCTTTCATGGGGTGGTGCCTGGTAAGTCGGCATATCCAGTGGGTAAGATAACTTTGGAGGTGGTTTTTGGTAATGAGTATGACTACAGGGCCAAAAAGTTGACTTTTGAGGTGGTCAAGATCAAGAGCCCTTATCATGCCTTGTTTGGACGGCCGGCTTATTCCAAGTTTATGCACAGCCTTGTTATGTTTATCTACAGCTTAAAAGCAGGGTAGTAAGGGTACCATCACGGTGCATGGCAACAGGAATATAGCTTTGGAGTGTGAGGAGGGCGATGCTGCCTATGCTGAGTCTATTTGTGCAACAGAGGAGTTGAAGTTCTACAAAGATAATGTTGACCCAGCAGATATGACCCCCTTGAAGAAGCCAACCACAGAGCAGGACCCTTTGTTGAAGTTTAAGTCGGCGGATGACACTAAACAGGTTGACTTCGTCCCTGGCGATTCATCCAAGCAGTTCATTATCAGTGCCAACATGGATCCGAAATAGGAAAGCACGCTCATTGAGTTCATCCATGAGAACCAGGACATCTTTGCATGGAAGCCGCCTGACATGCCAGGTGTACCAAGGGAACTCGCCGAGCACACTCTCAATATTGATCTGAAGTTTAAGCCAGTCAAGCAATTCCTTCGTTGTTTTAATGAAGAGAGGCGCAAGGCCATTGGTGAAGAAGTGGCCCGGCTCTTGGCGGTCGGGTTTATTGTTGAAGTCTTTCATCCTGAATGGTTGGCTAACCAGGTGTTGGTTCTTAAGAAAAATGACACTTTGCGCATGTGTGTGGATTACACGGACCTTAACAAGGCTTGTCCAGCTGATCCTTTTGCTCTCCCCCGTATTGATCAGATTATTGATGCTACAACGGGTTGTGAGTGTTTGAGTTTTTTGGATGCTTATTCTGGTTATCATCAGATCAAGATGGCAATTAATGACCAGGAGAAGACATCATTCATCACTCCCTTTGGAGCCTTCTGCTATGTGTCTATGCCTTTTGGGCTCAAGAGTGCCCAGGCGACTTATCAGCGTTGTGTTCTGAATTGCCTCCACAGCTAGATTGGACGCAATGTTCATGCTTATGTGGATGATATCATTGTGAAGTCCAGGAAGAAGGAAACCTTGCTAGATGATCTAAAGGAGACCTTCGACAATCTCCGGGTTTACAAGATGATGCTTAACCCAACCAAATGTGTTTTGGCATGCCAGCAGGCAAGCTTTTGGGTTTTCTGGTCTCGGAGAAAGGCATTGAAGCTAACCCGGAGAAAATCAAGGCTACCACTTCTTTGGCTAAGCCGACGTGTGTTAATGACATTCAACGTTTGGCAGGTCATATTGCAGCCCTAAGTCGGTTTATAAGCCGCATGGGGGAAAAGGCTATTCCTCTATATTAGTTGATGAAGAAAACGGATCACTTTGTCTGGAGTGATACCGCCATTGAGGCATTTGAGGAACTTAAGAAATAGTTGGTTGAGCCGCCGGTTCTTGCAGCTCCTATTGATAAGGAGCCCTTGCTGTTATATGTGGCTGCTAACAGCAAAGCCGTCAGTGTGGCAGTTGTTGTGGAGAGGAAGGAAGAATATTTGGTTCAAAGACAGGTTTACTATGTCAGTGAAGTATTAATTGAGTCTAAACAGAGGTATCCACATTGGCAGAAGCTAGTCTATGGAGTGTTCATGGCTGGTCGCAAATTGAAGCATTATTTCCTCGGTCATCCCATCACTGTGGTCAGTTCTGCTCCTCTTGGAAATATTATTCAAAATAGAGAAGCTACAGGCCAGGTGTCCAAGTGGCCCATTGAGCTTGGACCTCATGGTCTGAAATATATGCCTCGAACAGCCATTAAGTCTCAGGCACTTGTGGATTTTATCAATGACTGGACAGAGTTGCAGATGCCTGAGGATAAGCCGGATAATACGTATTGGACTATTCATTTTGATGGATCCAAATAGTTGGAAGGATCGGGGGCTGGAGTTATTCTGACTTCCCCACGAGGTGATAAGTTTTGTTATGTCTTGAGGTTAATGTTTGCTCTTACTAACAATGCAGCTGAATATGAGGCTTTACTCCACGGTCTTCGAATGGACAAAGAGATGAACCTAAGCCGGGTCAGGTGTTTTGGCGATTCAGATCTGGTGGCTCAGCAAGTCTCAGGTACTTGGGATTCCAAAGACCCACTCATGGTAGCTTATCGTCAGGCGGTTGATGATATTGCTGGTCATTTCAAAGGATATCAGGTGGAACATATTGATCGCTGGAAAAATGAGGTAGCTGATGCTATAAGCCGGCTGGGGTCCTAGCGTAAAGCGGTGCCAGCTAATGTTTTTCTTGATGTTCTGAATAATCCTTTAGTTAAATTGCCTATCGAAGAGGATCTTGCTATCCATGACCTGGAGGCACCGTTGGTGGCGGCTCTTCATGTTATTCCTGATTGGACAGTTCCATATTTGGCTTACATGACCCGAGGTGAGTTACCCGAGGATGAAACTTTGGCCAGGCAAATAACCCGACGGTCTATGTCAATGACCATTGTCAATGGCGAGTTACACCAATGCAGTGTCACAGGGGTGTTTCAGCGCTATATCTCTCTTGAGGAGGGCCGTGAGATTCTAAGGGAGATTCGTGAAGGAGATTGCGGCCATCATGCTGGCTCTAAGTCTCTCGTCACTAAGGCTTTTCGTCATGGATTTTATTGGCTGACGGCTCATGCTGATGTGGAAGATCTGGTTAGCAAGTGCGATGGCTATCCGAAATTTTCCAGACGAGCTCATGTGTCGGCTTAAGAATTGAGGGTGATTCCAATTACTTGGCCATTTGCAGTCTGCGGGCTGGATATGGTTGGAACTTTCAAAAGATCCAAGGACAAAAAGACCCACCGTTTGGTGGCGGTTGACAAGTTCACAAAGTGGGTTGAAGCAGAGCCGGTCAGCAAGTGTGATGCGGCAACGGCGATTCAGTTCATTAAAAAGGGATTTTTCATTTTGGTTATCGTCATAGCATCATAACTGATAATGGCACTAACCTATCTAAGGGTGCTATGAAAGAATTCTGTCAACAAGAGCATATTCGTCTTGATGTTTCATCAGTGGCTCACCCCCAGTCCAATGGTCAAGCTGAAAGGGCCAATCAAGAGAGGCATAAAATCCCGGCTTATGGTCCCTTTGCAGAGGATGCCGGGTTGTTGGGTTGAGGAGTTGCCCTCAGTGCTTTGGAGTATCAATACTACCCCGAACAGATCTACGGGTTATACGCCCTCCTTCATGGTTTACGGAGCAGAGGCAGTTCTTCCCAGTGACGCCCGTCACGACTCGCCCCGTGTGGCGGCTTATGTTTTAAAGCTGATAACGAAAAAGCACGTCAAGATGCTCTTGATTTTTTGGATGAAGAGCGCAACCTTGCGGCGGCTTGTTCGGCGATATACCAGCAAGATCTGTGCCGTTATCCTAGCTGCCGGGTTAGAACTCGAACCTTTCAAGAAGGTGATTTGGTGCTCCGGCTCATCCAGGATCAGACAGACATGCACAAATTATCCCCACCATGGGAAGGGCCCTTTGTGGTCAGCAAAAACTTGAACAACATATCGTACTACCTCATTGATGTTCAAGACCACAAGGAATCACGCACATCGGAGGAAAAGACCCGCCAGCCTTGGAACATTGCTCATCTTCGGCCTTACTACACTTGAGCCGCTGGCTCTTATGTTGTACATATTTTTGTCCATGTATATATTATGATCAAGTATAATAAAGCCGGCATCCCTAGTAATTCAGGGCCTCTGTCGTTTCATTTCTAAGTATCCAAGTCTTTATTGTCAGTTCATAAGTTCACTTGGGGGCTTCCTGCTCATTGAGCATAGCTGTGGCTACCCTCTTGATCCGGCTTGCACGCCTTGTTAAAAATTACTTGGGGCTTCCTGCTCATTGAGCATAGCTATGACTACCCTATTGATCCGGCTTATATGCCTAGTTGCAAATCACTTGGGGGCTTATTGCCCAAGTTAAAGGTTACCAAAGAGAACTTGTTGCAATGCACAGTTCAAACATAGGTATCCTGCCTTGAGGGTTCATTATACATCACTTGGGCCCTCCCTGTTCAATGAACCTAGCTTTATTTACCCTTTTGAATGGCTTGTACGCCAAGTGTAAACACCAAATTCTGGTTTATCCTCCTTGTATGTCTGCCACTCCGCCTAGGTAATCCTGGAATGACCCGCCGTACTCTTGACAGTCAATCTTATAAAGACCCTGAACTTGTCTAAAGTTAAAACGACGGTTGGTCATGTGAGGCCCGGCTTATAGGTTTTGAATAAAGGATTAACTCAGTGGCTGTGCGACCCATGAACAACACTTGATATTGAGGCTTGGCAGCCTATGAAAGCCTTGCTTTTTCTGATTTATTATTTTCTCTAAACATTGTTGGGGTTTATATCCTTGTACCATATTGACATATGGTTTAAAATGATTTAGGCCATGTAGCCTTAATCATTATGGCTCATATTTGAGCATATCTGAGGTTTTGATAACCCGTTCTGGCTTTCAACATTAAAGTCGCCGATATGTTTGGATTGTTCACTTGTATTTATGTGCTATAAGTCTTTGGGCTGTCATCCTCACCGGATATAGCGATGTAAGCCGACAGTGTGAACCAATTTCACAGGTATGTTTTAATTGTTAAATAAATATGTGCGGTTTGATGACCCGCCCTGGTTATAGACTTTAAAAGTCATCAGATAACACTTTGTTGGGCATTGTGACCCACCCTGGTTTAAACCGCCAGGGCATAAGTTGTTTATTCTGTGTGCAGGAACATTGCAAAATAGTAGAATATTCCTTGCAAACTTACCAAAGGCACATAGAAAATGCATCATCGGTTTGAAGGCAAAAACATGCACGATGGCATGACAGATCATTGTTTTCAACTAGCCTATTACAAGGCTTCCATGAAGCCCAAATTGTGTTTTTTGAGAAAAAAGTGCCATGATGTAGTTGGCAAGCCGCCACAAGGGATCAGCTGTCCTGATCTTGGCGTGTTGAAGACTCCGGGTCATCTTGCACCAGTTCTTCTTCTTCTTCTTCACCCATTGGCTGGAAGTCATATGTGGCCCAGTTGATCCCAGTCAAAGCTCTAAACATAGCTTCATCATCTATAAGGCTTGATGGATCAATATCTGGAGCGAAGGTGTGCTTACGTGTTGGCGGTATGAGATCCATGGCCTCATGAACCGGCGTTGCTACTCTCAAGTTCTCTTTGGTATAAGCCGCCTGATATTTTGACAAGTCAGTCTTTTCAGCTAGCTTGCTTGCCAAAGGGCGCATTTCCCTTACGCACTTGGTGAAATCTCCTGCTTCAAAGGGGGAGCCGTCTTCTTTCAAGCTGGGGCAGTCGGTGGCTAACTCTTCCGGGTCAAGTTCTGCTTGCCATGCCTTTGCCCGGCTCAGCGTAGTGATGGCACCGGCTCTGGCGGCTGACAGCTTCAGTTCTCCAACTCTTTGCGGCAGCACAGACAACTTCTCCAACACTTCCTTGATGTGCGAAGGTGGTTGCTTCTTATGTGAGACCGCAGAAATAGCCCGTTGAGCACCGGTGTACAACTACTCCACAAGGGTATATGCAGCTTTGAGCTTTACACGCATGTCTTGACCCAACTTGGAACTTCTGGAGCCTGCATCAGCAAAGATATTGATAAGCCGGCTAATGATCGTTATACATCGGTGGTGAAAGATTGAAGTATGATATTACTTACCAAAGATGGCGGTTGTCATGCTATTAATCTGATGCTTTAAGCCGGATAACTCATCAGTCACCGACTTAAGAGCAGCCTCAACATCTTCCACTACAGGAATCAGGCAGGCTGATGGCAAAGGCATGCCTGGCTGACGACAAAGGCCATTGCCTTCAGCCAGCAGACGGCAACAGGTCCAACTAACAGGCTACGGCAAAGGCCTCTTTGCCGTCTGCTGGGAGACGACAAAGATGCAAAGGCCTTTGTTGTCTGCTGGCAAATGACAAAGAGCGTGGACGCCACACGTGGCAGCTTAGGCCCGTTAAGTGGTTAACGGCGTGCTTTGCCATCAACTTGCAGACGGCAAACACCTTTGCATCTTTGCCGTCTGCTGGCGGACGGCAAAGATGCAAAGGTCTTTGTCGTTAGCCAGCTGACTGCAAAGCTGCCAAATAGGCCAGCCCAGTGCACCCCAGGTTGCACAGGTAGCTGCCACGTGTCAGCTTTGCCGTCTGCCAGCGGACGGCAAAGTGGTTGTATAGCCCCTATTTTTTCTTAACATCATTCAATTTGACAGAATTTCACACACACACACACACATACACATTTCAAAATAATTTCAACAAGCATACCAACAATAAGTTTCCAACTACATATCCAACATACAATGGTTTCCAACAACATATCCATACATACATATCTAAAACAACTTTCCAACAAGTTTCCAACATATCTGCAAATTAGGAAAGATGAAAGTTAGAATAAGAAGAAGACTAGATTTTCTTAAGATCTTCACTCCTCCTCCTCCTCCTCCTCCTTCTTCTTCTTCTCCTTCATCATCTTGATGCGCTTAGAGCGGCGAGGCAGTGGGATGTACTCCTCTACCACAATTGGCATGGTCCTATCGTCCCCCAACTATGGGATTGCCGGGGCCACCACCATCGCGTGGTTATCGTCATGCACCACCACCATCATGAGGCCATCTTCAGGCAGCACCATCGGTAGGTCATCATTAGTCGCCACCATCGCGAGGCCATCGTCAGCCACCACCATCATGTGGCCATCATCAGCCACCACCATCGCGAGGTCATCCCTGCTCTACTCCTCTTCTTCCCCACTCCATTCCTCCTCATCCTCGCTGCTGCTTTTGCTGTAGCCAGAGTCACTGCTGCGGCTCCCATTGCCTGACCAAATGCAACAAAGTTTCTTTTTAACAATCGGTGCGAGACAAAGCCAAATGGAGAAGAAGAAGAGGCAGAGCGTACTGGCATTGTCGTCATCCTGGTAGCGCATGTGGCACATAGTCGTGTTGAACACCTTCACGGAGAGCATGGCGTTGTCGTCGTACCTGAAGACAAGGAAGTACCCGTGCCGCAGGTCATAGGCACGGACAAACTGCTCCCAGCCACGGCACAGGTACATGTGGTCGTACCTGATCACCACCTCCACATCCCACAACCTGCAAAGCCTGCTGCCGGCCTGTCACAGCTTCATATTCTTTGGCCGATGGTCGTCCATCATCTTCATAAAAGTGTTAGGCAACCTCTACAGTGTGGGTCAAGGAGTGATGTAGCAAACAACAGAGTTATGATAAAGAGATGGGTGAAGGGGAGATCTCTCCTTTTATATACCTGCCTCCTGGAGGAATTCTCAAGTATGATCGTGAAGAACTCGAAACCTTCCAAGTAGTAATCCGGTGTGGCAGAGCGCAGCCTGCGGTAGCGGCCTACCCCCATCTCTGATAAGCAGCAGAAGAGACCAATTAGTATCTAGAACCATATCTATAAACACAGCTAGCTAGAACCATATTTGATAAATGGACCATATGCATATCTACTCCAACTTGGTTCTAATCCAACTTGGCTCTAATTCAACTGTATCATATTTGATAAATGGACATAGTTGGAACAGAGCCAAGTTTTTAGACATGAAAGTAAACTGAGAAAAAAAGCAATGCACTTGTGCTCAACAACATCAACAACACTTAATTAATTTGGTAGGTTAGTTGGCAATGGCAATTGGCACCCTTCAAAACTAGGGATTTCTTTAGACATGAAAGAAAACTAAAAATGTTGAAAAACATGTCTTAGTAATCTAAAAAAGGGAAAATAATACACTTCTTCCTCCTCCTTTTCTTCTTCTTCTTATTTTTTTCATCTTTCTTCTTTCTTCTTAACCAAAACTAAACCTAAAGTTCCTTGTGGTGTGATCACATTGGAATACTGGTGGCAACAATCATAGTTGCACCATATTTTAGGTGGCTTTAGGTTGACATATTTTAGGTGTCATGTTTTGTCTGGCATTTTGAGATTGACACACACCAAGCAAACAAACATACCTCAAATCAGAAACTAAGGGCAGTGTCCTAAAATCAATTTACTTTGTATGCAGGGATAATATGCAGGCAACTACTGAAACTGTGCAGCAGAGTAGGGAGAAAACGATGAGAGGAATTCAAACTTGATAAGTGAGTTGATCTAGGAATGTTAGTGGTAGCGACATGTATAGTTTTGCTCATCTCACAGAAAAAGGCAGCTGCTAGTTGGGACAAGGACACAAAGTGGTTAAACAGTAATACTAGAACAAAGCATCCATGCCCATGTGAACGTCAAATGAAATTTATAGGATGGAAGTAGAACAAAGCTGCCTTGTAAAGTACTCATGTAATTAACCACTTATATACTCATGAAATATCACATCAGCTAATGATCAGCTAGAAACAGGACATCTTTAGCAGACAAAGTGAAGGAGATGATTATATAAATGTCCCATCCGTTAATGATCAGCTCAAAACTGGAGGTTTTAGCAGACAAAGTGAAGAGGATGTTTATCAGATGTAAGGGACTGCTTCATCCCATAGGCAATCTCAATCGTTATAGCCAACAGGGCAGACAAGAAGTCCCACAATATGATAAATTTTAGATCACATGTTGTAAACAGACAAATAAACATTGAAACCGAGTACCAGTTGTAAAAGTATAACAAATGAGTGCATTGAGGAGGCCATGAATGAAGTAGAGATCAGTCATAACGGATAAGTCTGCAATGCAACAAGACTTCCGTTGACGCATCCATTGCGACATATACACAGAGAATGCAACGCCAAAAGCAACACTAGGACAGTGAAGAAAAATTGTTTCACATGAGTGCAATGAGGAAATTATGACTGAGTTAAGGATCAGTCATCGCATGTAAGCCTGCAGTGCACTAAGACATTCATTTATGCTTCCATTGACGCATCCATTGTGACAGATACACAGTGAATGCAACGCCAAAAGCAACAATAGGAGAGTGATGAACTAACTAAACTTGGTGCAATACTCATCATGAACTTCAAACTTCTACCAATTAAAAGTTATGGAACAACATACAAGAAAACGTTAAAAACTAATTTCCAAGTGAAGAACATATGGTTGATAAAATCATACCCTACGCCTGAAACATTGCGGGGGCTCACGGTTCCAATTAGTACTCATCTAATTAACCACTTATATACACCCTGGTGTCGCGTAAGATTTCATTCCTTTGCATATCAGAAAAACGGTCTCTGTCCAATAATTTTTCATTTTGGGGAACTTATTTATTCATAGCACATGGGCGGAAAATATGGACGACACTCGGCACGACTAGGTGTGTATCATGAGACAAAACAGGAAAAGCAAGGAAAAATCAATATTTTCCTGACCAGCATGAGTGGCGCCTTTTTTCAAACTTTTCCAACTCATTAGCACTGTATGACACTATGATATGATATAAGGTTTGGTGTTCACATGAACCGCTGATTTATTCATTTCAAATAGTGGTCTAGCACAAAGAAACATAGGCCAGTTTCCACGACAATCACTAGGACTACCAATCACTTCAACTAAACCTAAATTAAGCTTAAACTAAACCAAACCTAAAGTAAACCTAAATTAAACTTCAAAAACAGAAACAAAAACAGAAAAAACTAGGTCTCACCGAAGCAGGGGGCGCCGGAGCGGCGCGGTGGCCGCGGGGGTGGAGGAGAGGGGCGCCAGGGTGGCCGGGTGGAGGAGGGGGCACCAAAGCGGCGGGGCGGCCGCATTGGTGGAGGACAGGGGCGTCGGGGCGGCCGGATGGAGGAGGGGGCGACGGAGCGGCAGGGCAGCTGCGATGGTGGATGAGAGGGGCGCCAGGGCCACCGGGGTGGAGAAGGGGGGCACCGCGGTGATGGGGGTGGTGTGGGACGGCGGCCGCTCGGGCACTTGGGCGGGGCAGGGCGGGGCGGCGTGGCGCGGCGACGGGGGTGGCGCGGGGTGGAGGAGGGGGTCGCCGGGGTGGCGGGGGTGGCGCGGGCGGCGACGGCATGCGGGCGGGGTGGTGCGGGGCTTTGGCGGCTCGGGCACGGGGCAGAGGGGGGTGGAGGGGACAGAGAGATGGGGCGCGGGCGTCATTGGCATTTTAGTTAGGGCACGGTTCTTTGCCGTGTTCTAGCAGACGGCAGAAAGCCTAGCTAAGTTCAGCCATGCGGGACCCGCATGTTCGAGACCTGCTTCGCAAGAAGACGACTAGCGATAGAGCTGCTTTTAGAGAGGAGGCCAAACTGGCACAACTGGAGGTAGACTCGATGACTCCTTTGTATGATGTTGCAATCCCGAGGTGACCCTTGAGTTTCACACTAGAACTTCTAAAGACAAAGGCCAAAAACAAATGGACAGATGCAAGCCTGGATGAGCTTCTAAAGTATCTGAAGAAGGTTCTTCCCGCGGGAAGGCTGTGTCCTACTAGTGTCGAGGAGGCAAAGAAAATCGTGTGCCCTCTTGATCTGCCACACATTAGATATCACACATGCATCAATGATTGCATCATATATCGGAACGAGCACGCGGAAAAAACCATCTGTCCAAAGTGCAATGCTTCACGATATAAAAAGGCCAGAAAGAAAGCTCCACATAAAGTTGTATGGTACTTTCCGATCACTCCGTGTCTACAACGGTATTTCGTAGATCCTAAGGAAGCAAAGCTTATGCGCTGGCACGCGGAGAGGGTGAAGCCAGATGACGGAGATGATCCGAAGCCGAGACACCTCACAGATGCTAGCCAATGGAGAGCATTAAATGCTGAATTTGATTTTTTTCGCAAATGATCCAAGGAACGTCGTGCTTGGCGCTAGTAGTGATGGCATGAATCCGTTTGGCAACCAGAACACCAATCATAGCACATGACCCATGTTTGTATGGATGTACAACCTCCCCCCTGGTTGTGCACGAAGGAAAAATACATACACATGGCTATGCTTATTCAAGGGCCGAGACAACCGGGAAATGATATAAATCTGTATCTCGGGTTACTAAAAAAGGAGCTACAGACCTTATGGACAACGCCGGCCAAGACATGGGATGCAAGCAAAGGAGAGTATTTCTACATGAGAGCCGCACTGATCACGACGGTGCAGGACTATCTTGGTTACGGCTATCTCTCCGGCCAGGTGTGCCACGGATATTGCGGATGCACGAGGTGCATGGATGGTACAACTTCTCAGCAGTTATCAAAAGATGGCGGGTCTTCAAAAATCGTGTACATGGGGCATCGAAGATGGCTCGAGAAGGATGACCCGTGGAGAGAGCTTTGAGATCTATTCAATGGTAAGGCTGAGCATCGAAGTCCTCCACGTAAGCGTAGTGGTGCAGAAATATATGAGTTATTGAAGAACTGGGAAGAGTGCCCCTCGCTGGGAAAGACGAAGAAAAAGGCATCAGAGCCCCTGCTGAAGGTATGGAAGACGAGATTTGTTTTCTGGGACTTGGAATACTGGCCCAAACTCGACACGCCTCATAGCCTTGATCAAATGCATATCACGAAAAATATCCTTGAGAGTTTTCTCGAAACATTGATGAACATATCGGAGAGGACCAAGGATGGGCCGAAGGCAAGAAAAGACTTGGAATTTTTGAATATCAAGAAAGATCTCCAAATGCCCGGTAAAAAGTCGTCAGAGGAGACCGAGACGGAGACGAAAGATAGGGGCAAAAAAGTAAACAAGAAGGAAGAACAATATGCCCCCCTCTTGCTTCACCTTAGATCGAAAGGAGGTCGACCAATTGTTCAAGTGCCTTGCCGGAATCAAAGTTAGTTCCGGATACTGTGGGAAGATAAGCAGATATCTGGACACTAAGAAAAAAAGGTTCAGCGGGATGAAGTCTCACGATTTTCATGTGATGATGACGAAGTTACTCCCGGTTGCACTTAGAGGGATTATGGACACACATGTGCATGAGATGCTTACTGATCTATGCCACTTTTTTGATGCTATCTCTCGAAAGTCGATCAGTGTGAAGCAACTCCATAGGCTACAGGAAGAGATTGTTGTCATACTGAATGAGCTAGAGATGTACTTCCCGCCCGCGTTCTTTGATGTGATGGTGCATCTGTGTGTCCACATCGTGGACGACATCATCGACCTAGGGCCGACATTCCTGCACAGCATGATGCCGCTCGAGAGGATGAATGGGGTCATCAAAGGATTCGTTCGTAACATGTCCCGTCCAGATGGAAGCATAGCCCAGGGATATCTGACCAAAGAGTGCATCTCTTTCTGTGAGAGTTATCTAGTAGGCACCGGTGACGGTGTCCTGGACTAGGGGGTACTCACCACGTCGTCTCCCGATCAGTTGGATTGGGCCGAGGACCCCCATGGCCGTATACTCATGGGCCAGTTCGGACAAACCCTGCCGCATACAAGGAAGACTCCACAAAACTTGGTGCCCAAGACAAGGACTCTCCTAAACCCTAGGCCTCCGGTGTCTTATATAAACCGAGGCCAGGCTAGTCAATAGACGATCTTATATTCATTACTACAATCTCATGGTAGATACATGTACTCTGTACTACACCCATATGAATACAATCAAAAGGAGCATGTAGGGTATTATCTCTTTGAGAGAGCCCGAAGCTGGGTAAAACCCCGTGTCCATGTTACCATCGCTCCAACACGCCTAGCTTAGGACCCCTACTACGAGATACGCCGGATATTGAACTGACATTGATGCTTTCATTGAGAGCCTGCTAGGTGTCGTCGCGGAGTCATGGAATCTTCAACTAACGCCGAATCAGGTGCTATTATTTTAGTTAAACTCATGGTATGGGTTACCTTTCCTGGGGCACTATTCTCGTCGGATTCCAAATTCTGTTTGTAGATCAAGGTTGTCCAAAATTTTCAACGGCGGCGACTAATCGAGGCAATGGACGCGTCTCTACAAATCAGCTGGCGTCGGCCTTGCGTGTGCAACGCTGGCTTCCAAAGACTATACGCCTAGGACGGGCTATTGCACGGGAGCCGAGGTTGATCCCGTAGCGACCATCCAGGAAAATCCTTTCCTTTTCCTTTTTTTACTTCCTTTTTTAATTCAACGCGTAGGCAAATAGCCTAGGGTTCCAGTGAATTGAAGCGGAATCCGACTCTCTAACGGTGATCAACTGCTGCTCCGGTCAGAGTACTTGGTGGGACGCGGCGGCAGCGATATTTGCGGAATGTGTGGACATCTCTACCTTGATTGGGAAGGTCAACTTTAAGCATTGTTTTCGATCAGCAAATCAAGAGGCGCATGTGCTAGCTAATTTTAGTTATTGTAATAAACTTTCTTCTAGTTGGACTGACGAGCCTTCAGATTGTGTGGTGAGCAAGCTCGTAGACGATGTAATCTTTATGCATTAATCAATAAAGCTAGCCATGATGGCCTTCCCAAAAAAACGCGTAGGTGGTCGCTGGTCTGTCCGCTAGCAAGTTTTTTTTGTTAGCAGTGCTTTTCTTTGCTGCATGACTAATCAAAGCTTTTCTAGCACGACTTTCAAGGTCTAACCTAATTGATGGATAATGCAAACCAGCATTGTGCTAGCCGTCGTTCATGAGCGCGGCCAGATTTTATTTGTCCACGGTCCAGTGGACATCACATCTGCAGTCAAATCGGATGGTAAAAAACATCTGCAGTCAGATCGGATCGTGAAGATTTCAGCAGCAATGGATGTATCTACCGTCTGGCAACTCACTGCATGGCTCAAATAAAATAAAAAACATGATCTAAAGCCGTGGCTACCCAGCCGAGAAGATCACGAGTACTGCCCACGCAGAAAAGTCCAGGGTGGGCCGGCCAATAGGTGTTCACATAGGCGGCAACACACAGGAAGATTTCATCCACTGTTTTCCCTTTATTATCTAATGACGAAAAAGGGTTTCCCCGCTTTATATTATAAAGCAAACATCCGATACAACCAACTTGCTGGGGCCGCAGCACAGATAAGCCCAAAAGAAAAACAAGAAGAAGAAAGAGAAAAAATGCTGACAACGGCAGATCAACGAAGAAGGGAAGTCCGGCAACCGCTGCACCCTCCAAAGAAGTACCACCACGCTCCCAGCATCCCGAAGCGCCGCGCCCCAAGCAACACCCTCAAGAGGGAGTGTGACGATGCCACCACTGTTGCCCGAACAAGTTCTAGGGTTTCCCCCGGTATGCGAGGGATAGTGGGGAAGGGGTGTACCCGATGCCCCTCAGGAAGGTCCGACGGCGCCCGCAGGCGTCATCGCATCGGTGCCGGCCAGGCCGACAGGGATTTCTCCCGATCCACAACCACCACCACCACCTCAGGCATTTCGAAATGCACCACCTCCTCGGCCACCCACCAGCTTGTGCCACCACGATTACCGAACAACCCTCCCTGCTTCACTGGAGCTGTCAACACGAGGCTTGGAGAGGAAGAGGAGACACCAACCACGGGAGTGACCACAACTCGACCGGAAGGAGGGGACAGCCTCCACCGGCACAGCGGAGCCGACCGGACGCTGCGACGAGGACTTGCCAGGCCTCGATGGCCCGGCCGGGCCCACATGGACCCGCACAGTCCTGTCACCACGCTGCAGCACGCCGGCCAACGAAGTCCTCACCGCCCGAGACCGCCGCCACCACGCTATCACCAAGGAACGTCGCCGCCGAGCACCAAGCCACCGGCCCGCGCCAACCCAGATGGGCCCAAAAGGGCCCAGATCTGGGCTGGGCGAGCGCCGCCAGCCACAGCACCACCGCGCCGCCCTACGGCCAACGACCGCACCGCCGCGTCGAGAGCAACCGGGCCCGCGGCACCACCACCGACGAGCCGCACCGATGCCGGCCGAGGATCACCGCCACAGACCACCACCGCCCGAGCCGGAGGGAGCCGGAGGGAGCCGCGCGCGGGGAAGGGCAGGCCCGCCGCCGCCAGCACCACACGGCCGAAGCCCGGCGGCGCTCGCTGGCGGCGGCGGGAGGAGGCAGAGGCAGGGGAGGGGCGCTGGGGAGGAGCGGCGATGGGGCCCCCGGTCGCCCCGCTCGGGGAGGCGACGCGGGGGTACGGGGAAGGGAAGGAAGGGGTAGGGGAGGGGGAGAGGAGCAGGCTCCGGCTAGTGGCGGCGACGGGCTCCGGCGGCGGCGGCGGCCCCGCGCGGGGGAGCCGGCGGCGGCGGCGAGGGAACCCTAGAGCAAGGCGTTCGCGAGAGGGGAAAGGAGAGAGCCCATTTGGATCCAATGAGATGATTTCAAGACCCGGCTAGTGTTTCCTTTATTATCTAATTAAGCAGGCAATCTATGTTTTTCTAAAGTATGCCTTTTATGCACTGCTTATGTACTAGTGCTAGTGGATTACATCTCCAACATACGAGAGTATACCTACTTTTCAATAAGTGTGCTAATCATTTCAAGATTTGAAGGTTTGATTGATGAACAGTCCGGCCAGTTTTGCACGCACTAACTTGACGGTGTCATGGCGAGCCTATGTCATCATTCCGCCGGCGTCGCGCGTCCGTCTACCGACATCTCCGCGTGGTCACTCCGCCGTGCCGACCTCGGCGCTCAGGCCATTTTTATTTAATTATTTACTGCGCTTGAGTTAATTAAGCATAAGGACTCTCTTTTTTTTAAAAAAAATAGGGTATATTATTACTATCATTACTTGTTATCACTTTTGTCTTGCACTATTTTCTGTGCACAGGTAAATGATCCGGATGGGGCAGCGCTGTTACCTCGGCGTACCGACGTACCACGTCACCTCAGCTGGACCGAGGGCTTTGTCATCACTTCATTAACCTACCTCGGGGAATCCGGCATCATCAGCCGACCAACTTCATCAGCTCGGCTGGACCGGGGGGCCGCTCCTCAACACGTCAACCGCTCTATGTCGCCACTTGGTCAAGCCGAGCTCTTTTCTCGGACACTTTGGAACTGGCTTGGGGGCTGGGACCTCGGCCAGGCCGAGGACTATGTCTTCGTGCCGCCATAAGTCCGGACCTCATCATCAACACCGAGCACATTAACCAGCTAAGTCTTTTTCATGCTCAAAAACTGTCAGTTTTAAATTTTGTTCGGTTCGGCCAAGGATTATAGCTTGTTGGCAAAAAGTTGTTTGTGGAAAACTTCCTTGTCCAAACTTTGTTTGTGACACACAAATTTGAATACCCCGTTTACTTGGGGGCTCCCTAACTGGAGCTTTTCCTCTTGCATATGATTATACTTGTATGGCTTCGTTCCTTGTTCGTGTATTACGCCACAATATGCACCATATTGACCTAAGTGATTTACAAGCTGGGCTGCCTTGCTCCTGTGTTTACCCCTACGTTCCCTATTGTTCGGCTAAGGAGTAATGGGAGCACCTCTGCGATTGTCACGATCGGGTCACCCGAGCCGGACCTCAGACTGGGTGAAGCCAAAAGCTAGCGCTCTTACTGTTTTCAATAATGGTCGGCACACAACGGAACTCATGAGTACAAAAAATCTATTGCACAAGTCTCATAGTGAGCAACCGAAGAAAGGTATCGGTGGGGGTACTATTTTCCTCGAAGATGCTTCTTACACTTCGTCGGTAATATAGCATAAGTTCCCAGAGCGTGCTTTGTCTGTTACAGCCTTATGGCCTGATTGCCTAGTTATCGGAAACACCTCGATATTCTCGACAGATGGAGTACATAACACTTTTTGGTCCTTGACCGAAGAGGGAGAAGCCGACGGTCGGTTAAGACGCGTATAAAGTTCGGGTGAACATAGATATGATATAAGTACTTCGGTACATACAATCATTATACATAAAATTCTTTTATCCAAGTCACTCGGGGGCTCTTAAATTTATGAGAGCTGTTTTATAATAAGTGTTCTTCTTCTTAGTCGTTGCAAAGTCTTTTTTCTATCACTCCTTTTTTCGGCGCGAGTGTGTGGTCAATAGTCGGGGAGCCTAATTTCTCTCTCAAAGCCGCTAAAGTTTGCTAAACTGGCCTAACGAGAAGCACTCCGCCTTCGGGATAGGAGGTTGAAGCCGTAGGCTGACCTGCTTGAAGTCTTGAGATATGATGTGTCATGTTAAAGCATGACAGAAGCACATTTTTTTCTAAGACCAATTTTCTGAGTGGCACCGAACAATTGATCTAGTTCGGACGTCGAGTTTTTCCTGACGTTTTTTGGTTTTCCAATCCTATGGAACTTTTCAAACTGTTTGTGTGTTTTCTGCATAAGTCTCGCAGTGCAACGCCGGACACCTTTAGAGATTCAGCAAAAATTCTCGGATATTGCTAAATCTATACTACTATATAGTGTACCAATTTTGAAAGTTTGAATTCAGGCACTGAAATGCATTTGTGGCCATTCATTGAGTTGCATCCCACGGTCTAGAGCGCTGGGATTCGCAGCTACAGTAGCATTCGGTGTTAACTGGGTTGTTCTAGAAACATCCACAAGAGTTAGCACTGACTCACGGACCCCGCTATATGTTTTTTTTGTTTTTATATAAGGAACACCCATCCACGGGTTAGCAGCAGTTACGGACCCCACTGCATGTCTGTGTTTCAGGAGCCTAAGTCAGCACGCTACTGTTGCATCCCCTAGAGTTGTGAAAATTATTTTACCAAAGCAGGAAACATCATATGTACATGACATGTGGCTGGAGAAATAAGTAGCCCCGTACTACCAAGTCTGACAAGCAATGAAAATATATAGAACTAAACAAATCAAACCAGTGCATTGCGCACATAACTCGCGTGCATTTTTGGGTGGAAGCTAAAATATTCCTTTAGTAGAAAATAGCAACGGGTACCCCAATTTTGTGAAAATGACATATTTTGTTTGCATATGATAGCTACTGTGTATGAACATAAGAAGCTTTCTTATGCTAATTACAAGTATTTTGTTTTTCATTTTCTACATGCACAATGTTCATTTGTCTTGAATCATTTCTCCGGGCACTCAATGACTTAATTTCTGGGGCCAAAATCACACCGCAACGTAAAGACGCGCATTGCGCGTGCAAGCATACTAGTATGCATCAGTTTCGAATTGTGTCTTCGGTCAATAGTTGGGTCGCCCGGCTCCTGCGCTTGCCTCCTATGTTCCGCTTTGTTCGGCTAGGTGTGCAAAGGGAGAACCACTGCGATTGTGTTTCCAACTCACATGGTTAAGCACCACAGTGGAGAAAGCCGAAAACTGGCTGTCACAATACGCGTAAACTGGTCAGCGGTCCGATGACTGTATTAAATGACGGACCGTTCATAACATTGGCCGAAGTGTTTACGGCTTGACCTTAGCTGTCGCCGAACACTAACAGGGGGGCTACTTGCTGGCCTCCCAACTTTAAGCTCCTATGACTAAGTGAAAATTATAAAGCCCGCATATCTGATTGCCTCGTTTCCGCTAACACAACCGCCTTCGGGTACCGAGACGTCGGCTAAGGGTTGTTTTGTTATTGCGGAAACACCCTGTGTAGCATCTACAAGGGGGTAGAAGCCGACGATGGGCCACTTTCAGATTATCAACGATCGCAACGGAGGTGAAAATTTGGGTTCATTTAGACCATAGAGTTTGCAAGCTTTCCCCGAACTAAATCCTCAGTATTTTCCTACCACATTGATCGGAGCTGAGGTTTCATGATCATGCTTAGCATGACAACCCAAAGAAAGGAATCGATAGCGGGACTATTTTCTTTGGGCGATGTTTCTTATGTTAAACAATAATATAACATGTCTCTCTGTGTACCTTTGTTTATAAAACCGTATGGCCGGATTGCCTTGTTTGCCGTAAATCTTTACCCTCATAAAGGCTTTATAAAGTAGGACAAACACTCCTCGGCTGCTGGCCGAGGAGGTTGAAGCTGATGGCCGGTCAACAAAGTTTTGTACAATGAGGATCCGAGCATTAATGACGTAAAGTACTTGGATACATAAAGTCATTACACATAATTTATGATTTTACTATGGATATCGATCCTTAATTCGGCCTCCCGTGCCCGCATTAAGGCTCGGGGGATACTAGGCTTCGGGCTTATTATTTACAAATATTAAAAGGGCACATCGATCCCCTAATCTGGTGTTGCCACCCGACCAGTGTCTCGGGGGCTACTGCATTGACAATCCAATGCAGAAAATTTAAAGCGCAATATAGTTTTCAAGGAGATTATTATCCTCAGGTTGGTCAGCCGCACCAAACCTGAGTCTCGAGGACTTTGCACACCGCGTTTCTATTCCTAAGTATGCTGCCGAGCTGGGAATTGATCCTCAGGCTGATTTTGTGAATCGACTAGAGTCTCAGGGGCTACTAGGGTCAGCGGTTTAATTTTTTCCTTCAGGTGCATCCCGGATATTAGGCCAACATGCACCTTGAGGGCTACTGGCTATACATCTCGGCAGAGATTACATTGCATAATTCGGAATTAAATTCATAAAAATCAGCCCATGGCCGAGGTGGTGCACCACCTCGGATATAGTCCGGCGTTAGTGCTCGACTACAATAGACACCCCGGAAGCAGTCCGGCATAAAGCTCGGATGCTAGTGGCTGGCTCTGTAGAGGGCATTTCTGGCATTAAGCTCGGCTAAACTCCTTCAACTTTTTTGAACCAAGGTGATCTATGACACCTCGAATATAGTCCTGCGTTGGAGCTCGGATACATTCCGGCGTTGGAGCTTGGACATAGTCCGGCGTTGGAGCTCGGATACATTCCGGCGTTGGAGTTCGGAAGCGATCCGGCATTGGTGCTCGGCTGCTAAAGATACCTCGAATGCAGTCCGGCGTTGAAGCTCAGACACAAGAGGATGCTGCCGCCCAGGAACAACTTCAAACCCGAGGTGTGGCATAAAAATAACAAGGCTTTGATAAAGGCCGGAAACTTAAAGGGGCTCCTCGGATACCCGACGTGTAAACTCTTCGGATGCACTTCGGCGATCCTCAAGATCGAAGATGAGAAGATTTGTTGAACCAGTTTTCAAGACCGACGACCAAAGATGAAGAACAGTTTGGAAGAATCGAGAGCGTCCCCAACTTGAAGACCGGTTCAGGGGGCTACTGACAGTGTCCTGGACTAGGGGGTACTCACCACGTCGTCTCCCGATCAGTTGGATTGGGCCGAGGACCCCCATGGCCGTATACTCATGGGCCAGTTCGGACAAACCCTGCCGCATACAAGGAAGACTCCACAAGACTTGGCGCCCAAGACAAGGACTCTCCTAAACCCTAGGCCTCTGGTGTCTTATATAAACCGAGGCCAGGCTAGTCAATAGACGATCTCATATTCATTACTACAATCTCGTGGTAGATACATGTACTCTGTACTACACCCATATGAATACAATCAAAAGCAGCATGTAGGGTATTATCTCCTCGAGAGAGCCCGAAGCTAGGTAAAACCCCATGTCCATGTTACCATCGCTCCAAGACGCCTAGATTAGGACCCCTACTACGAGATACGCCGGATATTGAACCGACAATCGGAGATCCTATTGTTGGTTTGCCCATCAACAAGCACTGTGGAAGGCTCGAAGGCGAAGGTCACACCAACGGTCATAGGGATGTGAATGTGTTACGCTCGGGCCCACAAAACGACCTTGACAGGGTAAACTTAGTAGTGCTACAACACCTAGATGTGCTAGAAGATTACGTGACACTTAACAAAGAGACCATCGCAAAGAAGTACCGTGACTGTGGGGTGCACAGGACAGACGCTGAAGTTATTAGAGAGCACAACTCCACTTTCTTGCATTGGTTCAAAGAGCGAGTTTTAGCTAATCGCCCGGAAGAGGGCTGTCCGAACGGAACGCTCATATATGCCTTAATACATGGCCCCTCGACCAACCTTGCGACTTATCAAGCATACGATATCAATGGATACACGTTCTACGCGGAGGAGAAAGATATAAACACTGATGACCAAAACTCAGGGGTGACGATGGAAGCCATGATCGGGAATGTAACTGGAAGATATTATGGAAGGGTCGAAGAGATATGGGAGCTTAACTACTCTAGATTGCATAGCGCGACGATGTTCCGTGTTAGATGGGCTAAGAATGTACAAAGAGAAAACTAACATTTTGCTACCATGTGTATACCAGACTCCGGTAGCGGTACCGTCAACGCCATCGCCAAAAATGAGCCATGGGTACACACTAAACACGTGACACAATGTTTCTTCATAACTGACCCGATCAATCCCAGCCGTGTTGTCATGAGGAGAAGAAAAAGGAGCATCACCAGAATGGATGGAGTCGCCAACGAGGAAGACTGCGACCAGTATGGTGATCCGATGAGGGAAGATGATGCTGATGACGATGAAACATACGTCAAAATAAGAATGAAGACTACATTACCTATGAAGCACTGTACTCCCTAAAGAAGGAAAAGTCACGACCATGGGCTCAATTATTCGACAACGAACAAAAGAGGGAAGAAGATCAGTCTGAAGCGTCGTCGTTTCCCAAGCTGACAAACTAATCCACAAATTTTGTGTGTGTCTATTTTGTATAACGCCGTTAGTGGTCAAATGATGTAATATATATTATACTAATTATTATCAAGAGGGTAATAGTGGTATTGCTCCAGTGACAGACCAAATTAAACCCTAGCTAGCTAGAGCTATATATAGCTCTGCTATACAAACTTGTACAAATGCAAATGAAAGATAAGAAAAAGAAAAGTGCAAATGAAAGAAAAAGAAAAAGAAAGGAAGTTTTGCAAAATGAAATGAAAGAAAAAGAAAAAGGAACTAATAAGTTGTGGAAAATGAAATGAAAGAAAAATAAAAAAGAAAAAGGAAGGAAGTTTGTGGAATATGAAATGAAAGAAAAAGAAAAAGAAAGAGAAAAAGAAAAAGAAAACAAAAGTTAGCAGTAGCGCGGTTTGTGCTGGGCAGCGCTATAGCTAAGTTAGCTATAGTGCGGTTTGCTACGCCGCGCTATAGCTAAGTTAGCTATAGCACATTTTGCATGCCGCGCTATAGCTAAGTTGCCTACACAGGTCGAGCCACACACCTCTATCTCTTTCCTCTCTCTCACACACTCTTGCTCTGTTATCGATCCCCTTTCTCTGAGCCCCACGCCACTGCCGACGCCGCACCAGCCCATGCCGCCGTCGACGCGCGCCGCACTTGACGCCGGCCACTGGCCGCCCCGACACTCCCTCCTCCCGCGCTGCCCTACCCCTAGGTCCACCCCCCGGCCCGACCCCTCCCCCATGCCGCCCCTCCCCCGAGCAGTCCCCTCCACCGGTCGGCGCCCCTCCCCCGAGCAGTCTCTCTCTCCCTCTGTCTCTCTCTCTGACCAAATTTGGTCTCTCTATAGATCGAAGATAGGCGCAGATCGACGAGGAAGAGAAGGACGCCCTAAACCCCCTCTGCCCTGCGACCCCGACCCCGATCCCAACCCCGAGGTGCGTCATCCCCTCTTCCCTCCCACTTAATATGTCAGCACATAATGATGCAAGGGGGAGTTTTCATAATGTGTCTGTTAAAATGGTTGGTTGGTAGTGAGTTTCAGGTTTCAGCTTGTTAGAGTGTTCATAATGATGCAAGGGGGAGTGGATGGAGCTGTTAGATTGGTTAATGAGCTTGTTGTTTCGCTGCAATAGTTGATCTTTTTCGCATCAGTCAGGCAGCAATGTACTATGTGATGTTTGTTTCACCTTTAAATCAATATACAGAAGTCGAGTATTTTGTATCTAACTCCAGAACAACACCTTTGTAAGTTCATGATTGTGTATTTGTCACCAGCAACAAAGTGTCAACCAATTAGTGGTATTACTAAAGACTTGAACATGCTTAGTTACAGAGAATGGAATACTTGCAGAAAATAATACTTACAAAGAATGGAAGGACATGCAGTGATGCATAGTTTCTTCAAAACTTAGTTCCGAGAGGCGTAGCAGAGAGAGACGCTTGTTAGAGTGCTTGTTAGAGTGTTCATAATTGTCATGCCCAATATGCGACCCTATCCAAAAGGAACTCGAAGGTCCCACCAAGGATAGACCCGCATATTGAAACGCTTCTGCAAGGTGGATATCATTACATCAACATTACATAATAGATGGGGATACATACAAAAGGCATACAATGCCACACGAATACAACATCATTTAACATAAGAGCAACATCCGACTACGGATGAAACACAAAGAGAAATTCAAACGACATCCACCCTGCTAGCCCAGGCTGCCGATCTGGAACCTATCCCCTGATCGAAGAAGCAGCGGAAGAAGAACTCCAAAACAAGAAAACATCGCTCTTGCGTCATGATCATCGCAAAACCTGTACCTGCAATTGTTGTTGTAGTAATCTGTGAGCCACGAGGACTCAGCAATCCCATTACCATGGGTATCAAGAATAGCAAAGCTTAATGGGAAAGGAAGGGGTAAAGTGGTGAGGTTGCAGCAGCGACTAAGCATATATGGTGGCTAATATACGCAAATAAGAGCGAGAAGAGAGCAAATGGAACGGTCGTGAAGCTAGCAATGATCAAGAGGTGATCCTGAACTCCTACTTACGTCCATCATAACCCAAAACCGTGTTCACTTCCCGGACTCCGCCGAAAAGAGACCATCATGGCTACACACGCGGTTGATGCGTTTTAATTCGAATCAGGTGTCAAGTTATCTACAACCGGACATTAACAAATTCCCATCTGCCACATAACTGCGGGCATGGCTTTCGAAAGATAATACCCTGCAGGGGTGTCCCAACTTAGCCCATGATAAGCTCTCGCGATCAACGAAGGATATACCTTCTCCCAGGAAGACCCGATCAGTCTCGGAATCCCGGTTTACAAGACATTTCGATAATGGTAAAACAAGACCAGCAAAGCCGCCCGATGTGCCGACAAATCCCGATAGGAGCTGCACATATCTCGTTCTCAGGGCACACCAGATGAGCAAGACGTCGGGTTGGCATAGACCCTGGTTGCCCAGGGGGCGCCGGACATCGCTCAGGTTGGACCAACACTCGAAGGAGCACTAGCCCCGGGGGGGGGGGGGGGGGTTAAATAAAGATGACCCTCGGGCTACGGAAACCCACGGGAAAAAGGGCTAGGTGAGGCAAATGGTAAAACCAAGGTTGGGCCTTGCTGGAGGAGTTTTATTCAAAGCGAACTGTCAAGGGGGTCCCATAAATTACCCAACCGCGTAAGGAACGCAAAATCCGTGAACATAACACCAGTATGACGGAAACTAGGGCGGCAAGAGTGGAACAAAACACCAGGCATAAGGCCGAGTCTTCCACCCTTTACCAAGTATATAGATGCATTAATTAAATAAGAGATATTGTGATATCCCAACATAATCCTGTCCACCATGGAGCAATATTCAACTTCACCTGCAACTAACAATGCTATAAGAGGGGCTGAGCAAAGCGGTAACCTAGCCAAGCACTGGTTTGCTAGGAAGGGTGAAAAGGTTAGAGGCTGACATGGCAATTTGGGAGGCTTGATAGAACAAGGGATAGGTAGCGCAGCATAGCGATAGAACGAAGCAACTAGCATAGCAATGATAATAGTGAGATTCAGGGTAGCGGTCATCTTGCCTGAAATCCCGCTAGGAAGAAGAACTAGTCCATGAAGAAGATGAAGCCACGAAGACGAACCAAGCGTAGACGAACGAATCCTCACGATCGCGACGAAACGGGAACTATCGAGAAGAAGCACACAACATGGTAAACACACCACACATAGACAAGACATGATGCACAACAATCATGATGCATGACAAAGCTACATGGAGCTACTCATGACAAGAGATGATGCAAACAAGAGCAACACATCAAGGCAAGTTTAAATGAGGCCGGAAACAACACATAACAATTTCGGTAAGTCCTCATATGCAAATTTAGAAATTGGTCCAGATCTGAATAAACATTAAGTTGAAGTTGTTAAACAGCAAGTTAAGATGCACCAAGATGATCTACACGAGATTCTAGTCAAGTTACATATAAAGTTCATTTAGTTCGGAGCTACGGCCTAGAAGATATGAGCAACACAAGTAAAACATGGCATTGATGCAAAATGCATACAAACATCAAGCAAACACTCTCAAAACATGGATTCAACAAGTTAATATGAAACTACATGCAAAATCAAGCAAGTTTCATATAGATCACACTCAAAACGGAGCAACGGTTCAACACATACACTCTATACAAGTTTAAAGGGCAAGCTGTCCAAAACAGCAACTAGGCATCTAGCAAGTATCAAAACAATAAGCTAAAACACCCCAACATAATAACAAAAGGCATGGGCATGAAGTACAGGTAAAGCATGACAAAACATGAACACTGAGCTAACTCCAGAAATCACTAGATCATGCTCAAAAGGACATGGCAAGATTGCAAATAATAACAGTTTCAGGCTTAGCAGAAATAACATCAGGTTGCAATGTTTAGAGCTATCAAACAACGTGCTACAGGAACTTAACATGGCAAACAAAGGCATGGCATGAATCTACTAATTGCATATAACAGAAGTCCCTTACTGACCATGAGCCAAAAGGGCACAGAAAATATGATGGCACCCATGTAAACATGGCAAATGATGTGACAGGTTCATACATGGCAGGAACAACAATAAGTAGGCATGTTGGTGAGCTTGAACCACTCACCACAGAGCAATACATGGCATGGCAAGGCAACCAACAGTAAGAAGACATGATTATGAAGCTAAAAATGGCAAGAGCAAGTTCATAGCATGCTTGGATCACTAACAACAATCATGGCAACATTGAACTTAAAGTTAACAGGCTGATAGCAACGTTATTTAGCAACTTTGGAGCATGATATGAACAATCTACAGCAAGCTATAAATGCAAGCAGGGGCATGGATGGATAGAGCATGACATGTATAACAAAACATCCTTGGTGAACATCTCCAGATTATGCATAGAATGACTTTTAGCAGCAGGTTTACATAGCATCACAAAATAACAGATTCAGCCTAGCAAAACAGCAACAGCAAGTACCCTACTTAACAAGCTTGATGCACTCACCACACAACTCACAAAAATACATGGATAGCACCCCTGTAAATATGGCATGACATAGTTCAAAACACATGTAGACATCACCCTCATAGGATGCACACACAAAATGCAACGAAAAAGACAAATCAAGTTATAACAGTTTCAACAGATTAACATCATATAGCACTCTTGCAACAATGATTCAGGCATCAAGATGATCCCAAACAAGCATGAAACAATGGAATGAAATGAAGAGCATCTCATGATGAACAATTTGATATGTTACATGCTTGAAACGGAGCAGTATGCAACAAGTTATGGCCTGTCGAACAGGGCACCAGAATGCTGAACATCTCAGGGACTTGGGCAAAATTATACCTCCGTTAAAAGTCAACGCGGGATGGCGGGATCCGGGACGGGGGCGCTGGCGCGTTTGGTTCGAGGGAGTGGTGGATCTCGTCCCACTCCCCTGGATTTGACCGGAGTAACTCCGGCAAGGTCGAGGACGGCGGCTCCAGCGATGGGGCTTGCCAGAGACGACGAGGGGCGGCGGGGAGGTGCGGCAGAGGAGGCCGGTGAGCTCCTGGCGGCGCCCTGGTGTCGAAGCCGAGGCGGCAGAGGGCAGAGCGGGAGAACGGCGGTGACGGTGAGGTCTGACGGCGGCGGGGCGGCGGCTGGCGCGGAGGCGCGCTCCGGCGGCGGGGCCGAGGGGCGGCCGGCGGGGACGGGCGCGGGGGAGCCGCGGCGGCCTCGGGAGGCGCGCACGGGCGAGCTTCGGGCGGCGGGGGAGCGGGGCGGCGCCGGCTGGGAGGCGCGGGCATGGCCTGACGGACGGGCGCGTTGGCGGGCGCCGGCGCGGGGCCGCGGAGGCGGGGCGCGGACGGGCCGGGCGGCGGCGGATCTGGGCCCGCGCGGGCCCTGAATGGGCTCCGTGGGCCGGCGGCGCGAGGACGGCGGCGGAGGAAACGTGGCGGCCGCTGACTCGGCGGGGGCGGCGGCGCGGACATGTCTGGCGGGGTCCGGATGTGTCCGGCTGCGGGAGGAGGAAGAAGCTAGGGTTGGACTGCGCGAAAATTCGGGGAGGGGCACCTATTTATAGGTAGAGGGAGCTAGGAGGGTCCAAATGAGGTGCGGTTTTTGCCCACACGATCGTGATCGAACGACCGAGAGCATGGAGAGGGTTAGGATGGGTTTTGGGCCACTTTGGAGGGGTGTTGGGCTGCAAGACAAAAGAGGCCTTTGCGGCTACCCGGTTAACCGTTGGAGTATCAAACGACCTCCAAATGGCACGAAACTTGACAGGCGGTGTACCGGTGGTGTACCAAGGCTGTTGGGAAAATCACGGTCCATTCCGAGAATGTTTAACACCCGCTCGCAACAGGAGACAAAAAGGGGAACGCCGAAGGACACAGGAGTGTCGGATTGCAAAACGGACAACGGGGAAAATGCTCGGATGCATGAGACGAACACGTATGCAAAATGAGATGCACATGATGACATGATAAAATGCAACACACAAGCAAATGACATGGCAACAACAGCGAATAACTGGAAGACACCTGGCGCATCGAATCCGGGGCGTTACAACTCTCCTCTACTAACAAGAGATCTCGTCCCGAGATCTTAGGACCGAGACGGGAAGGGAAAAGGGATGAGGTGAAATAAGAACTCAAGAGAAGAAGCAAAGAATCGAGAGCACTTGAGAAGATGAGAGGATCGACGAGAATGACGAGAATCGAAAGCTCACGGAATCAGATAGACTATGAAACCACTCCGGTTAGAACGAGATAAGAAACGAATAAGACTGAAAGGATTTGGGCAGCACTCCGGCTGAAACATGGAGGAATAGAACACGAGCTTGAGAGGATGGAATGATACTTGATGAAGACATGACACAAAACCTTCGGAAATAATTGAAGAGTTGAATGAAAAGAACGGAGATGAAAATGACAACTTGTGCCACGAATGAAATTGAAGGAATATTTAGAAGGAAGGATTGAACGGAGTTGTTGAGAAAATCAACAACGAAAAGAATAAGCTTGTTGTGGACTTATGGATAACATCTCAAAATTATGAGGTGATAACCAACCACAAGCGGAAAAGATTAAATAGCTGAGAAGGACGAAGAAATGCAAAACTCCAGTTCAAAAGAATACGGAGAATTAATTGCACTTTGATATGCAAGAAGAAAGATACTTGAGCTCCTGCAACAAAATCTTGATGAACACTTGAAGAATGAATTAAATCATGAAGAACCACCATGAAGAACTCCGGTGACAAAAAGGACGATGAGATAGAATAAAGGATGAAAAAAATAAGATGAGCCTTGCGATGATTTAGATGGAGGTTCCAACGAGATGGCCGAGGAAATTTGAACTCGGGAAAAGAAAAGATGAAAACACTTGGAACTAGAATTTATTCCTCAAGAACAAAATCTGAAGGAAGGGATTACTCATTGGATGAAATAAGAATAAGATTTATTGTATGCTTATCCTTCATCAAATTAAATTGATGACAAGCAATGGATTTTGCATATTATTTATTCTTCTTGAAAAAGGATTAAGGGGGGTGTATCACAAAACTTGAGAAAGTCTTCATGAACCACCGGTAGGATTGAAAAGAACGAATGAATTAAAATGATAATCAAGGAAAAAAATTATGAACGAACCACCGTAAGAATTCAAAATGACTGACGAAAGAGAATGAATCACCGGGAAGAATTAGAAGAACCAATTTGCTAGAGGGGATTTAGATTGCAAAAGAACAAAGAGATCATGAGCTGATTAAAGGACACTTGAACGAATCACCGGGATAATATTGAGATGAACGAAGGGGCACGAATATAGAATAATTGGGGAATGAATCTAAAAACTTGGAACGAAGCAATATTCTGAAAACATGGCCTCCGGATGATCGAGACGGCAAAAACAACTCCTGAAATACTCCGGATGGATGAAAAGAATAAATGACAAATGGAATAATTCGAGAGGATAACATGAAGCTAGAACCACAAAACTTTGAGAGAACGGACAAGACTTAGAGAAAACTCTTCTTCTATCTTGAAATGACGACGAGGAACGCCACCAAAATTACTGAGATACTCCGGTAGAATGAAAAGGCAAAGAGGTTGAGCCAACAATGAAATGGTTTGAAATTGATCTTGGGGTAGGCCTGTGATTGATGGGATCCATTCTTACCTCACACTTGAAAAGAATTGAGAATAACTACGGGGGACTTAGAAGAGTCAGGTAAGATCCTGGGAAAAGACTTGTGGGTTAGGGCCCGCTAAAAGAAAACACTGTTGAAAAGGATTGTTGAAGAGGTAGATGATGCACCGGAATGATTGAAATATTTGAATGAGGTGACAACCTTGAATTAATTGGAACACAGACGAATCTCCTGAGATGTCTTGAACACTCCGAAAAGATAAACTGGCAAGAGGCGAACGAGCAAGGGGAAAACATTTGAGCTAAGGGAAAGAATATGATCGACAACGAAAAAAAACTTGAATTGTGTGCACCGGAAAAAGAAAGGGATGAAGAATGTCAAACAAAAGAGAATTCACCGGTTGAAACAATTGAGGAAAGACTGAAGAGGCTCTGTACGAATGAAATTGATGCTCAAATAGAGGCTCAGACTCCGGGAATAAAAGGGGTGGGAAGGCGGGAAAAGAAAGACAACTTGGAAGGGGGAACCGACGAATATCTTGAAGAGAAAACACCGGTTGAAATCATTGAGGAAAGAAAGCAAAGACTTCGCACGAGTAGGAAGGATACTCGATTTCGGACTCGGACTCCGAGATGAAAAGGGGTGGGCGGGTGGGAAAAATAAAGGACAACTTCAGACAGGGAAACAACGTTGATTGAAAAGAGCTGAGGATTGATCTCGCGAAAGACAAAGAGGTTCAAATCAACTTGACGAGAAATGCACCGGACACAAGAGGATGGACAATGAACGAAAACTAATCGCGTGATCCTAAAGAAAAATTTGAAGGGGAAGAGGAGTAGTTCAAAACACCTACATCAAGATTCCTTACCAGAGCGACGAAGGGGCAGGGGAGTAAAAAGAAGTCCTACTCTCCGATATAACAAGACTACGGAAAAGTTTTCTTTCTAGACTCGACATCGACCAAACTACAAGATCAATCAAGGGGGCTCCTAGGGTCGGTCGAGGCTCTGATACCAACTTTTCACGCCCAATATGCGACCCTATCCAAAAGGAACTCGAAGGTCCCACCAGGGATAGACCCGCATATTGAAACGCTTTTGCAAGGTGGATATCATTACATCAACATTACATAATAGATGGGATACATACAAAAGGCATACAATGCCACACGAATACAACATCATTTAACATAAGAGCAACATCCGACTATGGATGAAACACAAAGAGAAATTCAAATGACATCCACCCTGCTAGCCCAGGCTGCCGACCTGGAACCTATCCCCTGATCGAAGAAGCAGCGGAAGAAGAACTCCAAAACAAGAAAACATCACTCTCGCATCATGATCATCGCAAAACCCTGTACCTGCAATTGTTGTTGTAGTAATCAGTGAGCCACGAGGACTCAGCAATCCCATTACCATGGGTATCAAGACTAGCAAAGCTTAATGGGAAAGGAAGGGGTAAAGTGGTGAGGTTGCAGCAGCGACTAAGCATATATGGTGGCTAACATACGCAAATAAGAGCGAGAAGAGAGCAAACAGGACGGTCGTGAAGCTAGCAATGATCAAGAGGTGATCCTGAACTCCTACTTACGTCCATCATAACCCAAAACCGTGTTCACTTCCCGGACTCCGCCGAAAAGAGACCATCACGGCTACACACGCGGTTGATGCGTTTTAATTCGAATCAGGTGTCAAGTTATCTACAACCGGACATTAACAAATTCCCATCTGCCACATAACCGCGGGCACGACTTTCGAAAGAGAATACCCTGCAGGGGTGTCCCAACTTAGCCCATGATAAGCTCTCGCGATCAACAAAGGATATACCTTCTCCCAGGAAGACCCGATCAGTCTCGGAATCCCGCTTTACAAGACATTTCGACAATGGTAAAACAAGACCAGCAAAGCCGCCCGATGTGCCAACAAATCCCGATAGGAGCTGCACATATCTCGTTCTCAGGGCACACCAAATGAGCAAGACGTCGGGTTGGCATAGACCCTGGTTGCCCAGGGGGCGCCGGACATCGCTTAGGTTGGACCAACACTCGAAGGAGCACTGGCCCCGGGGGGGGGGGGGGGGTAAATAAAGATGACCCTCGGGCTCCGGAAACCCAAGGGAAAAAGGGCTAGGTGAGGCAAATGGTAAAACCAAGGTTGGGCCTTGCTGGAGGAGTTTTATTCAAAGCGAACTATCAAGGGGGTCCCATAAATCACCCAACCGCGTAAGGAACACAAAATTGTAAGTGCATCTAGTGCCCCTTAGTGATTTTGGTGTATTGAAGACTTATAGGTTAAGTGACTGATGCGTTTGTGAGTGTACACAGGTCTATAAGTCTATGAGGAGTTTCATATTTACAGAGAAAGTTGACCCCTAAAAATGAAGTTCTTCGACTGAAGACTTTGATATTCTGAAGACTTTCTGAAGACTTTGAAAGTGAAGAAATTGGTGTGACCTTGAAGACTTGGTATTCATTCGAGGAATATGAAGCGTGAAGACTTTTGTTTTCATAGTTCCATTTTCTCTTTCTTGAGTCATAGGAAACACCATACTGTTAAAGGGGGTCGAGGAAATACTAAGGAAAAATTTCCATGTGATGCTCAACTCAAAATCCTACACCTACCAATCCCTTCGAGTGAAGCCATTGGAAATCTCATACAGTTCAGTCAATTTCTTCAGTGACAGAGACGCAGTTCTTCTGGTCACTGAGGACTTTGCTCTGACTGAGGAGTTAGGAATTCGCCAGTGCGAATTGCCTACACAGTGAGGAACATGATAGCCTTGTGGAATTTGAGAGTCAAATTTCCGACCGTTGCTGTGCTGCGCGCCGGCTGTCCAAAATATCTTATCCACCTAACGGTCATATCATTGAAGGGCATTTATGTCTTATCATGTCGGGCTGCTCCCTAGGCTATAAATAGCCGCCCCCTACAACCCCTAGCTGGTTGGCTGCTCCAAGAGAACTTGACACTTGTCATCTGAGAGCAACCCATCCTCCGAGGACTTTGAGCGAAAATCATCAAGTGAGGAAAATCCCAAACCAAACCCCCACAAACCCAAAGTGATTGAGCATCACTGAAGAAATTAATCCTGCATGGATCCGACGCTTGTTACCTTTGAAGACTGTGCTTCTTCCAGACGGTTAGGCGTCAAGGTCTAGAGCATCCAAGAGGAATTGTGGATCCCCGAGTGACCAAGTCTGTGAAGGTTTGGAAGTCACCTGAAGACCTACCACAAGTGATTGGACGAGGCCTGCGTGGTCTTAGTTCAAGGAGAATACGGTGAGGACTGGGTGTCCTGAGTTGCGGCTCAGAGACTGGGTGTCCGGGACTGCGTGTCCTCGAGTTTAAATACTCAGCCGCTCCAACCAGACGTACAACTGAGACAACAGTTGGAACTGGTTTACCAAATCATTGTCTTCACCAACTAACTGGTTCTATTTCCTCAACTCTTTCATTTCCTCATTACTGTGTTGTATGTTGTTCATATCTGTGCTTGAAGACTTTGACTGAAGACTTTCACAAATTCCTCAGTTCAATTTCTTCAGTCTGTTTGTCTTCATCTTGTTATCCTATGTTTACGCTTTCTGTACTCTGTGCCAGTCTTCATTTCATTATGATGACTATGTCTGTATCCTGTTATGTTTACCCCTGAGTACTTATTCCGCTGCAAGTAGTTCTTCGCTAAGGAATTTCCTCACCAGCGAATTCCTCAGTGAAGAATTCATAAAAATCGCCTATTCACCCCCCCTCTAGTCGATATAACGCACTTTCAATTGGTATCAGAGCAAGGTACTCCCTTGTTCTGTGTGATTTTGGTTTAACCGCCTGGAGTTTTAGTTATGTCGACCGCAGGTATGATCAAGGTCTCGGCTGGGTGTCCTACCTTTGATGGAACAGACTACCCCTACTGGAAGAACAAGATGCGAATGCATCTTGAGGCAATTGATAACGATCTCTGGTATGTTGTGGAAAATGGTGTCCCCTCTGTCACTCCCACACTGAACGCTACCGATGTGAAGAGATTCAAACAACTCGATTCTCAAGCGAAGAATATCATATGTGGCCATCTGAGCAAAGGACAATATGGAAGAGTGAGTGCTTTGGAAACTGCTAAGCTTATCTGGGATAGGCTGTCCAAAGTAAATGAAGGAGTTTCAACTCAGCGTGACTCTCGAGTCGATGTTCTTCGGAATCTCTTCAACCGCTTCAAAAGACTCGACAATGAGAATGTCCAACAAACCTTTGATCGCCTCACTGACATCTCAAATGAGCTTCAAGCCCTCGGTGCCACTGACATTACTGATCATGAAGTTGTGAAGAAACGGTTGAGATCGCTTGATTCCTCATTTGATACTCTGGGACTGATGATACAAGAACATGCTGACTACAAGTTGCTTGATCCTGCTGATATCCTCGAAAGGCTAAACACTCACGAGTTCCAGCTTGCTGAAAAGAGAGATCTCTATGGTTCAAACTATGGCAAACCACGTGCCCTGAAGGCCAAGGCTGTGTCTGACTCTGAATATGAGGATTCTGGTAGTAGCCTTGGTGACCCTGAAGAACTGAGCCAGGATCTTGCACTGCTTGTGAAGAAATTCCAGAAGTTCACAAGACGTGGTCGCTTTGGAAAATCCTCAAGAGGAAATGATTCCTCATCCAATGACTATAAGAGAAGGGTTTGCCACAAATGCAAGAAACCTGGTCACTATATTCAAGATTGTCCTTAGTGGGAAAAGGAAATGAAGAAGAAGAAATACAAGGATTACAGTTCTGATGATGCGAAGAAGAAGAAGAAATCGTCAAAATCTTCGTCATCAAAATCCTTGAAGTCTTCATCTCACAAGAAGAGCAGCTCCAAGAAGGCTCGGGCATTCATTGGCAAGGAAATGGACTTTGAAGCTGAATCTGAGGAAAATGATGAAGAGGAGGCGTCTGAAGAATCTGAGTCTGGTGTGGCGAGTCTGGCCGTTGCTACTGCCTTCGTCAGCAAGTCCATCTTCAACACTGAAGAAACTGACTCCACCGACAAGCCTGATGAAGATAATTATGGATACGCTCCCACCTATTGCTTCATGGCAAAAGGTGCTAAGGTACTCAAATACAACTCCTCTGAATCTAGTGAAAATGAATATGATGAGGATCTCAAGCCCAGCTACTCTAAACTTGCTAAGATTGCTGTGAAACAACAACGGGCTCTTGAAAAGATTCAAAACATGCTAGATAAAAGTGATGATATGTTGGGTGAAGAAATGGATCGCACTAAAGCCTTGACTGAAAATCTTCAGAGACTTCAGTCTAGGTTTGATAACCTTCAAGGTCATCATAATGCTCTCCTGTCTGATCATGAGAAACTTTCTTATGAATTTCTTCAAGAAAAGCAAGATCACGAGAAGCTTTCTCTTGAATCTCTTCAAAGAAAGGAAGATCTTGAAAAGCTAAGAGTGTGTTATGAAGATCTTCAGAAGGAGCGCGATTCATTACTAGCTCAACAAATCAGCGCTTCTCTGGAAGAATTTGTTCCCCCATGCTTAAAGTGCATTGAACGTGAATATGCTAATTCTTCACCTGAATGTTCAAATGCTTCAACTGTTACAAATCCTTCATCTGTCTCTGCTATCACTAATTCCTCATTTGAGGACATTGCTAGCATCACTGACAATGCAGGGCTGAAGGAACTGTACATGACAGGCATGTACAAAAGCCTCAAAGGGCATCAGACACTTTGTGATGTGCTCAAAAAGCAGATCCTCAACAGAATCCCTAGAAAAGAGGGTATTGCCTTTGAGAGGAAACTCAATGCTGATGGAACATATTGGAAGCCTGAGCAGTACCCCAAAACCTCATGGGTTGCTGCAAAGGGACCTCCAGTTGATCCATCTAACTTATCTGGCTTTACATGTGAATCTCCTCATTCTTCTGATGAGTCATTTGACTCCAACTATAAACTATTCAAAAATCAGAATGGTGAAGTATTTGCTAGATATGTTGGCACTAACTGCAGGAACGGTTCCCCTATGAAGAAAATTTGGGTTCCCAAAAGTTGTGTTGAAAGTATTCAGGTGAATGTCCTCATGACACCACCTGTGAAGAACAGGAACCCCAGATCAAATTCCTCATATGGACCAAATTCTTCACATGGATCAAAGTCCTCATATGATTATCATCGTGCTAACAACTCTGTCTCGCAGGGTAGAGCTAAGGGTTATGAATATGTGCATTATTCTTCAAACCATTATGTTCATAAGTCCTCAAGGAATTACTCTGCTTATTCATATGCTTACCCTAACCCCTCTTATGTGAAGCGAAATGGGTTGGCATCTTTGCCACCTTTCTCATATGGTGCTCGCAGAATGATGAACTCTTTGCCACCCCTCCAGATGTGGGTGGTGAAGAAAAAGAACTAATCTCTTCTGCAAGGTCAGGTCTCCAGACGTGCTCTAACGTCTGAAGAATTTGCTGGGGACCTGACAAAATTGCCTGAAAGGACGCAGGCAAATCATGATGAAATGAACTTTCATTTCACACGTCCTCATACTGCCATATCTGTTTACTGCTTGATGAAATACATCTGATGAACTTGATATCATATTCTTCACTGATGAAGCATATGAGATTGTAAGTTATACTAATTCATCTGCAGGATGATCAACCCAAAACCACTGAATGGGTCCTCGATAGTGGATGTACAAATCACATGACTGGTGACAAGAATCTATTGATGGATGCTCCCCTATCACCGTCACCTCTGAAGCATATCATCTTTGCTGACAAAGGCAAAAGTCAGGTATTGGGTCTTGGTAAGGTTGCTATCTCTAAGGATAAGCACATGGACAAAGTCATGCTTGTTGAGTCCTTAGGATACAATCTCATGTCAGTCTCAATGCTTTGTGATCTTGATATGGTTGTTGTCTTTGGCAAATATTGCTGTGTTGTGATTATGGAAGCTGACAATTCCAAAGTCTTCGAAGGCTTTAGGAGAGGAGATCTGTATATTGTTGATTTCTCTACAGGACCACAACCAGCCGTATGTCTACTTGCAAAAGCTTCAGAAGGCTGGCTATGGCATCGACGGCTTGGTCATGCAGGCATGAGGAATTTGAACACGCTTGCGAAGAATAAGCATGTCATTAGCATTGAGAATGTCAAATTCCTCAAGGATCACTTATGCGGAGCATGTGAAGCCGGAAAAATGACCAAGGCCAAGCATCCAGCGAAGACTATCATGACCACTACCCGTCCATTCGAATTGCTTCACATGGACCTCTTCGGACCTAATCATTACTCAGCAGTCACTAATGATGCATCTCTATATGGTTTTGTCATTGTTGATGATTATTCTTGATATACATGGGTACACATTGTTACTTACAAACATGAAGTGACAATGGAACTGAGTACAAGAATTCCGGTCTTGATGCATATCTTGATGAACTTGGTATTACTCATGAGTTATCTGCTCCCTATACTCATCAGCAGAATGGCGTCGTGGAGTGCAAGAACAGAACTCTTGTTGAGATGGATTGCACTATGCTTGATGAATACAAAATGCCTCAGCGTTTTTGGATTGATGCAATTGATACTGCTTGCCACATCATCAACAGAGTATATCTTCACAAATTCTTCAAGAAGACTGCCTATGAACTCCTCACTGACAAGAAACCCAAGGTGAGTTATTTCAAAGTCTTCGGTGCTAAATGTTGGATTAGAGATCCTCACCACAACTCTAAATTTGCACCGAAAGCACATGAAGGTTTTATGCTTGGTTACGGAAAGGACTCGCACACCTACAGAGTCTTCAACATTGTTCTTCACAAGATTGTTGACACTGTAGATGTGCGGTTCGATGAAACTAATGGCTCGCAAAGAGAGCACCTACCTTCTGTGTTAGATGAACCAACACCTGAAGATGCTATCAAGCTCAAGGCAACTGAGGATGTCATTCCGACTGAAGAATCTGCTGAAGAATTCATTCCTGTTCATGAAGAACATCGAGCTGATGCACCTGAAGAACAAGATGAGGAAAATGGTGCTGAAGAAAATGCTGATCAAAATCCTCAGCGACAACCAACTCATCCACGCGTTGCAAAAGAAGTGCAAGTGGAGAAGATCATCGATGACATTAGCGCACCAGGTCCTCTCACACGCTCAAAAGCATCACATTTATCTAACTTTTGTGGGCACTATGCTTTTGTCTCTATCACAGAGCCCACTAAGGTAGATGAAGCATTTCTGGAGCCGGAGTGGATTCAGGCTATGCAAGAAGAATTACATCAGTTCGAGCTGAACAATGTCTGGGAATTGGTCAATCGCCCAGATCCTCGCAAGCATAATATCATTGGCACAAAGTGGATCTACCGCAACAAGCAAGATGAAAATGGCCTTGTGGTGAGGAATAAGGCACGACTAGTAGCTCAAGGCTACACGCAGGTTGAAGGAATTGATTTCGATGAAACTTTTGCACCTGTTGCTAGACTTGAGGCTATTCGCATATTACTTGCTTACGCTAACCATCATGATATCATCTTATATCAAATGGATGTGAAAAGTGCATTCCTCAATGGTAAGCTTGAGGAAGAAGTATATGTTGCTCAACCCCCTGGTTTTGAAGATCCCAAGAATCCTGACAAAGTCTTCAGACTCAATAAGGCTCTCTATGGCCTAAAGCAAGCCCCTCGGGCGTGGTATGATACATTGAAGGAATTCTTCATGAAGAATGGCTTCACACCCGGTTCACTCGACCCTACTCTTTTTACTAAATCATATGATGGTGAACTGTTTGTGTGCCAAATATATGTTGATGATATTATCTTTGGCTGTACTGACCAACGTTATAGTGATGAATTTGCCTATATGATGACTGAAGAATATCAAATGTCTATGATGGGAGAGTTGAAATTCTTCTTAGGTCTTCAAATTCGTCAGCAGCATAATGGCATATTCATATCTCAGGAGAAATACCTCAAAGATGTACTGAGGAAATTCGGCATGCAAGATTGCAAAGGCGTCAAAATTCCTATGCCCACAAATGGCCATCTATGCACTGATGAAAATGGTATTGACTTCGATCACAAGGTATACCGCTCCATGATTGGTTCCTTATTGCACTTATGTGCATCTAGGCCAGATATAATGCTTAGTGTTTGCATGTGTGCCCGATTTCAAGCTGCACCGAAGGAATCACACCATAAGGCTGTGAAGCGTATTCTTCGATATCTAGCTCACACACCAACACTAGGATTATGGTACCCCAAGGGCTCTGTTTTTGATCTCATTGGATATTCTGAATCTGACTATGCTGGTGATCGTGTGGACCGCAAGTCAACATCTGGCACTTGTCATTTCCTCGGACGATCTTTGGTCTGTTGGTCCTCGAAGAAACAGAACTGCGTATCACTGTCTACTGCTGAAGCTGAATACATTGCTGCTGGCTCATGCTGTGCTCAACTGCTTTGGATGAAGCAAACCCTCAAGGACTATGGCGTCAACATGAAGAATGTGCCTCTCCTCTGCGACAATGAGAGTGCCATCAAGATTGCTCACAACCCAGTTCAGCACTCGAAGACTAAGCACATCCAGATTCGTCATCATTTTGTTCGTGATCATGTGTTGAAGGGCGACATCTCCATCGAGCATGTGAAGACTGAAGAACAACTAGCTGATATCTTCACTAAGCCCTTGGACGAGAAGAGATTTAGCAAGTTGCGGTGTGAGCTAAATATCTTAGAATCTTCGAATGTTCTTTGAAAAGGACACACATCCTAACCCTTATGCAGAATTGATGACTTAGATGTGCAACACATGAAGAAACGTTTTTCTTCAATCAATGAAGAATAACACTCTAAGTGTGAAGAAATTAATGAAGAATTTGATTCTCAGAACCCTACGACAATTGTACGCGGTGTCTGAAATCATCATTCTTATATGATGGGTCACGCCACCACAAAAAGCTGAAAATCTTCAATTTGAGTTTTTCCTCATTTTTGAAAGTCTTCAGTCTTTCAAATTCTTCAACTTTGCAAAATCTTCACTGTTTCCGTCGTTTTTCTTCATTGGCTATATATATATATGTGAGTTTATGTCCTCTACAGCATTCACTTATTGCTATTTCTTCAAGTTGTGATTTCTGCTAAGTGAATGTGATCGGACCCTCCCCCCTCTATGCTACACTCAACCCAATCTATTCACAAATTCTTCATGTGCGTTCTGATTGAAACTCGTTCAAAGTCTTCACTGTGTCCTTGTCAGCTGAAGAGATTGTGAACGAAACTTTAAAACAAATCTTATCCAGATTTTCGGTTTTACCGCTCAAACCGTTCCGCATCCCACGATGCATTATTTTATTCACCCACGATCTTACACGATCTCATCTGCACAGTATGTGGGTGACACATGTCGCGTGAAGAAGAAAGGGCAGGGGCATGTTCGTCCCAAAATCTTTGGGCAAACAGTTTTTACCGTGGCTATAAATACCCCTCTCCCCTTCCTTACTTCATTTACTCCGCTCGGTCGCTGTCTCTCGCTCGAGCTCTCCTCAAACCCTAGCACCGCCGCTACTCCATCACCGCCGGTGAGGAAGAGCTTCACTGCCTCGACCTCGTCGCCGTCGTACTCGCGCCGGCTGCGGAAATCTTCACTCCGCCGCCTCCGTAGCCGTCTCCCTCTGCCAAGTTAGGGCGTGGGAGATCTAACTTGACGAACTCCATCGCTGTTCATCTCTGTTCGTCATGTTCTTCAGTTCGGGTAATTAAAAGTCACCTTTATTACTCGCTTTGATTCTCAAACTTTTCTGAAAATCCTCAAAGGTATTTTATTCTTCAAATCTTCACATATGAACACCTCACACACTGTATGCTCTTGATCCATCTCTCTAAGCACTCATTTCTTCAAGATTCCTCAATTGTGCGGATTTTCGATCTGTACAACTCTGGAACCTAAGACAAGAACGCTTAGTGAAATTCCTCAAGGCTCAACTGGTCAAAATCCTCAAAACTTGTCTTTTCGAAAAATCTTCTGAGAACGCATATGACCTCTCCAAATTCCTCGCACCTACACTCTGTTCACAGGTACTCATGTCCGCTGCTGAATCACTAGGTTCTCATCAACTTAACTCATTTGCAGCGTTCCTCGAAGAAAAACTGCATACTTCTTCAGAGTATTCAATTGTTCAAATTCCTCATCTGAAGAAAATGACTGAAGGAAAGAGACCGCAGAAAGGAGGAAAGAAACCGGAGGTCATGACTGCTTTCGAGATCCCTGATGAAATATACAAGGATTATTGCACACCTGATGAAGCCAAGTTTGGCAAAGAAAACAAGAATCAGCGCAAGGTGCGCATTCAGAGGATTGAACGAAGATGGGCACGAGAATGGAGGGAATATCGATATGTTACTCCAAAGTACATGAAGAAATTCGCCTTAAATCCTCCATGCCCAAGAGCTCCTTTGGCACCTGGCCAAGTCGCTGATCCCACTAGCATCAAAAGTGGTGAAGACTTTCCTGAAGAATGGGCTAGGCGCCGAGCAAAATTGGCAAGACAAGCCAAGGAGGCAGTGAGGAAATTTAATGAGGATTCTGCTGCTGCTGCTGCCGCTGAGACCTCGGTCAAACCGAGGAAATCAATGTCGAAGAAGCCTGCTCGCAACCCAAATGCTTCACCATCAGCGCCCTCACGGCCAAGTTCCTCAGCCGCGCCCTCACGGCAAATTCCTCAGACTACTGCTGCTCCACCAAAGTCCTCAGCAGCTCCCTCCAAGTCCTCAACTCCTGTGCATCTGGCTACATGTCAAAGGACTCAGGGTTTCTCAATTGCTTCTGGTGTCTCAGCGAGTTCCTCAGCTGCACCAATGTCCTCATCAGGCCCCACTTTGCTGAAGACAAAAGCAACAGCTGGACGCGGTCCTCGGCCAAGTCCAAGAAAGAAACAGGTTGCTTTCCAAGTGCCCTCTGATGATGAGGCTTCTGATGAAGAACTTGCAGAAATCATCAGAGACAGACAAGCAAAGGCCACCAGAGCCAAAGGAACACCTGTGCCTCTGCTTTTGGATCCGAAGAAGATCCTCGACTATATTGACTTATGGCATAAGGATCCAAACACTCCAATGCCTGATCTGCTTCTGACTCTTGGTCAAAGTCATATGTTGACCCATTTCATCTCTCAAGAGAAATGGAAGTTTGAAAAGGCTCGTGAGATAAAGAGAGCACAAGCTAGAAAGGAGAAGCTTCTGAAGAAGAACGTTGTCAGACTGACATCTGAAGAACTTCTCAAGGCTCAATCTGAGATCCAAGCCCTCAGCAAAGATTTCGATGCATACCATGCTGATTGGCAAGGAGCCAAAGTGAGATTCGTCAATTTGACGAAGAAAATGACAACTGTTGCAGCCCCATCACAACAAGAAAATCCTCAGGCTGCAGACTCTGCTCAGCCTACTGAATAACATGCCAGCACTGCTGATGACTTTCAGCCTGCTGATGAGAATACAAGTTCCAGGGCTGATGACTCCATCCCAGCCGCTGAAGAAATTCCCAGGGCATCCACTAGTGGTGCGCCTGAAGAAACTGAAGAGATCAGGGCAACTGCACCAGTTGCGCCTGAAGAAAATGAACCACAGTCCTCAGCTCCTCCTGCGCCAACACCAACTCCAATTCTTCCTTCTGCTTATGAAGTGAAGAAGACCAAGGCTGCAGAGCGAGCTGCAGTGAAGAAAAGGAAGGCATTAGCTGCGTCAAATTCTTCGGCCGCGAAGAAAATGAAGCCAATGACCAGCTCGCTTGAAAATCCTATTGATGCCATTCCGCTTTCCTCCATGCCATCCAAGGAAATTGTTCCTTATGGAGAAGACTACAAGATCCCAAGCGGATCTGATGAAGAAAATCATTCTGTTGCTACCTCAGAGCAGTTTGATGAAGAAATTGAAGTGGAAACATTCCCTTCAACGCCAGTCGTTTCCTCACCTATGCCTCAGTTCACAGCTGAAGAGGCTGGTGTTGAGGAAATTGAAAAAGAAGATGAAGATGCGGATATTGGATGCACTACACCAGTGATGAATGATGACTTTTGGGAAAGTCAGCATCCCAATACTCCTCTCTTCACTCCTATTCAACAAATTCCTCAGTCCCCGGCTACAACTGTTCAAATGGGCTCTGAAGAAACACATCCCACATCGTCTGTTCATGAAGAAATTCCAGCCGCTAGTGCTAAAGAACCTGCTGCTGCTGATCCCCAAACTGCACAAGAAGAGGAACCAGAAATTCCTCAGCCTGAAGCACCTGAGATCGTCTTTCCTGAGGTTGTGCTGCAAATCACTGACACTCCTCTGCCCAAACCAAAGAATCCGTTCTCTAGCAAGCAAAAATTCAAGGCTGAAGACTTCTTTTCTGAGCATGTGTTCTTCACTGATTACAATCCATATGACTCTGCTCGCATAAGGAAGAGACATTTCTGGACTGCTACTCAAGCTAACTTCTATTCCTCAGTGCTCTTTGACAAGGACAAAATCTTCGATCATGAACATATTCCTCATGTGGATATGGAATCTCTGCCGTGCTTCGAACCGGTCCTCCGAGTTATTCACGATGCAGGACTACTGAACTTCTGCACTGATATCTGTGATTGGAATGAAGAACTCATTCTTCAGTTCTATGCCACTTTGCATATCACCGGAGATGCTGAAGATGTCAATTCATGGGTGCTGGATTGGATGACCGAAAACACTCACTATAAGGCACCAGCAACTGAATTGCTTCGTGTCCTTCCTCTTGATCCTCCCCATGCCAGTGCACGTTGCATCTACAATGACCGCGAACTGACAGATCATTATATGCAAGTGCTCATGAAGCCTTTGAAGCCAGGGCAGGCCCCACGAACCAAATTCCTCGTCAAGGAATTGCTATATGTGCCTCGGACTATCTATCGCATCCTGACGAAGACAATGAGTCCTATCAAAGGCCACGACTCAAATGATGAAGATGTCGTTGGCATCATGAAGAACATGCTTTTCAACATCATTCATGGCGTTCCCGTCAACTTCCATGATTTCTTCATGAGGACTCTGGCTAATGTTGCTATGTCACCTTTTGAGCTGAAGCCCTATGCGCCTTGGATTATGAGATTCATAAGGGAAATATCTTCACTGAATTACAAGGCTGACACTCTGAACCATGGTAACTACTTGTCGCCCATTGAAGTCCTCAAGCGACCAGTTTCATCATCTGATGATAAGGGCAAGGCAGCTGCTGTGATCGATGAAGGCACTCGTCCATTGGATGGTCAATTCCGTCTAGCTACATCTTACTCCACCAATGACGATTCTGCAACACATGACACTGCCGCAAATACATCAGCCAAGCAAAAGCCTCAAGCAACAGCACCCAGGGTGATGACTGACCGTGAGTTACTCCTCAGTCTTCATCAGAAGGTTGATCACAATCACAAATGGGTGAAGCGTCAGTTTGCTGCAATTCTTCACAACATGACCTCAACCCATAATGCAGTGAAGAAAAATCAGTATCACCTTCATGAAACCCTCAACCGCACCTGGGCTGTTCTCACTCATGTATATTCCGCGGAAGAACTGAAGACTATGGGTCTCTAGGAAGCTTTTGACTGGTCTGCACCACCTCCGAAGAAATTCAAGAGAGTCAAAGTTCCTGATCTGGTGGCCAGTTCTTATTCTTCATCGCGTGAAACTGATGAGCATGAAGATTTGGACGACACTGCGGCAGGCCCTACTTCAACGAACAACCCCGACAATACTGGCGCTCCTCCATCGACTTGAAATTCTTCAGGGGCATTAGTCCTCAGTTTCGATCCTTTTGGTCATTTGATGACAAAGGGGGAGAAATCTGAGTTAGTCTTCAAGCGGGTTTATATTATGGGCGTTTTGTTAAGTTACAACTCTCGTTCTTCCGAAACTTTTTATTGGATCGAGTTGTAATCTTAAATCCGATGGTGCCCTGATACTTTTGAATGGTGCATTGTGCTCTGACTTGCACTGTGCTCTGATACTTTTGATGTGTTATTCTGCATGCTTATTCCTCGTTAATATTATTGCACGCATGTTGAATCTCATCTGGCACCATATTTCATCATGCATTTCAAATTCTTCATATTATATATCAAATGCGTGTATGAATTACAAGATATAGGGGGAGATCTCCATGATTCAATTCTTCGAATGTTCATTGCCTCAAAAGCAAATTCCTCACTGTGCACATATTCAGGGGGAGTTCTTCTATATCTTGCAATCAAATTCCTCAATATCAGTATTTACACTTCATATGTTTATCCCCGTTGAAAACTTAACCTATGTTGTCATCAATCACCAAAAAGGGGGAGATTGTAAGTGCATCTAGTGCCCCTTAGTGATTTTGGTGTATTGAAGACTTATAGGTTAAGTGACTGATGCGTTTGTGAGTGTACACAAGTCTATAAGTCTATGAGGAGTTTGATATTTACAGAGAAAGTCGACCCCTAAAAATGAAGTTCTTCGACTGAAGACTTTGATATTCTGAAGACTTTCTGAAGACTTTGAAAGTGAAGAAATTGGTGTGACCTTGAAGACTTGGTATTCATTCGGGGAATATGAAGTGTGAAGACTTTTGTTTTTATAGTTCCATTTTCTCTTTCTTGAGTCATAGGAAACACCGTACTGTCAAAGGGGGTCGAGGAAATACTAAGGAAAAATTTCCATGTGATGCTCAACTCAAAATCCTACACCTACCAATCCCTTCGAGTGAAGCCATTGGAAATCTCATACAGTTCAGTCAATTTCTTCAGTGACAGAGACGCAGTTCTTCTGGTCACTGAGGACTTTGCTCTGACTGAGGAGTTAGGAATTCGCCAGTGCGAATTGCCTACAGAGTGAGGAACATGATAGCCCTGTGAAATTTGAGAGTCAAATTTCCGACCGTTGCTGTGCTGCGCGCCGGCTGTCCAAAATATCTTATCCACCTAACGGTCATATCATTGAAGGGCATTTATGTCTTATCATGTCGGGCTGCTCCCTAGGCTATAAATAGTCGCCCCCTACAACCACTAGCTGATTGGCTGCTCCAAGAGAACTTGACACTTGTCATCTGAGAGCAACCCATCCTCCGAGGACTTTGAGCGAAAATCATCAAGTGAGGAAAATCCCAAACCAAACCCCCACAAACCCAAAGTGATTGAGCATCACTGAAGAAATTGATCCTGCGTGGATCCGACGCTTGTTACATTTGAAGACTGTGCTTCTTCCAGACGGTTAGGCGTCAAGGTCTAGAGCATCCAAGAGGAATTGTGGATCGCCGAGTGACCAAGTCTGTGAAGGTTTGGAAGTCACCTGAAGACTTACCACGAGTGATTGGACGAGGCCTGCGTGGTCTTAGTTCAAGGAGAATACGGTGAGGACTGGGTGTCCTGAGTTGCGGCTCAGAGACTGGGTGTCCGGGACTGCGTGTCCTCGAGTTTAAATACTCAGCCGCTCCAACCAGATGTACAACTGAGACAGCAGTTGGAACTGGTTTACCAAATCATTGTCTTCACCAACTAACTGGTTCTATTTCCTCAATTCTTTCATTTCCTCATTACTGTGTTGTATGTTGTTCATATCTGTGCTTGAAGACTTTGACTGAAGACTTTCACAAATTCCTCAGTTCAATTTCTTTAGTCTGTTTGTCTTCATCTTGGTATCCTGTGTTTACGCTTTCTGTACTCTGTGCCAGTCTTCATTTCATTATGATGACTATGTCTGTATCCTGTTATGTTTACCCCTGAGTACTTATTCCACTGCAAGTAGTTCTTCGCTAAGGAATTTCCTCACCAGCGAATTCCTCAGTGAAGAATTCATAAGAATCGCCTATTCACCCCCCCTCTAGTCGATATAACGCACTTTCAAAAATCTAGGAACATAACACCGGTATGACGGAAACTAGGGCGGCAAGAGTGGAACAAAACACCATGCATAAGGCCGAGTCTTCCACCCTTTACCAAGTATATAGATGCATTAATTAAATAAGAGATATTGTGATATCCCAACATAATCCTGTCCACCATGGAGCAATCTTCAACTTCACCTGCAACTAACAACGCTATAAGAGGGGCTGAGCAAAGCGGTAACCTAGCCAAGCAATGGTTTGCTAGGAAGGGTGAAAAGGTTAGAGGCTGACATGGCAATTTGGGAGGCTTGATAGAACAAGGGATAGGTAGCGCAGCATAGCGATAGAACGAAGCAACTAGCATAGCAATGATAGTAGTGAGATTCAGGGTAACGGTCATCTTGCCTGAAATCCCGCTAGGAAGAAGAACGAGTCCATGAAGAAGATGAAGCCACGAAGACGAACCAAGCGTAGACGAACGAATCCTCACGATCGCAACGAAACGGGAACTATCGAGAAGAAGCACACAACATGGTAAACACACCACACATAGACAAGACATGATGCACAACAAGCATGATGCATGACAAATCTACATGGAGCTACTCATGACAAGAGATGATGCAAACAAGAGCAACACATCAAGGCAAGTTTAAATGAGGCCGGAAACAACACATAACAATTCCGGTAAGTCCTCATATGCAAATTTTGAAATTGGTCCAGATCTGAATAAACATTAAGTTGAAGTTATTAAACAGCAAGTTAAGACGCACCAAGATGATCTACACGAGATTCTAGTCAAGTTACATATAAAGTTCATTTAGTTCGGAGCTACGGCCTAGAAGATATGAGCAACACAAGTAAAACATGGCATTGATGCAAAATGCATACAAACATCAAGCAAACACTCTCAAAACATGGATTCAACAAGGTAATATGAAACTACATGCAAAATCAAGCAAGTTTCATATAGAGCACACTCAAAACGGAGCAACGGTTCAACACATACACTATACAAGTTTAAAGGGCAAGCTGTCCAAAACAGCAACTAGGCATCTAGAAAGCATCAAAACAATAAGCTATAGCACCCCAACATAATAACAAAAGGCTTGGGCATGAAGTACAAGTAAATCATGACAAAACATGAACACTGAGCTAACTCCAGAAATCACTAGATCATGCTCAAAAGGACATGGCAAGATTGCAAATAATAAGAGTTTCAGGCGCAGAAATAACATCAGGTTGCAATGTTTAGAGCTATCAAACAACATGCTGCAGGAACTTAAAATGGCAAACAAAGGCATCGCATGAATCTACTAATTGCATATAACAAAAGTCCCTTACTGACCATGAGCCAAAAGGGTATGATGGCACCCATGTAAACATGGCAAATGATGTGACAGATTCATACATGGCAGGAACAACAATAAGTAGGCATGCTAGTGAGCTTGAACCACTCACCACAGAGCAGTACATGCCATGGAAAGGCAACCAACAGTAAGCAGATATGATTATGAAGCTAAACATGGCAAGAGCAAGTTCATAGCATGCTTGGATCACTAACAACAATCATGGCAACATTGAACTTAAAGTTAATAGGCTGACAACAACGTTATTTAGCAACTTTGGAGCATCATATGAACAATCTACAGCAAACTATAAATGCAACCAGGGGGATGGATGGATAGAGAATGACATGTATAACAAAACATCCTTAGTGAACATCTCCAGATTATGCATAGAATGACTTTTAGCAGCAGGTTTACATAGCATCACAAAATAACAGATTCAGCCTAGCAAAATAGCAACATCAAGTACCCTACTTAACAAGCTTGATGCACTCACCACACAACTCACAAAAATACATGGATAGCACCCCTATAAATATGGCATGACATAGTTCAAAACACATGTAGACATCACCCTCATAGGATGCACACACAAAATGCAACGAAAAAGACAAATCATCAAGTTATAACAGTTTCAGCAGATTAACATCATATAGCACTATTGCAACGATGATTCAGGCATCAAGATGATCCCAAACAATCATGAAACAATGTAATGAAATGAAGAGCATCTCATGATGAACAATTTGATATGTTACACGCACGAAACGGAGCAATATACAACAAGTTATGACATGTCGAACAGGGCACCAGAATGCTGAACATCTCAGGGACAGGCAAAATTATACCTCCGTGAAAAGTCAACGCGGGATGGCGGGATCCGGGACGGGGGCGCGGGCTCATTTGGTTCGAGGGAGTGGTGGATCTCATCCCACTCCCCCGGATCTGACCGGAGTAACTCCGGCGAGGTCGAGGACGGCGGCTCCGGCGACGGGGCTTGCCGGAGACGACGAGGGGCGGCGGGGAGGTGCGTCAGAGGAGGCCGGCGAGCTCCTAGCGGCGCCCTGGCGCCGAAGCCGAGGCGGCAGAGGGCGGAGCGGGAGAACGGCGGCGACGGTGAGGTCTGACGGCGGCGGGGCGGCGGCCGGCGCGGAGGCGCGCTCCGGCGGCGGGGCCGAGAGGCGGCCGGCGGGGACGGGTGCGGGGGAGCCGCGACGGCCTCGGTAGGCGTGCGCGGGCGAGCTCCGGGCGGCGGGGGAGCGGGGCGGCGCCGGCTGGGAGGCGCGGGCACGGCCGGGCAGACGTGCGTCGGCGAGGCGGCGGCGGGCGCCGGCGCGGGGCCGCGGCGGCGGGGCGCGAACGGGCCGGGCGGCGGCGGATCTGGGCCCGCGCGGGCCCCGGATGGGCTCCGCGGGCCGGCGGTGCAAGGACGGCGGTGGAGGACACGTGGCGGCCGCTGACTCGGCGGGGGCGGCGGCATGGACATGTCCGGCGGGGTCCGGACGTGTCCGGCTGCGGGAGGAGGAAGAAGCTAGGGTTGGACTGCGCGAAAATTCGGGGAGGGGCACCTATTTATAGGTAGAGGGAGCTAGGAGAGTCCAAATGAGGTGCGGTTTTCGCCCACACGATCGTGATCAAACGACCGAGAGCATGGAGAGGGTTAGCATAGGTTTTGGGCCACTTTGGAGGGGTGTTGGGCTGCAAGACAAAAGAGGCCTTTGCGGCTACCCGGTTAACCGTTGGAGTATCAAACGACCTCCAAATGGCACAAAACTTGACAGGCAGTCTACCGGTGGTGTACCAAGGCCGCTTGGTAAATCATGGTCCATTCTGAGAATGTTTAACACCCGCTCACAACAGGAGACAAAAATGGGAACGTCGGGGGACATAGGAGTGTCGGATTGCAAAACGGACAACGGGGAAAATGCTCGGATGCATGAGACGAACACGTATGCAAAATGAGATGCACATGATGACATGATAAAATGCAACACGCAAGCAAATGACATGGCAACAATGGCGAATAACTGGAAGATACCTGGCGCATCGAATCTGGGGCATTACAATAATGTGGCTGTTAAAATGGTTGTTCGAGTGTTGAAATGCTTGCTATTAAAAAAATGCACAAGTCAGCTACTTCAGCACATAGTGCTTATTGTCATTTGCAGGGAAACTGATTGCGAGTGACCTATGTTTTGCCGGAAATGTTGATTCATTTCCATTCTGACAAGTTTCAGGCGCTCTATATGTGCACTTTCTAGCAAAGGTCATGCCAACATTTTCCGTGAATTTCAGCATGACTTGTGCTAGAAAGTTGGACATATCGAGTGCTCGACATTTGTCGCGACGGGAGTGAAACGACATTCAGGCAAAACAAAGGTCACTTTTTTGTCATCATTCACTTTATTATATAAAGCTCGATAATTAAACGACTGCAACATTGAACCCTAGGAAACATGACCGACACCGATGAGGCTGGAGGTTCTCAGTCCCAATTAGGTCGAGCACATGCCTATCTCGACTTTCTGGTGGATCAGGAGAGAAAACAAGCTGGGTTTTAGGACCCCCTTGTCATGACAAAGGACGACGGTGGTGGCGCCGACGCCGACACTGATGCCACCAATGACACCGGCACTGAGACTGGCGCTGATGATGCTGCTAACTACAGCACGGAAGGTGGGTCCTCCCAAGCCAGTGAAGGAAAGAAGGAAAAGAGGACACGACGCCCAAATGAGCTCGGCACCGGAAGACTAGTGGTCACGGTGGTGCACCCTAGCGAGAGCCAATAGAGCCGCGGGAAGTGGTAGCGTGTTATGACAACCAACTAGCATGCATCCTACGGGATACCGTTAACATCAACACCATGAAAATACGGAAGAATGAACATTTGAAGAAGCTTCTCCTGACTAGGTTGCATGCAAGATTCTTGTTCCCCGGTCGTAAAGACGATGTCGACCCATGGGATGATGATGGCATGAAAAAAATCAACAACAAAGCCCTAGGGAAGTTCAGCAACGCATTGAGCGTTTGGAAAACTAGGGTGAAAAGGCGATTGAAGTAGACCATGAAACCTATGCCGAGATTGTTGCAGACAATCCGAAAATTACGATAGTGGACTTTGAAAAGTTCAAGGAGACTTGCAATGAAGAAGCTGCCAAGGCCGGGTCCGAGAGAGGCAAGCAGCCGCAGGCAAAGAACATGGGGAACCACCGCCTTGGAAGTCGTGGTTACACGGGAAAGGGGTCCATGTGGGCTAAGGAGGACGCAGAACGTGAACGTCAGGGGATCCCAGACCCATTGGCTGAGTTCACCGACCAGCAGGAGCATGACTTCATCAGGGCCCTATTCTCGTGGGACACCCAAAAGAAGATTATTTTGACCGACAGGCCGACTAGGAAATTCATGAGATTACTCGTTATTACCCTTGTACCACCTTACATATTAGCTTCTGATCAATCAAGTTTACTACATTCTAGTCGCATTCGTAAATGATTCACGCTCCATTTTGCAGAGAGAGCAACACAAGCTTGCGGCCGAAAGCGACTCGTCGACTCAGTCGACTCAGTCGTCGGTGAAGTACAAGTGGGACACTCCTTTCAACCGGGCCATGAACATAATGATGGGACACCCGTCGGGCCAGGAGCCACAATATGGACGTGTGCACAGCGCCGGGGACAGCACCGAGGGAGTCCTGGACTAAGGGGTCCTCGGACTGCCGGACTATATACTTTGGCCGGACTGTTGGGCTATGAAGACACAAGATAGAAGAATTCATCCCACCGGACGGGACTCTCCTTGGCATGGAAGGCAAGCTTGGTGATTCAGATATGTAGATTCCTTTCTCTGTAACCGACTTTGTACAACCCTAGCCCCCCCCCCCCCCGGTGTCTATATAAACCAGAGGGTTCGAACTTCTAGGGTTTAGCCACATCAATCATATCCTCATAGGCTAGACTTCTAGGGTTTCGCCATTACGATCTCGTGGTAGATCAACTCTTGTAATACTCATATTCATCAAGATCAATCAAGCAGGAAGTAGGGTATTACCTCCATAGAGAGGGCCCGAACCTGGGTAAACATTGTGTCCCCCGCCTCCTGTTACCATTAGCCTTAGACGCACAGTTCGGGACCCCCTACCCGAGATCTGCCGGTTTTGACACCGACATAGGTGCTTTCATTGAGAGTTCTGCCGTGACGTCTGAGATAGGCTTGATGGCTCCATCAATCTTCTACAACAATGCAGTCCAGGGGGAGATCTTCCTCCCCGGACAGATCTTCGTATTCGGCGGCTTTGCACTGCAGGCTAACTTGCTTGGCCATCTAGAGCAGATCGACAGCTACGCGCCTAGCCATCGGGTCAGATTTGGAAGCCTGAATTTTGTGGCCGACATCCGCGGAGACTTGATCTTTGACGGATTCGAGCCCATGATGGCTGTCCTTGGCCACCACGATGAACATGACCTAGATCTATCATCTGGCCACACACATCAGATAGCGCCTGTGACTGCCCTGCCCTAGAGCCGGAGTAGACTGCATCGTCCGAAGACGGGAAGCTCAACCCTGCCACGGAGGCCGCAGGCTCAGCGGCGCTCGAGCCGCACACATACCCAACATCAGGCTGGGCTTGTGTTACTGGAACCTCGGACTCGTCTCCGGCCATGGGCTCCGGACCGCGTGCATCCGCGTTCATCGAACCTGATTGGGCGCCTGTCTTGGAGTTCAGCTCCACGGACATCTTCCTGCACTCGCCTTTTGGCGACATATTAAACTCATTGAAGTCCCTCTCCTTTGGGGGGAACTCTCGAGCGAACTATGTCCGGCTCGAGTGGGAAGCGGACGACGAAAAACTTCGTCCCCCACCCACCACCCACTTCATTGCCACTGTCGAGGACTTAACCGACACGCTCGATTACAGCTCCGAAGACATTGACGGTATGGATGACGATGCCAGAGAAGAGCAGGCACAAAAACCACCACCTTTAGGACAGCGGACAGCTACATTGTCATATGATATATACATGGTGGACACACCAAAGGAGAATGATGCCGACAGCGATAACAACATACCTGTCAATGAACCTCCTAAACGCCGGCGTCCCAAGCACCGACCTCGATCTGGCAAAAGGAAAAACAACAACATTGTCACGGATGATGATGGTAATCTGAACCAAGCCGAGGACCCTGCAGACCCAGTGTTGGAGTAGGGCATGCGAGAGGACGGCGAACATAGTCCGGAGATGTTATCCGACCACAGCGACACCGAAGATAGCAATTACCAACCTGTCTCTGAAGAGGAGATCAGCCTGGGCGACGACGAGTTCGTCATCCCAGAAGAACCATTAGAACAAGAACGCCTCCACCAAATGCTTATCACCACTGCATGGAGCCTGAAGAAGCAGAAGCAGCGGCTTAAAGCCGCACAAGTTACACTCAATGATAGATGGAACGAAGTGCTAGACGCTAAGGAAAAATACGGTGGTAATCGCCAAACAAAGAGCTACCCTAAACGTAAGTTGCTGCCGAATTCGACGATGAGGCTCATGCCTATACTGCCGAAAAACAATACGGCCGACTGGCCGGACCGACCACCTCGCGGTCGCGACAGAGCGGCTAGCAATGCCATACACAAGCCCATGCCCCCTCCCCGCAAAGGAAGGAAGGCTGCGGCCTAGGACCAGAAACACGATCTACGTGAGGACCTGGACAAAAAAGCTGGCAAAACCAGGTCCATCTATGGATCCAGGGAATGTGCTCCTACACGGGATCACTATTATCAAACAAAGCATGCCGTCCATTTACCAGCTTGGAACCAATACCGAACATTACAACTATCGGACCCAATCCATGACACAGCCAGATACAGGGGTGCCGCACACCCCCTGTGCTTCACTGATGAGGTGCTGGAACACGATTTTCCAGAAGGGTTCAAACCTGTAAACATCGAGGCATATGATGGAACGACGGACCCCGCGGTTTGGATAGAAGACTTTATTCTTCACATCCACATGGCTCGCAGAGATGATCTCCATGCCATTAAATATTTACCCCTCAAGCTAAAAGGACCAGCTTGGCACTGGCTAGAAAGCCTCCCCGAAAACTCCATCGGAAGCTGGGAAAAACTTGAGGATGCTTTCTGGGCCAATTTCCAAGGGACCTATATGTCTGGCCTCCGGATGCAGACGATCTAAGTCACATAATCCAACAACCCGGAGAATCAGCCCGTAAGCTTTGGAACAGGTTTCTCACTAAGAAGAACCAAATTGTTGACTGTCCAAACGCCGAAGCCTTAGCGGCCTTCAAACACAATGTCCGGGACGAATGGATGGCCAGACACCTCGGCCAGGAAAAGCCAAGGACAATGGCCGCCTTAACTACACTCATGACCCGCTTTTACGCGGGCGAAGACAGCTGGTTAGCCCGTAGCAGCACCAGTGATCCCGGCACCTCTGAGGTCAGGGATGGCAATGGAATGCCACGACACAACAAAAACAAACGTCGGAAAAACGAAGAAAGCCCAGACAATACAGCGGTAAACGCCGGGTTCAGGGGCTCGAGACCCGGTCAACGAAAGAAGCCATTTAAAGGAAACAAGGATAGTCCATCCAACCTGGACAAAATCCTAGACAGACCCTACCAGATCCACGGGACTCCCGATAAACCAGCTAATCATACCAACCGAGAATGTTGGGTCTTCAAGAAAGCTGGCAAACTTAACACCGAAAACAAAGGGAAGGGACCTCAGAGCGAAGACAAGGATGAACGTCGCCAGCCGAACACAGGGGGATAGAAGAAATTTCCACCGGAGATCAAAAGAGTGAACATGATCTATGTCACTCATATCCCAAAGTGGGAGCGCAAGCATGCACTCCGAGATGTCTACACCGTTGAGCCCGTCGCCCCCAAGTTCAACCCATGGTCGGCCTGTCCGATCACCTTTGATCGCAAGGATCATCCGGCTAGTATCTGTCACGGGGGTTCGGCTGCCCTAGTGCTCGACCAAATAATTGACGGATACCACCTCACTCGAGTCCTGATGGACGGCGGCAGCAGTCTCAATATGATATATTAGGACACTGTCTGCAAGATGGGGATAGACCCGTCAAGAATCAAGCCAAGCAGCACTTCCTTTAAAGGAGTTATGCCGGGCGTGGAAGCCCGCTGCACGGGCTCTTTAACATTGGATGTTGTATTCGGCTCTCCGGACAACTTTCAAAGCGAAGAACTAATCTTTGACATTGCTCCGTTCCGAAGTGGCTATCATGCACTACTCGGAAGAACGGCCTTCACCCGTTTTAATGCAGTCCCGCATTATGCTTACCTAAAACTCAAAATGCCTGGACCTCGTGGCGTCATTACGGTCAGTGGAAATACGGAGCTCTCTCTTCGCACAGAGGAATACACGGCGGCTCTAGCAGTCGAAGAACAAAACGGCCTATTCAAGACGAACAACTCTTTGGTCGTTAAGACCGTAGACACATCTAAACGTGTCCGGCGCACACCTCAGTGCGGCAGCTCAGGCAAACCTGAGCTCGATTAGCAGCTACGCCCCCATCGACGGCCCCATAAGGAGATATACTCAAAATTCCTTGGGCGGCTTCGGGGGCACTCTGCACACAAAAGGTCCATAGTCCGGCTTGTCCCTATTCGAACCCTGGAAGTTATCCATCACGGTTCATTAAAACAAACCAGCTTTACTCACGGCCACACCAGATTCTTTTACCTGATCTTCTTTTTTATTTTTTTTCCTTTTCCTTTACAGATGGCCATCATACTATACCCTTCAAGGACACTTCACAATGGAGACAAAGGCGCAAACGTGCAGCAGGGCCCGCATTAAGGTTTCTTTTTTAGATTAAGACCCTATGTAAACCTTTTTATCTCTTGTTGTTTTATACTTTCATGGCATGTAAAATGTCCAAGAAAGATACCGGCATTATCTGTAAACATACGGCTCGCCGTACTAAAGTGGATGTTATAGAAGCAGCCCCGTTCGTAGTGTTTTTTGAGATTTATGCTCTCACCACCTGTGCTCTTTCCCCACATCGGATTGCCACACGTACCTTGATACCATGGGTTTATCACAAGGGGCTGTATTCAGCCTGGTGTATATTGTAAAGTCCGAACACCTATAGGGAGTGTTCGGCGTCACGAGTTTGGCCTTATATGCATCAGCTCTGAATCATGTCTTTGGTTAATAGTTGGGTTGCCCGGCTCCTGTGCTCACTACCTTACGTTCCGCTATATCGGCTAGGGTAGTAAAGGGAGAACTATTGTGATTGTGTCCCAGCTAGCCCGGATGAGCACCTCAGTAGAGAAAGCCGAAAACTGACTGTCATGATGTGGCGAGAGCTGGTCAACCACTCGATGGCTCATTGGAATCTTCGCGATTCCCTCCATGTCAAACAAAGGACCGTCCTTCTAGTCACTTATGTACATGCACCGTATTCGGATAACCGCGGACATACCAGGGGCTATATAGTAGCCCCACCGTCAAACTCCTCTGGCTAAGTGAAAGTGTTAAAGCTCTATAGTCCGATTGCCTAGTTCACCGCACTAACTGAGGGAGTCCTGGATTAGGGGGTATCCGGACAGCTGGACTATATACTTTGTCCGGACTATTGGAGCGTGAAGATACAAGACTCAAGACTCCGTCCCGTGTCCAGATGGGACTCTCCTTTGCGTGGAAGACAAGCTTGGCGATCCAGATATTGTATTTCCTTCTTTGTAACCGACTCCATGTAAATCCTAGCCCTCTCCGGTGTCTATATAAACCGGAGGGTTTAGTCCTTAGAGGGACGATCAGAATCATAATCATCATAGGGTAGCTTCTAGGGTTTAGCCACTACGATCTCGTGGTAGATCAACTCTTGTACTACTCATATCATCAATATCAATCAAGCAGGAAGTAGGGTTTTACCTCCATCGAGAGGGCCCGAACCTGGGTAAACATTGTGTCCCTCGCCTCCTGTTAAAATTAGCCTAAGACACACAGATCGGGACCCCCTACCCGAGATCCGCCGGTTTTGACACCGACATTGGTGCTTTCATTGAGAGTTCCTCTGTGTCGTCGCTGCAAGGCTTGATGGCTCCTTCAATCATCAACAACACGGTCCAGGGTGAGACTTTTCTCCCCGGACAGATCTTCGTGTTCGGCGGCTTCGCACTGTGGGCCAATTCGCTTGGCCAACTGGAGCAGATCGACAGCTACGCCCCTGGCCACCAGGTCAGGTTCAGAAACCTGAACTACACGGTCGATATCCGCGGAGACTTGATCTTCAACGGGTTCGGGCCTGCGCCAGGAGCACCGGACAATCACGATGAGCACGGCTTAGACCTGCTGTCGGACAATGCTCGGGATATCACCCCTGCAGTAGCCCCGGACCTAAATCTGGAGCAGATAGCATTGCCCAAGGACGGGTGGATGGACCCTGTCGGTGTTAAAACCGGCGGATCTCGTGTAAGGGGTCCCGAACTGTGCGTCTAGGCGGATGGTAACAGGAGACAAAGGACACGATGTTTTTACCCAGGTTCGGGCCCTCTCGATGGAGGTAAAACCCTACTCCTGCTTGATTGATATTGATGATATGGGTAGTACAAGAGTAGATCTACCACAAGATCAAGGAGGCTAAACCCTAGAAGCTAGCCTATGGTATGATTGTTGTTCGTCCTATGGACTAAAACCCTCCGGTTTATATAGACACCGGAGAGGGCTAGGGTTACACAGAGTCAGTTACAATGGTAGGAGATCTACATATCCGTATTGCCAAGCTTGCCTTCCACGCCAAGGAAAGTCCCATCCGGACACGGGACGAAGTCTTCAATCTTGTATCTTCATAATCTTGGAGTCCGGCCAATGATGATAGTTCGGCTATCCGGACACCCCCTAGTCTAGGACTCCCTCAGTAGCCCCTGAACCAGGCTTCAATGACGACGAGTCCGGCGCGCATATTGTCTTCGGCATTGCAAGGTGGGTTCCTCCTCCGAATAATTCATAGAAGATTGTGAACACCAGGATAGTGTCCGGCTCTGCAAAATAAATTCCACATACCTCCGTAGAGAGAATAATATTTACACAAGTTCAATCTGCTGACGTATTTCGTAGCCTGGCGTTACGCCATGGCCAAGCCTTTATTCGAATCGTTTTTATTATTCCACCTCAGCGCGTTTAGCGAAGCGGTTTCCTTGGCACGTCTTGTCGAGGCAGAGATCGTGTCCCTTATTCCGGGATTCTCATCAATACGAACGTGGGTAACCCAACCGCACCATTGATTGTGGCGCTTGGGAGATAAGCGAGTTTTACCAGGCTGGTGGGGACGCATAGTTTCGTCCGCCCATATATAAGGGGATAAGGATCCATCTTTTTATCTACGCCTTCTTCCTCCTTTGCTTATCCATCTCCGTGCACTCGAGCTCCAGCGCCCAAGTCCGCACATCTGACCTCAACCTTCTCCAGCCATGTCCGGAGCGGGAGGCAAGTGGATGGCCTCCTCCGTTACGGAGGGGCACATCAAGAAGCTGCCCGGCGCCGGATATTTGTCCAGCAACATCGCGCACCAGCTCCCCGACGAGGGGCAGCTCATCCCCACCCCCGGGCCCCATGAGAGAGTGGTATTCCTTTCCCATTTCCTCCGCGGACTGGGCTTCCCACTCCACCCCTTTGTCCGGGGGCTCATGTTCTACTACGGCCTGGATTTCCACAATCTGGCCCCGAATTTCATCCTCAACATCTCGGCGTTTATCGTCGTGTGCGAGGCCTTCCTTTGCATCCAGCCCCACTTCGGCTTGTGGCTAAAGACCTTCAATGTCAAGCCGAAGGTTGTGAAGGGCAGCCAAGCGGAGTGAGGAGGCGCCATGGTGGGCAAGATGCCCAACGTCACTTGGCTCGAGGGCGCCTTTGTGGAAACCATCAAAGGGTGGCAATCGGGGTGGTTCTACATCACCGAGCCGCGTGACCCTGAATGGGCAGCGGCCACCGAATTCAGATCTGGCATCCCCATGCGGCTCACTTCTTGGAAAGAGAAGGGCCTGCTATGGGGTAATTCGGAACAGCTGACCGGACTTCAATCCTGTCTCCAAACCCTGGTGAACAAGAAGCTCAAGCTTGTCAACATAATCCAGGTCATGCTCATCCTCCGGATTCTCCCCTGCCAACAGCGGGACTTCAACTTGTGGGAGTTCGATCCGGCACAGCACCAGACCTTGAGCGGGCTCTTCGACACTACGTACGAAGAGGCCTGGAGGGTGCTATTCAAGGGCGTCGAGGCTCCCGCATCCGCTACCGAAGATCGCGGATTCAGCTTGCAGCGTCCGGTTGGCGAGGTAAGCCATGTTATTCTTTATGGGACACTTGCTTTTCATAGTTTGACTCTATGTGGGATCTAAACTCCCAATACTTTTAACAGGCCTGGCAGGACGTCCGAACAGGTTAACTGTCCGGCTCCCCTTCCAGAAGACCCAGCGGATGCCCGTTTGACAGGGCCGCTGGTCCCGGCGCCTTGCGTGGTGCCGGAGAAGAAGGCCAAGAAGAAGGCCACGGGAACCCGAAGGAGTTCCCGGCGTCTGGTGTTATCGGATTCATCGTCCGATGACTCTGAGGTGGACTCCTCTCACGAGGACGAGGAGGAGAAGAAGGAGGCCTCTCCCCCAGCGGGGGGAGAGGAGAAGAGGAAGGCCTCCCCAACGGGGCAGGCCGAAGGGTCCAAGAAGGGAAGAACCCTTCCCCTGGACTGTTCCACCAACGCCGACGACGGCGACGAGGAGTGGCCCTCAAGGGCCAAGCCCCTGGCGAGATCGTAAGTATCCGGACTCCTGAATAACTCATAATTTTCTTTTTGTCGCATAACATCTTTTAACACCGCATACAACCCTGTAGTCCGCCCAAGGACGATCTTCCCGCTTCGTCGAGCGGGTCCTTGGGTACGTCGGATGTGAATAGCACTTCATTTCCAGCCGCCTCCTCCCCCCGTGACACCCACGACGCCGAGGTGGGATCCCAGAAAGGGACCCACCAGGAGGAGGAGGCCCCGGAGGTGCCGCAGGGCAACCTCCCGGACTTTGGACCGGACTCCGCACCGGAACCTGCAGTGGCTCCGGAGTCTGGCGGGCGGCCCCTTTGTAAGAAGGGCAAGACTGTGACGCCGGCGGCCTCCGTCCAACCGGAGGCGCCGGATAACTTGCTGGAGGCGCTCAACGGCGCTTCCATCAAAGAGGAACACCGCACTGTCATGAGTGCGGTGATTCAGAAGGTTCAGCTCGACAAGAGCGGGCTGACCGAAGCCTGCAGCAGCCTTCTAACAGGCTTTGAGGTAAGAATTTTAAGTTATGTAAAATAGTACCGCATAGACAGTAGCCCCTGATGCTCGGTTCATTGTTCGGAAAGAAAAGCCGGACTGAGGATCTAAAAAGATATACGCAGGAGTCTTAACAAAAATATGTCAATATGGGAATGCAGGCTGCGCTGCTGACCTCTGCCGCACTGACTGCGGAGGTCAATGCTTTGAAGCAGAGCCTCGAGCGGTCCAAGAGCGAGCTCGGCCGTGCCAAGAAGCAGCTCGAGGACAAGGAAGGTGAGTAACACCTTATTAAAGTTTTACCTTACAGAAAAGGATTTGGTTGCAAGAGGAATGACAAGGATAACGTGGGTACTCCAGGGGCTACGAACGAGGTGGCGACCTTGAAGGAGGCGGTATCCGCGACCGAACGCAATGAGGCCGCGGAACGCGCCGAGCGAGAGAAGCAGGAGGTGCGGGTGGCGGAGGTACAGCAAGAGCTCCAAGCTCTCATGGAAAAACACGAGAGTTTGGAGCGTGACTCGAAGACTCGAGAGTCCGAGCTTGCGTCAGCTCTTGAGAGTGCCAAAGCCGCTAAGGCCGAAGCCCATAAGGCCCTCTAGGAAATCGAGGAATTGAAGAAAATAGCGGTGGGTAAGGCATTCTTCATGCAAAGCAAGCATGTAAAAGTGAATTACCTGTTACTTACCCGAATTCGGAGCTCTCCAGGAGCGTTCGCAGATCTGCCCCGCAGCGTGTCCGATGCTGCCGCTTTCTACAGAGCCGAGGAGGGGAGCTCGACGGAGAAGGTGTTCTGGTCTCAGTATTCTGACGCCGGACATCCGGTGCCCCTTAGCGACCAGCTGAAGCAGCTGGTCGAGCTCCACAAGGTGGCCGAACAGGCCATGAAGGGCCTTATAGTTCGGCTATGGCCCAAAGAGGCCATGCCTGGGAGCTACTTTGTCCTGGTGCGGCGGCTGGTGGATGTGTGTCCCTGGGTTGAAGTCATCAAGCACTCCGCCTGCATTGAAGGTGCCCGTCGGGCACTTGCCCGTGCTAAAGTGCACTGGGGCAGGATGGATGCTGAGAAGCTTGTGATGGACGCGCCACCGCCGGGCAAGGAGTATCGCACACCTGAGATGTATTATAAGGGCGTCCTGAAGGGTGCCCGCATTATTGCGGGTGAGTGCTCCAAAGATGTAATATTTGAGTAGACTCGCATTTTGTTATCCTGTGCGCCGAAAACTTTGTTCATATGCGCTAAGCAACGCTTGTTAATTTAAAATATTACCTTCTGTGCGGCCGTTTATCAAATCTGAGAGATGGCAAGTCGTCGGCTTTAGCCCCCATGCCACGAGTGCTGGGGTGTTCGGGATAAACTTGAGCGGTCTTGTTCCCATTTTTGGGTCCATCTAGGGAGGCGCTCAACACAACGAACGAGGCAACCGGACTTATAATGCTTGAACACTCTCACTTAGCCATAGAATTCTATAATTTTAAATTTTGGCGAAGCCCCTAGTGTTCGGAAGGCCGAATTCAGGGCGTTATCCACGTCTGGGCCGGACAAAGCCGGTTCCTCGCTCTAAGCGGCATAAGTCTTTAGGGACTCGAAAAAAACTCTCGAACAGCAACCGGCTCTCGCCCCATCATGACGGTCAGTTTTAGCTTTCTCCACTGAGGTGCTCGCCCAGCTCAACCGGGGCACAATCACAGTGGTTCTCCCAGCGCTACCTTAGCCGATATAACGGAACGTAAGGTACCAAAACATGGGAGCCGGGCAAACCCAACTATTGACCCAAGACATGATTCGGAGCCGATGCATATAATGCTATAAGTTCGGGGTGCCGCACTTGTGAAAGTGTTCGGACTTATTACACCATAATGTGGGGAACTTAAGCCCCTGGTGTATTTAGCCGTACCAAAATGTACGGATGCAACATGTCATAAATGAACATATGTATAAGAAAGGAATGCAATTATAGGCAAAAAGCGATGCATTGTTTATTCAAAAAATACTGCCGTGAATGCAGAACGATACAAATAGTGCGATAAGCAAGGGGTGGAACTATTTAGCATGTCCCCCTCCAGGGGTAGGCTGCGGAATGGTGTATAAAACAGGTATAATGCTCGTAATGGAGACCACCTGGATATTCGTCGTAGCTTTTCTCCTTCCCTGGCTGTTGCATCGTGAGTTCGGCAGGTCTACTGCCGGACAGGGCCTCTGGTAAATGGAGTCCTGAGGATAAGAAAAAAGAAAAAGGATGACATACTTGGAAGCCCCTGATGTGGTTGAGCCGCACTCTGGGCCTACCGTGGCCGTGCCCCTCCCCCTATGCCCATGGTATCTCCAGAGCGTAATGATGTACGCGAAGTACTGGTCTTGCAATTTTGTGAGGGCTGGGGTTGGGGCCGCACTGCTACGCGTGCTCGGAACGTGCCAGGTGATCTTGTTGTAGGTTACTCCGGGCGTGTTTGACGGTGTCCGGATGTTTAGCAGCCGGACTCGAGAATTGCCTTAAGAGGCTGCTCTGCACTTCTGCCGCGAGAGCCGCTGTATGTTCCTCCGTTCGGAGGGAGCGTTCAGTGTTTCCATTGACCGTGATGACTCCTCGAGGGCCAGGCATCTTGAGATTGAGGTATGCATAGTGCGGCACCGCATTGAATTTTGCAAACGCGGTTCGTCCGAGCAGTGCATGATAGCCGCTGCGGAATGGAACTATGTCGAAGATTAACTCCTCGCTTCGGAAGTTATCTGGGGATCCGAAGACCACTTCCAGTGTAACTGAGCCTGTACAATTGGCCTCTATACCTGGTATGACGCCTTTGAAGGTCGTCTTTGTGGGTTTAATCCTTGAGGGGTCTATGCCCATCTTGCGCACTGTATCCTGGTAAAGCAGGTTCAGGCTGCTGCCGCCGTCCATCAGGACTCTAGTGAGGTGAAACCCATCGATGATTGGGTCTAGAACCAATGCGGTGAACCCACCATGGCGGATACTGGTAGGGTGGTCCCTTCGATCAAAAGTGATCGGGCAGGAGGACCATGGGTTGAACTTTGGGGCGACTGGCTCCATCGCGTATACGTCCCTGAGTGCACGCTTCCGCTCCCTTTTGGGTATGTGGGTTGCGTATATCATGTTCACCGTCCGCACTTGTGGGGGGAAACCCTTTTGTCCTCCATTGTTTGGCGGCTGGGTCTCTTCCTCGTCATCACTATGCAGCCCCTTGTCATTGTTTTCGGCAATTAACTTGCCTGCCTGCTTGAATACCCAACAATCCCTGTTGGTGTGATTAGTTGGCTTTTCGGGGGTGCCGTGTATCTGGCACGAGCGGTCGAGTATTCGGTCCAAATTGGACGGACCCGGAGTAGTTCTTTTGAATGGCTTTTTCCGCTGACCGGGTTTGGAGCCTCTGAATCCAGCGTTGACTGCCGTATCCTCAGTACTATCACCGTTAATGCGGCGTTTGTGCTTGTTGCATCGTGACCTGCCATTGCGGTCCTTGGTATCCGGACTGCCAGGATTTTTGTTGATGTTGTTACTGCGGGCTAGCCAGCTGTCCTCTCCCACGCAGAAGCGGGTCATGAGTGATGTGAGGGCTGCCATGGATTTCGGCTTTTCCTGTCCTAGGTGCCGGGCAAGCCACTCATCGCGGATGTTGTGTTTGAAGGCTGCGAGGGCCTCGGCATCCGGACAGTCGACGATTTGATTTTTCTTGGTTAAGAACGGTGTCCAGAATTGTCTGGCCGATTCGTCTGGCTGCTGAATTATGTGGCTTAGGTCATCAGCGTCTGGTGGTCGCACATATGAGCCCTGGAAGTTATCAAGGAATGCGGCTTCCAGGTCCTCCCAACACCCAATTGATTCTGCTGGCAGGCTGTTAAGCCAATGCCGAGCTGGGCATTTAAGCTTGAGTGGGAGGTATTTGATGGCGTGAAGATCATCGCTGCGGGCCATGTGGATGTGAAGGAGATAGTGTTCGATCCAAACCGCAGGGTCTGTTGTGCCGTCATAGGATTCAATGTTTATGGGTTTGAACCCTTCGGGGATTTGATGATCCATTACTTCATCTGTGAAGCATAGTGGGTGTGTGGCACCTCTGTATTGGGCTATATCACGAGGTAGCTCAAGCGAGCTTTGTCTACTGTGTTCGGCCTAGCCGGAATTGCTGTATCCGGCGCGACGGTTGTCGTCGCGTATCGTGGGGCGCCCACGTGATCCATAGATCGATCTTGATTGTCTTGCCTTATCCTCCAATATGTCTCGCAAGTCCGGCGTATTCCCCCGTGGCTTTGTACTTTTCGAGCGATGCCGAGGTACAGCTTTAGTGGAAGGCCTAGAGGCCTCTCTGTCACGGCCATGAGGTGGTCGGTCGGCTGTATTGTGCGCTGGTGATGTAGGTTTATATGCTTCCTCCTCTAATCGGGGCAGCAACTTGCGTTTGGGGTAGATTTTGGAGGGGCGTTCGAGTTCATACTCTTCGGCCACAAGGACTTCTGTCCATCTGTCGGCTAGCAGATCTTGATCAGCTCTAAGCTGTTGCTGCTTTTTCTTGAGGCTACTTGCCCTGGCCATAAGCCTGCGTTTAAAATGCTCTTGTTCGACGGGATCCTCAGGCACGACGAATTCGTCGTCGTCGAGGCTTGCCTCGTCTCCGGAGGGAGGCATGTAATTATCGTCCTCTACCTCTTTGTCTGCCGCTCTCTCATGAGGGCTGGCTTCTTCATCCTCCTGTGCTGAATCTTGCTGGAGGGTGTTGTCTTCGGCACTGTCCGGGGTATTATTGTCTCCGGTGCCGGAATCTCCATTCTTGCTGTGGCGGGATTTAGAGCGGCGCCGCTAACGGCGGCGCTTAGGCTGTTTCTTGGAGGGGTCTTCCTCCGCTGTTCCGTCGCCATTCCCATCCTTTGGGATGTCCACCATGTATATGTCGTATGACGAGGTGGCTTTCCAGTGCGCCGTAGGCACTGGTTCTTGGTCATCTCCGGCATCGTCGTCCATACCGTCGATGTCTTTGGAGTCGAAGTCTAGCATGTCGGTTAGATCGTCAACAGTGGCTACAAAGTGGGTGGTGGGTGGGCTTTGAATTTCTTTGTTGCCGCATCCCAATCGTCCTAACCGTAGTCCAGCCAGGGCTCTCCTGATAACGAGAGATACTTTAGCGACTTCAGGATGTCGCCAAAAGGCGAGTGCTGAAAGATGTCCGCATCGGTGAACTCCATAATCGGCGCCCAATCGGATTCGATTGGAAGGGGCGTGGGAGGTTCGGAGTCCGGCGAGGAGTCCGGCACCTCGGAGTCACGAGCTTCACAAGGGACAGGGTTGGTATTCGTCTCCATCGCCATAGAGGTAGCAGCCCCCGAGGCGGTGTCTAGGCACCCATCCTCGATTGGCGCATTCGGCTCCGAGTTAAGGGTCGGAGCGGACTTGTGTGCGGCCTCCAGGGCACTATCCGGCAGCAGAGCTAAATCATGCCCATCGTGACAGTGCGGCGCACTCGGCTGTGGCTCGAATCCGTCGAAGATCAAGTCTCCATGGATGTCGGCCGTGAAGTTCAAACTTCCAAATCTGACCTGATGGCCAAGGGCGTAGCTTTCAATCTGCTCCAGATGGCCAAGCGAATTGGCCCGCAGTGCAAAGCCGCCGAATACGAAGATTTGTCCGGGGAGAAAAGTCTCACCGTGGATCACGTCATTGTTGATGATCGAAGGAGCCATCGGGCCTATAGGTGACGACACAGAGGAACTCTCAATGAAAGCACCAATGTCGGTGTCAAAACCGGCGGATCTCGGGTAGGGGTCCCGAACTGTTCGTCTAGGCGGATGGTAACAGGAGACAAGGGACACGATGTTTTTACCCAGGTTCGGGCCCTCTCGATGGAGGTAAAACCCTACTCCTGCTTGATTGATATTGATGATATGGGTAGTACAAGAGTAGATCTACCACGAGATCAAGGAGGCTAAACCCTAGAAGCTAGCCTATGGTATGATTGTTGTTCGTCCTATGGACTAAAACCCTCCGATTTATATAGACACGGAGAGGGCTAGGGTTACACAGAGTCGGTTACAATGGTAGGAGATCTACATATCCGTATTGCCAAGCTTGCCTTCCACACCAAGGAAAGTCCCATCCGGACATGGGACGAAGTCTTCAATCTTGTATCTTCATAATCTTGGAGTCCGGCCAATGATGATAGTTCGGCTATCCAGACACCCCCTAGTCTAGGACTCCCTCAGACCCCATCCCGCAGGCCACACACTCATCGGTGATAGAGCCGAACACAGGCCTCACCTCCAAAGAAGCCTGTGACACCGGACCCCCGGACTCGTATCCGGCTGTAGGTTCTAGTCCGCGCGCTCCTGAGCCCGCCGAACCTGGTTGGGCTCTAGTAATGGAGTTCACCGCTGCGGATATCTTCTAGCACTCGCCCTTGGGCGACGTGCTAAACTCGTTAAAGTCTCTCTCTTTGTCAGGAGACCGTCGGCTGAACTATGCCCGGCTCGAGTGGGAAGTAGGCGACGAAGGAATTCGTTGCCCACCCACCACCCATTTCATTGCCACGGTCGATGATTTAACCGACGTGCTTGACTTCGACTCCGAAGACATCGACGGTATGGAGGACGATGCTGGAGAAGAACAGGAACCACCGCTCACGGGGCGGTGGACAGCCACCTCCTCATATGATATATATATGGTGGACACTCCGAAGGAAACCAATGGCAAGGAGGCAATGGAGGATAACCCCTTTGGGAAGAAAGCTAAGCATGGGCGTCGCCAACACTGCTCCAAGCCCCGCCACAACAATAACGACACAAGAGACGAAAACAATCCGGATGGTGCCGAAGATGAATACAATCCTGATCAGCCTGCCTTTAAGCAGGCCGGACTGGCCACAGACGGATACTTGGAGAAGTACAACTATATGTCCCCCTTCGAAGACGAGGTGAGCCTCGGCGATGATGAATTAAGCGTGCCTGAGGATCCCTCAGAACACGTTCACTTTAAGCGATGGCTTATGGCCACTGTGAGGACCCTGCAAAATAAGCAACAGCAGCTCAAAGCCGACCAAGATTTGCTCACTGACAGATGGACCAAGGTCCTGGCCACCAAGGAATACAGACTCGACTGCCCCGACAAAGGGCACACAAGACATAATTCGCTACCCCAGCCTAAGAAGGACAATATGCAAGAAACATGAGGCGGCATCCTCAGGCCTCGGCACAATCGTCATAAATGTCAAGCCAGGGAAGATGGTGCCAAATTCAGCGGTCCCAAGTCCGGTCAGCGGAAAAAGAACAGCTCAGGCCCATCCGGCCCAAGCAGCATACTTGATCAACCATGCGAAATTCATGGTACCCCCAGAAGGGCGGCCAAGCACACCAATAGAGAATGCCGGATCCTCAAAACAAAATGGTCAGTCGCGCGCCGGAAACAATGAAGGGAGGTTTCCAACAACGAAATACCAATCAAACATGGCAAAGTCAAAAGAAGATCCTCCACAGTACAAAAATATGGCCGATCTTCACCGATCACATCAACTGTCCGGACAACATCAACCCCAGCAATTTAATTGCATTCACTATCGACCCAATAGTACGGGGGCTCCATCTGACACGAGCCCCCGCGGGCATAAAATTATCCATAGCATCTTCTAAAAGATGCCAGGTGCAAAGGCTAAGTTTTATTGGCCCACCACTTTAACGATCGTCTTCGGATCACCAAACAAATACCACGCCGAAGAATAAGTCTTCGGCACTGTCCCCTTATATAGAAATTACCACACACTACCGGGACAAGCCGCATTAGCTAGATTCAACGAGGAACAACATTAGGCCAATCCCACGTGACATAGTCACAATTATGGGCAGGGCCAAACCCCACCCTTAGAGCGGAAATCATAAAGCTGCTAGAATAGTGGGGCGTGCCTGTTTATAAAATTTTGATTCGGTAGCCAAATACCCGGACACCAATTGAGGAATCTGAACTACTTTATGGCATGATAGCCTGGTTCAGCCAGGCTCCAATCAGGCACCCACGGTTCAACCAAAACGGTATATGCAGCTGCATTTATGCATTTGTCTTTACAGACTAACTTTGGCGCAGAATAGGACTGGCGACGCGGAATCAGCTCGGACTCACAAGGTAGGAACACATAAGGCAGTCCGGATACACCTCAGATCCACACACAGCCTCCTCCAGTCCAGCCACGACAGGTTCCGCCAAAAACACTCCTTTTCATAAGCATAAACCGCACTCATACGCATAGACATGTCATTTTACTACAATGCATAGACTTAAATAACACTTACCGGCCGTCGTTCTCATTGACGCCTTTTTGTCACAAACGGCACCCACGCCTTGTGTTAAGCCCGATTATGATAGGGGCTTCATAGTACGGCAATAAAGTCCAATCACCTTTTCGGTCGCTCGACACCCCGAACTTATAGCACTATATGCATCAGCTCCGAATCATGTTTTGGGTCATTAGTTGGGTTTGCCCGACTCCCATGTTTTGGTACCTTACGTTCCACTCCATTGGCTAAGGTAGCGCTGGGAGAACTACTGCGATTGTGTCCCGGTTCTTCCGGACGAGCACCTCAGTAGAGAAAGCCGAAAACTGACTGTCATGATACAGCGAGAGCGGGTCAGCTGTTCGAGAGGTTGTAAAATCTTTAAAGATTTATTCCGCATAATGCCATTATAAATGCAAAGTGCGATGGATCGGTCTTCCGATCAGGCACCGATAGAGCCCCTAGTTCGGCCTTCCGAACACTAGGGGCTGCGCCCACCATACTCGAATTCCTATGGCTAAGTGAGAATGATAAAGCCCTATAGTCTGATTGCCTGGTTCGTGGTGAGGAACACCTCCTTAAAAGGACCCAACAATGGGATAAAGAGTGTTCAGGTATGTCCCGAACACCCCCGTACTTTTTACGTGGGGGCAGAAGCCGACGACTAGCCAACTCTCAGGATTTATATACACTAAACAGCCGCACAGGAAGAACAAACGTTTAAATAAAACATGAAATAAATAATAAAAGTGCCATTATCCCACATTACAAAGAATGGCACGACTGCCTTCAGGGAAATATAGTGTCTTTGGTACACTTATCCGCCGCAAGGCGGGCTCCTTTCAATACACCCTCATAGTATAACTCGGGCTTGCGATGCTCCTTACCCTCCAGCGGCCCTTCAGTCATTAGCTTCTCAGCATCAAGCTTCCCCCAATGCACCTTCACACGGGAAAACGCCATGCGTGCACCCTCTATGCAGACCAATCGCTTAATGACATCAAGCCGAGGGCAAGAGCCAACAATCCACTTCACGAGTCTGAAGTAACTGCTTGGAATTGGCTCCACGGGCCACAGCCGGACAACCAAGTCCTTCATGGCTAGTTCGGCCGCCTGGTGCAGTTCGACCAGCTGCTTCAGCTGATCGATAAAGGGCACCGGATAATTCGGCGCCAAATATTGCGACCAGAAATCCCTCTCCGCAGACTTCTTCTCCTTGGTCCGGTAGAATTGGGCAGCATCTGATATGCTGCGAGGCAGATCCGCAAATGCCCCTGGAGAAACATGAATTCAGCTTATCGCTTAGAGTTCCCCCATTACCATGTAAAAATGGCCTTGAGTACAGAAGGCCTTACCAGTGGCAACCTTCCGGTCCTCCTGAATGTCCCTCAGAGCACCTCGGGCTTCTTCCCGAGCATCCTCTGCGGCTTGGAGAGCTTGGGCAAGTTTGGATTCTTTCCCTACTAGACTCTGCTCCAAGCCCTCACTTTTATTGACGGCCTCCAGGAGCTCTCGCTCAGCTTCAATGACCCTGGCCTCGTGCTTCTCATGAAGAGCCTGTTCGGCGGCGGCCTTACTATTGGCTTCGGCCACAGCCTTCTTCAGTGCCTCAATTTCGGCACTCGCCCCTAGAGCATACAATGCAGATATCTTAATCAGGCACAACTTCTAATTTGTGCTCAAACTTAGCACAAGGTTTCGACATACCTTTCTTGTCCTCAAACTGCTTCTTCACGTGGCCAAGTTCCTCTTCGGCCTGTTCCAGACGCTACTTTAGTTCGGACACCTCCGCATTATGAGCGGCGGTCGTCCCTGCAGACGCCTATTTTCAAACAAAGGGATACACGTCATTAACTGAGTCTAATGCAACGCGGATGATTTGATCCCATGTCCGGCTTTCTCCCTCCCTCGCCGGACAGTGCATCAGGGGCTACTACTCATATTATGACAATCCCCCAAAGGTTTCTTAGAAAACATACCTCAAAGCCCTTTATAAGACTAAGGCAGGATTCGTTCAGTCCGCTCTCAGCGGACTGAATCTTTTCAATCACCGCACCCATGAGGGCACGATGCTCATCGACGATAGATGTGCTTCTTAGCGCTATCGATAGGCCACCCGGCAGCTCTGCTTGGATAGAGGCCGCTGGCGGAGCAGGCAAGCCTCCCAAAGGCGGCTGCTCACCCGATCCTGGAGCTTTAAAGGTCTCCAGGACCGTGTCCGGCTAGGGTCCGGCCCTAAGATCACCCCTGCCATCGACACGCATGGGAGCCACTGCTCCCGTGTGTCCGGCCCCAGGGATATGCCCCCCTGGTCCAGGTCCCGCTGAGACGACGCCTCGGTGCTATGCCTAGGCTTCGGGGAAGGGGCCTCTGGAGGCGTCTCGCTCGCCAGGGCATCTGAGCTTAGCGAATCCTCCAATGAGGACTGTCCGACGTGGGACCTCGCCGGGCTGTACGAAATATGGCGATAGTTAAAACTACTACATCCAAACAACCCCGGGCGTGTATGCATGTTCGGATTTCGTATACTTACGACTTTTCCAGGGGCTGGACCCTGGGATCCCACTCCGGGTTGCTATCAGCAGCCGTGGTGGATGCCTCTGGGAGGGAACCTTTCCCCTTCTTTGGCAATTCGGCCTCCAGGGATGAGGAAGCCGTCCTTTTATTCCCACCCCCTGTGGGAGGCTCGTCTTCCTCCGCCTCCTCCTCTTCGTCTTCGGAAGAAGGATGGTCGCTGGAGTCTTCGAATTTTGCGTCCGAAGCATCACGACGATGGAGGCCACTCCGGGTCTTCTTGACCTTCTTGGAAGCCTCTTTCTTCGGCGCCTCGTAAGGCGCTGGGACCAGCATCTTCGTCAGAAGAGATTCGGCCGGGTCCTCCGGCAGCGGGGCAGGACAGTGTATCCGCTCCACCTTTTTTATCCATCCCTGGGGTTATGATAAAGCATGATAAAAGTGTCTCCCTTAGGACATGCCAACTGAGGCGTGGATGGATAGAGCACAGCAATAACTTACCGGACTTGCAGAGTGGGATAATTGATACCCATGATCCACGGTGGAGCCCGACCATGATTTGTCGGACTTAAAGAGCACCTTCCAGATATCCTTGTGGGAGGAACCATAGAGCTCCCGTAGGGTCTGGTGCTCGGTTGGGTCGTATTCCCACAAATTAGAGGCTTGGCGCTGGCAAGGGAGAACCGGCCGAACTAACATCACTTGGACTACGTCGACGAGTTTGACATCCTTGTCGACCACACTCTGGACGCCGTCTGGAGCAGTGACAGCTCATCGGACGAGGACCAATTCAGTCCCTTCTCGGGCCAGGACGTGAGCCGCAGCAGAGCTCCGGATCTGAACTCAGGAGCCGCAACCCACTTTTTGTCGCACGGTTCGGTGATATAGAACCACTGCTGCTGCCACTCCTTGACGGAGTCATTGAAGGCACCCGTCGGCCATACAACCTTGGGCATCTTACTCACCATGGCGCCGCCGCACTCGGCGTGCTCGCCACTCACCACCTTGGGCTTCACATTGAAAATCTTCAGCCATAGGCCAAAGTGAGGCGAAATTCGGGGAAAGGCCTCACACACGACGATGAACGTCGAGATATTAAGGAAAGAATTGGGGGACATATCATGAAAGTCAATCCCGTAAAAATACATGATACCGCGAACGAATGGGTTAAGGGGAAACCCGAGCCCGCGGACAAAATGAGGAAGAAACACGACCCTCTCGTGGGGCTCCGGAGTAGGGATGATCTGTCCCGCCGGCGGAAGACGGTGGCCGATCTTTTTGTCCAGGTACCCGGCCTCTCGGAGCCTCTTGATATCCTTCTCCTGGATGGTAGAGGCCATCCATTTGCCTCCTGGTCCAGATCCGGACATCTTTGGAGAACCTCTCTTCGGTGGAGAAGAAGAGTGCTTGGGCGCTAGGGCTCGAGGAGAGGGGAATGGACTAGCAGAGGGAAAAGGCGTGGGTGAAAAGGAAGAGGCCTTATCTCTTTATAGAGGCGGTAAAAGCTTTTGCGCCTCCCCACTTGCCTGGTGGAACCCGCTTGTTCTCCACTCGCCGCAATTAGCAGTGCGTTTGGGTTACCCGTACCCGTATTGATGAGAATCCCGCAATAAGGGGACACGATCTCTGCTTTGGCAAGACATGCAGAGGAAACCGCCTCGCGATATGCGCTGAGGCTGGTTGTGGGAAAATGGTTCGAAAAATGGCTCGACCGTAGTATCATGTCGCTTTGTCTAAAGTTGTCAGCAGAGTATATTCATGAAATATCATTCTCTCTACGGTGGTGTATGAAGATCATCTTGTAGATCCGGACACGATCCAAGTGTTTGATAATTATTTTGGAGTATTCGTAGAAGGAACCCGCCTTGCAATGCTGAAGACAAAACTGCGCGCCGGACTCATCGTCATTGAAGCCTGGTTCAGGGGCCACTGAGGGAGTCCTGGATTAGGGGGTATCCGGACAGCCGGACTATATACTTTGTCCGGACTATTGGAGCGTGAAGATACAAGACTCAAGACTCCGTCCCGTGTCCGGATGGGACTCTCCTTTGCGTGGAAGACAAGCTTGGTGATCCGGATATTGTATTTCCTTCTTTGTAACCGACTCCATGTAAACCCTAGCCCTCTCTGGTGTCTATATAAATCGGAGGTTTAGTCCTTAGAGGGACGATCAGAATCATAATCATCATAGGCTAGCTTCTAGGGTTTAGCCTCTACGATCTCGTGGTAGATCAACTGTTGTACTACTCATATCATCAATATCAATCAAGCAGGAAGTAGGGTTTTACCTCCATCGAGAGGGCCCGAACCTGGGTAAAAATTGTGTCCCTCGCCTCCTGTTACCATTAGCCTAAGACACACAGATCGGGACCCCCTACCCGAGATCCGCCGGTTTTGACACCGACACTAACACCTCCTTAATGGACCAAGACGTTGGGTAAAGTGTGATCAAGTGCTTTTCCGCACACCCCCGCATTATACGCGAGGGGGCTAAAGCCGACGACTGCAAACTTTCAGATTGTATATAAAAAAGACAGCCGCACAGGAGGCACCAAAACTTTTCAGGCAAAAAGTATAAAAACACAGCCTTAAATATATCATAATATTGTTATTACAATTCTGATACACTTTACTCAAACATAATATTTTTTGAGCACTGACCCTCTATTAAGCGGGCACCCTCTAGGACATCTTCAAAGTAATGTTCCGGCATGTTAAGGTCCTTGCCTTCGGGTGGACTCTGCGCTGCAATATTGGTGGCCGTCATCTTCGCCCAGTATATCTTGACACGGGCAAGGGCCATCCATGCACCTTCTATGCACGTTGACCGCTTCACAGCGTCGATATGCGGCACCGCATTAACAAGCTGCCGCACCACACCGAAATAACTATCCGGAATGGATTCAGTTGGCCACAGCCGGGCTATGACGTCCTTCATGGCAGTGCCGGACATCTTGTGGAGCACGGCCCATTAGGCCATCTGTTCGTTAAACTGCGGATGCTTCGGCGTATCAAATTGCGACCAAAACAGCTTTTCCGTTGCATGTCCTTCTTGCGTGTAGAAAAACTGATTCGCATCAGCAACACTCTTCGGCAAGTCCATAAAGGGGTCCGAAGAACTCCACCGTTGATTAAGCGGCGCATTCTTCGGATTGCCAAACTTAGTTTGCAATAAAAAGGGCTTACCAGCTGCGATCTCCCCAGCTTGCCGGATCTCCTCCCGTGCTGATCTAGACTCAGATCAGGCTTCCTTCGCCTCTTGTAAGGCCTTGTCAAGATCGACCGCTTTGTCTTTGTTCTCTTTCTCAAGAACTTGGCATCGGCTAGCGGCATTCTTCAGCTCAAGTGCCATGGTAGATATCCTCTCCTCGCACTGACGCCGAGCAGTCTGCTCGACTTTTAATTCGCCAGCTGCCTTTTCGGCAGGCGCATTACTCATCCTCGCTTGGTCCTTGGCCCGGGCAAGTTCTGCCCGAAGGGTCTCCACTGCGGCGGCACTATCTGCAATTATGCATATACAAATTTTTTGTATCATGCTCATTTCACAATACTAGCATGTACTGAGTGCCCTAGAGGCATACTTTGCGCCTCGTCAAGCCGCCTGTTCATAAGCGTGATGTCATCATCCGCCACATCAACTTTCTGCTTCAAATGTGCTACCTCGATAGCTTGGGCAGTCCCCACGGATGTAACAACCTGTGTTTCAATTAGTCATATCATTTCCTGGGCATATATTTTTGATCCTCTGATCGCATTCCTTTGGATGTCAACCATAGTTTCAGGGGCTACTATCTATACACAGGTGCAATTCGCACTTACAATATAACTGAAATTACACTACGTAGCTCGAAGCCTCTTAGTAGGCTAGAAAAGGCTTCATTCAATCCGCTTTTCGCTAACCGAACTCTTTCTAACACCGTACCCATCAAGGTACAATGTTCCTCTGAGACGGAGGCATGTTGCAAAATGTCCATCAATGCATCCGGCGTCCCTTGGACATTTGATAGTCTAGGACTTTTGTTGTTCCCTATAGGGGCCGCACACCCTGGACCCTGGGCGGCCGAAGTATTACCTGGGAAGGATCCCCCGAAGGACCACTTGCAGATCGGGAAGGATCCTTTGGGACGACACCTCGGCGTCGTCTGCCTTATCAGGCAGGGAGATCTGTGGAGGTGTCTCACTCTCCATCATCTCTGGAAGTAGATCCCCTGAAGAGGAGGACTATTGAGGAGGGCTGCATGCTGGACTGCAAACATGAGTTTAAAATATTACCCTTATAGCCAGGAAAGAATGGGACATGTTTAAAACACCCGGATTCACTTACGATGCGGCTGAGGGCCTATCTTTGCAGGGTGACTGCGTGTCAATATCACCCCTGACTGGGATACCTTCCCCCGCTTACAAGCTTCTCTTTCCTAGTCTTCCGAAGCGGCCCTTTTCTTCCCATGGGGAGAAGGGATGTCAGTTCGCCCTTCCCTTCCACCTTTGGAAGCGGCGGTTCTAATCTCCTCTGATGAATTGCCTGGTGAGCCTCCAGAGTGGAAGTTGCCTTGTGCCTCTTCGTCCTCCTCTTTGTCTTCCCCACCGGCACTTGATACAGCGCCGGAGCAAGCATCCTTGTTAATAACGGATCGACAGTATCTTCGGGAAGTGGAGCCGAGCACCTGATTCTCTCCGCCTTCATTAGCCATCCCTGGCCGGATAGAGTTTTATCAGTACATTGTCATGGATAATCTGACTAAATCATGTTCGGGGGTCGAGTACTTACCAGAGTATCCAGATGGTTGCAGTCAAGACCGATGTCTTTGTGCAGTCATGTCCGGCCACTATTTTCGTGCGCCGAAGAACAATTTCCACATCTCTCTGAGCATCATGCCAGAGAGGTGCTGAAGAGTCCGTGGACCTTCCGGATTAAATTCCCACATGCGGAGAGGGTGTCGCTGACAGGGTAGGATCCAGCGGACTAACATTACTTGGATTACATCAATGAGACCGGTATCCTTCTCAATGAGGCTCCGGATGCGGCTTTGCAGTGTCCGCACTTCATGTGTAGATCCCAAGTCCAGCCCCCTGTTAATCCATGATGCGAGCTGTGGCGGAGGGCCGGACCGAAACGCAGGAGCAGCTACCCGCTTTGTACCGCGGGGTTCGGTGATGTAAAACCACTCCCGTTGCCATAAGTCAGAAGATTCTGTGAAGGAGCCCTTTGGCCAAGTGGAGTTGATAAGCTTGCTTATTGAAGCGCCTCCGCACTCCGCTTGTTTCTTGTCGACTACCTTCGGTTTCACGTTAAAGGTTTTAAGCCATAAGCCGAAGTGTGGGGAAATACGGAGGAAGGCCTCGCATGTGGTGATGAACGTCGAGATGTGGAGGAAGGAGTCCGGGGCTAGATTGTGGAAATCTAGCCCGTAATAAAAGATGACCCCTCGAAAGAAGGGATGGAGAATAAACCCAAGCCCTTGAAGGAAGTGAGAGATAAACACGACCCTCACATTGGATCTGGGAGTAGGAATAACCTGCCCTTGAGCGGGAAGCCTGTGGTAGATTTCCGCAGTCAAGTATCTTGCCTCCCTGAGCTTCGAGATGTCTTCCTCTATGACAGAAGAGGCCATCCACCGGCCCTAAAGGTCGGGTCCGGACATGGCTAGAAGCTCGAAGCGACTGGATTGACCCTTGGGTGTTGGAACTTGAGGTGGGGGTGAAGGAAAGAACTAGCATGGAAGAAAAAAGGACATGCCTTAACCCGTTTATAAAGGCGACGAATATCAAGCGTCCCCTCCGTGGCCTTAAAACATGCCTATTCCCAAGGAAATATGCCAACAGAATGGTTGGGTTACCCACGCCCGTGTTGAGGAAAATCCCGCGATAAGGGGACAAGATCTCTGCTTTGATAAGACGTGCTAATAAAAACCGCCTCTCGGAACATGGAGTGGTAGGCTAGAAAATGATTCAGAATAAATGGCTGGGTGATGACATAATGCCATGTCACCAAGATTGTCAGCGGATTGGACTCGTGAAATATTATATTCTCTAGGAGCGTGCGGAATTTATTTTGCAGAGCCGGATATGATTCTTGTATTCGGAATTTACTTTGAAGTATTCGGAGAAGGAATCCGCCTTGCAATGCCGAAGACAATCTGCGCGCCGGACTCATCGTCATTGAAGCCTGGTTCAGGGGCTACTGAGGGAGTCCTGGACTAAGGGGTCCTCGGACAGCCGGACTATATACTTTGGCCAGACTGTTGGGCTATGAAGACACAAGATAGAAGACTTCGTCCCGTGTCCGGACGGGGCTCTCCTTGGCATGGAAGGCAAGCTTGGCGATTCGGATATGTAGATTCCTTTCTCTGTAACCAACTTTGTACAACCCTAGCCTCCCCCCCCCCCCCGGTCTCTATATAAACCGGAGGGTTCAGACTCCTAGGGTTTAGCCACAACAATCATATCCTCATTGGCTAGACTTCTAGGGTTTAGCCATTACGATCTCGTGGTAGATCAACTATTGTAATACTCATATTCATCAAGATCAATCAAGCAGGAAGTAGGGTATTACCTCCATAGAGAGGGCCCGACTTGGGTAAACATTGTGTCCCCCGCCTCCTGTTACCATTATCCTTAGACGCACAGTTCGGGACCCCCTACCCGAGATCCGTCGATTTTGACACCGACAGACACCATGCTATTATAACGAGGACCCCGAGGCTAAACGACAGAGAAAGAAGTTTAGTCAAGTCACTATCGACGAGAAGGTGGCGCGGGTGATTGAGAAAACAAAAGCTAAGACCAAAGTTGAGGCAATCCGGGAAGCGGTAACTGCCTGTAGACATGATATGGTGGCTGTCTTTACAAGCTTGATTCCAACTGTGGTCACCTGGGTGCAATGAAATCCAAACGCGCCACCAACTGATTTTCCCATGCCCAGCTTCACCGGGAGCAACTCCATGAACACCAGACCCATACCTGTACCTAGTATGGCAACTGCACCCGCACATACTCCAGCACCTGCTCCTGCACCTAGCTCTCACAGCAGCCCTAGCTTCGTCTCTGGCTTGAATGTCGGGCCGTTGACATTGGCTGAGCTCGATGCCCTCACGGTAAATATGCGTTGCACCCTCATCAACTCAACTAATTAATTAATCTTCAGTTGTCGTTCTTTTTGGATCTTTGACGCCGCATGTATATGTGTTTGTAGGCCAACTCCACTCCGTGCACCCTCCTTCACCACATGAAGGGCGGGTTGGTGGATGTGGGGAAGGGTACTATAGTGAAGCCCAAGGATCAATTATTCCACCGCCGGCAGATGCCTGATAACGCCTTAAGGGTCTTCGTGGCGAGTGTGAAACCGGGCTATGAGGGTTTCCCTCATCCGATACAAACGATAGAGAGGATGACGAGACCCCCACGCATCTTGGCCAATGCAAAAATTGGCTGATCCTGTGGCCGAAAAATCTTCTTCGTGTCATGGTGGACGAGAGCACACCAATGGGACCTCAGGAAGGTATGACCACAACCCCACCTACAAAAGTACAACCATCGTTTGTGCTGCTGATACGTCCATTTTGCATCATGCTTTCATATCGATATTTATTGCATTATGGACTGTTATTACACGTTATGTCACAATACTTATTGCTATTCTCTCTTACTTTACAAGGTTTAACATGAAGAGGGAGAATTCCGGCAGCTGGGATTCTGGGCTGGAAAAGGAGCAAATATTAGACACCTATTCTGCACGACTCCAAAAGTCATGAAACTCCACGAAAGTCATTTTTTGAATTAATGATAAATATTCAACAGAAGAAGTACCAGAGGGGGCCCACACCCTGGCCACGAGCGTGGGGGGTGCGCCCTACCCCCCTGGGCGCGCCCCCTGCCTCGTGGGCCCCCTGGCAGCCCTCTGGTGCACATCTTCTGCTATATGAAGTCTTTTACCCTGAAAAGAAATCATAAGCAAGCTTACGAGACGAAACTCCGCCGCCATGAGGTGGAACCTTGGTGGAGCCAATCTAGCCCTCCGGCGGAGCTGTTCTGCCGGGGAAACTTCCTTTCGGGAGGGGGAAACCATCACCATCGTCATCACCAACGATCCTCTCATCGGGAGGGGGTAAATCTCCATCAACATCTTCACCAGCACCATCTCATCTCAAACCCTAGTTCATCTCTTGTATCCAATCTTTGTACCAAAACCTCAGATTGGTACATGTGGGTTGCTAGTAGTGTTGATTACTCCTTGTAGTTGATGCTAATTGGTTTATTTGGTGGAAGATCATATGTTCAGATCCTTAATGCATATTAATACTCCTCTGATCATGAACATGAATATGCTTTTTGAGTAGTTACATTTGTTCCTGAGGACATGGGTGAAGTCTTGCTATTAGTAGTCATGTGAATTTGGTATTCATTCGATATTTTGATGAGATGTATGTTGTCTCTCCTCTAGTGGTGTTATGTGAACGTCGACTACATGACACTTCACCATTTGGGGGCCTAGAGGAAGGCATTGGGAAGTAATAAGTAGATGATGGGTTGCTAGAGTGAAAGAAGCTTAAACCCTAGTTTATGAGTTGCTTCGTAAGGGGCTGATTTGGATCCATATGTTTCATGTCGTGGTTAGGTTTACCTTAATACTTCTTTTGTAGTTGCGGATGCTTGCAATAGGGGTTAATCATAAGTGGGATGCTTGTCCAAGAAAGGGCAGTACCCAAGCACCGGTCCACCCACATATCAAATTATCAAAGTAACAAACGCGAATCATATGAGCGTGATGAAAACTAGCTTGACGATAATTCCCATGTGTCCTCGGGAGCGCTTTTCCCATTATAAGAACTTGTCCAGGCTTGTCCTTTGTTACAAAAAGGATTGGGCCACCTTGCTGCATTTATTTACTTTCATTGCTTGTTACCCGTTACAAATTATCCTATCACAAAACTATCTGTTACCTACAATTACAGTGCTTGCAGAGAATACCTTACTGAAAACCGCTTATCATTTCCTTCTGCTCCTCGTTGGGTTCGACACTCTTACTTATCGAAAGGACTATGATAGATCCCTATACTTGTGGGTCATCAAGACTCTTTTCTGGCGCCGTTGTGGGGGAGTGAAGCGCCTTTGATAAGTGGAACTTGCTAAGGAAACATTTATATAGTGTGCTGAAATTTACCGTCACTTGTTACTATGGAAACTAATCCTTTGAGGGGCTTGTTCGGGGTATCTTCACCCCGACCAGTTGAGCAAAGAGTTGCTCCTCAACCTACTGAACCTACTAAAAATGTTTGCTTTGAAATTCCTTCGGGTATGGTAGAGAAACTGCTAGCTAATCCCTTTGCAGGAGATGGAACATTGCATCCCGATTTACACCTTATATCTTTGTGGATGAAGTTTGTGGATTATTTAAGCTTGCAGGTATTCCCGATGATGTTGTCAAAAGGAAGGTCTTCCCTTTATCTTCGAAGGGAGATGTATTGACATGGTATAGGCTATGTGATGATACGAGATCTTGGAATTATAAGCGATTGAAGTTGGAATTTCACCAGAAGTTCTATCCTATGCATCTTGTTCATCGTGATCGTAATTACATATATAATTTCTGGCCTCGCGAAGGAGAAAGCATCGCTCAAGCTTGGGGGAGGCTTAAGTCAATGTTATATTCATGCCCCAATCATGAGCTCTCTCGGGAAATGATTATTCAGAATTTTTATGGTCGGCTTTCTCTTGATAATCGCAACCTGCTCGATACTTCCTGTGCTGGTTCTTAGATGCTGAAGACTATTGATTTCAAATGGGACTTACTGGAAAGAATTAAACGCAACTCTGAAGATTGGGGTTCCAACGATGGTAAGGAGTCAGGTATGACACCTAAGTTCGATTGTGTTAAATCTTTTATGGATACCGATGCTTTCCATGGATTTAGCTCTAAGTATGGACTTGACTCTGAGATAGTAGCTACTTTCTGTGAATCTTTTGCTACTCACGTTGATCTCCCTAAAGAGAAGTGGTTTAAATATAATCCTCCTATTGAAGTGAAAGTAGTTTCACCTATTACAGTCAAAGAAAAGACTATTACCTATAGTGATCCTATTGTTCCTACTGCTTATGTTTAAAAACCTCCCTTCCCTGTTAGGATAAAGGATCATGCTAAAGCTTCGACTGTTGTTCGTAAAAGTAATACTAGGACTTATACACCTCCTGAGCAAATTAATGTTGAACCTAGTATTGCTATGGTTAAAGATCTCTTGGATGAGGATTTAGATGGGCATGTTATTTCTTTCTTGGGTGAGACTGCTAATATTGCTAGACCTGATACTAAGACACGTAGACCTATCGTAGGCATGCCTATTATTTCTGTTAAAATAGGAGATCATTGTTTCATGGCTTATGTGATATGGGTGCTAGTGCTAGTGCGATACCTTATGATCTATATAAAGAAATTATGCACGACATTGCACCCATTGAATTAGAAGACATTGATGTTACTATTAAGCTTGCTAATAGGGATACCATTAAACCTATTGGGATTGTTAGAGATGTTGAAGTTTTGTGTGGGAAGGTTAAATACCCTGCTGATTTTCTTGTTCTTGGTTCCCCACAAGATGATTTTTGTCCCATTATTTTTGGTAGACCTTTCTAGAATACTGCTAGTGCTAAGATTAATGGTGAAAAGAATACTGTCACTGTTGGCATAGATGGTATGTCTCATGAGTTTAATTTTGCTAAGTTTAGTAGACAACCTCGTGAAAGGGAACCACCTAGTAAGGATGAAATTATTGGTCTTGCTTCCATTGCTGTTCCTCCAACTGATCCGTTAGAACAATATTTGCTAGACCATGAAAACGATATGTTTATGAAGGAAAGGGAAGAAATAGATGAAGTGTTCCTTAAACAGGAACCTATGCTGAAACATAACCTTCCCGTTGAAATTCTTGGGGATCCCCCCTCTACCCAAGGGTGATCCCGTGTTTGAACTTAAACCTTTACCTGATAATCTTAAGTATGCTTATCTAGATGAAAAAGAAATATATGTTGTTATTATTAGTGCTAACCTTTCAAAGAAAGAAGAAGAAAGATTATTGAAAACTCTGAAGAAGCACCGAGCAGCTATTGGATATACTCTGGATGACCTTAAGGGCATTAGTCCCACATTATGTCAACACAAAATATCAGTGGAGAAAGATGCCAAACCAGTTAGAGATCCTCAAAGACGCTTAAATCCCAAGATTAAGGAAGTGGTAAGAAAGGAGATACTAAAGCTCCTTGAGGCAGGTATTATTTATCCCGTTGCTGATAGTGAATGGGTAAGCCATGTTCATTGTGTTCCTAAAAAGGGAGGTATTACCGTTGTTCCTAATGATAAAGATGAATTGATCCCGCAAAGAATTATTATAGGTTATAGGATGGTAATTGATTTCCGTAAGTTAAATAAAGCTACTAAGAAAGTTCATTACCCTTTACCTTTTATTGATCAAATGCTAGAAAGACTATCCAAACACACACATTTTTGCTTTCTAGATGGTTATTCTGGCTTCTCTCAAATACCTGTGTCCACGAAGAATCAATCTAAAACTACTTTTACTTGCCCTTTTGGTACTTTTGCTTATAGAGATATGCCTTTTGGTTTATGTAATGCACCTGCTACCTTTCAAAGATGCATGATGGCTATATTCTCTGATTTTTGTGAAAAGATTTGTGAGGTATTCATGGATGACTTCTCCGTCTATGGATCCTCTTTTGATGATTGTTTGAGCAACCTTGATCGAGTTTTGCAGAGATGCAAAGACACTAGTCTCGTCCTGAATTGGGATAAGTGTCACTTTATGGTTAATGAAGGCATTGTCTTGGGGCACAAGATCTCCGAGAGAGGTATTGAAGTTGATAAAGCCAAAGTTGATGCTATTGAAAAGATGCCATGTCCCAAGGACATAAAAGGTATAAGAAGTTTCCTTGGTCACGCCGGTTTTTATAGGAGGTTCATTAAGGACTTTTCTAAAATCTCTAGTCCTCTGACTAATTTATTGCAAAAAGATATTCCTTTTGTCTTTAATGATGATTGTGTAGAAGCATTTGAAGTACTTAAGAAAGCTTTGATCACTGCACCTATTGTTCAACCGCTTGATTGGAATTTACCTTTTGAAATTATGTGTGATGCCAGCGATTATGCTGTAGGTGTTGTTCTAGGGCAAAGAGTTGATAAGAAAATGAATGTTATCCAGTATGCTAGTAAGACTCTTGATACTGCCCAGAGAAATTATGCTACTACTGAAAAAGAGTTCTTAGCAGTTGTGTTTGCATGTGATAAGTTTAGACCCTATATTGTTGATCCTAAAGTTACTATTCACACTGATCATGCTGCTATTAAATATCTTATGGAAAAGAAAGATGCTAAGCCTAGACTCATTAGATATGTTCTCTTGCTCCAAGAATTTGACTTGCATATTATTGATAGAAAGGGAGCTGAGAACCCCGTTGCAGATAACTTCTCTAGGTTAGAGAATGTTCTTGATGACCCACTACCTATTAATGATAGCTTTCCTGATGAACAATTAGTGGTCATCAATGCTTCTCGTTCTGCTCCTTGGTATGCTGATTATGCTAATTACATTGTTGCTAAATTTATACCGCCTAGTTTTACTTACCAGCAAAAGAAAAAGTTCTTTTATGATTTAAGACATTACTTCTGGGATGATCCACACCTTTATAAAGAAGGAGTAGATAGTGTTATTAGACGGTGTGTGCCTAAGCATGAACAGGAACAGATCCTACGCAAGTGTCACTCTAAATCTTATGGAGGACACCACGCTGGAGATAGAACTGCACACAAGGTAGTACAATCTGGTTTTTATTGGCCTACTCTCTTCAAAGATGCTCGTAAGTTTGTCTTATCTTGTGATGAATGTCAAAGAATAGGTAACATTAGTTGACATCAAGAAATGCCTATGAATTATTCTCTTGTTATTGAACCGTTTGATGTTTGGGGCTTTAATTATATGGGACCTTTTCCTACATCTAATGGTTATACACATATTTTAGTTGTTGTTGATTACGTTACTAAGTGGGTAGAAGCTATTCCAACTAGTAGTGCTGATCATAACACTTCTATTAAAATGCTTAAAGAAGTTATTTTTCCGTGATTTGGAGTCCCTAGATATCTTATGACTGATGGTGGTTCACATTTTATTCATGGTGTTTTCCGTAAAATGCTTGCTAAGTATGATGTCAATCATAGAATAGCATCTCCTTATCACCCGCAGTCTAGTGGTCAAGTAGATTTGAGCAATAGAGAGCTCAAATTAATTTTGCAAAAGACTGTGAATAGATCTAGAAAGAATTGATCCAAAAAACTTGATGATGCATTATGGGCCTATAGAACCGCATACAAAAATCCTATGGGTATGTATCCATATAAGATGGTTTATGGAAAAGCGTGTCATTTACCTCTTGAACTTGAACATAAGGCATATTGGGCTATCAAAGAGCTCAATTATGATTTCAAACTTGCCGGTGAGAAGAGGTTATTTGATATTATCTCACTTGATGAATGGTGAACCCAAGCCTATGAGAATGCCAAGCTTTTCAAGGAAAAGGTCAAACGCTGGCATGATAAGAGGATACAAAAGTGTGAGTTTAACGTAGGAGATTATGTGTTATTATTCAACTCTCGTTTAAGATTTTTTGCAGGAAAACTTCTCTCAAAATGGGAAGGTCCCTACGTTATCGAGGAGGTCTATCGTTCTGGTGCTATAAAAATCAACAACTTCGAAGGCACAAATCCGAGGGTGGTAAACGGTCAAAGAATTAAACATTATATTTCAGGTAATCCTATCAATGTTGAAACTAATATTATTGAAACCGTAACCCCTCAGGAATACATAAGGGACACTTTCCAGAACATTCCAGACTCCAAAAAGGTATAGGTATGTGGTACGATAAGTAAACCGACTACAAAACAACTCCAATGGCAATTTTTATCAGTTTTGGAATATTTAAGAATTTTAGGAAGAAAGAAGTAGTCCGAAAGGGACACGAGGCTCCAATGAGAATGGAGGGCGCCCCCCCCCCCCCTGTAGGGCGTGCCCCCTGTCTCGTGGGCACCTCGTGTGCCTCCCGGACTCCGTTTTCTTGCATGTTACGTATTTTGGTTGGTAAATATTCATTATATATACTCCCGAAGGTTTTGACCACCGTATCACGCAAATATCCTCTGTTTTTGTTTCGAGTTGTTTCTGTTTCAGATCTAGAGCATCATGGCGTCTCCAAGCGCTCCCAAGGACAAGTTTTTCGAGAGGGTTATCAACCCCTATCTCGCGGAGGTGCTGCAACACCCTCAACCCATTGAGATGCGTGAGGGGGTGCTGCACATCCGCGATGTGGAGGGACCAAGGTGTACCGGGAGCGTGGAGACAAAGCTCGAAGCCGTGGAGCAAGAAGTTTTCAAGTGTCAAGGGATGGTGGAGCGTGGACTCAACGTCAACCAGATGATGATCACGGAGTTCACCAACAACCACAAGCTAGATGCTAAAGTCATTGGGGAGACCGTCTTCAAGCTTCAAGAGAAAATTGAGCACCTCCAAGCCCAGATCTATGACCTGCAAAACCAGAACTGTGAGTATGAATATAGATTCAAGCGAATGAGTTTGGCTGCAGATTTAAGGATCCCGGAGACTCGATCATCCTTTTATGATGGAGAGCCTATGCCTTGGAAGACGGACGACAAGCCTACATCATGAACAACTCCTACTTCACCACCTCCGAGGAAATAATCACATGGGTATGGGCACTCCCCTTGGCAACTGCCAAGCTTGGGGGAGGTGCCCCGGTATCGTATCACCATCACACTCCTATCTTTACCGCTTTATTTAGTTCGATCCCTTTAGTAGTATCTTGATCTAGTAGTTTGAAGTTTTGATATCAAGTAGTTTTGAGTTTTGCATTGTGATCTCTTTATGTAATCGAGTCCGTGAGTTATCTATAATAAAGATTAGTGTTCAGTCAAGGGCTTTGCTATGTTGCTATGATCTTGAGAAAGTAGAAAGAATAAAAGAGTTCATATTGATCTTATGGATAGTGATAACTTCACACATAGAAAGTATGAGGCATAAAAATTGTTGAGAGTTGTTGAACGTAGCCTTGGTCATCGTTGCAATTAATAGGAAATGATAAGGAAAGAGGGGTTCACATATAAATATATTATCTTGGACATCTCTTATGATTGTGAAGCACTCATTAAGTATGACATGCTAAAAGAGTTGACGTTGGACAAGGAAGACAACGTAATGGTTTATGTTTTCCGACATCTCAGTTAAAGTATATTGTCATTGACCTTCCAAACATGTTGAGCTTGCCTTTCCCCCTCGTGCTAGCCAAACTCCTTGCACCAAGTAGAGATACTACTTGTGCTTCCAAATATCCTTAAACCCAGTTTTGCCATGAGAGTCCACCATACCTACCTATGGATTGAGTAAGATCCTTCAAGTAAGTTGTCATCGGTGCAAGCAATAAAAATTGCTCTCTAAATATGTATGACTTATTAGTGCAGAGAAAATAAGCTTTGTACGAACTTGTTGTGGAAGTAATAAAAGCGACGGACTGCATAATAAAGGTCCACATACAAGGGGCAATATAAAGTGACGTTCTTTTGAATTAAGATTTTGTGCATCAACCCTAAACACGCATGACAACCTCTGCTTCCCTCTGTGAAGGGCCTATCTTTTACTTTATGTTTTTACTTTATGCTTGAGTCAAGGTGATCCTCACCTTTCCCTTTTTCATTTTATCCTTTGGCAAGCTCCTCGTGTTTGAAAGATCATGATATATATACATATCCAATTGGATGTAAGTTAGCATAGGCTATTATTGTTGACATCACCTAAAGGTGAATACGTTGGGAGGCAACACAATAAGCCCCTATCTTTCTCAGTGTCCGGCTGAAACTCTATAACCACAAGTACTGCGTGAGTGTTAGCAATCATAGGAGACTACGAGATATTTGAGTATGTGAGCTTGCTAAAAAGCTCTATTATTTATTCTTTCTGATGTTACGATAAATTGCAATTGCTTCAATGAATGAGATTATAATTTGTTAGTTCCCAATGAAGTTTTTGAACCATACTTGACATTGTGAATTGCCTGTTACTTGAGCATAGGAAATCATATGACAAAATCTATATATGTTGTTGTTATTAGAATGATCATGATGCCCTCATGTCCGTATTTTATTTTTATCGACACCTCTATCTCTAAACATGTGGACATATTTTTCGATTTCGGCTTCCGCTTGAGGACAAGCGAGGTCTAAGCTTGGGGGAGTTGATACATCCATTTTGCATCATGCTTTTATATCAATATTTATTGCATTATGGGCTGTTATTACACATTATATCTCAATACTTATGGCTATTCTCTCTTATTTTACAAGGTCTACCATGAAGAGGGGGAATGCCGGCAGCTGGAATTCTGGCTAGAAAAGGAGCAAACGTTGGAAACCTATTCTGCACAGCTCCAAAACTACTGAAACTCCACGAAACAACTTTTTGGATTTAATAAGAATTTCTGAGTGAAAGAAATAGGCCAGGGCCCCCCACCCTGTCCAGGAGACAGCCCCCCCCCCCTATATGACGCGCCCTCCTTTCTCCTGGGCCCCCTGGTGGGCCTTTGGCGGCCATCTTCTGCTATATCATCACTCTTACCCTGGAAAAATCGTGGGCAAGCTTACGGGACGAAACTCCGCCGCCACGAGGCGGAACCTTAGCGGAATCAATCTAGGGCTCTGGCAGAGCTGTTCTGCCGGGGACACTTCCCTCCGGGAGGGGGAAATCATCACCAACATCATCACGAACGATCCTCTCATCAGGAGGGGGTCAATCTCCATCAACATCTTCACCAGCACCATCTCCTCTCAAAACCCTAGTTCATCTCTTGTATACAATCGTGTATCAAAACCACAAATTGGTACCTGTGGGTTGCTAGTAGTGTTGATTACTCCTTGTAGTTGATGCTAATTGGTTTACTTGGTGGAAGATCATATGTTCAGATCCTTTATGCATATTATTACTCCCGTGATTATGAACATGAATATGCTTTGTGAGTAGTTACATTTGTCCCTGAGGACATGGGTGAAGTCTTGCTATTAGTAGTCATGTGAATTTGGTATTCGTTCGATATTTTGATGAGATGTATGTTGTCTTTCCCTCTAGTGGTGTTATGTGAACGTCAACTACATGACACTTCACCATTATTTGGGCCTATAGGAAGTCATGGGGAAGTAATAAGTAGATGATGGGTTGCTAGAGTGACAGAAGCTTAAACCCTAGTTTATGCGTTGCTTCATTAGGGGCTGATATGGATCCATATGTTTAATGTTGTGGTTAGGTTTACCTTAATACTTTTTTTGTAGTTGTGGATGCTTGCAATAGGGGTTAACCATAAGTGGGATGCTTGTCCAAGTTAGGGCAGTACCCAAGTACCGGTCCACCCACATATCAAATTATCAAAGTACTAAACGCGAATCATATGAACGTGATGAAAACTAGCTTGACGATAATTCCCAATGTGTCCTCGGGAGCTCCTTTACCGTTATTAGAATTTGTCCAGGCTTATCCTTTGCTACATAAAGGATTGGGCCACCTTGCTGCACTTTGTTTACTTTATTTACTTGTTACTCATTACTTTTTATCTTATCACAAAACTATCTATCACCTACAATTTTAGTGCTTGCAGAGAAAACCTTACTGAAAATCGCTTATCATTTCCTTCTGCTCCTCATTGGGTTCGACACTCTTACTTATCGAAAGGACTACAATAGATCCCCTACACTTGTGGGTCATCAATGTGACCCACCGCGTCCGGTGCCCGCGCGGCAAGAAAGAAGCTGCCAAGAAATCCCTCGGCCTCAAGAAGGCGCACACGTATTCCCCGCTCGAGCATGTCAAGACCGCATCCCAACGCCAGCACGCCAAGACCCCGTGCGGTCCCTGGCAGCGGCACGTGGGAACCATCAAGAGCAAGCCCCGCGTGTGCGAAAAGCTCCGGTGGCCACGGCAGGTTGCCGCGCCTTCACCACCGAGCTATGCAACATCGCCTGGCCAGGCAAGTTCAAGCCGGATCTGCCCCCTCGCTATGATGGCACCGCCGACCCCGCGGAGTTCCTGCAGCTCTACGAGTTGGGCATCGAGGTGTCCAACGGAGATGAAAAGGTCATGGCAAACTGGTTTCCCATGGCGCTCAAGGACGGTGCCCTCATATGGCTCCTGAACCTGCCTCCCGGCTCGATATCCTCTTGGGACGAGATGTGTAGCCGTTTCATTACCAACTTCCAGGGCACACGCGACCGTCCTCCGGCCGTGGGTGACACGGCCGCATCAAGCAACAGCCCGGAGAGACCCTGCAGAAGTACATCCAGCGCTTCAACAGTGCTCGCCTCAAGAGGCCATCATCTCCACGTTCTCCGATGGCGTCCGCGACGTCAAGATGAAGGAGGAGCTCGCTATCCATGAGGACCTGTGCACATCTCTAGAGCTGTTCAACCTGGCGACCAAGTGGGCAAGAGCTGAGGAGGGACGACTCTCCCTCCTCGAGCTTCTAGCTGCTGACCCAGAAGAGAAGAAGGCCAAGGCCAAGGACGTGAAGCGCAAAGGAGCAGCCGTGCTCACAGCAGAACCAGACATGAAGCGCGGCAGGTACCAGCCGGAGTCGTCCAAGGGTAGCCGATTTTGCGCCTACCAACAACCTCTACACCCACAACACCAACGAATGCCAGGAGCTCAGAGCCGTTCGAGAAGGACGCATCGGTCGACGCCCCGAGCGCAACGATTGGGGCTACAGCCGAGGAGAAGGAAGAGGTGGAGGACGATGGGACGACCAAGGCCCTCACCAGGAGTGGCGTGACCGACCTCGCGAGGATCGCTGGCAGGACCAGCCTCACGAGGGAGCTTGGAGGGATTAGCCTCGCGAGGATCGCCCGCAGGGCAACGCAGGCCTTCCTCCTCTGTCGCCACCGCCAAGAAGGAATGATTAACACCACCAGGACGAGGGGGCTGGGGGCTTCCAGGAGCCACGTGCTATCGCTTGCATCTTGGGTGGCGCCCAGGCCCCAGCCTCTCAGCGCATCTTCAAGCAGTTTGCTCGCGAGGTGAATGCAGTCCTCCCCAAGCTCGAGGCCACGCACCTGCTCAGATGGTCCACGTGCGCCCTCACTTTCAGCTCAGCAGATCAACTAAAGTGTGCGGCTACAACTGGCGTCCTCCCAATGCTTTGTTCCCCAGTCATCAGCAACGTGCAAGTTACCAGGACCCTCATCGATGGTGGGGCAGGGCTCAACATTTTGTCTGTTGAGATGTTCAACAACCTTCAAGTGCCACATGATCAACTTCAGCCTACCAAGCCTTTCTCAGGAGTCACTGACGGCTCCACTACCCCGATAGGGCAGGTCCGCCTCCCTGTCACTTTTGGGCAGCGCAACAACTACCATACCGAGCTCATCGACTTCGACGTCACCCACATTCGCCTGCCATACAATGCCATCCTTGGGTATCCAGCCCTGGCCAAGTTCATGGCGGTGACCCACCATGGTTACAACGTCCTCAAGATGCCAGGAAGCGGCGGAATCATCACAGTCCCCTGCCCAGGCCGCCCTGAGTTTCTTAGATGACGCCTGCCAAACGCCCCCTTTCCCACAGATCCCCATCCCCCACTCCAGAGCGTCGTAGCCTAAGCCCGGCTACACTTCCCGTGGAGCTTGAGGAGCGACTGGCCCAAAAGAGGTGTATCGCGGTCTCTTCGCCCGACGTCACCGAGGAAGTTGACGACCATTACTGGCCGGAGGCACTCAATCAGCGGGCTAGAGTATGCGGGTATGTCGCGAACGTCAGCTACGACATCGAGGTCGTCGACAGCAACGGCCTGAGGCGGGCTATGTCACAGGTTAAGTGGCCCACCCCCAACCCCTTGGGTTCAACCGACATCGATATCATCCATGGCCTCGCCGCTGATCTCCTCTGGCTCGTTGTCAAGAATTTGCTATCCTACATCGCCATTGAGCCCCTTTTATCATTTCTAAAGGACACGTTCTGCGACGCTGGCTTGGGATCCACAGCTTCCAAGTCAGACCTCATCGATGGAGACCATGAGGAGGGCACCCTCTCCGGCTCTTCCAAGGGGAAAGAGTTCATCTGCTCTTCCAAGGGGAAAGAGCCCGTCTGGGACATCAGGGCGGGCACCCTACAGTCGTGCTCTTCCAAGGGGAAGGAGCCCATCTGCGACAACATGGAGTGCATCCAGGGTCCGCGCTCTTTCCACGGGAACGAGCCCATCTGTGACAAGTGAGGAAACCCATGATTTGTTTTGTTGTGCCTCTTCACATGGGGAAACCCATGATTTGTTTTGTCGAGTCCCTTTTGTAGTGTAGTGATAATATGTCCAGTTTTAATTGCTATATTTGGTTGTTTGCAGTATGCCTTGTTTATTTCAGTTGTTCACAATGTGATGCTCTATATATGCAATTATTTACTGTGCAATACATTTCGTCAATCCAGTTTTAAACATACCGGTAGGATTGCATATATTTGCTTGCTGTTAAGCCTGTTATAGCTAGCATATGCCTCTTTTAAAGTTTTTTGATTGTTCGGTTGTTTGTAGTTAGCATATGTCCAGTTTCAAATGATTTGGTTGTTCGTAGTATGCCTTGTTTATTCCAATTATTCACAACGTGATGTTCTATATGTGCGAGTATGAACTGTGTAGTTCAATTTCATCAGTACCAGTTTCAACAATACCACTATGAATGACTACATTTGGTTGCTGCATCTTGTAGTTAACACGCCTTTCCATTTTTATTTAACAATAACCAGTGTGCTTAGACTGGCACATTACCAGTTTGAATGATGATGTTTGCTTGTTGTTAAATGTTAGGCATGTTGCAGCTAACACACATTTCCATTTGTTTTGCTTTGCCAGCATGCTTAAACATGCACACTGAAGCTATCTTTTGGAGATTATTTTGTCTGCCATGGATAATTTTGGTTGATGTTTAGCCTGTTGTGCTTAACATGCCTCTCGATGTACCTACACAGGACAATTTTGGGAACGACTATTATTTTCCATTGAGGTTAGTTTCTTCCCATGGCTTATATATGCTCATTGTTCAAGATATCGGTAGCTGGTACCATATAGGCCGGGGGCTGATAAGGGACTAATCGGTGAATCGAACTTTTAATTGAATATATTTGCAACCCATTTATCGTTAGGTTAACTAGGGTCATATGTAATATATTTGAGGCTACATAGCAACATGAACTATACTTAATGTCTAAATATGCAATCCTAGGCTACATAGCAACAAGGAAGAGTGTTACCTTAATGTTCTGATGATGTCTAGATATACGTAGAAGAGCGGCAGCAGCAACAACAACAACAACAACAACAACACAGCCCTGTTTGGATATTCAACTTAGCTAGAGGTTAGAGTTAGTTTCTAGCTCATGACTAACCCTGAACTAACTCCATCCAAAGAGGTGTTTGGATGACAGGGTTAGATTGACAATAAATGCACTAGGAGAACTAGCTCCAATTAGCACCTCTTGGGTTGGATAGCTTTTTTGGGTGTGTTAGATGCAACTATCTCAAACTAGCCCTCATCTCTGGATATACTTTAGGGCTATTTGAGCCCGAACTAGCTCAAACTAACTCTAACCCATGGATACAGCAGCAGTTAATCAGCCGATAATTTGTAAGAATGCAATAAACTCCTTCCAGCCCATAATATAAGATGTTAATTCATCCAATATATGAGTATATTGGATGTTATAAGATATTATAAAAGAGTGTTGTACTACATCATTGTGCAATTGCTGCTTAGCTTCTAATATTAAATTGGTGCTTTTAGGTACATATGTCATCGGTAAAGATCCGCGCTTCGACCCTTTCTGCGTATGGGGCAATGAGATATCGATGAACCAACATCAAGTGAGGAAGTTGATAAAGATTGTTAGTAAAATGGCTCAAAAGATGGCAATTAAACTGTTTGTTTACACTTTATCCAATACAACAGCGAACTGCAGGATGGTAAGTAAAAACTCTGCAGCCTTCTTTTTACTGCCTATAATGAGTTGTGTTAGATGACAATGTTTGAATCTTTTTCCTTTGTAGTGGTTCCCGAAGCAGTTTACTCAAGATTACCTCTCAAACTACATGATTGGTGGGCATGCAAAGGTTAAAGTATTTCTACCAGAACGCGATGATTATCTAGATGTTTTCATGAAGACCGTGAAGGATGGGCGGTAGGCCATCACAAGGGGTTGGACTAGAGTCGTGCGTGCCTTCTACATGGAGGAGGGCACAATATGGGCATTCCGCTTCACCTTGTTCAATAACCAGAATGTATTTCGCCTCTTTCTTTACCGTCTTTAATAGTACAAGTATACAATTGTGGTTCATCATTCTTTATTTGGTTCTTGTGTAATTCTTGAACATATGTACCTATGAATCAAATAATGAATTGGTTGTTTGAACCTGATGGATATGAATAAAGCTATAGCATACATTCAAATTCAAATTCAAATCCGGTACAATTTGAAAGAGCAGCAATTGAATTACGGTGAAATTACGCTCTCCAGGTCGTTACAGCACACACAGTTGGTAAAACACAAACGTTTGCGATATACACCATAATCCGACATGGTTCACAGAGAGGAAACATGTGCAAGCATGCACACAGTTGCCGTTTGCAAAGCGTGTGCGATGTCAGACAATATCACAAATGGTGCGGGCAAACTAAACATTTGTGATAGTTGCCTTATCGTACACGATTCACAACCTTGAATTGTTTCTGATGAAGTATGCATCGTATACGTTGCACCATAGAATAGCATGTGCGGTAGTTGTCATGTACAATGATGTTACGACAGTCCAACATTTCGTAATCCTATCCGACACTCGTGCGACGATTAGCTAATCTACTTAATTAGTTATCGCATACGGTTTGGGAAAGTGAATGTGTGTGATTGTATGCTTATCATACACGTTCTATAATAGTGAACTGTCTGTGATGGGTCGCACATCATAAACGTAGCACCACAGAATACCGACTGCGATGGCAATGCGAGCACAAACGAGTAGTACTGTATATGCATCTTGGCTCCCTATCCCGAATGGTTTCTGGGTCGTGTGGGAAGGACCCCCCTATCGCCCACACTCACTTGGCGATGGTTCCAAATGCCGTCACGGAAAGGGGTTAAAAACCATTTGTATAGCACCGACGCGTACTAGTGTGGTGACGGAGTGGCCGAATTGATCTTGAGATCCGATCTTTTGGTTTGCTTTGTTTGGTCATCTTCGCCCTCACTCACTAGGTGATACTCTGGCCCGGGCGCGAGGGGGGAGATGGATAGGTCATCAGAGCACATCTCTTGATGAAGAGGGCGTGATTAGGCCGTCGGCGATTAGGGTGTGAGCGTCGTGCCGTGAGGGCCATGGTCATTAACCGATTGTTCCATCGATCCTTTTCCAATCACACAGCGGAACTCTCAATAAAAGCACCTATATCGGTACTAAAGTAGGTAGACCTCAGGGTAGGGGGTCCCGAGCTGTGGATGTCGAATCTATGGGTAATAAGGGACGAAGGAGACAATATTTACCCAGGTTCGCGCCCGCTCAAAGAGGTAATACCCTACGTCCTGCTTAATTGTATTGATGATGATGTACCGATTATAGATTTGATCTACCTCGAGATCGTAAGTAGAGTTCTAACCCTAAGGCTAGATGATTGCAATTGTGATCCTCCCGCTATGGACTAGACCTCCTATTTTATATAGACACCAGGGGTCTAGGGTTACACATGGTCGGTTCCTGATCTAGGGTTACATGCATCGCCGAGCCGGTGCAGGTCTTGGAGTACGCACCAAGTCTTCGGTAGAGTCCATGTTGATCACTCCGAAGTATGAGGCTTCCAAAGTGGGTGTGCCATAAACTCGGCCTATGGACTATGGGCCGACTAGGTCAGTACCCCCTAATCCAGGACACCATTAGTGAGTGAAAAGAAAAGGACCCTGAGGCAGTTCCCAAGAAGAAGAAGACATCGCCCAGCTCAAGGCCTCAGGAGGTTGGCATCTCCGGAGGTGTCGCGTCAGGATCTGCGCCCGTGCAAGGGGCGCCTCCCTCCATCGCATAGGAAGGCGCGCCCGGCGCCCTCCTCTGGCAGGGCTTGGGGGCTCTCTTCTGGAGGGCCTCAGACTTTGCCAAGGTCATGATTAAGACGCTCGGGCACCACTTGGAGGCGTGCTTCGCAGCACGTTTCCCTCAGGAAGGCATGTGGAAAGGAAGGCCCAACCCTCAGGAGTTCATCACCAAGACCACTGAGGAGCTTTAGGAATCAAGAGTCATACGCGGCGATCGCTGCCTGCCTGGCGTAGCTCCCCATCCAGGCAAGGATGGCGGGCTGCGCGTCTGCATCGACTTCCTAGAGCTCAACCGAGCCGCGTCTCAGGAGCGCTTCTGGCCTTCGCGCGTGGGACGTTGCGAGGGTCCGCCGCACAGCTACGGTCGCATGCCTTTCGGCCTGCCGAACGTGGCTGCTACTCACCAGTGCCATCTGCGGAGCATTCTGGCGGCTCAGGAGGCCAGGCATCACGCAGTCCTGGCAGAGATGGAGATGGTCCTCGAGGAACCGCCTGGGCCCCAGAGCCTCCCGAGGCTCAGGGCTCCGGCGGCTCATGAGGATCGGCCTCTTCACCATGCACCTTCAGCTACTCCAACACCCCCTGTACAATGGTATCAGGTGATGCCTTTCGAGTTCATTTCAGCTGGGAGCGCCCTCAGGGCTGCATCATTCCCAGATCGCGTGGGTCTGTCCCTGCGGCATGCATCCCTTTTGCTTATATCTTTAGTTTACCTTGCTGGGGGCGCCCCACGGGATGCATCATCCCCAAGCCGCTCGGGACCCAGTGGCATGTATCCCTCCTGCTTTTATCTAAGCTAATTTTCCTTTCATGCTTAACCTGCCTATGATTATCATCTGCCACCTACCACGGGCCTTTTCTCCCTCATGCAAATCACATGCACGTTAAAAGGGAGGCTCCTTAGCATCGCGACTCAGGAGCTCTTGCTGGCTCTCCAGCCCTCACCCCCTAGCCTTGTCCACGACATCGCGACCTGGCATACCAGCGGCGGCTGAGCTTGCTCGAGGGCCGGGACCTAAGGACGTAGAGCATTTGTATCTAACCGAGCGCACGCCACCCAACCAGGTTGCTCGAACCTGGTCATCACGCGCCCCTCCCCGAGCGGAGCCAAGGTATGAAGACCGTTTGCGCGTCAAGGGGGACTCCTGAGCATCGCGACTCAAGGGCCTAACTGGTCATGTAGCCCCTCACTCCTTAGTTCCGCAAGGATAACGACAGTTGAGGTATGCGCGGGGTCGGGCCCTGCCGGCGTAGAACGACAGATCTACTCCTACACTCCCTCCCTATTTGTTGTTTGTGCGTCAAGGGGATATCATGAGCATCGTGACTCAGGAGCCTAACTTGTCACGTAGCCCCCTCCTTGGTTCCGTCCTGGTGATCCGGTCGGGGCTAAGGCGGTTGAGGTATGCGCGGGACCGGGCCCTGCCGACGTAGAACACAAAGCAAATAGGAAGGAAAACGCAAAATCTCGAAGCAAATCCAGAAGCAAATATTACAAACCATAATTGTCTTCATGATACCAAACACAAGTTTAAACGCCTCCACGAGGCACAGTGCATGTTGCAGGAGTTAAAACAAGAAAGAAGCCGTGAGAAGATCACCCTTGGGCAATGGCATCATTCGCTAGGAGCCCCGCCTCCATGGTGTTGCCTCTGTCAGCTCCACCTCTCGAGGCCACGGAATAAGCAGTACCTGCCCTGGGCGCAGTGCCAAAGGCGCGGAACTTCGCCAGCAGGGCTTCCGCTCGGCCCTTCACGGCTTCAGCAGCGGCGGCGGAGCGCTCGGCGTCCACGGGCTCCAACAGCTCGTCGAGGTTGGCACCAGGGTCACGAAGGTAGACGTGGTTGAGGACGCGCGTCAGCACCGCAGAAGAAAGGACGCGAGCTTCAACCTAGGCCGTGGGGCTGACGCCGGTCACGACTTCCTCAAGCGCTTCAACCAAGAAGGGAAGCAGCTGGGCGGGGGCATCCTTGGCCCCAGCCACCGGCTTCTCCAGGCCAACATTGTAGAGCGTCTTCAGTGCCTTGCAAGATCTCTCCTCAAGATCCACGAAGGCCACGTGGTCCTCGGACAGGACCTTCGCCTTGGCATCCAGTGCTACGTCTTGAGCTTGCGTTGGTTTTCCCTGAAGAGGAAAGGGTGATGCAGCAATAGTAGCATAAGTACTTCCCTCGGTTTTTGAGAACCAAGGTATCAATCCAGTAGGAGGCTCCTCAAAAGTCCCACGCACCTACACAAAAAAACAAGAACTCGCAACCAACGCAATAAAGGGGTTGTCAATCCCTTCACGGCCACTTGCGAAAGTGAGATACGATAGAGATTATATGATAAGATAAATATATTTTTGGTATTTTATAATATAGATTGGAAAACTAAAGATGCAAATAAAAGTAGATTGAAAGCTTATATAAAAGATACTCCCGGGGGCCATAGGTTTCACAAGTGGCTTATCTCAAGATAGCATAAGTATTACGGTGGGTGAACAAATTACTGTTGAGCAATTGATAGAAAAGCGAATAATTATGAGATTATCTAGGCATGATCATGTATATAGGCATCACGTCCATGACAAGTAGACCGACTCCTGCCTGCATCTACTACTATTACTCCACACATCGACCGCTATCCAACATGCATCTAGAGTATTAAGTTCATAAAGAACAGAGTAACACATTAAGAAAGATGACATGATGTCGAGGGATAAACTCATGCAATATGATATAAACCCCATCTTTTTATCCTCGATGGCAAAAATACAATACGTGCCTTGCTGCCCCTGCTATCACTGGGAAAGGACACCGCAAGATTGAAACCAAAGCTAAGCACTTCTCCCATTGCAAGAAAGATCAATCTAGTAGGCCAAACCAAACTGATAATTCGAAGAGACTTGCAAAGATAACTTAATCACACATAAAAGAATTCAGAGGAGATTCAAATATTTCTCATAGATAAACTTGATCATAAACCCACAATTCATCGGATCTCGACAAACACACCGCAAAAAGAGTTACATCGAATAGATCTCCAAGAAGATCAAGGAGAACTTGGTATTGAGATTCAAAGAGAGAGAAGAAGCCATCTAGCTAATAACTATGGACCCGAAGGTCTGTGGTAAACTACTCACAACTCATCGGAGAGGCTATGGTGTTGATGTAGAAGCCCTCCATGGTTGATTCCCCCTCCGACGGAGCACCCGCGAAGGCTCCAAGATGGGATCTCGTGGATAGAGAAAGTTACGGTGGTGTAAATAGTTTTCCGTGGTCGCCTCTGATGTTCTCGGGGTACGTGGGTATATATATAGGAGGAAGAAGTAGGTCGGTGGACGCCCGAGGGGCCCACGAGATAGGGGGCGCGCCCTCCACCCTCGTGGCCTCCTCGATTGCTTCTTGACTTGCACTCCAAGTCCTCTGGATCACGTTTGTTTCAAAAAGATCGCTCCCGAAGGTTTCATTCCGTTTGGACTCCGTTTGATATTCTTTTTCTTCGAAACACTGAAATAGGCAAAAAAAACAGCAATACGGGCTGGGCCTCCGGTTAGTAGGTTAGTCCCAAAAATGATATAAATGTGTAAAGTAAAGCCCATAAACATCCAAAACAGGTAATATAATAGCATGGAACAATCAAAAATTATAGATACGTTGGAGACGTATCAAGCATCCCCAAGCTTAATTCCTGCTCGTCCTCGAGTAGGTAAATGATAAAAACAGAATTTTTGATGTGGAATGCTACCTAGCATAATTCTCAATGTAATTTTCTTTATTGTGGCATGATTGTTCAGATCCAAATGATTCAAGATAAAAGCTTATAAAACATAAAAATAGTAATACTCGAAGCATACTAACAAATAATCATGTCCTATCAAAATAGCATAGCCAAAGAAAGCTTATCCCTACAAAATCATATAGTTAGGCCATGCTTCATTATCATTACACAAAATACTCCCATCATGCACAACCCTGATGATGAGTCGAGCAATTGGTTCATACTTTTTAACGTGCTTCAGCTTTTTCAACTCTTACGCGACACATGAGCGCAAGCCATGGACATAGCACTATGGTGGTATATGGTGGTGCTTGTGAGGAAAAAAAGGGAGAAGATAGTCTCACATCAACTAGGCGTATCAACGGGCTATGGAGATGCCCATCAATAGATATCAATGTGAGTGAGTAGGGATTGCCATGCAACGGATGCACTAGAGCTATAAATGTATGAAAGCTCAACAAAAGAAACTAAGTGGGTGTGCATCCAACTCGCTTGCTCACGAAGACCTAGGGCATTTTGAGGAAGCCCATCATTGGAATATACAAGCCAAGTTCTATAATGAAAAATTCCCACTAGTATATGAAAGTGACAACACAAGAGACTCTCTATCATGAAGATCATGGTGCTATTTTGAAGCACAAGTGTGGAAAAGAGATAGTAGCATTGTCCCTTCTCTCTTTTTCTCTCATTTTTTTATTTATTTGCCCTTTCTCTTTTTTTGGCCTTTTTTTATTATTTGGTGGGATCTTTGGCCTCTTTTTTCTTTTTTTTAAGTCCGAAGTCTCATCTCGATTTGTGGGGGAATCATAGTCTTCATCATCCTTTCGCCACTTGGGACAATTCTCTAATAATGAAGATCATCACACTTTTATTAATTTACAACTCGAGAATTACAAATCAACACTTAGAACAAAATATGACTCTATATGAATGCCTCCGACGGTATACCGGGATATGCAATGAATCAAGAGTGACATGTATGAAAATTATGAAGGTGGCCTTGCCACAAATACAATGTCAACTACATGATCATGCAAAGAGCAATATGACAATGATGGAGCGTGTCATAATAACGGAACGGTGGAAAGTTGCATGGCAATATATCTCGGAATGGCTATGGAAATGCCATAATAGGTAGGTATGGTGGCTGTTTTGAGGAAGGTAAATAATGGGTGCATCATACCGGCGAAAGTTGCGCGGCACAATAGAGGCTAGCAAAGTGGAAGGGTGAGTGTGCGTATATCCATGGACTCACATTAGTCATAAAGAACTCAAATACTTATTGCAAAAGTCTACTTGCCCTCAAAGCAAAGTACTACTACGCATGCCCCTAGAGGGATATATTGGTAGGAAAAGACCATCGCTCATCCCCGACTGCCACTAGGAAGACAATCAAAAGAGCACCTCATGCAACAAATTTGTCACACAACTTTTACCATACGTGCATGCTATGCGACTTGCCAACTTCAACACAAGTATTTCTCAATTTCATAATTACCCACTAGCATGACTATAACATTACCACCTTTATATCTCAAAACAATATCAAGCATCAAATTGATCCTGGTGTTTAATGCACTTTCTATGATAGTTTTTATTATTCCCAACTTGGATGCTCATCATTCTCGGACCAAATTTATAACCATAGCAAATACCATGCTGTTCTAAAATACTTTCAAAATAATATAAGTGAAGCATGAGAGATCAACAATTTCTTCAAAATTAAGCCACCGCCGTGCTCTAAAAGATATAAGTGAAGTACTAGAGCAAAATCTATCTAGCTCAAAAGATATAAGTGAAGCACATAGAGTATTCTAATAAATTCTAATAAAGTGGGCTTCTCCCAAAAGGTGTGTACAGCAAGGATGATTGTGGAAAACTAAAAAGCAAAGACTAATATCATACAAGACGCTCCAAGCAAAACACATATCATGTGGCGAATAAAAATATAGCTCCAAGTAATTTACTGATAAACGAAGATGAAAGAGGGGATGCCTTCCGGGGGCATCCCCAAGCTTAGGCTTTTGGCTATTCTTGAATATCTTGTGGTTCCTTGGGAATCCCCAAGCTTAGGCTCTTGCCACCCCTTATTCCATAGTCCATCAAATCTTTACCCAAAACTTGAAAACTTCACAACACAAAACTCAACAGGAAATCTCATAAGCTCCGTTAGTGAAAGAAAGAAAAACCACCACATAAGATACTGTAATGAAATCATTCTTTATTTATATTGGTGTTAAACCTACTTTATTTCAAATTTTCTATGGTTCATATCACTTAATACTAGCCATAGATGCATCAAAATAAGCAAACAACACACGAAAAACAGAATCTGTCAAAAACAGAACAGTCTGTAGCAATCTGTAACTCTCGAATACTTATGGAACTCTCAAAATCCTACCAAAATAGGAAGTCCTGGGAAATTTGTCTATTGATCTTCAGCAAAAATAATCAACGCAAAATCACGTTTCTGTGAATTACTAAAAATTATTTTCGTGCGTGCAAAGTTTCTGTTTTTCAGCAGAATCAAATTAACTATCACCATAGGTTATCCTATAGGTTCTACTTGGCACAAACACTAAATAAAACATGAAAACACATCTAAACAGAAGGTAGTTGCAAAATTTATTACTAAACAGGAACAAAAACAAAAAACACAAATAAAATTGGGTTGCCTCCCAACTAGCGTTATCGTTTAACGCCCCTAGCTAGGCATAAAAGCGAGGATAGATCTAAGTAGTGTCATCTTTGGCACTCAATTCATAAGTAGCTCGCATGATAGATTCATAAGGTAATTTAACTCTCTTATTTGGAAAGTGCTCCATGCCTTTCCTTAATGGAAATTGGAATCTAATATTCCCTTCCTTCATATCAATAATCGCACCAATCGTTCTAAGGAAAGGTCTACCAAGAATAATAGGACAAGAAAGATTGCAATCTATATCAAGAACGATAAAATCTACGGGAACCAAATTCCTATTTGCAACAATGAGAACATCATTGATCCTTCCCATTGGCTTTTTAATGGTGGAATCCGCAAGGTGCAAATTTAAAGAGCAATCATCAAGATCATGGAAACCTAGAATATCACATAAAGTTTTCGGAATCGTGGAAACACTAGCACCCAAATCACATAAAGCATAACACTCATGATCTTTAATTTTAATCTTTATAGTAGGTTCCCACTCATCATAAAGTTTTCTAGGTATATAAACTTCCAAATTAAGTTTTTCATCATAAGATTGCATCAAGGCATCAACAATATGTTTGGTAAAAGCTTTATTTTGACTATAAGCATGAGGAGAATTCACAACGGATTGCAACAAGGAAATACAATCTTCTAAATAACAGTTATCATAATTAAATTCCTTGAAATCCAAGATAGTGGGTTCAATGCTATTTAAAGTCTTGACCTCTCCAATCCCACTTTTACCAAATTTAGCATCAAGATCTAAAAACTTCGAATCATTGGGACGCCCTTTAATTAAAGTTGACTCATCTCCAGTCCCATCATTATTAAGATTCATATTGCAAAACAAAGATCTAATAGGGGACACATCAATAACTTTAAGATCTTCATCATTATTGACTAAGGTAGCTTGCTTATCAGAAATTTGGGCTATACAATTTTCAAGCCGAGTAATTTGGGAGTTCAAACCATAAAATTCTTTAGACATATCATCAAGCTCTTTGTTCATAAACCCCATAAAACTTTTTAGCTCTTTGTTCATAAACCCCATAAAACTTTTTTGCTCTTTAAGCTCTTTTCTGCAGAAATTATTATGCTCAAATTGTAAAGTCATAAAACTTCTAACGTTTGATTCAATCTCTTCCAACCTTCTAAGATGAAGGTCGGTGTTCTTAGGCAAAGCCATAAGGGCAAGCAGGCACACAGAAAGACAAGCGAGTGATGCAACCCTAGGCATGTGGGGATGGGCGGTTCCACGCGTGGGTGCGTTCCTGAGACGTCGCGTTGTTTCCAGACGCGTCGTTATAAATTACCCTCACCTCCCCCTCCTCACCGCTCTCTCCCCTCTTCCCCACTCACACCGGCGGCGGCGTCGATGGCGACCACCTAATCTCTACTGCGAAACGATCGAATACGGCGGCGGCAACCATCGAAGTGACTGTAGACCTCCACCGGAGCGCATCGGCCATGGCAGTAAGACCTCGTCCTCTCTGTACATTCACTGCTTTCGACTCGGGCTACATTCGATTAGAGCACGCCATTGAAGAGTTAGGGGGATTGAACACATCCGGGGGGAGATTGACATCAATCGATTCTGCATCTAGGGCTCATAGGTTATTTTTTGATTACATCGGGGCGGGGATTGGATTGTCTTGCCGCGGCGACCCTGGAGTCACGTCGAGCGGCGGGAGAGGGTGCAGTCATCTTCTTTTCTTCCTCATCGGCTTCATCCTCATCGTCTTCGTTAAGAACGATGGGTCTTGCATGGTCGCACGCCGCCGGCGCCCTGGACACCATCTGCACCTCGTCGTTGTTGGACTCCGGCGACCCGAACGTACTACTCCAGTACACTGCGGCACGCTGGTCTTGAGGTACCTTGTACTGACTGTACTTGGCCCATCTTGCCCGCTGTCGAGCATCGCCGGAGTCTGCCTGATTCATGGCCCAGCGCAGGATGTCCACTGGCATCGCGCCCTTGGCTTGGGGCGGCACCAGTGTCTTCAGCTCGTCCGGCGTAGCCTTCTTTATCACAGCATCGGCCTCCTTGTGCATGTCATCGAAGCTGCTAAAGTCGTGCACACTTCCATGGTGTGCTCGAACTTCTTGCGGTCACCGAGTGAGCACCCAAGGAAGATGGCCCTCCATCCAATGCCCCGGGGGAAAGGGTTGAGGTTGGAGTTGGAGTTCATGGCGAGGTAGAGGTGGTGAAACAGAGAGGTGGAAGCGGCGAGGTGTTGAAACAGAGGGGGTTTGAGTACGGTGTTGGGTTAGTGGGGTGGGTTAATATAGGAGCGTTAGCCCGATATGAATGAATGTTGACCATTGATATGAAGGAAATATGCCCTAGAGGCAATAATAAAGTTATTATTTATTTCCTTATATCATGATAAATGTTTATTATTCATGCTAGAACTGTATTAACCGGAAACGTAATACATGTGTGAATACATAGACAAACATAATGTCACTAGTATGCCTCTACTTGACTAGCTCATTAATCAAAGATGGTTATGTTTCCTAACCATACAAATGAGTTGTCATTTGATTAACGAGATCACATCATTAGGAGAATGATGTGATTGACTTGACCCATTCCGTTAGCTTAGCACTTGATCGTATAGTATGTTGCTATTGCTTTCTTCATGACTTATCCATGTTCCTACAACTATGAGATTATGCAACTCCCGTTTATCGTAGGAACACTTTGTGTGCTACCAAACATCATGATGTAACTAGGTGATTATAAAGGAGCTCTACAGGTGTCTCCAAAGGTACATGTTGAGTTGGCGTATTTCGAGATTAGGTTTTGTCACTCCAATTGTCGGAGAGGTATCTCTGGGCCCTCTCGGTAATGCACATCACTATAAGCCTTGCAAGCAATGTAGCTAATGAGTTAGTTACGGAATGATGCATTACATAACGAGTAAAGAGACTTGCCGGTAACCAGATTGAACTAGGTATTGAGATACCGACGATCAAATCTCGGGCAAGTAACATACCGATGACAAAGGGAACAACGTATGTTGTTATGCGGTTTGACCGATAAAGATCTTCGTAGAATATGTAGGAGCCAATATGAGCATCCAGGTTCCGGTATTGGTTATTGACCAGAGACATGTCTCGGTCATGTCTACATAGTTCTCGAACCTGTAGGGTCCGCACGCTTAAAGTTAGATGACAGTTATATTATGAGTTCATGTGTTTTGATGTACCGAATATAGTTCGGAGTCCCGGATGTGATCACGGACATGACGAGGAGTCTTGAAATGGTCGAGACATGAAGATTGATATATTAGACGACTATATTCGGACACCGGAATGGTTCCGGGGGTTATCGGATATATACCGGAGTACCGGGGGGTTACCAGAACCCCCGGGGGGTTAATGGGCCACATGGGCCCAAAGTGGAGAAGAGGAGGGGCGGCCAGGGCAGGCCACATGCCCGCTCCCCCTCTAGTCCGAATAGGACAAGGAGGGGGCGGCGCCCCACTTTCCTTCCTCCCCTCTCTCCCTTCCTTCCCCCTCTCCTAGTTGGACAAGGAAAGGAGGGAGTCCTACTCCCGGTGGGAGTAGGACTCCTCCTGGCGCGCCCCTCCTGGCCTGCCGCCCCCTCCCCCCTTGCTCCTTTATATACGGGGGCAGGGGTACCTCTAGACACAACAACAATTGATCCTTGAGATCTATTAGCCGTGTGCGGTGCCCCCTCCACTATATTCCACCTCGATAATATCGTGGCGGTGCTTAGGCGAAGCCCTGTGTTGGTAGAACATCATCGTCGTCACCATGCCGTCATGCTGACGGAACTCTCCTTCGACACTCGGCTGGACCGGAGTTCGAGGGACGTCATCGAGCTGAACGTGTGCTAGAACTCGGAGGTGCCGTGCTTTCGGTGCTTGATCGGTCGGGCCGTGAAGACGTACGACTACATCGACCACGTTGTTCTAATGCTTCCGCTTTCGGTCTACGAGGGTACGTGGACAACACTCTCCTCTCTCGTTGCTGTGCATCACCATGATCTTGCGTGTGCGTGGGAATTTTTTTGAAATTACTACATTCCCAACAGTGGCATCCGAGCCAGGTTTTATGCGTAGATGTTATATGCACGAGTAGAACACAAGTGAGTTGTGGGCGATACAAGTCATACTGCTTACCATCATGTCATACTTTGGTTCGGCAGTATTGTTGGATGAAGCGGCCCAGACTGACATTACGCGTACGCTTACGCGAGACTGGTTCTACCGACGTGCTTTGCACACAGGTGGCTGGCGGGTGTCAGTTTGTCCAACTTTAGTTGAACCTAGTGTGGCTATGCCCGGTCCTTGAGAAGGTTAAAACAGCACTAACTTGATGAACTATCATTGTGGTTTTGATGCGTAGGCAAGAACGGTTCTTGCTCAGCCCGTAGCAGCCACGTAAAACTTGCAACAACAAAGTAGAGGACGGCTTACTTGTTTTTGCAGGGCATGTTGTGATGTGATATGGTCAAGACGTGATGCTATATTTTATTGTATGAGATGATCATGTTTTGTAACCGAGTTATCGGCAACTGGCAGGAGCCATATGGTTGTCGCTTTATTGTATGCAATGCAATCGCCATGTAATTGCTTTAATTTATCACTAAGTGGTAGCGATAGTCGTAGAAGCAATAGGTGGCAAAACGACAACGATGCTACGATGAAGATCAAGGTGTCGCGCAGGTGACGATGGTGATCATGACGGTGCTTCGGAGATGGTGATCACAAGCACAAGATGATGATGGCCATATCATATCACTTGTATTGATTGCATGTGATGTTTATCCTTTATGCATCTTATTTTGCTTTGATTGACGGTAGCATTATAAGATGATCTCTCACTAAATTTCAAGGTATAAATGTTCTCCCTGAGTATGCACCGTTGCGAAAGTTCTTCGTGCTGAGACACTACATGATGATCGGGTGTGATAGGCTCTACGTTCAAATACAACGGGTGCAGAACAGTTGCACACGCAGAATACTCAGGTTAAACTTGATGAGCCTAGCATATACAGATATGGCCTCGGAACACTGAGACCGAAAGGTCGAGCGTGAATCATATAGTAGATATGATCAACATAGTGATGTTCACCATTGAAAACTACTCCATCTCACATGATGATCGGACATGGTTTAGTTGATTTGGATCACGTGATCACTTATATGATTAGAGGGATGTCTATCTAAGTGGGAGTTCTTAAGTAATATGATTAATTGAACTTAAATTTATCATGAACTTAGTACCTGATAGTATTTTGCTTGTCTATGTTTGTTGTAGATAGATGGCTCGTGCTGTTGTTCCATTGAATTTTAATGCGTTCCTTGAGAAAGCTAAGTTGAAAGATGATGGTAGCAATTACACGGACTGGATCCGTAACATGAGGATTATCCTCATTGTTGCACAGAAGAATTACATCCTGGAAGCACCGCTGGGTGCCAGGCCTGCTGCAGATGCAACTGACGACGTTAAGAATGTCTGGCAGAGCAAAGCTGATGACTACTCGATAGTTCAGTGTGCCATGCTTTACGGCTTAGAACCGTGACTTCAACAACGTTTTGAACGTCATGGGGCATATGAGATGTTCCATGAGTTGAAGTTAATATTTCAAGCAAATGCCCGGATTGAGAGATATGAAGTCTCCAATAAGTTCTATAGCTACAAGATGGAAGAGAATAGTTCTGTCAGCGAACATATACTCAAAATGTCTGGGTATAATAATCACTTGATTCAACTGGGAGTTAATCTTCCTGATGATAGTGTCATTGACAGAATTCTTCAATCACTGCCACCAAGCTACAAGAGCTTCGTGATGAACTATAATATGCAAGGGATGGACAAGACTATTCCCGAGCTCTTCGCAATGCTAAAGGCTGCAGAGGTAGAAATCAAAAAGGAGCATCAAGTGTTGATGGTCAATAAGACCACCAGTTTCAAGAAAAAGGGTAAAGGGAAGAAGAAGGGGAACTTCAAGAAGAACGGCAAACAAGTTGCTACTCAAGAGAAGAAACCCAAATCTAGACCTAAGCCTGAGACTGGGTGCTTCTACTGCATGCAGACTGGTCACTGGAAGTAGAACTGCCCCAAGTATTTGGTGGATAAGAAGGATGGCAAGGTGAACAAAGGTATATGTGATATACATGTTATTGATGTGTACCTTACTAATGCTCGCAGTAGCACCTGGGTATTTGATACTGGTTCTGTTGCTAATATTTGCAACTCGAAACAGGGACTACAGATTAAGCGAAGATTGGCTAAGGACGAGGTGACGATGCGCGTGGGAAATGGTTCCAAAGTCGATGTGATCGCGGTCGGCACGCTACCTCTACATCTACCCTCGGGATTAGTTTTAGACCTAAATAATTGTTATTTGGTGCCAGCGTTGAGCATGAACATTATATCTGGATTTTGTTTGATGCGAGATGGTTATTCATTTAAATCAGAGAATAATGGTTGTTCTATTTATATGAGTAATATCTTTTATGGTCATGCACCCTTGAAGAGTGGTCTGTTTTTATTAAATCTCGATAGTAGTGATACACATATTCATAATGTTGAAGCCAAAAGATGCAGAGTTGATAATGATAGTGCAACTTATTTGTGGCACTGCCGTTTGGGTCATATTGGTGTAAAGCGCATGAAGAAACTCCATACTGATGGACTTATGGAATCACTTGATTATGATTCACTTGGTACTTGCGAACCCTACCTCATGGGCGAGATGACTAAAACGCCGTTCTCCGGAACTATGGAGCGAGCAACAGATTTGTTGGAAATCATACATACTGATGTATGTGGTCCAATGAACATTGAGGCTCGCAACGGGTGTCGTTATTTTCTCACCTTCACAGATGATTTAAGCAGATATGGGTATATCTACTTAATGAAACACAAGTCTGAAACATTTGAAAAGTTCAAAGAATTTCAGAGTGAACTGGAAAATCATCGTAATAAGAAAATTAAGTTTCTATGATCTGATCGTGGGGGAGAATATTTGAGTTACGACTTTGGTTTACATTTGAAACAATGCGGAATAGTTTCGCAACTCACGCCACCCGGAACACCACAACGTAATGGTGTGTCCGAACGTCGTAATCGTACTTTACTAGATATGGTGCGATCTATGATGTCTCTTATTGATTTACCGCTATCGTTTTGGGGTTATGCTTTAGAGACGTCCGCATTCACGTTAAATAGGGCACCATCAAAATCCGTTGAGACGACGCCTTATGAACTGTGGTTTGGCAAGAAACCAAAGGTGTCGTTTCTTAAAGTTTGGGGCTACGATGCTTATGTGAAGAAACTTCAACCAGATAAGCTTGAACCCAAATCATAGAAATGTTTCTTCACAGGATACCCAAAGGAAACTATTGGGTACACCTTCTATCACAGATCTGAAGGCAAGACTTTTGTTGCTAAATTCGGATCCTTTCTAGAGAAGGAATTTCTCTCGAAAGAAGTGAGTGGGAGGAAAGTAGAACTTGATGAGGTAACTATACCTGCTCCCTTATTGGAAAGTAGTTCATCACAGAAACCGGTTCCTGTGACAACTACACCAATCAGTGAGGAAGCTAATGATATTGATCATGAAACTTCAGATCAAGTTACTACCGAACCTCGTAGGTCAACCAGAGTAAGATCCGCACCAGAGTGGTACGGTAATCCTATTCTGGAGGTCATGTTACTTGACCATGGCGAACCTACGAACTATGAGGAAGCGATGATGAGCCAAGATTCCGCACAATGGCTTGAGGACATGAAATCTGAGATGGGATCCATGTATGAGAACAAAGTATGGACTTTGGTTGACTTGCCCGATGATCGGCAAGCCATAGAGAATAAATGGATCTTCAAGAAGAAGACTGACGCTGATGGTAATGTAACTGTCTACAAAGCTCGACTTGTTGCGAAAGGTTTTCGACAAGTTCAAGGAGTTGACTACGATGAGACTTTCTCACCCATAGCGATGCTTAAGTCTGTCCGAATCATGTTAGCAATTGCCGCATTTTATGATTATGAAATATGGCAAATGGATGTCAAAACTGCATTCCTGAATGCATTTCTGGAAGAAGAATTGTATATGATGTAACCAGAAGGTTTTGTCGATCCAAAAGGTGCTAACAAAGTGTGCAAACTCCAGCGATCCATTTATGGACTGGCGCAAGCCTCTCGGAGTTGGAATAAACGCTTTGATAGTGTGATCAAAGCATATGGTTTTATACAGACTTTTGGAGAAGCCTATATTTACAAGAAAGTGAGTGGGAGCTCTGTAGCATTTCTGATATTATATGTAGACGACATATTGTTAATTGGAAATGATATAGAATTTCTTGATAGCATAAAAGGATACTTGAATAAAAGTTTTTCAATGAAAGACCTCGATGAAGCTGCTTACATATTAGGCATCAAGATCTATAGAGATAGATCAAGACGCTTAATTGGACTTTCACAAAGCACATACCTTGATAAAGTTTTGAAAAAGTTCAAAATGGATCAAGCAAAGAAAGGGTTCTTGCCTGTACTACAAGGTGTGAAGTTGAGTCAGACTCAATGCCCGACCACAGCAAAAGATAGAGAGAAAATGAAAGATGTTCCCTATGCTTCAGCCATAGGCTCTATCATGTATGCAATGTTGTGTACCACACCTGATGTATGCTTAGCAATAAGTTTAGCGGGAAGGTACCAAAGTAATCCAGGAGCGGATCACTAGACAGCGATCGAGAATATCCTGAAATACCTGAAAAGGACTAAGGATATGTTTCTCATTTATGGAGGTGACAAAGAGCTAGTCGTAAATGGTTACGTCGATGCAAGCTTTGACACTGATCCGGACGATTCTAAATCGCAAACCGGATACGTGTTTATATTGAACGGTGGAGCTGTCAGTTGGTGCAGTTCTAAACAAAGCGTCGTGGCAGGATCTACAGGCGAAGCGGAGTACATAGCTGCTTCGGAAGCGGCAAATGAAGGAGTCTGGATGAAGGAGTTCATATCCGATCTAGGTGTCATACCTAGTGCATCGGGACCAATGAAGATCTTCTGTGACAATACTGGTGCAATTGCCTTGGCAAAGGAATCCAGATTTCACAAGAGGACCAAGCACATCAAGAGATGCTTCAATTCCATCCGGGACCAAGTCCAGGTGGGAGACATAGAGATTTGCAAGATACATACGGATCTGAATATTGCAGACCCGTTGACTAAGCCTCTTCCACGAGCAAAACATGATCAGCACCAAGGCTCCATGGGTTTTAGAATCATTACTGTGTAATCTAGATTATTGACTCTAGTGCAAGTGAGAGACTGAAGGAAATATGCCCTAGAGGCAATAATAAAGTTATTATTTATTTCCTTATATCATGATAAATGTTTATTATTCATGCTAGAATTGTATTAACCGGAAACATAATACATGTGTGAATACATAGACAAACATAATGTCACTTGTATGCCTCTACTTGACTAGCTCATTAATCAAAGATGGTTATGTTTCCTAACCATAGACATGAGTTGTCATTTGATTAACGAGATCACATCATCAGGAGAATGATGTGATTGACTTGACCCATTCCGTTAGCTTAGCACTTGATCGTATAGTATGTTGCTATTGCTTTCTTCATGACTTATACATGTTCCTACAACTATGAGATTATGCAACTCCCGTTTACCGGAGGAACACTTTGTGTGCTACCAAATGTCACAACGTAACTGGGTGATTATAAAGGAGCTCTACAGGTGTCTCCAAAGGTACATGTTGAGTTGGTGTATTTCGAGATTAGGTTTTGTCACTCCAATTGTCGGAGAGGTATCTCTGGGCCCTCTCGGTAATGCACATCACTATAAGCCTTGCAAGCAATGTAGCTAATGAGTTAGTTACAGAATGATGCATTACATAACGAGTAAAGAGACTTGCCGGTAACGAGACTGAACTAGGTATTGAGATACGGACGATCAAATCTCGGGCAAGTAACATACCGATGACAAAGGGAACAACGTATGTTGTTATGCGGTTTGACCGACAAAGTTCTTCATAGAATATGTAGGAGCCAATATGAGCATCCAGGTTCCGCTATTGGTTATTGACCGGAGACATGTCTCGGTCATGTCTACATAGTTCTCGAACCCGTAGGGTTCGCACGCTTAAAGTTAGATGACAGTTATATTATGAGTTCATGTGTTTTGATGTACCGAAGATAGTTCAGAGTCCCGGATATGATCACGGACATGACGAGGAGTCACGAAATGGTCGAGACATGAAGATTGATATATTGGACGACTATATTCGGACACGGGAATGGTTCCAGGGGTTATCGGATATATACCGGAGTACCGGAGTACCGGGGGGTTATCGGATATATACCGGAGTACCGGAGTACATGGGCCGAAAGTGGAGAAGAGGAGGGGCGGCCAGGGCAGGCCGCACGCCCCCTCCCCCTCTAGTCCGAATAGGACAAGGAGGGGGGCGGCGCCCCCCTTTCCTTCCTCCCCTCTCTCCCTTCCTTCCCCCTCTCCTAGTTGGACAAGGAAAGGAGGGAGTCTTACTCCTGGTAGAGTAGGACTCCTCCTGGCGCGCCCCTCCTGGCCGGCCGCCCCCTCCCCCCTTGCTCATTTATATACGGGGGCAGGGGGCACCTCTAGACACAACAACAATTGATCCTTGAGATCTATTAGCCGTGTGCGGTGCCCCCCTCCACTATATTCCACCTCGATAATATCATAGCGGTGCTTAGGCGAAGCTCTGCATCGGCAGAACATCATCATCGTCACCACGCCGTCGTGCTGACGGAACTCTCCTTCAATACTCGGCTGGATCGGAGTTCGAGGGACGTCATCGAGCTGAACGTGTGCTAGAACTCGGAGGTGTCGTGCTTTCAGTGCTTGATCGGTCGGGCCGTGAAGACGTACGACTACATCGACCACGTTATTTTAACGCTTCCGCTTTCGGTCTACGAGGGTACGTGGACAACACTCTCCCCTCTCGTTGATGTGCATCACCATGGTCTTGCGTGTGCGTAGGAATTTTTTTGAAATTACTACGTTCCCAACATGATATGCGTGTTGTTCATAATGCAGATGGACAAGGGCAAGGAGGTGGTGCCACCATTGGAGAAGGGCAAGGAGGTTGTGCCTCCATTGGACGAAGTGCAAGTGCTGGATCACCCAAGCCCCAAGTGGAGGAACTATGGTCATTTCCATCAGGAGTCAGGGTCAAACCACTTCTGCAAGGTTATCCTTGCTCCTAAGCTGGAGAGTCTGCCATTGCCTCTGGACTTCAGAAAGTATTTCCCCGCCATCCCTACAGAGTTCAAGCTGAAGACGAACACCGGTCGCGCATGAAGGGTGACGGTGTGGGTGATCGACGGCAGGGTCATCCTTGATCCAAGGCCACCTTCGCCGTTCACCAGATCATGATCGGGTACATGCTGACGTTCAAGCTGATGTCCCCCGACACCATGAAGGTGATCGTCTTCAACGACGAGGGCATGGAGGTGGTCACCAAGTGCAAGGAGCACGGCAATGCCTTCGTCGCGGCCGCCTGAGCTCGTGTGGTCCAATCCTTGGTTGTTCTTGCTTTAGGACTTTGGTTTCATTTAGAACTTATCGTATTGTGTTGGTTTTAAACTTGTTCTATGTAGTTAAGACTTATGCTTATGCCTAAGATCGTTCTATTGCTACTAGTTTAGTTCTTGCTAGTTCATGTGTGCCTTTGGTAAGCTCAGCACATCGAGCAGGAGGTTACCACACAACTGTCCTGGATGTAACCAAACAACCGGACTTGTGTTTTCCCTGAAACAAGTGTGCAACCAAATAGCAGGCCTTTTGTTTTAGCACATTCAGCCTAGAGGAGATGCAGGCAACCAATCCACATGCATATGTTGGTTTTTAGCCTGTATATGCTCAGCCAGACCCAACTGGGACAAGTATGCAAAGTGGCAAAAAAAATGGTGCAGGTATCCAAACGCGCCCTAACCTGGCTCGATGCGCGCCAGCGGGAGCCCGGCTGGGAAAAGGCCAACAGCGGCCAAGGAGAACCCACGCTAGGATAGGTCCCCGAAGCGAGATCGAGAGGCACCAGCACCACCATGTCGCCTCCATGGGCAATCAAATCACTGGAGCTGAGGCGAACTAGGACCAGCAGCACGCACTGTCGTGAAGGAAACCGGGAGCCGCCTCGGGGTCGAACAGAGAGGGGAGCAGGAGAAGGAAGGGCCGCCACCATGGCCAGTCAGGCAACCGCTGACGGCGGCGACGAGGGGGGGGTGTCTCACGGGTAGAAGCTTTTCTATAGTGGTGGCAGGGAGTCACGAGAGTCTTGTGCATGTCAAAACAACCGCGGATTAAATAAAAAAAGTTGCAGTCTTTTCTCAGAAACACAGTACCGACGCAAATGCTCATAAACATGTATGTACTCTCATCCTTATGAACGCACACACCCACACCTTACTCCTTATGAGCACATGGGAAAGACTGAACCGGCGGAACTTGAGATTGACCAAGTCACCGCAAGCATATCTGAGAGACCGAGTCGACGGGATCTTGAGATTTGATGCCACAGAAAGCTACAGTTATGTTTTGTACAATGGAGAAGCACTGGTACACATGTTGCTACAGCAGTTATGCACAGTGGTTCAATATTGACCGCTCGCTTTTGATCGGACACCTCATAGATAATCCCTTCGTCCGAAAAAATTTGTCTCAAGCTTATCTTCTAAATGAATGTATCTAGCACTAACTTGATGTTAAATACATCTATTTGAGGGACAATCTTTTTGCGGAGGGAATAGTTCCAAGTTGCAGCTGTGACTCGGCTTGGTGAAGTCGGAGAATACGCGCCGGTGTATTTTGTGTGATTCCTCCGTCTGCAGCTTCTCTTCACTGTAATTCACCGACGGTGCCGTCGTTTTGCACACTTTGGTTCCGTTTATCTCCACACAAGAGAAGTTACGAAACACAGACCTCATTCTTTATAATTTCACGGCATGAAAGATATTTCGGAGTCCGTTTGGGCCGGAGATATTTTCTTGCATGCAGCTCGGACGCCACAGCGACCTCAGACACGTACGTAATGTAAGATTGAGCTGAAGAGGAGAGAAAGCATTGGAGCCGGATAAGTTTTAGGCAGCACACACAGCACCGTGCCGAAGAAGTGAGAGATGGTAATTAGCTGCAAGAGCGTCCTTTCCATAGTGTATTGGTACGAACAAGCATGAGTTGACGGACGGCCCGAAGCAACCCCAATATTGATATTCATATTACGGTTGTTGCCGAACACTTGTCAGGAGGGTCGAGATATTTGCTGGATCCAGGAGGAGACAAGGGAGGGCGCCGATTGACAAAAGTACATGGGGCGTGCCCCTTTTCCTCCCAAAATCAAAATCAAAATCAAAAGGAGGTTCAGCAGGCGCGAAATATCCCCGGAATGAGAAGCCTATCCTTGGAGCAGCATCGTCGACGGAAAGGAATGGCATGGCAGCTGACACCAAAAAAAAAGAAAGAAAAAGAAATGTCAAAATTTTAATGACACCACTAATTGGCATATTATGGTAAGTTTACTGTAGTACTTTGATGTTTGCCGACCCATTTTTGCTGGCTTGGTCCCATTCTCCCGTTGTCCCGCGGCGGCGCGAGAGCCCGGAAATATGTTAGTGTTCGATCAGGTTACGCCGTCCTCCTGCTCCCACCCGCACCGCGCGTCGCAGTGTCGTGCGCACGTAGTAGGAGTGCAGTCTGGGAGTACACGAAATCCATCTGCTCTTTTCGGCAGCTTCCCAGGCCATGCGACCCACGCACGAGAATCCGTCGCCTCCTCCTGCCCCGAAAACGACACTACGCCGTTTGTAAATTCTAATCGGTTTCCATCGTTCGGACGGCGTGGACTAAAACGTCCGGCCTGATACGGCCCAGGATACGGCGGGCTCGAGGTCACCTCACGCAAGTCCGGCCACCGGCAGCTTTTCCGGTGCGCCGGTGCGCCGCTCCGCGGGGCCGAGGAGCCCGACGGCCAACCACGTGTCTGCGTGCGCTGCCAGCGACGGGCGAACCGCCGACCGTGTGGCATGTACGCGCGTACGCTGCCTCCCGTGCCACCCCGCCTCGCCTAGTCCAGGAGGGGGTAAAAAGGCCGGAGAGGGATTGTAGTTGACTCGCCGGCGGTGTCGCGTAGCTGCTCTGCCGTCGGCCCGATCGAGTGGCTCGTGCGCCGCGCCGCGTGGTCGCTTGCGTCCGGAGCGAGCTTGGAGGCGTGGCGTCCGGATAAGAAGCGGTGCAAGTTGCAACGGTTCAGCTGAATTCCTTGCTGGCATCCGACATAGTGTACAATATTGTAGGTGCATCTTTTCCAATGGATTGTTAATTGGATTTTTGGCGGCCTCGCTGGATCCCGGATATACAGAAGCCAAGGTACTACCTTTGGACTTTGAATGGTCGCTGCCAGTGTCGCGGGTAATGACTAATGAGTGCCTTGTTGGTTTTTTTTTTTTGAACCAAAAACCATAGAACAATCGTTCTACGGTAAATTTCATTCAAAATATAGCAAAGTTATATACAGAAAAATAAAAAACAAGCTCCACCATCTAACCAATGCCAGCTCTAGGAAAATCCATGGTAAACTTAAGTTAGATTATCTGTAATCCATCCTCTGAACGCAACTCTGTCTTTTTCTTTGGTTCGGTAGAGTAACAACTTTAGATCATCTCTGAGAAGCTTTCTCCATGCTTGAACTGATGGGTTTTGAGCTTTGAAAATTTTGGAGTTTCTCTGCATCTAAATGTGCCAGCAACCCATTGTGATGATGCTCATGGCAAATTGTTTGGGTAACTAGTTTAATAACAAGCTGATTTCGTCGAAAGCATTGATGCCTCTGGCTTTCGAAGGGACAATAGAATCCCAGCATTGAAGAGCAAAAGGGCAGTCCCAGAGCAAATGAAGGCTGGTTTCCTCACAGGAACAATTACAGAGTTCACAATTGTAGCTTGGCAAATGAAACTGCTTTCTAAAGAGGAGATTCCTGACATTTACTCTGTCATGCAACAGTAGCCAAAGGAAGATCTTGTATCTTAACATAGCGGCACTTTTCCAAATATTCTTGAACAGAGGAGAGGCGACCCCTTTTCCTTGCAAATGAGCATACATTTGAATAGCAGAGAATTTATCAATTTGTTTGTTCCATGGGAGGCACCATTTATCCAGAGAATCATTCAGATGGGTGGCTTGCAAGATGGCAGATATCTCTTCAAATTGCTGGTGAGCCTGTATGGACAATGGGGTAAAGAAATGTTCAGATATGTCCTCTAATCCTTTAATTTGCTGCACTGAAATTTCCTCATGTCTGCTGAAAGAAAACAGCTGTGGAAATTTGTCTTTCAATATGCCTTGATTCCAATTATCCATCCAAAATCTAACAGTGTTCCCAGATCCCAGCTTGGGGACAGCAATCTGTCTAAATTTTCAGGTAGCAGCTTGAGAATAGATTTCCACCAAAAAGATCCTTGTGGAGTAGTAGAGATCATTCTATCTGGATAGTAAGCCTCCCAAATCAATTTGACCCATGGAATGTCCTGCTGATTTAAGAATTTATGGACATGTTTCATTAGCAAGCATTTGTTATGGCTGGCAATATCCAAAACTCCCAGACCTCCTTTATCTTTGGGCTGGCAAACTTTGTCCCAAGCAATCAGAGCAGTGCCTCTGTCTTCCATACCATATTTCCTCCAGAAGAAATGTTTGAGGTATTTCTTAATTTGTTCCATGACACCAGATGGTAGAGCTAGAGTACACATGAAGAAAATGGGCAAGCTGTAAAAAAACAGACTTAACCAGAATTAGCTTGTCCCCATATGATAAAAGGGAGGAACAGCCAGCCAGCCTTCTTTCTATCCTTTGCATAATGGGCATGAAATCCTCAATCTTTGGTTTAGAGAGACAGAGAGGTAATCCCAAATATGTGAAGGGGAGAGACCCAACTTTGCAACCCATAATAATAGCCAAATCCAGCATTTTGTCATTTGCAGTGTTGATAGGAACAATTACTGATTTTTCATAATTAACCCTCAATCCAGTGAATGTGCTGAAGTACATAAGAAGATTTTTGAGCTGATGTAATTGGGCAGCATTAGCATGCATAACAAGGACTGTATCATCTGCATATTGAATTATAGGGAAATCCTGATCCACATTAGCATGCAGAGGGGCAGAGATCAGACCATTCTTCATTGCCTCATTGAGAATAGTTTGGAGCAGGTCAGCAGCTATGACAAACAATAAAGGTGAGAGAGGATCACCTTGCCTGACTCCTCTTTTGCATAAAAACTGTTTTCCAGGGACACCATTGAGCAGCACAGAAGAAAGCCCAGAGGAGAAAATCATATCCATCCACATAATCCATCTAGGTCCAAAGCCTCTAGCAATTAGCAGTTTCCTGATAGCTTCATGCTCAATCATATCGAAAGTTTTCTCAAAGTCCAATTTCAGAATAATTAAATCCTGTCCAGATTGATGACATTGATGAATGAACTCATATGACCAGGCCAAACAATCCTGGATTGATCTCTTTTTAAGAAATCCATATTGATTCCGATGGACCAACTTAAGAATGACAGTCTGCAATCTATTAGCCAGAAGTTTTGTAATGATTTTAATGGAGCAGTTGAGCAAAGAAATTGGTCTGAAATCATTAGCATGCACAGGAGCTTCTTTTTTGGGCAACAGAGTAATAAAAGAAGAATTGATGCTTTGCAAGTTTAAATTGCCAGTATAGAAATCTTCAATAAGCATGTAAAAATCTGGAGCAATGATATCCCAACAATGCTTGATGAAGTCAGTGTTGAAGCCATCTGGCCCTGGTGCCTTATCTGAAGGCAGCTCTTTCACTACTGCATCAATTTCCTCTTTGGTGAATGGTTTGTCAAGCTCAACTAGCTCAGGTACCTTCTCAATAAGGGAATCCAGGCTGAGAAGGTTAAAAGTGGGTACAAAAGTATTGAGCCTTTGTTTGAAAGCTTTCCAAAGAATTGCAGTTTTAGCTTGATGATCATCCTGCATGGTGCCAGCCTCATCCTGTAAACTAGCAATATAGTTCCTCCTGTAATTGACAGTGGCCTTAACTTTCAGATATTTGGTATTTGCTTCCCCTTTCAAAATCCATCTAATTGTTGCTCTCTGTTTCCAGTAAACTCTCTGCATTTCCAGAAGGTTTAGAAGGTGCTGCTTAATGATTTCTCTGCCATTCCATTCAACAGTTGATAGAGATCTAAAATCCTCAATAGTATCAAAAAGCAGAATGAGATCATTAGAAGCTTGAATAAGTTTTGAAAGCTGAGACAAATCTTTGGCCCAAATCTTCAATCCTTTCCTCAATCTTTTAAACTTTGCAGTGATTCTCTTAGCACTATCATTTTCATTAACATCTTGCTGCCAAATATTTTTGACAGTGTCCTTGAAACTGTCAACCTGCATCCAATAGTTTTCAAACCTGAAAATTTTCGATCTTGGGATCATGGTGCCAATCTTGATGATGCATGGAACATGGTCAAAAATAGGCTTTCAGAGTGGCAAGACCATAGTGTCAGGGAAATTGGAAGTCCAAGCTTCAGAAGAAAAAACCCAATCAAGCTTCTCAAGGAGAGGTGCTTCTTGCATATTGCTCCATGTAAACTCCCTGCCTTTCAAAGGGATTTCAAGAAGGCCCAAGTTGCTGATTGCTTCATTAAATAAGAGCATATCATTAATATTACCTCCCCCTCTATTTCTGTTGGAAGGATACCGAATGTAGTTAAAGTCCCCAAGCATCAACCAATTACAATCATCAGGTATCTGAATATTAGAGAACCAGTCCATGAAAATGGCCCTGTCAGCAGAAAGACAAGGACCATAGATATTTGAGAGAGTCCAGGTGTCAGAGGAGAGTTTGGAAGTGAAACGAATGGAAATGGAGAAGGAGTTTTTGGAAATAGTTTCACCAGAGAAAAGAGAATCATTCCAGACTACTAACAGCCCTCCTGAAGCACCAACAGAAGGTTGGTAATCGAACTTATTCAGACGCTTTGGACAGAACTGCTTTATATATCTGCTGTCAAACAACTCTCTCTTTGTTTCTTGGATGCAGAGCAGGTCACAGTTGGTCTCATCTATTTTATTTCTGATGGCTAACCATTTATCTTTATCATTGATTCCTCTAATATTCCAGTTCAAAATTTTCCACTGCTTATTCATGAGAGTAAAGCACTGATAACTGAATGTGATAGAACTGAACAGTCTTGCATAACTTAAAGAATTTAGTCTGCAACATAGCTAAAAGTGCCAGAGCAACATCTCCCCAGAGCATAGGGTTACATAAAGTCACTTGATAGGACATGATCATTACACAGAAATCTCAAAAGGAAACTAGAGAGGGAAGATCATGCAGGGCTGGACACTCCTTCCTTCTGCTGGCCCTTCTTGCTCTGCTACTTCTCCTCTTTGCTCTTGCCTCCTTTTTTCTTCTTGGGCTGGTGAAGAGCATCATTTGAGCATTCTTTCTCAGGAACCTTGCAAAAAGCAACAGAGAGATTTTTAACCACTTTGGAGGGCAAAGATGGAGGATTAATGTTGCAAGGTAAACAGTTTCTGTCCATGCAAGTTTTCTTCCTGTAACCATGATTCAGCTGTTGAATTCGACAGCTCCTTCTCACCAGTGTTTCAATGAGAGGGGCTTTATCCTTTCTCTTTCTGTATACTTGGATGGCAGAGGTGGTAGAAGACATTCCAACAGATGAGGCCTTGGAAGGTGGAGTGACAGCAGCGCTTGGAAGAAGAGCATCCTCAACATCCTGAGTCTGACAAGAGGGCTGCAGGACAGAGTCACATTTTTCAGGCAGCACAAAAGGTTTTAAGTTGGAACTATCAGATTGTTCAGAAATAAACTTCCATAACTGTGAAGTAAGTAACTGTTTAGCCCACTCAAATTTGTCTGGCGAAAGCAGAGCTAGAGCAATAAAATTGGCCCATTCATTAGGTACCTGAATTATCTCCTTGGACTGCCCAACTGGAGCAAAGTGCTTCTTCTAGAGCTCAGCTACCTCTGTACTTGTGCAGCCCTTGTGCATATCCTCCTGAGCATGTGATAGGAACATCTTCTGCATGACTGGGTCTGCAGCATCAGGCAACAGTTGACAGGCTCCAACATGAATAGCATCTTTATAGATGGGAATTGGAAATCCAGGAGGAGGGTCAGAACTACCTGAATCTGGGCTAGGTAGGTCTGAAGCTTTGCTCTTTTCAGCATGGCAGACTGCAGCATCGGCATCTCCAACTTGAGGAATGGCTAGAGTTACTCCCTAAAGCTCAGCGGCAGCACCAACAGCCTCTTGCTCAAGAATGTTGTCAACTTGCGTGACCCCAGCAGCCAGAAACACTTGATCTTCAGGAATGTTGCTATCAGAAATGTGGCCAGCTGCATTCTGCAGGCGTGGCAGCTCAATGGAAGGCTGAAGCAAAGGCAGCTGATCAACACTTGCAGCAACAGGTATCAAATCCTGTTGCATAAGGACTGCAACATCAGGCAATTCCTGCTGCACATCTACAACAGGTTGAAGAGCAAGGGGGACCACGGGCTGCTGCAGACCTTCCTCAACTGGCAAGTTAAGATCTGGAATCTGAGGCTCAGGCAACAAAAAGGGCCGCATATGTAAGCGACACCATCTCAGACTCTCGGTGCAACGTAGGCCAACCGGAGCCGCGGGCATCTGACCTGACATGGTAAGCAAGCACGTTTTTACCGTCGCTGCATGTAGAAACTGCAAGACCTTTCACCCTCCGGAGTCCTGATCATAGATAGTCGTTGCCGTAACGCTCCCGACCTTGTAAGAACTCTTATTCTTTTTTTGCGGGCGATGGTAAAAACTCTTCCCCGACCAAGAGTAAAAGAAGAATCTAGAAAGGAATTCAGAGAGGGAAGAACAATCCAGAATCAGAAGAAGGGTATTAACCCTAGTCCGCCGGAGCACCTCAGCCTCAAAGTAAAATAAATTAAGAATCATTTCCGTTGAATGATCGAGCACATGAGATCGCTGGGCAACGCAGGCATTGAACAGCGCATCGGAACGTTTCTTTCATCACCTGGGCACGAAAAGACCTTGTTGCGTGGCTTCTCTTCCTTTTCCTGCCATTTTCTCGGAAGGGCGAGTTTCGACAATTGACTTATTCTAAGAGGCACTGTGGGCTAATTAAAATAGTCATCTGGAACAAGAATTAAGATAACATTTGCAAACGTGTGACCTAGCTAGGCTGTTTCTATGTGAAACGGCGGTGAGCCGATACGGCATCTTCCTTGGAAATATTTGAATTCAACTCGCAGGGAGACAAGATAAAAGAGCACCTACACGTGGACTTCTTGAGGTTTGTTTACAAGATAGGGCGTGTGGCCTCATGATTCGCTTTGTCTTTCTAGCAATGGACAAGATGTTCGCTAGCCTCCGACTACTTATAAGATGTCCTATATAATTGGTGAAAGATTCTGTGCCTAGGGTGCTTCGGATATGGTGCGGGCATGCAGCTACATGCGGTGTCTTGTGGGACTAACGGACAACAGTTTTCAGGTTTGTTATTATTAACAAGTTCATCGGACATGAACATCATGATGATCCATGAAGCAACCAAAGCATCAAGTTGTACAACCGCTACACAAAATAAAAACAGTCCAGAGCACGTCAACATTGTTACTACAACGTCGGTACTACCAAAATCTTGTGGTTTGTTAATCCTATATACATGATTAAGTGGGCATGCCACTTTAATTTTGTATTTTCATGTTCCTGCGTTTTAAAAATCTTGTGAATCAATGAGGCTCTACATCTCTAGACTCTAGGAATCGAATTCCTTCGCGTAGTTAATTTGCAACTAGGATTAGGCAGAAAACAAGCTTCAAACCGGCTAAGGTTCTAGTACCAGTTGGGCCACTTGATAATTTGATACTAGCAAGGATGGAAAGGGTGAGCTAAAGATGACTAGGCAGCAAATCTAGTTAATCTACATGTAGCAAAGAGGCACGCAGTAACCTGAGAAAGAAGAACGATTGAGTTTACTTGTAAAACATTCTGATGGTAACACTCCCCCTGTCTGCACCGCATGGCATTATCCGCAAAAGGAGATTCCCGGTTGAACCCCTACTCCGCTGTAGACCACCTCGGCTACTCAACCCTAATCCTCTCCGGCACCACTTACACGGCGTCGAATGCGATGATTATGCACAAAGGCTGCGTGCACTTCTACTGTTATCACACAAGGGCCAACAGAAAAGCAACATTCGTAGTTTACTCTAGTCGAATTGTACAATGCTTAAGATGATTATGGTTACATGTGTCTATTCCCAAAATGACTACATATGGTTCATGTGTGTAAAATTTACGATATTCATATTCTTGCCAGTCTACACAATGATATCGGCCCCCGACAAAATAAGCCAACGTGTTTTTTTCTCTATAGCCATGACTAATCTAAACTGTATTAATCTGCACTACCTACTAAAGTAAGCAAAATTGACTGCAAAAAAAGTAAGCGAAATTCTTTTTTGGCTTTGGACAATTGTGGAACTTCTGTCATGTTTACCCGGTAAAACGGAGTAACGTATAATTTTGACCGGTAAAACAGGTGTGCTACCTTGAATTTCGCCTATTTCTTAAAGATACAGGTAGTAACAACTCAGGTGTTTATAAGAAAAAGGTATTCAGCTTACCAGGCCGTTCTCTTCTTCTGTGTTTGTTGATCTTGAAACTTTCAGTCCCTAGAGCAATTCTTTGTTTTTTTTTTTTTTTGCGAATACTAGAGCAATTCACTCTACTTTTCACCAGAACGGCTTGCACAAAGTCCAAATTAGAATTTCCCAAGGTGAACGGTTTAGCTAAAAGGCGCTGCGCTTTCTTTCGAATCAAGGAGCTCATGCCCCTCAATTTTATTTCAGGCACGGTTCCTGCAAATTGAAGCAACTGTTGCGGTCAGGGCTTTAAAGAAAACTATGTATACAAAGGCTAAAGGCACCTGTAGCAGAAACCCGCGGGCGACAGTAGCGCAAAACCACGAACACTAAACCGAATTAACCTGCGAAGTTGAATAGTCAATTTAATCATCCTAGCCTACGTCCGATGGTCCACCCCGGGACAAACTTTTCACCATATAAACACGAACCCGCGGCTCGATTTGGTATATGAAACCGCGGTGTGACATGCCCGTCACTCTGATCCACCCATGTTCGTTCCCACGAACAAGGTTTGAGTCAACTCCATGAATGGAAACCTACGTCGTGTCGCCGGTAGAAACTCAGGTCCGTTGGGAGGGAGGGGCGAGCCGTTCGCGCCACCAAACACCACCACCACCACATTCCCTTCCTTCCCTTGCCGTGGCCTGTTTGCTCCATCGCAGTCCTACGGCAGGGTCTCGAGGCCCGCACTCCACACTTATATAAAGGCCCGGCCGGCCACTCCATCCTCCACCCAAGCCGATCCCCGCCTTCTCTTTCTCTCCACTCCTGCTCACCTGACCTTCTCCCGCGCCCGAGCTCCCCTGCATTCACAGCCCCCGGGTGGCGGGAAAACATTCTTGATCCTATACGATACTGATATACGCGGGGCTTCTCGGTTCTTGCCATGGCCGTGAAATCTTGGAACCCGTTCTCGTGCTGCGTCGGCGGCGCCAGAGTGGCGGGCGACGACGATGGCTGCAAGCGGCGGATCGGGCGGAGGGGGAAAGGCTGCCCGAGGTCGTCGTCGAGGATGTCCTTCAAGAGCCTGAGCTCGTCGGGGACGCTGTCCCCGGAGGACCTGTCCATCACGCTGTCCGGCTCCAACCTGCACGCCTTCACCTACGCCGAGCTCCGTGCGGCGACCGGGAGCTTCTCGCGCGCCAACTACCTCGGCTGCGGCGGCTTCGGCCCGGTCTACAAAGGCGACGTCGACGACAAGCTCCGACCCGGGCTGGCCGCGCAGCCCGTCGCCGTCAAGTACCTCGACCTGGACTGCGGCACGCAGGGCCACAAGGAGTGGCTGGTGAGTGCCGAACAGAGTGCAATGCACGCGCCAGCAGATCAATTTCAAGGTCTGGTTCATGAATGAATGGCTGACTTATATGGGTTGCTCTTGTAGGCTGAGGTTTTCTTTCTTGGGCAACTGAGGCACAAGAACCTGGTGAAATTGATCGGGTACTGCTACGAGGACGAGCACCGGATGCTCGTGTACGAGTTCATGAACGCCGGGAGCCTCGAGACGCACCTCTTCAAAAGTGAGTTCTTCACTGCTTTGTGCTGTCGATTGATCATTCTGAGGATTAGTAATACGTTTGGTGGTTCTCGAGACCAGCAAGATAAAGAAATGTGTTAAGTTGAAAATCTGGGCACGTACGAGTGCCATCTGGTCCATCAGCGATGAGCTGTTCTTGTCCCCTGAAGTTTCTTTTCTCTAAGTCAAGAGGATAGCTGAGCTGCTCTCTGCCTTCCAAAAGAACAACACACACTTTCTCTTTTTAATATCAGAGATGAATGTAGATGTTGGATATTTACTAAAAGGGGATACTGGATATTTTGGATTAAAAAATTATTTATCCTACCAACTTCCTGGTGCTTGCAAGTTACTACAACTCTTGGTCAACGTGGAGGAAGAAACTGACCTGAAACATCCTACCATCTTCAGGTACCAATGGCTCTCTCCCGTGGATGACAAGGATGAAGATTGCTGTCGGCGCGGCCAAGGGCCTTGCCTTTCTCCACGATGCCGACCCGCCAGTGATCTACCGCGACTTCAAGGCCTCCAACATCTTGCTCGACTCGGTAAGCCACCTGTAACTTCAGACTTTCTGTAAAGTAAAGAGGCAGTTTTGAAAAGTACTCCGTATTGTCATTTGGGAACTGTAGTAGTGGTTTCCAGCAAATGGGGTCGAACACAACTTCACACCTCTTACGCTGGAATTACTACAAAAGTGTCTGAAAAACCAAATATAATTTGATCTCAAATCTTAATTTCCAACCTTTAGCTTTTGACGAGTTGAACCATCCAAGATGCCATGTTTCTGAACTTAGCTGGCCCAGTGTGTTATGGACAGCTCTGACCTGACTGAAACTCTGAAGATTCTTGGATGAATGCCAAATCTGAGGAATCCAATTAATTCAGATACATTTAGCAGTAAATGTCAAGTTCACAGAAACACCTACAGATTAGTAATTCACGAACAGTAGTACAATTGTGTACATATATTTACCTTACATCTACTTTGAACAAATTGTTCAACTTGCAACACATTATATTTCTCTTCGTGCTATTTCCCTAACAAAATTTCAATGCTTGATTTCAGGATTACAACACCAAGTTGTCCGACTTTGGGCTGGCCAAGGATGGGCCTCAGGGCGACGCAACACATGTGACAACACGTGTCATGGGGACGCATGGTTATGCAGCGCCAGAGTACATCATGACAGGCCACTTGACCGCCAAGAGCGATGTATATAGCTTTGGTGTAGTGCTCCTGGAGCTCCTCTCTGGGCTGCGATCAGTGGACCGTGCACGGCGACTCAGGGAACAGAACCTGGTCGAGTGGGCTAGACCATACCTCAAGCGCTCTGACAGGTTGTACAAAGTCATGGACCCAGCTCTCGAGTGCCAATACTCATGCAAAGGCGCTGAGGTGGCAGCACTGGTGGCATACAAGTGTCTCAGCCAGAACCCAAAGTCTAGGCCCACCATGAGGGAGGTGGTCAAGGCCCTCGAGCCCGTCCTCGGCATGGAAGACTTCTTCCCTGTGGGCCCATTTGTGTTCACAGTCATTGTGGAGGAGGACAAGGTAGTGGACATGAAGGTGGAGATCGAGGAGAAGCACCAGCACCCACGCCAGAACCATCAAGACAGGCACCGGCAGAAGTACCCCGACTCAGCAATCCATGCCGGTATTGTGCTCCGCCGCGGCGATGGGCTCATTACCGGATTCACCGGTGCGCAGCGGCGGCAACAAAGGTCGTCGAGCTACAATCAGGAGAGGGGGGCATAGGACTAAGGTAGGGAAGTGAGTAGGACAGAATGGTATGTACATACCATAGAGATGTGATACAATGTCACATCGGTTTGTTTGTTTCGGATTTGTGGATTGTGTTTCTTTTCTTCTTTATAGTTTTTGGAAAGGTCTCAGGGGACTTACGCCCACCTTTCTTCTTGATAGTGACAATGGGTGTTAGATAAATATAGGGATGCAAAACAGTGCGACAAAAGTCCGGTTTTGATTTTCGCAAGGATTGTTGTTGAAGATGTTTCTTTGAGAATCACCGCGGGGGGGGGGGGGGGGGGGGTTCCCCACCTGAATATATTACTCAAACTGGCCAAAATGCCTGAGGACTGATCCACTTTAGGAAAACCGGATCGAAAACCAAAATGCCAGAGGAGTGATCAAGATGTTGTTTACAAATCAATGGTCTAGTTCAAAGGGATGCCCAATGCTTCTTTCATTTGCATAAATTTTGGTCCAATATTGTCCATTGCTCGCAAATGAAATGAGTACTTGAAAAAATTGACATGCAGGGCTTTTGTGATTCTTTAAGAAAGTGAAATGTGTACTTGAAAAAATTGCATGGCTTTTGTGATTCTTTAAGAAAATAGAGAAAACAATGCAACATGAAACTAACACTGTGACAAGTTAATGTTGATGGTGTCAGTTAATACTGGCAAGCTGGACCGAGCACATGTTTATCAGTAAATATAAATGCTGGGGGATGGGCAAGTACATGTGACCTGACATATTGAAGGTTGACGCAAAAGGACTAAGGTCAAGTCAACATCAGCTTTGCAATAATAAGCTTCAACTGTGAAACTGTACAGAAGAACGTTTGGCAAGCTAGCTACATGACAATAGATTAACTGAAATGCATGTTTCTTTAAATTAAGTCTCACCCGTCCAGCTGAGACAAGATATAGCCCAATAGGAATGCAACCACCAGAACTGAAGGTTTGTTACGCATCTGTTTACAAGATATACATAAATTATCAGTACTCCTGATAGGACATCAATCTTAATGAATCATATATGCAAAAACTATAATTGAGAAGCCTTGAGTTGAAAAAAGAACTGGAAATAAATTTTGAAGAGAATTTTGGGAGCCCATCATCGGAGCATCTGGAAACCAAGACCAAGGCAAGGAGTACTCCAAATGTTCAATATCACATCACCTATATAGCACTCATACAACAGAATCATTTGTAGAATATCATGTTTCTGCTCTAATCAGGAACATCCAGAGAAAACAGGGGATGAAAAAAAATACAAGAGTTGTGCACAATCTCTGGTGCTTGTCATGCCAAGCTCCATGTGATTTGGCATTGTTTTCGTCTTCAGAATAACATATAGAAAATGACACATAACAGAATGAAGTGAAAACCTAAGAAGTGTACACCATTATCACCAGACAATGATGCCATCAGATACCTAATCAAGTAAAAATCTGACAGATATGCAAATCAATAGGAATCAAACTGCAGGATTGATTGCACAAGGATGATTCTGTAGGATGCAAATGCAAGGTGTGATCACAATGCCATGAGCAATTTTCCTTAAAAGAGCAATTGATGAGGCTAGTCAGTCTCAGGTGCCAGGATTGGGTCATTAAAAAGAGGAACAGAAATGCATTCCAAGTATACAATTGGCTCATTCATTAAAACATGACCATAAGTAGGAATGCACTACATTTGCCGTCCTGATGTCCTGATGCATCAAACTTAAGAGTTCTTCGTGGTTCAGTAAGAACAGATAAGATGTTCTTCTCTGACAATATAGCTCAATCTAGAAAGTTGTTGCTACAGAATGGAAGGTTCAATCTTTAACTATTAACTCCAGCAGCTTTATAAAATAATATCGATATGTATCTAAGTCGGGGCTTATGACCAGGGTGCTTCATTGTTGTACATATAAAAGTCAAACTTCTGATAGCACTGTCAATGTGATAAAGAGTGCAAGCACAAAGCAATTGTAAATATTTATTTAATTTAAACTGACATGTTGAAGGAGTGAGATCACACGTAGAGCATCCCAGTTCATACAGGATACAAACTGTCTGTACGTGTAGAGAACTTCTGTCGTAGCCAGTAACTTAAATGTATGAGGCACTTTCATACCGGAAGGACCTATAACTATTGCACTATTAGACATCATCTACAGCAGAAGCACTTTTAGTTATGATGGCTATTTGTACTGGTTATATATTTCTGCAATATTGATACAGAACATGGCACAGCTTAGTGCACTTGGAAACATTTTAGCAACTTATTTTATAGCTTAACTTTTAGTGAGGAACATTATAAAGTTGGTACCTTAAATGTTAAAGTGATCTATGCATCATCATTCTGAAACAGCATTACTGTTCTTGGAGTTAAGAGCTTGTCTAGGCTACACTGTATAAGGAGCAGAATAAAGGGTAATTTCTTACGGTCGTCGGTCGATGATTGTGCGAAATTGAAATGGACATCACAAAGGTGTTGCTAACAACACCCAAATTTCGATTGCATATACTTGGACATATTTGGGGGTCCAACATGTTTTTCCCCTTCTCTTGAATACAGTGTGTGACTTGTTAGAAACGATCCTACTGATAATAAACAGGTCAGACACCACCGGCAAGCAAGCAAATCGATGTCTGGTATATTTCCTTCACAGTAATTACAGCAGTAACAGTATAATGAAAGCAGCACCTACACCACAGAAACAACATACCCGAAGCCGAGCCTCGTTCAGCTATAAGCTGTTGTGTAATCCTGGGGAGCTCCACAGGCACCGTGAAGGCACGAAGCGACCCCCACCCCAACGGTGACGGCGATCGTCGCGGCGGCCTTGGCCACGGCGGTGGCGGCGGGGCGCGGGGGGCAGGGCGCGGCGAAGGAGTGGACGAGGTGGAGCGTGAGGTGGAAGCACGCGGCCAGGAGCAGGGCCGTGGCGGCGACGGCGGACGCAGGCAGGCGGGACTCCGCGGCTGCCACGAAGGGCTCCACGAACCACGCGGCCGCCGTCGACGCGGCGAGGCAGAGGAATGCGAGGTGGAGGAGGCGCGATCTCCCCCCGCTGGTCTCGGCGGCTAGTGGAGGTGGATGCGTCGGCGTTGCTGGGGGATTGGTCCCGGCGGTGGCGGGTGCGCGGAGTTGAGTGGGCGCCTCCTGGTCACGCATCGTCGCGGGCGCCGGCGGCCGGTTCGACGGCACAGCACTGGAAGATGTGTGGATTGTTCCCTTGGTTGCGGATGGAATGCGACTGGCGACGGCTGTTTATACTACTCCATGGCAAGCAAAGCGCCTCCCGTCTCGCGTCGGCGGCGACGTCGCACGGTCGCCATGGCACTGGCCGATGTCGACATCTACGACACCGCTGCACTTGTGCACTGTGCACAAACTGACTGACTCGTGGGCCTGGACGAATCCTGGGCCCAACACTCAGTGAGTAAGACTGGGGAGCGAGTGACTCGCTGCAAGTGCCAGTTTCCTTGTGAAAACGAAAGGCAGGGCCGGGCGGCCGGTGCTGGGGGCGACTGCCGCCTGCATTTCAAACCCTTGTCGAGTCGAGTAAAGAAACAGTGGGAAATCCGGTGAAGTTTCTATGATTTCGTCACGGAGCACGGCGCCACATGACGCCATAAAACTGGTCATGTTTTTCCTTGAAACCATGAAAATGACCATAATCATTTTCTAACCGTGTCGAAAGTGATCACAATTAGGTTTTTTTACTGATCCTAACGGAAATACATCAGCCCGAGAACAAGATCCAGAAAGGCGAAAGGGAAAGAATGAGATGATCATGATTAGTTGGAGGAGGTCCTGAGTTTGGAAAATAACTTGATGCATCTCCCGAATAAAAAAGAAAAAGAAAATCCCTGTAAAATGGTTGACAATGTGCATCACCAATATGTATAACTTGGCTACCGATACTAGAGCTACTTCACTCCGCCTTGTGATCCGGAGGTCAAGTTATTTTTTTTACATGCGAAACACCACCATATGTCGAGGCCCGAACGGACCCAAACAGAGGCTTAAACAGCAAGCACAAAGACCAACTACTACCAAAAGAGAAAGGCTTGACACCATGTGGCCTAATTTAACACAGGCACCCGCCAGCACAGCACCGGGCGCATCGGCATCCGTCTGTACAGTTTTTGCACGACCACACGCACCCGCAGGAGCACTCCGGGCACGACGGCTTCGGGCAGCTCAGGCACGACCCGCCGCTGCAGCAGCCTCCCTTGTCGCAGCACGACGACTGGCACCTGAAGCACGACGGCTGCCCCTTGCAGCACGACGACTGGCAGTTGAAGCACTGCGCGCACGAGCATTTGGGGAGCTTCAAGCAGCCCCCCGCGCATCGAGGGCAGGAGCAGCAGCTGCAGCTTGGCCTGCAGTCACCGCAGCAGCCACCGCCGGAACATGAGCCGCACTCCGGCTTGCACTCGCCGCAAGGGTTACAGCCGCTGCTGCAGCACTGTGGTTTGCTGCAGCTGCAGCACTCGAAGCAGCCACAGCTTGGTTTGCAGCACGAAGGGATCTTGAAGCAGCTGCAGCAGTTCGGGCTGCAGCATGAGCAGTTTGGCTCGCAGCATGAACAGTCGAAGCACCTTGGTCTTTTGCAGGTCGGTAGGCATTGGCAGGAGCAGCACAGCCATGAAGCACATATGCACAGTTTTGATCTGCAGGAAAAACATTTGCCCCAAGTCAGACCTGGGCGGGTTCAGCTAACAGATGAATATTGCGTCCCTAGGATAGGTTACAAGTATTGGGCAAATAACTATCATGCCATCTGAAAACAAGTATTCAGAATTACAAATGAATATGTATCTTTCATAGTGTTATCTGCTACTGCAGTGTCATTTTCTCTTGGGACAGATTCTGTGACCCAGCATGAATTATTACCAGAACTTGTGTACTCTTGCCACTAAATGCCTGAAAGCAATACAGGAGAGAAGAGATACCTGATCCACCAATAAAGACGGCAGGACCGGTGCGTCCTTTTGTTACTGCAAAAAAAATTGGTTCTGTCAAAAACACACTATACATGCTTCAAAGAAATATGATGTTTTGAGTATAGAGAGCCTTACATTGGTATTAGCGGGTCTTGTTTTGTACCAACAAACTCATTTACCCTGAAAAGTATTGTACACGGATATTAGCAGCATGATAAAAAAAATAGGCTGTAACAATGGACAAAATAAAAGCATTGTGAGAGGATATTGGCGACATGTATAAGAAATTAACGGCTAGCTCTATCCATGAAATGCTTTGCAAGAGAATTGTGCTTGAGTTCACTTAAGCATTTAGCTCTCCATTTCAGCTATTTCAACTTCAAGAGCAATATCGTTCAAGGATGAAACCCAAGAAATGTCACTCCCAAATGAACTCGTATAATAAATGTTGTGATGCAAGTGGGGTTTGCTGGTGAGTACTGCTTTCAGAGCATGACTTCAAGTTTGGAATATGGAACAGATAAACAAAAATTTACAGAGACCAAACTGACATAGAAACCGTATGAAGGTACAACATACAGACTAATCCATACATATGGCAACAGCTTGACAGAAACAGGCAATTGCATGCATACTAGAGTAAAGAGAAAATAGAATCCTAAACTTAATTAGTTGGTACAACTTTCAAGTGGAATACTAGTTTGCAATGCAGGGAGGATGATGGTGTATACATACTCTTTCAAGCAACCAGAACGTGAGACTGGTTGAGCCCCTTCAAGTAGATGTAGCTCGTCCTGCGAAACAGTGTTTATGTCAAAAGTCACCCACTGTAGGTTGTAGATCTTTCTGCATTTGATATGCATGAATGTGGTAAATGACCAGAGAATTGGTACTGTAAATATTATGTAGGACCTCAGATGTTTTATAGATAATTCAAGAAGAGAGAACAACCGATAAAATGGAAAATCGACTGACCAAATTAAGGTTGTCTTTGGTAGTGCTAGCAAATGGATGCTTAAAAGCAGCTATAATAGTCTGGACTGGACTGGACTGGACTAGCTCCTGCTTTAAACAAAGCTACTCTGATTCTAAAGCCACTGCTAGCACACAGGCATAAAGAAGAAGCCCGTCACCTGAGCACCTTCGGAAATCTGCTCCTTGAAAGCAGAGCACCATGTGTTCAGAAAAAAAAAAGGGGGGGATTATTCTCCCCCATGGAAAAACACAAAATCTACCACATAAAAAGCCCCAAAGCTGGATGGCAGCCCATCAACGCACGAGCGAGCCCTCGGCGGAATAATGCGTGGCCACGGGCCATGCCGTGGCCGTGCCCAGGCTACTACTCGTACTAGCAAGCAAGCAAGAACGGCGACACGACAGCGCTTCCATACATGCATGCAACTGACAGGGCCACTCAGTCATCATCATCACTGGTCACTGCCCATGCCTTCTTTTCCCGCAAGGAACCGGACCAAACACGACAAAGGTACATCCATGGCACACCCAAAGAGGGCAAACGCTTGTCCGGCCCCGGATTGTCTGCGCACGCCCGGGGCACGCAGCAACGCCGCCTCCCCCTCTCCCCTCCCCTCCCCTCCCCTCCCCATTCGCAGCTCTCGTTAGGCTCGAATCCCCAGAACGCAGCCGAGATAGTAAATAACCCTACTAGCTAGCTACAGATGCAGAGGCAGCAGTAGATTAATAAAGAATTGAACAGCCTAACCGTACCTACGGAGGGTAGAAAATAAACAACGACGTGGCGTTCGTCGACCTTCAGCACCAACAACTGCTACTACCAGTGGGTCTACTAGTAGTAGATGAGCGAGCGAGAGGCAAATCGGATCTTGTTTTAAAAATGGGATCAGCAAAGTCAAAGGAAGAGGGCGGAGCAATGAAGCAGTGAGTAGCGCGGCGGCCGAGGCGGTGGTCAGAGAGAGATTCAGAGAAACGCAGCCGTGACTGACCTTGAGGAACGTGAGCTCGCGGTCAAGGATCTGCACCTCCAGCTGCAGGCGCCGGCGGCCGCACATGTCCGGGTACCTCGGCGGCGACCTGGGCTTGGGCGCCTCCAGCACCACCACCGCGCCCTCCCCCATGTCTCTTTGTTTCTCGCACGCCCGGACCCGGAGGGCTTAGGCTTAGCCACCGGCCCGCATTAGGCGCCGGCGGCGGGGCAGCAGCTAGCAGCAGGAGGCGCGGCGGAGCAGTGGTTGCGCACTGGCCGGCGGTGATGTAATAAGGAATCTGAGCAGCGCAGGCGAGTGCGTGCGTGCGTGCGTGCGACGCGAGGAGATGGAGGCGGGGGCGTGGGGTGGGGAGGAGCAGAGCAGAGTAGAGCAGGTGGTGGAAGTGAAGTGAAGGCGGAGGCGAGGAGCCTCTCCATATAGCTCGCGCTGCGCGGGCAATAATAGCAAAGGGAGGGAGGGGGGGAGGGGGCAGGGCGCGTGGGGTTTAGAGAGAGAGTGCGAGTGCGGCCGCAGGGGTGGGGGTGGGGTGGGGTTTAATGAGAGAGAAAGAAGATCAAGGGAGGACGGAGGAGGCGACTGTGCGGGCCGGTTCGTGACTTGTGAGCCTCTGCCTGCGCCTGTCCGTCCCGTGCCGGCGACGTGCGATGGGTCCGCCCGCCAGCCCGGTATGGGGGCTGGCCATGACCGCGAGCCAGCACAACAGGGAGCCGCCCGTAATGCCAAGGAAACCAATGCCCCAGTAGTAGTACGTTGGAGCGATGATTATCGGGCTCAAACACTTGGTAGCAGGAGTGATCAATTGCAAATAGTGTCGAGTTTGATTTGATGAAGGAAAGGGCTGCTGCAGGGGTGATCAATTGAACTTACCAGCGGCGAGCGGGGAATAGTAGCGCCACGCACGGACCGCATTGATTGCACGCACGGCGTCCTCAACGATCCATCACGTACGAGTACCACAAGCGTGACGGTGGCCGGGACGTGCGTGGGTGGCGCGTCCCCCGAGCCGGGCGTACGGAAAAGCCATCGGCGGAGCAACGGGACAGAACGAGGCCCTCGATCGGGCTCGCTTGGACAGAGACGCAACCACGCTCGCACACTGACGCGTCCACGTCCGCCCGGGGGCCCAGGATAAGATGGGCGCGCTCGCTACTGGCTAGCAGTAGTAGTGGTAGCAGCCCGTAGCACTTGCGAGGGGGGGGCCGGCGCGGCAGAGCGGTGGCAGCGACCGGGGTTGCCCGATTTGAAACGGGCAGGCCGGATCAATCAATGCTTCCCCCCGCTCGTCCCCTCCCACCGCGCCTCTCCTCGCCGCTTCCTCCTCTCCTCTCCGGTGCCTGCCTGCCGCTCTGGGCCTGCTGCGGCCTGCCGCACGAGGGAGGGGAGGGGACGAAGGAAGGGAAGGGGTGGTTCCATTTCGGAGTAATGGCCGTCACGCGCTGCGCTGCACCTGCACACCCGCTGCGCCTGCGCCGCATGTGCGGCGGCGTGCGCCCGTGCCCGGGACTGACTGACAGGGCGATCGGATGTTGAGGCGAGTGTTCGCTTCGGGCGCTGCCTTTCTGTTCTGGGGATGGGCGAGGGCAGGGGCTACGCTGTTCATCCCATGGTCGTTCCGAATGCAAAGTGTGCTCTTCTGTGTTTCATCTTCCCCAATTAGCAGTGCAATAAAACGATTTAGAGCATCTCCAGCCGTTCGGCCTCCAAGGGTGCCAATAAAAAAACGGTCTGGGGAGAGAGCCGGCGCTAGATCGGCCCCTGAGCTCGGTTCGCTCCCAGCCACGCGCCTACGGTCGCCGCGGGTTCGGCGAAGCACGTTTCCGTTTTTTGCAAACTCGGCGACTTTTGCATGAACTCGGTCATATTTTGTCCAAATTTATACAAAAACTTGAAAACATGCATGAACTATGCCTAAATAACTTAGGAATGCCTAGTCGCTGCCGCCGCCGTCGCCCCCGCGCCGTTTACATGCCGAGAAGCCTGTAGAAGCGGGTGTAGTCGCCACCGCCGCCGTCGTCCTCGCGCACCCTGCTGCAGCCCTCGCCGGGGTCGCCGACAGCGCTTGACGGCCCGCCTCGCCCTCATCGTCGTTGTCGATGACGATAACGCCGCCCTCATTGTCGCTGTCGATGATGATAACGCCGCCCTGCTCGGCGCGGCTACGGGCCTGGGTTTTCAGGTACGCCCGACGCTGGCGGCGGACCTGCTCGCGGACGTAGCCCTCCTTCGCCCATTTCAGGGCGGACTCGTCGTCGGGGGCCACCATGGCGGCGTGCTTCGGCTTCACGAGGAGCACGTCTGGCTTGGGCTTCGGCCGGACCAGGCGGAGGGAGCGCCTCGTCAGTGCTGTCGCCGACGAGGGCTCGTTGATGACGAGGGCGCCGCTGCGAACACGACGCCCGAGAGGTGTCCCCTCCGGCTCGGGCTTGACGGGGCGGAGGGCCGGCGAGCCGGAGCCCGACGACGAGGACGACCCCGGCTCCATTCGCCGCGGGATCCAGGAACTGCCGCAGCGGCGAGTGAAGGAGGGCCACGTCGGGACTCCAGCCGCGGCACATTGCCGGTCTCGATGTGGTCGAGGACGGAGTCGAGCGTGCAGCCGGGGACGCCCCACCACTCGCGCCGTCCTTCGGAGTTGAGGCAGCCGCGGGGGTCTGCTCCTTGCGGCGGCGCTTGAAGTACAGCGTCCACAACGTTTCGCCGTCGGGCGCGTACCTTCGCTCGTTCCGCTGTTCCTCCATCGGCGAGGAGCGGATGCGGGCGATCTCCGCCCGCCGTGCCGCCCCTTCGGGCACCGGCAGCACCGGGACGCCGCCGACGCTCAGTCGCCACGAGCCCGACACGCGCATGTCGGGGGCGCCGGGTACTCGGCCTCGTACAGAAGGCGCGCCTCCGGCTCCTGCCGGTGCCGGCGGCCGAAGCCATTCGACACTGCGCCGTCGCCAGGGTATCTCTCCGCCATGGCTTCGCTCGTCGGCGGGCAAGGGTGGTGAGGGAGCTCGCCGGCGGGGAGAAGGTTGTTTCACGGGAGGGAGAGGCTGTGGTGCTCACCGGCGGGATGGACGCTTTTTATAGCCGAAGCGGGGTGGCGGGGGCGGCATGCGGGCGGACGCGTGGCGCATGCGGGCGGGATAGTCGTTACTCAATGTTGCAATATGTAGTTAACTGTGGCTATTACCACTTAGTTATGGCCATGAAGCAGTCGATTGTGTATAGTCATTACTGTTAGCGGTTATACCACTCATTTACACAACCCTCATAGTGCACTCTATATAAGCTGGAAGAAGGGCACCAAGTGGAGAGTTGAACTCTCTGGTAACCTTACGTGCAAAAGCAAAATATACACACATGAGTAGGGTGTTACCTCTGCCACAAGGGTCTGAACATGTATAAATTATTTTGCGTACTCCCATCTACACCTTTCACCAGACAAGACGCTGCCCTATATACATCCTTATACTATTGTCAGTGAAATAAACCACGAAAATGGTGCCCCGACGACGCCGAACATGCTCTCGTAAAATAGTATCGTCTAGACTAGCGGTGCATATACCCACAGTTTTCAATACATGAAAGCAATCTACTTCACGAGCAAAATACTTGGGTAATCAACATGGTCAAAAGGATGCTTGTCTGGCTTAGCAAAGTTTTCAAACTATTCTGGCCCTTGTCAAAATACTCTGTCTACCTCGTTAACTACGTCAAAAGAAAATCACAATAAGCAACACAACAAGGCAGTAAATAAAAGGGTTGTGAAAATATTGGAATCACTTTTTTAGGACTTCTCTTGTTATATGAAAAATAACCAAAGTGGTCCTACAAGTGTTGGAGCTACGGATATTTTTTATTCAATTTACGAAAGTTGAATAAGAGGAAGAAATGACTTGATAGAGACTATGCAGAGAAGTCATCTAGAAAAATAAGTAAAGGCACCCATTAAATAGGCTGAGATTTTAGAAACATTTAGGAGTTGGTTTCACTGGATTTGGAGTACAATGATTTTCCTAGGGATTTGCAAAGATGAGAACACATATAGTAAAGGCCTAATAATTTAGCATGCAGGAACAACAAATGTAAAAATGTTCACCATTTAGCATATGAACATAGAAGCATGTAGGAATTTGAATCACTGATTTTGGACTTGAAATGATTACTCTAGGAGCTTTCTAACGTTGACTTATATAAGATGAAATGTCTACATAAATAATGGTGCAGCAAGGGCCACCTAAAAAATGTGCATGCCACACCATTAGAGAGGGCATGATTTTAGAAGTATCTAGGAACTTCAACCAATTGAGTTGGTGGTCAAATGAATTTGCTAGAAATATTCAAATTTCTAAAAAAAGGAAAAGGATTCATACCCACTGGTCCAAAATAGCCAGATCTGGAGTGGCAGAAACGCTCATTGGGCGCTACTTAGCGTTCAAACGATTATCTCAAAAAAGAAAACTTAGCGTTGAAACGCACAGGGCCTTGCCCAGTTGCTCAGCCGCGTGCACGAATGGGTGATTACAAAGGCGTACTGGGAGAGGCTTACCATGCTGCTGGATGTGATGGGTGTCGTCTGGGAGAGGCTGCATGGCAATGTAGAGATGAGGGAGTGAGAGAAAGAGAGAAAGGACATGTTGTCCAGAAGTTAGGCAAAGGGGTTTTGAACCTTTTCTGAGAAGATACAAGTGTGGCAATTGCACTGAATTGAGATAATGGATGGCAATGCCCTGCTAAAAATTTGAGGTAAAACAAAGCAACTTTGTTTCACAAAAAGTTTCTGCATGAATCAAAAACAGACGATCTTCAAAGCAAATGGATGATCTGGTTTCTCAAACTTGGTAGGAGTAATATTTTACAACAAATATAGCTCCATGAATTTTAGGTAAGAGAAAATCCCGTTGTAAAATTTGGAAATCCTAAAAATCACAGAAACTAAATTATGTAGATCCACACAGATTTTTGTCACGACCATGGGTTGAAACTTTTATATATGAAGAATATATGTCTCCTGAGTCTCTCTAAATTTTCTGAAATATTTTTCAAACATAAAAATTGATTTTCCTATTAAAGACCATTTCTAGCCTTAAGAAAAGGCTGATGAAATAAATACTTTTATTTATTAAAATACTTTTTTGGTGGTTTTGGGAAGTCCTATGACTAATATGATCCAAATATAGCTTTGCAAGGTTTTATTCCACCTAAATAAAGTACTTGTAGTTCAAGACTTAACTTGGGTTTTTTTGAAAACCTAAATCTGAAAAATACTTTTTGGCCAAATTAATTTTGTAAGAAAATACTTTTATGACCTATTCCCAAGGCATGGTCAGTGGTCGAAGTTTGGGATGAAGCACTGGAGTACAATAGCTACATGATTTTTCCTAAGAGATACAAAACTTTATGCAAGTAGGAGATCCAATTCTAATTTCAAACGGAAGAAATTCAAAAGATTCAAAGAAGTAGCAAAATTTCATACTCAGGCACAATTAAAGATCCAAACAACACTATTAGCTCTAAGGGCATCTCCACTAGAGCCCCCAGGATGCCCCCCAGGCCACTTTTTGGGCGCCGGCGGGCAAAAAACGCCCCACTCGACCCCCCAGGACCTCACTTTTCGCCGGATTTAACGTAAACACCGCCGGCGAGCGCAGCCCACACCCAGGCTATCGGGGGGCGTCTGGGAGCACCGGCGCTTTTGCTTAACCAATCCCTTCCCCCCACGTCAGCCACCCACCCCCTTTATCTCTCCTCTCCTCCTCTCTCTCCTCTCTTTTCTTTTTTCTTCTGCCCACCCCCTTCTCTCTCCTCGCGCATCGACGGGGGCGGAGGCCATGGAGACGGCGGGCCGAGGACCAGGAGGGTGGCAGTCGACAGGGGCGGAGGTCGGGTGGGCCTGGTCGTGGGCGTGTTGCGCCGTGGCGGCGGTGGGGCTGGCGGGCGCCGGCGTGCTGGTGTGGTGGGCGGTGGCGTTCCACCCGGCGCGGGATCAGCTCTTGATGGTGCCCGTTGGGCTCGTCCTCCTCGGCACGCCGCTCGTCGCCTGGCTCTCCCTCTTCGCCTCCGGCGCATGCCGCCGCCTCGGAACCAGCCTCCTCTGCACGCCGAGCTGCACGGGGAGGAGCCGTGGCGGAGCTCGCAGTCGCCGCGCGTGGCCGGGGCGGAGCTCGCCGCGCACGCCTGTGCGTGGCCGGGGCGGAGCTCGCCCGCGCCCACCTGTGCGTGGCCGGGGCGGCCTGCACCCGCGCCCCCCTGTGCGTGGCGGAGCTCGGCCGCGCCCGTCCGCCTGGGAGCTGCCCTATTCCGGGTCGCGGACGACGTCTCCGTCAAGGCCGAAGCTGACCGCAACAAGGCCGGTGCTTCGCGTGCCCGGCGCGGAGCTCGCGCTTGCTACGCATGGCCCGGCGCGGAGAGCGCGCGTGCCCGGCGCGGAGCTCGAGCTCGCGCTCGCTCGAAGTTGGAGCGGAGCACGCATGGCTGGCGCGGAGCGGAGAGTGCGCATGGCCATGGCGGAGCTGGCACGCGTGGAGGAGGGAGCTGGACGGAGGGCACGAGGATGGAGGGCTGGTGGTGCGTGGCGGACGGTGGCGGGCGTTCTCGATGGTGCTGGAGACGGTGTGTGGGGGGGGGGGGGCGGAACGAGTGGATGTTTTCTCGATCGCAGGCAAAAAAATTCGCCGGCAGCCCCCCAAGGGGCGATAAAAATGCCTCCTGGGGGGCTCTACGGCTGGAGATGCCCTAAGTTATCAAGAGGCAAACCCCAGGGTGTTACAATGTCACATGAAAAAATAATTTATTTTTTAGTTTTCAAAGATTGCAAATTTGTTAAACATATCATGGCAAATTATCTTACCATTCCAAGTTTTTCGTCCAATCTTTTTGACATTATATTACGAAACATTTTTTTGGTACTCTGGCTGTGTGATGAGTGCAAACAATTTTCAATGCTCTTAAGTAATAATTCACCCTTAATTTGCCACATGACCATTACAATTTTTCTAAATATTTTCCATTTTTTCGTAAGCACATTTTCTTTTTCTTAAATCGTTGTGTGATCTATCCAAAGCGGACAACATTTTTATGCTCTATAACATGGCAAATTTGTTGTGTATAAGATGGCAATTTTTCAATTCATCAGTATTGAAAATTGCCAAAGATTTTTCAACATACAAGTGAATTTTGATCATCAACATGGACAACTTCCTCATGTGTTTTTCATATGAACATAAATTATTTCATACTACTAGATATTGTTTTGCCTTTTCTGAGAAACTTGTTTTCTACACATGGCAATTTAAGAAATATTTTATTCTGTTCAGATGACAAAATCATAAAAAAAAGGATATTTTCAAACATGGCAAACTATTCGAACATACCATGGCAATTTTGTTGAACAAACCATGGCAAATTATGCGACTATTCACAATTTACGTTTTAAGTTTTTTGCCATTATTTTATGAACTTATTTCTTTGGTAACCATATCTATCTGATGAGTGATGACTACAAAAATTCAATTTTTCCATGCTCTTGAGGAACAATTTCCCCTTAATTTGCCACATGACCATTTTTTCTATGTCATTACCATGATTTTTTAGTAAACACATTTCATTTTGTAAAATTATCATGTGATTTTTTATATCCAAACATGTGATATTTTTATGCTCCATAACATGACAAATTTGTTGTGTAGATAATTTTTTAATTCATATATCTTGAAAATGGTCAAACATTTTTTAACATATGGCAAACTTCTTGGTTTGTTTTTCATATGAACATGTCTCAACATAGCTTATTTCATACTAACTAGATGGCAACAGTTTTTCATACCACATGGCAAACTATATACATATTTGATGGCAGATATGTAGGGAATCTATTTTTACTATTCACATATAAAATTAGGATTTTTTTTCCATTTTCCCTATTACCCAGGGCAAACTAAAGATTTCCCATATATATAGTGTGTTCTTACGGACTATTTGGCAATTACTTGCTATATATCATGGCAATTTGTGTTCTTTACTTTTTTCCTGACTTTTTTTTGTAATAGTGACTTCTTTTACCTACATCATGGCAAATCTTCTTCTTTTGGATTTGGCGTTTTGTTCATTTTTTTTGCACAAGGGAAAGGTGATCCGTCCGAAAGGCCTAGCCAGGGATGGATTAAGGGGGGACGAGGGGGATCGTGTCGTCCCTTCACATCGATCACATATTCGCTATTTTTTTACCTGCGTACGTGTCTGCAGCCCGGTTCGCCCCCCTGTTTGTAACACCCCAAAAATTTAACCAGGTTTTAGTTATTAAAATTTTGCCAAGAGTTTAAAAAATTTTGCCTGCAAGAATATCTCTGTTGATTTCAAAACTTTTCTTTTAATATTAAGGAATTTTTCCCAAGTGGATCCTTCCAAAACATATTGGACTTATTTTCTCTCTCATTTAAAAACATTTCTTAATCAGTAGATTCATTTATTAAATTATTGGAGTTTAAATCATTAAAATGACTTTCTTTAAGTTTTGGAGCTCTTTTTGAACTGCAACCATTTGATATATTTATCTAAAAATCTAACCAAAATTTGGAGATGTCATGTGATGTCTCTAAATCACTTTTGTGCAATAATATATTTAATTCATTGCATATTTTGAGTGCTACACCTGTTTTTCTTCTCTGGTCCAGTGGGCAGTTTTGCACTACAACCCTTTTAAATATATTTTTCTAGCCTCCACCAAAATTTTGGGATGTTAGTAGGAGCATATCATTCCATTATATGCAAAAATCCAGGGATGTTCTTTGAAAATTTTGAGTGAATCAACCTCATCTTCATTCTGGTCCAGCATGATGGTTTGTACAGCATCCATATTATTTCTTACTCCTTGGCCCTAGATTCTTTCTCCTACTTGTAGCCCTCCCTACTAAACCCCTAAGTCCAGGAGCATGCACTCATTGGATCATTTCTGCTTCATGAAATAATGCCCTTCACCTCCTGTCAAGATTTGACGTTCTGCAAAACTTGCACTATCAAGTTTATGCTTTTCACCAACTAACCTCACCACCCTCTTGTGCATCCAAAGAGACTTCAATCTGGAAGATTTGGCCACTCCAAGAAAAGCCTAAGTGCCTGTGGCATTTTGTCAAACACCTGGAGTGCATGATCAGATTTGACATGAATTGTTGTTGGCATTGTGAACTTGGTCTCCTGACCAAACCACCTTGTCCTCTGAGCTTCACTCTATCAAAAACCTAGCTCTGTAGCTTACCACCCTCACCTGTGACCTGTAGCATGCCAACGTATTATGTTGAACACCTTCAGTGCGTGCTCTGGGCTGCACGTGCGTGCGCTCAGGTCGCCGCGTCACGCCCCGGCCCTTGCTCGCCTACAGAGCCGCACCCCCCGACCTCATCCGCTCGCAGGAATCAGCCAAGCCACCCTGGCAGCCTACAGCGCCGCCGACAGAGCTTTTGGCGGCACGCCGGCGTCGGCAGTGCGCCTCTGCCACGGGCAGCGCCGCCCAAGCCACCCCAGCTCGCCACCTTCCCCCTTGAGCTTCGCAAGCTCATCCACAAGGGTGTCTCCTAGCTCTCGTCGCCGCCACGTTCCCCTACAGCTACAGAACGTCGGTTTGCCGGCGAACTTATCCCCGGCCGCCGCAAACCGACATGGCCACGCTATAAAAAGGGACCCCGAGCCCCTCTGAGCATGCATGCAACCTCAGTCCACTTCCCTAGTTTCCCCATGGCAGCCAATCGACCTGAGGAGGTCGTCTTCTTCATCTCCGGCAACTCCTGCCGCCGCCACTGTCCCGTCCATTCCGGCGCCACCAGGGCTTCCCCCTCTCCGTTCTCTTCATCAAGAACTCCCCCTTCCTCTCGCGAGTGCAACCCCTCGATCAATTTTGGTAGGAAACCACCGCCACCCCAAAACCACTTCGCCACCGAAGCTTTCCTCCGCCGCGGAACTCGCCGCCGACGATTTACTCCACCTCCGACGAACCTACGACCACCGGGAGAACCGCCCCAGCCATGCGGATCCATCCCTACCCTCGGGGGCCCGCGAGGAGCAGCCAAACGCCGGCGACGATCGCCGGAGCCCCGCCCCGCTCGGGCAGAGGAGGAAGACGACGCGCGGCGACTGGTGAAACCTGACCAGTGGGCCAGGCGGACCCACTGTCAGTGACACCCCGCGCCGTCCACGTGTTTAAGTGAAGGCGTAAACTTCATAAGTACGTCTCCTTTGCCCCGGAAGCGTATTTCTATCTGAAATGTTTTCTTTTTCTATTTCAATTTAAAAACAAATTTTGACCAGAACTTTGACTGGTTATATCTTTTTAAGGATAACTCCAAATGAATTGATTCTTCTTCCTACCTCTCTCAAATATTGTCTAGTTTATTTTGAGATTTATTTGAAAAAATTTCAAAACAACTTTTTCTGCTGTTTTTATTTTGTGTGTTAATTCATTATATTGCTAAAATAGGATTTTTGAAGAGAGGAGAAATATTTCAAGAGTTTGAAATGCACCCTGCCTTCCCGTGACCTGAAGGCAAGCATTCTGAACCCCGGCATAATATTTTTGTGTGTTCGATGACATGTTTATAACATCACCTCACTTTGAAGAAACCTGTTATTTCATGTGACATGATCATATGCGTGGGTGCATGTTATTGATTTCCATGCTGTTGGAAATGAACACACTTGTGATGATAATCACCCTCATGTGCCTTGCATGCATACCGACAGGAACCCGGGAAAACCTCTGCCTTGGGTAGGCATGAGTTTGTCGCCGGTCTCCGTCGGGACGGTTATGTCTGGTAGGGCATGGCAAGGTGATATGAGCGGTGACTCTGTTGGTTGAAATATATTCGTTATGCTAATCATGCAGGGAATACTTAAACCTCCTGAGTCGACTGTAGATCGAGTCTTGTTCCAGTAACCCCCATACTTGTTTCGTACTACCACCCGTCTCTACAGCAAGTAGAGTACGGTTCAGTAAGTTGTCAACCTCTTTCTAGCACACACCGTACAGAGAGGCCAGGGTGGAAGATACCGGTTGTAGCTGGTAGGCAGGCCACCTGGTCTGGGGGCATGGGTGTTTCCGGTTGGGACCGAGAGGGGAGGCCATCCCTTAGAGCGCGCGATATAAATTTGATCCCATGCTACGCGAGGTTGTAGCCTCCCCACTTCGAGTTTGCTTAACAGGTGTCGTGGGTGATTCCAGACACGTGTGGGTTAAGCTGGTGTGTGCAAGTTAGGTGTGTTTTCAACTAAAAGGCCGTAGACGGAATTAGTCTTGATGGACTAAAGGAATCCGTTACTCGTGGGTAAAGAGTACACCCTCTGCAGAGATTAAACCTATTCGAATAACCGTGTCCATGGTTAAGGATTACAGTCTGGGATGGGTCAAGTGTCGGTCTTAGTGTCGGTCTTCGGAGGTGATAACTGGCAAACCAGAACTGGAATACTACTGGTGACTTGTGATAATTATGATTATTATTATTGTGAACTAACCCGTGATATTATTGTTATTATCGAATATCTCTGGGATGGTTCTACCTTCGGGATATTCACTATGATTGTTCTTTTAAAGCCCTTTATGTGGTGTCGCTCAGACGCCCGACTGTGGCATTTCTTTAAAAGCCCTTTATGTGGTGTCGCTCAGACGCCCGACTGTGGCATTTCTTTAAAAGCCCTTTATGTGGTGTCGCTCAGACGCCTGACTTTGGCATTTCTTTAAAAGCCCTTTATGTGGTGTCCTCAGACGCCCGACTGTTGCATTTCTTTAAAAGCCCTTTATGTGGTGTCGCTCAGACGCCCGACTGTGGCATTTTTTTTAAAGCCTTTTATGTGGTGTCGCTCAGACGCCCGACTGTGGCATTTTTTTTAAAGCCCTTTATGTGGTGTCGCTAAGACGCCCGACTGTGGCATTGCTTGTTTTTTTTTATTTCATAAATTTTAATACTACTATGTTATTGCATTTTTATAAATAACTTGCTTGCATGCATCAGAGTTTTATTTATCTTTTGTGACTGACGTCATGAGCATAAATATTTTTAGCACATCATTGTTATATTATACCTGTGTTCATAATGTTTGCGAGTACATTCAAAGTACTCACTGGCTTGTCCCTGGCTATTGTCTTGGCCAGATTTTCTTGCACGGAGAGGAGCGACGCGATGACAGCCCCGGAACCTAAGCAACGGAGATAGCAGCCTCGCGGAGATAGGAGTTAACCTGGTCAGCTGTTCCTGTGGGAATTGGAGTCCCATAGACACTGATGATCCACAAACCGCTTCCGCCATCAACCACTAGAAACCATTTGTTGTACTCACAGGCCAGTATGGTCTTGTACTACATATTTTGTATTTTGCTTGGAATTTCTGTATCAAGTTGGAGCCTCATCAGCTAACAGTAATCCTGGGGCTGATGAGCACGACGGTCTTTTCTGGAAATTTATACCCGGAAAACCGGTCGTGACACTGTTCCCATCAGCCTTGGTTTAGCCCATGTACAAGTACAACTAGTACAACCCATTGTAGAGAATGCCCGCCCGCACGAGCCCATGAGGCCATCATGTTGCACGCAGCCACGCACAGTTCATGTAGTAGCGATTGGATCTCTCCACTTTTCAGACTCCAACCTCCGCACCGCCAACGCCCGACCACCGAAGGGCAGAAAGGAAGGGGACACGGGACGCCCCAACGTCGGGACAGGCACGTCGCCATTGAGTCGATCTACGGATACGTTGTGGGCAGACAGCAGCCCGGGGCCTGGGCACACGACGGCAGAGTATGGGATGAGCGGCAACAACACAAGTGGAGAAGGTAATTTATTTTAACATCGGATTAGTTCATGCCTTAAAAATTTGTAGAAGTATAATCGTACAAACTATAGGCCTTAGTCATCAACATAACATTTTCAAGTATTTATTTGTGCTTGAGTAGACATAAAGAGTTAGAGAGAATCAATTCATAATTTTTTCAAAATCGTTGGTTAGAACTTTCAACCTAGCAAAGAAAGCCAGACTAATCCATGCTTTAAAACAATAGAAGTAGAATTGTAGAAACTTCTTTATAACTATAGAGTTAGAATTGTTGAAACTTCTTAATTAAAATGTTAATTAGAAAATATGTTTATCTCCTCAAATATTTAGTTCGCTAGGGCATCTCCAAAGGAGACCCTCAAAGCTACGGTATATGTTCGGATTGTGGTGCATGGACCATTTGTAACAAGTTTTGTCATCCAAAATGGGACTCTATTGGTCCGCGAAGTGGTCTGGATGTCCGTTTTTCGCAAATCCGACACAAAATTGGGGGAGCTATACCGGAGTCCGGACATGCTTCTTTCTTTTCTCTCCCTTCATATGCATGGTCCCCTCATACTTTCTCTCCCTTCATATGCATGGTCCCCTCGTACTTTCTCTCCTCCTAACCGAACTAATTCGTGAATAGCATTGGATGGCCCCCTTCTGTATCATTTTCACGGACCATGCCCGGACATAAAAACGGACATTTGCCGTTTTCATTTGCGGGTCAGCTTTCGAGATGCCCTATACATGGAAAATTGCCTTTTGCATTTACTTTATGGAAAATTTTAGTGAAAATTGAATTCTTCAGAGTCGCCACTTGTTTTCTTTCTTTGATGGAATTTAGTTTCATTAACCTAGGCTATCGTCTACACATATTATTTTTTTCTAGGCCAACCACTACACTATAAAAAAAATCTCATCCCCCCTATGTCTGAATCCTGGCTCCGTCCCTGGCCTAGCAAAGGGCAATGTCCCACCGTTGGGTTCGCTTCTGGTAGTGAACCGAAAACTTCGCCGTCCCCCCTACCTGAGGGAATGATTCATTTGCGGTGGGGTCTCCGCGAGGGTGATGTCAGTTCCCTATTGACATCCAAAAGAAAAAACCCAAAGGAAGTCCAAGCACGACAATGTTAATCTTTGGTTCTGAAACAGCACACGGCTCATCTAGACCTCGAACTGATCTTGAAATCGGCAGCGTGTATGGGTTTAATTTGAACATTGTACTGTAGACATGCAAGTAGCGAGTTGCTACTACTGTGAACACGGAGACTAACGTTGAGCTGTACCGTTGTCCGTGGGCCTGCGACATGCCGGACAGTCCTCACCTGGGCGCCCTGTCCGGCTGGGCCTGCCTGCCTGACTGAGAGCGATGCATCCTCTCCACTCCCGCAGTGGGCCACGCGGACGTGGGCGGTAGGCCCGGCCCGGGCGAACCTCTGCGTGTGATCGGGAAACGGCTCGCTGGTGAGTCAGGCCGGGCCGGCAGCCGCAGCAGGGGGAGAGGCAGAGGCAGGCTGGCTTTGCAGCGCTGCCCCCTCGCGCTTTGCGTGGCGGCTCCATACGGGCCTGCCCGGTGGACCTCGTTGCCCAATCGCCAGCGCAGATTTTGTACCTTTTGCACAGTCTCGTGTTTAAATCCTCTTTTACCTGTCTAATAAATTTATTTACTCCTAGTCTTATTATCTGATGAATATATAAACAGAACTCCTACCCCTCCGTCCATTATGCTGCTTCAGTCGAGGTGCGTTGTCGAAGAGAAGCATCAGAATTCCCTAATAAAAAAGAAAAGAAAAGAAAAGAGAGAAGCATCAGCCGTGTTTATCACTGCGTCTGTCTAACGCCCCGGCAGCTCGAATAATGGCCAGTTAAAAACTAGCCGGTGCAGGGCGCGCGCGGCACGTGCGTCGCTCAGGCTGCGCGGCGTGCAGGCAGGCAGCCCTACCGGACCTGAACGGCGCACTGCCTCGGCTGCCTGCGCTCGCTCATGCTGCCTTCCACTGCTCTCGTCCCAACGGACTGCCCGCCCGCCCGGCCGCCCCCGAGACGGTATGATACGAGGTTTGCCAGGCCAGGCCGTACGTGCGATGGGACACACCATGATTAGCTTTAGCTGCCCACGCTCTGATGTAGACCGAACCTCGTGGTGAGATCCGATCCGTTGTTGCGGCCCGACCTTTCACGACACTCCACCACCAGCAGTAGCAACTTCTCACCCGCGCACGCGATGTACACGAAGTAGAGGGTTTAAACCTTGCGGCCCAGCACGAGAAAACCAATCTCGACGAAGGTACTCACGCACAAAACAATTTCCACGAAGAGAAATCGCAACACAGAGGTTTTCTAAAGATCCCTCCAAAACTTAATACGGGTGTCTACCCTGAAAAACACATCATGTGTATTTCATATAAAAATAACCTCCTCTTTACATAATGCTCGGACTTAATTTTATAGCAGCAACGGACCTTCCTAACTTGACCTACAAGGTTACGAACACCAATTCCTATTCCTATCTCGTGACCCACAAGGTTACATGCTTTATTTTTAGCATGCAATCTTTTACAACGTGTAATTAATAATTCTAACAAAACTGGACCCTATTTTAGTGCGCCTATTTCCTTGATTTGTTCTGGTGGACCCCATCCGGCTTCCTTCAAACATTGAAGACTCCACACGTTGTACGTCTTTGAAGTTGCTTGATATTCCTTGCGTGGTAGGAATAGAAACATGAATTCTTCCTTAATCCTTCCTTTAACTCCTTCCTTTATTTCCTGCATGGTTTCATGCACGTCAAGTCTTAAACTATTTCCCATCTGGCCGTGAGCCTCTACTACTAGTACATAGTATTTATTTTCTTGGCCTATGTACGCAGTGTGTAATGCATCATCATGTCTGCATGTAACATTAATTAGCTCCTCATCATCCTTGCTTTTAAGCTTCATGGAACTTGTCATGCACGTATCTCTGGCCTCTAAACCACTTACTTGTGGCAACATTCCATGATCAATGAAAACACTAGCATTACTCTTGGCCATATCATCGGGAGAGTGGGGGGCGGCGCTGAGGCTGGCCATCTTCGATCTGGTGCGGCGCATCTGGTGGCGTGCGGCGTGCCTGTCGCCGTGAGGACGGCGAGCCGTAGGCGTGCCAGATCTGGAGGTATTGCCCCTCTCCCTTCCATGCATCCCTTCCCAGTCCCCGGTTCGGTTTGGATCTTGCCGGATCCACCTCCGGTGTGTTCTGGTGGAGCAGATCGGTGTCCGGGGGAAACCTTGGCTGCCTTAGGCTGACCGGCAGCGGCGACGCCGCTTTTTTGGCGCCGCTTTCCTCCTTGGGGGCGTTGCTGAGGGCACCATCTCTCCTCTCCAACCCATGTCCGGGTGAAAGCCCAAGATCCGATGCGGATCGGGCGTCGGCGGCGCCCTGTGCACTGTAACCTTCCTGGAGGCGACGCCAAAGACATTGGGATCGGATGGAAGGGTCTGCGGGTGAGGGGTGGGGGTGTGCTGCCTCCCTTCGGTGGAGCGGTGTTTCGTTCTACATATTCTTGGCGGCGGCTCTTGGCGGCATGGAGAAGCGGAGGCTTGGCGTCAGATGTGTGGTGACGGACACGCGCAGGAGGTCGACGCTGTCTGGCGTCGTGGTGGCGTCGGCGGCAGCGAGACCGGGCAAGGCCGTTACAACAGTACAGCTCTGAAGATGGATATGTGGTAGGTGGTTGTGGCGGCCTCATACCTGGCGGGCGGCCTGGTTGAGGAGCACGCCGGACTGGTGGGTGCCCATACCCGACAGGCGTCCAGGTTGGGACCTCAGGTCTTAGATGTTAGGTTTGGCTGCGAGGTCTGTTTGGTATTAGGCCCAGACCATCAGCGCCCCTTCATCTGTTAGATAGGAGTAGCGACAGAGGTTGCGAAGATGGTGGCTTTGGTCTTACTGTTGTACGACTTTGTAAGGTTTTGTGCTAATAATTAATAAAGTGGCCGTATGCATCGACCAGATGCAGAGGCCGGGGGTATTCCTCCTTTTCGAAAAAAAAACATGAACCTCTCTGTCGCCGCCGCAGGAGTAAAGTCTGATTTAAACCTCGAGGTTGTAGGGTTCGTCGCAAATGAACCCTCACCTTCGAATCCCTGAAATCTGTACCCCATCCTTTGTAATCCCAGTCGTTTTCAACCCTATGCCAACCCTAGACCTGTTTGTAAGCACAATCCTGGTCAGGATCACTCGTTTCTCTCGCTGACAGTCCGGACCTACATGTCATCTCTATGACTCTATCTTCTTCATCTATTGCTTCTCCTCTCTTTCTCCCGCCGCCACGTTTTGGATGCCGAGACCCGTCTTCCCCTACCCACTATTTTTCACCTGATCCCGATGCCCTGTGATTCCTTTCTGCAGATCCATCCTTCAGGCACATCCTCTCCCTGGCCGCTGTCCCGTTGTCCTCGCCTTAGACCTCCTTCGATGATTCCCCATGGACCACGGTGTAGCGCCCGTGCGCTGCCTCGTCTGGATGATGCGGCTTGCGTGGCCTCATCCTCGACAACTCCAGTTCGTCGGCATCAGTCGCCGCTCCGCCGCATCGACCCGCGCTCCGAGGTCCGAGCTCGCTCCTGCCACGCAGCAGGGCACAGCCACCAGGGACCTCCTGCCCCGCGCCCCCACCCATGGTAGCCGGTGCGCTCGCCGATCTCCTCACGCGGTTGCTTCCCATCTCCCCAACGCGGCTGCGCGTTGTCGTCCCTGGCTGAGGCCCCGCATCCTCTTCGAGCTCGCGCGCTAGGGACGCAGGAGGAGGCCGCACGCTACGAACTCCCTCGCGCCAAGCAGTTGTCCACAATTATCAGCGACCTCACGCTGGGCTGGGCCTCCGTCCGCGCACGCCGGCGCGCTCGCCGAGCTCCTCTCTCGGTTGCTGGCTTGCTGCTCATCTCCCCGACGGCTGCACATCTCTATCCTCGGCCAGGCTCGCGCGCCGGTGACATGAGAAGGCCGCGTGCTCCAAGCTCGCTCGCGCCATGCAAGATGCAACAGGGCACGGCCACCAGCAACCTCCCGCTGCGACCACGTCCCCGCCGGTCGGCGCACTCGACGACCTCCATGTGTGGCTGCTACTCACCTCCAGAAGATTGCGCTTTTTCGTCCTTGTCGCTACATGCCTACACTGAACACGCATGCATCAGCTAGTTACGGCTGGTCGCCATGGTCGTCCGCTAGTTGTTGCTGTTGGTCATGTGTTTGTGCTAGCACACTAGCTCGAGAGAGAAAGAATGACAGAAAGGTGAGTATAAATATGACATGCGGGCCCGACCAATCAGTGAGAGTAGTATGTGATCCCATCAGGATCATCTTTTTCCCTATGCGCCAAACGGGTCTAGGGTCGAGATAGACCAGGATCGATTAGTACAAGGTACAAACTTCAGGGATTTAAAAATGAGGGTTCATTTTCGATAAGGTCTATAATCTCAAGGTTTAAAATAGACTTTACTCCCGCCGCAGAGGCCCGTCCTGTGTGCCTGCTCGGCACGCAACGGAGGGCTACGAGTATGCTTAGGTTGCCAGTAAAGTACATCGATCCTACTAGTAGTTCGGATCATCACCAACTTTTTGGCATGTCAATGCTTGCTTGACAACTCTAGCTCATTGTTTTAGTCAATATTGGTTAGTTCACGAGCAATCAAAAGATCAACTTTTCTTGTGAGGATCTTCGCAAACAAGAAGAACAACAACCAGGGCCGGCCCTGAGGGGGGGCAGAGGGGGCGGCCGCCCCGGGACCCCAAGATGCAGGGGCCCCCACCCAGGGTACGTACGTACACACGCAGTTAAGCAGTACATGGGCTGGACACGCGGACGTAGCGAGCCCACACACTCAGCCGGTTCATCAACTCATCGTACGCGTAGTTGTAGCCTTGAACGCACGTCTGTTCGCTTTTCTAATTCCCTTCCGAGATCCAATCGTTAGCTCGCGACCCCCAGATCTGATCAGGAGCCGCCGTTTCACCGGCGAACTTGGTTCTCCAATCTCCACTCGAGAAGTCATCCATACCGTGGCATCGCCGAGTGTACCGTACTGACACACCCAGGTACATCACGTTGCCGGTGCAAGTCTGCTTCGCATCATCGCCAAGCGCCCATGCCATGCCGACGTTGATCCAACTGATTTAAGGTAAACCATATTATTATGTCCCTATCAACTAACTAAGTAATTTGTCCTTGCAAATATGACGCATAGCTTTTACACTGTTAAACTTATGATATACATTTTTCTTATTTCAACAGTGTGTTTGTGTGTATAAACTATTTCAGATAAATATTGGTTTTGAATTGATTCAGGCATATATACACGGACTAGCAAATTGTGTGTGCATTGCAACAAATCCAAAATAAACTGGTACTAAAGTTGAAAAAAAGATCATCCTGTTAATAATATGTATCACTAAAAATATGTTAGAATTCATCCAAAGTATATCCCTCTTTACGATGTGGGCAAGAGTTCAGGCGTTTGGAGAGACTAAGGGCCTGTTCGGCAACTCCCCAGCGCCAAGAAATCCTCAAATCTGGCTTCCCGATCTGGCTTCCAGCTTCCCGACGAAAATTAAGCAACAGGAAAACCGTTCGGCACTAGAACTCCCCGATCCAGTCGCTCGTGTTGGGCTTCTAGCGGCCTAGCCCATTAAGCTCATTTCTGGCCTGGTAGGGACGAACTGTTTCGTTTCTTTCATCGCACGAACCGTTTTCTTCCACTTCGCGGTGGCAGCTCTCTGTAAATAACGTCAACTCCAGGATTTCCGATTCTGGGATCGCCGAAACCGCCGCTCCGGTTTTTTGTACGTAGACGCTGCTTCGATCCGGGAAGTCAGCTTCTTGGAGCCGGGCTGTTCGGGCCAGCTCTGCTCGCGGATACGCGGAAGCTGGGAGCTGGCGAGATCCCGAACAGGCCCTAAGGGATTTTCTGCAAACAAGGTTTGGAGTAGTGGGAGCCTCTTTTCAAAAACATAACCTACCTCGCATGTGTTAGATGCAGACCGATGATAAAAAGTAGATGATGACACACACACACACCATCATCATCAACAGAGTCTTTTATAGAAGTAGATATTTTGATTATTGTTTTTAGTGATGGTTATACTTAGGGGCCCCGAGTTTTGGCTTCGCCCCGGACCCCCAAAATCTCCAGACCGGCCCTGACAACAACAACAACAAACCTTTTCTTGTGAAGAAGCTCAACCGAAATTTTGTAGGACATGCTTGGATATATACAAACCAAACATACTCTTCGTTATGTACCGCCCACCGGGCATCCATATGCATGCCTTGCGGTCATAGTACGTTGTTTTTGAAAGAAAGGGTGTTCCCCTCGATTTCATCAAGGAAACCATAGATCTGGTCATAGTACTGTTGGTTGTACTCCGGTAAACTCGCCAATCACCGTTGGTTGCACCCCAGCTCACCTGCGGTTAGTTCGTATTTGTGTGTGACAATGAAGCTAATTTCGACTAGGGTTAGGAAGGTCGGTGCATGCGATCGTGCTCGTGGGCAAGGGGTGGGGAGATTATGTTACTTCGCTCAGGAGAGTCGTATTTTGTGGAGTGACGCATCCAGGGCAGGATAAGCATCAAATATGATTTCGCTACAACATACCGACCGTGTGTACGCAACAAACATATATGTGTGACTCCTGCTGGAATTTTGTCTATTTTGGGCCAGCCCAATAACAGTTTTAGAAATTCCTAATAAATCCTAGAGGCCCACGCAGCCCATTCGTGCAAGGCAAGAGATGAAACTAAAGTTTAGTCCCACATTGCTAGTTTAGAGGGAGTTGGACCTCTTTATAAGGAAGGTTCTTTCCCCACATGTATGAGCATGAGAATAAGAGGGACATCCACGCGCGCTCATCCTCCTTCGCCCGCCTCGTCACGGTTGCGGGAACGAGCCGGCTGCTGGCTGTTCGCTTCATCTTCGTCACTTCGTTTCTTTCACCTTCAGGACAGTAGGCAACGCCCTGGACTCCGACGACGACTACTGACATGGCTCCCGAGGACACCGATCCCAAGTCCGGTGCTACTGTTGCTGCTGCTGTCCCATACATGTTCTTATTTTTCCTGTTAGAAGTTCTGCCACAGTTTCTTGTTCTACTTCATATATGCAACTTGGTGTACTGTCTGCTCTAGAGATGTTCGGTTCTAGTTTATATTTGCAGATGTTATTTACCTTCTCTCTGTCAAATCGCACGACTTGTTCTATCTCTGCTATTTTAGTCATGCTTTATCTAGTATTTCTGTTAATAAAATCATATGGTAAACTGCTAATATTTCCAACAATCCAAAAGCTTTATTATAGGCAATTTACCCCAAGTGGTTTTGCTGCTTCCATGAGACCTACTATGTTTGAGGGTATCCACTATAAGAGGTGGCGCGTGAGAGCAGTTTTATAGTTTCAAACCATGAGTTGCTATGATGCCACTCTTGGCAAACCTGAAGGAGAGCATGATGCTCAACAGGCACAAGCTTTTCAGAAAATGGATACCTTGTTTAAGGCTGGTCTCTTGAGTGTTCTTGGTGAGAACATAGTTGATGCTTATGCGTCAATTGATAATGGAAAAGATATGTGGGATGCACTCGAGGCCAAGTTTGGAGTCTCGGATGCTGACACTGAGCTGTACATCATGGAGCAATTCTATGACTACAGGATGACTGAAGAGCGCTCTGGGGTTGAGCAAGCTCATGAGATACAGTCATTTGCTAGAGAACTTGAGCACTTCAATTGTATCCTACCAGACAAGTTTATTGCCGGAGGTATCATCACTAAGCTTCCTCCCACATGGAGGAACTTTGCTACCTTACTGAAGCATAAGAGGCAGGATTTTTCCGTTCCGGATCTCTTGGTACTCTTGATGTGGAAAAAAAGGCGAGAGCAAAGGACAACCGTGCTCGAGGTATTGAGGGAGGTTCTAGTGCCAATCTGGTACAGAAGAAGAACTTCTAGCCCCACAAGTTCAAGAACAAGGGCAAGTTTGATGTTAAAGCAAAGTTTGATGGGAAGAACAAGGTTGTGCAGCACATGAACTTCAAGAAGAAGAATGACAAGAAGAAATGTGTTTGTCATGTGTGTGGGGATCCTGATCATTGGGCTCCTAGTTGCCCTAATCGCTATGACAAGCGTCATCCTAGGAAAGGCGGGAAGACCCTAATGTTGTCATTGGAGACACTGACATGAAGGATGCTAGGTATGGTATATTTCTCACTATTCTTTCAGTATGTCATTCTCCTGATTGGTTGATTGACACGGGTGCTAATGTGCATGTATGCGGTGATATTTCCATATTTTCGTCTTATCAGACTGCAGGGGCTTCAACCGTGTTGATGGGAAATGGTTCAAGTGCTTCTGTTCGTGGTGTTGGCACGGTCGATCTGAAATTTACTTTGAAGGAAATATGCCCTAGAGGCAATAATAAAGTTATTATTTATTTCCTTATTTCATGATAAATGTCTATTATTCATGCTAGAATTGTATTAACCGGAAACATAATACATGTGTGAATATATAGACAAACAGAGTGTCACTAGTATGCCTCTACTTGACTAGCTTGTTAATCAAAGATGGTTATGTTTCCTAACCATGAACAAAGAGTTGTTATTTGATTAACGGGATCACATCATTAGTTGAATGATCTGATTGACATGACCCATTCCGTTAGCTTAGCACCCGATCGTTTAGTATGTTGCTATTGCTTTCTTCATGACTTATACATGTTCCTATGACTATGAGATTATGCAACTCCCGTTTACCGGAGGAACACTTTGTGTGCTACCAAACATCACAACGTAACTGGGTGATTATAAAGGTGCTCTACAGGTGTCTCCAAAGGTACTTGTTGGGTTGGCGTATTTCGAGATTAGGATTTGTCACTCCGAATGTCGGAGAGGTATCTCTGGGCCCTCTCGGTAATGCACATCACTTAAACCTTGCAAGCATTGCAACTAATGAGTTAGTTGCGAGATGATGTATTACGTAACGAGTAAAGAGACTTGCCGGTAACGAGATTGAACTAGGTATTGGATACCGACGATCGAATCTCGGGCAAGTAACATACCGATGACAAAGGGAACAACGTATGTTGTTATGCGGTCTGACCGATAAAGATCTTCGTAGAATATGTAGGAACCAATATGGGCATCCAGGTCCCGCTATTGGTTATTGACCGGAGACGTGTCTCGGTCATGTCTACATTGTTCTCGAACCGTAGGGTCCGCACGCTTAAGGTTTCGATGACAGTTATATTATGAGTTTATGAGTTTTGATGTACCGAAGGAGTTCGTAGTCCCGGATGAGATCGGGGACATGACGAGGAGTCTCGAAATGGTCGAGACGTAAAGATCGATATATTGGACGACTATATTCGGAGTTCGAAAATGTTCCGAGTGATTCGGGTATTTTTCGGAGTACCGGAGAGTTACGGGAATTCGCCGGGGAAAAGTATTGGGCCTTATTGGCCCTGCGGGAAAGAGAGAGGGGCTGCCTGGGGCAGGCCGCGCGCCCCCCCAAGGCCTAGTCCGAATTGGACTAGGGGGAGGGGCCGCACCCCCTCCTTCCTTCCCTTCTCTCTTCCCCTTTCTTGTCTCGTACTCCTAATACATGGAAGGACTACTAGTTGGACTAGGAAAGGGGGAATCCTACTCCCGGTGGGAGTGGGACTCCCCATGGCGCGCCCCTCCTAGGGCCGGCCTCCTCCTCCCTCCCTCCTTTATATACGGGGCAGGGGGCACCCCATGGACACACAAGTTGATCATCGTGATCGTTCCTTAGCCGTGTGCGGTGCCCCCCTCCATGATATTACACCTCGGTCATATTGTAGCGGTGCTTAGGCGAAGCCCTGCGATGGTTGAACATCAAGATCGTCACCACGCCGTCGTGCTGACGAAACTCCTCCCCGAAGCTTTGCTGGATCGAAGCCCGGGGTGCGTCATCGAGCTGTACGTGTGTCAAGAACTCGGAGGTGCCGGAGTAACGGTGCTTGGATCGGTTGGACCGGGAAGACGTACGACTACTTCCTCTACGTTGCGTCAACGCTTCCGCTTCGGTCTACGAGGGTACGTAGACAACACTCTCCCCTCTCGTTGCTATGCATCACCATGATCTTGCGTATGCGTAGGAAATGTTTTTGAAATTACTACGTTTCCCAACATACTTCGGGGAAGATCATGTGGCTGAAGAACGTGCATTATGTCCCCTCCGTCAATAAAAATCTTGTTAGCGGATCTCTTCTGTGTAGAGATGGCTACAAGCTTGTCTTTGAGTCGAATAAATTTGTAATATCTAAGTATGGAACCTTTGTTGGTAAAGGCTATGAGTCAGGAGGCCTGTTTTGTTTATCCTTATCAGACATTTGCAATAAAGTTGTTAATCATGTTTGCAATAATAGTGAATTAAACGTGTGGCATTCACGTCTCTGTCATGTTAACTTTGGTTGCATGTCGCGACTAGCGAAGTTAAACTTAATCCCTAGTTTCACCATTGTCAAGGGATCTAAGTGTCAAGTGTGTGTGCAAGCTAAGCAACCTCATAAGTCTCATGTGACTGCGGAAACGAGAAATCTTGCACCATTAGAGCTCATACATTCAGATCTATGTGAAATGAATGGTGTTTTGACAAAAAGTGGAAAGAAGTAGTTTATGACGTTAATTGATGAATCCACTAGATACTGTCATGTGTATCTTCTCAAATCTAAGGATGAGGCTTTGAACTATTTCAAGATCTATAAAGCTGAAGCGGAAAATGAACTTGATCGGAAGATCAAGAGGCTTAGGTCTGATCGTGGTGGAGAGTATTTCTCAAATGAATTTGACTCCTTTTGTGCGGAACATGGTATAATCCATGAGAGGACGCCTCCCTATTCACCTCAGTCAAATGGGGTGGCCGAAAGAGAGAACCATACTCTAACTGATTTGGTTAACGCCATGTTAGACACCTCGGGTCTCTCCAAGGCATGATGGGGGGAGGCGATATTGACAGCATGTCATGTTCTAAACCGAGTTCCCACAAAGAACTAAGAGATAACTCCATTCGAGGAATGGGAGAAGAAAAGGTTAAACTCTCTTATCTATGAACCTAGGGTTGTTTGGCGAAAGTCAATGTGCCAATTCCAAAGAAACGGAAGTTGGGACCAAAAACTATGGATTGTGTTTTCCTTGGATATGCTTTTCATAGCATTGGTTATAGATTCTTGGTTGCAAAACCTGAGGTACCTGACATGCATGCCGGTACGATCATGGAGTCGAATGATGCGACTTTCTTTGAAGATATCTTTCCCATGAAGGATATGGCTACCTCATCTAATCAGGAGATGCCTAGTTCATCGAATCAGGAACCAGTTACAATTACTGAACCTGCCATTTCGATGGAACACTTTGAAAGTCCTGTGGAGGAGAAAAATTAAATTCCTACTAGGAGCAAGAGACAGAGGACTGCAAAGTCTTTTGGTGATGATTTTCTTGTGTATCTCATAGATGACACTCCCAGTTCTATTTCAGAGGCCTATGCATCTGAAGATGCTAACTACTGGAAGGAAGCAGTTCATAGCGAGATGGATTCCATCTTGGCGAATGAAACTTGGGAGATAACTGATCATCCTTATCGGTGCAAACCTATAGGATGCAAATGGGTACTCAAGAAGAAGCTTAGGCCTGGTGGTACTATTGAAAAGTACAAGGCTCGGCTCGTGGCTAAGGGTTATACCCAAAAGGAAGGTGAAGACTTCTTTGATACTTACTCACCTGTGGCTCGACTGACCACTATTCAAGTTCTACTTTCACTAGCTGCCTCACATGGTCTTCTCGTTCATCAAATGGATGTTAAGACTGCTTTCCTAAATGGAGAGTTGGACGAGGAAATTTATATGGAACAACCAGATGGGTTTGTAATAGATGGTTAGGAAAGGAAAGTGTGCAAGTTGCTGAAGTCTTTGTATGAACTCAAGTAAGCACCCAAACAGTGGCATGAGAAGTTTGAAAGAACTTTAACAGCTGCAGGCTTTGTTGTGAATGAAGCTGACAAATGTGTGTACTATCGCCATGTTGGGGGCGAGGGAGTTATCCTTTGCTTGTACGTTGATGACATACTGATTTTCGGAACAAATCTGAAGGTTATTAAGGAGGTCAAGGATTTCCTATCTCGTTGCTTTGAGATGAAGGATTTAGGAGTGGCTGATGTCATTCTGGACATCAAGTTGTTGAGAGACGATGATGGTGGGATTACATTGCTTCAATCTCACTATGTGGAAAAGATCTTGAGTCGCTTTGGCTAAAGTGACTGCAAGCCCTCTCCAACACCATATAATGCTAGTGTGTTGCTTCGAAAGAATCGAAGAATTGCTAGAGACCAATTGAAATATTCTCGGATTATTGGCTCACTTATGTACTTAACCAGTGCTACAAGACTTGACATCTCTTTTACTGTTAGCAAACTGAGCCAGTTTGTCTCAAAAACCAGGAGATGTGCATTGGAAAGCTCTAGAGAGAGTTTTGCGTTATTTGAAAGGCACTGCGAATTACGGAATTCACTACACCGGGCACCCAAAGTTGCTTGAAGGGTATAGTGACTCAAACTGGATCTCAGATGCTGATGAGATAAAGGCCACGAGCGGATATGTATTCACTCATGGAGGTGGAGCTGTTTCTTTGGAAGTCTTGCAAGCAGACCATCTTAATGGGGTCAACAATGGAAGCAGAACTCACAGCACTAGATACAGCTACGGTCGAAGCAGATTGGCTTCGCCGGCTCTCGAGTGACTTACCGGTTGTTGAGAAACCTGTACCGGGAATCCTTATGAACTGCAACAATCAAACTATGATCACAAAAGTGAGCAGCTCAAAGGATAACATGAAGTCATCAAGACACGTTCAGAGAAGGTTAAAGTCTGTCAGGAAAATGAGAAACTCCAAAGTTATTGCATTGGATTATATCCAAACGTCTAAAAATTTGGCAGATGCTTTTATTAAGGGTTTATCATGTAATGTGATAGATAATGCATTGAGGGAGATGGGTATGAGACCCACAATATGAGTTGTTCATAGTGGTAACATATTCTTTGTGATCGGAGATCCCGTGAATTAGATGTGGAAGAGAAGTTGTTGGTCAACTGAGAGGAGAGTATCCTTACTATTAAAAATACCACTCCATGAAGATGCAATACTCTCCTAAATCTGCATGGCAGGTTGATGTATATGTTAATGTGTTCTTAGTGGCTCTTTGAAGCAGAGATGTTGTCCTGCAGAACATCTTTTGAAGAACGCACCTATATGAGTTTGATTGTTAAACGTTGCAATCTATGAGAGTAGGGTTCTCTCTAGTAAACTCATGAAATGTCTCGGATTATGACGCATAAGCTCCACCCGCGGGGAAGACCCACGGTAGCCACGTATCGGTCAAGACTTTGTGTGAAGCTAGATTCGCAGAAAACTTGCAGTTCAAGGCCCAATCCATTGTTCAAGTTGCTTAGTAGTGTAGCATAGAGTTCTAGGTGGAAGTTATACTTAACAATCTCCACTGCGGTACCGGTATATAAAATAGTGTTTTGGAACCAAAGGCAAATTTTGTGTGCCTCTGGGATCTGGTGGGGGATTGCTGGAATTTTGTCTATTTTGGGCTAGCCCAATAGCAGTTTCAGAAATTCCTAATAAATCCTAGAGGCCCACGCAGCCCATTCATGCAAGGCAAGAGGTGGAGCTAAAGTTTAGTCCCACATTGCTAGTTTAGAGGGAGTTGGACCTTTTTATAAGGGAGGTTCTTTCCCCACATGTATGATCATGAGAACAAGAGGGACATCCACGCGCGCTCCTCCTCCGCCGCCCGCCTCGCCACGCCTCGTCACGACACGACGCGACGCGGGTTGCGGGAATGAGCCGAGTCGATGTCTAATTTTTTGCCACGCACGACGGGTATATGAAAGGCCACACGGAAGCTGAAATTTTTTTGCGATAGTGGAGTTTGAATGCGAATGGTGCAGCCCTTCGGCTGCTGGCTGTTCGCTTCATCTTCGTGTCTTCGTTTCACCTCTGTGCTGCCCTCTCGCCTCCTTCTCTTGCGCCTATAAAAGGGAGGTCGCTCCTCTCAGAGAGACGCACCAGAACTCATTCTTCATCTCGCCACCAGTTCCTGAACACTGCGCTGCTGCTACGATCTTCCTCATCCCGGCTTGCGGCGTGCATCGCAGGTCGGGACAGTAGCCCTCCGAAACCACACCTCTTTGAGTCCTGTACGGGAGAAGGGTGACAAGGTTTTTGGGGAGCGCTCTGCGTGACTACTGACTTCTTAGTCACGGACGCCCAGGACTCCGACGACGACTACTTCCCCGATGTTGACAACCTCCTCGACGACATGGCTACCGAGGACACCGATTCCAAGTCCAGTGCTACTGTTGCTGCTGCTGTCCCGTACATGTTCTTGTTTTTCCTGTTAGAGGTTCTGCCACAGTTCCTTGTTCTAGTCTTTGCCCTAGACATGATAGGTTCTACTTCATATATGCAACTTGGTCTACTGTCTGCTCTAAAGATGTTCGGTTCTAGTTTTTATTTGCAGATGTTATTTACCTTCTCTCTGTCAGATCGCATGACTTGTTATACTCTGCTATTTTAGTCATGCTTTATCTAGTATTTCTGTTAATAAAATCATATGGTAAAGTCCTAATATTTCCAACAACTCCAACATACTGAAATGACTTACGTAACAACAAAGGGCGTGGCTAGATCTCAGTAGACTGAGACTTAAGCAAGTCCCAGTCAAGTGATACAATAAATAAAAGAACGAAAGAAAAAGTAAAAGAATTTTTTGCACGGATCTCCACGTAAAATCTCATGGATATAGCATCGACTGAGACTTCGACTATGATTTAGTACTCCCGAACAACAAAAGTTCGCAAACAAAAGGCTAGCCTGATTCTTACCTACAATATTTACAAACTCTATGGAGCATGACATTTTAAAATTATGAATAATAAAACACATGGCCGAGATGTCTTTGAGTTCATGTGCAAGAATTCTGGCACATGCCTTCTCGTATTGATGCTAAAAAACAGTTGTTGGCTGAAAAGTTGAAGTACCTAAAAAAAACTGGGAAAATGTAGAAAAACGTGTTCTCACTTTTCCCCTTCGTTTCTCTCTTGATCTAGAATTTGCAGCCCCTCGTTTGGCCGATTCCGGGTGCTTGCGTTGACAGTCAATGTCGACAACTTCTTTGACAAGGTAGGAGTAGGATATCAAATTTGTATTTCTGGGGTAACTATTTTTAAGGATGAATACAAAGTAGGATTAATATTGATCTGAAAGCTAGTTTTTAGAGAACAATTTGGAAGATGCTCGATTTTTTGGTGAACAATCCTCCGGGCTTTATTGATCATAAAAAAAATGTAGTGATACAAATGAGCTTATGGGCCCCGACTCAACGTAAAGATAACCAAAAGAGATTGTGAGCTCCGACATTCAAGTTTATACTTTCAAACAAAAATGTACTTGATAAATGCAGAAGCGTCACATGTTCTTTCACAAACCATAACGAGTGAACGTTTGCTTTGGCGCGACACAACACTAGCCCTCTGATCGTATGCATGAATCTCAACGCGGCAACAACATGACAACCCTGTGGTGCAAAACCGTCCGCTTCATAGCTAACTTGTGTGAAAATGGCACAAACATTCACTTCATCGCTCCTTTCTGCGCGGTGCGACTCGCACCACTTTTTCATGTCCTCCCAAGTAGCTGCTTAATATTTTCCTCCGGACCCCATTAGGCGACAACCTTTCAGTTTTTTTGTGTGCAAATAGATCTCGAACAAGTGGCTATTGATAGCATGGCAATTTATAAGTTTCAGTCTTTTGAACATGACAATTATCTAAGCTATAGCATGAAAAATTCCTGAAAACATGACATTTCTCTAATATACCACTTAAATTCCTACAAATATCATGAAAAAGTGACTATTTTTATAGCATGGCAACTTCAATATTTTAAAGCGGTAATTCCTGAACATGGTGGCAACACAACTTTGTGTTGCCACCATGGGAGGACAACAGAAAACATGTGACAACCTTCTCCAGCATGGCAATTCTACATGTTGTGGCAATTATCTCTGTTGTAGCGTTGCAAATCCTAACAAACATGTGGGGACCTTCTCCCTTTGTGGCAATTCTCCGCTATAGTGCTAGACCATCGCCATGTTCTAGATCTGTAACATGGCAATTCTCTATATTGCAGCATGGCAATTTCTAAACATACATGGCAGTTTTCTCTCGTGCAGCATGAAAATTCTCTCTGCTACAACATGTCATTTTCTCTGTGCTATGGCATGACAATTCTTTTTTAGAAGGAACGTTTCAAAGGTTTTAAGGAGGGGTAGCGGTGTGCGAAGGGAGGGAGCAATCATGGTCTGATAGTGGACACCAGAGAGGAACTGGATTGGCCTTGAGCTAGCACTTGTCACTCGCATGGGCCTCACAGTGTGAACGACGTCATCCACTCGCTGGATCCTTCCAGCGAGCATGGTATGTAGTGCTGGGGCAGTAGGGAGCGTACATCTACACACTATGAGAGTCTTTTTTAAAAAACATGGCATGCTGATGTTCTTGAGAGTGCTCGCTAGCGGCACACAAATGATATTTATTGCTCACATGACTCGCCCACTGGCGTCCATAAATGGACCGACCCATTAGAGGCAGCCGAGCGCTTCGGGAGCATTTGCTTTGGTTGATTTTAGGAAGCTTCTCACATGGTTTTGAAAAGTTCATGGGCCATTTCTTGTTCCATTTTTTTGTGTTTTCTTTGCTATTTTTATTGTTTTTCTTTTTCTTTCCTTTTTTGTTATTTGGTATTTTTTGTTTTCATTTTTTTCATTCTTGTCTCTTTGTAAAATATTTTTAAAATTCATGAACATTTGAAAATTCATGATTTTTTCAAATTGATGAAATATTCTTATTTTCATACGCCTCCAGAATGGAGCCAGGTTTCACTATTTAGCATAATGGAAAAATAGTTAGATACAACCCACACATAGATAAAAAGAAAAAAGGAAAAACAAATGTTACTGCAAATAGCACTTACAACCCTACCAACAACTGGGACTACTAGGACCAACATACAACCAAGCAACACACCGTACAAGAGATGCACATCTCCAAATGACAGTTTACAAGATTAAGAAACCACTAGGCCGGCCCAGTTGATTAAGTGTGATTAGTCGACCTTTTGACACATAGAGCGTCAAATATAGTTTTCTGCCTTTCTTTTCCTGGCCTGCTACACGCTATATTTTTTGCCCGAGCAATGTGCGCACCAGGCCGAGCTGCCTTCTGCGAAATCCTTTTTGTTTTTCAAGCAGAAAAAAAATCAGTACCACCTATAAAATATGGGTGAACTGATTAAAAAAATCGGAGAAACACACCTCGCTTTAATAGTAGGTATAGATGTAGCCAAAGTGTATCTCTTTCATCGTCCACAAGAAAAGCTCCTTCTCCTCCTGTCGGTGCCGTCGCCGGTCCTCTCCATCTCTAATGGCCTTTGGGCCATAGAAGTGCGAAGGTTCTTGGTCCCCGTCGGTGGGAGGCACCCCATCCATGTTAGATTCAGCGTCTTGGTTGGGGCTGTGTGGCGACGGTGGTGTCCCTTAGTAAGAATAATGTCCCCCACTTTCTATTCCCATCGCGATGGTCCGTCTAGTATCGTCAGAGGGCGTGTGGAGCCGTGTCTCCGTCGGCTCTCGCGGAATTCGGTTGGAGCTGGTCTTCGGTGGATTTATTTCGACACGGTGTTCGTTCGTCTTCATTTGAATGTGTATAGGTTTGATCCTTCTGATCTACAGCTTTCTTCATTGGCAATAGTTGCTGCTTTGGTGCGCTGGTCCTATGGGGTCTTAGTAGGACGTTTTCCCGACTGTCTACTAGAATAAGGGTTGCCCAGCTCCAGTGAGGGAGGAGCGACGACAGTGGCGCACCTTCGGCTCGCTGAAGTGCTTATAGTCGTCGTTAGGTGGCCCACATACATAGTTGTAATTTTTATTACATCTGTTGTTCTTTGTACTGCCATGATTGAAAATAATTAGAAGTTTCTAGCAAACAAAAAAGATTAAGAAACCACAGTAGCCAGCCAAACGCTCTTTTAACCATTCTTTACGTATTCAAATTCGTGAATACTCTTACAATGTGCAAATGTTTTTTGAATCTGTATGAACAGTTTTTCAATTCAAATTGACGTATATTTTCCTAAATCATGAACTCTTTGCAAATCTGGAACATATTTTAAATTCCTGAATATTTATCAAAAAAATGTGAAAATCTTTTAAACTTGTGAAATTTTGAAGTTTTCCTTTTTTCCAAATGCTTGAATATCTATAAATTCATGATTTGGATTCAAATTCATGAACATTGTAAAAATTTTTGCCAATATTTTATGTAAAATCCTTAAATATTTTAAATGACATAATGCTTGGGAAAGATCACAATTAGGACAACAATTTTTGAATTATGCATAACTTGCTAGCACAAAAAATATTGAATGTGCATAACTGGCTAGTACAACGAACGTAGCTGCTTGCTGCCCTTCAAAAAATGGGAGGAGAGAAGTTGCATGGTTTTGCCTAGAGCGAGGGTTAATAAAGAGAGTCGAGCGGGCCACACATTTAAAAGTGGCTTCATGCAAGATTTACATAGCGCCAAATTGCTGGGCATTCGCAAGATTTACATTGGCGTGCTATTTATGAGAGCAATTAACTAGAAGGTACCCTGCGGGAGGACAGGTCCTATGCGCCGCATTTGCGCCAAATTGCTGGGCATTCGCATAGGGCTACTCGTTCGCGGGCTTAGTGGGCCTATCTCGCTAGCGACAAGTACATAACACCAAAATCACTAGTCAAGTAGTACTCCTTGCGGAGATCACTCCAACTTCTCCAGGTTGCGACAAGTGGCACGCTGCATGTGCGCCACTTGTCGCAACCTGGAAGTTTTCCTTTTTTTCTAGATCCGTTTATTCAAAACGTTTTATCTCTTAAACCGTGTGTCCAAATCTTGAACTGCTTTCGCCGTTGAATTCCTCGCGTCGAGATCTTCAAAACTAGATCCCATGTTGATAGGTTTTGACGAATTTTTTTCACGAAAAAACCGGACGAAAAAAACCAACGAAAAAACAGAACCGGTAACACGGTTTTTTCCCTTTCCAAAAGAGGCACGCCCGTGCCTCTGACGAAATCACAACCGTGCCTCTCGTGAAGCAAAACCGTGCCTCTCGCAAAATAAAAAAACAGAAAACGCGTTTTTTCCCTTTCCGAAAGAGGCACGCCCGTGCCTCTCGCGAAAGCACACCCGTGCCTCTCGCGGAAGCAAAACCGTGCCTCTCGCGAAAGAAGAAAAAATAGAAAACGCGTTCTCTTCCCTTTTCGAAAGAGGCACGCCTGTGCCTCTCGCAAAAGCACAACCGTGCCTCTCGCGGAAGCAAAACCATGCCTCTCGCAAAAGAAAAAAACAGAAAACGCGTATTTTTTTCCTTTCCGAAAGAGGCACGCCCGTGCCTCTCGCGAAGCAAAACCATGCCTCTCACGAAAGAAAAAAAAACAGAAAACACGTTTTTTTCCATTTCCAAGAGGCACGGCCTTGCCTCTCGTGAAAGCACAATCGTGCCTCTCGCGAAAACAAAACCGTGACTCTCGCGAAAAAAATGTGTTTTTGTGCCAAAAAAATTATTTTTTCGAAAAAAATTGGTCGAAAAGCTAGGAAACACCGGTAGAAACCAAAACGTCAAAAAAAACATTTAAAAAGCTGAAAATGCGCGGAAAAATAAAAAAACAAAATCCGGAGGAAGCGCCCAGAGCGCGACACGTGGCAAATGGCTGAGAGCACGCCAAGTGGCGCTGATCGTTGTGAGGCTCCCGAAGGAGCGCTCGTAAATTAGTTGCTCCCACATAACACTGAAATAAAAAAAGATTGCGCTGCCACGAATTGAAGCTGGTTCTTATTCAGCGCATTAATCGCCCGTTACAGGCATTCCTGCTAGCGGGCGCATACCCCCCTTGTCACGTTGGGCCGACCCAGTTTTTCCTTTTTTTTTTCTCTTTTCCAAACTCCAAAAAATATGGTAGAGATGGGTTTCGAACCCGCGACCGCGAGTTTACACTAGAGCGACACAACCAATCGACCAATTCAGTGAGTTTGGTTACATACATGTTTTCCTGCTTATTTTTTCTGCTTTTCCATTTTTACTTTCCCTTTTTTTCTTTTACAAATTCGTGAAACTAGTTTTATTCATGATTTTTTTTTCTGCAAATCGATGAACTTTTTTGAGAAATTAGGTGAACGTTTTTTCAAATTCGGTGAACCTTATGTCAAATTCGATGAACCATTTTCAAATTCGGTGAACATTTTTTAAAATTTGAAGACCTTTTTTCAAATTTGATGAACTTTTTTTCAAATTTATTGAACTTTTTCTGATTCTATGAACTTTTTTCAAACTCGATGAACTTTTTTCAAATTTGATGAACTTATTTTCAAATTCGATGAACTTTTTTCAAAATGGATGAACTTTTTTCTTGAAATTTAATGAACTTATTTTCAAGTTCGATGAACTTTTTTCTAAGAACGAGAGTATATACTGTTGTAAGCCAGTTTTTTTCTAAGAAACGCAATCTATACTGTACAGTTTTTAGAATGGAAAAAAATGGTCAAGCGGGAGTCAGCGATGCAGCGAGCAGCGGCTGCCAGCGATGGAGCGGGCATTTCCTATTTGGCGCTGCAGGCGTCGGTTATAGCTCTTTCCGCAAACCGGCGCCTGCAGCGGCGCTAGCTGGGCTCGGCCCAACTACCCTTTCCCCCTGTTTTCGAAACCAAAAAAGGAGAGTTAGCGAAAGCGTGCACAGCCAGGAATCGAACCAAACGATCTCTCAGTTGATAGAAAACTCTACAGACCACAACGCCACGGCCCTCAGTCGTGAATACATGCCTCCTTTCCATCTTTTCTTGTTTTCTGTTTTTTTCTTAAATGCGTGAAATGTTTACAAATAGACGATTTCTAATTTGTGAACTTTTTCTGTATACCGATGAACCTCTTTCAATTCGATGAACTTTTTTTCAATTTCAATGATTTTTTTTCAAACTCGATTAACTTTTCTTGAAAGTGAATGAACTTTTAAACATTTTTCTGAACTTATTCTAAAAATCGATGAACTTTTTCAAATTCCAGTGAACTTTTTTCAATCGGACGAACTTTTTATCAAATCGAATGAACTTTTTTTGATTCGATGATTTTTTTTCCAAATCCAATGAACTATTTTTAATTTGATTAACTTTTTATAATTTGATGAACTTTTTTCAAATCCTATGAACTTTTTCAAAATTGATGAACTTTTTTCAGATTTCTGAACTTTATTGTTCAAAATCGATGAACTTTTCTTAATAATATATGACCCTTTTTTTTCACAAACATATTCAAAATTGTAAACAAACGGAGGCCGGTCTTTTCCCTGAAGCAGAAGCGCAGCACAGACCAAAAAAAGCCAGCGATGCGAGTTAGTTTTTCTTCAGCGAGCGAGCGAGGGAACCGAAGAGGGAGCGAGGGAGGGATCTTCTCTTAACGGGCCGCGGCTCATGGCTGGTCGCTGTAGGCGCCAGTTCTCCAACGGGCGCCTGCAGCGCCTAATAGGAGCTCCCGATGGAGTGAGCAGCGGCATCCAGCGATCGAGGGAACGAGCGTGCGCTGCTGGGCCAGGCCCATGCTAGCGACACAGCGGGCGCTGGAATTGCCAGCGGGCGCTGAAGGCGCCAAGGAGGAGCTCTCCCAATTGAACCCAGGCCCGGTTGCTCGAGAGCATAAGACTCTAACCAGTTGAGCTAGTGACCTTTAATGATAATAGTACAGCCCAAACATTAAGAAACTCACACGCTGATCCGAATATTTTTAAAAATTCGAACGCAATTTTTTTCAAAAACAAAACAAGAATATTTTACAAAATAGGGACATTTTTCAAAATTGTTAAGATTCTTGAGAAACCTCAAACATATTTAAACACGCAAATGAATTTTTGAGAAGCGAACATTTTTTAAAAAGGAACATTTTCTAAATTACCCAAAAAACTGGACAGGAACAATTTTACAAAAGCAGGAACATTTTTCAAATTCCAAAACAAAATTTGTAAACACGAACCACTTTTGCACGCGAACAATTTTTGAATTTCCCAAACATTTTTTGAAAACAAGAAGGTTTTGGAATTTGTGAATTTTTTTAAAGCACGAATATTTTAGGAATCTTGAGAACAAATTTCGAAGCGGGATTTTTTAAAAGCATGAACATTTTTTGAATTATAAGAACAAATTTTGAAACAGAGATTAATTTTAGAAAATCCTGAACAAATTTGGAAGCGTGACGTTTTTTGAATACGTGAACAAATAATTGAAATCCAGTACATTTTCTGCATGTCGAAAGTTTTGAACTTTTTTGTGTAGTGAGAACAATTTTTGAATAACATTTGTTTCGAAAATTGAATACTTTTTGAAAGCATGAACGTTTTGGACTTTGTGAATAATTTTTAAAAGCACAAACTTTTTTTGAACCCTGAGAACAAATTTCGAAACAGACAACAATTTTGAAAAATCCTTAACAAATTTGGAAGCCTGAATGTTTTTGAATACGTGAAGAAAAAAAATTGAAATGCAGTACATTTATTTAATTTGGAAAGTTTTGAATTTTTGTGTGTAATAGAACAATTTTTGAATTGTGAGAACATTTTTTTGGAAACATAAACAAATCTTGAATATTTTGAAAAAGGTTTGGAAAAAAGAGAAGAAAATAAAAATAAATCAAAAACCAAAGAAAGAAAATTTGTTGAGAAGAGAAATTAACTTGAAAAGGAAAACTGAAAGGAAACAAGAAAGTAACGAAAAGAAAAGAAAAAGGAAGCAGAAAAGGGAAGAAGGAAAAAACAGAAAGAGTAAAAAAAGAAAAAACCCGGTTTAGGAACCTTCTCGATGGTTCCCAAAATCAGTAAGAACCGGCTGGGAACGCTCTGGAATGATCCCAAAACCGGAACCTGTAGGTGCCCAAAAGATGGGCTGGCCCAAATCGCTCGCTAGTCGCATCCCCTTGTGCGTTTGGTCGACACTTTGCCGGAGCATGCGGCAAATAGGAAATTCCCTGCAGGAGCCTCGCAAATGTCATTTTTGTGGGCCGTGAGCATGCCAAATGATGCGTCCGGCTGTCGTAAGTGTCGCATGTTGGGCATTCCCTCTATATTTTTATTTGTTAGTTTTCTTTTTACACATTTTCAGGTTTTAGATTTTTTTTGGCTTTCGGTTTTAGGGTTTTCCTAGGTTTGGAGAAAAATAATTCTTGAACTTATTTTTGCATGAATTTTTTTGCTTCCGCGAGAAGGGCACATGCTTGTTTCCGCGAGAAGCATGATTGTGCTTCTCAGAAAAAACGAAAAAACAAGGTTTTTTTTGCGTGATTTCTTTTTTGCGTCCGCGAGAAGCACATATTTCCTTTTTGTGGAGGCATGTGCTTCTCAAAAAATAAAAATAATCGCGATTTTATTTCTACTTTCACGAGATTCACATATTTATTTCTCGTGGAGGCACATATTTGATTTCGCGAGCAGCACAACGTTCCTTGCAAAAGAAAAAAAACATGTTTTTTCTGTTTTCACGAGAGCCACATACTCATGGAGGCGCGGATTTGTGCTTCTTGAAATGAAAAAAAAATTCACATTTTTTGTGCTTCCACGAGAAGCACAGATTTGCATCTTGTGGAGACACATATCCGTGCTTCCCGAAAAGCGGAAAATGTAAAAAAGAAACGTGCTTGCTACAGTTTCTTTCTTCCAGTTTTTTTGTTTTTTTGTGTGAAAAAATTCATCAAAACCTACTAACATGAGATCTAATTCTGATGATCTTGATGCGAGAAATCCCGTAGTGAAATCGGTCCAGAATTTAGACTTATGGTTCAAGACATAAAATGTTTTAAAAAAATGAATCAATAAAGAATCCAGGTTGTGACAACGCACGCATGTAGCGCACCACTTATCAGCGCCTCAAAAGATGGAAGTGACATTTGCAAAGCAGAACCCTTAACTAGTGATTTCGGCGATATGTATAATTTGGTTGGCTAAATCCTACTCCTAAAACCTGCCCTTTTTTCATGCGCCTACCTTGATATGAGAGATTCAAAAGTCAGCCCTGTCAAAATAGATGGAGGGAGTAACTGCTTGTTGCGGAGCGACGTGCTACACTTTTTCGGACACAGTACAGATGTATACGCTCATCCATACACACATACACTCAATTATATGAACGCATGCATACACACCCTACCCCGTGAGCATCTTCAAGAGAACGAGCCAACATTTGAGATTGATGAAGTCGCCACGCACACCTTCTTAGTTGACGGGAACGTCTTCTCCCACTGAATACACATTATTGGAAGGGTTGAAATAAATCCAGAAAAATGCAAGCAGTAGTGTCAAGTATAGAACCTGAACTCTTGTGGGGCTGGGGATACCACTGTCCTCCTAAGGGCATCTCCAACGCTGACCCTCAAACCTCCCACCACCGTCTGAACCGCGCGGTCCGGACATGTTCCCATCCAACCCAGGCATGTATCGGTCCACCGGCCGACCCGAACATGAATTTTCCCGCAATCCGGAAACAAACTGGGGGGGGGGGGGGGGTGTGGCTTTGTGGGCGTACGGACCGCCGCCACATGATCACTTCGGATTGCCCCGGCCCACCAAAACCCCCTCTCCCACGCCTGTGCGCTTTCCCGTCCAAAGCGGTCAGCTCCACTCGACAACGCCAGTGCTACAGTCATGCCCGCTTAGAGTGACATGACATCTCACAACGCTCCGGTATTGAAGCAGCGCCGGTTGAGAGTGCCGTCCTCATCGCTTCCCGGTGCATGCGGCTGCCCCATGTTCAAATGACATCCTATCTGTCACCTAACTACATTAATATGTGTGCAGTTGCCAAGGAATGGCGAGCCGACGCCACCCGTCCGTCCGTTTGGTGCCCACCATTAATCACATCTCCGGTTACCCTGCCATCCTCCTGCTATATAAACCGCAAGCCCGACCTTAGCCACATCCAACATCCTCTGCTCCATTTCTCCTCTCTGCACCATACCCGCCATGGCCTCCTCGAGCTCCAAAGCCGTCTGGTGCAACCTCTCATCCGATCAGAAATAGGAGATTGCCGCCATTATAGTCGGCTGGCAGGCCGGTAGAAAGACGGAGGCTGGCACTGCAGACATTCCAATGGAGAACACGCCCGACGACGAGCTGGTGCACCCTCCTTGCCGGTCCATGCCGGCATCACCATGGGCGAGGCATGTGCTCACTACACCAAAATGGTGTTGGTCGAGCACGAGGCCACGTTCGGGCTGGCGCAAGCCGATCAGGAGTACAATGCCCGCCTCCTCAACAAGCACCGTCACGCAGTGGAGCAACTCATCGCGAGCACGGCCATCACGTCGGACATGGACGTACCCGAGCAGGAGCCGCTGCTCAAGACCTATTGCTCCGTCTGCGACATTCGTTGTGACCGCTAGCAGTACCACCAACGTTAGGTGGAGTTAGAAGCCGTCGGCAGCGAGGAAGAGTAGCTCATGGGAGGTTGTCGACGCTTGTGTCCCATGAAGGCCACCACTCCCCCCCCCCTCGTTGAAGCCAAACTTGGCGGGCTCATCATTGTCGCCCGATTAGCCGCAAGTATATTGTAGAAGCGGGGCTTCATTTTTTGGGGCTCATGACCGGTTGGAGATGGGGAACGGACACTGACGGACATTTTAGGCTTGGTTTGGAGTCTGGTCTAGTTGAAATATGTCTAAATGTAATGAATTTTTTGTGGTTTAGATGAAAAGCATCTGACATTTTGTAAATATCCAATGAATGAATATCATCTGGTGCATTTAATTATGCATCAAATTGTTGGGAAATGTAGCTGAAAACAAAAAAAATCGCCTTACGACCACCCAGGAACAATATGAAGATGCATAATGGGTTTGGATCAACTATCATTACCGACTTCGGAGTGCAGCGGAAGTAGCCGAGTCGGTGTAGATCGTACTTGGAGTCCCTCGAACATTGATGATGATCCCTCGAACCGCCTGAGGGAGTCCTGGACTAGGGGGTGTCCGGATAGCCGAACTATCATCATTGGCCAGACTTCAAGACTATGAAGATACAAGATTGAACACTTCGTCCCGTGTCCGGATGGGACTTTCCTTGGCGTGGAAGGCAAGCTTGGCGATACAGATATGTAGATCTCCTACCAGTGTAACCGACTCTGTGTAACCCTAGCCCTCTCCGGTGTCTATATAAACCGGAGTGTTTTAGTCCGTAGGACGAACAACAATCATACCATAGGCTAGCTTCTAGGGTTTAGCCTCCTTGATCTCGTGGCAGATCTACTCTTGTACTACCCATATCATCAATATTAATCAAGCAGGAGTAAGGTTTAACCTCCATTGAGAGGGCCCGAACCTGGGTAAAAACATCGTGTCCCTTGTCTCCTGTTACCATCCGCCTAGACGCACAGTTCGGGACCCCCTACCCGAGATCCGCCGGTTTTGACACCGACATTGGTGCTTTCATTGAGAGTTCCTCTGTGTCGTCACCTATAGGCCCGATGGCTCCTTCGATCATCAACAACAACGCGATCCAAGGTGAGACTTTTCTCCCCGGACAGATCTTCGTATTCGGCGGCTTCGCACTGCGGGCCAATTCACTTGGCCATCTGGAGAAGATCGAAAGCTACGCCCCTGGCCATCAGGTCAGATTTGGAAGTTTGAACTATACGTCCGACATCCGCGGAGACTTGATCTTCGACGGATTCGAGCCACAGCCGAGCGCGCCGCACTGTCACGATGGGCATGATTTAGCTCTGCTGCCGGACAGTGCCCTGGAGGCCGCACAAGAGTCCGCTCCGACCCTTAGCTCGGAGCCGACGCCGCCAATCGGGGATGGGTGGCTGGACACCATCTCGGGGGCTGCTACCTCTACGGCGATAGAGCCGAATACTGGCCATGTCCCATGCGAAGCTCGTGACTCCAAGGTGCCGTACTCCTCTCCGGACCCCGAACCTTCCGCGCCCCCGCCAATCGAATCCGATTGGGCGCCGATCATGGAGTTCACCGCTGCGGACATCTTTCAGCACTCACCTTTTGGCGACATCCTGAATTCGCTAAAGTGTCTCTCTCTATCAGAAGAGCCCTGGCCGGTTTATGGTCAGAACGGTTGAGATGCGGACGACGAAGAAATTCAAAGCCCACCCACCACCCACTTCGTAGCCACTGTTGATGACTTAACCGACATGCTAGACTTCGACTCCGAAGATATCGACAGTATGGACGATGATGCCGGAGACGACAAAGACCCAGCGCCTATAGGGCAATGGAAGGCCACCTCAACTCACGATGTTTATATGGTGGGCACACCTAAAGGAAGCGATAACGAGGAACAACGGGACGCTGCGAAGGATAACTCCCTCGAAAAATAGCCGACACGGCGACGCAAGCGCCGCCCAAAGTCCCGCCCCAACAACAACAACACCCATACGGACCCAGCCATAGAGCAGGGAGAACCGGTGGACGACGAACATGCCCCCGAGCAACCATCCGAACAGGATAAATTGGATAAGCAATCCATGCCCGGTGAAAACAATAGTCCGGATGATCTCACGCCAGACACATCATTGGAGCAGAAGAACCTCCACAAAAGGCTCGTCGCCACTGCATGAAATCTGAAGAAGCAGAAGCGGAAGCTCAAAACAGCGGAGGACGTACTCAGAATGAGATGGAGCAAAGTACTCAAGACCGCAGACAAATACGACGATAGTCGCCAAGCAAAAAGCTACCTGAAGCGCAAACTACTGCCCGAATTTGATGAGGAGGCCGTAGAGCCCCCACAATCAAAGAACAAAGCGGCCGCCCGGTCGGATAGATGACCACATGACAAACAAAAAGCGACAAGCGGCGCCGCACATAAGCCGGCACGCGATCCACATAAGGATCCTCACAAAAAGGATGGCCCGGTCAGGTCCATCTATGGGCCAAGAAAGCAAGCCCCAGAAAGCAATACAACGCATCGAGCATTCGAACATCACGGCACACCCAAATACAGGGGTGCCACACACCCCTTATGTTTCACCGATGAGGTGCTGGATCATGAATTTCCAGCGGGATTCAAACCCGCAAACATAGAGGCATACGACGGAACAACAGACCCCGGAGTCTGGATTGAGGATTACATCCTGCACATACATATGGCTAGAGGAGATGACCTCCACGCCATAAAATACTTACCCCTCAAGCTCAAAGGGCCATCTCGGCATTGGCTCAAAAGCCTCCCAGAAAATACCATTGGAAGTTGGGAAGAGCTCGAGGACGCGTTTCGGGCAAATTTTCAGGGGACTTATGTCCGCCCTCCAGATGCAGACGATTTAAGTCACATAACTCAACAGCCCGGAGAGTCAGCCCGCAAGTTCTGGAACAGGTTCCTCACCAAAAAGAACCAGATAGTCGACTGTCCGGATGCCGAAGCCTTAGCAGCCTTCAAACATAACGTCCGGGACGAATGGCTCGCCAGACACCTCTGCCAGGAAAAGCCAAGGACAATGGCCGCACTGACAAGCCTCATGACCCGCTTTTGCGCGGGAGAGGATAGCTGGCTGGCAAGATGCAGCACCAGCGACCCAAGTACATTCGAGGTCAGGGATAGAAATGGGAAACCACGACGCAGAAAGGACCAGTGCCGGACTAAGGGAAATGGCCCAAAGAGCAAGGCAGTCAACGCCGGATTCAAAAGCTCTCGGCAGAACAACAAAACACTGCCTCTCAAGGACAACAGCGACGAGCTATCCAACCTAAACAAAATCTTGGACAAAATATGCCAAATCCACAGCACCTTCGGGAAGCCTGCAAACCATACCCATAGAGATTGTTGGGTCTTCAAACAGCCCGGCAGACTTAATGCCGAACACAAGGGACTCGAAACACCAAGTGAGGACGATGACGAACTCCACAAGCAGAGCACCAGCAAACAAAGGAATTTCCCACAAGAGGTCAAAACAGTAAACTCACTTCATGTGACAACAGGCAAAAATAGAACATCGTCCATTAAAATGCGCACCGCACGGTCCACCCCAGCGGAGTCCCGACACTGGATGTCAAAACCAATCACTTTCGACCATCAGGATTACTCCGGAAGTATCCGGAACGCAGGATGGTCTACCCTGATATTAGATCCTATAATCAACGGACTACAATTTACACAAGTCCTAATGGACGGCGGCAGTGATCTAAACCTACTATATCAGGATACAATCCGCAGAATGGGGATAGACCTAACCAAAATACGCCATAGCAACACTTCCTTTAAAGGAGTGATGCCAGGCCCATATGCCCATTGTACGGGCTCTCTACCACTAGAAGTTGTGTTCGGCTCATCCGACAACTCCCGTAGCGAAAAGTTAGTCTTCCACATCACCCCATTTAAAAGTAGCTATCAAGCACTATTGGGACGCGAAGCTTTTGCCCGCTTTAACGCAATACCGTATTATGCATCTCTTACACTTAAAATGCCCGGTCCACGCGGCATAATCTCATTAAAGGGAAACCTCGAGTGTTCCTCGAATACGGAAGAAAGTGAGACTGCCTTGATAGCCACACATTAATCCGGCTTTGCCGATCAAAGCACCCAAACAGGTCATTCAGACCCCGGACACGGTTAGGCGAGTCCGGCACAAATAAACAGGAGGCTTACTAGTCGCGCCCCCCCTTACAAGGGGTTGCACGCATGTACAATAAGAGACAATAAAGCTCAATTTTATTCGTTTTTGACTTATATTCTGTCTATACATTTTCAGCACGACCACTTTTTCAAACCAAGTTCTTCTCTTTTACAGATGAACACCGTGCTACGCCCGTCCAGGATACGGCACAACGGAGACACATGCGCGGACGTGCAGTAGGGACCCGTTGCAAGGATTCTTTTCAGATTAAGACCCTACGTAAACCTTTCTTACTGTCTCTTGTTGATACACATCCCCCGGTTTCTCACCATAACCAAGGAGGAAGCTGGCGTTTTGGCATCGGCCGCGTCAGAAATTTTTGCGCGTACCTGGACACTAGGGGCTTAGGGCTTTGTTCCGCCCGTTTTCATAAAGACCGAATACCTTAGGGAGTGTTCGGCTACCTTACGGAGTGTTCGGCGTCTCGAGTTAGGCCTTATATGCATCAACTCCGAATCATGTCTTTGGTCAGATGTTGGGTTTGCCCGGCTCCTGTGTTTTGCTGCCTTACGTTCCGCTCTATCGGCTAACGCAGCACCAGGAGAACTACTGCGATTGTGCCCCGATTCGCCCAGGTGAGCACCTCAATAGAGAAAGCCGAAAACTGACTGTCATGATATAGCGAGAGACTGGTCAACCACTCGATCGACCACCGGAATGTTTAGAATTCCTCCGCTTTAACGAAGGACCGTTTCCCGGTCAGGCACATACGCGCCCCGAAATTCGGAGAGCGTAGTGCCCCTAGGGGCTATATAGTAGCCCCATCATTGAACTCCTATGGATAAGTGAAAGTGATAAAGCATTATAGTCCGGTTGCCTAGTTTGCTACGCTATCACCTCCTTCACAAGACCAAGACGTTGGATTAAGTGTGAAAATGCGCTCTTTTTTGCAAACACCCCCACACTATGTGCGTGGGGGCTGAAGCCGAAGACTGCCATCTTTCAGGTTATATACACATATACATTAACGGCCGCACAGGAGGAATTTCAACACTTGAACGTACAAGTATAAAAAGCCATTATATTATATTTGAAACATGGTTTCACAAATCATACATGTCATTTGAACATAACATCTTTCGAGCACTGCGTCTCTATTAAACGAGCGCCCTGCAGGACTTCCTCAAAATAGTGTTCGGCTAGTAATCGGCTTCTGTCCGAATCCTGGGATGCAACGTCGGTGGCCTCCATCTCTGCCCAATGTGTTTTAACACGAGCGAGTGCCATCCGTGCACCCTCTATGCATGCCGACCGCTTCATCGCCTCGATATGCGGCACCGCATCAAGGAACTGCTGCACCAAGTCAAAATAACTCTTCGGCTCGGGCCTTTTTGGCCACAAATGAGCCACGACATCTTTCATGGCAAGTCCGGACAACCTATTCAGCTCAGCCCATTCGGCTAACCGATCGGTCAATGGAAGTAGACGCTCTGGACTATGGAATTGTGACCAAAAAAGCTCTTCCATTCCGTGATCCTTCTGGCCCCGGAAGTGTGCGACTGCGTCTGTGGCACTCACCGCCAAATTCAGATAAGCATCCTCCGCACCCCATAACTGGCCCAACTGAGCATACTTCGGATCCGTGAACTTCCTACGCAACAAAAAGGGCTTTCCAGCCGCAATATCCCCGGCCTGACGCAGCTCCTCCTTTATAGCTCTCATCGTGGAGCGGGCATCCTTGGCTTCGGCGGTGGCCTTCTTCAGGTCATCTTGCTCTGCTCTGCGTTCCATTTTAAGAAACTCTCAGCGGTCGGTAGCATCCTTCAGCTCCACGGCCATCTTGGCCATTTCCTCCCTGCTTCGGCAGTGAGTAGCCTGTTCGACTTTCAGCTCTTCGGCCGCCTTCAAGGCAGCCACATCACTTTTTCTGGCTTGCTCCTTGGCTCGGGCAAGCTCTGCCCAAAGATCCTCCATAGCAGCGGCACCATCTGCATTAAGCATACATGTGGTAAGGCACGGGCGTCAAGCTCCCTTACCAGGTGTCCGCGGAGAAGCCACATACCTTGTGACTCGTCAAGTCGCTTATTGACCAGCGCGATGTCCGCATCCGCGACGTCAAGTTGCCGCTTCAGTTCGGCAACTCTATCAGTCCGGCTGGCCACCGAACGCTCCGCCCCCTGAATAGGAAGAGGGACATCTTATAACTGAGATTATGATCCTCGGCACACCGTCACTTTTGACAACATACCGAGTCTCAGGGGCTACTATCTATACAGGGCGCATTCTATATGCAAAACTGTCAGAAGGTATATCATTTTTGCGTACCTCAAACCCCGTCAGTAAACTTCTGATGGCTTCATGCAATCCGCTCTCAGCGGATGAAATCCTTTCAATCACCGTACCCATTAACGCACGGTGATCTTCTGAGATAGATGCTCGCCCGAGCAGTTCCTTCAGCTCCTCCGACTGTACACCAGTTGGCGCCGGACTCAGGGAAACCCTCCGCGACGACACCTCAGGGTCGTCCGCCCCGCCTGATGGTGCGGCAGATGGAGGCGTTTCGCTCTCCATCATCTCCGGACGAAGATCCCCCGAAGATGAGCTCTGCTGAGAACGGCTGAGATCCGAACTACAAGGTAAAACTTTGGTTATCTTCAGAAATAAAAACAGGGATGTCCCTTATTATAAAACTCCCCTTTCTACTTACGGCTCGCTGGAGGGCTGATTCCCTTGGGGAAATAGTGCGGCCGGGGCTCCTCCCGGCGCAGGACCCTCTGGTGAAGATTTCTTCCCCCGCTTTGAGGCCTTGGCCTCCGGATCTTCAGAAGCGGTCCTCTTCTCCCCTTGGAGCGGGGATCCTCGATCCCCCCTTCCTTAAGAGCCTCCTTAGCGGAGGCGGTAGCTTTCCTGTTCCCTCCTTTGCCCTCTTCCAACGGTGCAACCTCTAGCATCTTGGTTAACATGGGATCCGACGTGGTCTCAGGGAGGGGGGCCGGACACCTTATTAGTTTTGCTTTTGCTATCCATTCCTGTTCAAGGGACATCTCTTTAAAAAGGGCAAGTTTATGATAAATGTACGGATAGCATGTCCGAGCACAGGACTACTTACTTGAGTATCCGGGCGATTGCAGCTCAGACCTGCGTCCTCGGTCAAGTCCGGACACATCTCTTGTGATCCGAAGAACAGTTTATACATCTCCACGGGTGTCGCACCCATGAAATGTTGGAGAGCTCGCGGTCCCTCCGGATTGAATTCCCACAAGCGGAGGGGGCGACGTTTGCAGGGCAGAAGGCGCTGAATCAGCCTGACCTGCGCCACTATAACCAGATTGATCTCCCTCTCTTGGAGGTCTCGAATGCAGCCCTGCAATAATGGTACGTCCTTGGACGGCCCCCAGGCAAGCCCTTTGTTGACCCATGACGCCAGCCGTTGTGGAGGGGCCGAGCGAAAGGCAGGCGGCGCCACCCATCTGGTGCCCCTGGGAGCGGTGATGTAGAACCACTCCTGTTGCCACAAACCAAGCTCCTCTTGAAAAAAGCCCTCGGGCCATGGAGCGTCTGCCCTCTTGCTTATAACAGCCCCTCCGCACTCTGCCTGCCGCCCCTCGATCATCTTCGGCTCCACGTTGAAGCTCTTGAGCCACAATCCGAAGTGAGGGGTGGTGCGGAGGAAGGCTTCGCATACAACAATGAACGATGAGATGTAGAGGATGGACTCCGGATTCAAGTCATGGAATTCCAGCCCATAGTAAAACATGAGCCCCCTCACGAAGGGGTCCATCGGGAAGCCTAAACCTCGACGGAAGTGAGACACGAACACCACGCTCTCACCAGGCTCGGGAGTAGGAATGACTTGCCCTTGGGCGGGCAGCCTATGCGAGATTTCGCCGGTTAGATACCTGGCGTCTCTCAGCTTTAGCACATCTTCTTCCGTGACGGAAGAAGGCATCCACCGGCCTTGTAGGTCGGAGCCGGACATTGTCGAAGGTCCGAAGCGCCTGAATCTGGGGCCTTGGGTGTTGGAACTCGGGGCAAGGGGCGGATTCGATTGAAGATTGAAGAAAAGGAACAGGCCTTGGTCTCATTATAAAGGGGTTGAATACCAAGAGCCGTCCACATAACCGTTTGGGACTCGCCTTCGATGGAGGGGGCATGCCAACGGGCGCAGTTGGGTTTCCCACGCCCGTATTGATGAGAATCCCGGAATAAGGGGACACGATCTCTGCTTTGACAAGACGTGCCAAGGAAACCGCTTCGCTAAACGCGCCGAGGTGGAACAATAAAAACAATTTGAGTAAAGGCTTGGCTGTGGTGTGACGTCATGCCGCGAAATACGTCAGCAGATTGAACTTGTGTAAATATTATTCTCTCTACGGTGGTATGTGGAATTTATTTTGCAGAGCCGGACACTATCCTGGTGTTCAAAATCTTCTATGAATTATTCGGAGGAGGAACCTGCCTTGCAATACCGAAGATAATATGCGCCGGACTCGTCGTCATTGAAGCCTGGTTCAGGGGCTACTGAGGGAGTCCTGGACTAGGGGGTGTCCGGATAGCCGAACTATCATCATTGGCCGAACTCCAAGACTATGAAGATACAAGATTGAAGACTTCGTCCCGTGTCCGAATGGGACTTTCCTTGGCGTGGAAGGCAAGCTTGGCGATACGGATATGTAGATCTCCTACCATTGTAACCGACTCTGTGTAACCCTAGCCCTCTCCGGTGTCTATATAAACCGGAGGGTTTTAGTCCGTAGGACAAACAACAATCATACCATAGGCTAGCTTCTAGGGTTTAGCCTCCTTGATCTCGTGGTAGATCTACTCTTGTACTACCCATATCATCAATATTAATCAATCATGGGTAAAAACATCGTGTCCCTTGTCTCCTGTTACCATCCGCTTAGACGCACAGTTCGGGACCCCCTACCCGAGATCCGCCGGTTTTGACACCGACATCGCCCTTGAATGATCTCTCGAATAGAAGTCCGAAAGCACGACATCTCTACTTGGTTGCAAGCGTACGGTCTTCACGATCCAGCAACGCTTCACCGTCTAGAGCTAATCGTCATCTGAAAATTAGAGGGAGGAAACTAGAATCACACGGGGCTTATAATTATGAGGATTGTAGGTGGCTAGGTCTAGCTTTAATTAGTCAACTAAGACCAACAAGAACTAGAACTAGATCAACTAGAGGAGGCTCCAAAACTTGTCACTCTCATAGGGTGGAAATCCTCTAATATATATAGGTTGGAGGGGAGGGAGAGGGCAGCCACCAAGGGGGGAATTTCCCCTTGTGGCGTCGGCCTAGGGAGAGTGAAAGGATCTAGATGGCTACTAGAGGGAGAGTGAATAGGCGATTTAAAATTTTTACGGATATGGCTTTATCCTAATGTGGAATTAAACTAAACAGATACTTTTCAAGCACAAATCCTAAATATGCTATGCTCAACTAAGTGCACAAACAACCTATGCTAAAAAATAGGCACTTAAGGAAACTAGCAAGCACAAACTATATCACAATATATGGAAATGTAGGAACAACTAAGCAATTCAACTAGCACAAGATATATCAATATGAGCAAGTATTAATTGTGGAAACTAAATGGTGTGGTTATGAGATAACCACAAGTGAGCCGGGATGCGGATTTATCCCAAGTTCACACTCGTGAGAGTGCTAATCTCCATTAGAGCAGTGCCAAAGCCAAAGCTCCGGGGCGTCACCAAGTGACTCACCGTATTCTCCCTTTTGAGTCACCCCCAACGGATGAGCCTCAATTCACTTGGGGTTGGTATTAAAGGCGACCACCACACCTTTTCAAACTTCTCTGGAGCACACCACAAAGACGGAAGCTTGCGGAGGAACTTGACCACCTAGGCCACTTCACACCCTTCCCCGGAGCACACCACAAAAGGAAGATTCCGGAGGGACCTTGGCCACCTAGGCCTCTTCACAAACTTCTCAATATATCACCAAACCATCTAGGAGGCGGAAGCCTCCAAGAGTAACAGACTCACGGGCTCTCACTCGAACAAATCGATGCGGGGAGCTCAAACCAATGAAACAAATGCAATGCAAGTTCAAGCAACAAATGCTCAACTCACTCTCTCAATCTCACAAGATGCACTCTCAAAAGTAGTAGATTGAAGAGAAGGGATGCAATGGATAGAATCAACAAATGACTCCAAGATCCATCCACAAATCTCCCTTCACATAGAGGGGAGATTGGGGTTTGGGAGAGGTGGTAAGAGGCTCAAAATGATGTTTAGAAAGTGCGTGAACAGCCCACAAACCGTAGGGGGGGACAAAGCCCTTAAATAGCTAAACCTCAAAACTAGACATTGGGGCTCCAACGGACACTTCCTGGACACCCCGTGCCCATGGGGGTTCAGACCCCATGCCCACAGTACAAGCCCGTATTCCAGGGGGGGTGCCATGGCCTCAAAACCCCGTGCCCACGAGGTACCCAGAAACAACCCAAAGCAGGAAATAGAAAAATGCATAACATTGGCAAACAAACTTCAAATTCGATGATCTTCGGCTCATTTTAAAGCTATGGAAAAGCTCAAGGTCCTCACTTGGAAAACTACCCAAGATAAACAAGAAATAACGATGCAAATCATGAAAAGGTTTGAGCTCTCTACATGCGACGTGATCAAGCTACTCGCCCGAAAGTCCCTCTTGATAGTACGGTTATCAAACCTATAATCCAATCTCCCTCCAAGCACCATGAGATCGACAAAACTAGGAAAACCTAGCTAAGTTATACCTTTTCCTTGAACATTCCACTTGAGCTTGATGTTGACTTTAATGCTTGCCTCAAGTTGGATTCCTTTTTCTTGTCCACATTCACTTGGTGAAGATACTTGAAATGCTTCCTCATATTGCAATGAGGGAAGCCTTAACTTAAGCCCATCTTCACATGCACATTATCATGATGTTGTCCACAAGCTTCAAAGCATATAACCTCCGGCTTCTCTTCTTGCACTTGAACTTCTTGAACCTGATGACTATCACCACTTGATGTCATCCGCACATGCGCTACTTGAAATCTTTCCTTTTGATGCAAGGCCATGAGAAACACCTAACCCACATAGACATAACAAACACATAACATGGGTTAGGTAACAAAGAACAATTCACAATTACTTACCATCCATTAGATCACTTGATCCCACGTGGTACAAGGATTTCACTTTGTGAGTTGACCATCGAGATAATCTTTGAGCTTCACATTAGTCAACTAGCATCTTTACTTCATGCTCTATATTGATTTCTTGGAAGCCATAATGAACTATCATTTCCCTTCATTGCTTCAAGAAGAGATCACCAAAGACTTATTCCGGACCATATCAAGTTTCACTATGAATATCATATTGGTCATCATTTTCTGTTCTAAAAACTTCATCATAATCTCTTGAGAGGCACAATGAATTCTTCACTCTAGTTGCTTGCTTCAAGACTTGATCAACCAAGACCCAACACACGAGCTTACCATGATCTTGTTTTGAAGCCATAGCTTGAATTCTTCACTTTGATTTTTCTCTCAAGCCCTTGATTCTTATAAGCCCACATATGTCAATCTTTGAGATCATATAACGAACTCCACCTTGAATATATTTGGTTAGACATTAAAATCAATCTTGATGGGTTCAACAGAAACCCCCAAAGACCAACTTTAAACCTCACTGGATACAGGACCTCAAGTGCCAAAACCTAGGCCCCGTGTGCTCGAGGGTCAGGGACCCCATGCGCATGGGGTATCTAGAGAGTTGGAACTCGACCCCATGCACACGGAGGCCTGGAGGCATATGCGCACGGGGTATCCAGAGAGGGATACCATGAGGACTTCTTCGTATGTTTTGATGGAATTCTTCACAGACCAACCCAATGCACTTCAAGCATCACTATGAGACATATATATCTTCATAAAAGATTCAATGCACTTGATGCTCCATAGGAATTGTCAATTAATATCAAGGCTTAGAGCAAATATATCTTCATATATATAGACTTCATCCTTGATTCCATCTAATATCCTTGATGCTCCATCTATGGACAATATCTTCAAATATATCTGTGTGAAAACATTAGTCCATAGAGATTGTCATTAATTACCAAAACCACACTTAGGGGCTACATGCCCTTTCAATCTCCCCCATTTTGGTAATTGATGACAATCTCAACAAGAGGGTTTATATAATGAATTTAAAACAAGAATGGAATCTATCCGAGAATAAATTGTATACTTTAGGTGGTTTTGATAGCCTCAAATATCAGTAAGATAGTTGATGTTATCAAAATCGGTTGTACCAGCATCGAAATACTACACAAGAATTTTATGATAGTAGAACCACACTATATAGAGCAAACCCCCACAATATATGCACGTGGAAGAACTTGGTGGAGTTTTCTCTATATACACATCCATGTAACAAGCAAACACAACAAATGTAGACATGCATGAATGACAAGAACCAACCCTTCTCCTAAACCCTCTAAACTCCCCCCATTGGCAATAAGTGCCAAAATGGAAGAAAAATCTCGATGGCCAATATAGTATGAGTTCCTCCTTAATTTGTGCATTTCTCATATGTAAGTGGAATCAAATGCACACACACATTTATGAATAAATGGAGGAGCTTAGACTATATTGGGGGTCTATAGAATGCAACAAGAAGATAAGACATATGAATCAAACATTCAGAAGATCTAAAGAACATATTTTGGACAAGATATTGGGGAAGTATCCAATAAGATCATCATGCTAAGAATGGGTCTAAAATATATCCAAAAACTCATGAGTGCAAGAAATACATACAAGCACTTACTACTCATCCTCTTACCAGATCCATCAAAGAATCAAAGAGAGACAATCCCAAGGACCGGTAGTAAATGAACAATATCAAAGAAAGATAAGCACTTCCTCATGTGTATAAGTTTCTTATGTGGCAAATAATCAAGATTGAACCCAAAACTAAGCAGCTCTCCTATTGCAGGAAGAACCAATCTAGTTGGCCAAACCAAACCGATAATTAGAAGAGAAATACAAAGATATCAAATCATGCATATAAGAATTCAGAAAAGACTCAAATAATATTCATAGATAATCTGATCATAAATCCACAATTCATCATATCTCGACAAACACACCGCAAAAGAATATTACATCGGATAGATCTCCAAGAACGTTGAGGAGAACATTGTATTGAAGATCAAAGAGAGAGAAGAACCCATCTAGCTACTAGCTATGGACCTGTAGGTCTGTGGTAAACTACTCACGCTTCATCGGAAGGGCAATAGGGTTGATGCAGGAGCCCTCCGTGATCGAATCCCCATCCAGGAGAGTGTCGGAAAAGGCCCCAAGATGTGATCTCATGGGTACAGAAGGTTACGGCGGCGGAAACGTATTTTGGTGGATGCTTCTGGTGGTTTGGGAATATTTCTGAATTTATAGGCCAAAGATTAGGGTTGGAGGATTCCGAGGGGGGGGGGGGGCACAAGCTAGCCCCCCCCTAGGGAGCGCCTTGAGGACTCGTGGAGCCCTCGAGACTCTTTTGCCTTCCTCTCTGTCGGTGTCAAAACCGGCGGATCTCGGGTAGGGGGTCCCGAACTGTGCGTCTAGGCGGATGGTAACAGGAGACGAGGGACACGATGTTTTACCCAGGTTTGGGCCCTCTCGATGGAGGTAAAACCCTACGTCCTGCTTGATTAATATTGATGATATGGGTAGTACAAGAGTGGATCTACCACGAGATCAAGGAGGCTAAACCCTAAAGCTAGCCTATGGTATGATTGTTGTAATGTATGTTGTGTCCTACGGACTAATGCCCTCCGGTTTATATAGACACCGGAGGAGGCTAGGGTTACACAGAGTCAGTTACAATGGTAGGAGATCTACATATCCGTATCGCCAAGCTTGCCTTCCACGCCAAGGAAAGTCCCATCCGGACACGGGACGGAGTCTTCAATCTTGTATCTTCATAGTCTTGGAGTCCGGCGGACGATGATAGTCCGGCTGTCCGGACACCCCCTAGTCCAGGACTCCCTCAGTAGCCCCTGAACCAGGCTTCAATGACGATAAGTCCAGCGTGCATAATGTTCGGCATTGCAAGGCGGGTTCCTCCCTTGAATAATCCAGAGAAGATCATGAACACCAGGATAGTGTCCGGCTCTGCAAAATAAATTCCACATTCCACCGTAGAGAGAATAAAATGTACACCAGTCCAATCTGCTGACGTATTATGCGGCGTGACATCACACCGCTACCAAGCCTTTGTTTGAATCGTTTTTTACTATACCACCTCAGCACGTTTAGCGAAGCGGTTTCCTTGGCACGTCTTGTTGAAGCAGATATCGTGTTCCCCTTATTCTGGGATTCTCATCAATACGGACGTGGGTAACCCAACTGCGCCATTGATGGTGGCGCTTGGGAGATAAGCGAGTTTTATCAGGCCAGCGGGATGCATAGTTTTCGTCCGCCTATATATAAGGGATAAGGATTTACCTTCTCACCTACGCCTTCTTCCTCCTTTGCTTATCCATCTCTGCGTACTCAAGCTCCAACGCCCAAGCTCGCGCATCTTGCCCTAACCTTCTTCGAATATGTCCGGAGCGGGAGGCAAATGGTTGGCCTCCACCGTTAAGGAGGAGCACATCACCAAACTGCGCAGCGCCGGATATCTTTCCGGTGATATCGCGCATCGGCTGCCCGACGAGGGGCAGCTCATCCCTACCCCTGGGCCCCATGAGAGGGTTGTCTTCCTCCCCCACTTCCTCCGCGGACTGGGCTTTCCACTGCACCCATTTGTCCGAGGGATCATGTTTTACTACGGCCTGGATTTCCACGATCTGGCGCCGAACTTCATCCTCAACATCTCGGCGTTTATCGTCGTGTGCGAGGCCTTCCTCTGCATCCGGCCCCACTTCGGCCTGTGGCTCAAGACCTTCAACGTCAAGCCGAAGGTTGTGAAGGGCACGCAAGCGGAATGCGGAGGCGCCATATTGGGTAAGTTGCCCAACGTCCTCTGGCTCGAAGGGGCCTTCGTGGACTCCGTCAAGGGGTGGCAATCGGGGTGGTTCTACATCACCGAGCCGCGCAAGCCCACATGGGCGGCGGCCCCCGAGTTTAGATCTGGCGTCCCCACGCAGCTCACCTCCTGGAAAGAGAAGGGCTTGTTGTGGGGCAATCCGAAGGAGCTGACGGGACTCTGAGCCTGCATCCAGAAGCTGGTGAGAGGTAAGCTCAGGCTCGTCGACGTGGTCCAAGTCATGCTCATCCGCCGGATCCTCCCATGCCAAGAACGGGCATTCAATCTATGGGAGTTCAATCCGGAACAGCACCAGGCGCTAAGCGGGCTCTTCGATACGACATACGAAGGCGCCTGGAGGGTGCTGTTTAAGGGCGCCGAAGCCCCCGCGTCCGCGACAGAAGATCGCGGATTTCGCTCGCAGCATCCGGCTGACGAGGTAAGTGATTCAACCCCTTTACGGGACACTTGTGGTAATCAAATTGATTCTAGAGGGGTTTCATTCTGTCTCTTCCTTTGACAGGAATGGATGGAGAAGGCCAAGCTGCTTATCAGCCTGGCTCCCATGCCAGAAGACCCAGAGAACGCCCGTTTAGCAGGGCTGCTAGTTCCGGCACCGCACGTGGTGCCGGAGAAGAAGGCCAAGAAGGTGGCCGCGGGGACTCGAAAGAGTTCCCGCAATCAGGCGTCTGACAACGAGGCGTACTCCTCCCCCGAAGACGAGGAGGAGGAGGAGTACTCTCTCCCGAAGGAGGGAGAGAAGAAGTGGAAGGCTTCCCCAATAGGGGAGGCCGAAGGTTCCAAGAGGGGGAGGACTATCCCCCCGGACAGTTTCACCAACACCACCGTTGGCGAGGATGAGTGGCCTCCAAGGGCCAGGCGTCCGGCAAGATCGTAAGTATCCGGATCCTTTATATGCAATTTCTTTCGTGTCGCGCAGTGTCCTTCTAATGCCGCGTTTTGTCCGTAGCCCGGCCGATGATGATCTCCCCGCTTCATCGAGCGGGTCGTTAGCCCCGTCGGATGTGGATTCACTTCCGACCGCCTCTACCCCCCGCGCCAACGAGGACGCCGAGGTGGGATCCCAGAGAAGGACCCATCAGGAGGAGGCTCCGGAGGCGCCGTCAGGCTGCCTCCCGGACTTTGTGCCGGACTCTACATCAGAACCCGCAGTGGTTCCAGAGTCAGGCAGGCGGCCCCTTCGAAAGAAGGGCAAGACCGTGACGCCGGCGACCTCCGTCCAACCGGAGGCGCCGGATAACTTGCTGGAAGCGCTTAAAGGCGCTTCCATCGAGGAAGAACACCGCACTATCATGAGTGCGGTGATTCAAAAGGTTCAGCTTGCCAAAAGCAGGCTGACCGAAGCCTGCAGCAGCCTTCTAACAGGCTTTGAGGTAAGAAGTTAAAATTATGTAATGTAGTACCGCATAGACAGTAGCCCCTGATGCTCAGTTCGGTGTTCGGAAAGAAAAGCCGGACTGAGGATCTAACAAGAAATACGCAGGGTTGCTTAGAATATGTCAATATGGGTTTGCAGGCTGCGCTGCTGACCTCTGCCGCACTATCGGCGGAGGTCGATGTGTTGAAGAAGGATCTCGAGCGGTCCGAGCAAGAGCTCGGCCATGCCAAGAAGCAGCTCGAGGACAAAGAAGGTGAGTTACACCACTTTGAATAGTTACCTTACAGAAAAGGATTTTGGTTGCAATAAAATTAACGAGGATAATATGGGAATTGCAGGGGCCACAAACGAGGTGGCAGCCCTGAAGGAGGCTGTGTCCGCGGCCGAGCGCAGTGCGGCCGCGGAGCGGGAAGAGCGAGAGAAGCAGCAGGCACGGGTGGCGGAAGTACGGCAAGACCTCCAGGCTCTCATGGAGAAGCATGAGAGTTTGGAGCGTGACTCCAAGACTCAAGAGTCTGAGCTTGCCTCGGCTCTCGAAAGTGCCAAGTCCGCCAAGGCCGAGGCCCGTAAGGCCCTTCAGGAGGTTGAAGATGTGAAAAAGATAGCGGCGGGTAAGGCATTTTTCATGCAAAGCAAGCATGTTAATGTAAAATACCTGACACTTACCCGCATTTGGAGCTCTCCAGGGGCGTTTGCAGATCTGCCGCGTAGTGCGTCCGATGCCGCCTCATTCTATCGTGGCGAGGAGGGGAGCTCAACAGAGAAAGTCTTCTGGTCTCAGTACACTGAGGCCGGACACCCGGTTCCCCCAAGCGACCAGCTGAAGCAGCTGGTCGAACTCCACAAGGTAGCTGAGGAGGCCATGAAGGGCCTTATAGTCCGGCTGTGGCCTGGACAAGCCATGCCTGGGAGCTACTTTGGCCTCGTGCGGCGGCTGGTGGATGCATGCCCCTGGGTGGAAGTCATCAAGCGCTCCGCCTGTATTGAAGGTGCTCGTCGGGCCCTTGCCCGCACAAAGGTGCATTGGGGCAGGTTGGATGCGGAGAAGCTTCTCACGGACCCACCGCCACCGGGAAAGGAGTATCGTACTCCTGAAATGTATTATAAAACTGTCCTGAAGGGAGTCCGCGATATTGCGGATGAGTGCCCCAAAAATGTAATCTTTGAGTGAACTCGCTGTGTATTATCCTGTGCGCTGAGAACTGCGTTCATATGCGCCTTGAGCAACGCTTATTTTAATTTAAAATATTACCTTCTGTGCGGCCGTGTATAAAATCTGAGAGATGGCAAGTCGTTGGCTTCAGCCCCCAAGCCACGAGTGCTGGTGTGTTCGGGATAACCTTGAGCGCTCTTGTTCCCATTTTTGGGTCCATCTAGGGAGGCGCTCAACACAGCGAACAAGGCAACCGGACTTATAATGCTTGAACACTCTCACTTAGCCATAGAATTCTATAATTTTAAATTTCGGCGAAGCCCCTGGTATTCGGAAGGCCGAATCCGGGGCGCTATCCACGCCTTCGTCGGACATTGTCCGGAACTTCGCTCGAAGCGGCATGAGTCTTTAAGGACCCGAAAAAACCTCTCGAACAGCGACCAGTCTCTCGCCTTATCATGCCAGTCAGTTTTAGCTTTCTCCACTGAGGCGCTCGCCCGGCTCAACCGGGGCGCAATCGCAGTGGTTCTCCCAGTGCCACCTTAGCCGACAGAACGGAACGTAAGGCACCAAAACGTGGGAGCCGGGCAAACCCAACTATTGACCCAAGACATGATTCGGAGTCGATTCATATAATGCTATAAGTTCGGGGTGCCGCACTTGTGAAAGTGTTCGGACTTATCACACCACAATGTGGGGAACATATGCCCCTGGTGTATTAGGCCGTACCAGAACATACGGGTGCAAGATGTCATGCAATGAACATATATATAAAAGGTAATGTGATTGCAGTCGGAAAGTGCTGCATTATTTAAGTCTGCTATGAATGCGGACTGATACAAATAGTGCGGTAAGCAAGGGATTTAGACTAAGTAAACATGTCCCCCTCCAGGGGTGAGCTGCGAACTTGGTGTATATAATCGAATTTAATGCTCGTAATTGAGACCACCTGAGTGTTCGTCGCAGCCTTCTTTTGTCCCTGACTGTTGCATCACGAGTTCGGCAGGTTCGCCGCCGGACAGGGCCTCTGTTTACCGGAGTCCTATGTACACAAAGAAGGAAAATAATGAATAAAAAGGGGGGCACACTTGCGAGCCCCTAGTGTGGTCGAACCGCACTCTGGGTCCATTGCGATCGTGCCCCTTCCCCTGCGCCCATGGTATCTCCAAAGCGTAATGATGTACACGGAGTATTATTCTTGCGATCATGCGCGGGCGGGGGTCGGGGCCGCATTGCTACGCGTGCTCTGATCGCGCCAGGTGGTCTTGGTTGGTATTGCCTCGGGCGCGTTTTGCTGTATCCGGCCGTTTAACGGCCGGACCCGAGAATTGCCTTGAGAGGCTGCTCTGTACTTCCGCCGCGAGGGCCACTGTATGTTCCTCTGTTCGGAGGGAGCGTTCCGTATTCCCGTTGACCGTGATGACTCCACGAGGGACTGGCATCTTGAGCTTAAGGTATGCATAATGCGGCACCGCGTTGAATTTTGCAAACGCGGTTCGTCCGAGCAGAGCGTGATAGCCGCTGCGAAACGGGACTATGTCGAAGATTAACTCCTCGCTCCGGAAATTGTTCGGGGATCCGAAGACCACTTCCAGTGTTACTGAGCCTGTACAGTTGGCTTCCACACCTGGTATGACACCTTTAAAGGTTGTCTTTGTAGGTTTAATCCTTGAGGGGTCTATGCCCATCTTGCGCACTGTATCCTGATAAAGCAGGTTCAGGCTACTACCGCCGTCCATCAGGACTCTCGTGAGGTGAAATCCATCGACGATTGGGTCTAAAACCAATGCGGCGAGTCCGCCATGGCGTATGCTGGTCGGATGGTCTCTTCGATCGAAAGTGATCGGACAAGAGGACCATGGATTGAACTTCGGGGCGACTGGCTCCATCGAATAGACGTCCCTTAGTGCGCGCTTCCTCTCCCTCTTGGCTATATGGGTTGCGTAAATCATGTTCACCATCCGCACTTGTGGGGGAAAACCCTTCTGTCCTCTACTGTTCGGCGGTCGGGTCTCCTCCTCGTCATCGCTGTTTAGCCCCTTGTCGTTGTTTTCGGCAATTAACTTGCCTGCTTGTTTGAACACCCAGCAATCTCTATTAGTGTGATTGGCTGGTTTTTCAAGGGTGCCATGTATCTGGCATAAGTGGTCGAGTATTCGGTCCAAATTGGACGGACCCGGAGTGGTTCTTTTGAATGGCTTCTTCCGTTGACCGGGTTTAGAGCCTCGGAATCCGGCGTTGACTGCCGTATCCTCCTTGTCGTCGCCGTTAATGCGGCGTTTGTTTTTGTTTCGACGTGACCTGCCGTTGTTGTCCTTAGTGTCCGGACTGCCAGAATTTTTGCGGAGATTGTTACTGCGGGCTAGCCAGCTATCCTCTCCCGCGCAGAAGCGGGTCATTAATGATGTGATGGCTGCCATGGATTTCGGTTTTTCCTGGCCCAGGTGCCGGGCTAGCCATTCGTCGCGGATGTTATGCTTGAAGGCTGCAAGGGCCTCCGCATCCGGACAGTCGACAATTTGATTTTTCTTCATCAAGAACCGTGTCCAGAATTGTCTGGCCGATTCGTCTGGCTGCTGAATGATGTGGCTTAGGTCATCGGCGTCTGGTAGTCGCACATACGTGCCTTGGAAATTATCAAGGAATGCGGCCTCCAGGTCTTCCCAACACCCAATTGACTCTGCGGGCAAGCTGTTAAGCCAATTCCGAGCTGGTCCTTTAAGCTTGAGTGGGAGATACTTGATGGCATGGAGATCGTCGCCGCGGGCCATATGGATGTGGAGAAGATAATCTTCTATCCAAACCGCGGGGTCTGTTGTGCCATCGTAGGATTCAATGTTTACAGGTTTAAACCCTTCAGGGATTTGATGATCCATTACTTCGTCAGTGAAGCATAGTGGGTGTGCGACGCCTCTGTATTGAGCAATATCACGACGCAGCTCGAGAGAGCACTGTCTGCCGTGTTCGGCCCGGCCGGGGTTATTATATCCGGTACGACGGTATTCGTCATGGGTCGTGGGGCGCCCACGTGATCCGTAGATGGATCTGGATTGCCTTGCTTTGTCCTCCAATATATCTCGCAAGTCCGGCGCGTTCCCTCTTGGCTTCGTACTTTTGGAGCGATGCCGGGGTACGGTCTTGGCTGGGGGCCTGGATGCCTCTCTGTCACGACCACGGGGTGGTCGGTCAGCCGTATCGTGCGCTGGTGATGGAGGTATGTATGCTTCCTCCTCTAATCGAGGGAGCAGCTTGCGTCTTGGATAGCTTTTGGAGGGGCGTTCGAGTTTATACTCTTCAGCCGCGAGGACCTCGGTCCATCGATCGGCCAGCAGGTCCTGGTCAGCTTGAAGCTGCTGCTGCTTTTTCTTTAGGCTGTTTGCCGTGGCGATAAGCCTGCGTTTAAAACGCTCTTGTTCGACGGGATCCTCGGGCACGACGAATTCGTCATCGTTGAGGCTTTCCTTGTCTTCGGAGGGAGGCATATAGTTGTAATCCTCAACCTCTTCCTCCGCCGCCCTCTCCTGAGGGCTTGCTTCTGCATCCTCCTGCTCTGAGTCTTGCTGGAGGGGGTTGTCTTCGGCACTTTTTGGGGTATTATTATCTCCTGTGCCGGAATCTCCATTCTTGCTGTGGCGGGATTTAGAGCGGCGCCGCTGACGCCGGCGCTTGGGCTGTTTCTTTAAAGGATCTGCCTCCGCTGTTTCTTCGCCGTCCCCATCTTTTGGGGTATCCACCATGTATATGTCATATGACGAGGTGGTCTTCCAGTGCCCTGTAGGTGCTGGTTCCTGTTCGTCTCCGGCATCATCGTCCATAGCGTCGATGTCTTCCGAGTCGTAGTCTAGCATGTCGGTTAGATCGTCGACAGTGGCTACAAAGTGGGTGGTGGGTGGGCTCTGAATTTCTTCGTCGTCCGCATCCCAACCATCCTGGCCATAGTGCGGCCAGGGCTCTCCTGATAACGAGAGATGCTTTAGTGAATTCAGGATATCGCCAAAAGGCGAGTATTGGAAGATGTCCGCGGTGGTGAATTCCATAACCGGTGCCCAATCCGATTTGATTGGTAGGGGCGTGGGAGGTTCGGAGTCCGGCAAGGAGTCCGACACCTCGGAATCACGAGTTTTGCGAGGGACGAGATTAGTGTTCGGCTCCATTGCCGTGGAAGTTGAAGCCCCCAAGGCGGTGTCTATCCACCGATCCTCTATCCGGGTAATCGGCTCCGGACTAATGGCCGGAGCGGATTCGTGTGCGGCCACCAAGGCACTGTTCGGCGGCAGAGCTAGATCATGCCCATCGCAACAGTGCAGCGCGCTTGGTTGTGGCTCGGGTCCGTCGAAGATCAAGTCTCCGTGGACATCGACCGTGAAGTTTAGGCTTCCGAATCTGACCTGACGGCCAGGGGCGTAGCTTTCGATCTGCTCCAGACGGCCAAGCGAATTAGCCCGCAGTGCGAAGTCGCCGAATACGAAGGTCTGTCCGGGGAGAAAAGTCTCACCCTGGACAGCATCGTTGATTGAAGATGCCATCGGGCCTATCGGTGACGACACAGAGGAACTCTCAATGAAAGCACCAATGTCGGTGTCAAAACCGGCGGATCTCGGGTAGGGGGTCCCGAACTGTGCGTCTAGGCGGATGGTAACAGGAGACGAGGGACACGATGTTTTACCCAGGTTCGGGCCCTCTCGATGGAGGTAAAACCCTACGTCCTGCTTGATTAATATTGATGATATGGGTAGTACAAGAGTGGATCTACCACGAGATCAAGGAGGCTAAACCCTAAAGCTAGCCTATGGTATGATTGTTGTAATGTATGTTGTGTCCTACGGACTAATGCCCTCCGGTTTATATAGACACCGGAGGAGGCTAGGTTACACAGAGTCGGTTACAATGGTAGGAGATCTACATATCCATATCGCCAAGCTTGCCTTCCACGCCAAGGAAAGTCCCATCCGGACACGGGACGGAGTCTTCAATCTTGTATCTTCGTAGTCTTGGAGTCCGACGGACGATGATAGTCCGGCTGTCCGGACACCCCCTAGTCCAGGACTCCCTCACTCTCCAAGTCCGATACGTCTCCAACGTATCTATAATTTTTGATTGTTCCATGCTATTATATTACCCGTTTTGGATGTTTATGGGCTTTACTCTACACTTTTATATCATTTTTTGGGACAACCTACTAACCAGAGGCCCAACCCAAATTGCTGTTTTTTTGCCTATTTCAGTGTTTCGAAGGAAAGGAATATCAAATGGAATCCAAACGGAATGAAACCTTCGAGAGCGATCTTTTTGGAACAAACGCAATCCAGGGGAATTAGAGTGGACGTCAAGCAACGAACGAGGCAGCCACGAGGGTGCCTGGCACGCCCCTTGGGGGTGGGCGCGCCCCCCACCCTCATGCCCCCTCGAGCGTCCACCGACCTACTTCTTCCTCCTATATATATCCACGTACCTCGAAAACATCCAGGAGCACCACGAAAAACTATTTCCACCACCGCAACCTTCTGTATCCACGGGATCCCATCTTGGAGCCTTCGCCGGCGCTCCGCCGGAGGGGGAATCGACCATAGAGGGCCTCTGCATCATCTCCAAGGCCTCTCCGATGAGTTGTGAGTAGTTTACCACGGACCTTCGAGTCCATAGTTATTAGCTAGATGGCTTCTTCTCTCTCTTTTAATCTCAATACAAAGTTCTCCTTGATCTTCTTGGAGATCTATTCAATGTAACTCTTTTTGCGGTGTGTTTGTCGAGATCCGATGAATTGTGGGTTTATGATCAAGTTTATCTATGAGAAATATTTGAATCTCCTCTGAATTCTTTTATGTGTGATTAAGTTATCTTTGGAAGTCTCTTCGAATTATCAGTTTGGTTTGGCCTACTAGATTGATTTTCTTGCAATGGGAGAAGTGCTTAGCTTTGGGTTCAATCTTGCGGTGTCCTTTCCTAGTGACAGCAAGGCACATATTGTATTGTTGCCATCGAGGATAAAAAGATGGGGTTTATATCATATTGCATGAGTTTATCCCTCTACATCATGTCATCTTTCTTAATGCGTTACTCTGTTCTTCATGAACTTAATGCTCTAGATGCAGGCAGGAGTCAGTCGATGTGTGGAGTAATAGTAGTAGATGCAGAATCGTTTCGGTCTACTTGTCACGGTCGTGATGCCTATACACATGATTATGCCTAGATAATCTCATAACTATGCGCTTTTCTATCAATTGCTCGACAGTAATTTGTTCACCCACCGTAATACTTATGCTATCTTGAGAGAAGCCACTAGTGAAACCTATGGCCCCCGGGTCTATCTTTTATCATACAAGTTTTCCATCTACTTTTATTTGCATCTTTTACTTTCCAATCTATATCATAAAAATACCAAAAATATTTATCTTATCATATTATCTCTATCAAATCTCACTTTCGCAAGTGGCATGAAGGGATTGATAGCCCCTTTATTGCGTTGGTTGCGAGGTTCTTGTTTGTTTGTGTAGGTGCGTGGGACTTTTGAGGAGCTTCCTACTGGATTGATACCATGCTTCTCAAAAACTGAGGGAAATACTTACTCTATTTGCTGCATCACCCTTTCCTCTTCAAGGAAAACCAACGCAACCTCAAGACCTAGCAAGAAGGATTTCTGGCGCCGTTGCCGGGGAGGTCTTCGCTCAAGTCAAGACATACCAAGTACCCATCACAAACTCATTTCCCTCGCATTACATTATTTGCCATTTGCCTCTCGTTTTCCTCTCCCCCACTTCACCCTTGCCATTTTATTCCCCCTCTCTTTCCCAATCTCCTCTCTCTTTCGCTTGCCTTTTGTGTGCTTGTGTGATTGGATTACTTGTCACGATGGCGCAAGATAATACCAAACTGCGTGACTTTTCCAATACCAGTAATAATGATTTCCTTAGCACTCCGATTGCTCCTCTTAATGATTTTGAATCTTGTGAAATCAATGCTGCTTTGTTGAATCTTGTTATGAAAGATCAATTCTCTGGCCTTCCTAGTGAAGAGGTGCTACTCATCTAAACAACTTTGTTGATTTGTGTGATATGCAAAATAAGAAAGATACGGATAATGATATTGTTAAATTGAAGTTATTTCCGTTTTCACTTAGAGATCATGCTAAAACTTGGTTTTCATCTTTGCCTAAGAATAGTATTGATTCGTGGAATAAGTGCAAAGATGCTTTTATCTCTAAGTATTTTCCTCCTGCTAAGATCATCTCTCTTAGGAACGATATAATGAATTTTAGACAACTTGATCATGAGCATGTTGCCCAATCTTGGGAAAGAATGAAATTAATGATTCGCAATTGCCCTACTCATGGTTTGAACTTATGGATGATCATACAAAATTTTTATGCCGGGTTGAATTTTGCTTCTAGAAATCCTTTAGATTTGGCCGCGGGAGGCACTTTTATGGAAATCACTTTAGGATAAGCTACTAAACTCCTTGATAACATTATGGCTAATTATTCTCAATGGCACACCAAAAGATCTACTAGTAAAAAAGTGCATGCTATAGAAGAAATTAATGTTTTGAGTGGAAAGATGGATGAACTTATGAAATTGTTTAATACTAAGAGTGCTCCTGTTGATCCTAATGATATGCCTTTGTCTACCTTGATTGAGAATAATAATGAATCTATGGATGTGAATTTTGTTGGTAGGAATAATTTTGGTAGCAATGCTTATAGAGGGAACTTTAATCCTAGACCGTTCCCTAGTAATTCCTCTAATAATTATGGTAATTCCTACAACAACTCTTATGGAAATTTTAATAAGATGCCCTCTGATTTTAAGAATAGCGTTAAAGAATTTATGATCTCTCAAAATAATTTTAATACCTTGCTTGAAGAAAAATTGCTTAAAGTTGATGATTTGGCTAGGAACGTTGATAGGCTTTCGCTTGATGTTGATTCTTTGAAACTTAGATCTATTCCACCTAAGCATGATATCAATGAGTCTCTCAAAGCCATGAGAATTTCCATTGATGAGTGCAAAGAAAGAACTGCTAGGTTGCGTGCTAAGAAAGATTGCTTTGTAAAAGCGTGTTCTTCTAGTTTCCATGAAAATAATGACGAAGATCTAAAAGTTATTAATGTGTCCCCTATTAAATCCTTGTTTTGCAATATGAATCTTGATAATGATGGGACTGGAGATGAGTCACCTTTAGTTAAAAGGCGTCCCAATAATTCAGAGTTTTTAAATCTTGATGCTAAGTTTGGTAAAACTGGGATTGGAGAGGTCAAAACTTTAAATAGCATTGAACCCACTATTATGGATTTCAAGGAATTTAATTATGATAATTGTTCTTTAATAGATTGTATTTCCTTGTTGCAATCCGTGTTGAATTCTCCTCATGCTTATAGTCAAAATAAAGCTTTTACCAAACATATTGTTGATGCTTTGATGCAATCTTATGAGGAAAAACTTAATTTGGAAGTTTCTATACCTAGAAAACTTTATGATGAGTGGGAACCTACTATAAAAATTAAAATTAAAGATCATGAGTGCTATGCTTTGTGTGATTTGGGTGCTAGTGTTTCCACGATTCCGAAAACTTTATGTGATATTCTAGGTTTCCATGATCTTGATGATTGCTCTTTAAAATTGCACCTTGCGGATTCCACCGTTAAGAAACCTATGGGAAGGATCAATGATGTTCTTATTTTTGCAAATAGGAATTATGTGCCCGTAGATTTTATCGTTCTTGATATAGATTGCAATCTTTCATGTCCTATTATTCTTGGTAGACCTTTCCTTAGAACGATTGGTGCAATTATTGATATGAAGGAAGGGAATATTAGATTCCAATTTCCATTAAGGAAAGACATGGAACACTTTCCAAGAAATAAAGTTAAATTACCTTATGAATCTATCATGCGAGCTACTTATGAATTGAATGCCAAAGATGGCACTACTTAGATCTATCCTCGCTTTTATGCCTAGCTAGGGGCATTAAACGATAGCGCTAGTTGGGAGGCAACCCAATTTTATTTTTGTTTCTTGCTTTTTTTTGCTTCTGTTTAGTAATAAATATTTCATCTAGCTTCTGTTTAGATGTGTTTTCATGTTTTAATTAGTGTTTGTGCCAAGTAGAACCTATAGGATAACCTATGGTGATAGTTAATTTGATTCTTTAAAAAAAATAGAAACTTTGCATGCACGAAAATAATTTTAGTAATTCATAGAAATGTGATTTTGCGTTGATTCATTTTGATGTAGATCAATAGACAAATTTCGCAGAACTCCCTATTTTTGTAGGATTTTTAGAGTTTCATAAGTTACAGATTGCTACAGACTGTTCTGTTTTTGACAGATTCTGTTTTTCATGTGTTGTTTGCTTATTTTGATGCATGTATGGCTAGTATCGGGGGGGGGGGGTATGAACCATAGAGAAGTTGGAATACAGTAGGTTTAACACCAGTATAAATAAAGAATGATTTCATTATAGTACCTTATGTGGTGGTTTTTATTTCTTGCACTAACGGAGCTTATAAGATTTCCTGTTGAGTTTTGTGTTGTGAAGTTTTCAAGTTTTGGGTAAAGATTTGATGGACTATGGAATAAGGTGTGGCAAGAGCCTAAGCTTGGGGATGCCCATGGCACCCCAATATATTCAAGGATAACCAAAAGCCTAAGCTTGGGGATGCCCCGGAAGGCATCCCCTCTTTCGTCTTCGTCTATCGGTAACTTTACTTGGAGCTATATTTTTATTCGCCACATGATATGTGTTTTGCTTGGAGCGTCATATATGATATTAGTCATTGCTTTTTAGTTTACCACAATCATCCTTTCTGTACACACATTTTGGGAGAAACCCACATGATTTAGAATTTATTAGAATACTCTATGTGCTTCACTTATATCTTTTGAACTAGATAGTTTTGCTCTATGTTCTTCACTTATATCTTTTAGAGCACGATGGTGGCTTAATTTTGTAGAAATTTTTGATCTCTCATGCTTCACTTATATTATTTTGAGAGTCTTTTAGAACAGCATGGTATTTGCTATGGTTTTAAATTTGGTCCTAGAATGATGAGCATCCAAGTTGGGTATAATAAAAACTATCATAGAAAGTGCATTAAACACTATGATCAATTTGATGCTTGATAATTGTTTTGAGATATAAAGGTGGTAATGTTAGAGTCATGCTAGTTGGGTAATTATGAAATTGAGAACTACTTGTGTTGGAGTTGGCAAGTCCCGTAGCATGCACGTATGGTAAAAGTTGTGTGACAAATTTGTTGCATAGGGTGCTCTTTTAATTGTCTTCCTTATGAGTGGAGGTCGGGATCACGCGATGGTTAACTCCTACCAACCCTTCCCCTAGGAGCATGCGTAGTAGTACTTTGCTTCGAGGGCAAGTAGACTTTTCCAATAAGTATATGAGTTCTTTATGACTAATGTGAGTCCATGGATATACGCACACTCACCCTTCCACTTTGCTAGCCTTTATTATGCCGCGCAACCTTCGCCGGTATCATGCACCCATTATTTACCTTCCTCAAAACAGCCACCATACCTGCCTATTATGGCATTTCCATAGCCATTCCGAGATATATTGCCATGCAACTCTCCACGGTTCCGTTTATTATGACACGCTCCATCATTGTCATATTGCTCTTTGCATGATCATGTAGTTGACATCGTATTTGTGGCAAGGCCACCATCATAATTTTTCATACATGTCACTCTTGATTCATTGCATATCCCGGTACACTGCCGGAGGCATTCACATAGAGTCATATTTTGTTCTAAGTATTGAGTTGTAATTTTTGAGTTGTAAATCAATAAAAGTGTGATGATCTTCATTATTAGAGCATTGTCCCAAGTGAGGAAAGGATGATGAAGACTATGATTCCCCCACAAGTTGGGATGAGACTTCGGACTTAAAAAAAAGAGAGGCCAAAGAGCCCACCAAATAAAAAAGAGAGGCCAAAGAGCCCACCAAATAAAAAAATGAGAGAAAAGAGAGAAGGGACAATGCTACTATCTCTTTTCCACACTTGTGCTTCAAAGTAGCACCATGATCTTCATGATAGAGAGTCTCCTATGTTGTCACTTTCATATACTAGTGGGAATTTTTATTATAGAACTTTGCTTGTATATCGCAATGATGGGCTTCCTCAAAATGCCCTAGGTCTTCATGAGCAAGCAAGTTGGATGCACACCCACTTTGTTTCTTTTGTTGAGCTTTCATACATTTATAGCTCTAGTGCATCCGTTGCATGGCAATCCCTACTCACTCACATTGATATCTATTAATGGGAATCTCCATAGCCCATTGATACACCTAGTTGATGTGAGACTATCTTCTTCCTTTTTGTCTTCACAACCACCACCATATACCACATATAGTGCTATGTCCATGGCTTGCGCTCATGTATTGCGTAAGAGTTGAAAAAGCTGAAGCGCGTTAAAAAGTATGAACCGATTGCTTGGCTGAAACCGGGGTTGTGCATGATGGGAGATATTTTGTGTGATGAAAATGAAGCATGGCCTAACTATATGATTTTGTAGGGATGAGCTTTCTTTGGCTATGCCATTTTGATAAGACATGATTATTTGTTAGTATGCTTCAAGTATTACTATTTTTATGTTTTATAAGCTTTTATCTTGAATCATTTGGATCTGAACAATCATGCCACAATAAAGAAAATTACATTGAGAATTATGCTAGGTAGCATTCCACATCAAAAATTCTGTTTTATCATTTACCTACTCGAGGATGAGCAGGAATTAAGCTTGGGGATGCTTGATACGTCTCCAACGTATCTATAATTTTTGATTGTTCCATGCTATTATATTACCCATTTTGGATGTTTATGGGCTTTACTCTACACTTTTATATCATTTTTTGGGACTAACCTACTAACTGGAGGCCCAACCCAAATTACTGTTTTTTGCCTATTTCAGTGTTTCGAAGGAAAGGAATATCAAACGGAGTCCAAACGGAATGAAACCTTCGGAGCGATCTTTTTGGAACAAACGCAATCCAGGGGACTTGGAGTGGACGTCAAGCAATGAACGAGGCGGCCATGAGGGTGCCCGGCGTGCCCCCTGGGGGTGGGCGCGCCCCCACCCTCGTGGACCCCTCGAGCATCCACCGATCTAATTCTTCCTCCTATATATATCCACGTACCCCGAAAACATCCAAGAGCACCACGAAAAACTATTTCCACCGCCGCAACCTTCTGTATCCGCGAGATCCCATCTTGGAGCCTTCGTCGGCGCTCCGCCAGAGGGGGAATAGACCATGGAGGGCCTCTACATCATCTCCAAGGCCTCTCTGATGAGTTGTGAGTAGTTTACCACAGACCTTCGGGTCCATAGTTATTAGCTAGATAGCTTCTTCTATCTCTTTGAACCTCAATACAAAGTTCTCCTTGATCTTTGAGGGAGTCCTGGATTAGGTTTTTTTTACCATACCTCTGTAGAGGCATTTCGGCCCTAACGGCCTTCCTCTTAAGCCTGCCCGATCTGGACGCCCTTTGCGGACGAGCCCCCAGGGGCTCGGCGCCGCGTTCCGACGGTCGTCTCTACAAAAAATACGATATTTCAGGCATGGCATCAGAAAAGGAGTCCCCTTCAAAGGACATGGTTTTGGCCTTGCTTACACACGATGAAGGCAGCAGTTTGGGATAGTCAGCGACAATAGCCACCAAGGCACCATCACAGTTGGCCTGATAAAATTTCCCATTGACAAGCTCCACAGTAATATCCGGATCTTCTTCAAGTCCAGCATCGAAGACCCTTCCGGGGTCCTCTAGCTAACGGGAGGGGCTGTTGAACCCTTCTACGACCCTCCTCAGTTCCTGCTCGGAAATGTTGAGGTAAATAATCATGACGAAGGATGCTAGAATGAATGGAGCGGGGGGAAGGAGTGGCGACTTACCCAGCTTGGGGGGTTGTACAAAGAAAACCCATCCCGTGGTTTAATATGAAGGAATTCTTCTTCTTCTCCTTTATACAAGTCGGACAATATCCTCGCCAGAGCAGCGGCAGAGTCCGGACCTTTACGACCATATCGGGTGGCATCATCTTCCCTGTTGTAATGCCACATGGGCTTCCCCCGATATTGAAGCGGCTGCACTCCCCGCATTGTGCATATCGCCATAACCTCGATTATTATCAGCCCTGATTTGGCCAGTATCTTTATCCTGCTCATCAGGAAGTGTACTTCTCTGGTATCCTCTTCTTGAGGGCCCTGAGGGTGCCAACTTCGGCGTGCCTTCGCCGGAGCATTACTGAACTCCGGGAGACCAGCCCGGACTAGATCCGGAAGGGGAACGTCATCAACATAAAACCACTCTGAGGGCCAGTTCTCAGGTGCCTTCCTGGGAGTACCGGACAGGTATCCGGTCTCGGCGACGCGCCATACTTCGGCTCCGCCCACTTGACATATGGATTCCCCCTGTTTGGGAGGGACGAGGCAGAACAACTTCTTCCATAACCCAAAGTGAGCTTCGCAGCCTAGAAATAGTTCGCAAAGGGCAACGTATCCTGCTATATGCAGCACAGAGGCAGGGGTGAAGTTGTGCAACTGGAGGCCGTAGAACTCCAAGAGCCCGCGAAGGAATGGGTGGATTGGAAACTCGGCGCCCCTTAGCAGATGCAGGATGAGGCATATTCGCTCCTCTGGGATGGATTAGGAGATCTCTCCACTTGCTCCCCGCCATTATAGGTGGCTAATCCGGCTCGGACGGGGACCATGAACGCCGGTGGGAGAAACCCTTGGGTTTGTAAATCTATCAAACGGCTTTGAGGAACTGAACACTCCTCCCAGTCATCTGGCTTGGAGCGAGGGGAACGAGAAGAAGAGCTGCAGCGACCGGCCATGTTGGAATGGTTTTTTCCGGAGCACTGTGTTGGATGCTTGCTCGAGGGAAGAGGGTGAGGTTTGGATCTGAGAATCCCCGTCTCTTCAAATAGATGGTTTGCCTGCCGGACCGGGGGTGGCAAATGCAAAAATGCCTCGGCTCCTCGTATTCGCATGACACGTGGAGATGGTCATTATTGAAGCACAGAAGCCGAGGAGTACAACATTGATGGGAAGCCGGACACTGTTCGTTGCAACAGGTACTTTGGAGTATTCGGAGATGGAACCCGCCTTGCAATGCCGAAGACAAACTGCACGCTGGACTCATCGTCATTGAAGCCGGGTTCAGGGGCTACTGAGGGAGTCCTGGATTAGGGGGTATCCGGACAGCCGGACTATATACTTTGGCCGGACTGTTGGACCGTGAAGATGCAAGACTCAAGACTTCGTCCCGTGTCCGGATGGGACTCTCCCTTTCGTGGAAGACAAGCTTGGCGATCCGGATATTATATTTCCTTCTTTGTAACCGACTCAATGTAAACCCTAGCCCTCTCCGATGTCTATATAAACCGGAGGGTTTAGTCCTTAATGACAGAATCATAATCATCATAGGCTAGCTCCTAGGGTTTAGCCTCTATGATCTCGTGGTAGATCAACTCTTGTAATACCCATATCATCAATATCAATCAAGCAGGAAGTAGGGTTTTACCTCCATAGAGAGGGCCCGAACCTGGGTAAAACATCATGTCCCTTGCCTCCTGTTACCATTAGCCTAAGACGCACAGATCGGGACCCCCTACCCGAGATCCGCCAGTTTTGACACCGACATTGGTGCTTTCATTGAGAGTTCCTCTGTGTCGTCGCTGCAAGGCTCGATGGCCCATCTCGTTGTCAAGGACAACATCACCTCTGGGGGAGCGCTAGCTATAGGCCAAACTCTCTGACTAGGCAGCTTCATCATGGCCGCCCAATCGGCTGTCGCGCCGATGATGACCTCTCGGGTCATCACGAATAGCCTCCACGTCAATTCCGAACTCGCCGAACAGATGGATCCAATGGAGCTCTCCTCCCTTAATGAGCTCTTGGATTGCATCACTGCTTTGGGAGTCGCCACCGACTATGAACGGATTGGGCTTAAACCCGACCAAAGGGATATTAAATCCCTGCCGGTCACCCACGAGATAGCGGTAGTGGAGGAGCCACATAAGGATTATCCCTCTATTTTGAGGACGAATTATGTCCGGATCACCGAGCTCCCTGAGCCGGACACCCGCTCACAGAAGGACATGGCCTAGACCCCGGACCTAGAGTCGGGTATCGGTCTGAAAAAATTGGGCAGCACCTCGGATCTCGAGCTATCAAGCCTGGAAGCTCCTCTGCCCCTGGGTGTTAGATCGGATCAGAGTCCAGATTCAGCTAAACCCACCCACCCGGACTTAAACTATCTCTCCCATATCAGACAAGAGCCCCAAGAGACTGTACATCGCTACTGGGCCAGGTTCCTCCTTGTGTTAAACAAGATCAAGGACTGTCGTGAGGAAGATGCGATCTCACTTTTCTGCACAAATTGCACGAACAAAGGGATCCTTAATGCTATAAGCCGCCGTGACATAGTACACTTTGCGGACCTAGCAGCCATAGTACAGAAGTACTGTGCGATGGAAAGCGCCTGGAAAACCCAAACAGAATTTTGGGATAGTCCAGCTCTCACTAAAACCTTTGTCCGAGCTAAACGGGCGAACTCTCGTAAGTCAGCTGATCCAATCCCCAAGAAACCAAAGCCCACCCCAGGGCATGGAACCGTATTGGAAGAATGGCTCAATGGGCCATGTAAACTCCACAGCACACCGGACACTACACTAACACATAGCCTTAGGGCATGTTGGATACTCCGGCAAGTAGCAAAAAGTGGCGAGGATCTTCTTGTAAGCCATAAAGCAGAACAACATCCCGCCAAAGAAAACAATACAGTACTAACAGTCTTCGAGACTTTCGCCTCAAACAATAGGCGCAAGCGAGCTCATCGAAACTCCGCTGAAATATGCCACATGGCAAAAATAAATCTGTGGAACGACACTGCTATAACTTTTAGTGCCAGTGATGAACCTCAATTCCAGACAGTCCGGGCACCAGCCGCTTTGGTCCTTAGCCCAATCGTGGACGGCTTTCGGCTCACTAAAGTACTCATGGACGGCGGAAGCGGATTAAACTTGATCTACAAAGAAACACTCAACAAGATGGAAATTGATAAAAACCGCATTGAGCAAAGCGGCATAACCTTCAGGGGAATCATCCCCAGCCGGGAAGCGCGGTGTGCGGGAAAAATCACACTCGATGTGGTATTCGGCACTCCGGAGAATTACAGGTCCGAAAAAATCACATTCCAAGTGGCTCCTTTCAGCAGCGGATACCACGCCCTTTTAGGGCGGGATGCGTTCACAAGCTTTCAAGCTATACCCCATTACGGGTACATGAAGCTTAAAATGCCCGGACCCAATGGAATCATCACTCTAGCCAGTGATCCGAACGTCGCACTTCGCACCGAAAACAAAACCGCAGCACTAGCCCTAGATGCATTATCCGAAGCTCTAACAACCGAAGAACTAACAACGCTGCATGCCACTGTGGACAGGGACGACGTGATACTCGACAAGCGACCCAAGTCCACCTCATTTAAACCCGCAGACGAGATAGTCAAATTCTAGGTCCATCCAACGGACCCCACAAAGACAGCTTCCATCGGGACACAGTTGAACCCCATAATGGACGCCGCACTGCGAGACTTCCTATGTGAGAATTGGGACATTTTCGCCTAGCACCCTTCAGACATGCCAGGCATCCCACACAGACTGGCTGAACACAGCCTCAATATACTGAAAGGATATAAGCCTGTCAAACAGACTCTTAGGCGCTTCTCAGAGCCCAAACAGCAAGCCATGGGGGAAGAGCTAGCCAAGCTACTTGAGGCCGGATTCATCAGAGATATCAAGCATCCGGATTGGCTGGCAAATCTGGTAATGGTACCAAAGAAGGACAAATCCTGGCGCCTATGCGTCGACTTCAAAGACCTCAACAAGGCTTGCCCCAAGGATCACTTCCCCCTTCCCCGCATCGACCAAATCATCGACGCCACCGCAGGACACGACTCACTGTGTTTCCTCGACGCATACTCTGGATACCATCAAATAAAGATGGCAGAGTCCGACCAAGCTGCAACGGCCTTCATAATGCCATATGGTCCTTTCTGCTTCAACACTATGCCTTTCGGGCTTAAAAATGCCGGCGCAACCTATCAACGCATGATTCAAACATGCCTGGAAAAGCAAATCGGCAAAACAGTGGAGGCATATGTGGACGACGTGGTCATAAAAACAAGACACGTCAAAACCCTAATAGACGACTTGAGGCTTACGTTTGATAACCTCCGAACATACGACATCAAGCTAAACCCGGAAAAAATGTGTTTTCGGCGTGCCCTCTAGGAAGCTGCTCGGCTTCATTGTTTCCAATAGAGGAATTGAAGCGAATCCGGAAAAAATCCGAGCTTTGTCGTAGTTGGCAATCCCAACAGACCTCAAGCATATCCAGAAACTAGCTGGACGCGTGGCTGCCTTAAGCCGCTTTATCTCATGGTTAGGAGAAAAGGCATTACCTCTTTACCGCCTTCTTCGGTGCACCGAGCACTTCGTGTGGACGGATGCAGCCGCGGCCAGACTGGACAAAATAAAGACCTTATTGGCTAGTAATCCAGTCCTAACAGCGCCAAATACTGGCGAACCTATGCTATTGTACATAGCTACAACACATCAAGTTGTGAGCGCAGTGCTCGTCGTCGAACGAGAGGCTGACAGATACAAATTCCCGCTCCAGAAGCCGGTATATTACGTATCCACGGTCCTCACCCCATGCAAATCCCGATACCCACATTATCAAAAGATAGCATATGCGGTCTTCATGGTGGCCTCCGAAGTACCACTCAACGACATAATAAATAACCGCGACGCTGCAGGCCGGATTGCTAAATGGGCCATCGAGCTCCTTCCGTTCGACATAACATACAAACCACGGCGGGCCATTAAGTCGCAAGTACTAGCTGACTTTGTCGCCGAATGGACAGAAGTCGAACTCCCTAAAGAGTACGGCGCATACTCTAACTGGATCATGCACTTCGACGGCTCTAAAATGCTGGCCGGATCGGGAGCAGGTGTAGTCCTGACATCTCCCACCAGAGACACGATCCAATACGTACTCCAAATACTATACACAGACTCCAACAATGTAGCCGAATACGAGGCTCTGTTGCACGGTCTTCGGATGGCAGTCTCTATGGGCATTCAATGCCTGGAGGTGCGCGGGGATTCAAACCTCGCAATATTACAAATAAACAGAGACTTTGATGCCAAGGATCCGAAAATGGCGGCCTATCGTAATGCCATCCTCAAAATGTCAGCTCGGTTCGAGGGGCTCGAATTCCACCATGTGGCTCGAGAAAACAATCAAGCGGCAGATATCCTCGCTCGCATCAGCGCTAAACGCGACCCTATCCCACCTAACATATTCCTGGAAAGGCTGTTCAAGCCATCCATGGTATGGGAAGGGGAGTCCGGCAACACTAGCACGGGCCCGAATACACCCCCAGATTCTGAACCATCAGACGTAATCGGAGGCTCCGCCACCGAAATAACACCCTCGGCCCACGAAATCATGGCTGTAATCGCCTCGTGGACTGAGCCTTTCTTGGCCTACCTAAATAAGTAGGAGCTCCCTGAGGACCAAAATGAAGCACGTTGCATCGTGCGGCGTTCCAAAGCCTACAAAGTCCATGAGGGGGAACTCTATAAGAAAAGTGCGACCGGAGTACTCCAAAGATGCATCTCCGAAGAAGAACGGCGGTAGCTCTTGGCTAAAATCCATGCCGGACTCGGCGGACACCATGCTGCGGATCGGGCACTTGTCAGCAAGGCCTTCTGCACAGGCTTTTATTGGCCTACGGCCCGAGTAGACGCACAAGACCTTGTCCAACACTGTGTCGGTTGCCAGCTCTTTGCTAATCAGAGCCACATGCCCCCTACCGCTCTCCAAACAATCCCCATCACTTGGCCCTTCGCAGTCTGGGGGATGGATATGGTCGGACCCCTTAAAGGGGGAAGCCATAAGAAAAAATACTTATTGGTCATGGTGGACAAGTTCACCAAATGGATAGAAGCCAAACCAGTCAAAACGGCCGAATCCGGACCAGTGATAGACTTCATATCCGGGGTTGTACACCGATATGGCGTCCCCCACAGCATCATAACTGACAATGGCTCAAACTTCATAGCCGATGAAGTGAAAACTTGGTGCGGAAACATGGGCATCAAGCTCGATTACTCCTCCGTCTATCATCCCCAAACAAACGGCCAGGTCGAACGAGCAAACGGTCTCATCATGAGCGGCATCAAACCCAGACTAGTGCGATCCTTGACAGAATCGGACACGCACTGGATCGAGGAGCTCGACTCCATACTCTGGGGGCTGTGGACCACGCCTAATCGCACCACCGGATATACACCATTTTTATGGTGTACGGCACAGAAGCAGTACTACCCTGCGACATAATACATGATTCGCCTTGCGTACGCATGTACGATGAGAAGGAAGCCGAGTTAGATCGGCAGGACAACTTAGATGCCCTGGAGGAGGAGCACGATGTCGCAAAATCCCGTTCCGCATTCTATCAGCAGCAGGCTCGACGGTACCAAAGCAGAGAAGTGCGGGCCAAAACTTATAATATTGGCGAACTCGTTCTACGCCTATCGGAGAAGAAGAAGGACAAGCTCAAACCTAAATGGGAGGGTCCCTTCGTTATTGATAAAGTTCTCACCGGAGGAGCATACCGCCTACGTAATGCATCCGATAACAGACTTGAGCCGAACCCATGGAACGCGGCCAGACTCCGGAGATTCTATGCCTAGCACCGAACTCAGTGTTCCTCTCCTTACCCCCTCCTTTTTAATTATGTTCCCTCCTTTTTCCTTTCTCGACCTTTTTCCTTCTTCACACAAAGTACTCAATACAGTACGGATGCTCGGATCACTCCGCCCGCACTATGTGTGTAAGCCATACCTGGGGGCTTCCTACACGGAAGCTAAATATAATTACTTTAGTGGCTTTTTGCCTATCACATATGCGTTCTTTTTCCATATGTGCCTTTTCTTCACTATTATATGCATCGATATGACTTAAGATGTGGCCATGCTAGGTTGCCTGGCTCTTGTGTTTATGCCCTACGTTCCCGTTAATTCGGCTGGGGCATAAGGGGAGCATCTCTGCGATTGTTACTGCTGGTTCAGTCAGATGTGTACCTCAGACTGGGTGAAGCCGAAAGCTAGCGTTCTTAAGGGAATACTCGGTCGGTGAACAAAAGATGTTCCTTTCGTTTATTACAATGTGAATCCCCAGAAGTTTTGTATCCTGCATCTCTGTTCACAGTCCGGACATGTACATCGATGCATGCGTACCCAGGGAAAGGAACCCCTAATGGAACTATTCTCCCTGGAAGATGTTTCTTACCATCCATGTAATATAACATAGCTAGTTGAGTACTTGTCTGTTCAAGCACTTATGACCCCTACGCCTGGTTTCCACGCATACCCCGGTTCTGCATAACTGAGCGGGTATTCGGATACACCCCGGACTATTGGATCCAGGGGCTGAAGCGAAAAGGTCCGCCATGACAAATGATTTTGTCTAGGGACTACATATGTCCATTGAATTACATAGTCACTTGGACTGACTATATTCTTCCTCTATACCGTCCAACAGGCTATCTAGCCTGCAATCCTGTTGGGAATACTTTGCGGCTAATGCTACCTGGTCGTACACCAGACTAACGGGAATTTCTTTCCCATCTGGCCCTGCCGGTCCAACTTCGGCCATATGGTTTGGGTCAAGCTTGGTGTAGCGCGTCTTCACCATGGCCTAGGCTTCTCTTGCACCTTGTCGGCAGGCTGACATCTTCCACAATCAGAAGTGCCGCCGTGCTCCTTGGAGCACATCCACGAGCTCCCCCATGCCTTTTGGCAGGGAGGTGGATGACCACAATGCCTGGGCAATACCCTGCATCACCTGCCGAGCTCACTCGTGCAGCTGTGAGAGGTCTTGCAGCATATCACCTGCGGACGTGGGCATCTCCTCTTCAGGGCGGCCCGTCAACATACCTACAGACATAAACTTTTTCAATAGGCTTCCTCTCCGAGCTGTACTACAGTTCGTCTAGGCACTCACCATAAATGCCGCGACGAAGCCTTCTGTTCTCCTTCACGGAGTCCGCCAGCTGAGCGCGAACATCTTTTAATCCGACGCCCAGCTGGACATTGGCATCTTGAAGATTGTTCTTATCCTGCCTAACTTGCATAAGAACACGCTCGCCAGCTTTTAGCTGCCTTTGGAGATGTGACTCGTTATCTCTTACGACCTCCGGATTCACCCCGGGATTGTCTGCAGAATTTTCTGTTAGACTTATCATACAAGCCACTTACTCACTGGTACATTTCTGTACAATTGAGACAAATGTTACCAAATGAGGCCTTCTAGGATTCCTCTAACTTGGCAACCGTGGCCCTCAGCTGGGTCTTGCACTCCTCCAGCTCTCGAGACAATTGGGCATTCTTATCTACGAGGACCTGTGCATAAATTGATCCTTAAAACAGTTGTTCCAACAGTTTCAAGTCTCAGGGGCTACTGCTATACATGCTTATCAAATTTTCTTACCCATATGTCTTTGGCATACTGGTCCGTCGCTCGGGCAAGCCCGCCTTGAGCAGCTTGGATGTATGCATCTCCTGAATTGAAAGAATTAAATGCCTCTTCAGAAAATATGTTGTTGCGAAGTACGGCCCGTCGACGCCGGTGATTCATGGCGCTCTCTACTTCAGAATTCGTGGTGGAGAGCATATCCGCATCCTCTGTTGGAGAACAATTCGGCATCAGCCCCGCGTCCGCCTCCTCTCTCCAAAATCGGTTCTGGAATCCGGCTGGTGGAGGCGTGATTGGCAGGATCTCCGGATATAGTCCGGCTACTCCTCTTTCTGCCAGGACACGAAGGACGCTGTTACACTTCAAACACAATAATCATGGAGCAGGTTTTTACCATACCTCTGTAGCGGCGTTTTGGCCCTAACGACCTTCCTCTTAAGCCTGCCCGATCTGGACGCCCTTTGCCGACGAGCCCCCAGGAGCTCGGCGCCGCATTCCGATGGTCGTCTCTACAAAAAATACGATATTTCAGGCATGACATCAGAAAAGGAGTCCCCTTCAAAGGATAGGGTTTTGGCCTTGCTTACACGTGATGAAGGCATCAGTCTGGGATAGTCAGCGACAATAGCCACCGAGGCACCATCACAGCTGGCCTAATAAAATGTCCCATTAACAACCTCCACAGTAATATCTGGATCTTCTTCAAGTCCGACATAGAAGACCCTTCCGGGGTCCTCTGGCTACGGGGAGGGGCTGTTGAACCCTTCTACGGCCCTCCTCAGTTCCTGCTCGAAAATGTTGAGGTAAATAATCATGACGAAGGATGCCAGAAGCAATGGAGCGGGGGGAAGGAGTGGCGACTTACCCAGCTTGGGGGGTTGTACATAGAAAACCCATCCCGCGGTTTAATATGAAGGAATTCTTCTTCTTCTCCTTTATACAAATCGGACAATATCCTCGCCAGAGCAGCGGCAGAGTCCGGACCTTTATGACCACAACGGGTGGCATCATCTTCCCTATTGTAGTGCCACATGGGCTTCCCCCGATATTGAAGCGGCTGCACTCCCCGCATTATGCATATCGCCATAACCTCGATTATTGTCAGCCCTGATTTGACCAGTATCTTTATGCTGCTCATCAGGAAGTGTACTTCTCTGGTATCCTCTTCTTGAGGGCCCTGAGGGCGCCAACTTCGGCGTGCCTTCGGCGGAGCATTACTGAACTCCGGGAGACCAGCCCGGACTGGATCTGGAAGGGGAATGTAATCAACATAAAACCACTCTGAGGGCCAGTTTTCAGGTGCCTTCCTGGGAGTATCGGACAGGTATCCGGTCTCGGCGACGCCCCATACTTCGGCTCTGCCCACTTGACATATGGATTCCCCATGTTTGCGAGGGACGAGGCAGAACAACTTCTTCCATAACCCAAAGTGAGCTTCGCAGCCTAGAAATAGTTCGCAAAGGGCAACGTATCCTGCTATATGCAGCATGGAGGCAGGGGTGAAGTTGTGCAACTGGAGGCCGTAGAACTCCAAGAGCCTGCGAAGGAATGGGTGGATTGGAAACCCGACGCCCCTTAGCAGATGCGGGATAAGGCATATTCGCTCCTCTAGGGATGGATTAGGAGATCTCTTCGCTTGCTCCCCGCCATTATAGGTGGCTAATCTGGCTCGGACGGGGACCATCAACGCCGGTGGGAGAAACCCTTGGGTCTATAACTCTATCAAACGGCTTTGAGGAACTGAACACTCCTCCCAATCACCTAGCTTGGAGCGAGGGGAATGAGAAGAAGAGCTACGGCGACCGGCCATGTTGGAATGGTTTTTTCCGGAGCACTGTGTTGGATGCTTGCTCGAGGGAAGAGGGTGAGGTTTGGATCTGAGAATCCCCGTCTCTTCAAATAGACGGTTTGCCTGCCGGACCGGGGGTGGCAAATGCAAAAATGCCTCGGCTCCTCATATCGCTCGACATGTGGAGATGGTCATTATTGAAGCACAGAAGCCGAGGAGTACAACATTAATGGGAAGCCGGACACTGTTCGTTGCAACAGGTACTTTGGAGTATTCGGTGATGGAACCCGCCTTGCAATGCCGAAGACAAACTGCGTGCCGGACTCATCGTCATTGAAGCCTGGTTCAGGGGCTACTGAGGGAGTCCTGGATTAGGGGGTATCCGGACAGCCGGACTATATACTTTGGCCGGACTGTTGGACCGTGAAGATGCAAGACTCAAGACTTCGTCCCATGTCCGGATGGGACTCTCCTTTGCGTGGAAGACAAGCTTGGCGATCCGAATATTATATTTCCTTCTTTGTAACCGACTCCATGTAAACCCTAGCCCTCTCCGGTGTCTATGTAAACCGGAGGGTTTAGTCCTTAGAGACAGAATCATAATCATCATAGGCTAGCTCCTAGGGTTTAGCCTCTACGATCTCGTGGTAGATCAACTCTTGTAATACCCATATCATCAATATCAATCAAGCAGGAAGTAGGGTTTTACCTCCATCGAGAGGGCCCGAACCTGGGTAAAACATCGTGTCCCTTGCCTCCTGTTACCATTAGGCTAAGATGCACAGATCGGGACCCCCTACCTGAGATCCGCCGGTTTTGACACCGACAATCTTCTTGGAGATCTATTCGATGTAACTCTTTTTGCGGTGTGTTTGTCAGGATCCGATGAATTGTGGGTTTATGATTAAGTTTATCTATGTGAAATATTTGAATCTCCTCTGAATTCTTTTATGTGTGATTAAGTTATCTTTGCAAGTCTCTTCGAATTATCAGGTTGGTTTGGCCTACTAGATTGATCTTTCTTGCAATGGGAGAAGTGCTTAGCTTTGTGTTCAATCTTGCGGCGTCCTTTCTCAGTGACAGCAGGGGCAGCAAGGCACGTATTGTATTGTTGCCATCAAGGATAAAAAGATGGGGTTTATATCATATTTCATGAGTTTATCCCTCTACATCATGTCATCTTTCTTAATGCGTTACTCTGTTCTTCATGAACTTAATACTCTAGATGCAGGCAGGAGTCGGTTGATGTGTGGAGTAATAGTATTAGATGTAGAATCGTTTCGGTCTACTTGTCACGAACGTGATGCCTATATACATGATCATGCCTAGATAATCTCATAACTATGCGCTTTTCTATCAATTGCTCGACAGTAATTTGTTCACCCACCGTAGTACTTATGCTATCTTGAGAGAAGCCACTAGTGAAACCTATGGCCCCCGAGTCTATCTTTTATCATACAAGTTTTCCATCTAATTTTATTTGCATCTTTTACTTTCCAATCTATATCATAAAAATACCAAAAATATTTATCTTATCATATTATCTCTATCAGATCTCACTTTCACAAGTGGTCGTGAAGGGATTGACAGCCCCTTTATTGCGTTGGTTGTGAGGTTCTTGTTTGTTTGTGTAGGTGCGTGGGACTTTTGAGGAGCCTCCTACTGGATTGATACCTTGGTTCTAAAAAACTGAGGGAAATACTTACGCTACTTTGCTGCATCACCCTTTCCTCTTCAAGGAAAACCAACACAAGCTCAAGATGTAGCAAAGTCCTGCGGGTGTCTTCTGGTCCAAGAAAAATCATCGCGAAAGTTTTCTTCCATTTGGACTCTGTTTGATATTCCTTTTCTGTAAAACTCAAAAACAAAGAAAAATAGACACTATCACTGGGCTCTAGGTTAGTAAGTTAGTCCCAAAAGTAATATAAAATAGCATATTAATCCATATAAAACATCCAGAACAGATAATATAATAGCATGGAACAATCAAAAAATATAGATATGTTGGAGACGTATCATCTATAGATGGATCGCGGGAGCTTGCACACTTCGTTAGCACCTTTAGGATCGACAAAACCTTCTGGTGGCATCATATACAACTCTTCTTGAAGAAAGCCATTAAGAAATGCAGTTTTGACATCCATTTGACAGATTTCATACTCATAAAATGCGGCAATTGCTAACATGATTCGGATAGACTTAAGCATCGCTACGGGTGAGAAAGTTGATGGGAAACGTAGCATGCAATTTCAAAAAAATTCCTATGCTCACGCAAGATCTATCTAGGAGCTGCATAGCAACGAGAGGGGGAGAGTGTGTCCATGTACCCTCGTAAACGGAAAGCGGAATCGTTAACTTAACGTGGTTTATGTAGTCGAACGTCTTCTCGAGTCAACCGATCAAGTACCGAACGTACGACACCTTTGAGTTCTGCACACGTTCAGCTCGATGACGTCCCTTGATCTCTTGATCCAGCAGAGTGTCGATGGAGTTTATGAGTTTCGTTAGCACGGTGGCGTGATGACGGTGTTGGTGATGTGATCCATGCAGGGCTTCGCCTAAGCACTACGATGATACTATCGGAGGAGTAAACGGTGGAGGGGGGCACCGCACACGGCTAAAACAATGTTGTCTCTTTGGGGTGCCCGTGCCCCCGTATATAAAGGAGGGAGGAGGAGGCCGACCACCAGGGGCACGCGCCATGGGGGGGAGTCCTACTAGGACTCCAATCCAAGTAGGATTCGCCCCCTTTTTTCCTTCTTTCCGGAGGGGAAAAGGGGAAGGGAGAGGGAACCGGAGAAGGAAAGGGGGGAGCGCCCCTCCCCTAGTCCAATTCGGACTCCCTATGGGAGGGGGCGCGACCACCCCTTGTGGGCTAGCTCCCCTCTCTCCTATGGCCTATGTTGGCCCATTATTTCCCCGGGGGGTTTCGGTAACCTCCCGGTTGAAAGTGCAACTATCCCTAGGTGGTTTTGGTAATTCCTAACAACATATAGCTCATTGAGCTAATGCTATTTCAAGATAAATATTTCAGGAAAGCTCAATGATTGGCATGGCATGGATGAGAAAAGTGGACCCCTCAAAATGCTAAGGACAAAAGGATTGGCTCAAGCTCAAAGCTCAAGACTCTACATTTTCTATTTTAGTGATCCAAGATCACATTGAGTCTATAGGAAAAGCCAATACTATCAAGGAGGGATGAGGTGTTGCTTAATGAGGTTCTTGCTCAAAATGCTTAGTGATATGCTCCAAAGCCCTCAACTACTTTCTCACATCCACATATGACCTAAACAAAAAATCAAACTCAGCCCCACCGATTCTTTCTATCCGGCGCCACCGAGTTCAGATGTCATAGCCTGCCACAAACCCTAGGCAAATCGGTCTCATCGATAGGGATCTCGGTCTCACCGAGATGGGATTGTAATCTCTCTGTTTCCCTTTGCAACGTTTCGATCCCACTGAGATGAGCGATCGGTCCCACCGAGATTGCAATGTAAACTCTCTGTTTCCATTTCGTAATATTTCGGTCTCACCGATTTGAGCGAATCGGTCCCGCCGAGTTTACCTGACCAACTCTCTGGTTAGCTTATTACAAAATTGGTCTCACTTAGTTTGTGTAATCGGTCTCACCGAGATTATGTTATGCCCTAACCCTAACAATATCGGTCCTACCGAGTTGCATGTCGGTCCCACCGAAAATCCTAACGGTCACTAGATTTGCTGAATCGGTCCGACCGAGTTTCTCAATTTGGTCCCACCGAGATTGGCAAGTTGTGTGTAATGGTTAGATTTTGTGTGGAGGCTATATATACCCCTCCACCTCCTCTTCATTCGTGGAGAGAGCCATCAGAACGAACCTACACTTCCAACTTACATTTTCTGAGAGAGAACCACCTACACTTGTGTTGAGACCAAGGCATTCCATTCCTACCATATGAATCTTGATCTCTAGCCTTGCCCAAGTTACTTTCCACTCAAATCTTCTTTCCACCAAATCCAAATCCTATGAGAGAGAGTTGAGTGTTGGGGAGACTATCATTTGAAGCACAAGAGCAAGGAGTTCATCATCAACACACCATTTGTTACTTCTTGGAGAGTGGTGTCTCCTAGATTGGCTAGGTGTCACTTGGGAGCCTCCGACAAGATTGTGGAGTTGAACCAAGGAGTTTGTATGGGCAAGGAGATCGCCTACTTCGTGAAGATCTACCGCTAGTGAGGCAAGTCCTTCGTGGGCGACGGCCATGGTGGGATAGACAAGGTTGCTTCTGTGTGGAACCTTCGTGGGTGGAGCCCTCCGTGGACTCGCGCAGCCGTTACCACTACAAAAAAATACACTTCCGTGATGATACGTGTTTGTCACAGTAGGTCGCGTTTATTGTCATGCATGTACATCCATGACAAATTTATGACAGAATCGAGATAGTCATACCTGTGCTGTCGTAGAAGTGTTCGATGACATTACCAAAATTATCATCACGGAAGTGTCCACTTCCAAGACGATAAATCGTGCGTCACAGAAGTGCTTTCGTCAAGGGTGACCGACACATGGCATCCACCATAACGGAAGGCCGTTAAGCTATCGGGTCGGGTTTTGGATCCGATAACCCGTTAACAGCCCCGACCAATGGGGATTTTCCACGTGTAAAATCATCATTGGCTGGAGGAAACACGTGTCGGCTCATTGTTGGGATAGATGTCATCCACTCATTGGACAGAAGGCGCCTATGATACGTCGACATGTGGCATGGCCCACAGAGGCCCATTCCTGTGAAAAGGCCGGCCCGTTTGACTTGGTTAAAAGGTGACGGGCCGGCCCATGGAAAGCCTGTTAACGGCCTGTTCGCATATAGCCCATTTACAGCCCGCTAACCGAAGGCCCGTTATGCCCTATCAGAATTAGGCCTAGTAGCGTCATTTGGGACATCCAATATGATTACAGCCCATTTTCACTTCTGGCCCATGACGTCTTTCGGCCCATATGAGGCCCTATGTAACTCTTGGCCTATTAACGGCCCGTGGTGAAACTGGCCCGTGATGAATAGTGTATTACTTTAGACCCATTAACGGCCCGTGGTGAAACTGGCCCGTAATGAATAGTGTATCACTTTATACCCATTAAGGGCCCGTTATTCAGTTGGGCCGTTTACAGCCCATGTTATCTTTCGGCCTTCTCAGAGCCCATTTATTCTTGAGCTTATTTGCAGCATTCGGTTACTTACGGCCCGTTACTGTCATTTTCTGCTTGTGGGCCAAATTCAGCCCATCGTTACAGTCGGCCCATTTGTGGTCGTTAGTCTGTTGGGCCATTTTCATAGCATCACCAAATACGGCCTATTAACGGCCCATTATGGTCAGCCAATAAAACGTACGATTTCCATTATAGGCCCGTCTACGGCCCATTAAAGGCCAGTACAAGACCCATAAATGAGTCGGCGGCCCATGAATCCTACGTGACGTAGAAGGCCCATGGATCCTGCGAGACGTAGAAGGCCCATGGACACTGTGAGACATAGAAGGCCCATGGATCCTGCGAGACGTAGAAGGCCCATGGATCCTACGAGACGTAGAAGGCCCATGGATCCTACGAGACGTAGAAGGCCCATGGTCGGGCGAGTTGGCCCCCGTTTGAACGATATAGCATATTCAAAGAATTATCCTACTCAATACTATCACCTCTAAAAAGCATACACTATACAACAAAGAGATCAAGGCATAGAAAGGTAGAATAATCCTACACTATACAATAAAGAAATTATAGCCGATTATACCCACTGGGCATTATGGTACGGCACAGGTGATAATAAAGCATACACAAACAACAAATTACATACACTGGGCAAATACGGCTCATACATCATGGACGCGCATCAACTTAACTCCATTTGAACTATAATCTCTTTAGAAAATAGGATTGGCCGGATTCAGATAGCACAAATTTCAGTCTGCAAAATCTCCAATTCCTTCATGGTTACCTCGGTGTCTTGTTTCATTTTTGACTCCTGCATCTAATACCTGCATGTCCAGTCTCAACTTGTTGATTATACGTTGACAATCATGTACACATTGTCTTGCCACCTCTAGTTGATGCTCGAGAACATCAGCACATTCCAATTCCAATCCATAATCATTCGGTAACGGCCATGTCGCACTGCTCGCAGATTTTTGTGTTGATGTCATTTCATCCTGAAATGTTTCTGTAAGTACACATGACTAGGGCAAAAATATAGTTACAACAGTGAAGCGAACAAGACACTATTTTGTACTACATGGCAAAACAAGACTAACAATAATGTTACACGTCACTTTCACAAAAAAATGTTACACGTTATGAAGCATAAGCAGGTGATATTTTAAAATTATAAAAAAGATAGTCCGTGCAGCCTGCATACAGAAATCCCTCTTAGCTCACCAGAGGAGCATGATGTTGGGGCCCAATCGAAAACACAGACAAGTTACAAATTTAGACAGCATGTTGCGTATAAGTAAGCAAGCAATTGGCCATTCTGTACCTCAATTAAAGTCTTAGGGAGCATAATGAATAGCAGAGGGTTTCATACAAACATACTACATCAGGCAAAACTATGCAATCATTAGCATAGTATAAACTAGATTGTGAGCCTCATGCAATAATAGTTGGTTAATAGACTTCAAAGCTTCAGGCACACTTCGGCAGAGTAATTAAATGGTAAGGCCTTTAATTATGTCAACTAATAGTGATACAAGTACCGAACATCAGGCATAATTATTTGGGCATCTCATTAAGTGAGGACAAATAAAGCAATTGAAAAGAGAAAATTAACTATGCCTGAAACAAACAAGGAATTGAACTGTTGAGTTGCATACAGTGACTTACCTTAGCAGGTTGAAGAGGCTCAGCGCAGCTCCTACTTCTCCTGCAAGGCTCCTTCCTAACATCTTGTACTTGGAAATCCTCAATCTTATCTTCATTGCACCCCCTCTGCAAGGTGACACAAACTAGTTACTCGTCTCCTTGGAAGATAAATATGCATACTTTCCAGTCTGTGAACACAAAAGGATGAGATTATAACAAAACAACACCACATAATGAAACATGCCGCATCTCTTGCACTTGCACACAATGAAATGAGCATTTACTATGTCTTCACTATGTAAAAACTAGGCATACCTTCGAACTGGATCTCCAGGTACTCTTGGAGAGACTACTGTAGTGTACAGCCAAACCTTTATTCACCTATGAGTTAGACAAGGCCCCACTACAGCAGCCCTTAGTGTTTAAATTGTTGACAAGCTCTGTTAGAGTGTTAGGTCAAGAACAACAAGTAATCAAAGCAAACAGTCCTAGTATGGCTGGCTGATGCAAACAAGCAATTGAACAGATGTGTGAGCAAATCTTACATATCAAGAAAAGAAGCAAAGGAGGCTTAAAGACCATACTTGACTGATCAGATTTAAGGGGCATTTAAACATCATGTGCAACGTATGAACTAACATAAACATTGCATATTCCAGATTCTACAATGGAATGCACATGTATTAGGTTATGCCATGTATGATGATGCCTAAATGTACAGATAGCAGGCAGGAGTGATTCATCATTGCACGCACAATTGAATTACAGGTTAAGGGCTAGTTCGATTCCGCCTTTTCAGGATATATTGTCAAAATAAGCCATAAAAGATGTAAAAAAGTCATTTTTGAGTTATGCGCTTGGGCTTAACTAATTTTGCTTTGGAGGGGGGTGTTTCGGGTAGAACCTCACTAAAAATTGAAGGGAAGGGGAATAGTGAAATGACTCTGTTGTCTGCCTATATTACACTCAAAATGCAACTGCTGACGCCTGTGTCACACCTGACCCTCAAGTAAAAACAAATACGCAAGCATTCATTTCCCTGCCCACTTGCATCTCCTCTCCCCTTTCCCTCTACCTCGATCCCCTGCCTGCAGCACTAGGGTTCCTCCAGTGAGCCGTCGCCACTGGTCCCATCTGGCCTGGTCCTCTACGATGCTATGTCCAGCTAGGCTACATGGTCGGCGGGTAGGGGCAAATCTCCCTGGATGCTCCTCCCTCTGGCGCCGCTCCTCATTCTCATGGTCTCTAGCAGCTGCTCCACTGTGGTTCGTCCAACGCACTACTCCAGCGGGCGCTGCACAACTACGTCTGATGCCACACTGCGGCAGAAGGCACCTTGTTCCCCCTCCCCTCCCCCCAGGCCATGGCCTTGAGGTGCTATTGAAGGATGAGCTCATCCAACAAGGTGAGGATCTCCTCTGATTTTTTGCCAAATTTTCATTCTGATCCACTATACGATGAATTGCTATGAGCTGCTTCTGCTGCTGCTATATGATGCATTGCTATGAGCTGCTCCTGCTGCTGCTATATGATGAATTGCTATGAGCTGCTGCTGCTGTATGATGAGTTGCTATGAGCTGCTGCTGCTGCTATATGATGAATTGCTATGAGCTGCTGCTGCTATATGATGAGTTGCTACAAGCTGCTCCTGCTGCTGCTATATGATGAATTGCTATGAGCTGCTCCTGCTGCTGCTATATGATGAATTGCTATGAGCTGCTGCTGGTATATGATGAATGGCAGACTGCTGCTGCTGTATGATGAGTTGCTATGAGCTGCTGCTGCTGCTATATGATGAGTTGCTACAAGCTACTCCTGCTGCTGCTATATGATGAATTGCTATGAGCTGCTCCTGCTGCTGCTATATGATGAATTGCTATGAGTTGCTGCTGGTATATGATGAATTGCAGACTGCTGCTGCTGAATGATGAGTTGCTATGAGCTGCTGCTGCTATATGATGCTTTCAGGTGGTGCTGCTATATGAATATAACCAGCCACTTGGACCATTGAATTTCAACAAATAATTGTTCTTCATTTAAATGTGGGTCATGCGTTCTTCGTTTAAATTAGGCAATGGGATCTCTATGGAAAACATTGGCCAAAGTAGATTGTGCCAAGTAGATGGTATCTTTGTATTTGCATTTTGAGCAAATAGTGATGGTTTGTTTTCCTATCATATTAATTACTGCACTAGGTTCAATTTGTGATGTTTGCAAGTCAAATTAATTTCCATATGTGCAGCAAAATGAAAAATATATATAATGCAATCTAGACTTTCCACTGATCATACCAAAGATAGGCTAAAAAAGCAATGAAAAGAACTGGTTGGCATATTACATGGAGCTTATATTCACAGGTGCTTATTTTCTTAGGATAACTCGTAATAACTGTCCCTAAGAAGCTTGGCTAATAGAACTGGCATACAAATAACATGTCACGATGATTGCAATGGAGGAGTGACGTACCATAGCACACTGTATAGGCTCACCGCTGCCTCTCCTTTTTTTGCGATGTTCCACGAAATTGCCACATACATCTTGTACTTTTTCATTGTGTAACCCTATCTGCAAGTTGACACGGCTAATTTCAGACATCTCTACATGATACTACATTGCATATCCCTTGCGCATATTTAAACCACCAATTAACGATTGTGTGCGTACCATAAACTAGCCATGACTCTGTATGCTGGACTGGCAGGCACTCTAAGGGAGCCTAATGTAGTGCATTGGAATTCCTACATGCCACCTACGATTTTGTGTAATGTACTGCCCCTGTTCCTAAATATATGTCTTTGTAGAGATTCCAGTATGGACCACATACAGATGTATATAGATGCATTTTCGAGTGTAGATTCACTCATTTTGCTCCCTATGTAGCCTATAGTGGAATCTCTAGAAAGACTTATATTTAGGAACAGAGGTACGAGGTAGTATCATGTATGACATCTACATATCTAATTTAGCAGCCAGTAGTAGAAGTCATTGTCTGCACAAAGGGATTACTGGTCGAAAATCCTAGCAAAGCACGCTGGCAGGCACAGAACAATACAAGAGAGGGAGACGCGCTTACAAGATCATAGCAATGCCTCAGTCCAGGATCTTGGTTGGCCAAGCTGTTAGATCCAGAAGAAACATCGTCCTTGTAGTTTTTGCCAGCTGCATAACAGGTAACAGCGACCGGTTAGTATATTTGAAGTACATCGGGTAGGTGATGCTGGACGGGTTTAAAGGTGACAAGTACCTAGGCCGTGGCGGGTGCTTGGCATCTCTCCAGATGGTGGGAATCAGGTTAGAAACGTCGAGGGTGATGACGCTGCACTGGCTATCGGGGTCTGGTAAGGAGATCTAGAATCGTCGAGTAGGGTGTTTGTGGAGCGGCTCCGATAGGGTGGACTACGGTGTGGGCGAAGCGGATCTGTGGCCGTGGACGAGGGCGTAGGTGAAGCTGCTCCGGTGGTTTTGTTAAGGATGCTATCAACGACGCGGATCTGCGGCCATGGACGGGGCGTCAGAAGCTGCTCCGGTGGTTGGGTTAAGGATGGTGTTGATGATGCGGATCTGTGGCCGTGGACGGGGCGTCAGAAGCTACTCCGGTGGTTGGGTTAAGGGTGGTGTCGATGATGCGGATCTGCGGCCGTGGACGGGGCGTCAGAAGCTGCTCCGGTAGGTTGGATGAGGGTGCGAGGAAGCGGATCTGAGACCGTGGACTTGTGAGTTGGCAAAGCGGCCCCGGTAGGGTTGAGAATGGTATAAGCGAAGCTACTCTGGTAGGGTTGACGCTGGTGTCGGCGAAGCGGCTCTGGTAGGGTTGAGGAAGGTGTCGGCGAAGCTGCTCCGGTAGGGTTGAGGAAGGTGTCGGCGAAGAGGATCAGAGGCCGTCGACGGGGGCATCGGTGGGGCGGCTCGGGGGGTGTGGACGAAGCGTCTCCGGCAGGGAGTACGAATGAGCCGCTGCAGATGCGCGAAGGTTGACGAGAGTATCGGCAAAGCAGATCCGGCGCCGTGGACAAGGCCGGCACTGAATGGGCTGTGGTACAGTGGTGGATGAGCAGTCTACTTGTTTCTAGGGGAGGTGGGAGGGGTAGATGCGGCCGCAGAAGCAGATCCAGCGAGGTGGACGCCGCTGGCAGTGAATGGGCTATGGTATGCCGGTGGATGAGCAGTCTAGGGTTTCGAGAGGGAAGGGGAGAAAGGGCGATCAAGTACAGACGGCGTGATGTAAGATGCTCTGGTGCTGTGGAGTTAGTCGTTTTTGCGGGAGGAGGGGAGAGGAAATGGGGGTGGCGTGTAGTGGGGGGAACCGGAAGTTACCAAAGCAGCCCCGGCCTATCATGTAGATGAGGGCGGTATTGTAACTGTTGCTCTCCGTGCACCAAGGACAAAAGGGGGATTTCACATGCTAAAGACTAAGGTGGCGGAAATTTTAGAAGGAGGCGAGAGATTTTGCCGCCCGCGGGATCGTTTTTATCCAGTTTCAACTAATTTTGGACCGTGCTAGCGGGAAGGTCATGCTAGACTGTGTACACGGGGCATGCGTCAGCAGTTAATAACTGGTGTGAAGTCCACCCGAGAAAAAAAGACAATAACTCGGGATGATGCGCCGATAACTTGGACGTTCACACGGGCGCGACCAATCATACGGGTGTAGTGGCGCGTTCACAAAAAAGGGATCAAACGCTCAGCCTACGTATTTCTCGTGTAAATAGATAATTTAGTGCCATTGGTTATTTACTTTAAACATAATGCATTGACGTGTTAGTGTAGAGGCGCACAAAAAGAAATGGATATTGTAGTTAGCTACTTAAAAGTGTTACCTCATATGATTACATAGCCTCCATTTCATAAATTGCGTAACCGTTGAATTCATATATGAATATTACATATATATTACTTCAAAATAGAAACTTAAATCATCCAAGACTAATGAATTTGAATGCAAGAGTAACAATGGTGCATGTGCATGATAGCTACATTGGTTGTTTGAAGAAACATCACTGTAACTTTGGCATGCACAACTGAAAAAGGTTTATTTAAATAGAAAAAAATGTGATATGTGAGTGTCCAATCTTTATAGCATTGAATCGATATTGTACCTTTGGCCACGATATGAAGTAGATATTGACTTATGTTCAAGCGATGCACGTCCACGGTCGCTAGATAGTGATACGTGAATGAATTGTGCAATCTCTCTCACACGCATACATATCTCATTTCCCTGTGGGCATCGGAATCACACACGCGCACTTCGTGTATTTCTCTCCCTCCGTCTGGGTTAAATTCGTCTTTCTACCCCGTCCTACAAGTCTCTCACACAGAAACACACACGCTCTCTATGTCTAACACGCCCACCCCTTTAATTCCGCCCACCTGCAGCCACTAATGTCTCAAAGTATAATAATGTCTCTCACACATATGCTATCTACCTATCCCTTAATATAGCTAGATATGTGTCACACAAACTCCTTCTCCCTACTAGCAAGATGCCCATGTGCGTTGCACGGAACATCAAGATGCATTTGTATGAGAAGTTTATCTTGTGGGGGAAAAGGATGAACGAGGGAATGCCTTATTTGCAAATGCGGAGAGGGGTGTGGGTATCTTTTTGCAAAATTGCCATATTTTCCTTCATGTCCGTCGGATATAAATCGGATGGCCTATATTGCAGGATGGCAGGAACACCATCATCACCAACTCTGTTTTTTATAAGAGTAGAGATATGTGAGTGTCACTGCCCCCTCCCCCCCCACACACACTTCCCAACACTGAAGGAGTAGGGTGACACCTCGATTTTGATACTAATCTATCGGCTGGCTTCTCTCTCAAACATACACACACACACTACCCGACACCGAAGGAGTAGGGTGACACCTCGATCTTGATACTAATCTATCGACTGGATTCTCTCTCAAACAGACACACACACACACACACACACTATCCGGCACTGAAGGAGTAGGGTGGCACATCGATCTTGATAATAATCTATCAACTCCTCTTTCAAACACACACACACACACACACACTCGCTAGTTGTGCCTCTGTGCCTACCGCGCACACTCTCGATACGTCTTTCTCTCCCTCCCCCCAATAATGACAACAGAAGGGTGACAACTCGATCTGATCATAATCTGTCAATTGGTTTCTCTCTCAAACATTGTGTCTTGGTGCCTCGCTCAGTAGCCCCCTCAATATGTAGGCTTCTCGCGCGCGCACAACTGTAGAGACGATGGCGCTGAACCCAGTGTGCCTTGTTTTTACCAGCCTCATGTGATAGTTTTCACCCTGTTTTCTGTTAATTAACAAGGCAACCTTTTCTTTGTTACTATACTAGTGAATCTGAAATCATTCGGGGCAGACATAAAACATATCACTTCAACCCAATTATCGCAGCAACTACTTTAAAAGAAATTAGCTAGCTGCTTGTGCATTGCACGAACATCAAGATGCATTTGTATGAGTAGTTTATCTTGTGAGAGAAAAGGCTGAACTAGGGAAGACCTTATTTGCGAACGTGGAGAGACGTGTGGGTATATTTTTGCAAAATTGCCATAGTTCCTTTCCTATCCGTTAGATATAAATCCGACGGCCTATATTGCAGGATGGCACGCACACCATCATCACCAACTCTGTTTTCTACTCCCTCCGTCCGAAAATACTTGTCATCAAAATGGATAAAAATAGATGTATCTAAAACTAAAATACGTCTAGATACATTTCCTTTTATCCATTTTGATGACAAGTATTTCCGGACGGAGGGAGTATTTGTGTTTTTAGATATTTCAATAAGTGACTATGACCGGACCTTACCAACATACTCAAAAAAGTAGTCCATAATTTTGATGTTACCCTCTTTTCTTGGCGGTGCAGTGCCATCTGGATACCTCATAAATAAATCAAGGACAAATCTGACCCCTTCCTGAAAAGATATACGTAGCAAAATGAGTGAATCTACACTCTAAAATATGTCTACATACACATCCGTATGTGGTAGTCCATTTGAAATCTAAAAAAGATAAATATTTAGGAACGAATGGAGTATATATAAAAATAGACATGGAGATATATCTCCAGCATGGTCTACAACAAAAATGTGCTGGGCTGGTTAGCACCGGATGCTCGCAACGCGATGACATGAGTTCGAATTCTGTCTTTTAACTTTAGATTTGTATATTATATATTACTCTACTTATTTAATATATACTTCTTTCGCTACTGTACTGACAATGGAACCCACAGAGTACTTAGAATATTAAGGATGGACTTGTTTGTTTTTAACTTTCTGTATGGAGCTGTAGCCACCCTGCAAGTCACGTGTACACTGTACATGCAATTAACTTCTTATAGAGGGACAATCATACAGGCATTTAACTCAAATGGATTGGATGTCACTCTATTATTTCCAGCATAAAGAGCATCTCCAACAGCAGCTGGCAAATTTCCTCCCGCTTCCTTCCGTGGAGGACGACATCAAACGCCAGCGGCATACATTTTTACAACTCTAACCAACCAGATGAAATTCGTGCAAACACAGACTGATTTCATATAAGCATGAAGGATTTCGTATAAAAAAGCCGGATCTTCATATAAACATGATGGATTTCATTACATTTACATGAACTAAGAGGTGCCAATCCGGCTCTCTTGTATAATTAATACTCCCTCCTTCCGGAAATACTTGTCCTAGAAATGGATATATTTAGACTTATTTTAGTTCTAAATGGCCGCCCGCGGATCCCTTTGTCTTCCTCATGTCCGTCAAACACTTGCGGGGTCGACGAAGGTCCTCGGAAGAGACGTAGCAGCAAAGAAACCACCCGAATCCGCGGTTGTCGCCTCGGTGGTGGCCTTCATGGGTCCCAAGTGGCGGCGGCCTCCCGTGTTCTACTTCTCCTCGATGACGGCGGCGGACAGGGAGAAGCTGGCCACCGACTGGTCGCTCTCCACGCACCCGGTTTCTGTCTCTGCCTGCATGGCGCTGCCGCAGGCACGGGAGGCGCGCCCACAGACACGGGAGGCACGGCCATCGCAGACACTGGTGGCGTGGTACGACGCGGCAGCGATGGCGCCCGTACCGGCGTGCTCGCCGCCGTGTCGGCGTGGAGCAACTCGCCACTCCTCATCGAGCTGAACTGGAGCGGCGAGTTGCTGAACCACGCGCCTGCTTGGGGCGGCAACTGGCTCCGTCGGGCCAAGCGAGGTTGGTGAAGCACCGAGCAGCCTCGCCCGTATCTGGAGGGCTCGGCGGGCCACCCAGCAGGGTAATATGCCAGAGAACGGCTCATCGGAAGCCATCGGAAGGGTGGAGAAAATGGTGAAGGAGGAGATGGGGGAGCAGCAGAGGGGTGCGATTCTTGCCCGCTGTCTGTCTGGCCTCGTGTAAATAGAGGGCGAATGGTAGGAGCTTGGCCAGCGTCTGGCCTTGTTTAAACTAAGGGCGGACGGGAGGAGCTCGGCCGGTGTTGCGTTTAATTCTGGCCCGCTCATGAACGGACGTGTGGCCGGAGTAGGATTCTCGGTTTGCATGTGGGTTTAACGGAGGGGTTTAATGGAGGCGCCGGGCGTGCAGCGGGCGGCGCAGTACTATTCGATTTGACATCATTAATGAGCCGTCAAATCACAAAGGCCCTCGCCTCTCGTGAAACCGAACGAGCTAGACTGCCCCGCCCTCTAGCCTTTTAAAAAAGCTATATACTCCACTTTTGTACAATAGTAGTATCGATGGATTGCGCCATGGAGAAAAACTTGAAATTAAAAAAAGGTGGTACATATAGAGAGCGCTCGTGAACTATGTGTCATACATGGCAATAAATAAAGTACTACATGATACTTATATGATACATGGTGCAGGAGTACTAAGTATTATTAATATAGTTTTGCTAGAACTCATCTAGATGAGATATAATTTGGTCTCATTCATCTTTTACAGCCATTGGATGTGATGCTATAAGATGCGTGTGTGCTGACGTGGGTTGTATTTGTTCTTGTGCAACGAACTAACCACTGCATGTCATGTTTGATAGTCTCAAGTCATTAAAAGCATACAAGCCCCACATCTCTTATTGGTTGATTCCTCTATTTATGTCAAAAAATAAGAAACAAAGTGAGAGTTAATGCACCACGCCTATGTGTTAGACTATCCACAATGGTGAGTAACATACACTAGTAACATACACATATCCCTAGACTATGTTACTACCTTCATAGTGGGTACTACCTCCGTCCTGGTTTATAGGTCCCTTTTATAGTTTGTGCCAAATTTTGACTAAAGATTTAACTAACAAAACATTAATGCATGTCAAGAAAAATTATCTCATTGGATTCGTCTTTGAACATAATTTTGAAAAATATAATGTTTGGTGACATGCGTGAACATTTTCTTAGTTTAATCTATGGTCAAAATTTGGCACGAAATACAATGGGGACCAATAAACCCGGACAGAGGTAGTAGTAACATAAGTGTGGTAACATGCAAAGCTTCATTTATTAGGTTATAGACTCATATTGCATTGGGACATGTGATGTTAACTACCTCTCTCCTCATTAACTCATTGCCACATAAGCAAATTTGCTGAGTTGGACTCGATGTTACTGCTGAAGTTACTCCCACGGTGGCTAGTCTTACTAGTATTTGGTTTTCGTAAGATGACTTATAATACTCACCTAGACGGAGGGAGTATTCGATTTGACAGCGGGCGGCGCAGTTCCTGATACGCCTTTAATGCAGACGAGGGAGGGAGTAGGGGTTCCCGATATGTTGAACGGCCAACGCATCCTCCGTCAATTAATGCCTAAGGGAAGTAATGGGAGGAGGTCCGAGAAAAGAGGCTGCACGATGTGAATGCAACACAGTTTGCCCTCATTGCCCTCATATAAAGGCGCCCCTCCTCCATCCAATGCATCTACCACATCGTACGCACCTAAGCACTTGCCTAAGCACCTACACTAAGCGCAAAAGAGCTCGCTCCAGACCCATGGCGGCGATGCGCGTGAGCGGCCAGCGGCTGCGCCAGATGGTCCACGATGCCGGCCTGCGGTATGGCATCGAGGATCATCTCCAGACGGTGTTGGAGACCGGCTAGTGGATGGCCACCGTCGACGCCAACTACGACTCTCAGTTGGACCAGATGATCGTTGCCACCAGCAACAAGTTCACCGTCCTCAAGAAGCTCGCGGATGACATCGGCGTACTCCTCCAGCCCGCGCGCCCGGGCTCCTCATTGCCTGCCACCCTAATCGGCCTCCATGGCCGGAACCTCTTTCAAGCATTGGTGGCCCTGCGACTGCCTGCCGACGCCACGAAGAATGTCCGCCTGGAGGTCGCGCTCGCCGCGAGGTGCCTCGCCCTGCAAGAATTCGTCGACCTACACATCCACGCGTACGAGCAAATCGTTTACATAGGTATCTACAAGGCCAGTGAGGACGCTACAACGTTGGCCTTCCTCAACCGGCTGGAAGCCTTGGATGCCTTTGTTGAGAAGCACCTCGACCTCGCCACAAAAGCCGCCGCTCCTTAGCCGCCGGACGGTGGCCCGGCACACTAAGTTGAGGAGGAGGAGGTCGCACGTTCGTGGATCCATCTTTCTTCTTGCCTTCTGTAACCACCATTGCGATCACATCATCGTGGCCTTAATTCTTATTGTGCTATTGCATTCTCGTTCCAGTCAATACCGACATGTGCGATCCCTTTGCTTAATTATATGCATCACTGTAACTAGTACTCCATCCGTCAATTTATAAGTTGTGCTTACCTTTTCCATCAACTTCGTGCAACGCGCGGGCATCTTGCTAGAAACACTAGAATATGTCTATATAATCCGTATGTGGTAGCCCATTTGAAATCTCAAAAAAGACAAATATTTAGGTACGGAGGGAGTAATATATTAGGAGTATATCAAAACAATAGTGATTTCTTTCAAGTTTGTGAACAAATACTACTATTCTACTACTTTGGATCCGTCGCAACGCACGAGCACATTGCTAGTAAAAGGAAAAGGCCTGCCACGTTCGCGTCACACCCCCACATGCCCGGGAATCGGGAGTACAACACGGCCCGTCCGGCACGACACATAGCTTAGGGAAGGCGTGTTGCCTAGCAGTGGCGGAGCTTGAAGCAAAACGTTGGGTGTGCCAGTCTAGCCAGGCTATAGAAATTACCCTTGCGTTGACGTTCCATGCCTCAAAACTGGATGTACAACTACGAAAATCCTGCTAGGTTGGGCGGGCCAGGGCATGTGTTGGCCCACACGTAGCTCCGCCCCTATGCCTAGCATTTTCACTTTCATGTGGGACCGCGCATTGAGCAAACCGACACCCCGCCCGCCGCCGGGCTGGAAAACAGAAACAAGGGGAAGATCTAGCTGTAGCACGGAAGCCAAGAAATTTTGTGTTAGACGGGGCTCATTGATAGAGTAGGAGCATTCCGTATTAGTACCACTCCTACCAAGTTTGTACTCCTAATACTATTATATTACTAGTACTACCACTATACAACTAGTAGATACGTGCACGGCACAACATAGTAGGAACAAAAAACAGGAAGATCTTGTTTTGGGTGATTTATCTTTTTTTCAATCAACGTAGTATGAATAATATGATGTGGGGGGCATCCATGAAGCTTATGTGGCTTGGTTGCATGGCTACGGAAGGTTAGAGAAAAATAAATAGATAATGTGTTTAGAGTGCACCCCACTAAATAGATATACTTTGGATCCATTGCAACAGACCGACACATCTATATCTATACCCCCTATATAGTGTGTGAAAAACTTTGAAAGTTGGTCATTGGATGAAGCCAATCCCATGGTACAAAGATGGCAAATCCGAGCACTACTGGCCATTGGATATCATCCACCAGATTCTGCCACATGTATAATCTAGAAGACTCCATGGTTGAACTTAATTCATGACTAACTTTGCCACAACTAAGCTCAGGCAAAGTTATTAATAAGTTCTTCAAAATGAGAGCCACAAGTTGGCAAGCCTAAGGGAATCTTGCCATATTTTTTGTGTGTATGTCATGTGGGGCTAGTGTGGCTTGCCTAAGGTGTGGCTTGAACCAAACACTCACCTGAGTTAATCAAACTTGCCTAACCTTACATTCCACCAAATTTTGCCACAAGTTGGCAAGCCTAAGGGAATCTTGCCACATTTTTTGTGTGTATGTCATGTGGGGCCAGTGTGGCTTGCCTAAGGTGTGGCTTGAACCAAACACTCACCTAAGTTAATCAAACTTGCCTAACCTTACATTCCACCAAATTTTGCCACATGTTAGAATCCAGAAAACTCCACATGTAGAAGCATAATGCACAAACCACCAGAATCTCATGCGTGCAATGCACGTGTACCTTCCTACTAGTACTAGTAGTAGCAAGAAACAAATTCCAGTTTTGGCACGAGCTCGTACTGCGGGAGCACCACAAGGCCTGCCGCAGGAGTTACATTTTCCTCTCGGAGCCCACGGGACCGTAACTTCCGTGGCTTAGTGCCCGACCTATGAGTCAATGACATGTGGGACTTAAATGCGGCTGGCCCACATGTCATTCTCATGGTGGTGGCGTGGTTCGCGACTCACTCGTTCGAGATGAACCGGCCGGTGGTGGCGTGGCCTTGGCGAGGGTACCACAGCTGGGCGTCGGGGCGTTACGAGGCGTAGATGGCCACACCGGCAGGTACTACTTCTAGTACATAAGTACTCTAGCCGAGGATTGATGCCCGGGACAAAATGTGTCACAGCCGCTGGATGAAAATTCGATGGTGCGGGAGTACGGATTGGAGCACAGCAGCGGAGCAGGCAAACCGCGTCCAATCGGGTGTGTCTGTGGTAGAAAGTTGATGGTCGCCGCAGTTCAGCTGGCCCGCATGTCATGCACACAAAGGCAAAGGAGCGGTGGGGCCGAGAGGGATGAGGGGCACGAACAATCCTACCATTCTGCCACTGACATGTGGGACCCATAAGCATGGGTCCCACCTGTCAGCGAAGGAAAGGCAGGACAAGGCAGTGATAGCCACGTCAGAGGATCCATGTCCACGTCGGGGGACGTCGTGCCGTGGGTTGGAGCAGCGTCGTGGGAATCGCGTGTGGGTGTGGCAGTGGTAGAAACAAGAAACGTGATGGTCGCCGTGGTTCAACTTCCATGGACAAGCTGTCGTGTCTGCTGACACATGTATATCAAAACTAGAGTGTTTATATTTCAAGCACGTGAACAAGTATTATTCTACTAGTTTGGATCCATTGCAACGCACGGGCCAGCACATTGGTAGTAGTAGTGTCCATCTCTATCTCAAGGGGCCTTCCCTTGTTCATCCTTTTCTCTCACAAGATAAACTACTCATACAAATGCATCTTGATGTTCTGTGGAACGCATGAGGATGTTTCCTTGGGGGTCTCTCCAGCGCGGCATGGCTGTAGTTGCAAGTTGACGCCCCTTGAGATGCCGACGTCGAGGGGCACTCGGATTTCCTCCGATGAGCAGGTAAGATGAGTTTGATCACGTAGTAAATGCATTCTAAAGACTACTTCCGTGTCCATTTCCTAATTCTCCCCCTGCCCACTGTTTCACAGGCTAGGCTCGGTGCGAGTGGAGATTGGCTTGCATATGTACGAGAGGGTACCAACATCAATTTGCACTACATTTACAACGGTGACACCGTTCCCGTAGAACCTTTGTCCAACATTGGGATCAGCCATGCAATGGGCCACCGCATGAATTGGTACGATGGAACCATGGTGAGATTGAATAAAGATAGCACGAACCTTGCACCTGGCGGTCAAAGGCGGACCATGCTGTCTGTGGCCGATTTGTTGCCGTACGAGTAGGAAGACGCTGTGCTCCTTTCTAACCGCATCTTCGCGGTGACAAACCAGGGTCTTATTTTGTATGGGACACATCCTACGATATACTCCCTCTCTCCCAGTTTATTTGTTTTGAATCTTTTCGTTTTATAAGTTTGAAATTCAAATTTAGAGCTCCCCATCACATGTTGAGATTACAATGTCCATTAAATCGTTGCGTGCATGTATAGTAAAGAAATAAATCTCGAGTTTGGCACGAGTTCGTGCTGCGGGAGCACCACAAGCCCTGGCGCAGGAGTTACATTTCCCTCTCAGGGCCATCGGGACTGAGCTTCAGCGCCTTACTACACCTACCTTTGAGTCAATAACATGTGGACCCGATAGGTGACTGGTCCACATGTAATGCTCCCGAAGGCAGAGGGGCAGTGGGGCCAAGAGGAGTGAGCCGTAGGTCGGGGGACGTGTGGTTTCATGGATTTGAGCGGCATCGTGGGAATCGCGGGTGGCTGTGGTAGAAACTTGATGCTCGCCGCATTTTAGGTGGCCCACATGTCATGCACACAAAGGCAGAGGGGCGGTGCGGCCGAGAGGGGTGAGGCGCACGTCGGGGGGCATGGTGCCGTGGGTTGGAGAGGCGTCATGGAAATCGCGAGATGAAACGTGATGGTCGCCGTAGTTGAACTTCCATGGACAAGCTGTCATGTCTACGGACACATGCACTGTATACCGATCACTGGAAGGAGTAGCAGAGAAAGCTATATATGCGGATAAATAGTTCCTTATAGTCAAGCGGACCCACGCTACTACTCTGTTCCAAAGACATGCACACCATCGAAATAGTCCATCTATATCAATATACACCGAGAGGGAATACTTTTTTTTACAAGAGAGGAAATAGTTCATCCATCCATAATGCCCTCCTGCTGGTGCAGCGTTTTCTTCTTCTTCTTCTTCTTCTTCTTCTTCTTCTTCTTCTTCTTCTTCTTCTTCTTCTTCTTCTTCTTCTTCTTCTTCTTCTTCTTCTTCTTCTTCTTCTTCTTCTTGTTCTTGTTCTTGTTCTCATTCTCTGTGGGAGACGGCTTCGCAACAAGCTCTTTGGACCTTGCAGCTATCTCGAAACTCACACAGGCATCGAGGGCAGCATTTTATCCGCTCGTACGTCAAGGGATAATTCTCCCATCTAGACGACCTTAATGCCACCGTCTCGTCACCCTTCTGAAGATTTGTACCGAGCACAAAATTTGCTATGTCGAATAGGGATGGTGTCTGTTTAGCACAATCTTCTACAGGAATTTTGATTCTAGTTTGTAGGTCAGCGATGCTTTTCAAATCAAGGTTGTACGGCTCCAGCTTCTGTTTGTCCCCTTCGATGGCTGCCCCACAGAAGTATACGTCCTCCCGAGACAAGAAATCATGAAGCTCACCTGGTATGGAGGGAGAGTGTATGATGTGGTACACCAAAACATCATCTTCGAGGCACAGCTGAAGGACGGCGGCGCGCTGGATCTTCCTAGGGGCATGCTCCGTGTACTCTGTGTCGAGACCGATGACCCTCGTCTCTACCTTTTTGAGGGAGTTGGATACATTGTTGATCCACTGCCGAACAACCCTTGGGTGGACGGTGACGGTGGCAACTATGCGCATTGAGCCTTCGACGAGGACATGTTGGACGCTAAAAACCTGCATCTCGATCTCTTTCGCCATTTGGAACCGCTGGAACGGAGGGCTATGGTTTGGAGAATTAGGATTAGATGGCTAGTCTAACTGAAGTAGTAGATGATTATTTAAAGAGGTTAAAACAATGTGAACGCAGTGGGGTTTGGATGCAAATGAAGACGAAGGGGAGGTGAAGAAGGCGAGGCGAATCAGTTCCCGATGGAGAAGTAAATGGGAGAAGTGGCGTGCAGGCAGTTGATTAGACGGCTAGGTAGACTAAACGAAAAGGCTATGCGGGTAGACTGAGGAGTCGTACCTGTTCATGTACGTGCCCATCCTTCCTGATAGGTGGGACCTATGCAAACAGATAAAAAAATGTGTCATAGCTTTTTTTTGAGCCCGTGAGTAGGAGACACAACATTCTCTGGTTAAGGAATACTCCCTCCGTTTAGGTGAGTATAAGTCACCTTATGAAAATCAGGTTTTCCCTAAACCTTTAGGCGTGGAGCATTAACTTCCTGCTCGATCCCCTCCCAGCCTCGTTAGCCAGCGTTTTCTTCCTCTGCTGCCGCATTCTACCTTTCCATTTTTACTCTTCTCAAGTGTGGAACGATCTGCATGCCGTCCTTGATGCACCAGAATGACCACTGCATGCATCGCGGCAGGGCGTTGATTGGGCATGCACGAGAATTTGGTTCTGCTTGCAATATGGATGATACCTGAACGATGAAGTGAACATGCATGCTAGCACGGGAGACCTATTTCCGCTATACAATACTGGAGTACTCATGTACCTACTACTAGTAGTAGTAGTACAACTGTGGTACACTTGATGGTCAAAATACTATTCATCCGGTCCTCACAGTGAAGTGACAACACCCTGCGCCTGACACTAGTCCAGGTGAGGTGGCGTGTTCGGGTTACCAAAGTTAGCCTCACCCTGTGCACTGTGCAGTCTGTCACCGCCGCTGTACAGCACATTGGCGCCTCGCCTCGTCTTCCTCTCCGCTCCCATAGCACCACTCCATCGCCATCTCCTTCTCCATCTTCGTCTCTGTCTCCATCTCACTGTGCCCCCGTGTACCGTCGCCTCACTCGCCTCCCCCAGTACCACTATTCCCTTGCTAGCCGCTCCAGCACCGACATCCTTCTCCCTCGTAAATCAAGCTCCCTTCCAAACTCCACCATGGCCGAACGCGAACCGCGCAGCATCCATATGAGCCGCGATTGGAGCAATCTCCCCAGTGACATCCTCGACCTCTGTTGTTCGTGTATGGATATGTTGACCGCCCTGCGGCTGGCTGCATGCTCGAGGGACATGCACACGGCCATCATCGAAGCGAGGCCTAAGCTTTTCAAGACACCCTGCTTGCTGCTATCTGGTCTTGCGAGATTGGCTCACCATGATACGGAGGCGTGCATGATGCCCCTTGACTTCAATCCGATCTCCATTAGCCGAAACTTCTTTGCAGGTATGTAGTGTGTCGCCGTACATCATTTCCCTCAACATCGATTCGATCACCATCGCCCGAAACTTCTTGGCAGGTATGTACTAGGTCGGCATGAACTCCCACTGGATGGCTGCCTTCAGAGAAGACGGTAAAAAGTTGGTGCTCGTGAACTTCCAGATCTCCCATGAGATTATCCTTCCTTTGTTGGATTATATAGAGTATTACCATCGCGGTCCAAGTCATCTAGATTACTACATCAGTTGGATGGACCTTGTTTTGCAGAAGATTGTAATCTGCCAAGTACCCACATGACATGCGAATTACGCAGACTTCAAGCTAATTGCCTTGTTCGACCGCGGACTCGCCTATCTTTACGCCGGTGCCTTTTTTAGCTGGAGACAACTCGGCTCGCAGTGGATCATCGTCAAAGCTGATACACACTTCTGTGATGCTATTGAACACAATGGCATCATCTACGCGATCGACAAAGCAGATGTCACCACGTATTGCTGGGACGACGCGTGTAAGTTGTTTCCGTCTCATGTTAATGATGACGCCATGACACTGTTTGAACTTTTTTTGATGATTGGCATATCCCCGTTTGAGCAGAATTTGAGTAGAACTATAGCAATATATTAGAGATGCCGTAAATCAGCTATATTTGGAATGAGTTAATTCATGCGATTGTGACCATGTCATTACAGCCAATTTGTACCCTGAATAATCAAACGGTTAGGAATATATGGATATTATCCTTATTTTACAGTAATCTATATACTACTACTAAATATGAGTGTGTATCAATGGCCATGTTAGTTTCCTCATTTTCATGATGTAGAAACATGCGCCACACTGTTGGTTTCATCTAACCATACATTAGGGAAGTAAATGTGCATATGGAGAACTCTATATTTGGAAGTAGTGGAATCCTGCAATGCTTACCATGTGTACATACCTATATTCGCCCTTCAGCAATCAATGAATAGAATAATATCCTCACAAACTTTTTGCCCAAAAAACACAAGTATATAACAATGCATGGTCTATTAGTTACCTTGAAGAATTTGTTTGTGAGGACAGAACATGATTACATAACATGCATGACATGGTAGTTTCCTGTGAAGAATCGATTGCGAGATAACATGAGTATAACCATGCATGGCACTTCTATATTTTCGAACCCAGTATACATTTCCCTGTATTTTCCTCCCAGTTCCAACAAGGACATATCAATGCTGTTTCTTGCATTATCCTACTCATACTCTGAACAATGTTGATCTTACATTAACAATGCCTGTCCTTTTTGATATGATGCAGTGTCCCTACAGTTACTGCCCTTTGTAATTACACCACCTTTGCCAAAAACATGGAAGCACAACTGGTTCCTCGCTCAATCAGACGATGGCAAAAGACCGATGATCATTCGGACACATGAGCCGGAAAATTTATATTGCAAAAACCCCACTGTATACAAGCACCGTGTAATATGTGAGTATCTGGATAGCGGTTGTTATGTCTATGAGCAGGATACCAGCTTGTTGGGGCCTTTAGGATTTTTTAGTTGGAGGCGGGTAAACAGCCTTGGTTCACACTCTCTGTTTCTCGGACTCAATAATCCGACTAACCAGGAGATCATCGTTGGCAAGGACCTTGATGGCAGAGAGGCTCTGTTTGCTATGGAAAACTGTGTCTACACAGCGAGCCCTAGGAATTCGGGAGCATACTCCCCTGATTGTCAATGATACACCATGCAGCCAAAAGAAGGTGAGAATGACAAAGGCATCCGGATTAACTTTGATCCTTGGATGTCTCAATTACGACAGGCAGTGATGTGGTTCAAGCCTTCAGGTTGATAGGTAATTGGGCTGTTGCATTGAAAGGGTGGAGTACTGGTGTCTCCGGATCACTGGTCGCTGAAGCGGGGCTGCAAATTATGATAGTGTTGGATCATCTCTTCGAATGACTTTGTTGTCTTTGCTGCTGGTTCTGGATGGGTAGTTCTTTCTTTTGTTATGCATATTCCTTGTCATTTGGTCATCCTCGTCTATGTCACTCTTTCTATGTAATAGTTGCTTTTGTTTAGAATGTCATTCTCGTCTGGATCACGAGAGTCTGAGCGCTGCAGATGGGTACGTTTTGGTGGTGTAGCAAGACTTCTTATGAACTATCATGTCTTGCTGTTTATGTCAGTAGTAGTCACTAGTCAGTGTTTGAATGTTGTATATATCGTTGTTTCGAACTGTTTATTGTCTCGAACTACTGGTGGGCTAAATGAGGGCATCACCATTCTCAAGTGTTCAGAGTATATCTCCTTTTTTCAAGTTATATAATTTGAGCTCACTGTCTTTTCGATGATGTACACTTGTTTCGGCCAGTGAGGTGTCGTTGAATATGGGCCGAGTAGTAACGCAATGCCAAACAGGTCAATTATGACTCTCGGGCCGGGCTCTCAAAAGATCCTGGAAAAAAAGGCCGGGCTCTCCAAAAAAGAAAGAATAAGGACTCTTAGGCCAACATGTGGGCGCCACCGGTGTTTTCGTGCACTTGCGCATCGAGAGCATATTGGCGCGTGCTCGAAATTCATGCTACCTTTTCATCCCCAGTCTCCCGCCCCTCCCCCACCTCTGGAATCTCGATTCCTACTCCAGTTCCCCCAAATCCCCCTCCTGTACTCCCTGTAATCAAGCGCACTATCATGTCGCAGGTCAACGTGGATCTCCGAGCCAGAGATCCTGAGGTCCGTCCTACCTTCGGTCGCTGCGTGCTGTCGCTCAACAGTGGCATGGCGGCGCTTGACGACCAGTTTGCCGGCAAAGTGCTGATGGTAACCATCAACGGCGACCGGCCTCCCGTCTCGCTGGACGACCTTGTCAAAGCTCTTGGCATTGTGCACGGCATCCAAATAAGTGACTTGCTCGTCGAAGTCTGTCCGCCACCGGCTGATTTCTTTGTCAGGTTCCGAACAACTTTCGACTGCAGTCATGTGTTCGAATCTTCCCGGCGTTTGTTCTGTGATGGCGCGCTGGTGAGCTTTGATCGGTGGCACCCAGGATGGGGCTCGGTGCCCTCTGAGCTTGAGTTTTTAACAAAGCTTACCTTCCACGACATGCCTCGACGTGCTTGGAACAGCGAGTCCATGAACGAGCTTATCAACGACCTTGGAGGTGAGCTCGTAAGTATGTTTGTTCCTCCAGACAGCTGGGCTCTGATGGTTATGGCATGGATGAAGAAGCCGTCCACCATACCGAAGGTGATTGGTGTTGAGATATCGGTGCAGGAACCGGGGTTGTACTATTCGTCGCCACCAAGGCCGCCGCGGACCACGTTAGGGATGTACCTGTATCGAGTGTTCGTGCATGTCGAAGAAGTGGTCAATCCATCAATCGAAGTCCTGCCGCCCCCGCTGGTGCCAGGGTCCGTTGACGATGTCCATTACAAGAGTCAACGTCAGACTTTCCCCGTGTTGCTCAGAACGATGGATGGCACAGGGCCTACTCCATCGCGCAGCGGAGGCCACTGCTTCTTTGGGAGAAGAGGCAGGGCTGGCTGCCTGGATGTGCTCTAATTTGAGGTAACAACTGAATCTTGTCAGATAGTACTAGTTAAATCCAAGCTATGGGTCTGAAGCACTGATATGCCAGTACATTTGATTGTGACCTGTTCTAATTTTGTACCTAAACTTTTTTTAGAAAGGGTTGTACGTCAACTTAATGTGCTAGCAGAACTTATTGTGTTGTCTGTCTGTTTTCTTTGCACAACATTCAAGATATTTCCCCGTCATTTATAAACACGATGAACCGTTATGTACGACTTCATTGGTTTCAACATAGCCCTTCCCGTAGCGATCCACTGCTTCCATCCTGATTGTGCCGCCTGTGTGAAATTTTTGTATGCAAGTTCAGTGTGCTATGATGTTCTATATGATTGTGTCAACTATATAAGTTTTTACTGAGCATCAGCAATGCATATGGCTGAAAGATGTATTTATGAGCATCGACCGATGGGTCTCTCTCTCTCTCTCTCTCTCTCTCTCTCTCTCACACACACACACACACACACACACACACGCACACACACACGCACACGCACAAGTGGGACCCGTTGAATTATTTATTTGCTCGTGACAGCTTTTAATTAGGTTCAACTGTAATCTAACTTTTTTTCTTAAGTTATTAATTGAGCTCAGTGACTTCAAAAAGTTGTACAGAAGCCTTGTTTGGGCCTTTCCGGCATCCCTGAATGTGGGCTAAGTAACCATGTTAGGTTGTACTGTACTACATAGGCCTTTTTTTTGAACATCAGCAATGCAACTGGGCCGACAGTTGTACACAATATTCGGGTCAACTTGTTATCCGCCCCGCTGGGCTGCAAAGTTTCCCAGGAGGTATGCATTAGGCTTAACAAGAAAATGGACTTTAAGAAATAATAAATGGGATGTAATTATAATAACTGGGCAATTACTATGCACCAAACACATAATTAGTTTGAAAAATATATTATTTTTGGAATTTAGAATTTTAATTTCATTACCTTTTGCGGGCGCAATATTTCGTTGGATTTTAACGTGATACAACTTTATTTTGAAATTATATTTAACCTGACTAGAAATTTCGGATAAAAATATTTCGGATCCCATCAAAATGTGGGAATTTTTTTTTGAATTCTGTTTTGAGCGGTTGTTTGAAATTATTAATCGTTGTCCTACCTAGAAGTTGGGCTGTACTTTTAACAAACCCGTAAATAGGCTGTAGTAAATTCCATTAGAATTGAAAAATGGGCTGTACATTCTTACAAATCGCAAATGGGCTATATGTTCTCTGCCAAATCCGAGCCGTGGGCCTACTAAGTTGACGCGTACCAAGGGCTTTGTCAACTTAGTCAATATAAATGATTCTAGCTACAGTGATCGTACGATGTCCATCCAACGGCCGTAGTGCTTCTTTAACCTCTGGTCTTCTTGCTCCAGCCGCCCAAAGCAGCGCCGGTCGTGTCGCGTGCTCTTGCCTCCCGTGGCCGGCTGTGATGTCGCGGAGGCCTCACCGCCCCATACTACTCCCACCGCTGGCCAGGCCATCCCTCTACTCACCCACATCCCCTGTTATTTTGCAGCGACGGTAGCCGAACCAGTGAACCCTCATACTCCTCTCCGCGCGGGCTACCACTGCTGCGTCTTCCCCGGCTCCGCGTCGTCCCCTTCCTAGGCCTCGTCGTCATCCAGACCACCGCCCTGGTGCTCTCGGCGCGGCATGGTCAATGTGGTCAACGACCGTCTTCCATCGGAAGAGTACAGTACGTGGAGAGGCTGACAGCTGGGTCCAGGCGGCCGCAAGGAAGTGCCTCCTTATTACGCGTAAAATAATTATTCCTCCACCTGACAGCAGGGACCCACCGGACGGGCCACCTTATTTCGCGAAAAAACGTTTCCCCCCTGACTGTTGGGATCCACCGGACGGGCCAGCGTATTTCACGAAAAAACGTTCCCCGCGCTGTCAGCTCAGACCCACCGGAAGTGCCTCCTTATTACGCACAAAAAAATGAATACTCCCCCTGCTAGCTGGGACCCACCATGGTGGGAGGCTGACTTGTGGGCCTACTAAGTTGACTGGGACGTGGGCCTTTGTCAACTTTAGTCAATATGAACGACTCTAGCTCCAGTGACCGTACGATGGCCATCCAACGGCTGCGTAGTGCTTCTTCAACCTCTGGTGTTCTTGCTCCAGCTGCCCAAAGCAGCGCTGGTCGTGTTGCATGCTCCTGCCTCCTGTGGTCGGCTGTGCTGCCGCGGAGGCCTCACTGCCCCCTACTATTCCCACCACTGGCCAGGCCCTGCGGCGACGGCAGCCTCACACCACAGCCGAACTAGTGAACCCTCGTACTCCTCTCGGCGCGGGATTCCACTGCCGCGTCTTCCCCAGCTCCCTGTCGTCCCCTTCCTAGGCCTCGCCGTCGTCCACCGCCGTGGTGCTCTCGGCGCGGCGTGGTCAATGTGGTCAACGTGGTCAACGACCGACTTCCATCGGAAGAGTGCTGTACGTGGAGAGGCTGACAGCTGGGTCCACAGCAGCCGCAAGGAAGTGCCTGCTTATTACGCAGAAAATAAATATTCCTCCACCTGACAGTAGGGACCCACCGGACGGGTCACCAGTATTTTGCGAAAAAACGTTTCCCCTAACTGCTGGGACCCACAGGACGGGCCACCGTATTTCATGAAAAAAACGTTCCCCGCCACTGTCAGCTCGGACCCACCGGAAGTGCCTCCTTATTACGCACAAAAAAAATGAATACCCCATGCTAGCTGGGACCAACCTTGGTGGGAGGCTGACTTGTGGGCCTACTAAGTTGACTGGGACGGAGGCCTTTGTCAACTTTAGTCAATATATGAATGATTCTAGCTCCAGTGACCGTACGATGTCCATCCAACGGCCGTAGTGCTTCTTCAACCTCTCGTCTTCTTGCTCCAGCCGCCCAAAGCAGCACCGGTCGTGCCACCTGTTCCTGCCGCCCGTGGCCGGCTGTGATGCCGCGGAGGCCTCACGGCCCCCTACTACTCCCACCGCTAGCCAGGCCATCCCTCTACGCACCCACACCCCCTGTTATTCTGCGGCGACGGCAGCCTCACACCGCAGCCGAACGAGTGAACCCTCATACTCCTCTACGCGTGGGCATCCACTGCCGCGTCTTCCCCGGATCCGCGTCGTCCCCTTCCTAGGCCTCGTCGTCGTCCACCGCCCTGGTGCTCTCGGCGCCGCATGGTCAACGTGGTCAAGGAATGGCTTCCATCGGACATGGACTGTACGTGGAGAGGCTGACAGCTGGGTCCATGACCGCAGCAAGGAAGTGCCTCTTCTTACGCGCAAAATAGTTATTCCTCCACCTGACAGCAGGGACCCGCCGGACGGGCCACCGTATTTAGAGAAAAAAATGTTTCCCCTGTCTGCTGGGACCCACCAATTACATCTTCACACACAAGGAAGTGCGTCCGAAAAAAACAATTCACCCCCTGACTGCTGGGACCCACCAGCTACATCGTCGCACGCAAGGAAGTGCCTGACAGTCGGGACCCACCTGGTCGAAGCGTACGTAGCGTTGTCATTCTGGTCGTGAACGTGTACGTACATATATACTGGTGGATGTAGAGGCGCGCACGTGTCGTAGTAGAGGCACGCACGTAGCATGTACACGTACGTACAACGGCGAGGGTGCAAGAAAGAAAATACGGCCACGTACGTACATACGGCCATGGTCTCTAACGCCTATCGCGCATATGTACATGGCTGGGTCGGAATGGAGAAACAGCGCCGTCGTCATGTTCATGGGGAGCCAACCGGCTGGGTCGGAACGGAATGCGTGGTCGTGTTCATCAGGAGGGCTTGGACGGAACATGCGATGGAAACGAGGCCTGGCATACCGCACAACGAAGGAAACGACCTTGTGTTCGACTGGCCACGTTCAAAACGGGGTCCTATTTATCGGGAGGGGCCTGGCGTACCGCAAAACGGAGGAAACGGACCTCCTACGGTCGAAACGGGGGTCCTGTTGATCGGGATGGGTGTGGCGTACCGCAAAACGGACGAAACGGACTTGTGTTGGAGCGCTACGGTCGAAATAGGGGTCCTGTTCATCAGGAGGGGTGTGGCGTACCGCAAAATAGACGAAACGGACTTGTGTTGGAGCGCTACGGTCGAAACGGGGGGGGGGGGGGGGGGGGGGGAGGGGTGTGGCGTATCGCAAAACGGGACTCCACGGGATACTATTCATCTCCACCGTCAACCTCCTCCAGCCTCCACGGGCTACCGTCGACGTCCTCCAGCCTCCACGGGCTCCTGTTCATCCAGCCTCCACCGCGAGCTACTCCACCGGCTACTGTTCAACCACCCCTCCACGGGCACCCCTCCACCGTCTACTGTTCATCCAGCCCTCCACACCCCGGGGTCCTATTCAACCACCCCTCCACAGCCACCCCTCCACAATCTACTGTTCATCCAGCCCTCCACACCACGGGTTCCTGTTCATCCAGAGGTAACGCCACAGCTCACTGTTCATCCAACCCCCCCCCCCCCCCCCCCCGCAATGCTCATTGTTCATCCAATCGATCGGCTTCAGTTAGCAGCAGTAGCGAAGGAATCACTCCATCGGGTTCAGTTAACAGCCATCAATCGATCTCTCGGGTTCAGTAACGCGTAGCCTGTAGTGCAGTTGCTCGGGTTTAGTTAGAGCCCAACGCCTTGCTCAGGTTCAGTTAGAGCGAACGCCTCGCACACACGCGCATACGTACGAGAGAAACGCGCATCGCTCTGCCCCCGACCTCCCACCGTAACCGGCAACTCCCCGAAATTTTCCTCCCCTTTGCTTCTACCACGGTTTTTTCCATCATGGACGGCTCAAAGAATGTCATGCAGCTGCGTCTCCGGTCCGCCCAGGATGAAAAGCCCATTTTCTATCATGATTTTTTGTCATAGAAGTAGGAGCCCACCACATCTATGATGATACCGGGTTTTGTCACAATTATCATCATAGAAGTGTCATATGTATGACAGAAAAAAATTTCGTTCGGCCCAAAATGTCACGGATGTGTCTTTTTTTGTAGTGTACCCTTTGTGGGTTGAAATCTCCATCAACGTGGATGTACAATAGCACCACCTATCGGAACCACGACAAAACATCCGTGTCTCCTATTGCTTTGCACTCTCCAAACCCTTCCCTTTATATTCTTGCAAGTTGCATGCTTTACTTTCCGCTGCTCATATACTCTTTGCATGCTTGCTTGAATTGTGTTAAGATTGCTTGACTTGTCCAAAGTTGCTAAAATCTGCCAAGAACTAAAATTGGGAAAATGATAAGTTTTTATTTGGTCAACTAGTCTAATCACCCCCCCCTCTAGACATACTTTCGATCCTACAAGTGGTATCAGAGCTTTGGTCTCCATTTGCTTTGATTTCCATAGCTTTTGGTAGTCATAGCCTTGGTTTCACAACCTAGGAGAGTATGGCATCTAGCAAGGGAAATTACCACCGTAGAGGTCCTTACTTTGATGGTACTAATTTTGCTAGTTGGAAGCATAAGATGAAAATGCATATTCTTGGACATAACCCAACCATTTGGGCTATTGTGTGTATTGGCTTGCAAGGTGAATTCTTTGATGGGAGAGAACCGAACCGTGAAGCTACCATGGAAGAGTTGAAGATCTCGTAATACAATGCCCAAGCTTGTGATATCCTCTTTAATGGACTGTGCCCCGAAGAATTCAACAAAATCAGCCGTCTTGAGAATGCAAAGAAAATTTGGGATACTTTGATTGACATGCATGAAGGCACCGACTCCGTCAAGGAATCCAAGTTGGATGTGCTTCAAAGTCAGCTTGACAAGTTCAAAATGAAGGATGGTGAAGGTGTTGCTGAAATGTACTCTAGGCTTGCTCTTATCACAAATGAGATTGCCGGCTTAGGAAGTGAAGAGATGACCAACAAATTCATCATCAAGAAGATCCTAAGAGCTTTGGACGGAAAATATGATACCGTGTGCACATTGATCCAAATGATGCCCAATTACAAAGATCTCAAGCCAACAGAAGTCATTGGAAGAATTGTTGCTTATGAGATGTCACTCAAGGATAAGGAGGAGCTCCACAACAAGTCAAGTGGTGCTTACAAAGCCTCATGTGAAGCTCCCACATCATCAAGTGAGAAACAAACCTTCAATGAATAATTGAGCCTAATGGTGAAGAACTTCAACAAGTTCTACAAAAGTAGAAGCAGAGAGAGAAGTTCCAAGTCAAGGTCCTACAATGACAAAAGATCTTCTAGTCGAGAGCGTAATTGATACAATTGTGGAAGACCCGGACACTATTCCAATGAGTGTACAACACCCTACAAAAGAAGAGAAGATTCTCCTAAAAGCAGAAGTAGAAGAGAAGAATCACCATCAAGAGAGATAAGGAGTAGAGATGATCGTTATGAACGAAGAACATCCTGGAGAAGCAAGGATTCAGAAAGGAAGGACAAGTCATCAAGGAGCTACACAAAACGAAGACATCAAGCACATGTTGGTGAATGGGTATCCGGCTCCGACTCCGACAATCACTCCGAGAGAAGCTATCACTTCGACTCTAAATATACTCAAGATGAAGGTGTTGCCGGTCTAGCACTTGTGTCAACCAACACCTACGCCATATTTGATTCACCAAATGAAGGACTTGGAAGATGCTTCATGGCTAAAGTCCCAAAGGTATCACACCCCTAGTATGTTGATTTCTATAGTGATGAAGATGACTTGTTAGGTGATGATGATTTACTTGTTGACAACTCTAGTGATGAATACTATGATGAAACGTCAATTAATCATGCTAATCAAGATAAAATGAATGACAATGATAAGGAGAAGATTGAGCTTCTAACTAAAGAACTAAACACTCTTAAGTTAGCTCATGAAACTATCTTAGGAGATCATCGAGAACTTTTAAGGACTCATGAGAAGTTACGCTTTGAAAAGATCAACCTTGAGCAAGAGCATGAGTTCTTAAAAGGAATCAATGATGATCTTCGCAAGCGTTTACTCTTATCTACTTACATGCCTCAAGTTAAGTCTAGTAACAAGAACAAGAAAGATTCTTCCTCTAGTAGTAACACTAATCATGCTAAATCCAATGTTGTTTCCTCTAGGAGTTCTCTTGATTCCACTAATGATTCTCTTAGCCAAGTTACACTTGAGCAAGAAAATAGCTTATTGAAGGGAATTATAGAGAAAGGTGTTTACAAGAGCCTTGCCAGGAGTAAGCAATTCGAGGAAATTGTACGCAAGCAAGGAAGGCACCGGAAGAACCAAAGTGTTGGTTTTGAATGAAAGTTCAATGCCAATGGAGTTGAGTGGGAAGAAGATCAATAGCCCCAGACGAAGTTTGTTCCTCAACAAGAGAAGTATGATCCTACTTCTTTCAAAGGGACACAAGCTCAAGATGATCTTCCACCACAAGACCACAAGAAAAAAAGGCAAGGACAAGCTTCAAGAGGAGATTGATGCATTTGAAGAAGCTCCTAAGGCCTTGGTCAAGTGGGTTCCCAAGACTACATCAAGTTCTACTTCATCAAGTACGACTACAACTCCAAGGATTCCCATCAAGATGGTGTGGATCCCGAAGAAGAAGAACTAGAGAGTTCTTGAGGGTGACTCCGCCAACATACTTCACCCTTATCATTTTGGCAAGAACAAGTGCAATCAACTTCCACATCTTACACTAGTTCATGGAGTCACAAACCCTCTTGTTGGTAAGACAAGGGACAAGGTAACCTAATGCCTTCATAGACATCATCTTGTGTGTGCATCACTCTATGTCTATGGATATCCTTGTTTGCTCCTTGTGGGACTAACCCGTGTAGGTATTGAAAGTGCAACTCACTCCAAAGGATTGCTCCAAATGATCTACATCAACATTGAGCATCCACATCTTCAACACCTACATGAAGTCATCATCGACAAAACCCAAGGTTAGTTCATCCCTCTTAGGGGGGATCTCACATCTAGGGGGAGCTTTACTCTAAAAATTCAGTCAAAGCAACTCTAATGGTGTGAACACAACAATGCTTTATGTAAAAGTGGTAATCCCACTTGTGCTTAAACGATGAGTATGACCTATGATCAAATGTTCCCATTTGACTCCTAAGTCAATATACTCATATATAGATGACCTAGTCATCGCCAATTGCTTGATAGATGATAGAATAGTTGTGCATGCTTTGCCACATATTTCATTTGCCATTTTATTGTGTGAGCATGTTGGTTGCATAATTTACTCATTAGAGGACATCCACTTGTTGCTTTGATTGTTTGGTTTATTTTCTTTTGCCAAGTGGATGGACAAGAACGCCTAAGAACCCTCTCTAGCTATCTATGCTTTTCTTGTCTCAAACTCTATTCATGCTACATCACAAAGTTTGATCAAGTCAGATTTGAACCATGATAACCCACACGTATGGGGGATCGCAACAGTTTTCGAGGGTAGAGTATTCAACCCAAATTTATTGATTCGACACAAGGGGAGCCAAAGAATATTCTCAAGTATTAGCAGCTGAGTTGTCAATTCAACCACACCTGGAAACTTAGTATCTGCAGCAAAGTGTTTAGTAGCAAAGTAATATGATAGTGGTGGTAACGGTAACAAAAGTAAAGACAACAAAAGTAATGTTTTTGGTATTTTGTAGTGATTGTAACAGTAGCAACGGAAAAGTAAATAAGCGAGAACCAGTATATGGGAAACTCGTAGGCACCGGATTAGCGATGGATAATTATGCCGGATGCGGTTCGTCATGTAACAGTCATAACATAGGGTGACACAGAACTAGCTCCAATTCATCAATGTAATGTAGGCATGTATTCCGTATATAGTCATACGTGCTTATGGAAAAGAACTTGCATGACATCTTTTGTCCTACCCTCCCGTGGCAGCGGGGTCCTATTGGAAACTAAGGGATATTAAGGCCTCCTTTTAATAGAGAACCGGAACAAAGCATTAGCACATAGTGAATACATGAACTCCTCAAACTATGGTCATCACCGGGAGTGGTCCCGATTATTGTCACTTCGGGGTTGTCGGATCATAACACATAGTAGGTGACTATAGACTTGCAAGATAGGATCAAGAACACACATATATTCATGAAAACATAATAGGTTCAGATCTGAAATCATGGCACTCGGGCCCTAGTGACAAGCATTAAGCATAGCAAAGTCATAGCAACATCAATCTCAAAACATAGTGGATACTAGGGATCAAACCCTAACAAAAATAACTCGATTACTTGATAAATCTCATCCAACCCATCACCATCCAGCAAGCCTACGATGGAATTACTCACGCACGGCGGTGAGCATCATGAAATTGGTGATGGAGGATGGTTGATGATGACGACGGCGACGAATCCCCCTCTCCGGAGCCCCGAACGGACTCCAGATCAGCCCTCCCGAGAGAGATTAGGGCTTGGCGGCGGCTCCGTATCGTAAAACGCGATGATTTCTTCTCTCTGATTTTTTTCTCCCCGAAAGCCAATATATGGAGTTGGAGTTGGCGTCGGAGGGCCACCAGGGGGCCCACGAGGTAGGGGGGCGCGCCCAGGGGGGCGCCCCCCACCCTCGTGAGCAGGGTGTTGGCCCCCTGGTCTTCATCTTTGGCGAGGATTTTTTATTGTTTTTTCTAAGGTGTTCCGTGGAGTTTCAGGTCATTCCGAGAACTTTTATTTTCTGCACATAAAACAACATCATGGCAATTCTGCTGAAAACAGCGTTAGTCCGGGTTAGTTCCATTCAAATCATACAAGTTAGAGTCCAAAACAAGGGCAAAAGTGTTTGGAAAAGTAGATACGACGGAGACGTATCAAACCACTCTGTGTGAGGAGCACTCAGAGTCCCCGATTCATCATAGACTTAAACTTCCAAAACTTCTTTGTGCGTTTTGGTCTGACCGATTCATCCATTTCGGTCATACCAAGATCACTAAGCCGATCTAGATTTTCAATCTCGGTGCAACCGATTTGAACTTTTCAGTCACACCAAGTTGTAGTAACTGCTTGCAGTTATGCATCTCGGTGCCACCGAGTTGTTCCACTCGGTCACACCGACAGGGTCAGGCTATATATATCCCTGAGCCGAAAATTTGGAAACTTCTCTGAACCCCTTCGCCCGCGCTCAGCCTGCTCTGCCTCCCTGGGTCTCCGGATCATCCTCCTCGTCGCCAGCTTCCTCCCGCCGCTGGTCTCCGCTGCCGTCAATGGGAATCGTCTCCGCCGTTGCCGCCGTAGCAGGTCCATCGCCGCACTTAGGGTATGGACTTGATCCATGTGCTAATCTCACTCTAATTCCTAGCACATTGTTTTGCCATGTATCTTGCCACGATTGAGATCACTCTATCCAGCGAAATCAATCCGTAGTTTAGTTGTGGATTGAAAATTTAGGGTTAGGTTTCCGCCAAAATCATCTCGGACCAACCGAGTTGTAGAAATCGGTTCCACCGATTTGGCTAAGGCCATTGCACATGTGATTCTCAGTCTGACAAAGAATTGCAAATCGGTGTGACCGAGTTCAGGACTTTGTGAAACCCTAGTAGTCTTGGTGGCACCGAACTGTGACTCGGTCTGACCGAGTTCACTAGTTTAGGTCCAAAAGCTGCTTCGGTATCACCGAGTTTTCAAATCGATAGATCCGAAATGCTTTCTGTGGAAAACTAAAACTAAGTTTTTGACTCATTCTTTTACAAAAACCTCTGTACTTTGTGATGCTCATCCCATCTTTCTCATCTATATCTATTCACAGGGTCTGCTGTCAGTGTTTGCATCATGTCAGATCAGAGTGACAGTCAGAACAAGTCTGAGGAGCAAGTTCACATGAGTGAGGGCACTAGTCCCTCTAGCAGCTATGATGATGGTAGTAGGAGCACACCCAGCAACTTGCCTAAGGCAGCCACCAGGGCCAGAAAGAAGAGAACCTCAAATTCCGAGGATGAGGACTATGTGGCTGTTGAGGATGAGGCCACCTCAAAGAAGAAGGTGCTGAAAAAGGAATATGGCACAACCGCTGCCACTAAGCCGGGAATGCAGAAGAAGGCACCTGCAAGAAGGATTCCCACTTCCAAACCTAGGAAGGTTGCCACTGGTGAAACCATGAAGCTCACCATTGAGTCTGAAGATGAATCTACTGGCCAAGACAAGAAGAAGAAGAAGAGAGTCAGAACCACTACTGCCAAGGTACTTGGCAAGCCCTCTATGAGGAGAGACTCTGAAGAAGAAGAGGAAGAGGTTGCTGCACCAGCACCTAAAGCTCAAAAGCTTATGGGAGATGCTATAAGGTCAGGGGCTGCTCCATCAAAGCCCAAAGAAGCTCCCAAGGCAGCTGCACCAAAGCCCAAAGCTGCACCCAAGAGGAGTACAAGGAATATTCCTGCTGAAGAGAAGAACAAGGCCCCAGTGCCTGAAGCTGCTATAGAAGAAGAAGATGATGAGTCACATGTCTTGAGGAAGTTGAAGCCCAAAATTCCAGATCACAATGATGCTGATCCAGTAGCTGAGGACATGAAGCTCAGGAAGGATGCAGGACTCATACAGTGGAGATTGACTGATCCCTATGCAGTCAGGAGAAGAACTGCTATGGACTACAGGTTCCATACAAAGGAACAGCATGACTTCTATGAGACAGTGCTGCTTGACAAGAAACCTATAGTCTGTGATATGAGATGGGTGGACTGGAAGTACATCAGGGAAAATGAAGAACACTATCCTGGAGTCTATGATAGTTTCAAGTCTTGTGGAGTAGAGAACTTTGTTGGGCAGAAGCTCACAAAGTGGAATGATGAGCTTAATATGTAGTTCTACTCCACAGCTCATTTCTACCCAGATGGAAGGATTGTCTGGATGTTTGAAGGTACTAGGTGCCAATCAACAGTTGAAGAATGGGCAAAATTGATTAATGCTCCTAAGGAGAATGAGGATGACTTGGATGTCTATGCCAAGAAGAAGACGGATCACAACTCCATGGCACATATGTACAGAGAGACCCCAGATGCTGCTGTTGAGACACACACATTTGGATTAGTACATTACCTTCTGCCAGCTTTGCCAACAATCAACTGGATCCTCAGGCACACTCTATTGCCAAAGTCAGGTGATCACAAGATGATCAGAGGCCATGGAATTAACCTGCTTCACATATTTGATGTTCCTCAAAAGTTCAAAGTCATGAGCCTAATTGTGGAAACTATCAAGAGGACAGCTGCTGATCAGAAGAGAAGTTGTGGGTATGCCCCACAGATCCAGAAGCTAATCAACTCCAAGATGAGCACTGGCACATATATCTCTTGGACAAGGAACACATGCCCAGCTACCCAGACTTTGAGGACAACACTGTGGTGATGGATGAGAATGAACCACCCTCTGTGCAAGCACAAGAAAAGAAGGAGAAAGCAAGGACTGAAAAGGCTGCAAAGATGCCAACCATTGATGAGGCATCTCAGTATTTCATGAAGAGCAAGCAAGATCAGCTTGGCTACTTGATTGCCTCCACTCTGAAGATTGAGAAGGGATTGGCCACCCTGACTCAAAACCAGGAGAGCTTGGAGAGGATCATGGAGCGGAAGTTCTATGATTTAGATGTGAAGGTCACTGAGATACAGTCAGTTGTTGAGCAACTTCAGGATGAAGTGCAGGAGAAGAAGGGCAAGTCTACCACAGAAGCATTTGCTAGAGTGCCCAGAAGTCAGAGATCTGCTGCAGTGCTAGTTACAGACACCAGAGCAACTTCGTCTGCACCACCTACAGCTTCAGTGCATCCAGCTCCAGCACCCACTCCACCAGCTCCATCTACCTCAACTGATTCCTTCATCCTTGGAGTTTTATCTACACCACCACCTGAAGACCAAGCCTGAGAGTCGATCTAGCACTATGCATTTTTATGAACTTTTTGGTAACTTGTTGCCAAAGGGGGAGAAAATGTATAGATCATAGGCTTCGAGAGAGAGAGAGTGTTGCTTTTGTTCTCTCTTGTTTTTGGTGGTTGAACTTTGTTATTTGCTTGTTTGAGATACTCTATGCTTTTGTGTGATACTTGGATGCTCATGTGTTTGATCATATGGTACCTTAATGCTTGTTGGATGACATTATCCTTTTATATCTCTATATGATCATTCACTTTGCTTGGTGATGAGTGCATGTATTTAATCATTATCATTTTGAGCGCTCCACCAAGACGTATGTGACATGGAAAAGTAACCCATGATCCTAACTCATTGTGCATTTGAAGTCCAAAGCAAATCTTAAACTATGCACAAATTTAGGGGGAGCTCTTGCTTTTCACATACTTCTTAAAGCGACAATGTTTTTCACTCTTATTATAATTTGTTGAAGCTTTGATCTATATGTTGTCATAAATTACCAAAAAGAGGGAGATTGAAAGTGCAACTATCCCTAGGTGGTTTTGGTAATTCCTAACAACATATAGCTCATTGAGCTAATGCTATTTCAAGATAAATATTTCAGGAAAGCTCAATGATTGGCATGGCATGGATGAGAAAAGTGGACCCCTAAAAATGCTAAGGACAAAAGGATTGACTCAAGATCAAAGCTCAAGACTCTACATTTTCTATTTTAGTGATCCAAGATCACACTGAGTCTATAGGAAAAGCCAATACTATCAAGGAGGGATGAGGTGTTGCTTAATGAGGTTCTTGCTCAAAATTCTTAGTGATATGCTCCAAAGCCCTCAACTACTTTCTCACATCCACATATGACCTAAACAAAAAATCAAACTCGGCCCCACCGATTCTTTCTATCTGGCACCACCGAGTTCAGATGTCATAGCCACTGCCACAAACCCTAGGCAAATTGGTCTCATCGATAGGGATCTCGGTCTCACCGAGATGGGATTGTAATCTCTCTGTTTCCCTTCATAACATTTCGGTCCCACTGAGATGAGTGATGGTCCCACCGAGATTGCAATGTAAACTCTCTATTTCGCTTTCATAACATTTCGGTCTCATCGATTTGAGCGAATCGGTCCCACCGAGATTACCTGATCAACTCTCTGGTTAGCTTATTACCAAAATCGGTCTCACCGAGTTTGTGTAATCGGTCTCAGTGATATTACGTTATGCCCTAACCCTAACCATATCTGTCCTACCAAGTTGCATGTCGGTCCCACCGAAAATCCTAACGGTCACTAGATTTGCTGAATCGGTCCGACCGAGGTTCTCAATTCGGTCCCACCGAGATTGGCAAGTTGTGTGTAACGGTTAGATTTTGTGTGGAGGCTATATATACCCCTCCACCTCCTCTTCATTCGTGGAGAGAGCCATCAGAACGAACCTACACTTCCAACTTACATTTTCTGAGAGAGAACCACCTACACTTGTGTTGAGACCAAGGCATTCCATTCCTACCATATGAATCTTGATCTCTAGCCTTGCCCAAGTTGCTTTCCACTCAAATATTCTTTCCACCAAATCCAAATCCTGTGAGAGAGAGTTGAGTGTTGGGGAGACTATCATTTGAAGCACAAGAGCAAGGAGTTCATCATCAACACACCATTTGTTACTTCTTGGAGAGTGGTGTCACCTAGATTGGCTAGGTGTCACTTGGGAGCCTCCAACAAGATTGTGGAGTTGAACCAAGGAGTTTGTACGGGCAAGGAGATCGCCTACTTCGTGAAGATCTACCGCTAGTGAGGCAAGTCCTTTGTGGGCGACGACCATGGTGGGATAGACAAGGTTGCTTCTTCATGGACCCTTCGTGGGTGGAGCCCTCCGTGGACTCACACATCTGTTACCCTTCGTGGGTTGAAGTCTCCATCAACGTGGATGTACGATAGCACCACCTATCGGAACCACGACAAAAACATTCGTGTCTCCTATTGCGTTTGCACTCTCCAAACCCTTCCCTTTATATTCTTGCAAGTTGCATGCTTTACTTTCCACTGCTCATATACTCTTTGCATGCTTGCTTGAATTGTGTTAAGATTGCTTGACTTGTCCCAAGTTGCTAAAATCTGCCAAGAACTAAAATTGGGAAAAGGATAGGTTTTTATTTGGTCAAGTAGTCTAATCACCCCCCCTGTAGACATACTTTCGATCCTACACCGGTACTCCGAAAATCATCTGAAACTTCCCGAAACCACTCCAGTGTCTGAATGTAACCTTCCAATATATCAATATTTATCTCTCGACCATTTCAAGGCTGCTCGTCATGTCTGTGATCTCATCCGGGAATCCGAACAACCTTCGGTCACCAAAATACATAACTCATATAATACCAATCGTCATCGAACGTTAAGAGTGCGGACCCTACGGGTTCGAGAACTATGTAGACATGACAGAGACACCTCTCTGGTCAATAACCAATAGCGGAACCTGGATTCTCATATTAGTTCCCACACATTCTATGAATATCTTTATTGGTCGAACCAGAATGTCAACATAGCTATTCCCTTTGTCATCGGTATGTTACTTGCCCAAGATTCGATCGTCACTATCTCTATACCTAGTTCCAACTCATTAATGGCAAGTCTCTTTACTTGTTCCATAGTGCATCATCCCGTAACTAACTCATTAGTCACATTGCTTGCACGGCTTCATACGATGTGCATTACCGAGAGGGCCCAGAGATACCTCTCCGATACTCGGAGTGACAAATCCTAATCTTGATCTATGCCAACCCAACAAACACCTTTGGAGATACCTGTAGAGCATCCTGATAATCACCCAGTTACGTTGTGACGTTTGATAGCACACAAGGCATTCCTTCGGTGGGAGTTGCATAATCTCATAGTCAGAGGAATATATATTTGACACGAAGAAAGCAGTAGCAATAAAGTTGAACGATCATTATGCTAAGCTAACATATGGGTCTTGTTCATCACATCATTCCACTAATGATGTGATCCCGTTATCAAATGACAACTCATGTCCATGGCTAGGAAACTTAACCATCTTTTGATCAATGAGCTAGTCTAGTAGAGGCATACTAGGGACACGTTGTTTTGTCTATGTATTCACACATGTATCAAGTTTCTGGTTAACACAATTCTAGCATGAATAATAAATTTTTTATCATGAATAAGGAAATATAAAATAACAACTTTATTATTGCCTCTAGGGCATATTTCCTTCAGTCTCCCACTTGCACTAGAGTCAATAATCTAGATTACATTGTAATGAATCTAACACCCATGGAGTCTTGGTGCTGATCATGTTTTGCTCGTGGAAGAGGCTTAGTCAATGGGTATTCCACATTCGGATCCGTATGTATTTTGCAAATCTCTATGTCTCCCTCCTTGACCAAATCTCGGATGGAGTTGAAGCGTCTCTTGATGTGTTTGGTCTTTTTGTGAAATCTGGATTCCTTTGCCAAGGCAATTGCTCCAGTTTTGTCACAAAAGATTTTCATTGAACCCGATGCACTAGGTATTACACCTAGATCGGATATGAACTCCTTCATCCAGACTCCTTCATTTGCTGCTTCTGAAGAAGCTATGTACTCCGCTTCACACGTAGATCCCGCCACGATGCTCTACTTGGAACTGCACCAACTGACAGCTTCACCATTCAATAAAAATACGTATCTGGATTGTGAATTAGAGTCATCCGGATCAGTGTCAAAACTAGCGTCGATGTAACCATTTACAACAAAGCTCTTTGTCACCTCCATAAAAGAGAAACATATCCATAGTCCTTCTCAGGTACTTTAGGATGTTCTTGACCGCTATCCAGCGATCCACTCCTGAATTACTTTGGTACCTCCTTGCTAAACTTATAGCAAGGCACACATCAGGTCTGGTACACAGCATAGCATACATGATAGAACCTATGGCTGAGGCATAGGGAATGACTTTCATTTTCTCTCTATCTTCTGCAGTGGTCGGGCATTGAGTCCGACTCAACTTCACACCTTGTAACACATGCAAGAACCCTTTATTTGACTGATCCATTTTGAACTTCTTCAAAACTTTATCAAGGTATGTGCTTTGTGAAAATCCTATTAAGCGTCTCGATCTATCTCTATAGATCTTGATGCCCAATATGTAAGCAGCTTCACCGAGTTCTTTCATTGAAAAACTCTTGTTCAAGTATCCTTTTATGCTATCCAGAAATTCTACATTATTTCCAATCAACAATATGTCATCCACATATAGTGTTAGAAATGCTATAGAGCTCCCACTCACTTTCTTGTAAATACAGGCTTCTCCAAAAGTCTGTATAAAACCGTATGCATTGATCACCTCATCAAAGCATATATTCCAACTCCGAGATGCTTGCACCAGTCCATAAATGGATCGCTGGAGCTTGCACACTTTGTTAGCACCTTTAGGATCGACAAAACCTTCTGGTTGCATAATATACAACTCTTCTTTAAGAAATCGATTAAGAAATGCAGTTTTGACATCCATTTGCCAAATTTCATAATCATAAAATGAGGCAATTGCTAACATGATTCGGACAGACTTAAGCATCGCTACGGGTGAGAACGTCTCATTGTAGTGAACTCCTTGAACTTGTCGAAAACCCTTTGCAACAAGTCGAGTTTTATAGAAAGTAACATTACCGTCAACATCGGTCTTCTTCTTGAAGATCCATTTATTCTCTATGGGCCGCCTATCATCAGGCAGATCCACCAAAGTTCATACTTTGTTCACATACTTGGATCCTATCTCAGATTTCATGGCCTCATGCCATTTATCAGAATCTGGGCTCATAAAGCCTCTTCACAGGTCGTAGGTTCGTCATGGTCAAGTAACATGACTTCTAGAACAGGAATGTCGTACCACTCTGGTGCGGATCGTGCTCTGCTAGACCTACGAGGTTCTGTAGTAACTTGATCTGAAGTTTCATGATCTCTATCATTAGCTTCCTCTCCAATTGGTGTAGGCATCACGGGAACAGATTTCTTGGATGAACTACCTTCCAAATTGAGAGCTGGTACAATTACCCCATCAAGTTATACTTTCCTCCCACTCACTTCTCTTCGAGAGAAACTCCTTCTCTAGAAAGGTTCCTTTCTTAGCAACAAAAATCTTGCCTTCGGACTTGTGGTTGAAGGTGTACCCAATTGTTTCCTTAGGGTATCCTATGAAGACACATTTCTCCGATTTGGGTTCGAGCTTATCGGGTTGAAACCTTTTGAGATAAGCATCGCATCCCCAAACTTTAAGAAACGACAGCTTAGGTTTGCTACCAAACCACAGTTCATACGGTGTCGTCTCAATGGATTTTGACGATGCCCTGTTTAAAGTGCACGCAGCTGTCTCTAATGCATAAACCCAAAACGATGGTGGTAAATCGATAAGAGACATCATAGATCGCACCAGATCCAATAAAGTGCGGTTACGATGTTCGGACACACCATTATGTTGTGGTGTTCCAGCTGGTGGCGTGAGCTGTGAAACTATTCCACATTGTTTTACATGACGGCCAAACTCGTAGCTCAAATATTCTCCTCCACGATCATATCGTAGAAATTTTATTTTCTTGTTACAATGATTCTCCACTTCACTCTGAAATTCTTTGAAATTTCAAATGTTTCAGACTTGTGTTTCATTAAGTAGATATACTCATATCTGCTCAAATCATTTGTGAAGGTTAGAAAATAACGATACCCTCCACGAGAATCAACACTCATTGGACCGCACACATCGGTATGTGTCGGGGATATACCCCGCGGTGTGACCCGGTCGGAAATATGACCCGGCTGGGACTTGGTGATTCATTGGTGACCCGAGAGGTTATAAACCGACGGACAGTTAAGCATTGTAAGCCGGCAGATAGTTAAGCATTATAAGACAGCGGACAGTTAAGCATTATAAGCCGGCGGACAGTTAAGCATTGTAAGTCTGTAGACAGTTAAGCATTGTAAGCCGGCGGACAGTTAAGCAGGGTAAGCTGGCAGATAGTTAAGCTAGACAGTAAGCCAGATTGTAAGTCAGATTGTAAGCCGGATTGCAAGCTGGCTTACATTAAGAAACCCAAGACGTTAAGAAGCCCATGGTGAGAAGCCCATGGTAAGACGTCAAAATAGGTTAAGTCCTAATCAGAGTTTGACTCTACATGTAACCCGCCCCTCCAACTTATATAAGGAGGGGCAGGGCACCCCAAGAGGGAGGTCAGGAAAATAATCGTTAAGGCTAGACACAACTAGAGGAGAGCCGACTTATGCGGCGTCTCCCTCATGAGCATAATGGGACCTAGCCACAAATAGCATGTAGGGCTATTACCGGATGATGTTTCCTGGGGCCCGAAGCTATCTAAACCCTTGTCTTGTGTTGCATCTCTTGATTCCGATCAACCCCTCTCAAGCTACCATATAGATGCGTTGGCCTCACGACTAAGTTCTCACACTAGGACATCTGCCGTGACAATTCCACGACAGTTGGCGCCCAACATGGAGCCTGCGCACTGTGGTGTTAAGTTCTTGGAGGGATTTCTCTCAGGGATCTAGAAGCTCGTGATTGACCGGGAAAAGAAGAACCAACATTGGAAAGAGTATCATCAAGGAAGTTAGGGTTTGCTGTTGAGCCGCCGCCACCGGCTGTATAATCCATCAAGTTGCCGTGTTTTTGCTGCTGTCTCTGCGTCATAACAAAAAGAATCGCTAAGCCGCCTGCAACCGCGGCAAGAAGTACTATTGTCAACAACCATGGAGGAGTTTTGCGATTTTTTGATCCAATGTGTGTTGGCGTCAAGCAAAGATCAATCTACGTGTGAGTTTCTACCGAAGGAAACTAGAAGCCGTCAGCTACAACGAGTCAAACAAAACAAGCAGTCGGTTTGACCAATCCAAGTTCGATCTAATCCAGAGCAAAAGACAAATTGGAAAGGAAAAGAAAAAAGAGAGGAGCAAGACGGAACTACGACCCGAAAGACGGGGACTCGGATTAGTCGCCGCCGCGGTCTCTGCCTCCACTGCCGCCGCAGCTGCGCCTCGACTCGTCAAATTTTCCTCAGCCACCAGCCCGCTGCCGTTCGCCTGCAAGTTGTTCCGGGCCGCGGCCTCACCTGAGAATCACCTTTGAGCCGCCATGTTTTCACCTTTGCTATGGATGCGCCTCGGCCTCAATTCAAGTCGCCGGAAGACCTCCGCAGTAGTCCTCTCCACCATGGCGGACCGACTCCGCCGTTACGGCCGTTGAGCCGCCAGCGCCCGGCTGGACCTGCCTCTGCCTTGAGCCACTGTTAAGTTGCCCCGTGGCCGGACTCCTCCGCTGCTGTGCTCGGCCCTCCTTCTGTAGCATTCACCGGGTTGCCGCTTCCACTTCTACAACCTGTTGCCACGTGTGCATCAAGCTGCCCCGGTCTTGACTATGAGCCGCCCCGACCGCCGTCGCTTCGGTCTCGTTCCCTCTTGGCCATGTCCGATCCGTTGTCGCGCCACCTCTGTCCTGATCTGCCACTGAGGCGTGCCATTGCCTCTGCGACCGTAGTCTGTCGCAGTTGCCGTTGTCCGAGCTGTGGCCCTCGCGCGAACCGCCGGTCACCTTAATGGCGCGTCCATCTCTGCTGTGATGAACCACCACCACCGCAACCTCGAGTCGCCGAGCAGCCTCAATCATCCACCACGGTCAGGTCCCGAGCCGGCCTTCACATGCCAAAGCAGTCATCAGTTGCGGAGCCGGCCGTCCCGTGTCATTGTAGAGCCGCCGCCCGTACAAAGGAGGATTCGCTTCTACTGCACCCATGGAACCCAGCGCTTCTCTGCTATGAATCAAGCTCTCTCAAAGATCCACGCATACAATCTAATTTTCGGTCAACACGACGGCAATACCCAATAAGGCAAGTTGGAATTTGTCCAGGGAGTTCACAATATTGATGAGGTCAAATTTCTGAGAGAGTTTGACGCCTTGCTGTAGCCCAAGTGGTTTCTCACGTCAGTTTTCAGTCTTCAAATACCGTACCTGCTCCGGGCTAGCCGTTCTCCCATTCCGCCAAAGCCTCCCTCGTTATGAGCTACTCGTTGGTCATCAAGTCGCCTTTGATGTCGGGCCATTTTTGAGCCACCGACCCGCGGACACGTGTTGAGCTGCCCAGCCACTTCGGCTGCCTCTGCCACCACTGCGACCGGCCGCAGTTGTGGCCTTGCCTCGCTGGCCTACTACCTCAGCAGCCGCGAGCTGCCTTGCCGGGTGCCACCAATGTAGCACCGGCCCCGTCACTGAGCCGCTAAATATCCGCGAGTGAGCCGCCTCCGTAATTGCTGCGGCCTGCTTCTACCCCCGCTGCTGTGAGTGGCCGCCACTGCGTTGAGTTATGGCCGCTGGGTCTTGTGAGCCGCCCGTTGACTAACCGTGAGCCACCGCCAGTGGTGTTGATCCAACCCACCGCGCCTCAAGCCGCCCGTCTGTCGTGGCCTCGCCCTGTTGCGACCTCCTGTGTGCGCCTTCACGTCGAGCCGCCCTCGCGGTTCCGCTGAGCCGGTGAAACTCTGCCTCAAATCGCCGCGCCGCTGGCCTGTGCCATCTGACCCACCGTCTGCGCCCGAATGGAGCTACTCGTCAAGCCGGCCGCACCTGAGCTGCCGTCGCTGGTGCGCCAAGCCGCCACCATCTAGCGCTATGCTGAGCGCTCTCCCCCTCACGATGCCCTGAGCCGCCACTGATGCTGTTGCATCTGCACCGCTGAACCGCCATAGCTGCGACCCACCTCACCGCAAGTCGTCTTCGCCGCTGGCCACGGTCGTGTCTCATTCGACCTCGCGTTAAGCCGCCTCTGCCGCAGCCTTGACTTGCCTTGAGTCGCCGACTGTTGGTGTCAAAACCAGCGGATCTCGGGTAGGGGGTCCCGAACTGTGCGTCTAAGGCTAATGGTAACAGGAGGCGGGGGACACGATGTTTTCCCAGGTTCGGGCCCTCTCGATGGAGGTAATACCCTACTTCCTTCTTGATTAATCTTGATGATATGAGTATTACAAGAGTTGATCCACCACGAGATCGTAGAGGCTAAACCCTAGAAGCTAGCCTATGATTATGATTGTTGTTGTCCTATGGACTAAACCCTCTGGTTTATATAGACCCCGGAGGGGACTAAAGAAGGAAATCTACATATCCGAATTACCAAGCTTGCCTTCCACGCAAAGGAGAGTCCCACCCGGACACGGGACAAAGTCTTCAATCTTGTATCTTCATAGTCCAACAGTCTGGCCAGAGTATATAGTCCGGCTGTACGAGGACCCCCTAATCCAGGACTCCCTCAGTAGCCCCTGAACCAGGCTTCAATGATGACGAGTCCGGCGCGCAAATTGTCTTCGGCATTGCAAGGCGGGTTCTTCTCCAAAATCCCTGAGTACCTGTTGTAACAAGCAGTGTCCGGCTTCCCATCAATGTTGCACTCCTCGGCTTCTGTGCTTCAATAATGTCTATCTCCACGTGTTGAGCGAATGCGAGAAGTCGGGGCATTTTTACATTTGCCACCCTGACCATGTAAGCAAACCGTCCATTTAAAGAGACGGGGATCCTCAGATCCAAATCACACCATCCGAGTATCCATCTGAGCGCGCCCGGAAGAAACCATCCCATCATGGCCGGCCGTCGCAGCTCCTCCTCTTGCTCCGGTAGCATTAAGCCAGGCGATTGGGAGAAGTGTTCTGTCCCCCATAGCCGATTGGTAGAGTTGCAGACCAAGGGGTTTCTCCCGCCTGCGTACATGGTCCCCGTCAGAGCCGGACTAGCCACTTATAATGGCGGGGAGCAAGCGGAGAGTTCTCCCAATCCATCCAAGGGGGAGCGGGTATGCCTTGTCCCTTATTTGCTGAGGGGACTCAGATTTCCAATCCATCCGTTCCTCTGTGGGCTCCTGGAGTTCTACGGCCTCCAGCTGCATAACTTCACTCCTGCCTCCATACTACACATCGCAGGCTATGTCACCTTCTGCGAGCTATTTCTGGGCTGCAAAGCTCATTTCGAGCTATGGAAGAGGCTATTCTTCCTTGTACCCCGCACTCAGGAGGGATCGATATATCAAGTGGGCGTAGCCGAAATATGGCACATCGCCGGGACCGGATACCTATCCGGTACTCCAAAGAAGACGTCTGAAGACTGGCCTTCGGAGTGGTTTTATATGGAGGACGTCCCCCTTCCAGACCCTATTTGGATGGGCCTTCCTGAGTTCGTAAATGCCCCGTTGAAGAAACGCCAAAGCTGGCGCCCTCGGAGCCCCCAGGAGGAAGATAACAAAGAGGTCCTTTTCCTGATGGACAGGATAAAGACACTGGCCAAATCAGGGCTGACAATAATTGAGGTTATGTCAATATGTACAATTCGGGGAGTGCAGCCACTTCAATATCGGGGGAAACCCATGTGGCACTTCAACGGAGAAGACGACGCCACCCGCTGCGGCCGTAAAGGTCCGGACTCCACCGCCGCTCTGGCGAAAATACTGTCCGATTTGTACAAACGAGAAGAAGAGGAGTTCATCCGTATTAAGCCATGGGATGGATTCTCCATGTACAACCCCCAAGCTAGGTGAGCCGCTATTTTTTATTCTAGTATTTCCCTCATTGTTCATCACAAATATTTACCTTGCCAATTCATAGCAGGAACTGTGAAAAGCTATGAGGGAGGTCCACAGCACGTCTCCACAGCCAGAGGACCCTGACCGGGCCCTCGACCCCGGACTTGAAGAAGATCTGGACATATTTGTGGAACTTGTCGACAGGACATTTTATCAGTTAAGCTGTGACTGTGCCTTGCTGGCCATCATAGCTGATTATCCAGGCCTACTCCCTGCATCACAGGTAAGTAAAACCGGAGTCCCAACTTTCAAGAAGGATCCCCTCTTTGCACCTTACCCACCGCACATGTATTGCGTTTTACAGAGAAGGCCATCAGGGTGCCTGCCGAACCCGCGGTGACTCGTCAACAAGGGGCACCGAAGCCGGGTAGGCTTAAAGGAAGGCGGTCTGGACCAAGACGCCATTGTAGAGGTATGATTAAAAACCTGCTCCATGATTATCGTCTTTGAAATATAATGAAGTCCATGGCTCCCTGGCAGAAAAAGCGCTCGTCAGACTATCCGAAGAGCCTGTCGGCCACGCCTCCACTAGCCGGACTCCAAGGCCGGACTCAAGGGCGGAGGTCAACACGGGGACAACGCCAGATAGTCCTCCTACAGAGGATGCAGATAGATTATCCGCTACAAACTCCTAAGTGGAGAGCACCATGAATAACAGGCGCCGGCGGGCCGCACTACGCGACCCTAATTTCTTTGAAGAGGCGTTCAATGCCTTCAACTTAGGAGACGCATACATCCGAGCTGCTCAAGATGGCCTCGCCAGAGCCACGGAACAGTATGTAAAGGATATCCTGGTAAGAAAATCTAATAAGTATGTACATCAGTAGCCCCTGAGACTTGAAACAGTTGGCACAACTGATTTAAGGATCATTGTATGCATAGGTTCTTACAAAGAAGAATACCAGCTGTCTAAAGAGCTGGAGGAGTGCAAAGCCCAGCTACGGGCCACAGTTGCCGGAATGGAGGAGTCCAAGAAGGCCCTATCTGGTAATACTTTGTCTTGATCGGAACGAATATACTGACGTGTACCAGTTAGTATTCGGCATGAATGCAAATCTAACAATAGATTTTGCAGACGATCCCGGAGGTAATCCGGAGATCGTACCGGGGGATGAGCAATATGCTGAACGACAGATAAAGGCTGGCGAGCGCGTGCTTACAAAGGTTATACGGGAGAAAAATGATCTCCAGGACGCGAAGACCCGGCTGGACGTTGAATTAAAAGATGTTCGGGCCCAGCTTGCTGACTCCGTGAAGGAGAATAAGAGGCTTTGACACGAAATTTTTAGTAAGTGCTTGAACAAACCTTTATAAAGTTTGGCGAAGAAGCGGGCTAACAGAATTATGTCCGTAGGTATGCTGTCAGGTCGTCCCGAAGAGGAGATGCCCGGATCTGCAGGCGATCTTCTGCAAGAGCTCTCACAACTGCATGGACAAATTCGGCAGGTGATGCAGGGTATTACCCAGGCCTTGTGGCCGTCCGCATCCCTGCCCGGAGGCATGGGAGAGCTTGTGGAGATGCTCAAGGGAGCGTGGCAGCGCTTCCGATTATGGAAGATATCGGCCTGCCGACAAGGTGCAAGGGAGGCCTGGGCCATGGTGAAGACACGATACACCAAGGCTGACCCGAACCACATGGCCGAGATCGGACCTGTAGGGTCATATGGGAAAGAGATCCCCGTTTGTCTGGTATATGACCAGGTAGCATTAGCAGCGAAGTATTCCCAACAGGATTGTAGGCCAGACAGCCTGTTGGATGGTATAGAAGAAGAATTTAGTCAGTTAAAGTGACTTTGTACTTCAAAGGATATATTTTGTCCCTAGCCGGATTGTAAATCATTTGTCTTGGCGGACCTTTTCGCTTCAACCTCTGGAACCGACAGTCCAGAGTGTATCCGAATACCAGCTCAGTTATGTAAAAACCGGGGAACGCGTGGAAACCAGGCGTAGGGGTCATAAGTGCTTGAATAGGGAGAATAGTAAGAAACATCTTCCAGGGAGAATAGTTCCGTTAAGCGTTCCGTTCCCTGGGTACGCATGCATTAATGTGCATGTCCAAACTGTGAAAAATGACGCAGGATGTAAGCATATGGGGGCATGTATTGCAGCAAGTAAGAAACACCTTTTGTTCACCGACCGAATATTCCCTTAAGAACGCTAGCTTTCGGCTTCACCCAGTCTGAGGTACACATCCGGCTGACCTGGCAGTAACAATCGCAGAGGTGCTCCCCTTATGCCCTAGCCGAATTAACGGGAACATAGGGCATAAACACAAGAGCCAGGCAACCCAGCTTGGCCAAAACTTAAGTCATATCGATGCATATAATGGCGAAAAAAGGTACATATGGAGGAATGACGCATACGTGGTGGGCATAAAGCCCAGAAGATAATTATATTAAGCTTTTGTATAAGAAGCCCCCGGGTATATTGAGCGAGCATAGCGCGGCAGGACTGTGTGGTCAGAGCATACTTGAAGCTTTTAAGGCTATAAAAAAAGAAAAAGAGAGAGAATATAACTTAAAAAAGAAAGGCGGAGGTAAGGAGACGAACACAGAGTTCGGCGCTAAGCGTAGAATCTTTGGAGTCTGGTTGCGTTCCATGGGTTCGGCTCGAGTCGATTATCTGATGCATCACACAGATGGTACGCTCCTCCGGTGAGAACTTTATCAATGATGAAGGGACCCTCGCACTTGGGATTGAGCTTGTCCTTTTTCTTCTCTGGTAGGCGTAGAACGAGTTCGCCAACATTATAAGTTTTGGCCCGTACTTCTCTGCTTTGATACCTTCGAGCCTGTTGCTGATAGAATGTGGAACGGGCCTTTGCGACGTCACGCTCCTCCTCCAGGGCATCTAAACTGTCCTGCCGATCTAGCTCGGCTTCTCTCTCTTCGTACATGCGCACTCGAGGTGAGTCATGAATGATATCACAGGGTAGCACTGCCTTTGCGCCGTACACCATAAAAATGGTGTGTATCCGGTGGTGCGATTTGGCATGGTCCACAACCCCCATAGTACGGAGTCAAGCTCCTCAACCCAGTGCGTATCTGATTCCTTCAAGAATCGCACTAGTCTAGGTTTAATGCCGCTCATAATAAGATCATTTGCTCGTTCGACTTGACCGTTTGTTTGGGGGTGATAGACGGAGGCATAATTGAGCTTAATGCCCAATTTGCCGCACCAAGTTTTTACCTCGTCGGCTGTGAAGTTTGAGCCTTTATTGGTGATGATGTTGTGGGGGACACCATAACGGTGTACGACCCCGGATATGAAGTCTACCACTGGTCCGAACTCGGCCGTTTTAACTGTTTTGGCTTCTATCCATTTGGTGAATTTATCCACCATCACCAACAAGTATTTCTTCTTATGGCTTCCTCCTTTAAGGGGTCCAACTATATCGAGCCCCCAGACCGCAAAGGGCCAAGTTATGGGGATTGTTTGGAGAGCGGTAGGTGGCATATGGCTTTGATTTGCAAAAAGCTGGCAACCGACGCAATGTTGGACAAGGTCCTGTGCGTCTGCCCGGGCTGTCGACCAGTAGAAACCTGTACGGAAGGCCTTGCTTACGAGTGCCTGAGCTGCGGCGTGGTGGCCACCGAGTCCGGCATGAATTTCGGCCAAGAGCTGCCGCCCTTCCTCTTCGAAGATGCACCTTTGGAGCACTCCAGTCGTGCTTTTCTTATAAAGCTCTCCCTTGTGGACCTTGTAGGCTTTAGAGCGCCTCACAATGCAACGTGCCTCATTTTGGTCCTCAGGGAGTTCTTGCCTATTTAAGTAGGCTAAGAAGGGTTCAGTCCACGGGGCGATGACAGCCATGATCACGTGGGCTAAAGGTGTTATTTCGGTGGCGGAGCCTCCGATTACGTCAAAGTGTTCGGGATCTGGGGTTGTGTTTGGATCCTGACTGGTATTGCTGGTCTCCCCTTCCCACACCACGGATGGCCTGAACAACATTTCCAAGAAGATATTAGGTGGGACGGGGTCGCGCTTGGCGCCTATGCGGGCGAGAATATCCGCCGCTTGATTATTTTCTCGGACCACATGGTGGAATTCGAGCCACTCGAACCGAGTTGACATTTTGAGGATGGCATTGCGATAAGCAGCCATTTTTGGGTCCTTGGCATCGAAGTCTCCATTTATTTGAGATATTGCGAGGTTCGAATCCCTACGCACGTCTAGGCATTGAATGCCCATGGAGACTGCCATCCGAAGACCATGCAACAAAGCCTCGTATTCGTCTGCATTTTCGGAGTCTGTGTATAGTATTTGGAGTACGTATTGGATTTTATCTCTAGTGGGGGATGTCAGGACAACACCTGCCCCCAGACCAGCCAGCATCTTAGAGCCGTCAAAGTGCATGATTCAATTGGACTACGCGCCATACTCTTTAGGGAGTTCGGCTTCTATCCATTCGGCGACGAAGTCAGCCAGTACTTGTGACTTAATGGATCGCCGTGGTTTATATGTTATGTCGAACGGGAGGAGCTCAATAGCCCATATAGCAATCCAGCCCGTGGCATCGCGGTTATTTATTATATCGTTAAGGGGTACTTCAGAGGCCACCATGATTGAACACTCTTGAAAGTAGTGTCGTAGTTTCCGGGATGCCATGAAGACCGCGTATGCTATGTTTTGATAATGTGGGTACCGTGACTTGCATGGAGTGAGGACAGTGGATACGTAGTACACCGGCTTTTGAAGCGGGAACTTATGTCCGTTTGTCTCTCGTTCGACAACGAGCATTGCACTTACAACCTGATGTGTTGCAGCTATATATAACAACATAGGTTCACCGATATTTGGCGCGGCCAGGATTGGATTACTGGCCAGGAGGGCCTTTATTTCTTCCAGTCCGACCGTAGCCGCATCCGTCCAGTCAAAGTGTTCGGTGCATCGAAGAAGGCGATATAGAGGTAGTGCCTTTTCTCCTAATCTGGAGATAAAGCGACTTAGAGCAGCCACGCATCCAGTTAATTTCTGGATTTGCTTGAGGTTTGTTGGGGTAGCCAACTGTGACAGAGCTCGAATTTTAGCCAGATTTGCTTCAATTCCTCTATTGGAAACGATGAAACCCAAGAGCTTTCCGTCAGGTATGCTGAAAATGCATTTTTCCGGATTGAGTTTGATGTCATATGTTCGTAGATTGTCGAACGTAAGCCTCAAGTCGTCTATTAAAGACTCGACGTGTCTGGTTTTGATGACCACATCGTCTACGTATGCCTCCACTATTTTGCCGATTTGTGTTTCCAGGCATGTATGAATCATGCGTTAATAGGTTGCACCGGCGTTTTTGCGCCCGAAAGCCATGGTGTTAAAACAGAAGGGGCCGTATGGAGTGATGAATGCCGTTGCGGCTTGATCGGACTCCGCCATCTTGATTTGATGGTATCCGGAGTACACGTCGAGGAAGCACAATGAGTCGTGTCCTGCAGTAGCGTCGATGATTTGATCGATGCGGGGGAGTGGGAAGGGATCCTTAGGGCAAGCCTTATTGAGGTCCTTGAAATCGACACATAGGCGCTAGGATTTTTCCTTCTTTGATACCATCACCAGGTTTGCTAGCAAGTCCAGATGTTTTATTTCTCTGATGAATCCGACCTTGAGTAACTTGGCTAGCTCTTCTCCCATGGCTTGTCGCTTAGGTTCTGAAAAGCACCGAAGAGTCTGCTTGACCGGCTTCTATCCCTTCAGTATGTTTAGCCTATGTTCGGCCAGCCTGCATGGGATACCTGGGAAGGATGCTAGGCGAAGATGTCCCAATTCTCACGCAAGAACTCTCGCAGTGCAACGTCTATTGTGGGGCTCAGCTGTGCTCCGATGGATGTTGTTTTTGTAGGGTCCATTGGGTGGACCTGGAATTTGACTATTTCGTCCGCTGGTTTGAAAGAGGTGGACTTGGGCCGTTTGTCGAGTATCACATCGTCCCTATCCACCGTGGAATGCAGTGCAGTTAGTTCTTCGGCCGCGAGGGCTTCGGATAATGCCTCAAGGGCTAGAGCGGCGGTTTTATTTTCGGCACAGAGTGCTACGTCCGGATCACTAGCTAGAGTGATTATTCCATTGGGCCCCGACATCTTGAGCTTCATGTACCCGTAATGGGGTATGGCTTGGAAGCTCGTGAATGCATCCCACCCTAAAAGGGTGTGGTATCCGCTACTGAATGGGGCCACTTGGAATGTGATTTCTTCGAACCGATAATTCTCCGGCGTGCCGAATACCACATCTAGCGTGATTTTTCCCGCACATCGTGCTTCCCGACTAGGGATTATTCCCCTGAAGGTCGTGCTTCTTTGCTCAATGCGGCTCTTGTCTATTTCCATTTTGTTAAGAGTCTCCTCATAGATGAGGTTTAATCCGCTTCCGCCATCCATGAGCACTTTAGTGAGCCGGAACTGTCCACAATTGGACTAAGGACCAGAGAGGCTGCTGCTCGGACTGTTCGGAATTGAGGTTCGTCACAGGCATTGAAGGTTATGGCCGTGTTGTTCCATGGATTTATTGCTGCGACGTGGCAGACTTTGGCGAGGCTGCGGAGTGCTCACTTGCGCCTATTATTTGAGGCGAAAGTCTCAAAGACTGTTAGTAATGTATTGTTATTTTCTGCGGGATGGTGTTCTACGGTATTGCTGATGAGGAGATCCTCGCTGCTCTTGGCCACCTGCCAGAGTATCCAACATGCTCTAAGGCTGTGTGTTGGTATGGTATCCAGTGTACTGTGAATTTTGCATGGCTCATTAAGCCATCCCTCCAATACGGTTCCACGCCCTGTAGTGGGCTTTGGTTTCTTTGTAATTGGATTGGGTGACTTGCGAGAGTGCACCCTTTTAGTTCGGACGGGGGGTTTAATGAGAGCCGGAGGATCCCAGAATTTTGTTTGGGTTTTCCAGGCGCTTTCCATCGCACAGTACTTCTGTACTATGGCCGCCAAGTCAGCAAAGTGTACTATGTCATGGCGACTTATGGCGTTGAGGATTCCCTTGTCCGTGCAATTTTTGCAAAAGAATGAGATTGCGTCTTCCTCGCGACAGTCCTTAACCTTGCTCATTACAAGGAGGAATCTGGCCCAGAAGTGATGTACTGTCTCTTGGGGATCTTGTCTACTGTGGGAAAGATCGCTTGTATCTGGGTGGGTGGGTAGTGAGGGAGTCCTGGACTAGGGGGTGTCCGGATAGCCGAACTATCATCAATGGCCGGACTCCAAGACTATGAAGATACAAGATTGAAGACTTCGTCCCGTCTCCGGATGGGACTTTCCTTGGCGTGGAAGGCAAGCTTGGTGATACGGATATGTAGATCTCCTACCATTGTAACCGACTCTGTGTAACCCTAGCCCTCTCTGGTCTCTATATAAACCGGAGGGTTTTAGTCTGTAGGACACACAACAATCATACCATAGGCTAGCTTCTAGGGTTTAGCCTCCTTGATCTCGTGGTAGATATACTCTTGTACTACCCATATCATCAATATTAATCAAGCAGGAGTAGGGTTTTACCTCCATCGAGAGGGCCCGAACCTGGGTAAAAACATCGTGTCCCTTGTCTCCTGTTACCATCCGCCTAGACGCATAGTTCGGGACCCCCTACCCGAGATCCACCGGTTTTGACACCGACATTGGTGCTTTCATTGAGAGTTCCTCTGTGTCGTCACCTATAGGCCCGATGGCTCCTTCGATCATCAACAATGACGCGGTCTAGAGTGAGACTTTTCTCCCCGGACAGATCTTCGTATTCGGCAGCTTCGCACTGCGAGCCAATTCACTTGGCCATCTGGAGCAGATCGAAAGCTACACCCCTGGCCATCAGGTCAGATTCGGAAGTTTGAACTACACGGCCGACATCCGCGGAGACTTGATCTTCGACGGGTTCGAGCCACAGCCAAGCATGCCGCACTGTCCCGATGGGCATGATTTAGCCCTGCTGCCGGACAGTGCCCTGGAGGCCACAGAAGAGTCCGCTCCGAGCCTTGGTTCGGAGCCAACAACGCCAATAGAGGATGGGTGGTTGGACACCGCCTCGGGGGCTGCTACCTCTACGGCGATAGAGCCGAATACCGACCCTGTCCCTCATGAAGCTTGTGACTCCAAGGTGCCGGACTCCTCTCCGGACCCCGAACCTTCCGCGCCCCTGCCAATCGAATCCGATTGGGTGCCAATCATGGAGTTCACCTCCACAGACATCTTTCAGCACTCGCCTTTCGGCGACATCTTGAATTTGCTAAAGTGTCTCTCTTTGTCAAGAAAGCATTGACCGGATTATGGCCAGGACGGTTGGGATGCAGACGATGAAGAAATTCAAAGCCCACCCACCACCCACTTCGTAGCCACTGTCGATGACTTAACCGACATGCTAGACTTCGACTCCGAAGACATCGACGGTATGGATGACGATGTCGGACGACCAAGAACCAGCGCCTACTGGGCACTGGAAAGCCACCTCGTCATACGACATATACATGGTGGACATCCCAAAGGATGGGAATGGCGATGGAACAGCGAAGGATGACCCCTCCAAAAAGCAGCCTAAGCGCCGACGTCAGTGGCGCCGCTCCAAATCCCTCCACAGCAAGAATGGAGATTCCGACATCGGAGATAATAACACCCCGGATAGTGCCGAAGACAACCCCCTCCAGCAAGATACAGCACAGGAGGACGGAGAAGCCAGCCCTCACGAGAGAGCGGCAGACGAAGAGGTAGAGGACGATAACTACATGCCTCCCTCCGGAGACGAGGCAAGCCTCGACGACGACGAATTTGTCGTGGCTGAGGATCCCGTCGAACAAGAGCATTTCAAACGCAGGCTTATGGCCACGGCAAGCAGCCTCAAGAAAAAGCAGCAACAACTTAGAGCTGACCAAGACTTGCTAGCCGACAGATGGACTGAAGTCCTTGTGGCCGAAGAGTATGAACTCGAACGCCCCTCCAAAAGTTACCCCAAGCGCAAGCTGCTGCCCCGATTAGAGGAGGAAGCACATAAACCTACATCGCCAGCGCACAATATTGCCGACCGGCCACCTCGTGGTCGTGACGAAGAGGCCTCTAGGCCCTCCACTAAAGCCGCACCCCGGCATCACTCGAAAAGTACAAAGCCACGGGGGAATGCGCCGGACTTGCGAGAAATATTGGAGTATAAGGCAAGACAATCAAGATCGATCTACGGATCGCGTGGGCGCCCCATGATACGCGAAGACAACCGTCGCGCCGGATACAGCAACCCCGGCCGGGCCGAACACAGTAGACAAAGCTTGTTCGAGCTGCGTCGTGATATAGCCCAATACAGAGGCGCCGCACACCCACTATGCTTCACAGATGAAGTAATGGATCATCAAATCCACGAAGGGTTCAAACCCGTGAACATTGAATCCTACGATGGCACAACAGATCCCGCGGTCTGGATTGAAGACTATCTCCTTCATATCCACATGGCCCGCGGTGATGATGTTCACGCCATCAAATACCTCCCACTCAAGCTTAAAGGACCAGCTCGGCATTGGTTCAACAGCTTGCCAGCAGAATCAATTGGGTGTTGGGAGGACCTGGAAGCCGCATTCCTTGATAACTTCCAGGGCACATATGTGCGACCACCAGACGCCGATGACCTAGGCCACATAATTCAGCAGCTAGACGAATCGGCCAGGCAGTTCTGGACACGGTTCTTAACCAAGAAAAATCAAATCGTCGACTGTCCGGATGCACTGGCCCTTGCAGCCTTCAAACACAACATCCGCGACGAATGGCTGGCCTGGCACCTAGGACAGGAAAAGCCGAAATCAATGGGAGCCCTCACATCACTCATGACCCGCTTCTGTGCGGGAGAAGACAACTGGCTAGCCCGCAGTAACAACCTAACCAAAAACTCTGGTAGTTTGGATACCAAAGACAGCAATGGCAGGTCGCGCCGCAATAAGCACAAATGCTGCATTAACGGCGATAGTACTGAAGATACGGCAGTCAACGCCGGATTCAGAGGCTCTAAACCCGGTCAGCGGAAAAAGCCATTCAAAAGAACAACTCCAGGCCCGTCCAATTTGGACCGGATACTCGATCACTCGTGCCAGATACACGGCACCCCCGAAAAGCCAGCTAATCACACCAACAGAGATTGTTGGGTGTTCAAGCAGGCAGGCAAGTTAATCACCGAAGGCAATGACAAGGGGCTGCATAGCAACGACGAGGAGGAGACACGGCCGCTGAACAATAGAGGACAGAAGGGATTCCTCCCATAGGTGCGGACGGTGAACATGATATACGCAACCCACATACCCAAAAGGGAGCGGAAGCGTGCGCTCAGGGACGTATACGCGATGGAGCCAGTCGCCCCAAAGTTCAATCCGTGGTCCTCCTGCCCGATCACTTTCGATCGAAGGGACCACCCCACCAGTATCCGCCACGGCGGATTCGCCGCATTGGTTTGAGACCCAATCGTCGACGGATTTCACCTCACTAGAGTCCTGATGGACGTCGGCAGCAGCCTGAACCTGCTTTATCAGGATACAATGCGCAAGATGGGCATAGACCCCTCAAGGATTAAACCCACAAAAACGACCTTCAAAGGCGTCATACCAGGTGTAGAGGCCAATTGTACGGGCTCAGTCACACTTGAAGTGGTCTTCGGATCCCCGGATAACTTCCGAAGCGAGGAGTTAATCTTCGACATAGTCCCGTTCCACAGCGGCTATCATGCACTGCTCGGACGAACCTCATTTGCAAAGTTCAATGCTGTGCCGCACTATGCATACCTCAAGCTCAAGATGCCAGGCCCTCGAGGAGTCATCACGGTCAATGGAAACACTGAACGCTCCCTCCGCATGGAGGAGCATACAGCGGCTCTCGTGGTGGAAGTGCAGAGCAGCCTCTTAAGGCAATTCTCGAGTCCGGCCGTTAAGCGACCGGACACCGTCAAGCGAGCCCGGAGTAACCTACAACAAGACCACCTGACACGTTCCGAGCACGCGTAGCAATGTGGCCCCAACCCCAGCCCTCGCAACATCGCGAGATCAGTGCCACGCTTACATCTTTACGCTATGGAGATACCATGGCATAGGGGGAGGGGCACGACCACGGCAGGCCCAGAGTGCGGATCAACCACACCAGGGGCTCCCGAATTGGTCATTCTTTTTTTTCCTTCTTATTCTCAGGACTCTGTTTTTCAGAAGCCCTGTCCGGCAGTGGATCTGCCGAACTAACGATGCAACAGTCAGGGAAGCAGAAAAGCTACTACGAGTATCCAGGTGGTCTCCATTACGAGCATTATACCTATTTTACATACCATTCCGCAGCCTACCCCTGGAGGGGGACATGTTAAATAGTCCCACCCCTTGCTTATCGCACTCCTTGTATCATTCTGCCTTTATTGCAGTATCTTTTGAATAAAAAATGCATCGCTTTTTGCCTATCATTGCATTCCTTTTTATATGTTCTCTTGTGACATGTTGCACCCGTACGCTTTGGTACGGCCAAATACACCAGGGACTTAAGTTCCCCAAATTATGGTGTGATAAGTCCGAACACTTTCACAAGTGCGGCACCCCGAACTTATAGCATTATATGCATCGGCTCCGAATCATGTCTTGGGTCAATAGTTGGGTTTGCCCGGCTCCCATGTTTTGGTACCTTATGTTTTGTTATATCGGCTAAGGTAGCGCTGGGAGAACCACTGCGATTGTGCCCCAGTTGAGCTGGGTTGAGCACCTCAGTGGAGAAAGCTAAAACTGACCGTCATGGTAAGGCGAGAGCTGGTCGCTGTTCGAGAGGTCTCTTCGAGTCCCTAAAGACTTATGTCGCTTAGAGCGAGGAGCCGGCTGTGTCTGGTCCAAGGCATGGATAGCGCCCCGAATTCGGCCTTCCGAATACTAGGGGCTTCACCGAAATTTAAAATTATAGAATTCTATGGCTAAGTGAGAGTGTTCAAGCACTGTAAGTCCGGTTGCCTCGTTCATTGTGTTGAGCGCCTCCCTAGAAGGACCCAAAAATGGGAACAAGAGCGCTCAAGTTTATCCCGAACACCCCAGCACTCGTGGCAAGGGGGCTGAAGCCAACGACTTGCCATCTCTCAGATTTAATAAACGGCCGCACAGAAGGTAATATTTTAAATTAACAAGCGTTGCTTAGCGCATATGAACAAAGTTTTCAGCGCACAGGATAACAAAACGCGAGTCTAATCAAAGATTACATCTTTGGAGCACTCACCCGCAATAATGCGGGAACCCTTCAGGACACCCTTGTAATACATCTTAGGCATGCGATACTCCTTGCCCGGTGGTGGCGTGTCCGTCACAAGCTTCTCGGCGTCCATCTTGCCCCAGTGCACCTTAGCGCGGGCAAGGGCCCGACGGGCACCATCCATACAGGCGGAGTGCTTGATGACGTCAACCCATGGACAGGCGTCCACCAGCCGCTGCACCAGACTGAAGTAGCTCCCAGGCATGGCTTCCTTGGGCCATAGCCAAACTATGAGGCCCTTCATGGCCTGTTCGTCCACCTTGTGGAGCTCGACCAGCTGCTTCAGCTGGTCGCTCAGGGGCACCGGATGTCCAGCCTCAGCATACTGAGACCAGAACACCGTCTCCATCGAGCTCCCCTCCTCGGCTTTGTAGAACGTGGCAGCATCGGACACGCTGCAGGGCAGATCTGCAAACGCTCCTAGAGAGCTCCGAATTCGGGTAAGTAACAGGTAATTCACTTTTACATGCTTGCTTTGCATGAAGAATGCCTTACCCGCCGCTATCTTCTTTACCGTCTCGAGTTCCTGGAGGGCCTTTTGGGCTTCGGCCTTAGCGGCTTTGGCACTCTCAAGAGCGGACGCAAGCTCGGACTCTCGAGTCTTCGAGTCACGCTCCAAATTCTCGTGTTTTTCCACGAGAGCCTGGAGCTCTTGCCACACCTCCGCCACCCGCGCCTCCTGCTTCTCTCGCTCTGTGCATTTCACGGCCGCATTGCGCTCGGCCGCGGACACCGCCTCCTTCAGGGTCGCCACCTCGTTTGTGGCCCCTGCAATACCCACGTTATCCCTGTCATTTTTTGCAACCAAATCCTTTTTTATAAGGTACAACTTTAATAAGGTGCTACTTACCTTCCTTGTCCTCGAGCTGCTTCTTGGCACGGCCGAGCTCGCTCTCGGACCGCTCGAGACTTTCCTTCAAAGCACTGACCTCCGCAGTCAGTGCGGCAGAGGTCAGCAGTGCAGCCTGCATCCCCATATTGACATATTTGTGTTATACTCCTGCGTATATCTTTTTAGATCCTCTGATTGGCTTTTCTTTCCGAACACTGAACCGAGCATCAGGGGCTACTGTCTATGCGGTACTATTTTTACATATCTTGAAACCCTTACCTCAAAGCCTGTTAGAAGGCTGGTGCAGGCTTCGGTCAGCCCGCTCTTGGCGGACTGAACTTTTCGAATCACCGCACTCATAACAGTGCGGTGTTCCTCTTTAATGGAAGCGCCGTTGAGCGCCTCCAGCAAGTTATCCGGCGCCTCCGGTTGGACGGAGGTCACCGGCATCGCCGTCTCACCCTTCTTACGAAGGGGCCGCCCGCCGGACTCCGGAACCACCAAAGGTTCCGGCACGGACCCCGGCCCAAAATCCGGGAGGTCGCCCTGCGACACCTCCGGGGCCTCCTCCTCCTGGCCAGTCTCCCTCTGGGACCCCACCCCGGCGTCGTCAGCGTCACAAGGGGAGGAGGCCGTCGGAAGTGAAGCGCTGTTCATGTCCGACGAACCTAGGGACCCGCTCGACAAAGCGGGAAGATCGTCCTTGGGCGGGCTGTATGGTCGTATTCGGCATTAGTAGACACTATGCGGCGAAAGGAAAAACATAAGTTATTTTGGGATCCGGACACTTACGATCTCGCCAGGGGCTTGGCCCTCGAAGGCCACTCCTCCTCGCCGTCGCCGGTGTTGGTGGAACAGTCCGGAGGAAGGGTCCTTCTCTTCTTGGACCCTTCGGCCTCCCCCGTTGGGGAAGCCTTCCTGTTCTTCTCTCCCCCGCTGGGGCAGAGGCCTCTTTCTTCTCCTCCTCGTCCTCGTGGGAGGAGTCCGCCTTCGAGTCATCGGACGATGAGTCCGATAACACCTGGCGTCGGGAACTCCTCCGTGTTCCTGTGGCCTCCTTCTTGGCCTTCTTCTCCGGCACCACGTAAGGCGCCGGGACTAGCAGCCCTGTCAAACGGGCATCCGCTGGGTCTTCTGGAAGGGGCGCCGGACAGTTAACCTGTCCGGAGGTCTTTTGCCAGGCCTGTTAAAGGTATTGGGAGTTAAGATCCCACATAGAGTCAAACTATGGAAAGCAAGTGTCCCGTAAAGGATAACATAGCTTACCTCGCCAGCCGGACGCCGCGAGCTGAATCCGCGATCTTCGGTAGTGGATGCGGGTGCCTCGGTGCCCTTGAACAGCACCCTCCAGGTCTAGTGCTGCGCCGGATCGAACTCCCACAGGTTGAAATCCCGCTGTTGGCACGGGAGAATCCGGCGGATGAGCATGACCTGGACCACGTTGACAAGCTTGAGCTTCTTGTTCACCAGGGTTTGGAGACAGGATTGGAGTCCGATCAGCTCCTCCGAATCGCCCCACAACATGCCCTTCTCTTTCCAGGAGGTGAGCCGTGTGGGGATGCCAGATCTGAATTCGGGGGCTGCTGCCCATTCAGGGTCACGCGGTTCGGTGATGTAGAACCGCCCCGATTGCCAGCCTTTGATGGTTTCCACGAAGGCGCCCTCGAGCCAGGTGACGTTGGGCATCTTGCCCACCATGGCGCCTCCGCACTCCGCTTGGCTGCCGCCCACTACTTCGGCTTGACATTGAAGGTCTTTAGCCATAAGCCGAATTGGGGCTGGATGCAGAGGAAGACCTCACACACGATGATAAACGCCGAGATGTTGAGGATAAAATTCAGGGGCAGATCATGGAAATCCAGGCCGTAGTAGAACATGAGCCCCCGGACAAAGGGGTGGAGTGGGAAGCCCAGTCGGTGGAGGAAATGGGGAAGGAATACCACCCTCTCATGGGGCCCGGGGGTGAGGACAAGCTACCCCACGTCGGGGAGCCGGTGCGTGATATCGCTGGACAAATATCCGGCCTTACGCAGCTTCTTGATGTGCCCCTCCGTGACGGAGGAGGCCATCCACTTGTATCCCGCTCCGGACATGGTTGGAGAAGGTTGAGGTGAGATGTGCGGACTTGGGCACTGGAGCTCGAGTGCGCGAAGATGGATAAGCAAAGGAGGAAGAAGGCGTAGGTGAAAAGGTGGATCCTTATCCCCTATATATGAGCGGACGAAACTATGCATCCCCACTGGCCCAGTAAAACTCGCATATCTCTCAAGCGCCGCAATCAATGGCGCGGTTGGGTTACCCACGTCCGTATTGATGAGAATCCCGGAATAAGGGGACACGATCTCTGCTTTGACAGGACATGCCAAGGAAACCGCTTCGCTAAACGCGCTGAGGTGGAGCAATAAAAATAATTCGAATAAAGGCTTGGCCGTGGCATGACGTCATGCCACGAAATACGTCAGCGGATTAAACCTGTGTAAATATTATTCTCTCTACGGTGGTATGTGGAATTTATTTTGCAGAGCCGGACACTATCCTGGTGTTCAAAATCTTCTATGAATTATTCGGAGGAGGAACCCGCCTTGCAATGCCGAAGACAATATGCGCGCCGGACTCGTCGTCATTGAAGCCTGGTTCAGGGGCTACTGAGGGAGTCCTGGACTAGGGGGTGTCCGTATAGCCGAACTATCATCATTGGCCGGACTCCAAGACTATGAAGATACAAGATTGAAGACTTCGTCCCGTGTCCGGATGGGACTTTCCTTGGTGTGGAAGGCAAGCTTGGCGATACGGATATGTAGATCTCCTACCATTTTAACCGACTCTGTGTAACCCTAGCCCTCTCCGGTGTCTATATAAACCGGAGGGTTTTAGTCCGTAGGACACACAACAATCATACCATAGGCTAGCTTCTAGGGTTTAGCCTCCTTGATCTCGTGGTAGATCTACTCTTGTACTACCCATATCATCAATATTAATCAAGCAGGAGTAGGGTTTTACCTCCATCAAGAGGGCTCGAACCTGGGTAAAAACATTGTGTCCCTTGTCTCCTGTTACCATCCGCCTTGACGCACAGTTCGGGACCCCCTACCCGAGATCCGCCGGTTTTGACACCGACATGTAGCTTTAAGTCCAAACCCTATCCTGATCTGAGACCCAGGGGTAGGGGAGCTTCCGTGCTTGGCAGCTTGGGCTCCGGGATGTTGCCCAATTTTCCTGGCCCGCCGTTCAATTCTAGGTTCGGAGCTTGGGCCCTGTCCTCCCGTATGTGGGTATCCGGCTAGGAGAGCTCGGGAATCCGGACATAGTTCATCCTCAAAATAGAGGAATAATTGCTGCATTGTTCCTCCACCACCGCTATCTGATGGGTGACCGACAGAGAGTTAATCTCCCTTTGGTCGGGTTTGAGCCCGATCCGATCATAGTCCGTAGCAACTCCCAGGGCGGTGATGCGATCCAAGAGCTCGTTCAGGGAGGAGAGCTCCATTGGATCCATCTGCTCAGTGAATTCCGAGCTGACGTGGAGGCTGTTCTTGATGACCTGAGAAGTCATTGTCGGCACGGCGGCCGAACGGGCGGTCATGACGATGCTGCCCAGCCGAAGAGTCTAGCCCACAGCCAGGGCTTCCCCAGAGGTGATGTTGTCCTTGACAACAAGGCGATCCATCAAGCCTTATCGTGACGACACAGTGGAACTCTCAATGAAAGCACCAATGTCGGTGTCAAAACCGGCGGATCTCGGGTAGGGGGTCCCGAACTATGCGTCTAAGGCTAATGGTAACAGGAGGCGGGGAACATGATGTTTACCCAGGTCCGGGCCCTCTCGATGGAGGGAATACCCTACTTCCTACTTGATTGATCTTGATGATATGAGTATTACAAGAGTTGATCCACCACGAGATCGTAGAGTCTAAACCCTAGAAGCTAGCCTATGATTATGATTGTTGTTGTCCTACGGACTAAACCCTCCGGTTTATATAGACATCGGAGGGGGCTAGGGTTACACAGAGTCGGTTACAGAGAAGGAAATCTACATATCCGAATTACCAAGCTTGCCTTCCACGCAAAGGAGAGTCCCACCCGGACACGGGACGAAGTCTTCAATCTTGTATCTTCATAGTCCGACAGTCCGGCCAGCGTATATAGTCCGGCGTTCCGAGGACCCCCTAATCCAGGACTCCCTCACCGACCGCCTTTGCTATTGTGGCCGTGGGCTCGCGTCAAGCCGTCGGACGCCTCTGCCATTGTGTTCGTGGGTTTGCCTCAAGTCGCCGTTGCATCTAATCAATGGTCGAGTCGTCGTCATTCAGTTGCACGTCCGCGGACGAGCCGCTCCCTGTGGCCATGGTTGCCCGCCTCTGTGTCCAGCCTCCTCACCACGAGTCACCGCTCCCTACTGATTCGGCCTTGAGTCGCCCGCTGCTGGGTTCCGCCCCTGCTGATTTGCGAAGCTGGCTTCGTCCCGCGTCAGGTCGCCTCGTGCTGAGCCGCCGTACCTGATCAGAATCGCCTCTGAGCAATCTCTACGCACGGTTAACCCGCCTCGGCCGACCCGCAAGCCCACGGCCAGCTTAGCCCAGCCCCACGCCGGTTGTTTCCGCATACTCGCCCGCCGGCTGGAAGAAATCAAGTGCCGGGCACTGGACATACTACTTAATGCAAGATTTCCAATATGAGTGGAGAAGTGCTGGAAAAAAAGTCAAGATGAGCCAGAGGATCCCTTCTGAGCCGTCCCATGTCGCGCTTTAAGCCGCCATCTCTGTCATCCTTACTGCAGCCCTACGGCTGATAATTTTTTGTCAAACATACCAGGTGAAATCCATCCTGTCAAGTTTCTATTACTACCTTTTTATTTTTTTTCTCGAGAACAATTACTCTTGTTTGTGCAAATTCTTATGCAGAATTCATAATTGCAAACGAGACCATCAAACTATGGCCCTTGCCTACACCGGATGGATCAATGGACAGGGCCAATTATAAACCACCGAGATTCAACATATTCCAGCATTCCACTGGTCATATCATGGTCAAGCATTGAGAGTCTCAAGCCAACTCCTCAAGTAGTCTTAACACTCGGGGCAACATGGACATGGCTCGGCAAATATTGCCAGTTTAAATACCATCAGAAAATTTCCGGCTCAAAATGAAGAATTCCGGTTTAAAATCCGGCTCAAGGGAAATCTGTCTTTGACTGAAGCTCTCAAATATCCGGTTTAAAATCTGGTTCAAGGGAAATTTGTCTCTCACAAGGTTTTGAAGCTCTCAATATCCGGTTTAAAATTTCGGCTCAAGAAGAATTTATCTCTCGCAAAGTTTGAGTTCTCAGAAAAAATTAAAGGGACCAAAGAGAGTCTGTTGCAAAGCACAATTCAAACATAGGTACCCTGCTTCAATGATCACTAGGGGGCTTACTGATCATATTCAAATCATAGCCGTTAACCCTTTTGGTCCGGCTTCCTGATCGTATTTGAATCATAGCCGTTAAACACTTTGATCACTTGGGGGCTTACTGATCGTATTCGAATCATAGCCGTTAACCCTTTTGGTCCGGCTTCCTGATCGTATTCGAATCATAGCCGTTAAACACTTTGATCACTTGGGGGCTTACTAATCATATTCGAATCATAGCCGTTAACCCTTTTGGTCCGGCTTCCTGATCGTATTCGAATCATAGCCATTAACCACTCTGGTCACAGGGGGCTTCCTGATCGTATTCGAACCATAGCTGTTGGTACCCCTTTGCTCGGTGCAATGCCACAAACCTCTTGGGGGTTTCCTGATCGTATTTGAATAATAGTCATTAACCCTTTTGGTCCGGCTTCCTGATCGTATTCGAATCATAGCCATTTTTTGTCCGGCTTCCTGCTCGTATTCGAAGCATAGCCTTGTTTTTTTTCTCATTTGGCTTCATCTTTTTGAATATTTTTTGGGTCTTCTTGATACTATCTTGCCTTCCGGTTTAAAGTGATTCCGGCCATGTAGCCTTAAATCTCACAGCTCATATTTGCAGCATACCCGTGGTTTCTGTTAACCCGGCCTGGCTTTGGACGATAAGTCGCCAGTATATTGTATTAAATACTTGGAAGCATTGTCTTCTAAGTTTTGGGTTATCACCCTTACTGCATTGATATGGTAAGTTGGCAGTTTAACCACATGTCACAGGAACCAGTTTTCAAACTGGGTTATATTATTCAAATCTTTAATAGCCAACATGGCTGGATTTTTATTATGGTTATCAATAGCCGATATTATGATGGAGGTCTTCAAAGTTGCTTCAGTGCAATGGTTATTATTTTATCAATGGACATGATTTATTTTTACAATGGAGGGAATAGTCCCGAGTCACTGCAGGCTTACGACCCGACACTTGGGGGCTACATTATTCAAATTGAGATTACGTCAAATATGCAAGTCCCATGTCACTGCTAGCATGCACCATGGCACTTGGGGGCTAATGCAAAATCATTTTTTTGCTCAACTCATCGAAGACCTGACTCATCACATTGTAATGAGCCGCCCTTGGGGGCTACCAATTGCTCCTGTCAAAAATTCAAGGTACACAAGCTTTAATCCATTATATTGGAAGGTTCACTACTCAGTTGGTAAAGTACAAAGCTCTTAACCTTGTGGACGTGGGTTCAAGCCCCATGGTGGAGATTACATCATATGAGGTTATTATCAATGAATTATATACAAAGTCCCAGCTCAGTATTATCTTACTGAGCCAGCCCTTGGCGGCTACACGTTGCTGTTCAAGTCTACATGATTATATCTATAGAGTCCCTGCTCATTATTGCATAATGACCTAGCCCTTGGGGGCTACACTGGTTGAAGTTTTTATGAGCATAAGGCAACTACAAGTCCCAGGTTGTTGCAAGCATGATAACCCGACACTTGGGGGCTACATATGTGGCATATTTAGTTTTGACTAATGACTGAGATGAACAACTTGGATTTCTTTAAGGTTGCAACTTTTATATTGAAGCAAGTCTTAAGTTGTTACTATGCTACCTTCTTAAGACTTGGGGGCTAGAAGTGATATGCATATAAGGGAGGTACATTTTCAAGTTTGATGTTAGCAACAATTATGACCCGGTGCTATCAATATTTACAAATCGGATATTTTGGCAAAGATAAACTAGCAAGTTCTACATCTTCAAGCTGGCTGAAAATCAGATGAGTATTTCATGACCAATGTTTTTTCTGTGAGAAACCAATGTCAGCAAATTCATTATGAAGCTGGCCTATTGACCCGGATTTTCTAGAAGAAGGAAATACCAAGGAGTTAAGAATGATCAGGTGCTGGCTTACAAGAGTTCTTAACCCGGAGCATAATCTGTCAAAATTGTTCTTGTGTTTGTTTTACAAGATTAGTTTAACATGGATGAATCCAAATTAAACTGGGGGCTAATGTCGGGGATATACCTAGCTGTGTGACCCAGCCGGAAATATGACCCGGCTGGGACTTGGTGTTTCATTGGTGACCCGACAGATTATAAGCCGGCAGACAGTTAAGCATTGTAAGCCGGCGGACAGTTAAGCACCCCAAGAGGGAGGTCAGGAAAATAATCGTTAAGGCTAGACATAACTAGAGCAGAGCCGAATTATGCGGCATCTCCCTCATGAGCATAATGGGACCTAGCCACAAACAACATGTAGGGCTATTACCGGATGATGTTTCCCGGGGCCCGAAGCAGTCTAAACCCTTGTCTTGTGTTGTGTCTCTCGATTTTGATCAACCCCTCTCAAGCTACCACATAGATGCGTTGGCCTCACGACTAAGTTCTCACACTAGGACATCTGCCGTGACAATTCCACGACATTATGTATTATTTCCAATGTCATTAACTCGTTCCATTGTTCCGGAGAACGGAGTTTTAGTCATCTTGCCCATAAGGCACGGTTCACAAGTATCAAATGATTCATAATCAAGTGATTCCAAAGGTCCATCTTTATGGAGTTTCTTCATGCGCTTTACACCGATATGACCCAAACAACAGTGCCACAAATAAGTTGCACTATCATTATCAACTTTGCATCTTTTGGCATCAATATTATGAATATGTGTATCATCACGATCAAGATTCAAAAGAAAAAGACCACTCTTCAAGGATGCATGACCATAAAAGATATTACTCACATAAATAGAACAACCATTATTCTCTGATTTAAATGAATAGCTGTCTCGCATTAAACAAGATCCATATATAATGTTCATGCTCAACGCTGGCACCAAATAACAATTATTCAGGTCTAAAACTAATCCCAAAGGTAGATGTAGAGGTAGCATGCCAAAGGCGATCACCTCAACCTTGGAACCATTTCCGACGCGCATCGTCACCTCGTCCTTAGCCAATCTTCGTTTAATCCGTAATCCCTGCTTTGAGTTACAAATATGAGCAACCGAAGTAGTATCAAATACCCAGGCACTACTACGAGAATTAGTAAGGTACACATCAATAACATGTATATCACATATACGTTTGTTCACCTTGCCATCCTTCTTATCCGCTAAATACTTGGGGCATCTCCGCTTCCAATGACCAGTCCCTTTGCAGTAGAAGCACTCAGTTTCAGGCTTGGGTCCAAACTTGGGTTTCTTCCCTGGAGTGATAACTTGCTTGTCAGTCTTTTTAAGGTTCCCCTTATTTTTACCCTTGCCCTTTTTCTTGAAAGTAGTGGTCTTCTTAACCATCAACACTTGATGCTCCTTCTTGATTTCTACCTCCGCAGCCTTTAGCATCGCGAAGAGCTTGGGAATAGTCTTTTCCATCCCTTGCATATTGAGCTCATCACGAAGCCTTTGTAGCTTGGTGGCAGTGATTGAAGAACTCTGTCAATGACACAATCATCTGGAAGATTAACTCCCAGCTGAGTCAAGTGATTATGGTACCCAGACATTCTGAGTATGTGCTCACTAACAGAATTGTTCTCCTCCATCTTGCAGCTATAGAACTTGTTGGAGACTTCATATCTCTCAACTAGGTCATTTTCTTGAAATATCAACTTCAACTCCTGGAACATCTCATATGGTCCATGACGTTCAAAATGTCTTTGAAGTCCCGATTCTAAGCCGTAAAGCATGGCACACTGAACTAACGAGTAGTCATCAGATCAAGCTTGCCAGGCGTTCACAACGTCAGCTTGTGCTCCTGTAACAGGCCTTGCACCAATCGCTACATCAAGGACATAATTCTTCTGTGAAGCAATGAGGATAATCCTCTAGTTATGTACCCAGTCTGTGTAGTTGCTGCCATGATCTTTCAACTTAGCTTTCTCTAGGAACGCATTAAAATTCAAAGGAACAGTAACACGAGCCATTGATCTACAACATAGATATGCAAAAACTATCAGGACTAAGTTCATGATAAATTAAGTTCAATTAATCAAATTACTAAAGAACTCCCACTTAGATAGACATCCCTCTAGTCATCTAAATGATACGTGATCCAAATCAACTATACAATGTCCGATCATCACGTGAGATGGAGTAGTCTTCAATGGTTAACTTCACTATGTTCATCATATCTACTATATGATTCACATTCAACCTTTCAGTCTCCAGTGTTCCGAGGCCATATCTGTATATGCTAGGATCATCAAGTTTAACCCGAGTATTCCGCATGTGCAAATCTGGCTTGCACCCGTTGTATTTGAACGTAGAGCTTATCACACCTGATCATCACGTGGTGTCTCAGCACGAAGAACTTTCGCAATGGTGCATACTCGGGGAGAACACTTATACCTTGAAATTTAGTGAGGGATCATCTTACAATGCTACCGCCGTACTAAGAAAAATAAGATGCATAAAAGATAAACATCACATGCAATCAAAATATGTGACATGATATGGCCATCATCATCTTGTGCTCATGATCTCCATGACGGAAGCAACGTCATGATCTCCATCGTCACTGGCTTGACACCTTGATCTCCATCGTAGCGTCGTGCTCGTCTTGCCAACCATTGCTTCTACGACTATCGCTACTGCTTAGTGATAAATGAAGGAAATATGCCCTAGAGGCAATAATAAAGTTATTATTTATTTACTTATTTCATGATAAATGTTTATTATTCATGCTAGAATTGTATTAATCGGAAACTTAGTACATGTGTGAATACATAGACAAACAGAGTGTCACTAGTATGCCTCTACTTGACTAGCTCGTTGAATCAAAGATGGTTATGTTTCCTAGCCATAGACATGAGTTGTCATTTGATTAACGGGATCACATCATTGGACAATGATGTGATTGCCTTGACCCATTCCGTTAGCTTAGCACTTGATCGTTTAGTATATTGCTATTGCTTTCATCATGACTTATACATGTTCCTATGGCTATGAGATTATGCAACTCCTGAATACCGGAGGAACACTTTGTGTGCTACCAAACGTCACAACATAACTGGGTGATTATAAAGGTGCTCTACAGATGTCTCCGATGGTACTTGTTGAGTTGGCATAGACTGATATTAGGATTTGTCACTCCGATTGTCAGAGAGGTATCTCTAGGCCCTCTCAGTTATGCACATCACTATAAGCCTTGCAAGCAATGTGAATAATGAGTTAGTTGCGGGATGATGCACTACAGAACGAGTAAAGAGACTTGCCGGTAACGATATTGAACTAGGTATGGTGATACCGACGATCGAATCTTGGGAAGTAACATACCGATGACAAAGGGAACAACGTATGTTGTTATGCGGTTTGACCGATAAAGATCTTCGTAGAATATGTAGGAGCCAATATGAACATCCAGGTTCAGCTATTGGTTATTGACCAGACATGTGTCTCGGTCATGTCTACATAGTTCTCGAACCCGTAGGGTCCGCACGCTTAACATTCGGTGACGATTTATATTATGAGTTATGTGATTTGATGACTGAAGTTTGTTCGGAGTCCCGGATGAGATCGGGGTCATGACGAGGAGTCTTGAATGATCGAGCCGTAAAGATCGATATATTGGAAGGCTATATTCGGACATCGAAAAGGTTCCGAGTGATTCGGCTATTTTTCGGAGTACCGGAGAGTTACGGGAATTCGTATTGGGCCTTAATGGGCCATACGGGAATGGAGAGCAAAGGCCTCAAAGGTGGCCGCACCCATCCCCATGGACTGGTCCGAATTGGGCTAGGGAGGGGGGCGCCCCCTTCTTTCCTTCTCCTTCTCCCTTCCCCTTTTCCTACTCCATGTGGGAGGAGGAATCCTACTAGGACTAGGGAGTCCTAGTAGGACTCCACACTTTGGCGCACCATATGAGGGCCGGCCTCCTCCTCCCTCACTCCTTTATATACAGGGGCAAGGAGGCACTCGAGGACACACAAGTTGATCATTGATCATTAGCCATGTGTGGTGCCCCCCTCCATCATAATCTACCTGAGTCATATCGTAGCGGTGCTTAGGCGAAGCCCTGCGTCGGTAGCTTCATCAACACCGTCATCACGCCGTCGTGCTCATGAAACTCTCCCTCGACACTTTGCTGGATCGGAGTTCATGGGACGTCACCGAGCTGAACGTGTGCAGATCGCGGAGGTGCCGTACGTTCGGTACTAGGATCAGTCGATCGTGAGGACGTACGACTACATCAACCGCGTTGTCATAACGCTTCCGCTTTCGGTCTACGAGGGTACATGGACAACACTCTCCCCTCTCGTTGCTATGCATCACCATGATCTTGCGTGTGCATAGGAATTTTTTTTAAATTACTACATTCCGCAACAATAAAGTAAAGCAATTACATAGCGCTTGTATTTCATACAATAAAGCGACAACCATATGGCTCCTGCCAATTGCCGATAACTTTTACAAAACATGATCATCTCACACAACAATCTTATATCACATCATGTCTTAACCATATCACATCACAACATGCCCTGCAAAAACAAGTTAGACGTCATCTACTTAGTTTGTTGCAAGTTTTACGTGACTGCTACGGGCTGCTAGCATGAACCGTACAAACCTACGGCACAAAAACCACAACGGTGATTTATCAAGTTTGCCGTTTTAACCTTCACAAGGACCGGCCGCAGTCAAATTCGATACAACTAAAGTTGGAGAAACAGACAGCCGCCAGCCACCTTTATGCAAAACTAGTTGTATGTCTATCGGTGGAACCGGTCTCATGAACGCAGTCATGTAAGGTTGGTCTGGGCCGCTTCATCCAACAATATCGCCGAATCAAAATAAGACAGTGGTGGTAAGTAGTATGATGATCACCGCCCACAACTCTTTGTGTTCTACTCGTGCATATCATCTACGCATAGACCTGGCTGTGATACCACTGATGGGAAACATAGCATGCAATTTCAAAAAAAAAATCTAAGCTCATGCAAGATCTATGTAGGAGATGCATGGCTACAAGAGGGGGAGAGTCTGTCCACGTACCCACGTAGACCGAAAGCGGAAGCGTTAACTTAACACGGTTGATGTAGCCGAATGACTTCTCGAGTCAACCGATCAAGTACCGAACATACGGCACCTCCGAGTTCTGCACACATTCAGCTCGATGACGTCCCTCGATCTCTTGATCCAGTAGAGTGATGATGGAGTCGATGAGTTCCATCAGCACGATGGCATGATGACGGTGTTGGTGATGTGATCCGTGCAAGGCTTCGCCTAAGCACTATGATGATACTATCGGAGGAGTAAACGGTGGAGGGGGGCACCGCACACGGCTAAGACAATGTTGTGCCTTTGGGGTGCCCCCAGCCCCCGTATATAAAGGAGGGAGGAGGAGGTAGGCCACCAGGGGCACGTTCCATGGGGGGATTCCTACTAGGACTCCACTCCTAGTAGGATTTGCCCCCTCCCTTTTCCTTCTTTCCGGAGGGGAAGGGGAAGGGAGAGGGAACCGGAAAAGGAAAGGGGGAGTGCCCCCTCCCCTAGTCCAATTCGGACTCCCTATGGGAGGGGGGCATGGCCACCCCTTGTAGGCTGGCTCCCCTCTCACCTATGGCCCATGTTGGCCCATTGTTTCCCCAGGGGGTTCCGATGATAACCTCCCGGTACTCCGAAAATCATCTAAAACTTTCCGAAACCATTCCGGTGTCTGAATGTAACCTTCCAATATATCAATCTTTACCTCTCGACCATTTCAAGGCTCCTCGTCATGTCCTTGATCTCATCCGGGACTCCAAAAAGCCTTCGGTCAACAAAACACATAACTCATATAATACCAATCGTCATCAGACGTTAAGCGTGCGGACCCTACGGGTTTGAGAACTAGGTAGACATGACAGAGACACCTCTCTAGTCAATAACCAATATCGGAACCTGGATGCCCATATTGGTTCCCACATATTCTACGAAGATCTTTATCGGTCGAACTGCAATGTCAACATAGCTATTCCCTTTGTCATCGGTATGTTACTTGCCTGAGGTTTGATCGTCGGCATCTCTATACCTAGTTCAATGTCATTACCGGCAAGTCTCTTTACTAGTTCCGTAGTGCATCATCCCATAACTAACTCATTAGTTACATTGCTTGCAAGGCTTCATATGATGTGCATTACCGAGAGGGCCAAGAGATACCTCTCCGATACTCGGAGTGACAAATCCAAATCTTGATCTATGCCAACCCAACAAACACCTTTGGAGATACATGTAGAGCATCTTTGCAATCACCCAGTTACATTGTGACATTTGATAGCACACAAGGCATTCCTCCGGTGTCCGGGGGTTGCATAATCTCATACTCGTAGGAATATATATATTTGACACGAAGAAAGCAGTAGCAATAAAACTGAATGGTCATTATGCTAAGCTAACGGATGGGTCTTGTTTATCACATCATTCCACTAATGATGTGATCCCATTATCAAATGACAACCCATGTCCATGGCTAGGAAACTTAAGAATCTTTTGATCAACGAGCTAGTCTAGTAGAGGCATACTAGGGACTGATACGTCTCCAACGTATCTATAATTTTTGATTGTTCCATGCTATTATATTATCTATTTTGGATGTTTAATGGGCTTTGTTGTACACTTTTATATTATTTTTGGGACTAACCTATTAACCGGAGGCCCAGCCCAAATTGCTGTTTTTTGCCTACTTCAGTGTTTCGCAGAAAAGTAATATCAAACGGAGTCCAAATGGAATGAAACCTTCGGGAGAGTTATTTTTGGAACAAACGCAATCCAGCAGACTTGGAGTGGACGTCAAGAAAGAGACGAGGCGGCCACGAGGTAGGAGGGCGCGCCCAGGGGGATAGGCACGCCCCCACCCTCGTGGGCCCCTCGTGGGCCCCTGACCGACTTCTTTCGCCTATATATACCCATATACCCTGAAAACATCCAGGAGCACCACAAAACCCTATTTCCACTGCCGCAACCTTCTGTACCTGTGAGATCCCATCTTGGGGCCTTTTCCGGCGCTCCGTCGGAGGGGGAATCGATCACGGAGGGCTTCTACATCAACACCATAGCCTCTCCGATGAAGTGTGAGTAGTTTACCTCAGACCTTCGGGTCCATTTTTATTAGCTAGATGGCTTCTTATCTCTCTTTGGATCTCAATACAAAGTTCTCCTTGATCTTCTTGGAGATCTATTCGATGTAATTCTCTTTGCGGTGTGTTTGTCGAGATCTGATGAATTGTGGGTTTATGATAAAGATTATCTATGAACAATATTTGAATCTCCTCTAAATTCTTTTATGTATGATTGGTTATCTTCGCAAGTCTCTTCGAATTATCAGTTTGGTTTGGCCTACTAGATTGATCTTTCTTGCAATGGGAGAAGTGCTTAGCTTTGGGTTCAATCTTGCGGTGTCCTTTCCTAGTGGCAGCAGGGGTAGCAAGGCATGTATTGTATTGTTGCCATCGAGGATAAAAAGATGGGGTATATATCATATTGCTTGAGTTTATCCCTCTACATCATGTCATCTTGCCTAATGTGTTACTCTACTCTTATGAACTTAATACTCTAGGTGCATGCTGGATAGCGGTCAATGTGTGGAGTAATAGTAGTAGATGCAGAATCGTTTCGATCTACTTGTCGCGGACGTGATGCCTATATACATGATCATGCCTAGATATTCTCATAACTATGCCCTTTTATATCAATTGCTCGACAGTAATTTGTTCACCCACTGTAAACTTATGCTATCTTGAGAGAAGCCACTAGAGAAACTTATGGCCCCCGGGTCTATTTTCCATCATATAAGTTTTCGATCTACTTTATTTTGCAATCTTTACTTTTCAATCTATATCATAAAAATACCAAAAATATTTATCTTATTATTATCTCTATCAGATCTCACTTTTGCAAGTGGCCTGAAGGGATTGAGAACCCATTTATCGCGTTGGTTGCAGGGTTCTTATTTGTTTGTGTAGGTACGAGGGATTTGCGTGTAGCCTCCTATTGGATTGATACCTTGGTTCTCAAAAACTGAGGGAGATACTTACGCTACTTTGATGCATCACCCTTTCCTCTTCAAGGGAAAACCAACGCAGTGCTCAAGAGGTAGCAAGAAGGAATGCTGGCGCCGTTGCCGGGGAGTCTACGCACAAGTCAAGACATACCAAGTACCCATCACAAACTCTTATCCCTAGCATTACATTATTTGCCATTTGCCTCTCGTTTTCCACTCCCCCACTTCACCCTTGCCGTTTTATTCGCCCTTCTTCTGTTTGTCTTTTAGTTTGCTTTGATGTCTTACTTGGCTCATTTGTTCGTTTGGTTGGAATAGTTGTTTATTTATTGCTAAACAGAGAACCTAAGATCTATGGATCCTCATCCACTTGCAAATATTTTTAAGAGATCCAATTATGATGAACCAAATCCTAGTGATTTGAGTGCACTAGATTATCTTTATGAGGTTTTGCTTGAAATTCATGAATCTGAAAATTGTGATGAAGAAATTTATGAAGAGATTCACGGTAGCTCCTTGAATAAAAAGCATGGTTGCAATAATTTTATTTTAAATTCTCTTGATGTCAATTGTGCTAATAATATCCAAAACCCTAAGCTTGGGGATGCTAGTTTTGCTATCTCTACTACTTGTTGCAATGATCATGATTGGGGTGACTCTTCTTATGATCTTGAAAATTTATTTAAGCCCCATGATGAATAAGAGATTGATAATAGTGTTTGCAATAATATTAAAAGTGGGTTTGGAGAGGTCATGACTCTAGTTAATGATAATCCCACTATTTTGGAAGAGTGTCAACTTCACATGCATGTGGATCGTGTTGATAGTATGTTATGTGATAGCTATTTTGTTGAATTTGCCTATGATCCTACATGTAATTATTATGAGAGAGGAAAATATGGTTGTAGAAATTTTTATCTTACTAAATTACCTCTCGTCATGTTGAGATTGCTATCTTCTCTTTCTACTTCCTTGCATATGCTAGTTTTTGCTTGCCTTGCAAATTTGTTTGCTTATAATATGCCTATGCATAGGAAGTGTGTTAGACTTAGATGTGTTTGTCACGTGTTTCATGATGCTCTCTTTGCGCTTCAACTCTTGTCTTTCATGTGAGCATCATTAAAATTATCAATGCCAGCTAAAAGGCTTTAAAGAAAAGCGCTTGTTGGGAGACAACTGAATATTTTTCCTTGCTGTTATTCAATAAATAATTCCTCTAGCTTCCGTTTAGATGTGGTTTTATGTTTTAATTAGTTTTTGTGCGAAGTAGAACCTATAGGATAACCTCCGGTGTTAGTTAATTTGATCTTGCTAAAAAACAGAAACTTTTGTGCGCACGAGAATAATTTTAATAAATCACAGAAACGTCATTTTTAGTTTCTTTTTGCAGAAGATTAATAAATAAATTTCCTAGGACTTCCTATTTTGGTAGGACTTTTAGTATTCCATAAGTATTCGAAATTTACATATTAATACAAACTGTTCTGTTTTTGACAGATTCTGTTTTTCGTGTGTTGTTTGCTTATTTTGATGAATCTATGGCTAGTATCGAGGGGTATGAACCATAGAGAAGTTGGAATACAGTAGGCTTAACACCAATATAAATAAGTAATGAGTTAATTACAGTACCTTAAATTGGTGGTTCGTTTTCTTGCACTAACGGAGCTCATGAGATTTTCTGTTGAGTTTTGTGTTGTGAAGTTTTCAAGTATTGGGTAAAGATTTTATGGATTATGGAATAAGGAGTGGCAGGAGCCTAAGCTTGGCGATGCCCAAGTAACCCCAAAGTAAAATTCAAGTACAACCAAAAGCCTAAGCTTGGGGATGCCCCGTAAGGCATCCCCTCTTTCGTCTTCGTCTATCGGTAACTTTACTTGATGCTATATTTTTATTCACCACATGATATGTGTTTTGCTTGGAGCGTCTTGTATGATTTGAGTCTTTGCTTTTTAGTTTACCACAATCATCCTTTCTGTACACACCTTTTGGGAGAGACACACATGAATCATAATTTATTAGAATACTCTTTGTGCTTCACTTATATCTTTTGAGCTAGATAATTTTGCTCTAGTGCTTCACTTATATCTTTTTAGAGCACGGCAATGGTTTTATTTTATAGAAATTATTGATCTCTCATGCTTCACTTATATTATTTTGAGAGTCTTTAGAACAGCATGGTAATTGCTTTGGCTATAAAATTAGTCCTAACATGATAGGCATTCAAGATGGGTATAATAAAAACTTTCATATAATGTTCATTGAATACTATGAGAAGTTTGATTACTTATGATTGTTTTGAGATATGAAGATGGTGATATTAGAGTCATGCTAGTGGAGTAGTTGTGAATTTGAGAGATACTTGTGTTAAAGTTTGTGATTCCCGTAGCATGCACGTATGGTGAACCGTTATGTGATGAAGTCGGAGCATGATTTATTTTTTGATTGTCTTCCTTATGAGTAGCGGTCGGGGACGAGCGATGGTCTTTTCCTACCAATCTATCCCCCTAGGAGCATGTGTGTAGTACTTCGTTTCTATGACTAATAGATTTTTGCAATAAGTATATGATTTCTTTATGACTAATGTTGAGTCCATGGATTATACGCACTCTCACCCTTCCACCATTGCTAGCCTCTCTTGTGCCGCGCAACTTTCGCCGGTACCATACACCCACCATATACCTTCCTCAAAACAGCCACCATACCTACCTATTATGGCATTTCCATAGCCATTCCGAGATATATTGGAATGCAACTTTCCACTGTTCCGTCTATTATGACATGCTCCAGCATTGTCATATTGCGTTTGCATGATCATGTAGTTGACATCGTATATGTGGCAAAGCCACCTTTATAATTCTTTCATACATGTCGCTCTTGATTCATTGCATATCCGGGTACACCGCCGGAGGCATCCACATAGAGTCATATTTTTGTTCCAAGTATTGAGTTGTAATCTTGAGTTGTAAGTAAATAGAAGTGTGATGATCTTCATTATTAGAGAATTGTCCCATGTGAGGAAAGGATGATGGAGACTATGATTCCCCCACAAGTCGGGATGAGACTCCGGACTTTATGAAAAAATAGAAGAGGCCAAAGAAGCCCAAATAAAAAAAGAGGCCAAAGAAGCCCACCAAAATAAAAAAATGATGGGAGAAAAAGAGAGAAGGGACAATGCTACTATCCTTTTACCACACTTGTGCTTCAAAGTAGCACCATGATCTTCATGATAGAGAGTCTCCTATGTTGTCACTCTCATATACTAGTGGGAATTTTACATTATAGAACTTGGCTTGTATATTCCAATGATGGGCTTCCTCAAAATGCCCTAGGTCTTCGTGAGCAAGCAAGTTGGATGCACACCCACTTAGTTTCTTTTGATGAGCTTTCATACACTTATAGTTCTAGTGCATCCGTTGCATGGCAATCCCTACTCACTCACATTATATCTATTGATGGGCATCTCCATAGCCCGTTGATACGCCTAGTTGATGTGAGACTATCTTCTCCGTTTTTGTCTTCTTCACAACCACCATTCTATTCCACATATAGTGTCATGTCCATGGCTCACGCTCATGTATTGCGTGAAAATTGAAAAAGTTTGAGAACATCAAAAGTATGAAACAATTGCTTGGCTTGTCATTGGGGTTGTGCATGATTTAAATATTTTGTGTGATGAAGATAGAGCATAGCCAGACTATATGATTTTGTAGGGATAGCTTTCTTTAGCCATGTTATTTTGAGAAGACATGATTGCTTTGTTAGTATGTTTGAAGTATTATTGTTTTCATGTCAATATTAAACTTTTGTCTTGAACCTTATGGATCTGAACATTCATGCCACAATAAAGAAAATTACATTGATAATTATGTTAGGTAGCATTCCACATCAAAACTTCTGTTTTTGTCATTTACCTACTCGAGGGCGAGCAGGAATTAAGCTAAGGGGTGCTTGATATGTCTCCAACGTATCTATAATTTTTGATTGTTCCATGCTATTATATTATTTGTTTTGGATGTTTAATGGGCTTTGTTATACGCTTTTATATTATTCTTGGGACTAACCTATTAACCGGAGGCCTAGCCCAAATTGCTGTTTTTTGCCTATTTTAGTGTTTCGCAGAAAAGGAATATCAAACGGAGTCCAAATGGAATGAAACCTTCAGGAGAGTTATTTTTGGAACAAACGCAATCCAGGAGACATGGAGTGGACGTCAAGAAAGAGATGAGGTGGCCACGAGGTAGGAGGGCGCGCCCCCACCCTCGTGGGCCCCTTGTGGCTCCCCTGACCGACTTCTTTCGCCTATATATACCCATATACCCTGAAAACATCCAGGAGCACCACGAAACCCTATTTCCACCGCCGCAACTTTCTGTACCCGTGAGATACCATCTTGGGGCGTTTTTCAGCGCTCCGCCGGAGGGAGAATCGATCACGAAGGGCTTCTACATCAACACCATAGCCTCTCCGATGAAGTGTGAGTAGTTTACCTCAGACCTACGGGTCCATAGTTATTAGCTAGATGGCTTCTTCTCTCTCTTTGGATCTCAATACAAAGTTCTCCTTGATCTTCTTGGAGATCTATTCGATGTAATTCTTTTTGCGGTGTGTTTGTCGAGATCCGATGAATTGTGGGTTTATGATATAGATTATCTATGAACAATATTTGAATCTCCTCTAAATTATTTTATGTATGATTGGTTATCTTCGCAAGTCTCTTCGAATTATCAGTTTGGTTTGGCCTACTAGATTGATCTTTCTTGCAATGGGAGAAGTGCTTAGCTTTGGGTTCAATCTTGCGGTGTCCTTTCCCAGTGACAGCAAGGGTAGCAAGGCATGTATTGTATTGTTGCCATCGAGGATAAAAAGATGGTGTTTATATCACATTGCTTGAGTTTATCTCTCTACATCATGTCATCTTGCCTAATGCATTACTCTATTCTTAAGAACTTAATACTCTAGATGCATGCTGGATAGCGGTCGATGTGTGGAGTAATAGTAGTAGATGCAGAATCGTTTCGATCTACTTGTCACGGACGTGATGCCTATATACATGATCATGCCTAGATATTCTCATAACTATGCACTTTTCTATCAATTGCTCGACAGTAATTTGTTCACCCACTGTAAACTTATGCTATCTTGAGAGAAGGCACTAGTGAAACCTATGGCCCCAGGGTCTATTTTCCATCATATAAGTTTCCGATCTACTTTATTTTGCAATCTTTACTTTTCAATCTATATCGTAAAAATACCAAAAATATTTATCTTATTATTATCTCTATCAGATATCACTTTTGCAAGTGGCCGTGAAGGGATTGACAAACCCTTTATTGTGTTGGTTGCAAGGTTCTTATTTGTTTGTTTAGGTACAAGAGATTTGTGGGTAGCCTCCTACTGGATTGATACCTTGGTTCTCAAAAACTGAGGGAAACACTTACACTACTTTGCTACATTACCCTTTCCTCTTCAAGGGAAAACCAACGTAGTGCTCAAGAGGTAGTAGGGACACATTGTTTTGTCTATGTATTCACACATGTATCAAGTTTCCGGTTAATACAATTCTAGCATGAATAATAAACATTTAGCATGAATAAGGAAATATAAAATAACAACTTTATTATTGCCTCTAGGGCATATTTCCTTCAAAAGTCTCATCGTAGTCAACTGCTTGAACTTGTCGAAAACCTTTTGCGACAAGTCGAGCTTTGTAGACAGTAATACTACCATCAGCGTCAGTCTTCTTCTAGAAAATCCATTTATTCTCAATGGCTTCCCGATCATCGGGCAAGTCCACCAAAGTCCATACTTTGTTCTCATACATGGAATCCTATCTCAGATTTCATGGCCTCAAGCCATTTATCGAAATCTAGGCCCATCATAGCTTCTTCATAGTTCACAGGTTCGCCATGGTCTAATGACATAACTTCCAGGACAGGATTACCGTACCACTCTGGTGTGGATCGTGCTTTGTTTGACCTATGAGGTTCAGTAGTAAATTGATCTGAACTTTCATGATCATTATCATTTGCTTCCTCTCTAGTTGGTGTAGGCATCAGGGGAACGGTTTTCTGTGATGTGCTACTTTCCAATTCGAGCGAAGGTACAATTACTTCATCAAGTTCTACTTTCCTTCCACTCACTTCTTTCGAGAGAAACTCCTTCTCTAGAAAGGATCCATTCTTGGCACAAAGATCTTGCCATCGAATCTGTGGTAAAAGGTGTACCCAATAGTTTCCTTAGGGTATCCTACGAAGACGCACTTTTTCGATTTAGATTTGATCTTATCAGGCTGAAACCTTTTGACATAAGCATCGCATCCCCAAACTTTCAGAAACGACAACTTAGGTGTCTTGCCAAACTATAATTCATACGGTGTCATCTCAACGGATTAGACGACGCCCTATTTAACGTGAATGCAGGTGTCTCAAATGCATAACCCCAAAATGATAGTGGTAAATCGTTAAGAGACATCATATAACACACCATAACTAATAAAGTACAACTACGACATTCGGACACACCATTTCGCTGTGGTGTTCCAGGTGGCGTGAGTTGTGAAACAATTCCACATTGTTTTAAATGAAGGCCAAACCTGTAACTCAAATATTCGCCTCCAGGATCAGATTGTAGAAACTTTATTTTCTTCTTACGATGATTCTACACTTCACTCTGAAATTCTTTGAACTTTTCAAATGTTTCAGACTTGTGTTTTATCAATTAGATATATCCATACCTACTCAAATCACTTGTGAAGGTCAGAAAATAATGATACGTGAAGCTGCTACGTCTCGAGCTTGCGTTGGTTTTCCTCGAAGAAGAGAGGATGATGCAGCACAGCAGCGTAAGTATTTCCCTCAGTTTTTGAGAACCAAGGTATCAATCCAGTAGGAGGTCACGCGCAAGTCCCTCGTACCTGCACAAAACGATAGCTACTCGCAACCAACACGATTAGGGGTTGTCAATCCCTTCACGGTCACTTACGAGAGTGAGATCTGATAGAGATAATATTTTTGGTATTTTTGGTATAAAGATGCAAAGTAGAAAGTAAAGGCAAAGCAAGTAAATAAAGTGATGGAGATTAATATGATGAGAATAGACCCGGGGGCCATAGGTTTCACTAGTGGCTTCTCTCAAGAGCATAAGTATTCTACAGTGGGTGAACAAATTACTGTTGAGCAATTGACAGAATTGAGCATAGTTATGAGGTTATCTAGGTATGATCATGTATATAGGCATCACGTCCGAGACAAGTAGACCGAAACGATTCTGCATCTACTACTATTACTCCACTCATCGACCGCTATCCAGCATGCATCTAGAGTATTAAGTTAAAAACAGAGTAACGCCTTAAGCAAGATGACATGATGTAGAGGAATAAATTCATGCAATATGATAAATACCCCCATCTTGCTATCCTCGATGGCAACAATACAATACGTGCCTTGCAACCCTTTCTGTCTCTGGGTAAGGACACTGCAAGATTGAACCGAAAGCCATGCACTTCTCCCATTGCAAGAACTACCAATCTAGTTGGCCAAACCAAATGGATAATTCGAAGAGACTTGCAAAGATAACTCAATCATACATAAAAGAATTCAGAGAAGATTCAAATATTATTCATAGATAAGGTGGATCATAAACCCACAATTCATCGGTCTCAACAAACACACCGCAAAAACAATATTACATCGAATAGATCTCCACGAGAGAGGGGGAGAACATTGTATTGAGATCCAAAAAGAGAGAAGATGCCATCTAGCTACTAGCTATGAACCCGAAGGTCTGAAGTAAACTACTCACACTTCATCGGAGGGGCTACGGTGCTGATGTAGAAGCCCTCCATGGTGGATGCCCCCTCCGGCGGAGCTCCGGAACAGGCCCCAAGATGGGATCTCGTGGATACAGAAGGTTGCGGCGGTGGAATTAGGTTTTTGGCTCCTCGTCTGGTCTATTGGGGGTACGTAGGTATATATAGGAGGAAGGAGTACGTTCGTGGAGCTTCGAGCGGCCCACGTGGCAGGGGGGCGCGCCCAGGGGGGAGGGCACGCCCTCCACCCTCGTGACCGCCTCGTGCTTTCTTGACGGAGGGTCCAAGCCTCCTGGGTCTTATCTGATGAGAAAATCACATTCCCGAAGGTTTCATTCCGTTTGGACTCCGTTTGATATTTTGTTTCTTCGAAATACTGAAAAAGGCAAAAAAAACAGCAATTCTGGGCTGGGCCTCCGGTTACTAGGTTAGTCCCAAAAATAATATAAAAGTGGAAAATAAAGCCCAATATAGTCCAAAACAATAGATAAAGTAGCATAGAGCAATCAAAAATTATAGATACGTTGGAGACGTATCAGGCATCCCCAAGCTTAATTCCTACTCGTCCTCGAGTAGGTAAATGATAAAAAGAGAATTTTTGATGCGGAGTGATACTTTGGCATAATTTAAATGTAAATCTTATTAATCATGGTATGAATATTCAGATCCGAAAGATTCAAGGCAACAGTTCATATTGACATAAGAATAATAATTCTTCAAGTATACTAATCAAAGTAATCATGTCTTCTCAAAATAGCATGGCAAAAGAAAGTTCATCCCTACAAAATCATATAGTTAGGCTATGCTTCATTTTCGTCACACAAAGATGTTCCCAACTTCTATACCCCCGATGACAAGCCAAGCAATTGTTTCATACTTAAATAATCTCAAACCTTTTCAACCTTCACGCAATACATGAGCGTGAGCCATGGATATAGCACTATGGGTGGAATAGAATATGATGAGGGGGATTGTGTGGAGAAGACAAAAAAGGAGAAAGTCTCACATCAACGAGGCTAATCAATGAGCTATGGAGATGCCCATCGATTGATGTTAATGCAAGGAGTAGGGATTGCCATGCAACGGCTGCACTAGAGCTATGAATGCTCAACAAAAGAAAACTAGTGGGTGTGCATCCAACTTGCTTGCTCATGAAGACCTAGGGCATTTTGAGTAAGCCCATCGTAGGAATATACAAGCCAAGTTCTATAATGAAAAATTCCCACTAGTATGAACAAGACAACTTATGAGACTCACTATATGAAAAACATGGTGCTACTTTGAAGCACAATATATGAGACTCACTACATGAAGAACAAGGTGCTACTTTGAAGCACAATATATGAGACTCACTACATGAAGAACAAGGTGCTACTTTGAAGCTCAAGTGTGGAAAAAGAGATAGTAGCATTGCCCTTTTCTTTTCTTTTCTTTTTTTGGGCCTTTTTTTGGCCTTTCTCTCTTTCTTTTTTTGGGCCATGCTCTAATAATGATGATCATCACACTTCTATTGATTATAACATAAGGATTACAACTCGAAGCTTAGAACAAGATATGACTCTATATGAATGCCTCCGGTGGTGTACTGGGATGGTGCAATGATTCAAGAGTGACATGTATGGAAAATAATGCATGGTGGCTTTGCCACAAATACGATGTCAACTACAAGATCATGCAATGGAAATATGACAAAAGTAATGCATGTCACGATGATGATGGTGGAAGTTGCATGGCAATATATCTCGGAATGGCTATGGAAATGCCATGATAGGTAGGTATGGTAGCTGTTTTGAGGAAGATAATAGGAGGTTTATGTGTGATAGAGCGTATCGTATCACGGGGTTTGGATGCACCGGCGAGTTTGCACCAACTCTCAAGGTGAGAAAGGGCAATGCACGGTACCGAAGAGGCTAGCAAGGGCGGAAAGGTGAGAGTGCGTATAATCATGGACTCAACATTAGTCAAAAGAACTCATATACTTATTGCAAAAATTTAGAAGTCATCAAAAATCAAGTACTACGCGCATGCTTCTAGGGGGATAGATTGGTAGGAAAAGACCATCGCTCGTCCCCGACCGCCACTCATAAGGATGCACAAGCCAGGTACACTTCATGTTTCAAATTTGTTACACAACTTTAACCATATGTGCATGCTACGGGATTTGCTAACTTCAACACAAGTATTTATCAAATTCATAATCACCCAACTAGCACGACTTTGATATTATCACCTCCATATCTCAAAACAATTATCAAGCATCAAACTTATCTTAGTATTCAACGCACTCAAAAGAAAGTTTCACATATCTTGAATACCAAGTATATTAACATTAAGAAAATTACCATGCTATTAACGACTCTCAAAATAATCTAAGTGAAGCATGAGAGATCAAGTTTCTTTAAAACAAATCCACCACCGTGCTCAAAAAAAAATCTAAGTGAAGCACTAGAGCAAAAATTATCACGCTCAAAAGATATAAGTGAAGCGCTATGAGCAAAACTATCAAGCTCAAAAGATATAAGTGAAGAACATAGAGTATTCTAACAAGTTTCAATTCATGTATCTCTCAAAAGGTGTGTACAGCAAGGATGACTGTGGTAGACTAGTGACCAAAGACACAAATAATACAAGACGCTCCAAGCAAAACACATATCATGTTGGTGAATAAAAATATAGCTCCAAGTAAATTACCGATGGAAGTGGACGAAAGAGGGGATGCCTTCCGGGGCATCCCCAATCTTTGACTTTTTGGTGTCCTTGGATTATCTTGGGGGTGCCATGGGCATCCCCAAGATTAGGCTCTTGCCACTCCTTGTTCCATAATCCATCAAAAGAATTCACCCAAAACTTGAAAACTTCACAACATAAAACTCAACAGAAATCTCGTGAGCTCCGTTAGAGAAAGAAAACAAAAGACTACTTCAAGGTACTGTAATGAACTCATTATTTATTTATATTGGTGTTAAACCTACTGTATTCCAACTTCTCTATGGATCATAAACTATTTTACTAGCCATAGATTCATCAAAAATAAGCAAACAACACACGAAAAACAGAATCTGTCAAAAACAGAACAGTCTGTAGAAATCTGTAACTAACACAAACTTCTGGAACTCTAAAAATTCTACCAAAATAGGAAGTTCTGGAAAATTTGTTTATTGATCAGCAGAAAAAAGAATCAATGCAAAAGCACGTTCCTGTGATTTATCATAACTAAATTCGTGCGCGTAAAGTTTCGGTTTTTCAGCAGAATCAAATCAACTATCATCGTAGGTTATCCTATAGGTCCTACTTGGCACAAACACTAATTGAAACATAAAACAACATCCAAACAGAAGGTAGATGGATTATTTATTCCTAAACATAAGCAAAAACAAAAAACACAAAATAAAATTGGGTTGCCTCCCAACAAGCGCTATCGTTTAACGCCCCTAGCTAGGCATTGAGATTATGATGATGCTCACATGAAAGATAGGAATTGAAGAACAAAGAGAGCATCATAAAACATGTGACGAACACACTTAAGTCTAGCATACTTCCTATACATAGGCATCTTGTAAGAAAACAAATTATCAAGGCAAGCAAAAACTAGCATATGCAAGGAAGAACAAAGAGATGATAGCAATCTCAACATGAAGAGAGGTAATTTAGTAACATGAAAACTTCTACAACTATATTTTCCTCTCTCATAATCATTACATGTAGGATCATAAGAAAATTCAACAAAATAGCTATCACATAACATATTCTCAACACGATCCACATGCATGTAAAGTTGACACTCTTCCAAAATAGTGGGATTAACATTAACTAAAGTCATGACCTCTCCAAACCAACTTTTATCAAAAATACCATAAGATTGAACATTCTCCAAATATGTGGGATCTAAAGTTGACACTCTTCCAAACCCACTTTCAATATTATTGCAAACAATATTATCAATCTCATATTCATCATGGGGATTAAATAAATTTTCAAGATCATAAGAAAAATCACCCCAATCATGATCATTGCCACAAATAGTGGACACAACAAAACTAGCATCCCCAAGCTTAGGGTTTTGCATATTATTAGCATAATTGACATCAAGAGGATTTATAGTAAAATCCTTGCAATCATGCTTTTCATCGAAGGAACTATCAAGTATGGGTGTAATAGCAACGATCTCATGTTTAACATAAGGAACTATAGCAAATTCATCTTCATAAATATTGGCGTCATGGCCACAAGGATAGCAAGCATCATGTTCATCAAGGGATATTTCAATCAAATCATCGGAATCATCATTATCTATAGATTCGTGCATATCATTATTTCCTTCCAAAGCAGCGGTCATTCTCTCAATAAATTCTTTGACACGGACATTATGAGCATAATTTTCATAGCAATATTTAAGTATGTCAAAATTTTCAGATTCGTAGAGAGTAATATCATACATTTCAATCAAAGAAGCAACTTCATAAGCACCCTTGAAAGCAACAAATTCTTCAATTTGTTCGATATCATAGTAACTGTAAACACCCTTTGCATAAGAAGATAAGATTTCATTTTCATTAAACTCACATTGGTAGGGAAGGTGTTTTTTAGGGTTTTCAGAACAACAAGTAAAATCATATTCCCAACATAAATTCCAAGCATAGCATTGCAAACATTGAATTTGACTCCATAATAGTTTCCCTTTTTCAGATATACAGTGTCGCACATAACAAGCATGCTCATCTAAAGATATTCCCTCAACTAAGCTAGTTGGGGTTTCAGCCCGAGCACATAGGGATCGAAGATGATCCAAGTAGAACACTTTAAGTGGATCCATATCAATAGATTTTCAGCGAGCGAAGATGCAAGCATATAGAAGGCACAAGGAAACACAAACAAAGATACATATGGGAAGAAGGCGAACGAAAAAGAGAGGGCGAATAAAACGGCAAGGGTGAAGTGCGGGAGAGGAAAACGAGAGGCAAATGGCAAATAATGTAATGCGAGAGATAGGGATTGTGATGGGTACTTGGTATGTTGACTTTTGCGTAAGCCTCCCCGGCAACGGCGCCAGAAATCCTTCTTGCTACGTCTCGAGCTTGCGTTGGTTTTCCCCAAAGAGGAGAGGATGATGCAGCACAGTAGCATAAGTATTTCCCTTAGTTTTTGAGAACCAAGGTATCAATCCAGTAGGAGGTCACGCGCAAGTCCCTCGTACCTCCACAAAATGATAGCTACTCGCAACCAACGCGATTAGGGGTTGTCAATCCCTTCACGGTCACTTACGAGAGTGAGATCTGATAGAGATAATATTTTTGGTATTTTTGGTATAAAGATGCAAAGTAGAAAGTAAAGGCAAAGCAAGTAAATAAAGTGATGGAGATTAATATGATGAGAATAGACCCGGGGGCCATAGGTTTCACTAGTGGCTTCTCTCAAGAGCATAAGTATTCTACGGTGGGTGAACAAATTACTCTTGAGCAATTGACAGAATTGAGCATAGTTATGAGGTTATCTAGGTATGATCATGTATATAGGCATCACGTCCGAGACAAGTAGACCGAAACGATTCTGCATCTACTACTATTACTCCACTCATCGACCGCTATCCAGCATGCATCTAGAGTATTAAGTTAAAAACAGAGTAACGCCTTAAGCAAGATGACATGATGTAGAGGAATAAATTCATGCAATATGATAAATACCCCATCTTGTTATCCTCGATGGCAACAATACAATACGTGCCTTGCAACCCTTTCTGTCACTGGGTAAGGACACCGCAAGATTGAACCCAAAGCCATGCACTTCTCCCATTGCAAGAACTACCAATCTAGTTGGCCAAACCAAACGGATAATTCGAAGAGACTTGAAAAGATAACTCGATCATACATAAAAGAATTCAGAGAAGATTCAAGTATTATTGATAGATAAGCTGGATCGTAAACCCACAATTCATCGGTCTCAACAAACACACCGCAAAAAGAAGATTACATCGAATAGATCTCCACGAGAGAGGGGGAGAACATTGTATTGAGATCCAAAAAGAGAGAAGAAGACATCTAGCTACTAGCTATGGACCCGAAGGACTGAAGTAAACTACTCACACTTCATCGGAGGGGCTATGGTGTTGATGTAGAAGCCCTCCATGGTGGATGCCCCTTCCAGCGGAGCTCCGGAACAGGCCCCAAGATGGGATCTCGTGGATACAGAAGGTTGCGGTGGTGGAATTAGGTTTTTGGCTCCTCGTCTGGTCTATTGGGGGTATGTAGGTATATATAGGAGGAAGGAGTACGTCGGTGGAGCTTCGAGGGGCCCACGAGGCAGGGGGCGCGCCCAGGGGGAGGGCGCACCCTCCACCCTCGTGACCGCCTCGTGGCTTTCTTGGCGGAGGGTCCAAGTCTCCTGGGTCTTATCTGATGAGAAAATCACGTTCCCGAAGGTTTCATTCCGTTTGGACTCCGTTTGATATTCTGTTTCTTCGAAATACTAAAAAAGGCAAAAAACAGCAATTCTGGGCTGGGCCTCCGGTTAATAGGTTAGTCCCAAAAATAATATAAAAGTGGAAAATAAAGCCCAATATAGTCCAAAACAATAGATAAAGTAGCATGGAGCAATCAAAAATTATAGATACGTTGGAGACGTATCAGCCGCGTGCCTCAACACTCATCGGACCGCATACATTGGTATGTATTATTTCCAATAAGTAATTACCTCGCTCCATTATTCCGGAGAACGGAGTTTTAGTCATGTTTCCCATAAGGCATGGTTCACAAGTATCAAATGTTTAATAATCAAGTGATTCCAAAAGTCCATCCGCATAGAGTTTCTTCATGTGCTTTACACCAATATGACCTAAACTGCAGTGCCACAAGTATGTTGCAATGTCATTATCAACTTTGCATCTTTTGGCATCAATATTATGAATATGTGTATCACTACAATCAAGATTCAACAAGAATAGACCATTTATCAAGGGTGCATGACCATAAAGATATTACTCATATAAATAGAACAACCATTATTCTTCGGTTTAAATGAATAGCCGTATCGCAATAAACATGATACAGGTATAATGTTCATGCTCAACGCGGGCACCAAATAACAATTATTGAGGTCTAAAACTAATCCCCAAGGTAGATGTAGAGGTAGCGTGCCGACGGCAATCACATCGACCTTGGAACCATTCCCGACGCGCATTGTCACCTCGTCCTTAGCCAATCTTCATTTATTCCGCAGCTCCTATTTCGAGTTACAAATATGAGCAACCAAACCAGTATCAAGTACCAAGGCGCTACTACAAGCATTAGTAAGGTACACATCAATAACATGTATATCAAATATACCTTTGTTCACTTTGCCATCCTTCTTATCCGCAAGTATTTGGAGCCAGTTTCGCTTCCATTGACCATTCCTTTTGAAGTAGTAGCACTCAGTTTCAGGCTTGGGTCCAGCTTTGGGCTTCTTCCCGGGAGTGGCAACTTGCTTGCCATTCTTCTTGAAGTTTCCTTTCTTCCCCTTGCCCTTTTTATTGAAACTAGAGGTCTTGTTAACCATCAACACTTGATGCTCCTTCTTGATTTCTACCTCCGCGGCCTTAAGCATTGCGAAGAGCTCGGGAATCATTTTCGTCATCCCTTGCATATTATAGTTCATCACGAAGCCTTTGTAGCTTGGTGGCAGTGACTCAAGAACTCTGTCAGTAACACTATCAACTGGAAGTTCAACTCCCAGCTGAGTCAAGTGGTTATGATACCCAAACATTTTGAGTATGTGTTCTTTGACAAAACTATTCTCCTCCATCTTGCAGCTATAGACCTTGTTGGAGACTTCATATCTCTCAATCCGGGCATTAGCTTGAAATATCAACTTCAGCTCTTGGAACATCTCATATGCTCCATCATGTTCGAAACGTCTTTGAAGTCCCGGTTCTAAGCCATAATGCATGGCGCACTGAACTATAGAGTAGTCATCATTCCGTGTTTGTCAGGCGTTCATAGCGTCCAGATTAGCGGGAGCGGGTGGGTCACCTAACGGTGTATCAAGGACATGATTCTTCTGTGCAGCAATGTGGATAATCCTCAAGTTACAAACCCAGTCCGTGTAATTGCTACCATCATCTTTCAAATTAGTTTTCTCTAGGAACGCATTAAAATTCAGGGGAATGGTAGCACGGGAGATTGATCTACAACATAGATACGCAAAACTATTAAGACTAAGTTCATGATAAATTAAGTTCAATTAATCAAATTACTAATGAATTCCCACTTAAATAAACACCCCTCAAGTTATCTAAGAGATACATAATCCAAATCAACTAACCCATGTATGATCATCACGTGAGATGGGGTAGTCATCAATGGTGAACATCTCTATGTTGATCTTATCTACTATATGACTCACATTCTACCTTTCGGTCTCCAGTGTTCCGAGACCATGTCTGTACATGCTAGGCTTGTCAAGTTTAACCCAAGTATTTTGCATGTGCAAAACTGTCTTACACCCGTTGTATGTGAACGTAGAGTCTATCACACCCTATCATCACGAGGTGCTTCCAAACGACGAACTTTGGCAATGGTGCATACTCGGGGAGAACACTTTTATCTTGAAATTTAGTGAAGGGGACATCTTATAATGCTACCGCCGTTCTAAGCAAAATAAGATGCATAAAGGATAAACATCATATGCAATCAAAATATGTGACATCATATGGCCATCATCATCTTGTGCTTTTGATTTCCATCTCCAAAGCATTGCCATGATCTCATCGTCACCGGCTCGACACCTTGATCTCCATCGTTGCGTCGGGGTCGTCTCGCCAACTATTGCTTCTACAAATATTGCTAACGCATAGCGATAAAGTAAATATATAACATGACGCTTGCATTTCATACAGTAAAGAGAAAACCCTAAGGCTCCTGCCGGTTGTCGATATTACAAAACATGATCATCTCATACATCAACATATATCACATCACAACATGCCCTGCAAAAACAAGTTAGACATCCTCTACTTTGTTGTTGCAAGTTTTACGTGGCTGCTACGGGCTACTAGCAAGAACCATTCTTAACTACGCAAAAACCACAACGGTGATTTATCAAGTTTGTTGTTTTAACCTTCTTCAAGGACCGGCCATAGTCAAATTTGATTCAACTAAAGTAGGAGAAACAGACACCCGCTAGCCACCTTTATGCAAAACAAGTTGCATGTCAATCGGTGGAACCGGTCTCATGTGCGTGGACATGTAAGGTTGGTCCGGGCTGCTTCATCCCATAATACCGCCGAATCAAAATAAGACGTTGGTGGTAAGCAGTATGACTATCACAGGCCACAACTCTTTGTGTTCTACTCGTGCATATCATCTACGCATAGACCTGGCTCGGATGCCACTATTGCGGAATGTTGCATGGAAAACAAAAAAAAATTCTACGCTCACACAAGATCTATCCATGAAGATGCATAGCAACGTGAGGGGAGAGTGTGTCTACGTACCCTCGTAGATTGTAAGCGGAAGCGTTTAGTAACGCGGTTGATGTAGTCGAACTTCTTCGCGATCCAACCAATCGAGTACCGAATGTACGACACCTCCGCGTTCAACACATGTCCAGCTCGGTGACGTCCTCGCCTTCTTGATCCAGCAAGACGGGCGAAGTAGTGGATGAGTTCTGGCAGCACGGCAGCGTGGTGACAGTAGTGGTGATGCTATCTCCGCAGGGCTTTGCCTAAGCACTACAAAAACATGACCGATGGACGAAACGGCGGAGAAGGGCATTGCACACGGCTAAGAGATTATCGTGGGCTATGTGTGGCGCCCCCTCCCACATATATATAGGTGGGGGAGAGGGAAGGCAGCCAGGAGGAGCCCCAATTGGGGCCGAATCCCACTTGGGCTCCTGCCCTTGCCCCCTCCCCTTTCCATTTTTGAGTGCGGGAGGAAGGCAGGGGGAGGTGGCGCCCCCCCCCCCTTCCTTTCTCTCATGAGGAGGGAAAGGCAGGAGGGGCCAACCCTCCCCCTTTCCTTACCCTAGGGTCGGGTGCCAGGGAGAGGGGCGCACCGGCCCCTTGTGGGCTGGTGTGTTCCTCCCTTTGGCCCATTAAGCCCATATAGCCTCCCGGGGCTTCCCGAAACCCCTTCCGGTGATCCGATGAATACCCGGAACCCTCGAAACTCTTCTGGTGACCAAACGTCATCATCCTATATATGAATCTTTACCCCAGCACCATTCCAGATCTCCTTGTCATGTCCGTGATCTCATCCGAGACTCCGACCAACATTTGGTCACCAAATCATATAACTCATATAACACCATATCGTCAATGAACGTTAAGCATGCGGACCCTACAGGTTTGAGAACTATGTAGACATGACCGAGACACCTCTCCATTCAATAACCAATAGAGGAACCTGGATGCCCATATTGGTTCCTTCATATTCTAAGAAGATCTTTGTCAGTCGAACCTTATGACGACATACATAATTCCCTTTGTCTATCAATATGTTACTTGTCTGAGATTCGATCGTTGGTATCTTCATACCTAGTTCAATCTCATTACCGGCAAGTCCCTTTACTCGTTCCATAATACATCATCTCGCAACTAACTCCTTTGTCACTTTGCTTGCAAGCTTATTATGATGTGTATTACCGAGAGGGCCTAGATATATCTCCCTGATACACGGAGTGACAAATCCTAATCTCGATCCATGCCAACTCAAGAGACACCTTCGGAGATACCTATAGAGAATCTTTATGGCCACCCAGTTACGTTGTGACGTTTGATAGCACACAAGGTTGTAACACCCTGGTTTTTGGCCCTTTTCTTTTTCTTTTGATTTATTTGGTTTTTGCCCTGGTTTTATTTTTGGAGTGGTTATGTGGCCTTGCAACCTGGGAGATCTTCAGTTCTTCTCCTCTGAGGTGACTCATCATTATCAAATCTTTCCTAGGCCATGTCATTTCCAATTTAGCTCAACCTCTAAATTCTTTTTCTCAGGAATATTCCTTTTTCTATTAAAGGAATAACCCTGTCTGACCTAGGTTGTGAAGCAACCTATATTTCTGTCCTCAAAAAATTCCCAAATAATTCTAATAATTTATTTGGGTCGTATATTTCTCAAATATGCCCAAACTTTTCCTTGACTAGTTCAAATATATTCCTCCAATATTCATTCTTCCATTCTGTTAAGAGTGGCACTTTGTGAAGGACGTGTCATTTATCTTATCTTGTTTGCTCCCAAAGTTTTTGGGCATTCTTTCATGTCCATATTAATGCCTCACGCCAAAATTGAACTTCATTTGCCTAGTGACTCTTCCTCAATGATTTTTCAAAGTTTCTATCCAAATAGAAGCTTTGTGAAGGAAATACTAGCTAGGGTTATCTAAATGGGTTGAAATTTTGCAACCATCTTCATGTGCTCATATCATCCACTACTCCAATTTTCAGCTCCATCACTTCATCTATGTGAGCACACCTTCAAAAATTTGTTTCCGTTAATATTTTTAGGTTGTGAAGCAAGTACACGTTATATTGCTTCATTAATTCTGAAAAATTACCAGATCATGCTCCTACCCAAATAAATGTTGGGAAAGGTAGCATGTAATTTCAAAAAAAATCCTACGCTCACGCAAGATCTATCTAGGAGATGCATAGCCACGAGAGGGTGAGAGTGTGTCCATGTACCCTCGTAGACCAAAAGCGGAAGCATTAGTTTAATGCGGTTGATGTAGTCGAACGTCTTCTCGAGTCACCGATCAAGTTCCAAACGTATGACACCTTCGAGTTCTGCACACGTTCAGCTCAATGACGTCCCTCATTCTCTTCATCCAGCAGAGTGTCAATGTAGTCGATGAGTTCCGTCAGCACGACGGCGTGATGACGGTGTTCGTGATGTGATCCGCGCAGGGCTTCGCCTAAGCACTATGATGATACTATCGGAGGAGTAAACAGTGGAGGGGCACCACACACGGCTAAGACAATGTTCTCTCTTTGGGGTGCCCCCTGCCCCTGTATATAAAGGAGGGAGGAGGAGGCCGGCCACCAGGGGCGCGCGCCATGGGGGCAGTCCTACTAGGGCTCCACTCCTAGTAGGATTAGCCCCCCCCCCCCCCCTTCCTTCTTTCCGGAGGGGAAAAGTGGAAGGAAGAGGGAAACGAAGAAGGAAAGGGGGTACGCCCCCTCCCCTAGTCCAATTAGGACTTCCTATGGGAGGAGGGTGCGGCCACCCCTTGTGGGCTGGCTTCCCTCTCTCCTATGGCTCATGTTGGCCCATTACTTCCCCGGGGGGTTCAAGTAACCTCCCGGTACTCCGAAAATCATCCGAAACTTCCCGAAACCATTCTGGGGTCCGAATGTAACCTCCCAATATATCAATCTTTATATCTCGACCATTTCGAGGCTCCTCATCATGTCCGTGATCTCATCTGGGACTCCGAACAACCTTTGGTCACCAAAACACATAACTAATATAATACCAATCGTCATTGAATGTTAAGCGTGCGGACCCTATGGGTTTGAGAACTATGTAGACATGACAGAGACACCTCTCTGGTCAATAACCAATAGCGGAACCTGGATGCTCATATTGGTTCCCACATATTCTACGAAGATCTTTATCGGTCGAACCGCAAAGTCAACATAGCTATTCTCTTTGTCATCGGTATGTTACTTGCCCGAGATTCAATCGTCAGTATCTCTATACCTAGTTCAATCTCGTTATCGGCAAGTCTCTTTACTCGTTCTGTAGTGCATCATCCTGTAACTAACTCATTAGTCACATAGATTGCAAGGCTTCATATGATGTGCATTACCGAGAGGGCCCAGAGATACCTCTCCGATACTTGGAGTGAAAAATCCTAATCTTGATCTATGCCAACCCAACAAACACTTTTGGAGATACCTGTAGAGCATCTTTATAATCACTCATTTACATTGTGACATTTGATAGCACATAAGGCATTCCTCCGGTGTCCGGGAGTTGCATAATCTCATAGTCGGAGGAATATATATTTGACACAAAGAAATCAGTAGCAATAAAACTGAATGATCATTATGCTAAGCTAACTGATGGGTCTTGTCCATCACATCATTCTCCTAATGATGTGATCCCCAAATGACAACACATGTCTATGGCTAGGAAACTTAACCATCTTTGATTGACGAGCTAGTCTAGTAGAGGCATACTAGGGACACGGTGTTTTGTCTATGTATTCACACATGTATCAAGTTTCCGGTTAATACAATTCTAGCATGAATAATAGAAATTTATCATGATATAAGGAAATATAAAATAACAACTTTATTATTGCCTCTAGGGCATATTTCCTTCAGTCTCCCACTTGCACTAGAGTCAATAATCTAGTTCACATTGCCATGTGATTTAACACCAATAGTTTACATCCGTATGTGATTAACACCCATAGTTCACATCGCCATGTGACCAACACCCAAAGGGTTTACTAGAGTCAATATTCTAGTTCACATCTTTTATGTGATTAACACCCATAGAGTACTAAGGTGTGATCATGTTTTGCTTGTGTGAGAAGTTTAGTCAACGGATCTGCCACATTCATAGCCATATGTATTTTGCAAATTTTCTATGTCTACAATGCTCTGCATGGAGCTACTCTTGCTAATTGCTCCCACTTTCAATATGTATCCAGATTGAGACTCAGAGTCATCCAGATCGGTGTAAAAGCTTGCATCGACGTAACTCTTTACGACGAACTCTTTATCACCTCCATAACCAAGAAATATTTCCTTAGTCCTCTTAGGTAACTAAGGATAACTTTGACCGTTGTCCAGTGATCCACTCCTGAATCACTATCGTACCCCTTTTGCCAAACTCATGATAAGGTACACAATAGGTCTAGTACACAGCATATCATACTTTATAGAACCTATGGCTAAGGCATAGGGAATGACTTTCATTCTCTTTCTATTTTCTGTTGTGGTCGGGTTTTGAGTCTTACTCAACTTTACACCTGCAACACAGGCAAAAACTCCTTGTTTGACTGTTACATTTTGAACTACTTCAAAATCTTGTCAAGGTTGTACTTGTTGAAAATCTTATCAAGCGTCTTGATCTATCTCTATAGATCTTCATGCCCAATATGTAAGCAGCTTCACCGAGGTCTTTCTTTGAAAACCTTCTTTCAAACACTCCTTTATGCTTTCCAGAAAATTCTACATCATCTCCGGTCAACAATATGTCATTCACATATACTTATCAGAAAGGTTGTAGTGCTCCCACTCACTTTCTTATAAATACAGGCTTCTCCAAAAGTCTGTATAAAACCATATGCTTTGATCACCTCATCAAAGCGTATATTCCAACTCCGAGATGCTTGCACCAGTCCATAAATGGATCGTTGCAGCTTGGACACTTTGTTACCACCTTTAGGATCGACAAAACTTTCTGGTTGCATCATATACAACTCTTCCTTAAGAAATCCATTAAGGAATGCAATTTTGACATCCATTTGCCACATTTCATAATCATAAAATGCGGCAATTGCTAACATGATTCGGACAAACTTAAGCATCATTACGAGTGAAAAATTCTCATCGTAGTCAACTCCTTAAACTTGTCGAAAACCCTTTGCAACAAGTCGAGCTTTATAGACAGTAACATTACCATCAGCGTCAGTCTTCTTGAAGATCCATTTATTCTCAATTGCTTGCCGATCAATAGGTAAGTACACCAAAGTCCACACTTTGTTCTCATACATGGATCATATCTCAGATTTCATGTCCTCAAGTCATCCGTTGGAATCTGGGCTCATCATAGCTTCTTCATAGTTCGTAGGTTCGTCATGGTCAAGTAACATGACTTCCAGAACAGGATTACCATACCACTTTGGTGTGGATCATCCTCTGGTTGACCTACGAGGTTCTGTAGCAACTAAATCTGGAGTTTCAAGATCATTATCATTAGCTTCCTCTGCATTTGGTGTAGGCATCACGGGAACGGATTTATCGGATGAGCTACTTTCCAAATTGAGAGAAGGTACAATTACCTCATCAAGTTCTACTTTCCTCCCACTCACTTCTTTCGAGAGAAACTCCTTCTCTAGAAAGGTTCCGTTCTTGGCAACAAAAATCTTGCCTTCGGACTTATGGTAGAAGGTGTACCCAATTATTTCCTTAGGGTATCCTATGAAGACACATTTCTCCGATTTGGGTTCGAGCTTATCGGGCTGAAGCCTTTTTACATAAGCATCGCATCCCCAAACTTTAAGAAACGATAGCTTAGGTTTGCTACCAAACCAGAGTTCATACGGTGTCATCTCAACGGACTTTGACGATGCCCTATTTAAAGTGAATACAGTTGTCTCTAATGCATAACCCCAAAATGATAGTGGTAAATTGGTAAGAGACATCATATATCGCACCATATCCAATAAAGTGCAGTTACGATGTTTGGACACACCATTACGCTGTGGTGTTCTAGGTGGCCTGAGCTGTGAAACTATTCCACATTGTTTTAAATGAAGGCCAAACTCATAACTCAAATATTCTCCTCCACGATCAGATCGTAGAAACTTTATTTTCTTGTTCCGATGATTCTCCACTTCACTCTGAAATTCTTTGAACTTTTCAAATGTTTCAGACTTGTGTTTCATTAAGTAGATATAGCCATATCTTCTCAAATCATCTGTGACGGTCAGAAAATAACAATACCCACCACGAGCATCAACACTCATTGGACCGCATACATCGATATGTATTATTTCCAATAAGTCACTAGCTCGTTCCATTGTTCCGGAGAACGGAGTTTTAGTCATCTTGCCCATAAGGCACGGTTCACAAGTATCACATGATTCATAATCAAGTGATTCAAAAAAGCCCATCAGCATGGAGTTTCTTCATGCGCTTTACACCAATATCACCTAAGCAGTAGTGCCACAAGTATGTTGCACTATCATTATCAACTTTGTATCTTTTGGCATCAATATTATGAATATGTGTTTCACTACGATCGAGATTCAATAAACCATCTTCATTGGGTGTATGACCATAGAAGGCTTTATTCATGTAAACAGAACAACAATTATTCTTTGACTTAAATGAATAATCGTATTGCAATAAACATGATCAAATCATATTCATGCTCAACGCAAACATCATATAACATTTATTTAGGTTCAACACTAATCCCGAAAGTATAGGGGGGGTGTGATGATGATCATATCAATCTTGGAACCACTTCGAACGCACATCATCACTTTATCCTTAACTAGTCTCTGTTCATTCTACAACTCCCGTTTCGAGTTACTAATCTTAGCAACTGAACCAGTATCAAATACCCATGGGTTGCTACAAACACTAGTAAAGTACACATCAATAATTTGTATATCAAATATACCTTTGTTCACTTTGCCATCCTTCTTATCGCCAACTATTCGGGGAACTTCCGCTTTCAGTGACCATTTCCTTTGCAGTAGAAGCACTCAATTTCAGGCTTAGGTCTAGCTTTCGGTTTGTTCATGGGAGTTGCAACTTGCTTGCCATTCTTCTTGAAGTTCCCTTTCTTTTCGTTTGCCTTTTTCTTGAAACTAGTGGTCTTGTTAACCATCAACACTTGATGCTATTTCTTAATTTCTACCTTCACTAATTTCAGCATCATGAAGAGCTCGGGAATCTTTTCTATTATCCCTTGCACATTATAGTTCATCACGAAGTTCTAGTAGCTTGGTGATAGTGACTAGAGAATCTACCAATCACTATCTTATCTGGAAGATTAACTCCCACTTGATTCAAGCGATTGTAGTGCCCAGACATTCTGAGCACATGCTCACTAGCTGAGCTATTCTCCTCCATCTTGTAGGCAAGTCAGAGGTCTCATACCTCCTGATACGGGCATGAGTCTGAAATACCAATTTCAGCTCTCGGAACATCTCATATGCTCCATGGCGTTCAAAACATTTTTGAAGTCCTGGTTCTAAGCCGTAAAGCATGGCGCACTAAACTATCAAGTAGTCATCGTATAGAGCTTGCTAAACGTCCATAACGTCTGTATCTGCTCCTGCAATAGGTCTGTCACCTAGCGGTGCATCAAGGACATACTTCTTCTGTGCAGCAATGAGGATAATCCTCAGATCACGAACCCAGTCCACGTCATTGCTACTATCATCTTTCAACTTAGTTTTTTTAGGAACGCATTAAAATTCAAAGGAACGGTAGCACGGGCTATTGATCTACAACATACATATGCAAAAACTATCAGGACTAAGTTCATGATAAATTAAGTTCAATTAATCAAATTACTAAAGAACTCCTACTTAGATAGACATCCCTCTAGTCATCTAAATGATACGTGATCCAAGTCAACTAAACCATGTTCGATCATCACGTGAGATGGAGTAGTCTTCAATGGTGAACATCACTATGTTGATCATATCTACTACATGATTCATGTTCGACCTTTCGGTCTCCAGTGTTCCGAGGCCATATCTGTATATGCTAGGATTGTCAAGTTTAACCCGAGTATTCTGCATGTGCAAATCTGGCTTGCACCGTTGTATTTGAATGTAGAGGATCACACCTGATCATCATGTGGTGTCTTAGCACGAAGAACTTTCGCAACGGTGCATACTCGGGAAGAACACTTATACCCTGAAATTTTAGTGAGGGATCATCTTATAATGCAACCGCCGTACTAAGCAATAAGATGCATAAAAGATAAACATCACATGCAATCAAAATATGTGACATGATATGGCCATCATCATCTTGTGCTCATGATCTCCATCACCGAAGCAACGTCATGGTCTCCATCATCACCGGCTTGACACCATGATCTCCATTGTAGCATCGTGGTCGCCTCGCCAACCATTGCTTCTACGACTACCGCTACCGTTTAGTGATAAAGTAAAGCAATTACATAGCGCTCGTATTTCATACAATAAAGCGACAACCATATGGCTCCTGCCAGTTGTCGATAACTTTTACAAAACATTATCATCTCATACAACAATCTTTATATCACATGATTGTAACACCCATGATGCGGCTATATCTCCCACGTGTCGAAGCACGACTTAGAGGCATAACTGCATTGTGGTTTTGTCGCAAGAAGGGTCATCTTCACACAATCCCATGTAATGAACAAGACTGGGATAAAGAGTTGGCTTACAATCGCCACTTCACACAAGTACTTAAATAAATCATACATCATTCAGAGTACACACATAGTCCGACTACGGACGAAGCCAAAAGAAAAGAAGATAACCCAACTGCTAGATCCCCGATCGTCCCAACTGGGCTCCACTACTGATCAACAAGAAACAACACATAGCAACAACTAAGATCTTCGTTGAGCTCCCATCTGAGCTAGGTAGCATCCTCTGCACTGGTATCATCGACACCTGCAACTGTTGTGATAGTATCTGGTGAGTCACGAGGACTCAGCAATCTCAAAACCGGCGAGATCAAGACTATTTAAACTTACGGGTAAGGAATGGATAAGTGGTGAGGTTGCAGCAGCGACTAAGCATGATATGGTGGCTAACATACGCAAATGAGAGCGAGAAGAGGAGAAAAGGAACGGTCGTCAACTAGAAATGATCAAGAGGTGATCCTGAACTCCTACTTACGTCAAACATAACCCAAAACCGTGTTCACTTTCTGGACTCCGCCGAAAAGAGACCATCACGGCTACACACACGGTTGATGCGTTTTAGTTAAGTCCAGTGTCAAGTTCTCTACAACCGGATATTAACAAATTCCCATCTGCCACATAACCGCGGGCACGGCTCTCGGAAGTTTATACCCTGCAGGGGTGTCCCAACTTAGCCCATCACAAGCTCTCATGGTCAACGAAGGATATTCCTTCTCCCAGGAAGACCCGATCAGTCTCGGAATCCCGGTTTACAAGACATTTCGACAATGGTAAAACAAGACCAGCAAGACCACCCGCTGTGCCGACAAATCCCGATAGGAGCTGCACATATCTCGTTCTCAGGGCACACCGGATAAGCGAAGCGTACAGGTACCGACGTAATCCAAGTTGCCAAGGAATGGTCCCGCACGGTGCTCTAGTTTGGACCAACACTCAGAGGAGCACTGGCCCGAGGGGTAAAATAAAGATGACCCTTGAGTCTACAGAACCCAAGGGAAAAAGGCTTAGGTGGCAAATGTTAAAACCAATGTTGGGCCTTGCTGAAGGAGTTTTATTCAAAGCGAACTGTCAAGGGGATCCCATAAATCACCCAACCGCGTAAGGAATGCAAAATCAAGGAACATAACACCGGTATGATGGAAACTAGGGCGGCAAGAGTGGAACAAAACACCAGGCATAAGGCCGAGCCTTCCACCCTTTACCAAGTATATAGATGCATTAATTAAATAAGATATATTGTGATATCCCAACATAATCATGTCCATCATGAAGCAATCTTCAACTTCACCTGCAACTAGCAACGCTATAAGAGGGGCTGAGCAAAGCGGTAACATAGCCAAGCAACGGTTTGCTAGGAAGGGTGAAAATGTTAGAGGCTGACATGGCAATTTGGGAGGCTTGGTAAAACAAGTGATAGGTAGCGCAGCATAGTGATAGAACGAAGCAACTAGCAAGCAAAGATAGAAGTGATATCAAGGGTAATGGTCATCTTGCCTGAAATCCCGCAAAGAAGAAGAACGAGTCCATGAAGAAGACAAACGGACGTAGTCGAACAATCCTCACAACTCCGGAACGAAGCCGAAGCTAACGAGAGAAGCAAACCGGAAAGAAACACACAACATGGTAAACACACAAGCATAAACATGTCATGATGCACAAACAAGTATGATGCATGTCCGGTTTAATGAGGCATGACAAGGCAAGGTGAAACAAACAACACTACAATTTAAGTGGAGCTCAATATGCAACGAGTTGCATATTGACGGAACACCACATCAATTATTTAGTTTTCTCTCGGTTATGCTACCAAACAATATTAAGTGTTGTTAAACATGGCAAGAGGTGAAGCATAAATAAACTAACTATTTAGACAAGTTTAAATGAGGTTGAAAGCAACAAACGACAATTCCGGAAAATTGCCATATGCATTTAGCAATTTAATGCAACATCAAGTTTAAACATTTTAAATGTTGTTATCATGATGCGGATGACATTTACAAGTTATATGAAATTTTTATGAAAATGTTGACATGAGCATGTTATGAAGCATTTGGTCACCATGGCGGAACGAAAGGGGTGCCATGGCAACGACAACGGAAATGGTGCCACGGCAACATTTCGATGATCCGACAACTCATCGAGATGTCGGTGCAAAAGAAAGTGGGCGTGAGCGAGTCATGCAAGGATGGTGGGGTGATCCCGGATTCCGGGTTCCCACATGTCGGTGCAAAGACAACTCGGACACGGTTCGAACATGAGCATCTCATACCACATGCATTCGTTCACGGTTGATCGTCTCGGGGTTATACCTTTGAAGCATGCATTTTCGGAGCGGTTCGGGTTTGGTACGATGTAGAGGAAGTAGTCGTTCACGGGTCGTCGTGGGAAGTAGTTGTTCACGTAGCGACGGTAGTCGTACATGAGTTGTAGTCGAACTTGACGGAGCCAACGTCCTCGAGGGTAGTCGTGTTACTTGGGGTCTTCGGACTTGCCGGTCTCAGTTCTTGCGACGGTAGTGGCACATGGCAACGGTAGTCGAACTTGAAGGGTCATCAACGTCGTGGGACTTGGCGCATCACCGGGTGTAGTCGTACACGAGGTCCTGTCCGGTGATGGTCTTGGCCTTGGTAGTGATTCGAAACGGGGCCTTGCGGAGACAACCCAATGAAGCATGCTGCGGTTGAAGGGCATGGGTCTTCTTCCCGCAAGGAACAAAAAATAGAGGCGGCTGCGGCTGATGCGGTCGCAGGGTGCAGGGGCGCAGTCAACGCAAGGCGAGGCGCTCGTTGATGAGAGGAAGCAGGCGGCAGAGGCGCAACAGCAGGTCGACGCCGCGGGGGCGAGGCAGCGCTGCACTTGGCGCGATCTCCGGTGAAGGCGGCGCCGCTTGAGGTGGGGGACGCGGGGCTGCTGAGAAGCAGAGGCCGGCGGCGGCGTCAGGTAGATGAGGAGGCGGGGATGAGGGCCGATGAGGGCGCGCGACGGAGCTCAGCGGGCGTGCTCCGATGGAGATACTTGAACGGGGGCGGCGGAGCATGGGCAGGGGTGATGCGGGCCGTCCTCCTCGCCCTAGACAAGACGAGGCAGGGGGGTCTTGGCGCAGGGCTCCGGCGAAGCAGGGCACCGCGGCGGGCCTGAGCGACGGCGAGGGGCGGCGGGATCGGGAGAGAGATGCGGGTGTGCGGAGTCGGGGCCAGAGGGAGAGATCGACAGGAGGGAGAGGGCTAGCGAGCGACGGGGTTCGGGCGCTGCGGGTGAGGATCGAGGAAGAGGGAGATGGCGGCGCGAGGGAGGCAATCGGGAGAGATGGGGATCGGGACGAGGAGCTAGGGTTAACAGTGCGCCGGCTGGGCCTGTGGAACGGGCCTTAGAGGCCGGCCCGGGTAGGGAAGGAAGTGGCCAGAGGCCTGGCTCAAGGCCTAGCTGGGCTCTCTTCTCCCTCTCTCTTATTTCCTTTAGCAGAAAACAAATTAGGGAGAAGAAAAAGAAAGAGAGGGTTAACGAAAGAATTTGCGCACGGGGGTAATTTTTCCGGACTCGCAAAAATGCGCTGGTTCCAAGGAAATAGAAATGGCCAAGATCGAACGATAAGAATTCAAACTCATTTGAATTTAATTCAAATGGGTTTGAACTAGTACTTGATAAAAGGAAGGTCGGATTTTTGGTGGAGCTCCGGAAAATGATGTAAGAAATTATGGGCAAGGTTGGAGACCAAGAATTAAGACAACAAAGGCATTAGGATATTTTGTAAGTGTGTTTGCGGTAAATCCAAATAATTGGAATATTTACTATAGCTCTCTAAATATCGAGAGGATATGTTTTAAAGAGAATCACCATGTGAATTCCCTCGATTTAAATGGATCAAAGATCCATGCCATTTATTTAGTTGAGTTGCAAAAGATTTATGAGATGATGGCATGATGACATTACGCAATGCAAAAATAAAAGAGCAAGCACAAAAGAAACACACGGCGAAACTCGGAATAGCTGGAAGTCTTCTGGAGCGTCGGTCTCGGGGCGTTACAACACTCCACCACTACAAGAGGATCTCGTCCCGAGATCTAGGATGGCACCGGAGAGAAACGGAAAAGGAAGAGGAGAGGTAAAATAAAGTTTCTTCTTTGACAAACGAGTGAAACCACGGTCCTTGAGAGGTTGAAAAACTTGAAAGAAAGAACACAACAGAGTTGAACACAATTGAGAGCACTGCGGTAGAAAATAGAAACAAGGAACACCATGTGAACCTTGGAGGTTGCAAAGCTATGAACGACGAGTACAATGGACAAGAAGGAATTGAAACCACTCTGTTTGAAACGAGATAAACAAGGAACAAGGAAGATCAAATTCGAACAACACTCCAGTTGAAAAGAGATGCAAAACTTGATAAGATGAAAAGAACTTGAAGAGATGACACAACACTCCGGTTAAATGGATAAGCACGAAAAGAACATGGTCCTCACAATTCGAGATGATGAGTGAAAAGAGCAACATCACAATGCCTCCGGAAGAAAGAATAGAAGATAGATCATTGGAATAACAGAATGGAGAAGAAAATGCCAACTTCTGCCACAAATGAGCTTGGAAAGCACCCTTCCAAGAAGGTTATAACAGGGTTGTTGGAAAACCAACAACAAAAGCACAAGCTTGTTGTGGGCTTATGGAAAACTTCTCAAAATTGAGGTGAAATTCTGCCACTACGGAAACAAATAATATAATCGATAACACCGACGAGATGAAAAATTTCTTCCACCAAGATGATAGAGAGATAACTTGGATCATTGATAAACACCACAATAGCAACATTCCTTAGGGAAGGCTTTAGGTGAAATATGACACAAGATAACTCCAACGAAGAGATTAATGGATTTAGAATACCTCATTCTTGACAACATGTGAATCATGAAACACGAACTCAAATTGTCAAGAATGACATAACACCACCTCAAATGATAAGGTAGAAAGAATTGCACTTCGGAATGCAATATGAAGAATGCTTGAACTCCTCAAAACAACACATGTGTTGAGCACCACGTTTATTTTTAGAGTATGGCTTGGTTGATCTTAACTTCAAGAGAAATCTTGAAGAACAATTGAAGAATGAAAAGAATCCTTGACGAACCACCACTCCGGTAATAAACGGATGATAAAAAGAAAGAGAAGTTGAAAACACAAGGTGAAGCCTTGCGATGATTTAGATGGAGCTTCGCGACGAGATAATGCGGAAAACTTAGAACTCCGGAAGAAAGATGAACAACAAGAAGCCAAGAATTTATTACTCCTGAACAAACTCCGAAGGAAAGGATTGATCACTTGGATGAAACCAGAATAAGAATTATGTTATGCGTATCCTTCACCAATTTAAATTGATGACAAGCAACGGATTTGGCATACTACTTATTCCCATTGAAAAAGGATTAAGAGAGATATAGCGTAAACTTGAGAAGGTCTTCATGAACCACCGGTAGGATTGAAAAGAACGAATGAATTAATATGATAATCAAAGAAAAAAATCTTGAAAGAACCACCGTAAGAATTGAAAATGAAAGTAGCAAAGGCACAATTCACCAGGAAGAATTTGAAAACGATTGAAGATACTTGAAAGGATTTAGATACATGAGAACGAAGAGATCATGAGCTGACTAAAGAGTATACTTGGACGATCCACCGGGAAGATTTGGAGAACGAGAGCTGAAGGCTGAGAATGAGTAATTCAGAGATGATTGGCTCCGTAGAATCAAACTAAAAAGACTCCTGAATTGCTCTGGATGGGTGAAAACAATTGCCACAATCAAACACAATTATGAGGATGGCATGAAGCTAGAACCACGAATCTCTGGAAGAACGGGTAAGGATTTAAGAGGAACTCTTCTTCGGTCTTCAAAATTCGAGAATGGCGATGAGAAGCACCACCATGAATTGTTGAGCCACTCCGGAAGGACTAAAAAAAAGGTTGAGCCAAAGATGAAAAGAATTTGAAAACGACCTTGGAGAAAGACATTTGACTGATGATAATTCATTCTTACCTCAAACTTTGAAAAGAATTTGGGAATGGCTCCGGAAAAATTAGAAGAGTCAGGTAAGATCTTGGGAAAAGACTTGTGGGTTAGGGCCCACTCAAAAGAAAACACCGTTGAACGATTTTGAATAGAGATTGCACTAGTTGAATTAAATGGCTTGAATGAGATAACAACCTCAAAGTTACTTGAACGGATTGAGAATGGAAACACAAATCTTCCTGAGAAAATCTTAAGAACTCCGGAACAAATGAATAGCGAGAAGTGAATGATTAAGAGGTGCATCGGCATGAGAAAGAATTAGAAACGAGGAAAGGAATATGATGAAAACCGAAAGGTGGAATTGAATCCACTGGAGAAGAAAAGAGACGAAGAATAATGAACTTGACGCTCGTGAGCATCTTCACGAGGATCACCGGATCAGAACATTGATTGAAAAGAATGTAGAGACTTCGCATCAATAAAAGGATACTTGATTAAGAAATCTGAGTCCTTGAAGAAAAGGGTGGGGGGGCGGGAAAACAAAGGCAACTTGGGGAAGATGGAACAAACACCGTTGAGAAAACTTAAAATTGATCTTGCGGATGTTGAAATGATCGGATCCCACTTGAAAAGAAGCACGCCGGTTGGAAAAGAATTAACATGACGACCTCGATGATCAAGAAGGATTAGTATTTACATCGGAGTATGAGAACACCATTTCGGAAAGGTATGGAATCAACACTTGACATTGAAGCAACTCGAATACCACAACTCAAAACAAAAACAAAGGACTGGCTTGCAGAATAAGCCGGAACAAACATATGATAGAGATTTCGTCCGAAGTTTTCGTGGTGGGGCCTACACGGGCTCGATCGTACAGCACCATCATGTACAAGGCAGTGCACATGACATACGAAGCGTCCCCGAGTCGGCATAGCCAAGGACTCTTTAAGACACAACGAGACCACTGTAAAACCAACCGTGAATAGGCGGACCACTAGACGTCGAACCCCAATTTCATATCATACATCCGTCGGAAAGATATCCTAAGAGCTACTTGAATTCCCACCTATGAAACTCCCGAAATTTTCCGGTTATGCAATCAGGTGTTGGGGATACAGGGGAAGCACAATATCTCACCCAAAACTAGCAAATCCTACATCCAGCTGTATCCATCCTTCAACACATAACCAAGAAACCTTCGGAAATCGTCTACCTCAACCTTCGAAAAGCATCCGTTATACGAGTCATGGCAATACTCCCGTACTCACCTCAGTACTGGGTTATCGGGGTTATCTCACCAACAACTGCATAAAAGAGATTTTCGATGTCGGGGTACTAAACTCAGGTATTCCAGAACTGCAATGATAAAATTATGGCGACAACACCTCAGAGCTCAACTCCCCGGGACACTTCCACTAAACCCCTGACAGGAGGCACCAAGACAATGTTCTCATCATAAAACCATTGGAACGATTCCAAGATACCCGCGTGATCCTAAAAAAATTTTAGTGAAATTTGAGAAGAGAAGAGTCAAAACTCTACGTCAGGATGCCTTACCAGAGCAATGAAGAGACTGGGGAGTAAAAAGAATTCCTAACTCTCCGATATATATAATCCTAAATGACTCAAAACATTTTTCTAGACACAACTCGGCCGCTAAAAACGATCAAGCAGTGGGGCTCCTAAGGTCGGGGAAGGCTCTGATTACCAACTTGTAACACCCACGATGCGGCTATATCTCCCACGTGTCGAAGCACGACTTAGAGGCATAACCGCATTGTGGTTTTGTCGCAAGAAGGGTCATCTTCACACAATCCCATGTAATGAACAAGACTGGGATAAAGAGTTGGCTTACAATCGCCACTTCACACAAGTACTTAAATAAATCATACATCATTCAGAGTACACACATAGTCCGACTACGGACGAAGCCAAAAGAAAAGAAGATAACCCAACTGCTAGATCCCCGATCGTCCCAACTGGGCTCCACTACTGATCAACAAGAAACAACACATAGCAACAACTAAGATCTTCGTTGAGCTCCCATCTGAGCTAGGTAGCATCCTCTGCACTGGTATCATCGGCACCTGCAACTGTTGTGATAGTATCTGGTGAGTCGCGAGGACTCAGCAATCTCAAAACCCGCGAGATCAAGACTATTTAAGCTTATGGGTAAGGAATGGATAAGTGGTGAGGTTGCAGCAGCGACTAAGCATGATATGGTGGCTAACATACACAAATGAGAGCGAGAAGAGGAGCAAAGGAACGGTCGTCAACTAGAAATGATCAAGAGGTGATCCTGAACTCCTACTTACGTCAAACATAACCCAAATCCATGTTCACTTTCCGGACTCCGCCGAAAAGAGACCATCACGGCTACACACGCGGTTGATGCGTTTTAGTTAAGTCCAGTGTCAAGTTCTCTACAACCGGATATTAACAAATTCCCATCTGCCACATAACCACGGGCACGGCTCTCGAAAGTTTATACCCTGCAGGGGTGTCCCAACTTAGCCCATCGCAAGCTCTCACGGTCAACGAAGGATATTCCTTCTCCCAGGAAGACCCGATCAGTCTCGGAATCCCGGTTTACAAGACATTTCGACAATGGTAAAACAAGACCAGCAAGACCACCCGCTGTGCCGACAAATCCCGATAGGAGCTGCACATATCTCGTTCTCAGGGCACACCGGATAAGCAAAGTGTACAGGTACCGACGTAATCCAAGTTGCCAAGGAATGGTCCCGCACGGTGCTCTAGTTTGGACCAACACTCAGAGGAGCACTGGCCCGGGGGGTAAAATAAAGATGACCCTTGAGTCTGCAGAACCCAAGGGAAAAAGGCTTAGGTGGCAAATGTTAAAACCAATGTTGGGCCTTGCTGAAGGAGTTTTATTCAAAGCGAACTGTCAAGGGGGTCCCATAAATCACCCAACCGCATAAGGAACGCAAAATCAAGGAACATAACACCGGTATGACGGAAACTAGGGCGGCAAGAGTGGAACAAAACACCAGGCATAAGGCCGAGCCTTCCACCCTTTACCAAGTATATAGATGCATTAATTAAATAAGAGATATTGTGATTTCCCAACATAATCCTGTCCATCATGAAGCAATCTTCAACTTCACCTGCAACTAGCAACGTTATAAGAGGGGCTGAGCAAAGCGGTAACATAGCCAAGCAACGGTTTGCTAGGAAGGGTGAAAATGTTAGAGGCTGACATGGCAATTTGGGAGGCTTGGTAAAACAAGTGATAGGTAGCACAGCATAGCGATAGAACGAAGCAACTAGCAAGCAAAGATAGAAGTGATATCAAGGGTAATGGTCATCTTGCCTGAAATCCCGCAAAGAAGAAGAACGAGTCCATGAAGAAGACAAACGGACGTAGTCGAACAATCCTCACAACTCCGGAACGAAGCCGAAGCTAACGAGAGAAGCAAACCGGAAAGAAACACACAACATGGTAAAAACACAAGCATAAACATGTCATGATGCACAAACAAGTATGATGCATGTCCGGTTTAATGAGGCATGACAAGGCAAGGTGAAACAAACAACACTACAATTTAAGTGGAGCTCAATATGCAACGAGTTGCATATTGACGGAACACCACATCAATTATTTAGTTTTCTCTCGGTTATGCTACCAAACAATATTAAGTGTTGTTAAACATGGCAAGAGGTGAAGCATAAATAAACTAACTATTTAGGCAATTTTAAATGAGGCTGAAAGCAACAAACGACAATTCCGGAAAATCCCCATATGCATTTAGCAATTTAATGCAACAACAAGTTTAAACATTTTAAATGTTGTTATCATGATGCGGATGACATATACAAGTTATATGCAATTTTTATGAAAATGTTGACATAAGCATGTTATGAAGCATTTGGTTACCATGGCGGAACGAAAGGGGTGCCACGGCAACGACAACGGAAATGGTGCCACGGCAACATTTCGATGATCCGACAACTCATCGAGATGTCGGTGCAAAAGAAAGTGGGCGTGAGCGAGTCATGCAAGGATGGTGGGGTGATCCCGGATTCCGGGTTCCCACATGTCGGTGCAAAGACAACTCGGACACGGTTCGAACATGAGCATCTCATACCACATGCATTCATTCACGGTTGATCGTCTCGGGGTTATACCTTTGAAGCATGCATTTTCGGAGCGGTTCGGGTTCGGTACGATGTAGAGGAAGTAGTCGTTCACGGGTCGTCGTGGGAAGTAGTTGTTCACGTAGCGACGGTAGTCGTACATGAGTTGTAGTCGAACTTGACGGAGCCAACGTCCTCGAGGGTAGTCGTGGTACTTGGGGTCTTCGGACTTGCCGGTCTCAGTTCTTGCGACGGTAGTGGCACATGGCAACGGTAGTCGAACTTGAAGGGTCGTCAACGTCGTGGGACTTGGCGCATCACTGGGTGTAGTCGTACACGAGGTCCTGTCCGGGGATGGTCTTGGCCTTGGTAGTCATTCGAAACGGGGCCTTGCGGAGACAACCCAACGAAGCATGCTGCGGTTGAAGGGCATGGGTCTTCTTCCCGCAAGGAACAAAAAATGGAGGCGGCTGCGGCTGATGCGGTCGCAGGGTGCAGAGGCGCGGTCAACGCAAGGTGAGGCGCTCGTTGATGAGAGGAAGCAGGCGGCAGAGGCGCAACAGCAGGTCGACGCCGCGGGGGCGAGGCGGCGCTGCACTTGGCGCGATCTCTGGTGAAGGCGGCGCCGCTTGAGGCGGGGGACGCGGGGCTGCTGAGAAGCAGAGGCCGGCGGCGGCGTCAGGTAGACGAGGAGGCGGGGACGAGGGCCGATGAGGGCGCAGGACGGAGCTCAGCGGGCGTGCTCCGATGGAGATACTTGAACGGTGGCGGCGGAGCATGGGCAGGGGTGATGCGGGTCGTCCTCCTCGCCCTAGACAAGACGAGGCAGGGGGGTCTTGGCGCAGGGCTCCGGCGAAGCAGGGCACCGCGGCGGGCCTGAGAGACGGCGAGGGGCGGCGGGATCGGGAGAGAGATGCGGGTGTGCGGAGTCGGGGCCAGAGGGAGAGATCGACAGGAGGGAGAGGGCTAGCGAGCGACGGGGTTCGGGCGCTGCGGGTGAGGATCGAGGAAGAGGGAGATGGCGGCGCGAGGGAGGCAATCGGGAGAGATGGGGATTGGGACGAGGAGCTAGGGTTAACAGTGCGCCGGCTGGGCCTGTGGAACGGGCCTTAGAGGCCGGCCCGGGTAGGGAAGGAAGTGGCCAGAGGCCTGGCTCGAGGCCTAGCTGGGCTCTCTTCTCCCTCTCTCTTATTTCCTTTAGCAGAAAACAAATTAGAGAGAAGAAAAAGAAAGAGAGGGTTAAGGAAAGAATTTGCGCATGGGGGTAATTTTCCCGGACTCGCAAAAATGCGCTGGTTCCAAGCAAATAGAAATGGCCAAGATCGAACGATAAGAATTCAAACTCATTTGAATTTAATTCAAATGGGTTTGAACTAGGACTTGATAAAAGGAAGGTCCAAAAATGTTCGGATTTTTGGCGGAGCTCCGGAAAATGATGTAAGAAATTATGGGCAAGGTTGGAGACCAAGAACTGAGACAACAAAGGCATTAGGATATTTTGTAAGTGTGTTTGCGGTAAATCCAAATAATTGGAATATTTACTATAGCTCTCTAAATATCGAGAGGATATGTTTTAAAGAGAATCACCATGTGAATTCCCTCGACTTAAATGGATCAAAGATCCATGCCATTTATTTAGTTGAGTTGCAAAAGATTTATGAGATGATGGCATGATGACATGATGCAATGCAAAAATAAAAGAGCAAGCACAAAAGAAACACACGGCGAAACTCGGAATAGCTGGAAGTCTTCTGGAGCGTCGGTCTCGGGGCGTTACAATGATGTCCTGACCATATCACATCACAACATGCCCTGCAAAAACAAGTTAGAAGTCCTCTACTTTGTTTGTTGCAAGTTTTACGTGGTTGGTACGGGCTGCTAGCATGAACCGTACAAACCTACAGCACAAAAACCACAATGGTGATTTATCAAGTTTGCTATTTTAACCTTCACAAGGACCGGCCGCAGTCAAATTCGATTCAACTAAATTTGGAGAAACAGACACCCTCCAGCCACCTTTATGCAAAGCTTGTTGCATGTCTATCGGTGGAACCGGTCTCATGAACGTGGTCATGTAAGGTTGGTCTGGGCCGCTTCATCCAACAATACCGCCGAATCAAAATAAGACATTGGTGGTAAGTAGTATGATGATCACCGCCCACAACTCTTTGTGTTCTACTCGGGCATATCATCTACGCATAGACCTGGCTTGGATGCCACTGTTGGGAAACGTAGCATGCAATTTCAAAAAACTTCCTACGGTCAAGCAAGATCCATCTAGGAGATGCATAGCAACGAGAGGGGGAGAGTGTGTCCACGTACCCTCGTACACCAAAAGCTGAAGCGTTAACTTAAAGTGGTTGATGTAGTCGAACGTATTCTCGAGTCAACCGATCAAGTACCAAACGTACGGCACCTCTGAGTTCTGCACACATTCAGCTCGATGACGTCCCTCGATCTATTGATCCAGCAGAGTGTCAATGGAGTTGATGAGTTCCGTCAGCACGACGGTGTGATGCCGGTGTTGGTGATGTGATCCGCGCAGGGCTTTGCAAAAGCACTACGATGATACTATCGAAGGAGCAAATGGTGGAGGGGGGCACCGCACATGACTAAGACAATGTTGTCTCTTTGGGGTGCCCCCTGCCCCTGTATATAAAGGAGGGAGGAGGAGGCCGGCCACCCGGGGCGCGCGCCATGGGGGGAGTCCTACTAGGACTGCACTCCTAGTAGGATTCGCCCCGCCCCTTTCCTTCTTTTCGGAGGGGAAAAGGGGAAGGGAGAGGGAACCAGAGAAGGAAAGGCGGGCGCGCCCCCTCCCCAAGTCCAATTTGGATTCCTTACGGGAGGGGGCATGGCCACCCCTTGTGGGCTAGCTCCCCTCTCTCCTATGGCCCATGTTGGCCCATTATTTCCCCGGGGGGTTCCGGTAACCTCCCGGTACTCTGAAAATCATACGGAACTTCCCGAAACATTCCGATGTCCAAATGTAACCTTCCAATACATCAATCTTTACCTCTCGACCATTTCGAGGCTCCTCATCTTGTCCATGATCTCATCCGGGACTCCGAACAACCTTCGGTCACCAAAACACATAACTCATATAATACAAATCGTCATCAAACGTTAAGCATGCGGACAGTACGGGTTCGAGAACTATGTAGACATGACAGAGACACCTCTCTGGTCAATAACCAATAGCGGAACCTGGATGCTCATATTGGTTCCCACATATTCTACGAAGATCTTTATCGGTTGAACCGCAATGTCAACATAGCTATTCTCTTTGTCATCGGTATGTTACTTGCCCGAGATTCAATCGTCAGTATCTCTATACCTAGTTCAATCTCGTTATCGGCAAGTCTCTTTACTCGTTCTGTAGTGCATCATCCCGTAACTAACTCATTAGTCACATAGGTTGCAAGGCTTCATATGATGTGCACTACCGAGAGGGCCCAGAGATACCTCTCCGATACTTGGAGTGACAAATCCTAATCTTGATCTATGCCAACCCAACAAACACTTTTGGAGATACCTGTAGAGCATCTTTATAATCACTCAGTTACGTTGTGACATTTGATAGCACATAAGGCATTCCTCCGGTGTCCGGGAGTTGCATAATCTCATAGTCGGAGGAATATATATTTGACAAGAAGAAAGCAGTAGCAATAAAACTGAACGATCATTATGCTAAGCTAACGGATGGGTCTTGTCCATCACATCATTCTCCTAATGATGTGATCCTGTTCATCAAATGACAACACATGTCCATGGCTAGGAAACTTAACCATCTTTGATTAACGAGCTAGTCTAGTAGAGGCATACTAGGGACACGGTGTTATGTCTATGTATTCACACATGTATCAAGTTTCCAGTTAATGCAATTCTAGCATGAATAATAGACATTTATCATGATATAAGGAAATATAAAATAACAACTTTATTATTGCCTCTAGGGCATATTTACTTCAATAGCATCTCTCCACCAAATTTGGGACCATTTAATTAATCCATTTTCTCTCCAAAATTATTGCAAGTTTCTGGACAGAGAGGATGTTTGTGAAGCAAGTACCATTTTGGCATGTCCAATTGGTATGAAACTTTTCCAGCATCTTCACATGTCCAAAACATGTTGTCTCGCCAAATTTCAACTCAATTGGCTACTCCATGTGAGTGCACCATCTTAATCTTGATTCTGGACCAATTATGCTATTGCAAAGCAACTATGATGTATCTTGGTCCAATGCCCCTCATAATGCATAGGATGATAGTCCTTCTTGTCCTAAACCTCCCAGACATAATAGTTGGCTATAAGCACACCTTTATTGATCACTGTATCATGATTCACTCTAATACATCAATGTTTCAGTGAAGCCTCACTTCACCTCAGAGCTCCTTTTGTCGATCCATCAACTCCCACAGGCTCACTAATGCAAGGACTACACCCTGGACACCATGGTGCGGTCTCTCTTGTCCTTTCCATGCCAGCACATGTGGTGACTGCATCACTGGCAACGCACAGAGCGCGCTCTGCTTGACTAGACTCGTCGGGCAGCTCAGCCCCGGCGGTGCTTGCGTGTCCTAGCATGCGGACCTGACTCCCCTGACTTCACCCGTCGCTCTCCCTCCTCTATCCCCTCTCAAAGTGTCCTCGCCGGAGCTAGATGCCGCGCGCCCACGGGTGCACTGTGCCCGACATGGCTCTGTCCGCGCCCCGTCTTCTTCTTCCCCGTGTCCCTGGCATCTACTGCTCCATGACCCTCATGTGCCCTCGCCATTCGTATCCATCCTCCCCATGACGAGCACGACCATCGCCAGAGCAGGCCCATGCACCATGGAGGCATCTTGCCTGGACTCATCCTCCCCTCGCCTATATAAGCATCTCTGAGGCGTCCTTACCGCACTAGGAGCTTCACCGCACTCCTCTCCCCCTGCCCATCCTCTCCATTGAGCACTGGAGCTCCTTCTCACCGCGATTGGCCGCCATGGCCGCCGCCTCTACCCGCTTCAATTCAGGCGACCCCGAGCTCAACTATACACCCTTCCACCTCCAGTAGACCTCCACCACACCTAGAGCCTTCCCTTGTCTTCGCCATGTCCACGGAGCGGCTCGTGGAGCCGCCCCCGTCTTCGGCCAAAGCAGCCGTCCGCTGCGACTGGCATCCCGCTCGGCCGACCACTCCCCAGTGACCGCACCATGCTTGAATCGGACCACCTCGGCCTCCCGAGTCCAGCGGTGGTTCGGGCGCCTCACACGGTGGCCGGTGGCGCCGGGACGGCCGCCGGCGCCGTGCCCCTCCCTCTACTCCGTCGGGCGCCGATGGAGGCAGTTGAAGACGAAGGCCAGGCGGGCCCCACCTCCTGCGACCCCACCTGTCGGTCGCACAGCTCGCTGACCCCAGGTACGCCAACGTGGATAAGTGGAGGCGTAATCCACTTGATTTCGTCTTCGCTTGTCTGAAAGCGTATTTCCTGTCTGCTTTGGATAAGTTTATGTTTTCTTCTTTGGAAAATATATTTATCCCAGAAGGCACTTTCTGTTTAACCACCCAGGGACTTGTTTGTGGTTATATTTTTACAGATTGGTCCCTGGCACTTCTCCGTCCGTATCTTTTCATCCGTAGCTCCAAATGAGGTGATTCCAAAGCCCATTTCTTCGTACCGTCGAGCCCGTTCCAATGGTATCATTTTCACCATGTGGAAACATTCCTAAAATGACCATTTTTCCCTTGCACTTAATTAGCCCCTTCGGGAGAGCACTATTTCTGGCAATTCTTTCCGTGAGCTTCTCGCACTCCTTCCCGATAATTCCATCCCTCTTAGGTAAGACACACCCTCCATCTACATGATTGCAATGCAGTGCCATGGTTTAAATTATTTGAACTTGTTTAAAATATTGCTTTAGCTACATGTGAGTTGTTCATGACATTTCTTGGAGTTGTGTTGATCATGCTACTGCCATGATATTGTTTTCCTAGGAATGATATTTTTGCAGACGATGAGGGTGACATGTTGCCATTGGATTATTAGTGGCTTATATTATTTTCATCATGCTGGTATCTAATATTATGCTTTGGAGTATTATTTGTGGATATGATGTAATCATGTGGATCTTAGGTTAATATCTTGATCTTGTTATTGGATTAATAGTATCATGGTACTTGGTTCATCTTGATATTAGTATTATGCTACCCTCGGAGTAATAGTTTATGGCTATATTATTCTCTGGATTATTTCTTGGGTATTGCTATGACTTGGATTACAGGTCGATATATGATATCGGAGTATCAGTTATCACAGATATATTTTGGGGATAAATTCCGTCATTTCGTTGGTCAGGTGCCACCGAACCAGGATTGTCCAATGGAACCACATTTTCCTTTATGGGAAGGCCCTAATGCGGCCTATTGTTATGCCTCTCGCCGGTGCCTCCAATTAGGGAAGGTTATACGCGTGTGCTACCCTGATCAGGTAGGTCGGTATAAGCCTTGTTTGCCTGGGTTGTATGGATCCATTGTCCCTGTTTGGGACCATTTATGTTTTGCCACAACGGTGGCGGTTGGATGTCATGAGGTGACATCGGGGCCACCCATGACTTAGCCCAAAGGGGAGTTGGTCGGAGTGGCCAGGAGATGTCATGACAGTAGATTGGTTTCGTCGGAATGTCGTTGGTCCACTCGAATGGGAGTACGAGGCCATGGGTTCCGTGGTGTGGGTACAGTGTGTTAACCTCTGCAGAGTGTGTGTAATCTATTGATATCCACGTCCTCAGTCATGGGGACAAGTTCATACTAGGTCACACCGTTCGATTAACACTTACATGACGGAATGACTTATAGGTGACTTATATGTTGATATTGTGAGCAGTAACAGTTTGGCAGGATGTCAATGATGATGTTGGGATGATCTTGAGGATGATCATTCAGTTCATGATATGGTCACGTGGTGATCATGTGGAGGGTTTTGATCACGAGGTGATCAAGGTGATATATTGCTTGGTCGGATAGCCAAGAGAGAGATGGTTCTTGAGATGTTGGTTTCTCAGTATTCCAGTAGTTTTATATCATGCTTAATAGTTGCTATCATCTCATAGTAGTTGTTAATTACTTAACCTGTTAATTCTATGTTGTTGTCTTGTCTTGATGCTTTTGGCTGTTGTGAGCTTGCAAGTACATTCAATGTACTGACCTGGCGTGTCATGCCAGATTGCAGGTGATGTCGTGCTTGATTGTTTTCTTGTCAAGGTTACCGCGCGTGCAAGCTAGATCGTGTCCCAGCCAGAGTCCTTGCGGAGTGGAGTTCACCACCTTCGTCGTTGTTCCGCTGCTAGAAGTATTCCGCTGCTATGAGTTGTTCCGCTGCTAGCATAGATCTTCCTTAGCAGGTGTAGTGTCGCTGTGCTGATGTGATCCTTTGTAACATCAGACCCTTGTACCTTATCCTTTGTAATAAGAGCTGATATTTTCTATGCCAAGCGGTGTCGTATTCCAGAAGACTTACCTCGATCTCTAGGCTGGAATACGGGGTGTTCCGGTCTCTCTGAGCCAGGGTGACACAAAGGTATTCCTCCGGTATCCGGGAGTTGCATGATCTCATAGTTGAAGGAATATGTATTTAACATTAAGAAAGCAATAGCAATAAACTGAACAATCATATGCTAAGCTAACGGATGGGTCTTGTCCATCACATCATTCTCCTAATGATGTGAACCCATTATCAAGTGACAACACATGTCTATGGTTAGGAAACCTTAACCATCTTTGATCAACGAGCTAGTCTAGTAGAGGCTTACTAGGGACACGATATTTGTTTACGTATCCACACATGTATTTAAGTTTCCGATCAATACAATTCTAGCATGAATAATAAAAATTTATCATGAACAAGGAAATATAATATAACAACTTTATTATTGCCTCTAGGGCATATTTCCTTCATTACTCTGATGCATATAGCCAAGAACATGTAACTCATTACTCATTCATTCCTATTGTGCACTCATACTTCATGAGCTATTGTCACTTACATGATTGCACACTTGTATGGGGAGCATATGCATGTTACATGTTCCTTCAAAGCTTTCATATATACTTTCTGCTATATTCTTTCTTGAAGCTTTGATGTCTGTTTTCATCATACCAAAAATAGGGACATTTGAAAGAACATTTTCTCCCTTAGTGGTTTTGGTAATTAATGTCAACATACATGTTGTTGGACTAACACTTTTAGCTAGTACATTTCAGATAAGTTCAACAGTGGCATGGCAAGGACATGAGGATATGGACACCTTCAAAATGCTAAGGACAAGAATGGCAAAGCTCCAAGACTCTACATTTTTGGTTAAGTGATCCAAGATCACATTGAGTCCATAGGAAAGCCAATACTATTAAAAGGGGATGAGGTTTTGGTCATGACTCAATTGCTCAAATGCTTAGTGATATTGCTCCAAAATCCTCATACACTTCTCCACTTCATTCCTATTCAAAACCCTAAAGTTGATCTCGGTCCCATCGAAAAGCCCTCAACCAGACCCACCGATATTACCATATACATTGCCACATGCCAAACCCTAACACTTTGGTACAGCCGAAATGGAGATCGCCTACTTCATGAAGATCTACCTGAGTGAGGCTAGTCCTTCATGTATGTAAGCCATGATGGAATAGGCAAGGTTGCTTCTTCGTGGACCCTTCGTGAGTGGAGCCCTCCGTGGACTCGCACAACCATTATCCTTCGTGGGTTGAAGTCTCCATCAACGTGGACATATGATAGCACCACCTATCGCAACCACGCCAAAAATCATCATGTCTTCATTGCGTCTGGATTTCCATCTATACCCCTTACTTTTGACACAGTTGCATGCTTTACTATTTCCGATGCTCTATCTCTAGATATGCATGTGTAGGAAGTCTGGTGATAACTTAATAAGTGCCATAATCTGCCTAAACTTCAAGATAACTAAAAACTTCACTTCTGGATGGTTAAGAGTCTATTCACCCCCCCCCCCCTCTAGACCTATCTTCTTCGATCTTAGAGATGGTGTTGATGAAGATGTTGATAAAGATTGGTCCTCCCATGATGAGAGAAACGTTGGTGATGTCGATGGTTTTGATCCCCCCGGAGGGAAGTATCCTCGATAGAAATCCTGCACAGGAGAGAAAAAGTGCTCATGCCCAGGTTCCGCCTCGAGACGGCGGCGCTTTGTCCCGAAAGTATACTCCTTATTTTTTAGGGCAAATGGCTTCTTATAGCAGAAGGAGGGCACAATAGGGCATATGTGGGCCCCACAATACATCAGGGCGCGCCCTGGGTGTGGGCGCGCCTTGTTGTCTTGTGGACAATAGGTCGGCCCCCTCCGGTAGTTCTTCGTTACAATATTGTCTATATATCAATAAAAAATCTTGGTGAAGTTTCAATTCACTTGGAGCTCAGTAGAATAGCTATCTCTGTTGTAGCTCTTTTAAGTCAGAATTCCAGATGTCGGCAATTTTCCTCTTCATATAGATCTTGCAAATTAAGAGAGAAAGGACATTAGAAGTGCATCATGAAGTGAAATAATGACAAAAACGTTGCAAATAACAGTAGAAAAATATGATGCAAAATGGACGTATCAGTCACCCACCCAAACCAACGCCACCTTCTATTCCTTTTCCATCACCGACTTTCTGCTCTCACCAGCGAGCACATTCAAACCCAAGCAAAAAATTGGTTGGTCGGAATTGGACCTACCTCGAAGTTTGACGCAATGGCACCATGGATTGTTGAAATAGGACGACGTGTTGTTGAAAGCACAAGTGCTCCCTGGGTGATTTTGGTAATTAATGTCAACATATCTCTTGTTGGACTAATACTCTTACCTAGTATGTTTCAGAAAAGTTCAAAAATGGAGTGGCATGGGTGAGGGAGTCCTGGACTAGGGGGTGTCTGGACAGCCGGACTATCATCGTCCGCCGGACTCCAAGACTACGAAGATACAAGATTGAAGACTCCGTCCCGTGTCCGGATGGGACTTTCCTTGGCGTGGAAGGCAAGCTTGGCGATACGGATATGTAGATCTCGTACCATTGTAACCGACTCTGTGTAACCCTAGCCTCCTCCGGTGTCTATATAAACCGGAGGGCTTTAGTCCGTAGGACACAACATACATTACAACAATCATACCATAGGCTAGCTTTAGGGTTTAGCCTCCTTGATCTAGTGGTAGATCTACTCTTGTACTACCCATATCATCAATATTAAACAAGCAGGACGTAGGGTTTTACCTCCATCGAGAGGGCCCGAACCTGGGTAAAACATCGTGTCTCTTGTCTCAAGTTACCATCCGCCTAGACGCACAGTTCGGGACCCCCTACCCGAGATCCGCCGGTTTTGACACCGACATTGGTGCTTTCATTGAGAGTTCCTCTGTGTCGTCACCGATAGGCTCGATGGCATCTTCAATCAACAACGCTGTCCAGGTTGAGAATTTTCTCCCCGGATAGATCTTCGTATTCGGCAGCTTCGCATTGTGGGCTAATTCCCTTGGCCATCTGGAGCAGATCGAAAGCTACGCCCCTGGCCATCAGGTCAGATTCGGAAGCCTAAACTTCACGGCCGACATCCGCGGGGACTTGATCTTCGACGGGCTCGAGCCAAAGCCGAGCGCGCCGCACTGTTGCGATGGGCATGATCTAGCTCTGCCGCTGAATAGTGCCTTGGTGGCCGCACACGAATCCGCTTCGGCCGTTAGTCCGGAGCCGATCACCCAGATCAAGGATCGATGGATGGACACCGCCTAGGGGGCTTCAACTTCCACGGCGATGGAGCCGAACGCTAATCTTGTCCCTCGCGAAACTCGTGATTCCGAGGTGCCGGACTCCTTGCCAGACTCCGGACCTCCCACGCCCCCACCAATCGAATCGGATTGGGCGCCGGTTATGGAATTCACCGCCGCGGATATCTTCCAATACTCGCCCTTTGGCGGCATCCTAAATTCGCTAAAGCATCTCTCGTTATCAGGAGAGTCCTGGCCGGACTATGGCCAGGATGGTTGGGATACGGACGACGAAGAAATTCAGAGCCCACCCACCACCCACTTTGTAGCCACTGTCGACGATCTAACCGACATGCTAGACTACGACTCCGAAGACATCGATGCTATGGACGACGATGCCGGAGACGAACAGGAACCAGCGCCTACAGGGCACTGGAAGACCACCTCGTCATATGACCTATACATGGTGGACAACCCAAAAGACGGGGACGGCGAAGAAACAGCGGAGGCAGATTCTTTAAAGAAACAGCCCAAGCGCCGGCGTCAACGGCGCCGCTCTAAATCCTGCCACAGCAAGAATGGAGATTCCGGCACAGGAGATAATAATACCCCAGAGAGTGCCGAAGATAACCCCCTCCAGCAAGACTCAGTGCAGGAGGATGCAGAAGCAAGCCCTCATGAGAGGGCGGTAGACGAAGAGGTTGAGGACTATAACTATATGCCTCCCTCCGAAGACGAGGCAAGCCTCAACGACGACGAATTCGTCGTGCCTGAGGATCCCATCGAATAAGAGCGTTTTAAACGCAGGCTTATCGCCACGGCAAACAGCCTAAAGAAAAAGCAGCAGCAGCTTCAAGCTAATCAGGACCTGCTGGCCGATCGATGGACAGAGGTCCTCGCGGCCGAAGAGTATAAACTCAAACGCCCCTCCAAAAGCTACCCAAGACGCAAGTTGCTCCCCCGATTAGAGGAGGAAGCGTACATACCTCCATCACCAGCGCACGATACGGCCGACCGACCATCCCGTGGTCGTGACAGAGAGGCATTCAGGCCCCCAATCAAGACCGTACCCCGGCATCGCTCCAAAAGTACGAAGCCAAGGGGGAGCGCGTCGGACTTGCGAGATATATTGGAGGACAAGGCAAGGCAATCCAGATCCATCTACGGATCACGTGGGCGCCCCACGACCCATGACGAATACCGTCGCGCCGGATACAATAACCCCGGCCGGGCCGAACACAGTAGACAACGCTCTCTCGAGTTGCGTCGTGATATTGCTCAATACAGAGGCGCCGCACACCCGCTATGCTTCACTGACGAAGTAATGGATCATCAAATCCCTGAAGGGTTTAAACCCGTAAACATTGAATCCTACGATGGCACAACAGACCCCGCGGTTTGGATCGAAGATTATCTTCTCCACATCCACATGGCCCGCGGCGATGATCTCCATGCCATCAAGTATCTCCCACTCAAGCTTAAAGGACCAGCTCGGCATTGGCTCAATAGCTTGCCCGCAGAGTCAATTGGGTGTTGGGAAGACCTGGAAGCCGCATTCCTCGACAACTTCCAGGGCACGTATGTGCGACCACCAGACGCCGATGACCTAAGCCACATCATTCAGCAACCAGACGAATCAGCCAGACAATTCTGGACACGGTTCTTGACAAAGAAAAACCAAATCGTCGACTGTCCGGATGTAGAGGCCCTTGCAGCCTTCAAACATAACATCCGCGACGAATGGCTAGCCCGGCACCTGGGACACGAAAAGCCGAAATCCATGGCAGCCCTCACATCATTAATGACCCGCTTTTGCGCGGGAGAGGATAGCTGGCTAGCTCGCAGCAATAATCTCCGTAAAAATTCTGGCAGTCCGGATACTAAGGACAACAACGGCAGGTCACGTCGAAACAAAAACAAACGCCGCATTAACGGCGACGATAAGGAGGATACGGCAGTCAACGCCGGATTCCGAGGCTCTAAACCCGGTCAGCGGAAGAAGCCATTCAAAAGAACCACTCTGGGTCCGTCCAATTTGGACCGAATACTCGACCGCTTATGCCAGATACATGGCACCCCTAAAAAGCCAGCTAATCACACCAACAGAGACTGCTGGGTGTTCAAGCAGGCTGGCAAGTTAATTGCCGAAAACAATGACAAGGGGCTAAACAGCGACGATGAGGAAGAGACCCGACCGCCGAACAATAGAGGACAGAAGGGTTTCCCCCCACAAGTGCGGACGGTGAACATGATTTACGCAACCCATATACCCAAGAGGGAGAGGAAGCGCGCACTAAGGGACGTCTATGCGATGGAGCCAGTCGCCCCGAAGTTCAATCCATGGTCCTCGTGTCCGATCACTTTCGATCGAAGAGACCATCCGACCAGCATACGCCATGGCGGATTCGCCGCATTGGTTTTAGACCCAATCGTCAATGGATTTCACCTCACAAGAGTCCTGATGGACGGCGGTAGTAGCCTGAACCTGCTTCATCAGGATACAGTGCGCAAGATGGGCATAGACCCCTCAAGGATTAAACCTACAAAGACAACCTTTAAAGGTGTCATACCAGGTGTGGAAGCCAACTGTACAGGCTCAGTCACACTGGAAGTGGTCTTCAGATCCCCAGACAATTTCCGGAGCGAGGAGATAATCTTCGACATAGTCCCGTTTCGCGGCGGCTATCATGCTCTGCTCGGACGAACTGCGTTTGCAAAATTCAACGCGGTGCCGCATTATGCATACCTCAAGCTCAAGATGCCAGGCCCTCGTGGAGTCATCACGGTCAATGGAAATATGGAACGCTCCCTCCGAACGGAGGAACATACAGTGGCTCTCGCGGCAGAAGTATAGAACAGCCTTTTAAGGCAATTCTCGAGTCCGGCCGTTAAACGGCCAGATACAGCAAAACGCGCCCAAAGCAATACCAACCAAGACCACCTGGCGCGATCAGAGCACACGTAGCAATGCGGCCCCAACCCCCGCCCTCGCATGATTGCAAGAACAACCCTCCACGTACATCATTACGTTGGAGATACCATGGGCGCAGGGGAAGGGGCACGATCACAATGGACCCAGAGTGTGGCTCGACCACACCAGGGGCTCGCAAGTGTGCCCCCCTTCTTTTTTTTATCACTTTACTTCTTTGTGTACACAGGACTCCGTTGACCAGAGGCCCTGTCCGGCGGTGAACCTGCCGAACTCAGGATGCAACAGCCAGGGAAGAAAGAAGGCTGCGATGAACACTCAGGTGGTCTCAATTACGAGCATTAAATTCGATTATATACACCAAGTCCGCAGCTCACCCCTGGAGGGGGGCATGTTTAATCAGTCCAAATCCCTTGCTTACCGCACTATTTGTATCAGTCCACACTCATAGCAGACTTTCTTTAATAAATAATGCAGCACTTTCCGACTGCAATTGCATTACCTTTTATATATATGTTCATTACATGACATCTTGCACCCGTATATTTTGGTACGGCCGAATACACCAGGGGCTTATGTTCCCCACACTATGGTGTGATAAGTCTGAACACTTTCACAAGTGTGGCACCCCGAACTTATAGCATTATATGAATCGGCTCCGAATCATGTCTTGGGTCAATAGTTGGGTTTGCCCGGCTCCCACGTTTTGGTGCCTTACGTTCCATTCTGTCGGCTAAGGTGGCACTGGGAGAACCACTGCGATTGCGCCCCGGTTGAGCCGGGCGAGCGCCTCAGTGGAGAAAGCTAAAACTGACCGGCATGATAAGGCGAGAGACTGGTCGCTGTTCGAGAGGTTTTTTCGGGTCCTTAAAGACTCACGCCGCTTCGAGCGAAGTTCCGGACAATGTCCGACGAAGGCGTGGATAGCGCCCCGGATTCGGTCTTCCGAATACCAGGGCTTCGCCGAAATTTAAAATTATAGGATCCTATGGCTAAGAGAGAGTGTTCAAGCATTATAAGTCCGGTTGCCTTGTTCGTTGTGTTGAGCACCTCCCTAGATGGACCCAAAAATGGGAACAAGAGTGCTCAAGTTTATCCCGAACACCCCAGCACTCGCGGCTCGGGGGCTGAAGCCAACGACTTGCCATCTCTCAGATTTTATAGACGGCCGCACAGAAGGTAATATTTTAAATTAAACAAGCATTGCTCAAGGCGCATATGAACGAAGTTTCCAGCGCATAGGATAATACATAGCAAGTTTACTCAAAGATTACATTTCTGGGGCACTCATCCGCAATATCGTGGGCTCCCTTTAGGACAGTTTTATAATACATTTCGGGCATGCGATACTCCTTGCCCGGTGGCGGTGGGTCCGTGAGAAGCTTCTCCACATCCAACCTGCCCCAATGCACCTTCGTCCGGGCAAGGGCCCGACGAGCACCTTCAATACAGGCGGAGCGCTTGATGACCTCCACCCAAGGGCACACATCCACCAGCCGCCGCACGAGGCCGAAGTAGCTCCCAGGCATGGCCTGTCCAGGCCACAGCCGGATTATAAGGCTCTTCATGGCCTCCTCAGCTACCTTGTGGAGTTCGACCAACTGTTTCAGCTGGTCGCTTGGGGGCACCGGATGGCCGGCCTCAGCGTACTGAGACCAGAAGACCTTCTCTGTCAAGCTCCCCTCCTCGCCACGATAGAATGCGGCGGCATCGGACGCACTACGCGGCAGATCTGCAAACGCCCCTGGAGAGCTCCGAATGCGGGTAAGTGTCAGGTAGTTTACATTAACATGCTTGCTTTGCATGAAAAATGCCTTACCCACCGCTATCTTCTTTACATCTTCAACCTCCTGAAGGGCCTTACGGGCCTCGACCTTGGCGGACTTGGCACTTTCGAGAGCCGAGGCAAGCTCGGACTCTCGAGTCTTGGAGTCAGCTCCAAACTCTCATGCTTCTCCATGAGAGCCTGGAGCTCTTGCCGTACTTCCGCCACCCGTGCCTCCTGCTTTTCTCGCTCTGCCCGTTCCGTGGCCGCACTGTGTTCGGCCGCGGACACAGCCTCCTTCAGGGCTGCCACCTCGTTCGTGGCCCCTGCAATACCCATATTATCCTTGTTAATTTTATTGCAACCAAAATCCTTTTTTGTAAGGTAATTATTCAAAGCGGTGTTACTCACCTTCTTTGTCCTCGAGCTGCTTCTTGGCATGGCCGAGCTCTCGCTCGGACCGCTCGAGATCCTGCTTCAACACACCGACCTCCGCAGTCAGTGCGGCAGAGGTCAGCAGCACAGCCTGCAAACCCATATTGACATATTATAAGCAACCCTGCGTATATCTTGTCAGATCCTCAGTCCGGCTTTTCTTTCCGAACACCGAACTGAGCATCAGGGGCTACTGTCTATGCAGTATTACATTACATAACTTTAACTTCTTACCTCAAAGCCTGTTAGAAGGCTGCTGCAGGCTTCGGTCAGCCCGCTCCTGGCAAGCTGAACCTTCTGAATCACCGCACTCATGAGAGTGCGGTGTTCTTCCTCGATGGAAGCGCCTTTAAGCGCCTCCAACAAGTTGTCCGGCGCCTCCGGTTGGACGGAGGCCGCCGGTGTCACAGTCCTGCCCTTCTTTCGAAGGGGCCGCTTGCCGGACTCTGGAACCACTTCGGGTTCCGATGTAGAGTCCGGCGCAAAGTCCGGGAGGCTGCCTGACGGCGCCTCCGGAGCCTCCTCTTGATGGGTCCCTTTCTGGGATCCCACCTTGGCGTCCTCATCGGCGCGGGGGGTAGTGGCAGTCGGAAGTGAATCCACATCCGACGGGGCCAATGACCCGCTCGATGAAGCGGGAAGATCATCATCGGCCGGACTACGGACAAAATGCGGCATTAGAAGGACACTACGCAATACGAAAGAAATTGCATATCAGGGATCCGGATACTTACGATCTTGCCGGACGCCTGGCCCTTAAAGGCCACTCCTCCTCGCCAACGATGGTGTTGGCGAAACTGTCCGGGGGGATAGTTCTCCCCCTCTTGGACCCTTCGGCCTCCCCTATTGGGGAAGCCTTCCTCTTCTTCTCTCCCTCCTCCGGGAGAGAGTCTTCTTCCTCCTCCTCGTCTTCGGGGGAGGAGTCCGCCTCGTCGTCGGACGCCTGATTGCGGGAACTCTTTCGAGTCCCCGCGGCCACCTTCTTGGCCTTCTTCTCTGGCACCACGTGCGGTGCCGGAACCAGCAGCCCTGCTAGGCGGGCGTTCACTGGGTCCTCTGGCATGGGAGCCAGGCTGATGAGCAGCTCGGCCTTCTCCATCCATTCCTGTCAAAGGAAAAGAGAGATTGAAACCCTCTTAGAATCAATTTGATTACCACAAGTGTCCCGTAAAGGGGTTGAATCACTTACCTCATCAGCCGGATGCTGCGAGCAAAATCCGCGATCTTCCGTCGCGGATGCGGGGGCTTCGGCGCCCTTAAACAGCACCCTCCAGGCGCCTTCATATGTCGTATCGAAGAGCCCGCTTAGCGCCTGGTGCTGTTCCGGATTGAACTCCCACAGATTGAATGCCCGTTCTTGGCATGGGAGAATCCGGCGGATGAGCATGACTTGGACCACGTCGACGAGCCTGAGCTTATTGCTCACCAGCTTCTGGATGCAGGCTCGGAGTCCCGTCAGCTCCTTCGGATTGCCCCACAGCAGGCCCTTCTCTTTCCAGGAGGTGAGCTGCATGGGGATGCCAGATCTAAACTCGGGGGCCGCCGCCCATGTGGGCTCGTGCGGCTCGGTGATGTAGAACCACCCCGATTGCCACCCCTTGACAGAGTCCACGAAGGCCCCTTCGAGCCAAAGGACGTTGGGTAACTTACCCAACATGGCGCCTCCGCATTCCGCTTGCGTGCCCTTCACAACCTTTGGCTTGACGTTGAAGGTCTTGAGCCACAGGCCGAAGTGGGGCCGGATGCAGAGGAAAGCCTTGCACACGACGATAAACGCCGAGATGTTGAGGATGAAGTTCGGCGCCAGATCGTGGAAATCCAGGCCATAGTAAAACATGAGCCCCCGGACGAATGGGTGGAGTGGAAAGCCCAGTCCGCGGAGGAAGTGGGGAAGAAAGACAACCCTCTCATGGGGCCCTCGGGTAGGGATGAGCTGCCCCTCATCGGGCAGCCGATGCGCGATATCGCCGAAGAGGTATCCGGCGCTGCGCAGCTTGGTGATGTGCTCCTCCTTGACGGTGGAGGCCAACCATTTGCCTCCCGCTCCGGACATATTCGGAGAAGGTCGAGGCGAGACGCGCGAGCTTGGGTGTTGGAGCTTGAGTAAGCGGAGATGGGTAAGCAAAGGAGGAAGAAGGCATAGGTGAGAAGGAAAATCCTTATCCCTTATATATAGGTGGACGAAGACTATGCGTCCCCCACCGGCCTGGTAAAACTCGCTTATCCCCCAAGCGCCACCATCAATGGCGCGGTTGGGTTACCCACGCCCGTATTGATGAGAATCCCGGAATAAAGGGAACACGATCTCTGCTTCGACAGGACGTGCCAAGGAAACCGCTTCGCTAAACGTGCTGAGGTGGTATAATAAAAAACGATTCAAACAGAGGCTTGGAAGCGGTGTGATATCATGCCGCATAAAACGTCAGCAGATTGGGTTTATGTGCATTATTCTCTCTACGGTGGAATGTGGAATTTATTTTGCAGAGCCGGACACTATCCTGGTGTTCATGATCTTCTCTGGATTATTCAAGGGAGGAACCCGCCTTGCAATGCCGAACATTATGCGCGCCGGACTTATCGTCATTGAAGCCTGGTTCAGGGGCTACTGAGGGAGTCCTGGACTAGGGGGTGTCCGGAGAGCCGGACTATCATCGTCCGCCGGACTCCAAGACTACAAAGATACAAGATTGAAGACTCCGTCCCGTGTCCGGATGGGACTTTCCTTGGCGTGGAAGGCAAGCTTGGCGATACGGATATGTAGATCTCCTACCATTGTAACCGACTCTGTGTAACCCTAGCCTCCTCCGGTTCTATATAAACCGGAGGGCTTTAGTCCATAGGACACAACATACATTACAACAACCATACCATAGGCTAGCTTTAGGGTTTAGCCTCCTTGATCTCGTGGTAGATCTACTCTTGTACTACCCATATCATCAATATTAATCAAGCAGGACGTAGGGTTTTACCTCCATCAAGAGGGCCCGAACCTGGGTAAAACATCGTGTCCCTTGTCTCCTGTTACCATCCGCCTAGACGCACAATTCGGGACCCCCTACCCGAGATCCGCCGGTTTTGACACCGACAATGGGCTAGAGGATGTGGAACCCCTTCAAGATGCTAAGGACAAAGGATTGACTCAAGCTCAAAGCACAAGACTCTACATTTTACTTTTAGTGATCCAAGATCACATTGAGTCCATAGGAAAGCCAATACTATTAAGACGGGATGAGGTGTTGCTTAATGGCTTGCTTGCTCAAAGTGCTTAGTGATATGCTCCAAAGCCCTCAACCACTTTCTCACATCCACATATGTCCCAAACCAAAAGTCAAACTTGGCCCCACCGAATCTTTCTATCCGGTGCCACCGAGTTCTCTTGACATAGCCACTGCCAGAAACCCTAATCAAGACGGTCTCACCGATGGGATCTCGGTCTCACCAAGATGGGCTTGCAAACTCTCTATTGCCTATTGCAATAATTTCGGTCCCACCGAGTTTGCCTGGCCAGCTCTCTATTTCGCTTATTACCCAAATCGGTCCCATCGAGTTTGTGTAATCGGTCAAACCGAGTTGAGGCTTTACCCTAACCCTAGCACATCGGTCCTACCGAGTTGATGATATCGGTCCCACCGAAATGACTAACGGTCACATTATGAAGTAAATCGGTCTGACCGAATTTCATGATTCGGTCCCACCGAGTTTGGTAAATTGTGTGTAACGGTTAGATTTTGTATGGAGGCTATATATACCCCTCCACCCACTCTTCATTCATGGAGAGAGCCATCAGAACATACCTACACTTCCAACATACATTTTCTGAGAGAGAACCACCTACACTCATGTTGAGGTCAAGATATTCCATTCCAACCACATAAATCTTGATCTCTAGCCTTCCCCAAGTTGTTTTTCACTCAAATCTTCTTTTCACGAAATCCAAATCATGTGAGGGAGAGTTGAGTGTTGGGGGTGAGGGAGTCCTGGACTAGGGGGTGTCCGGACAGCCGGACTATCATCGTCTGCCGGACTCCAAGACTACGAAGATACAAGATTGAAGACTCCGTACCGTGTCCGGATGGGACTTTCCTTGGCGTGGAAGGCAAGCTTGGCGATACGGATATGTAGATCTCCTACCATTGTAACCGACTCTGTGTAACCCTAGCCTCCTCCGATGTCTATATAAACCGGAGGGCTTTAGTCCGTAGGACACAACATACATTACAACAATCATACCATAGGCTAGCTTTAGGGTTTAGCCTCCTTGATCTCGTGGTAGATCTACTCTTGTACTACCCATATCATCAATATTAATCAAGCAGGACGTAGGGTTTTACCTCCATCAAGAGGGCCCGAACCTGGGTAAAACATCGTGTCCCTTGTCTCCTGTTACCATCCGCCTAGATGCACAGTTCGGGACCCCCTACCCGAGATCCGCCGGTTTTGACACCGACATTGGTGCTTTCATTGAGAGTTCCTCTGTGTCGTCACCGATAGGCTCGATGGCATCTTCAGTCAACAACGCTGTCCAGGTTGAGACTTTTCTCCCCGGACAGATCTTCGTATTCGGCAGCTTCGCACTGCGGGCTAATTCCCTTGGCCATCTGGAGCAGATCGAAAGCTACGCCCCTGGCCATCGGGTCAGATTCGGAAGCCTAAACCTCACGGCCGACATCCGCGGGGACTTGATCTTCGACGGGCTCGAGCCAAAGCCGAGCGTGCCGCACTGTTGCGATGGGCATGATCTAGCTCTGCCGCCGAACAGTGCCTTGGTGGCCGCACACGAATTCGCTTCGGCCTTTAGTCCAGAGCCGATCGCCCAGATCGAGGACCGGTGGATGGACACCACCTCGGGGGCTTCAACTTCCACGGCGATGGAGCCGAACGCTAATCTTGTCCCTCGCGAAACTCGTGATTCTGAGGTGCCGGACTCCTTGCCGGACTCCGGACCTCCCACGCCCCTACCGATCGAATCGGATTGGGCACCGGTTATGGAATTCACCGCCGCGGACATCTTCCAATACTCGCCCTTTGGCGACATCCTAAATTCGCTAAAGCATCTCTCGTTATCGGGAGAGTCCTGGCCGGACTATGGTCAGGATGGTTGGGATACGGACGGCGAAGAAATTTAGCGCCCACCCACCACCCACTTTGTAGCCACTGTCGACGATCTAATCGACATGCTAGACTATGACTCCGAAGACATCGACGGTATATACGACGACGCAGGAGATGAACAAGAACCAGCGCCTACAGGGCATGGGAGGCCCACCTCGTCATATGACGTATATATCATGGATACCCCAAAAGAGAGCGATAACGAGGACCAACGGGCCGCGGCAGAAGATAACCCAGCTGACAAACAACCTAAACGGCGGTGCAGACGCTGCCCTAAGTCCCGCCTCGACAACAACAACACTCCTAAGGACCCCACAATACAGCAGGGCACACAAGTGGACGACGAACATGCAAATAAGCAACCGTCCGAACATGACGAGTCAGATAATCAGTCCAGGCCCGGCGAAAACGAAAGTCCGGACGATCTCATGCCGGACAAGCCGCCGGATAGTAAAAACCTTCGGAAAAGACTCGTCAACACTTCAAGAAGCTTGAAGAAGGAAAAACGGAAGCTCAAAACAGCGGAAGACACACTCAGGATGAGGTGGAGCAAAGTGCTCAAAACCGCAGATAAATACGGCAATAGCCACCAATCCAAGAGCTACCCGAAGCGCAAGCTGTTACCAGAATTTGACGAGGAGGCCATAGAGCCCCCACAGTCAAAACATGAAAAGGCCGCCTGGTTGGATAGACGGCCAGATGATAGGCCAAATTCTTAAAGCGGCGCCGCGCATAAGCCGACTAATGAACCTGGAAAGACAAATGGCCCAGTCAGGTCCATCTACGGGCCAAAGAAGAAGGCCCCAAGAAGCAAGGCAACACGTCAAGTGTCCGAAGATAGTGGCACACCCAAATACAGGGGCGCCGCACACCCACTATGTTTCACCAATGAGGTGCTGGACCATGAATTCCCAGCAGGATTTAAACCCATAAACATAGAGGCCTACGATGGAACAACAGACCCTGGAGTCTGGATAGAAGATTATATACTACACATACACATGGCCAGAGGAGATGATCTCCACGCCATAAAATACCTACCCCTCAAGCTCAAAGGGCCAGCCCGTCATTGGCTTAAAAGCCTCCCAAAAAACACTGTTGGAAGTTGGGAAGAGCTCGAGGATGCGTTTAGAGCAAATTTTCAAGGGACTTATGTCCGCCCTCCGGATGCAGACGATCTAAGTCATATAACTCAACAGCCCGGAGAGTCAGCGCGCAAATTCTGGAACAGGTTCCTCACCAAAAAGAACCAAATAGTCGACTGTCCGGACGCCGAAGCCTTAGCAGCTTTTAAACATAACGTCCGAGACGAATGGCTTGCCAGACACCTCGGCCAAGAGAAACCGAGAACAATGTCCACGCTAACAAGCCTCATGACCCGCTTCTGTGCGGGAGAGGATAGCTGGTTAGCAAGATGCAGCACCAGCGACCCAAGTACATCCGAGATAAGAGATGGAAACGGAAAATCACGGCGCAGAAAAGAGCAGCGCCGGAATAAAGAGAAAAGCCCAAAGAGCACGGCAGTCAACGCCGGATTCAAAAGCTCGCGGCCAAACAACAAAACACTGCCTCTTAAGGATGACAGCGATGAGCTGTCCAACTTAAACAAGATTTTGGGTCGGATATGTCAAATCCACAGTACCCCCGGAAGGCCTGAAAACCACACACATCGAGATTGTTGGGTTTTCAAACAGTCCGGCCGATTAAACGCCGAACACAAGGGGCTCGACGCGTCAAGCGAAGACGATAAACCCCACCAGTAGAGCTCCAGAAAGCAAAAGACTTTCCCACAAGAGGTCAAAGCAGTAAACTCACTTCATGTGATAATACGGAAAAATAGTGCGACACTTTCTAAAAAGAGCCTCGCACGGTACAACCCAGCAAACCATAGAGATTGGATATCAAAACCAATCACTTTCGACCACCTGGATTATTCTAGAAGTGTTCGAAACGCAGGACAGACTGCCCTGCTATTGGATCCCATAATCGACGGACTACAATTTACTAAAGTCCTGATGGACGGAGGCAGCGACTTAAACCTGCTATATGCAAACACAATCCGCAAGATGGGGATAGACCCTACTAAAATTCGACACAGCCGCACTTCCTTCAAAGGAGTGACGCCAGGCCCTTACGCCAAGTGCACAGGCTCCCTGTTACTAGAAGTTGTGTTCGGATCACCGAACAACTTCCGACGTGAAAAACTAATTTTTCATATCGTCCCATTTAAAAGTGGATATCAAGCACTCTTGGGACGAGAGGCTTTTGTCCGTTTCAACGCCATACCACATTACGCGTCTCTTACACTCAAAATGCCCGGTCCACGCGGCATCATTTCAGTGCGAGGGTCACTTAAAGACCCCAGACACGGATAGACGAGTCCGGCATAAGTAGGCTAGGGGCACCCTAGCCGCACACCCCTCCACAAGGGGTTGCGCGCACAAACAACTGCGAGTTCATACAGGCCCCGCCTTACTCATTTATATTTCTTCTTTCACATATATCTTTTTCGCACGAGTTGTTTTCAAACTAAGTTCCTCTCTTTTTACAGATGAACAACGTGCACACCCGTCCAGGATAACGGCACAACGGAGACACAGGCGCAGACGTGCAGTAGGGACCCGTTGCGAGGATTCTTTTCAGATTAAGACCCTGCGTAAACCTTTTTTACTGTCTCTTGTTGTTATTCTCCCTTGGTTTCTTCCTATAACCAAAGCGGAGCCTGACGCCTTGGCATTGGCCGCGTCAGAGGACCATGCCCGTACCTGGACACTAGGGGCTTAGGGCATTGTTCTGCCCATTATTATAAAGACCGAACACCTTAGGGAGTGTTCGGCGTCTCGAGTTAGGCATTATATGCATCAGCTCCGAATCATGTCTTTGGTCAAATGTTGGGTTTGCCCGGCTCCTGTGTTTTGCAGCCTTACGTTCCGTATCATCGGCTAACGCGGCACCAGGAGAACTACTGCGATTGTGCCCCAATTCGGCTGGGCGAGCACCTCAGTAGAGAAAGCCGAAAACCGACTGTCATGATATAGCGAGAGACTGGTCAACCACTCGATCGATTACCGGAATGTTTAGAATTCCCCGCTTTGACGAAGGACCGTTTCCCGGTCAGGCACACACGCGCCCCGAACTCGGAGAAGCGCGGTGCCCCAAGGGGCTATATCGTAGCCCCACCCTCGAACTCCACTGGCTAAGTGAAAGTGATAAAGCATTATAGTCCGGATTGCCTCGTTTGCTACGCTACCACCTCCTTAACAGGACCGAGACGTCGGATTAAGTGTGAAAACACGCTATTTTTGCGAACACCCCCGCACCTTGTGCGTGGGGGCTGAAGCCGAAGACTGCAATCTTTCAGGTTATACAAATGTATACGTAAAACGGCCGCATAGGAGATATTTTACTACTTGGGACGCACAAGTATAAAAAGCAGTTATAGCATAATCATTGTTTTACAAGCTAAAACGTTCATTTGAACGTGACATTTTTCGAGCATTGCGACTCTATTACACGAGCGCCATGCATAACTTCCCCAAAATAGTGCTTGGCGGGTAACCGGCTTTCGTCCGAACCCTGGGCGGCAATAGTGGTGGCATCCATCTCTGTCCAATGTGTCTTCACACGGGCAAGAGCCATCCGCGCGCCTTCGATGCAGGCCGACCGCTTCATCTCCTTGATATGCGGCACCGCTCCAAGAAATTGCTGCAATAAGCCGAAATAGCTCGTCGCCTTGGGCCTCTCTGGCCAGACATGAGCCACGATGTCAGTCATGGCAAGTCCGGACAATCTATTTAGCTCGGCCCATTCGGCCAACCGATCGGTCAACGGAAGTGAACGATCCGGACTATGGAATTGAGACCAAAATAGCTCTTCCGTCTTGTGATCCTTCTGGCTCCGGAAGTGCTCAACGGCATCAGCCGCACTTGCCGCTAAGTCCATATACGGATCCTCCGGACCCCACAGCTGGCCAAGTTGAGCATACTTTTGATCCGTAAACCGGCGACGCAACAGAAAAGGCTTGCCAGCCACAATATCTCCGGCCTGGCGCAGCTCCTCCTTCATAGCCCGCATCGCAGAACGGGCATCCTTGGCCTCGGCGGTGGCCTTCCCCAGGTCTTCCCGCTCCGATAAGAGCTCCTTTTCAAGAGCCTCATTGCGGTCGGCAGCATCTCTTAATTTCACGGCCAATTCGGCCACCTTTTCCCTGCTTAGGCAGTGGGCAGCCTTTTCGGCTTTCAACTCCTCGGCCGCCCTCGAGGCAGCCGCATCACTCCTTCGGGCTTGCTCCTTAGCTTGAGCAAGTTCGGCCCGAAGGCTCTCCACAGCAGCAGCACCGTCTGTATCACAGCATATAATTTATCAGAGGAGGGCTTTGACCCCCTTAAATAAAGCGACTGTGGAGAACTCATTTACCTTGCGACTCGTCAAGTCGCCGATTGACAAGTGCGATGTCCGCATCCGCCACGTCAAGTTGCCGCATTAACTCGGCAACTCCACTAGTCCGGCTAGCCCTCGGACTATCCGCCACCTGCATAGAAACGGCGACATTCATTACTTGCGATTTTGATCCCCGGCACGCTGTCGTTTTTGACAACCTACCGAGTCTCAGGGGCTACTATCTATACAGGGCGCACTTTTATGTGCAAAACTGTCAAAGAAAGGTGCGTCATTCTTGCGTACCTCAAATCCCGCCAGCAAACTCTTAGCGGCATTACGCAATCCGCTCTCAGCGGACGAAATCCTTCCAATCACCATACGCATCAAAGCACGGTGATCTTCTGAGATGGACGCCCTCTCAAGCAGATTCTTTAGTTCTCCCGGCCGGATACTAGTAGGCGCCGAACTCTCCGGCCCCTCCGGACTCTGGGATACCCTCCGTGACGATAATTCAGGCTCGTCTGCCCTATCTGACGGCGCAGCAGACGGAGGCGTTTCGCTCTCCGTCATCTCCGGAAGAAGATCCCCCGAAGATGAACTCATCTGAGAAGGCTGCAAATCCGAATTGCAAGATAAAAATTTCGGTTATCTACAGAAACACAAATGGAGGTATTTTCTCACTAATGAACTCCCCTTTTCCTACTCACGGCTCGCTGGAGGGCTGATCCTTTAGAGACGATTGTACGTCCGGGTTCTCCCCGGACGCCGGACCCCCCGATGAAGATTTCTTCCCTCGTTTAGGGGCTTTGGCCTCCAGATCTTCGGAGGCGGTCCTCTTCTCCCCCTGGAAGGAGGGGTTTTTGATTCCCCTCTCTTCAGACGCCCCTTTGGGCGAAATAATAGCTCCTCTATTTTCCACATCGCTCCCTTCTACGGGCACGACCTCCAACATTCTGACCAGCACGGGCTCCAGTGCGGTCTCTGGGAGGGGAGCCAAACACCTTATCAGCTTCGATCGCGCTACCCACTCCTGATGAAGAGTAATGGGTCAGGAGGCGAACTCTAGAAAAGCAGATAAACAGAACGTTCGGACTCTGAGCTATTTACCTGAGTATCCAGGCGATTGCAGCTTAGGCCTGCGTCCTCGATCAATTCCGGACATGCTACCTGCGGTCCAAAGAACAACTTGTACATCTCCACGGATGTCGCACCCATGAAGTGTTGGAGAATCTGAGGTCCCTCCGGATTGAACTGCCATAGACGGAGAGGACGGCGTTTGCAGGGCAGAAGACGCCTGATTAGCATAACCTGCATCACCACGACCAGATTGATCTCCCTCGCCTGGAGGTCTCGAATCCGGCCCTGCAATGAGGGCACGTCTTCGGATGGTCCCCAATTGAGCCCCTGGTTGACCCACGACACCAGTCGGTGTGGAGGTTCCGGGCGGAATGAAGGCGGCGGCTTTTGCTTGCTGCCCTTCGGAGCGGTGATATAGAACCACTCCTGCTGCCACAATCCGAGTTCCTCTTGGAAGGAACCCTCGGGCCACAGGGCATCGGCCCTTCTGCTTATGGCCGCCCCGCCGCACTCCGCTTGACGCCCCCCGATCATCTTCGGCTCCACATTAAAGGTCTTCAGCCACAGGCCGAAGTGGGGAGTGACGCGGAGGAAGGCTTCGCAGACGATAATGAATGCGGAGATATGGAGGATGGACTCCGGAGCCAAGTCATGAAAATCCAGCCCGTAGTAGAACATGAGCCCTCTCACGAAGGGGTCCGTCGGGAAGCCTAAACCCCGACGGAGGTGGGATACGAGGACAACGTACTCACCGGGCTCGGGGGCGGGCACGGCCTGCCCTTGGGCAGGCAACCTATGTGAAATCTCGTAGGACAGGTACTTGGCCTCACGAAGCTTTAGCACGTCCTCCTCCGTGATGGAGGAGGGCATCCACCGATCCTGGAGGTCGGAGCCGGACATGGATGAGAATCCGAAGCGCTCGAATCTGGGGCTCTGGGTGTTGGAACTGGGAGCGAAGAGGAGATTCGATGCGAGATTGAAGAAAAGAAACGAGCCTTGGTCCTCTTATAAACAGGGAAAATACCAAGAGTCGTCCCCGTGACCGTTCGGGATTCACCTTCGATAGAGGAGGCGTGGCGACGGGCACGGTTGGGTTACCCACGCCCGTATTGATGAGAATCCCGGAATAAGGGGAACACGATCTCTGCTTCGACAGGACGTGCCAAGGAAACCGCTTCGCTAAACGTGCTGAGGTGGTATAATAAAAAACAGAGGCTTGGAAGTGGTGTGATGTCATGCCGCATAAAACGTCAGTAGATTGGGTTTATGTGCATTATTCTCTCTACGGTGGAATGTGGAATTTATTTTGCAGAGCCGGACACTATCCTGGTGTTCATGATCTTCTCTGGATTATTCAAGGGAGGAACCCGCCTTGCAATGCCGAACATTATGCGCGCCGGACTTATCGTCATTGAAGCCTGGTTCAGGGGCTACTGAGGGAGTCCTGGACTAGGGGGTGTCCGGACAGCCGGACTATCATCGTCCGCCGGACTCCAAGACTACGAAGATACAAGATTGAAGACTCCTTCCCGTGTCCGGATGGGACTTTCCTTGGCGTGGAAGGCAAGCTTGGCGATACGGATATGTAGATCTCCTACCATTGTAACCGACTCTGTGTAACCCTAGCCTCCTCCGGTGTCTATATAAACCGGAGGGCTTTAGTCCGTAGGACACAACATACATTACAACAATCATACCATAGGCTAGCTTTAGGGTTTAGCCTCCTTGATCTCGTGGTAGATCTACTCTTGTACTACCCATATCATCAATATTAATCAAGCAGGACGTAGGGTTTTACCTCCATCAAGAGGGCCCGAACGTGGGTAAAACATCGTGTCCCTTGTCTCCTGTTACCATCCGCCTAGACGCACAGTTCGGGACCCCCTACCCGAGATCCGCCGGTTTTGACATCAAGAGTCGGTTACAATGGTAGGAATCTACATATCCGTATCGCCAAGCTCGCCTTCCACGCCAAGGAAAGTCCCATCCGGACACGGGACGAAGTCTTCAATCTTGTATCTTCATAGTCTTGGAGTCCGGCCGATGATGATAGTTCGGCTATCCGGACACCCCCTAGTCCAGGACTCCCTCAGTAGCCCCTGAACCAGGCTTCAATGACGATGAGTCCGGCGCGCATATTGTTCGGCATTGCAAGGCGGGTTCCTCCTCCGAATAATTCATAGAAGATTGTGAACACCAGGATAGTGTCCGGCTCTGCAAAACAAATTCCACATTCCACCGTAGAGAGAATAATATGTACACAAGTTCAATCTGCTGACGTATTTAGTGGCATGATGTCACACCACCACCAAGCCTTTACTGGAATCGTTTTTTTATTATACCACCTCAGTGTGTTTAGCGAAGCGGTTTCCTTGGCACGTCTTGTCGAAGCAGAGATCGTGTTCCCCTTATTCCGGGATTCCCATCAATATGGACGTGGGTAACCCAACCGCGCCAATGATGGTGGCGCTTGGGAGATAAGCGAGTTTTACCAGGTCGGTGGGGATGTATAGTATTCGTCCGCCCATATATAAGGGGATAAGGATCCACCTTTTTTACCTACGCCTTCTTCCTCCTTTGCTTATCCATCTCCGCGCACTCGAGCTCCAGCGCCCAAGTTCGCACATCTCGCCTCAACCTTCTCCAGCCATGTCCGGAGCGAGAGGCAAGTGGCTGGCCTCCTCCGTCACGGAGGGGCACATCGAAAAGCTGCGCGGCGCCGGATACCTTTCTAGCGACATCACGCACCGGCTGCCCGACAAGGGGCAGCTCATCCCCACCCCCAGGCCCCATGAGCGGGTCGTGTTCCTTCCCCACTTCCTCCGCGGACTGGGCTTCCCACTTCATCCCTTCGTCCAGGGGCTCATGTTCTATTACGGCCTGGACTTCCACGATCTGGCGCCAAACTTCATCCTCAACATCTCGGCATTTATCGTCGTGTGCAAGGCCTTCCTCTGCATCCAGCCCCACTTCGGCTTGTGTCTCAAGACCTTCAATGTCAAGCCAAAGGTAGTGAAGGGCGTCCAAGTGGAGTGCAGAGGTTCCATGGTGGGCAAAATGCCCAACGTCACCTGGCTCGAGGGGGCCTTCGTGGAGTCCATCAAGGGATGGCAATCGGGGTGGTTCTACATCACCGAGCCGCGTGACCCTAAATGGGCAGTGGCCCCCGAATTAAGATCTGGTATCCCCATGCAGCTCACCTCCTGGAAAGAGAAGGGCTTGCTATGGGGCAGTTCGGAGGAGCTGACAGGACTCCAGTCCTGTCTCCAGACCTTGGTTAACAAGAAGCTTAGGCTTGTCAACGTGATCCAGGTCATGCTCGTCTGTCGGATTCTCCCCTGCCAACAGCGGGCCTTCAATCTGTGGGAGTTCGATCTGGCACAGCACCGGACTCTGAGCGGGCTCTTCGACACGACGTACGAAGCCGTCTGGAGGGTGTTGTTCAAGGGCGGAGAAGCCCCCGCATCCGCGACTGAAGATCGCGGATTCAGCACCAAGCGCCCGGCCGGTGAGGTAAGCTTTGTTATCCTCTATGGGACACTCATTTTCTTTCATAGTTTGACTCTATGCGGGATCTAAAACTCCCAATGCCTTTAACAGGACTGGCAGAGGACGTCCGGACAGGTAGACTGTCCGTCTCCCCTTCCCGAAGACCCAGCGGACGCCCGTTTAACGGGGCTGCTAGTTCCTGCACTTTACGTGGTGCCGGATAAGAAGGCCAAGAAGAAGGCCACGGGAACCCGAAGAAGTTCCCGGCGCCAGGTGATATCGGACTCATCGTCCGATGGCTCCGAGGTAGACTCCTCCCCCGAAGACGAGGAGGAGAAAGAGGACTCTCTCCCAGAGGAGGGAGAGAGGAAAAGGAAGGCTTCCCCAACGGGGGAGGCCGAAGGGTCCAAGAGGGGAAGGACTATTCCCCCGGACAGCTCCGCCAACACCAATGTTGGCGGCGAAGAGTGGCACTCAAGGGCCAGGCCTCCGGCAAGATCGTAAGTATTCGGATTCCTGAATGATTTATAATTTCTCTTTTGTGTCACATAGTGTCCTTCTAATGCCGCACACTACCTGTAGTCCGGTCGATGACGATCTTCCCGCTTCATCGAGCGGGTCGTTGGCTCCGTCGGATGTGGATTCCATGTTGGGGAACGTAGTAATTTCAAAAAATTTCCTACGCACACGCAAGATCATGGTGATGCATAGCAACAAGAGGGGAGAATGTTGTCTACGTGCCCTCGTAGACCGAAGCGGAAGCGTTGACACAACGTAGAGGAAGTAGTTGTACGTCTTCCCAGTTCGACCGATCCAAGCACCATTACTCCGGCACCTCCGAGTTCTTGACACACGTACAGCTCGATGACGCACCCCGGGCTCCGACCCAGCAGAGCTTCAGGGAGGAGTTCCGTCAGCACGACGGCGTGGTGACTATCTTGATGTTCTACCGTCGCAGGGCTTCGCCTAAGCACCGCTATAATATGACCGAGGTGTAATATCGTGGAGGGGGGCACCGCACACGGCTAAGGAACGATCACGAAGATCAACTTGTGTGTCTATGGGGTGCCCCTCCCCGTATATAAAGGGGGAGAGGAGGAGGGGGCCGGCCAAGGGGGAGGCGCGCCCTAGGAGGGGGAAACCTACTCCAAGTAGGTTTCCCCCTTCCCTTTCCTATTCCGAGAAGGAGGGGAAGGAAGGAGTGGGAGAGGGGGAAGGCAAGGGGGCGCCCCCCCTTCCTTGTCCTATTAGGACACAAGGGGAGGGGGCGCGCCTCTTGCCCTGGCCGGCCCCTCTCTCTCTCCACTAGGGCCCATCAAGGCCCATTACTTCCCAGGGGGGTTCCGGTAACCCTCCGGTACTCCGGTTTTTCTTCGAAAACACCCGGAACACTTCCGGTGTCCGAATATAGTCATCCAATATATCAATATTTATGTCTCGACCATTTTGAGACTCCTCGTCATGTTCGTGATCACATCCGGGACTCCGAACAACCTTCAGTACATCAAAATACATAAACTCATAAAGCAACTATCATCGTAGCTTTAAGCGTGCGGACCCTACGGTTCGAGAACAGTGTAGACATGACCGAGACACGTCTCCGGTCAATAACCAATAGCGGGACCTGGATGCCCATATTGGTTCCTACCTATTCTACGAAGATCTTTATCGGTCAGACCGCATAACAACATACGTTGTTCCCTTTGTCATCGGTATGTTACTTGCCCGAGATTCGATCGTCGGTATCCAATACCTAGTTCAATCTCGTTACCGGCAAGTCTCTTTACTCGTTCTGTAATACATCATCTCGCAACTAACTCATTAGTTGTAATGCTTGCAAGGCTTAAGTGATGTGCATTACCGAGAGGGCCCAGAGATACCTCTCCGACATTCGGAGTGACAAATCCTAATCTCGAAATACGCCAACCCAACAACTACCTTCGAAGACACCTGTAGAGCACCTTTATAATCACCCAGTTACGTTGTGACGTTTGGTAGCACACAAAGTGTTCCTCCGGTAAACGGGAGTTGCATAATCTCATAGTCATAGGAACATGTATAAGTCATGAAGAAAGCAATAGCAACATACTAAACGATCGGGTGCTAAGCTAACGTAATGGGTCATGTCAATCAGATCATTCAACTAATGATGTGATCTTGTTAATCAAATAACAACTCTTTGTTCATGGTTAGGAAACATAACCATCTTTGATTAACAAGCTAGTCAAGTAGAGGCATACTAGTGACACTCTGTTTGTCTATATATTCACACATGTATTATGTTTCCGGTTAATACAATTCTAGCATGAATAATAAACATTTATCATGATATAAGGAAATAAATAATAACTTTATTATTGCCTCTAGGGCATATTTCCTTCAGTCTCCCACTTGCACTAGAGTCAATAATCTAGATTACATAGTAATGATTCTAACACCCATGGAGTCTTGGTGTTGATCATGTTTTGCTCGTGGAAGAGGCTTAGTCAACGGGTCTGCAACATTCAGATCCGTATGTATCTTGCAAATCTCTATGTCTCCCACCTGGACTAGATCCCGGATGGAATTGAAGCGTCTCTTGATGTGCTTGGTTCTCTTGTGAAATCTGGATTCCTTCGCTAAGGCAATCGCTCCAATATTGTCACAAAAGATTTTCATTGGACCCGATGCACTAGGTATGACACCTAGATCGGATATGAACTCCTTCATCCAGACTCCTTCATTGGCTGCTTCCGAAGCAGCTATGTATTCCGCTTCACACGTAGCTCCCGCCATGACGCTTTGCTTTGAACTACACCAACTGACAGCTCCACCGTTTAATGTAAATACGTATCCGGTTTGTGATTTAGAATCGTCCAGATCAGTGTCAAAGCTTGCATCAACGTAACCATTTACGATGAGCTCTTTGTCACCTCCATATACGAGAAACATATCCTTAGTCCTTTTCAGGTACTTCAGGATGTTCTTGACCGCTGTCCAGTGATCCACTCCTAGATTACTTTGGTACCTCCCTGCTAAACTTATAGCAAGGCACACATCAGGTCTGGTACACAGCATTGCATACATGATAGAGCCTATGGCTGAAGCATAGGGAACATCTTTCATTTTCTCTCTATCTTCTATAGTGGTCGGGCTTTGAGTCTTACTCAACTTCACACCTTGCAATACAGGCAAGAACCCTTTCTTTGCTTGATCCATTTTGAACTTCTTCAAAACTTTGTCAAGGTATGTGCTTCGTGAAAGTCCAATTAATCGTTTTGATCTATCTCTATAGATCTTAATGCCCAATATGTAAGCAGCTTCACCGAGGTCTTTCATTGAAAAACTTTTATTCAAGTATCCCTTTATGCTATCCAGAAATTATATATCATTTCCAATCAATAATATGTCATCCACATATAATATTAGAAATGCTACAGAGCTCCCACTCACTTTCTTGTAAATACAAGCTTCTCCAAAAGTCTGTATAAACCCAAATGCTTTGATCACACTATCAAAGCGTTTATTCCAACTCCGAGAGGCTTGCACCAGTCCATAAATGGATCGCTGGAGCTTGCACACTTTGTTAGCTCCCTTTGGATCAATAAAACCTTCTGGTTGCATCATATACAACTCTTCCTCCAGAAATCCATTCAAGAATGCAGTTTTTACATCCATTTGCCAAATTTCATAATCATAAAATGCGGCAATTGCTAACATGATTTGGACAGACTTAAGCATCGCTACGGGTGAGAAGGTCTCATCGTAGTCAATCCCTTGAACTTGTCGAAAACCTTTTGCAACAAGTCGAGCTTTGTAGACAGTAACATTACCATCAGCGTCAGTCTTCTTCTTGAAGATCCATTTATTCTCAATTGCTTGCCGACCATCGGGCAAGTCAACCAAAGTCCATACTTTGTTCTCATACATGGATCCCATCTCAGATTTCATGGCTTCAAGCCATTTTGCGGAATCTGGGCTCACCATCGCTTTTTCATAGTTTGTAGGTTCATCATGATCTAGTAGCATGACTTCCAGAATAGGATTACCGTACCACTCTGGTGCGGATCTTACTCTGTTTGACCTACGAGGTTCTGTATTAACTTGATCTGAAGTTCTATGATCATCATCATCAACTTCCTCACTAGTTGGTTTTGACGTCACAAAAACCGGTTCCTGTGATGTATTATTTTCCAACAAGGGAGTAGGTACAGTTACCTAATCAAGTTCTACTTTCCTCCCACTCACTTCTTTCGAGAGGAACTCCTTCTCTAGAAAGGATCCATTCTTAGCAACGAATGTCTTGCCTTCGGATCTGTGACAGAAGGTGTACCCAACTGTCTCCTTTGGGTATCCTATGAAGACACATTTCTCCGATTTGGGTTCGAGCTTATCAGGTTGAAGCTTTTTCACATAAGCATCGCAGCCCCAAACTTTAAGAAACAACAACTTTGGTTTCTTGCCAAACCATAGTTCATAAGGTGTCATCTCAACGGATTTTGATGGTGCCCTATTTAATGTGAATGTGGCCGTCTCTAAAGCATAACCCCAAAACGATAGCGGTAAATCAGTAAGAGACATCATAGATCGCACCATATCAAGTAAAGTATGATTACGATGTTCGGACACACCATTACGCTGTGGTGTTCCGGGTGGCGTGAGTTGCGAAACTATTCCGCATTGTTTCAAGTGTAGACCAAACTCGTAACTCAAATATTCTCCTCCACGATCAGATCGTAGAAACTTTATTTCCTTGTTACGATGATTTTCAACTTCACTCTGAAATTCTTCGAACTTTTCAAATGTTTCAGACTTATGCTTCATTAAGTAGATATACTCATATCTGCTTAAATCATCAGTGAAGGTGAGAAAATAACGATATCCGCCACGAGCCTCAACATTCATTGGACCACATACATCTATATGTATGATTTCCAACAAATATGTTGCTCTCTCCATAGTACCGGAGAATGGCGTTTTGGTCATCTTGCCCATGAGGCACGGGTCGCAAGTACCAAGTGATTCATAATCAAGTGGTTCCAAAAGTCCATCAGTATGGAGTTTCTTCATGCGCTTTACACCGATATGACCTAAACGGCAGTGCCACAAATAAGTTGCACTATCATTATCAACTTTGCATCTTTTGGCTTCCACACTATGAATATGTGTATCACTACTATCGAGATTCATCAAAAATAGACCACTCTTCAAGGGTGCATGACCATAAAAGATATTACTCATATAAATAGAACAACCATTATTCTCTGATTTAAATGAATAACCGTCTCGCATCAAACAAGATCCAGATATAATGTTCATGCTTAACGCTGGCACCAAATAACAATTATTTAGGTCTAATACTAATCCCGAAGGTAGATGTAGAGGTAGTGTGCCGACCGCGATCACATCAACTTTGGAACCATTTCCCACGTGCATCGTCACCTCGTCCTTTGCTAGTGTTCGCTTAATCCGTAGTCCCTGTTTCGAGTTGCAAATATTAGCAACAGAACCAGTATCAAATACCCAGGTGCTACTGCAAGCTCTAGTAATGTACACATCAATAACATGTATATCACATATACCTTTGTTCACCTTGCCATCCTTCTTATCCGCCAAATACTTGGGGCATTTCCGCTTCCAGTGTCCAGTCTTCTTGCAATAGAAGCACTCAGTTTCAGGCTTAGGTCCAGACTTGGGTTTCTTCTCTTGAGCAGCAACTTGTTTGCTGTTCTTCTTGAAGTTCCCCTTCTTCTTTCCTTTGCCCTTTTTCTTGAAACTAGTGGTCTTGTTGACCATCAACACTTGATGCTCCTTCTTGATTTCTACCTCCGCAGCCTTTAGCATTGCGAAGAGCTCGAGAATCGTCTTATCCATCCCTTGCATATTATAGTTCATCACAAAGCTCTTGTAGCTTGGTGGAAGTGATTGGAGAATTCTGTCAATGACGCTATCATCCGGAAGAGTAACTCCCAGTTGAATCAAGTGATTACAATACCCAGACATCTTGAGTATGTGCTCACGGACAGAACTATTCTCCTCCATCTTGCAGCTATAGAACTTATTGGAGACTTCATATCTCTCAATCCGGGCATTCTTCTGGAATATTAACTTCAACTCCTGGAACATCTCATATGCTCCATGACGTTCAAAACGTCGTTGAAGTCCCGGTTCTAAGCCGTAAAGCATGGCACATTGAACTATCGAGTAGTCATCAGCTTTGCTCTGCCAGACGTTCTTAACGTCGTCAGTTGCATCAGCAGCAGGCCTGGCACCCAGTGGTGCTTCCAGGACGTAATTTTTCTGTGCAGCAATGAGGATAATCCTCAAGTTACGGACCCAGTCTGCGTAGTTGCTACCATCATCTTTCAACTTTGCTTTCTCAAGGAACGCATTAAAATTCAACGGAACAACAGCACGGGCCATCTATCTACAATCAACATAGACAAGCAAGATACTATCAGGTACTAAGTTCATGATAAATTTAAGTTCAATTAATCATATTACTTAAGAACTCCCACTTAGACAGACATCTCTCTAGTCATCTAAGTGATCACGTGATCCAAATCAACTAAACCATAACCGATCATCACGTGAGATGGAGTAGTTTTCAATGGTGAACATCTTATGTTGATCATATCTACTATATGATTCACGCTCGACCTTTCGGTCTCCGTGTTCCGAGGCCATATCTGCATATGCTAGGCTCGTCAAGTTTAACCTGAGTATTCTGCGTGTGCAAAACTGACTTGCACCCATTGTAGATGGACGTAGAGCTTATCACACCCGATCATCACGTGGTGTCTGGGCACGACGAACTTTGGCAACGGTGCATACTCAGGGAGAACACTTCTTGATAATTTTAGTGAGAGATCATCTTAAAATGCTACCGTCAATCAAAGCAAGATAAGATGCATAAAGGATAAACATCACATGCAATCAATATAAGTGATATGATATGGCCATCATCATCTTGTGCTTGTGATCTCCATCTCCAAAGCACCATCATGATCACCATCGTCACCGGCGCGACACCTTGATCTCCATCGTAGCATCGTTGTCGTTTACGCCAGCTATTGCTTCTACGACTATCGCTACCGCTTAGTGATAAAGTAAAGCAATTACAAGGCGTTTGCATTTCATACAATAAAGCGACAACCATATGGCTCTTGCCAGTTGCCGATAACTTCGGTTACAAAACATGATCATCTCATACAATAAAATATAGCATCACGTCTTGGCCATATCACATCACAACATGCCCTCCAAAAACAAGTTAGACGTCCTCTACTTTGTTGTTGCAAGTTTTACGTGGCTGCTACGGGCTTAAGCAAGAACCAATCTCACCTACGCATCAAAACCACAACGATAGTTTGTCAAGTTGATGTTGTTTTAACCTTCGCAAGGACCGGGCGTAGCCACACTCGGTTCAACTAAAGTTGGAGAAACTGACACCCGCTAGTCACCTGTGTGCAAAGCACGGCGGTAAAACCAGTCTCGCGTAAGCGTATGCGTAATGTCGGTCCGGGCCGCTTCATCCAACAATACCGCCGAACCAAAGTATGACATGCTGGTAAGCAGTATGACTTATATCGCCCACAACTCACTTGTGTTCTACTCGTGCATATAACCTCAAACCATAAAACCTGGCTCTGATACCACTGTTGGGGAACGTAGTAATTTCAAAAAAATTCCTACGCACACGCAAGATCATGGTGATGCATAGCAACAAGAGGGGAGAGTGTTGTCTACGTACCCTCGTAGAACGAAGCGAAAGCATTGGCACAACGTAGAGGAAGTAGTCGTACGTCTTCCCGGTTCGACCTATCCAAGCACCATTACTCCGGCACCTCCGAGTTCTTGACACACGTACAGCTCGATGACGCACCCCGGGCTCTGATCCAGCAGAGCTTCAGGGAGGAGTTCCGTCAGCACAACGGCGTGGTGACAATCTTGATGTTCTACCGTCGCAGGGCTTCGCCTAAGCACCGCTACAATATGACTGAGGCGTAATATCGTGGAGGGGGGCACCGCACACGGCTAAGGAACGATCACGAAGATCAACTTGTGTGTCTATGGGGTGCCCCCCTCCCCGTATATAAAGGGGGAGAGGAGGAGGGGGCCGGCCAAGGGGGAGGCGCGCCCTAGGAGGGGGAAACCTACTTCAAGTAGGTTTCCCCCTTCCCTTTCCTATTCCGAGAAGGAGGGGAAGGAAGGAGTGGGAGAGGGGGAAGACAAGGGGGCGCCCCCCCCCCCCTTCCTTGTCCTATTCGGACTCAAGGGGAGGGGGGGCGCCTCTTGCCCTGGCCGGCCCCTCTCTCTCTCCACTAGGGCCCATCAAGGCCCATTACTTCCCGGGGGGGTTCCGGTAACCCTCCGATACTCCGGTTTTTCTCCGAAAACACCCGGAACACTTCCGGTGTCCGAATATAGTCATCCAATATATCAATCTTTATGTCTCGACCATTTCGAGACTCCTCGTCATGACCGTGATCACATCCGGGACTTCGAACAACCTTCGGTACATCAAAATACATAAACTCATAAAGCAACTGTCATCGTAACTTTAAGCGTGCGGACCCTATGGTTCGAGAACAGTGTAGACATGACCGAGACACGTCTCCGGTCAATAACCAATAGCGGGACCTGGATGCCCATATTGGTTCCTACCTATTCTACGAAGATCTTTATCGGTCAGACCGCATAACAACATACGTTGTTCCCTTTGTCATCGGTATGTTACTTACCCGAGATTCGATCGTCGGTATCCAATACCTAGTTCAATCTCGTTACCGGCAAGTCTCTTTACTCGTTCCGTAATACATCATCTTGCAACTAACTCATTAGTTGTAATGCTTGCAAGGCTTAAGTGATGTGCATTACCGAGAGGGCCCAGAGATACCTCTCCGACATTCGGAGTGACAAATCCTAATCTCGAAATACGCCAAGCCAACAAGTACCTTCGGAGACACCTGTAGAGCACCTTTATAATCACCCAGTTACGTTGTGACGTTTGGTAGCACACAAAGTGTTCCTTCGGTAAACGGGAGTTGCATAATCTCATAGTCATAGGAACATGTATAAGTCATGAAGAAAGCAATAGCAACATACTAAATGATCGGGTGCTAAGCTAACGGAATGGGTCATGTCAATCAGATCATTCAACTAATGATGTGATCTTCTTAATCAAATAACAACTCTTTGTTCATGGTTAGGAAAGATAACCATCTTTGATTAACAATCTAGTCAAGTAGAGGCATACTAGTGACACTCTGTTTGCCTATATATTCACACATGTATTATGTTTCCGGTTAATACAATTCTAGCATGAATAATAAACATTTATCATGATATAAGGAAATAAATAATAACTTTATTATTGCCTCTAGGGCATATTTCCTTCATTCCATTCCGACTACCTCCACCCCTCGCGACGCTAAGGACGCCGAGGTGGGATCCCAGGAAGGGACCCATCAGGAGGAGGCTCCAGAGGCGCCACAAGGCAGCCTCCCGGACTTTGCGTCGGACTCCATGCCGGAACCCGCAGTGGTTCCGGAGTCCGGCAGGCGGCCCCTTCGTAAGAAGGGCAAGACCGTGACGGCGGCGGCCTCCATCCAACCGGAGGCGCCGGACAACTTGTTGGAAGCACTCGACGGCGCTTCCATCGAGGAAGAACACCGCACTATCATGAGTGCGGTGATTCAGAAGGTTCAGCTCGCCAAGAGCGGGCTGACCGAAGCCTGTAGTAGCCTTCTAACAGGCTTTGAGGTAAGAAGTTTAAAATATGTAATGTAGTACCGCATAGACAGTAGCCCCTAATGCTCGGTTTGGTGTTCGGAAAGAAAAACCGGTTTGAGGATCTAAAAAAGATATACGCAGGAGTGCTAAGAATTATGTCAATATGGGTTTGCAGGTTGCGCTGCTGACCTCTGCCGCACTGACTGCGGAGGTCGGTGCTTTGAAGCAGGACCTCGAGCGGTCCGAGCAAGAGCTCGGCCTTGCCAAGAAGCAGCTCGAGGACAAAGAAGGTGAGTAACACCACTTTTAAATTTGTACCTTACAGAAAAGGATTTTGGTTGCAATAGAAATAACAAGGATAACGTGGGTACTGCAGGGGCCACGAACAAGGTGGCAACCCTGAAGGAGGCCGTGTCTGCGGACGAACGCAATGCGGCCGCGGAACGGGCGGAGCGAGAGAAGCAGGAGGCGCGGGTGGCGGAGGTGCGGCAAGAGCTCCAGGCTCTCATGGAAAAGCATGAAAGTTTGGAGCGTGACTCGAAGACTCGAGAGTCTGAGCTTGCCTCGGCTCTTGAAAGTGGCAAAGCCGCTAAGGTCGAGGCCCATAAGGCCCTCCAGGAGATTGAGGCGGTGAAGAAAATAGCGGCGGGTAAGGCATTTTTCATGCAAAGCAAGCATGTGAATGTAAATTACGTGACACTTACCCGAATTCGGAGTTCTCCAGGGGCGTTTGCAGATCTGCCTCGCAGCGTGTCCAATGCCGCCGCATTCTACCGGGCCGAGGAGGGGAGCTCAATGGAGAAGGTCTTCTGGTCTCAGTACGCTGAGGCCGGACACCCGGTGCCCCCTAGCGACCAGCTAAAGCAGCTGGTCGAGCTCCACAAGGTAGCCGAGCAGGCCATGAAGGGCCTCATAGTCCCGCTGTGGCCTGGAGAGGCCATGCCTGGGAGCTACTTCGGCCTCATGCGGCGGCTGGTGGATGCGTGCCCCTGGGTGGAGGTCATCAAGCGCTCCTCCTGTATTGAAGGTGCCCGTCGGGCCCTTGCCCGCGCAAAGGTGCACTGGGGCAGGCTGGATGCTGAGAGGCTTATCACGGACGCGCCGCCGGCGGGCAGGGAGTATCGAACGCCCGAAATGTACTACAAGAGTGTCCTGAAGGGTGCCCGCAAGATTGCGGATGAGTGCCCTAGAGATGTAATTATTGAGTAAACTCGCAATGTGTTATCCTGTGCGCCGAAAACTTTGTTCATATGCGCTAAGCAACGCTTATTGATTTAAAATATTACCTTCTATGCGGCTGTTTATTAAATCTGAGAGATGGCAAGTCGTCGGCTTCAGCCCCCATGCCACGAGTGCTGGGGTGTTCGGGATAAACTTGAGCACCCTTGTTCCCATTTTTGGGTCCATCTAGGGAGGCGCTCAACACAGCGAACAAGGCAACTGAACTTATAATGCTTGAACACTCTCACTTAGCCATAGAATTCTATAATTTTAAATTTCAGCGAAGCCCCTAGTATTCGAAAGACCGAGTTCGGGGCGCTATCCACGCCTTGGCCGGACACTATCCGGTTCTTCGCTCGAAGCGGCATAAGTCTTTAGGGACTCGAAAGGACCTCTCGAACAGCAACCAGTCTCTCGCCTTATCATGACAGTCAGTTTTAGCTTTCTCCACTGAGGCGCTCGCCCGGCCCAACCGGGGCGCAATCGCAGTGGTTCTCCCAGTGCTACCTTAGCCGACAAAACGGAATGTAAGGTACCAAAACATGGGAGCCGGGCAAACCCAACTATTGACCCAAGACATGATTCGGAGCCGATGCATATAATGCTATAAGTTCGGGGTGCCGCACTTGTGAAAGTGTTCGGACTTGTCACACCATAATGCGGGGAACACAAGCCCCTGGTGTATTATGCCGTACCAAAATATACGGGTGCAAGATGTCATTAATGAACATATATGTAAAAAAAGGTAATGCAATTATAGGCAAAAAGTGATGCATTGTTTATTCAAAGAATTCTGCCATGAGTGCAGAATGATACAAATAGTGCGGTAAGCAAGGGATTGGACTATTTAAATATGTCCCCCTCCAGGGGTAGGCTGCGGACTGGTGTATTTAACAAATTTAATGCTCATAATGGAGACCACCTGAGTGTTCGTCGCAGCCTTTGTCCCTCCCTGGCTGTTGCATCGTGAGTTCGGCAGGTTCGCCGCCGGACAGGGCCTTTGGTGAACGGAGTCCTGTGTTATGAAAAGAAGAAAAATAAAAATAAAAATAAATAGGCGACACACTTGGGAGCCCCTGGTGTGGTTGAGCCGCACTCTGGGCATGTCGTGGTCGTGCCCCTCCCCCTATGCCCATGGTATCTCCAGAGCGTAATGATGTACGCGGAGAGCTGGTAGTGCAATCAGGCGAGGGCTGGGGTTGGGGCCGCATTGCTACGCGTGCTCGGAACATGCCAGGTGGTCTTGGTTGATGTTACTCCGGGCGCGTTTGGCCATGTCCGGTCGTTTAATGGCCGGACTCGAAAATTGCCTTAAAAGGCTGCTCTGTACCTCTGCCGCGAGAGCCGCTGTGTGTTCCTCCGTTCGGAGGGAGCGTTTAGTATTTCCGTTGATCGTGATGACTCCACGAGGACCTAGCATCTTGAGCTTAAGGTATGCATAATGCGGCACCGCGTTGAATTTTGCAAATGCGGTTCGTCCGAGCAGGGCGTGATAGCCACTGCGGAACGGGACTATGTCGAAGATTAACTCCTCGCTTCAGAAATTATCCGGGGATCCGAAGACCACTTCCAGTGTGACTGAGCCTGTACAATTGGCCTCAACACCTGGTATGACGCCTTTGAAGGTCGTCTTCGTAGGTTTAATCCTTGAGGGGTCTATGCCCATCTTGCGCACTGTATCCTAATAAAGCAGGTTCAGGCTGCTGCTGCCGTCCATCAGGACTCTGGTTAGGTGAAATCCATGGACGATTGGGTCTAAAAGCAATGCGGCAAATCCGCCATGGCGGATACTGGTCGGGTGGTATCTTCGATCGAAAGTGATCGGGCAAGAGGACCATGGATTGAACTTCGGGGCGACTGGCTCCATCGCATATACGTCCCTAAGTGCACGCTTCCGCTCCCTCTTGGGTATATGGGTTGCGTATATCATGTTTACCGTCCGCACTTGTGGGGGGAAACCCTTTTGTCCTCTATTGTTCGGCGGCCGGGTCTCTTCCTCGTCATCGCTGTGCAGCCCCTTGTCATTGTTTTCGGCAATTAACTTGCCTGCCTGCTTAAATACCCAACAATCTCTATTGGTGTGATTAGCTGGCTTTTCGGGGGTGCCATGTATCTGGCAAGAGCGGTCGAGTATTCGGTCCAAGTTGGACGGACCCAGAGTGGTTCTTTTGAATGGCTTCTTCCGCTGACCGGGTTTAGAGCCTCTGAATCCGGCATTCACTGTCGTGTCCTCATTGTTATCGCCGTTAACGCGGCGTTTGTTTTTGTTTCGACGCGACCTGCCATTCTGGTGTTTAGTATCTGGACTGCCAGCATTTTTGCTGAGGTTGTTGCTGCGAGCTAGCCAGCTGTCCTCTCCCGCATAGAAGCGGGTCGTGAGTGATGTGAGTGCTGCCATGGATTTTGGCTTTTCCTATCCTAGGTGCCGGGCCAGCCACTCGTCGTGGATGTTACGTTTGAAGGCTGCGAGGGCCTTTGCATCCGGACAGTCGACGATTTGATTTTTCTTTGTTAAGAACCGTGTCCAGAACTGTCTGGCCGATTTGTCTGGCTGCTGAATTATGTGGCTTAGGTCATCGGCGTCTGGTGGCCGCACATATGTGCCCTGGAAGTTGTCGAGGAATGCGGCTTCCAGGTCTTCCCAACACCCAATTGACTCTGCGGGCAAGCTGTTAAGCCAATGCCGAGCTGGTCCTTTAAGCTTGAGTGGGAGGTATTTGATGGCATGGAGATCGTCGCCGCGGGCCATATGGATATGAAGGAGATAATCCTCGATCCAAACCGCGGGGTCTGTTGTGTGTTCACGGGTTTAAACCCTTCAGGGATTTGATGATCCATTACTTCGTCTGTGAAGCATAGTGGGTGTGCGGCGCCTCTATATTGAGCAATATCACGACGTAGCTCAAGAGAGCGTTGTCTACTGTGTTCGGCCCGGCCGGAGTTGCTGTATCTAGCGCGACGGTATTCGTCGTGGGTCGTGGGGCGCCCACATGATCCATAGATAGATCTGGATTGTCTTGCCTTGTCCTCCAATATATCCCGCAAGTCCGGCGCGTTCCCCCGTGGCTTCGTACTTTTCGAGCGATGCTGGGGTACGGTCCTGGTGGAGGGCCTAGATGCCTCTCTGTTGCGGCCACGAGGTGGTCGGTCTGCCGTATTGTGCGCTGGTGATGAAGGTTTATATGCCTCCTCCTCTAATCGGGGGAGCAACTTTCGTTTTGGGTAGCTTTTGGAGGGGCATTCGAGTTCATACTCTTCGGCCGCGAGGACCTCGGTCCATCTGTCGGCCATCAGGTCTTGATCAGCTTGAAGTTGTTGCTGCTTTTTCTTTAGGCTATTTGCCGTGGCCATTAGCCTGCGTTTGAAACGCTCTTGTTCGACGGGATCCTCAGGCACGACGAATTCGTCGTCGTCGAGGCTTGCCTCGTCTCCGGAGGGAGGTATGTGATCATCATCCTCGACCTCTTCGTCTGCCGCTCTCTCGTGAGGGCTGGCTTCTGCATCCTCCTGCGTTGAATCCTGCTGGAGGGGGTTGTCTTCGGCACTTTCTGGGGTGTTATTATCTCCTGTGTCGGAATCTCCATTCTTGCTATGGCGGGATTTAGAGCGGCGCCGCTGACGTCGGCGCTTGGGCTATTTCTTTAAGGAATCTGCCTTTGCTGCTTCTTCGTCGTCCCCATCCTTTGGGGTGTCCACCATGTATATGTCGTATGACGAGGTGGTCTTCCAGTGCCCTGTAGGTGCTGGTTCTTGATCGTCTCCGGCGTCGTCGTCCATACCGCCGATGTCTTCGGAGTCGTAGTCTAGCATGTCGGTTAGATCGTCGACAGTGGCTACAAAGTGGGTGGTGGGTGGGCTTTGAATTTCTTCGTCATCCGCATCCCAACCATCCTGGCCGCAGTCCGGCCAAGGCTCTCCTGATAGCGAGAGATGCTTTAGCGAATTTAGGATGTCGCCAAAGGGTGAGTGCTGAAAGATGTCCGCGGCGGTGAACTCCATGATCGGCACCCAATCGGATTCGATTGGCAGGGGCGTAGGAGGCTCGGAGTCCGGCAGGGAATCCGGCACCTCGGAGTCACAAGCTTTATAAGGGACAAGGTCAGTGTTCGGCTCCATCGCCGTGGAAGTTGCATCTCCCGAGGCGGTGTCCAGCCACCTGTCCTCGATCTGCGTGGTCGGCTCCGGATTATGGGTCGGAGCGGATTCGTGTGCGGCCCCCAAGGTACTGTCCGGCGGCAGAGTTAGATCATGCCCATCGTGACAGTGCGGCACGCTCAGCTGTGGCTCAAATCCATCAAATATCAAGTCCCCGCGGATGTCAGCCATGAAGTTTAGGCTTCCAAATCTGACCTGATGGCTAGGGGCGTAGCTTTCGATCTGCTCCAGATGGCCAAGTGAATTGGCCCGCAGTGCGAAGCCGCCGAATACGAAGATCTGTCCGGGGAGAAAAGCCTCGCCCTGGACTGCGCTGTTGATTGGAGAAGCCATCAAGCCTATCGGTGACGACACAGAGGAACTCTCAATGAAAGCATCAATGTCGGTGTCAAAACCGGTGGATCTCGGGTAGGGGGTCCCGAACTATGCGTCTAGGCGGATGGTAATAGGAGGCAAGGGACACGATGTTTTTACCCAGGTTCGGGCCCTCTCGATGGAGGTAAAACCCTACTCCTGCTTGATTGATATTGATGATATGGGTAGTACAAGAGTGGATCTACCACGAGATCAAGGAGGCTAAACCCTAGAAGCTAGCCTATGGTATGATTGTTGTAATGGTTATGTTGTCCTACGGACTAAAACCCTCCGGTTTATATAGACACCGGAGAGGGCTAGGGTTACACAGAGTCGGTTACAATGGTAGGAGATCTACATATCCGTATCGCCAAGCTTGCCTTCCACGCCAAGGAAAGTCCCATACGGACACGGGACGAAGTCTTCAATCTTGTATCTTCATAGTCTTGGAGTCCGGCCTATGATGATCGTTCGTCTATCCGGACACCCCCTAGTCCAGGACTCCCTCAGTCTTCTTTCAATCTTGTTGGTTACTCCGATTCAGACTATCCCGGAGACAAGGTGAAAGTGCGTTATATCGACTAGAGGGGGGTGAATAGGCGATTTTTATGAATTCTTCACTGAGGAATTTGCTGGTGAGGAAATTCCTTAGCAAAGAACTACTTGCAGCGGAATAAGTACTCAGAAGTATGCATAACAGAATACAAGCATGGTCATCATGATGAAATGAAGACAAGCACAGAGTACAGAAAGCGTAATCACAGGATAACACAAGATGAAGACAAGCAGACTGAAGAAATTGAACTGAGGAAATTGAGAAAGTCTTCAGTCAAAGTCTTCAAGCACAGATATGAACAAACACTCAACACAGTAATGAGGAAATGAAAGGGTTGGGGAAATAGAACCAGTTAGTTGGTGAAGACAATGATTTGGTAAACCAGTTCCAACTGCTATCTCAGTTGTACGTCTGGTTGGAGCGGCTGAGTATTTAAACTCGAGGACACGCAGTCCCGGACACCCAGTCACTGAGCCGCAACTTAGGACACCCAGTCCTCACCGTATTCTCCTTGAACTAAGACCACGCAGGCCTCGTCCAATCACTCGTGGTAAGTCTTCAGGTGACTTCCAAACCTTCACAGACTTGGTCACTCGGTGATCCACAATTCCTCTTGGATGCTCTAGACCTTGACGCCTAACCGTCTGGAAGAAGCACAGTCTTCAAAGGTAACAAGCGTCAGATCCACGCAGGATCAATTTCTTCAGTGATTCTCAATCACTTTTGGTTTGTGGGGGTTTGGTTTTGGGATTTTCCTCACTTGATGATTTTCGCTCAAAGTCCTCGGAGGATGGGTTGCTCTCAAATGACAAGTGTCAAGTTCTCTCGGAGCAGCCAACCAGCTAGTGGTTGTAGGGGGCGGCTATTTATAGCCTAGGGAGCAGCCCGACATGATAAGACATAAATGCCCTTCAATGATATGACCGTTAGGTGGATAAGATATTTTGGGACAGCCGGCGCGCAGCACAGCAACGGTCGGAAATTTGACTCTCAAATTCCTCAGGGCTATCATGTTCCTCACTGTGTAGGCAATTCGCACTGGCGAATTCCTAACTCCTGAGTCAGAGCAAAGTCCTCAGTGACCAGAAGAACTGCGTCTCTGTCACTGAAGAAAATGACTGAACTGTATGAGATTTCCAATGGCTTCACTCGAAGGGATTGGTAGGTGTAGGATTTTGAGTTGAGCATCACATGGAAATTTTTCCTTAGTATTTCCTCGACCCCCTTTAACAGTACGGTGTTTCCTATGACTCAAGAAAGAGAAAATGAAACTACAAAACAAAAGTCTTCACGCTCCATGTTCCTCAAATGAATATCAAGTCTTCAAGGTCACACCAATTTCTTCACTTTCAAAGTCTTCAGAAAGTCTTCAGAATATCAAAGTCTTTAGTCGAAAAACTTCATTTTTAGGGGTCGACTTTCTCTGTGAATATCAAACTCCTCATAGACTTATAGACCTGTGTACACTCACAAACACATCAGTCCCTTAATACACCAAAATCACTAAGGGGCACTAGATGCACTTACACAAGGTTGATAGAAAGTCCACTTCGGGTACTTGTCAATTTCTTGGTAGATCTCTTGTGTCTTGGTCCTCCAAGAAACAAAACTCGGTATCCTTGTCCACCGCCGAAGCAGAGTACATTGCCGCTGGTTCATGTCGTGCTCAGTTACTTTGGATGACCCAAACTCTCAAGGATTATGGGATATATGTGAAACATGTTCCATTTCTTTGTGACAATGAAAGTGCTATCAAGATTGCTCACAATCCCATGCAACACTCTCGAACTAAGCATATCGAAGTTCGTCATCATTTCATTCGAGATCACATTGCCAAAGGGGACATTGATCTTAAGCATGTTCGCACCGATAAGCAATTGGCGGATATATTCGCTAAACCACTTGATGAGAAAGTGTTTTGCAGGTTGAGAGGTGAATTGAACATCATTGATGCCTCAAAGTTGGAGTAGGAACTCCATTTGGATACATGCAAGACATGAGCCTATGACTAATCCTTGATATTTCTCTCGTGATGATGATCATATATCTTGGATACATTTGCACCCTTGCATGTTATCTAACCCATGTAGGTACTTGGATGGATATAAATCTATGAGATTGCAACTCATGCACATCTTGAGCAATCTCTACATCACCAAGTCTCTACACAATGGTGGTTGAAGACAAGGAAGCACGAAACCCTTCAAACATATCCTTTGACAAATTCTATATTAAGTTTTATGATTATCATTTTGGATACACAAGTGCTCTTCCTTGCAAGACTAACCCATGTAGGAAGATGAACTCAAATTCCAAGTGGAGCTCCCAACTCTTGATGAGCTACATCAACCTTGAGCAACCCACACAAGTTCGACTACATGATCACGATCAACACCACCACCCAAGGTATGTTATTCCATCTTAGAGAAGCTTTACTCCAAGTCATGAGTCAAAGCAACTCAACAAGATATGAATACATCAAAATGCTTAAACAAAAAATGGTAACCCCATTTGAGCTTAAACGATGAGTATGACATATGATCAAGTGATCTCACTTGACTCCTAAGTCAAAATACTCTAACATAGGTGACATTGTCGCCGACCAATTCTAGATGAAGTTCTCTTGTGTTCTTTTCTGCGCTCTTGCATTTGTCTCATGCATATTCGTTTCCCCTTTCAAAAAAAACTTCATCTAGATTTCTTTTCTGTTTCTTTTTGTTCTGCATTCCCTGCATCCAATTCTTTGCAAATCTTTTAGTTAATTCCTTGCAAATCCTTGTGAGATCTTACTTGACTAGTGAGTTGAGGTGACAAGTGTTTTCTCTGTGATGAACTTGGTCACACTGGTCTGTTGTTTTCGGTCCAACCGAATTCTTTCGGTGCAACCGAAGCACACAACTCAGTGCCACCGATTTCACTGCAGGAAAGACAGCTTGCCACTTGTTCCTGCATTCTATTTGATCTAGCTCCACTCAATGATTCTTGTCCTCTACCGGCATCACATTCGACTTGCTACTTTGTTCTGTGACTCAAGGACCAAACCCATTTGTAACAAAAATCCAGAAGGACCCTTCTTGGAAATTGATGTCAAAGGGGGGGAGAGATCACACCAAAGCTTAATCATTTCTATAGGGGGGGGAGAATAATCAGGGGGAGAGAGTTCTTCTACAAGGAGACAGAAGTATCACTTCAAAAGACCCCAGATGCTTGGTGTTCAAGAGGAGAGAAGTCACATGTCTTTAAGAGGGGAAAGACATGTTCATATTTGATTGTTTGCATTAGCTCTGTTTCTTTTCTTTGCTCTATTTTTCTGTTCCCTATCATATTTACCTTTGGGGACATGTCTATATCTTGTGGGGTACTCAGTACTCACTCTCTACATGTCATCCTAGTCTTGGTACTCTTGTGGTTTCTTTCCTTTGCTCTGGCTAGTAGGTGTATATGTGTTATCTAACCTTGTTTACGCAGGTCCATTCCTTCCTAAGCCAACTCAAGACCACAAGGTAAGTATATGCATCACAGTCATGTGTATGAGGATTTCTTGTTGATGTACATACTGTTTGCAAGAAGGACTCATGAGCATGAAGGTACATTTCCTATATTCACATCATTTGCTCTGATGCATATAGCCAATATACATGTAACACATTGCTTACTCTGTCATGCTTATGCATTCACATGCTCCTATATTCCATATTTACATGATTGCATACATGTAGGGGAGCCTATGCATGTTACATGTCTTTCCAAAGCTTTACTCGTTATTCTCTATATCTTTATCTAAAGCTTTGATGTATGTTGTCATCAATTACCAAAAAGGGGGAGATTGAAAGCACAAGTGCTCCCTGGGTGATTTTGGTAATTAATGTCAACATATCTCTTGTTGGACTAATACTCTTACCTAGTATGTTTCAGAAAAGTTCAACAATGGAGTGGCATGGACTAGAGGATGTGGAACCCCTTCAAGATGCTAAGGACAAAGGATTGGCTCAAGCTCAAAGCACAAGACTCTACATTTTACTTTTAGTGATCCAAGATCTCATTGAGTCCATAGGAAAGCCAATACTATTAAGAGGGGGTGAGGTGTTGTTTAATGGCTTGCTTGCTCAAAGTGCTTAGTGATATGCTCCAAAGCCCTCAACCACTTTCTCGCATCCACATATGTCCCAAACCAAAAGTCAAACTCGGCCCCACCGAATCTTTCTATCCGGCGCCACTGAGTTATCTTGACATAGCCACTGCCAGAAACCCTAATCAAGTCGTTCTCACTGATGGGATCTCGGTCTCACCGAGATGGGCTTGCAAACTCTCTGTTGCCTATTGCAATAATTTTGGTCCCACCGAGGTATGCAATCGGTCCCACCGAGTTTGCCAGGCCAAGTCTCTGTTTCGCTTATTACCCAAATCGGTCCCATCGAGTTTGTGTAATCGGTCAAACCGAGTTGAGGCTTTACCCTAACCCTAGCACATCGGTCGTACTGAGTTGATCATATCGGTCCCACAGAAATGCCTAACGGTCACATTATGAACTAAATCGGTCTAACCGAGTTTCACGATTCGGTCCCACCGAGTTTGATAAATTGTGTGTAACGGTTAGATTTTGTGTGGAGCCTATATATACCCCTCCACCCACTCTTCATTCTTGGAGAGAGCCATCAGAACATGCCTACACTTCCAACATACATTTTCTGAGAGAGAACCACCTACACTTGTGTTGAGGTCAAGATATTCCATTCCAACCACATAAACCTTGATCTCTAGCCTTCCCCAAGTTGCTTTCCACTCAAATCTTCTTTCCACCAAATCCAAATCTTGTGAGAGAGAGTTGAGTGTTGGGGGGACTATCACTTGAAGCACAAGAGCAAGGAGTTCATCATCAACACACCATTTGTTACCTCTTGGAGAGTGGTGTCTCCTAGGTTGGCTAGGTGTCACTTGGGAGCCTCCGTCAAGATTGTGGAGTTGAACCAAGGAGTTTGTAAGGGCAAGGAGATCGCCTACTTCGTGAAGATCTACCCGAGTGAGGCAAGTCCTTCGTGGGCGACGGCCATGGTGGGATAGACAGGGTTGCTTCTTCATGAACCCTTCATGGGTGGAGTCCTCCGTGGACTCGCGCAACCGTTACCCTTCGTGGGTTGAAGTCTCCATCAACGTGGATGTACGATAGCACCACCTATCGGAACCACGGATAAAAAATCTCCGTGTCTCCAAATTGTGTTTACACACTCCAATCCCATCCCTTTACATTCTTGCAATTTGCATGCTTTACTTTCCGCTGCTCATATACTCTTGTCATGCTTGCTTGATATGTATTGTGAATGTTAAAACTTGTGCCAAAACTCCACTTCAACTTAAAGAGATTAAAAACTGCAACTTTTCTTACTTAGAGTCTATTCACCCCCCCCCCCCTCTAGACACCTCTTCTTGATCCTTTCAGTCGTGCATGTGGAGAGGAAGAGGCAGGTGAAATGCGAGCGCAGCGAGCGAGTGGGAGGAGTCGTTCCAAAATCCACCATGTAATAGAAACCACCCCATCACCCCACATCAATCACGCGCCATCCTGGCAATGAACGGTTGTCGTCAACTCACGGCAGCGTCAAGATTCGTGTGAGGGAACCAACGCTTCGGCTCACGTCGCACCAAGAGAGCCAGGAGTGAGCGTCAGCTATATAACATTTTCATAAATCTCATTGCTCTTGTAAACTGGAGTATATTTTTAAGGAAACGTTGTAACTACCAAATGAATATAAAATAAAACTTCATAAAAGCGAGTTGTTCTGCTTTGGTAGAGCCAAAGAGGAACAAGAGGCTTATAGGCAACTATTTGGATGTGAATTGGGGGCTTTACCTTTTACGTACCTAGGTATACCCATTCACCAACGTAAGCTAACAAACAGAGAGTGGAAGTGCATCGAGGATCGGTTTGAGAAGAAACTGAGTTGCTGGAAAGGAAAACTCATGTCATATGGAGGCCGATTGATTCTTATTAATTCGGTGCTCACGAGTATGCCTATGTATCTCTTATCTTTCTTTGAAGTCCCAGTTGGGGTTAGGAAAAGGATGGACTTCTGTCGATCCCGATTCTTCTGGCAGAGTGATGAACTTAAGAGAAAGTATCGACTCGTCAAATGGACATCATCTGTCGACCAAAGGACCAGGGGGCCTTGATATTGAGAATCTTGAAGTCAAGAACAAATGTCTTCTCAGTAAGTGGCTGTATAAGTTATCAGTTGAGACTGAGGCAACGTGGCACAGATTCTCCGTAGTAAGTATATGCAGGCCAAGACTTTGTCCTAGGTGACAGTGAGACCAACTGACTCGCCGTTTTGGAAGGGGCTTATGAGAGTCAAAGCTGCCTTCTTTAATAGAACAAAGTTTATTGTCGGTAATGGCAACACCACTCGCTTCTGGGAGGATACGTGGCTTGGTGAAACGCCGTTGGCGCTCCAGTATCCGTCCCTGTATCGTATTGTTCAGCGTCATGATGCTCTTGTTGCAACGATTATGCAGTCCATTCCCCTTAATATTCAGTTTTGGAGGGTGCTTGTTGGCGACCAGTGGGAAGCATGGCTTCATTTGGTGAGTAGACTGATGGAGGTTCAGCTAGCTCATCAGCCCAATCAGTTGTGTTGGAAGCTTACTAGGTCTGAAGAGTTCACAGTCAAGTCGATGTATATCGATGTCATTAACTCTAGTGTTATTCCTAGTTCCAAACATGTTTGGAAAGTCAAAGTTCCTTTGAAGATTAAAGTGTTTATGTGGTTTATGCATAAACAAGTCATTTTAACAAAGGATAATTTGGTTAAGCGCAACTGGATAGGATCTACTAGGTGTAGTTTTTGTGATCGGGACGAGACTATAAAGCACCTCTTCTTTGATTGCCCGTTGGCGAGAGTTTTGTGGCGCACCGTGCAAATTGCCTTTAACATTACTCCTCCGAATTCGGTCAGTACGTTATTTGGAACGTGGCTTGTTGGGATAGAGTCTGAAACAGCTAGACACATTCGTGTAGGAGTATGCGCGTTGTTATGGGCAATTTGGAACTGCAGAAATGATTTGGCTTTTAACAGAACAACAACTATTCATTTCTTTCAGGTTTTGTTTCGAGCTACTGCGCTGATTCGTATGTGGTCCTTACTCACTCCGACGGAGGCCAGGGAGCGTTTGGTTACTGGATCTGTCCGGTGGAAGATGGTAGCGCGGGATATCTTCAACCGGTTTGGATGACGGTTATGTAATAGGATAGACGATTAGTTTACCTATCTTTTGTTATGCCAGCCGGTTGTGGCTTTTGGGCCTTTTGTTTTTGGCGTTGTGGCTCTGTGTGAGCTTGCCGTTTTTTATTTGTTTCCAGACTATAAGACCTTGTTGAACCATTTTTTATCTATAAATGTGACCGTATGCATCGTTCTGATGCAGAGGCCGGGAGTCCCCTTTTCAAAAAATATATATAATAAAACCTATCAAGTACGGTTGTCTCGTTCCGTGGTGCGCAGCGGCTATGTTATCCCTACGGAGCCTGGCCCGTGTAGTAGGATATTTTAGGTGTTCTTCCTTTGTCACGAAAGAGCACTGACGTTGAGTTGCACGTAAAAAAAATTCAGTCCACGAATGCTGACGCTCCACGATGGCAACACTGCCGTGGATTCCTCACCATCATCCTCTATCATCGCAGCAGTCGTCGTCGCCGAGAGATACCGTGACGTTGACGCTCGACTCGACCGAGCACACCGGCGGCCGGCTACGTGTACCCTCCAGACGCCGTCCGCCGGCAACGGCAAGCCCCTATGAAAAGCAAGCTCGAGCCGCACCTCCCATGCATGATTCTGTTGCGCCGCCACACTGACAGAATACCGTACGAATACGTTACAGAATCCTCCGAGCTCTGAACTCCGGGTGGTGCTCGCCGGATGACGTTCTGGTAGTGTCCAAGACGGATCGCTTTCTGCTGCCGTTGTCACCATTTCTGACGTGCATCACCGGACCAATCACGCGCTGATCCGTCCCAGCAAAATATCGTCTTGGCCGGGGCGGAGAGTACTGCCCCGCCATTTTTGTCCCTCTTCCGCCACTCTGCTGGCCAATCAGCTCAGCTTCCCCGAGCTCAATCATTGGCCGCGTCGTCACCCCTGGCGTCATCGTGTTGGAAAAAGCCCCCGGTACTCGGATGAGTCAGCCATTCATCAGAATTAGATTCGCCCGACAAAACACAAGAATACATGACAGTACACTCCTCCACACGTAGCCATTCACTTTGCTGATGTTTCATACTCTCGGGATTTTCCATGTTAATTTGGTGTTCACGGAAAGTTATAAAGATTAGGAGTACCTAACCAACACATGTGTTACCCGCAAAATATATATATTGAAAGTTTATAAAGACTTCCAGTTATATTGAAAGTTCAAAAGTAGTACTCCTACAGAGCACTGCAGAAGTAATAAAAATTACAGCAAGGTTCTCAGACCACATATCAACCACGGATCTCGCCGGAGCGAGTTGGAGGCGCGCCGTTGCCATTGTCGTTGCCGCTCCATAACCGGAGCCAGCATCCTTGTAAAGACGACCATGGCGACCGAAAAGTCTCCAATCTTCAGCATGAAAAGACCAGCACCCCAGGGGAACCACCATCGCCGAAGAACTTCGCCATAACCCAAAGATCCAACCCCACGAACATAACAACACCCAACCCCTACGCCTCCGATGGGGAGCTCGTCAGCGTAGCGACAAAGAGGGAGAGGACGATACTCACATGGCAAGGTCGACGCGCCACCTCGCCGCCCCGCCTGAGGAGCAAAAACTCGCGAGGAGCAAAATCTCCCCTCACACCGGCGCAACGACAGATGGAGAAGGGAGCCAAACCACTGGCCAATCCATAGATCGGCGCATGAAACACGCCTCCACGTGCCAGCACCACCAGCGCCGGCAAGGGAAGGGAAGAACGGCGGACTTAACATTCCAGAACGGCGACGAACTCCTCACCAAATCAACGCCGCCGGGACATACTCCTACCCTATCTACACACCGGGAGCGGCGTAACGGGATCCCCACCTCCTCCCGCCGCCGGAGCAAACGGAGGAGGCAGGGATCCGCGCCCTCGCCGGCTGGATTAGGGGAACTATGCGGTTGCCCCCTAGGATTTGCTATCCTTTGTCTGCCGCTTTGACAGTTAGTGCGGGGAGAGAAACCCTAGTGCATCGGCTCCAACTAGTAGTTTAGATTAGAATTTTTGTAGTCCTCACATGGGTGACGCTCGGGTGAATGGCATCGCTTCATCTTTGAGCTGGTCTTCTGAGCTTCGATATTTCTCGACTTTGTCCGTCGAGACAAAGCTCAGACGTAGATCCAGCAGTTGCGGGAGATCTTGTGCCAAACGCTTTAGATCGAATCAAGAGTTCAACAACGTCGACAGTGGGACACGTGTATGAATAGTTCTTGACTATCATCGATAAAGTTAGACCGGCTCCAGTAGAAGAGCAGTAACAAAGTGGTATGGGTCTGGATGTAATTTTTATTATGTTAAGTATTTTGTATTACCGTAAATTTTTATAATATATTGGTCCTATTAAAATAAACATGCACATGTGTTATCGCGCTGGATATTTGGCCTTGAAGATTCAGACAAAGAATAATCCTCACTAGAGTAGGAGTAGATTATACATACTGCAGATCACAAATATCCCCAGCGTACAGCATTTCGAGAGTCTCAAACAAGTGGTCAAGCGTGCCCCGGTACGCTTCCCGATATAAAACCCCCGGCACCGGGACGCGAGCTCCCTACTGCCTGTCCCGCCCGCCTACCCAACCCAGTAAACTACTGCCACCCATCCGCCGGCGAAATGGCCCACGCCCGCATCCTCCTCCTGGCGCTCGCCGTCCTGGCCACGGCCGCCGTGGCCGTCGCCTCCTCCTCCTTCGCCGACTCCAACCCGATCCGGCCCGTCACCGAGCGTGCCGCCTCGACGCTCGAGTCCACCGTCCTCGCCGCGCTCGGGCGCACCCGCCACGCCCTCCGCTTCGCGCGCTTCGCCGTCAGGTCCGTGCTGCATACCCCCACCCCCCCGCCCGCCCGTTGACTCTCCGTCTGCTCGGCCGCCGCCGTCCCCCCTGACAGCTGACATCCCGGTCGGTACATTCGATCCGTTTTCGCAGGTACGGCAAGAGCTACGAGAGCGCGGCGGAGGTGCGGAGGCGGTTCCGGATCTTCTCCGAGAGCCTCGAGGAGGTGCGCTCCACCAACCGGAAGGGCCTCTCCTACCGCCTCGGCATCAACCGTACGATCCCCGACCATCCTCTAATCCCCACCGTCCCCTTCCGGCCCCGCCGGGTCCTCAAAACGCTCGTCGCTTTTGCTGTCGTCCCGCAGGATTCTCGGACATGAGCTGGGAGGAGTTCCAGGCGACCCGGCTCGGCGCGGCGCAGACCTGCTCGGCGACGCTCGCCGGCAACCACCTGATGCGGGACGCCGCCGCGCTCCCGGAGACCGTAAGTTCTACGTTTACTGTTTACCTACTCAACACAGAAATGAGAAATCCCATCAAGGCATCAAGTATCAACTCTTGCTAGCTTGTAGCTGCGTACCCTGTATTGTAACGTCAGTAACGGTTGCTGAGACGAGCAGGGCCCCGTGGTTTAGAAAGTTTCAGATATCATACTCTGTTCGAAAATCAGGGGGGGGGGGGGGGGGGGGATCCACCTTATCTAATTTGCGTTTCAACTTTCAAACCAGCTGCTGTCGAGCTTTCTGCTTTGCCTGAATTGCTGCAGAATTTTACTGGGCGCTGTATTTTCTCAGCAGGGCCAACGTGTGCTAATTATTGTCCTCGGGACTTTTATGTCCCCCCGACAAGGAAGGCCGTGTTAGCTGTTCCTTCCACGGTCCCAGCACATGATGTAGTTAAAAGTTTACTACTTTTATGTACAAAATCAGCCAATGAACCTTCTTGCTGATCGCCTGTTTGTAACGATTGCCGCACAATATTTCTTTCCATTTATAAGTAGTAGTATGGTTGTGCTAAGACTGTGTAGCATAGACTATATCATGTTGTAGCCGTTGACGCTTAATTTGCAAGTATTGTGTCGCTTGATCCAGCAAGCAGAGTTGGTGTACGTACCAATCGACTCCATTAATGTGTGGAGTAAGTGATGTTTGTCATTGCTGCAGAAAGACTGGAGGGAGGATGGGATCGTTAGCCCCGTAAAAGACCAGTCCCATTGCGGCTCCTGCTGGACGTTCAGGTAACTACTGAATTTCTGCAGTGGTGATTTTTTTTTTTTACTTTCTTCGCGTGTGCCGCTGTATATATCAGTGGTATATCTTTATCATCAATAACCAATGTGCCCAATACTGAAGCGTGCCCAAATCTGGTGTTTTTCAACTTAACATTCAAACTATATGATATCGGACAGGAAGTAGAATGGTCGATCTGATCCAGTTAACTGTCTGAGCCACAGACCAAAGAGACTTTAATTCAATCATCGCCCTGAATGTAATACTATGTGTGGATGCGCCTTCTAATAAAGTAGTAATATTAAAAACTACATCTAGTGGCCCAGGATGGGGACCGACAGATCGATCCGTTGCCCAAGTTGAAAATTGCTGGCTCTCGAGAGCAGTAGTTGAGTATACTTGAGATCTTTTTCATCAGACACAATCACCTATTATTTGGAAGTGTTAAACAATGGATTAAAATACTGCACGTGTGACACACTACTAAATAAATAATAGCCGAGTAGCTGATATGATTGTGTATATACTCCCAAACTATTGATTTCAGATCTCTTTCACTTGGTGTTTGGTGACCGGTAGCTATCTTGTGGGGCTTGTCCTGCCTCCTGTTCATTAATTCCACATCTAAATAGAAGTAATATATCTTTCAAATATGGTAATCCAGAATGCAATTCCATATGCTCTCAAGTTATAGTGCCAAATGAAGCTAGTAACGTATGCACCAGTGGAGGAACTTTAATTGCAGCAAAAGGATGTGAACTGCGCCCAATTATAAGTAATAACCCCCCCCCCCCCCCCCCCCACCACCGCGCGCGCAAAAAGAATCAATAATTTGGTCAACTGGCATACAGACAAGTATAGAACACAATCTTCAATAAGATTGCTTACCCAAGTCATATGAACACTTCGTGATCACGATAAAATGCAGTACTAATTTGATTAGTTCACTTTCACTGAAAAGTAACAGGAAGTTAAATTTGTTGATTAACAGGTTATCTGAATTTGTGGGATTGGGTGTGATTTAAGCATTTTAATAAACTTACCGTGTGACTTCTTATTCATTTTCTATACAACAGTACTATTGTTAGCATCTATTGAGTAATTCTGAATGAAGTAGCCTAGCTACAAGTAAAATGACAGATATCGATATTACACTAATTATTCTGAAGTATTCTTATTTAGGCTCTATATTGTGATTTTTTTTTGCTCCCTGGCATATTTCAAGCATTGCAGTGTTTTATGTATTATCAATTGAGAAGATAGCTCATTTAGTAGAATCTTTCCTGAAAAGGAAAAGAAAGAAGAAAAGGGCTGTTCAACAAACAAACCAATTGAATTCCTATACTTATTCTTGCAGCACTACTGGCGCACTTGAGGCAGCATATACTCAGGCCACTGGAAAGAACATCTCTCTTTCTGAGCAACAGCTGGTTGACTGTGCCGGTGGATTCAATAATTTCGGGTGCAGTGGAGGCCTTCCATCCCAGGCATTTGAGTACATCAAATACAATGGAGGGATCGACACCGAGGAGTCCTACCCTTACAAGGGTGTCAATGGCGTCTGCCATTACAAGGCTGAAAATGCCGTAGTTCAGGTTTTGGACTCAGTTAACATCACACTGGTAAGGAAGAGGAACCTCGCTCTAATTTCAGTTGATGTTAATAATTTATAATCAAGTAACCTAAGCTTTAATTCATGCTGATCTTTTTGTTGCTGGTAAGAATGCTGAGGACGAACTGAAAAACGCGGTCGGGTTGGTTCGCCCAGTGAGTGTTGCCTTTGAGGTGATCGACGGTTTCAGGCAGTACAAGAGCGGAGTTTACACTAGCGACCATTGTGGTACTACACCTGATGTGAGTACTACTAAACCGTAGGCCATCAAAAGATGATTTTATTATGAGCTATTTATGTTCAGTCTTCAGTTAATGTGCTTCCTGTCTCTTGTATCACTACACTCTTCTACTGCTTTGTTCTGAAAATGCAAGTTGTGCTCAAATTGCTAGGACGTGAACCACGCCGTCTTGGCGGTCGGGTACGGTGTGGAGAACGGCGTCCCGTATTGGCTCATCAAGAACTCGTGGGGCGCCGACTGGGGTGACAATGGTTACTTCAAGATGGAAATGGGCAAGAACATGTGTGGTGAGTATCCCTCTGTCTCTGTGTGCACTTCCATCTTGCTTTTGCTCTTCAGGGCATAGCCGCATAGCGAACTCATGATGCGATACTGACTCAACTTGTTGTAAATGATGCAGCTGTTGCTACCTGCGCCTCCTACCCCATCGTGGCGGCATGAAGCGCCAAATCTGTGAGTCCAGCCTCGATTCGCTAGACATGAATAACGTGTTTTCAGCCTGAACAAGAACATGAAGATTGGGGTATACAGGAACTGAAACTTTGCTGTGAATATAAAACCACAAGAACTACGGTTGCAGTGAGCCCCGTGCGTGTACTCTTCCTCTGTATGGTTGTATGGCTATATATGTAGGTGATCCAGCAATTTATTGGGGTTTCGCATGTATGTATACGACATTTTATTTCCAGGACAAATAAAATGGCCCATTCATAGTTCACCTAGGCATCATCTTACTGTCGATATCAGCAGGAAATTGGGCACCACGCATGCATCCTGCTGTATCTTTAGGTTCCGTTTACACGATTTCGAAATCAAAGAAATAGAAAAGGTAAAGGATTAGGATTAGGATGCCCTATCCACTTCAGTCCTTGGGAATTTTCCACGAGGCCTCACCTAATGGCAAGAATCGTTAGAAATTAGTCTAATATGGACCCAATTCTGAGAAATCTAGTACCTCCAATCCTATGAAACAAACGTCATGCATAGGAAAAAAAAACAAGGGTAAGAATCCCATAAGCCCACGGAACGATAGGTGGTTCCATTCGCTCACGCGCGACTCACTCTTCTTTTCTTCTTCCATGAAGCGTGAGTCTCTTCTTGATCCTGAACCAACGATGGTCTCATCGCATGCTTGAGACATCTCCATGCGGCTTCTCCCCCCTTCGCTTAGGTGGGAGCTCGTTGTGCTTGCCATCGTAGATGAGCTCGTGTTGGAGTTCCAAATGAAAATTATCCATTTACCTCGGTTGTTTGTGATGTGATGTAAGTCAAATCGAGATTTCCCTCGTTGCATCGTGTTTCAGCATGCTACAAGATTGTATGATGTTTGTTGTGTATCCACGAGTGACATGTTGCAAATATTTTGAATGTATGCTTCAAGGTGATTTTCTTATATTGCAGACGTTTTTTTGTCATGCTGTTTTTCTTTACATATGTTGCAACGGGCATTATAACACATTTGTAACGTTTTGCTGCAACAAGTCGGATTTGTAAGATATGGGGCATGTTTGGATGATAGCACACTTTTCACGTTTACCGGGAGTCTGGCTCGGTGAACCTTGTTTCAAAGTACGTAGTCTTTGGGTCACGTTCTACATCATTTTTGGTTGCCTGCAAAATCTTCGCCCACATCCTCCCTCGTAGTGTAAATTGCACTACAAAGAGTCTGCATTTGAGGAAACGGCCGATTCAGACACTCCCCTAGAGCCTGATTGTCCTCAGAGCCTAACTGAGGGGTGCTTTGAACTTCCTGTCGTGCAGGCCCATGCAAGTGTGCGGGTAAGCTAACAACCAAATCATGGCCCACTAGAACATGTATGAGCCGTGTGCAGGCAACCAAAGAGGCCCACGAAGAAATATTCGTTGCGTGGGCACGTTTAAAATGTTGTGATAAATTTGTCGAATTTTGGACAATAGTAAGGGAATGTTGTAAACGATGTTGCATGCAAAAGTTTGATGTCGCGATAATAGTAGGCCACAGATTTGGCACTTAAAATGTCTCTAATGGCGAGGCGGCTAGGGTTTTTTTTGCGTTTCCAGCGGGCCGACGCTTGGCGCTGTCCATACTATTTGCATGTGTAGCATCTGAAGTTGAGTACAGTTCACCATGTTTCCTGAGAAAGATAGCAAGAAAGGGGCGGTGTGTGTGTGTTTGCGATTGCAATGTAAAAATTGTGAACACGACTCTAATTTGCAAACCAGAAGGAACACACATAAAGTGTTTATTTTATGTGTGCTGATTTTTTTACGTATCGAGGGGATCAATCAATACCGTTTCGTTCCCGGGAAAGTAGGATCGCACGGCCGATCAAAGGAGGCGACAAGGCCGGTTCCCTTGCGCGCCGCCGGTGGCACCGCCGGTTCCCTCTCTCTCCGTCGGCCGCTCCGGCGGCGGGAGGGAGGGGAACCTCGGGTCTGTCCGCTAGGTGTGTGTGTGGTAGGGTTAGGGGTGAGGGTGACGCTGCCGAGGCCGTTGCGGTCGTGTTGAGGTCGCGTCTCTCCACTGAACAGGCGCAACGAGTGACCAAATTTAACCACGCGGTGGTTTTGCGACTCTTGGTCTCTCGACTACTGTTCCCATTTCTTTCCTACGCGGGGAGGAGGAGGAGGCGCCCTCTCGCGCGAACCAACGCGACGTTTTCACCGCGGCGGCCCCGCCAGTTTCTTTCTACTTCTACTTCTAGTACCAAACGTCCAAACAACAGCCGGCTTCCCCCACTATATATACGCGCCACTCACCCGCTGCGGCCCCGCCCGTCCCTGTCTCGATCGCCCCCTGCTGTCGTCAGGCCGCTCCTCCCCCTTCATCGCCTCCACTCAAGCCAACGGTCTGATTCGCCACCGCCGGTGAGTTCCCGCACATCATTCTCCTCTCCGGCTGTCTGTTCTTCTCTTCTCCGAGTGAAATGGCGCCGGGTTTCTTCCCAATTTTGGTTTTGCGACTGAGTTTCTTTCTAATTTGCTCTGCTTCTTCACCGGTGCATGGGTGTGGATGCGATGTGATTCATGACCCAGCCATAGACCGTGGTGTTTTGTTTAGATGAACTAGTTGGATCGTAGTGTTCCATGCATACAAAAGCTTCATTTTCTGTAGGGTAGTGTTGGAACAAATCCAGCGTTCATGTCAGTCGGTGCTCAGTACTCAACGCAGTGCCGCGTCCGTCCCACGTAGGAGAAAGGGGATTGCTTCGCTCTGACATGGCTGGCCCTTCTCTGAATCTTGTGGCGTAAGGCAGTGCCACCGACCTACAATGGCGCCGACTTAACACTAGTTAGTTGGGATCCAACTGGTGGTTACTGTAATTAACAGAGCTTCCTTGCCGGGAACGGAACATGGCATGGCAAGAGATCTCTGAACTCTCTTCTCTTTTGGCATTTCCGTCAACATCCCAGTAGCGCCCAGGGTTAATTAATTAACCACAGGAAATTCCAAAAGAACACGACGAAACCGCCATTGCTCCCGTGAGATCATGTCCAGTTCAGTGCATGAGTAATGCGAGCGTGCGCTGTCCGGGTCCCTTTCATCCGTGGTGCCAAAAGTCCCAAACCGACTTACTATTTTTTTCCTTGTAAATCTCCGATCGGATCTGACCTCTGCCTTGCCGGCGAAGAAACGCGGGGCACTATATTTATCAGGCGCCCCGTTCACACGGCAGGGCACACGTCTGCGACAGCCCATTGCTCTCTTGTTCTTCTTCTCCGCTGGGGAAAAGATCGTTTCGAACTTTCGATACATCCCCTTTCTTGCAGCGGGAAATTTGCATGATTACGTTAGGCTGGAACTGACCGAATTGGATTCTGATACTAGTTGAGTTTTACAGTGCGTGATCGAGTAATTGGAATCAGGAACTTGGGATTTCGATCTGGCCTCTTTAATTTGGTAATTAATCAAGAATTTTCAGGGTTTAATATGAATTATGATACGAGCATGACAACAATCTGCATCCAGTGAATACGTTTTAATTCTTGCTTTCTTGACCATCCTTGTCCTTGGCAGGGAAGATTTGCACTGCAATTGACCTCTGATTCAACTCTACCCAGGCAAGATCACTCTTTTTTTTCCGGTGCCTAATTGACCGGCCAGCGCCATGAGGAAGAATGCATCGTTTGTCCTGTTGATTTTGGCCTGCTTGTGGCTGTGCCCTCGGCGGGGCAGCGGGCTCTCATGGAACATTTTCTCGTCTCCGTCGTCCTCGGCGGCCGGTAACAGGGCGCCGATGATGGAGCTCGACGGCGCGGTGGCCGACTTCTCCATGGACGTCACCAACAACCCGCGAGGGGTGAAGCTGCTGGAGAACGCGCGGAACAAGCTCGCGGGGCCCAAGAACTGCTGGCAGGAGGCGTACCGGAACCTCTTCGCCAGCTGCGGCGAGATCATGGCCGACAAGGAGCGGCAGGCCCGCCTGGCGTGGCACCTCAGCAGCTGCTACCAGGAGGACTCGGGCCGCCCGGCCTTCCCGTCCTGCGGCGGCGGCTCCAGGATGGTGCACTGCCGCAAGAAGCTGGGCGACTCCGAGAGCAAGGTGTTCCTCGAGTTCTTCCTGGAGACCAACACGCTGTGCCACCAGCTGCAGGCGGAGGCCTTCAAGCACAGCACGGAGCGGCTGGTGAACGACCTCACGCGCTCCTCCAAGTCGGCGGAGGAGAAGCTGGAGGTGATCGAGGCGCGGTCGGAGGAGATCATCAAGGAGTCCGGCAAGGTGCGGGACGCGCTGTCGTCCATCGAGGCGCAGGCGGACCGCCTCGCGGAGACGTCCAAGGGCGTGGGCGCGCAGATCGACGACGTGCTGGCGCACTCCAGGACCATCTCCGATCAGTCCAAGGAGATCGCCGCCTCTCAGGCGGAGCTCAAGGAAGGGCAGGCCGAGATGAGGAAGAAGATCGAGGCCGGCATGGAGCGCATCCAGGAATCGTACGACCAGCTGGGGGACGGGATGGGGAAGCTCACCGAGGAGGCCGTGGGCATTCAGAAGGAGATTGCAACTGTCGGCGACCTGATGTCTTCCAAGATGCTGGTTCTGCAGGGCACCGCGGATGAGATTGGGAGCGTGGCGGGCAAATCGTTAGAGAATCAGATGCAGCTCCTGGATGGGCAGAACAAGGCCATGGATGGATTGACTAGCCTCCACACCTTTCAGTCACAGGCTCTCGAGGAAAGCAGGTAATGCATTTTATCGCATCAAACATAACTGAATTTTTCCAACTTTCTTGTAATGTGTGTGTGGACTGTGGACTGAAAGAGATGCTGATTTTTATCTGAAACTTCAGGGAAACATTGGAGAAACTTGCACTGTTTGGGCAGCGTCAGCAGGAAGAGTTGCTGTCCAAGCAGGAGCAGATCCGGCAGGCTCATGATCATCTCATTTTGAATTCACACTCCATACTGGCAGCTCAGGTACTTGCTTATTATTTCTCAAATAATATTAGTTCCATAACGTGATACAAAAGGCTTCAAGACTGCTTCTAACTCGCACTTGTAAGCTAACTGAACTGAACTTGTTTGGGTCTGCAGGAAGAGTTCAGAGCGAAGCAGGCCAACATTTTCGCGGCGCTAGACAAGCTCTACATCCTCCACAACGCCATCCTAGCTGAGTCCCGCTTCATCAAGGCCTTCTTCTTCTATTGCTGCATCGTCTTCCTCATCTACATGCTCACCAGCGCCAAGCAGACGTTCAGCATCAGAGGCCAACTCTACTTCGGTAAGTGCATTGTTTTTCTTCGGTTTTCTTCATATCTGAACTAGTTGCTGCAACCCGTTGCATCTATGTCACTGCATCTTGTTTGATTTTCTAACGTCTTTTTGGGCAGGTTTGTGCATCACGCTCCTGCTAGAGATGGGTCTGATCAAGTTCGCAGCCGGCAACTTCGACAACCAGTTCTGGGTCCTGTCCAAGGTGTTCTTGGTCAGATTGTTGTTCCTGGCTGCCGCCACTATTCAGATATTGCATTCCATATTCACGTTCAGGTGAGTAACCACGAACTCTTAGATTGAGGTTGCGCACTTACAAAAAGATGGTTGAACTTAATTAACTTTGTTGAAACATTGTATTTCAGGGACTACGAAGTGCTGAACCACCGGCTGCTCCAGACGCTGGTGGAGAAGGTCCGGACACTGGAGGAGAATGCAGGCGACAGGATGCTCTCGTACGGCTCGGAGAGCGACGAGAGCCTGAGGAATTACTCGTGGGTCTTCGACGAGCTGACGGATGAGGTGGACAGCACAGCCGACCCTAGCTACGCCTTGCCGGAGCAAACTCGCCGGAGGTACGGCGCCCTGCCGGAAGAGGTCGCCGAGAACTCCATCACAACGTCGGGTAGCCGGAGGTACAACCTGCGGCAGCGGAGCAAGCAGTGATGGGGACCAACGCTTTTGCTCCTCGTGGAAATACGGGGTTTGTGATTTTATATACGAGAGAAGAGGGTTTGCGGCAGTTCTTAGCTTGGGTGTGTGATGCTGTGATCTAATACCAGTACGTCGTTTGTATTTGGCCCGTATGAGTTTGGTTTTTGCCAGTCAATCTGAAATGATAGGATATGTATAAGGATGTTGACTATATGTTTATAGCAAATTTAACTTAATTTTAATGAAAACTACGACTGTTGAATAACTCTTTACTGTAAATCATTCAAACGATTTTCGTTCCGCATTTTTCTTCACTGTCATTTTTGCAGTAGTGTATTTTTTTCAGCCAGTCTTTCTTTTTGACGGTATTTTTTCAGTCAGTCTAGCCTGCCAATTCGTAAATGTGACCTCTTGCGAGCAATAGGCCCATAAGCCTGCATCGCATGAAGCTTTATACATGGGCCGAATCTTTGTTTGTGTCCCTTTAATAGATAGTGCTATTTTTCTTTTTTCTTACAATCTTTTATTATCAGTAATTTTATATAAAGCAGTTTAACACTAAGTAAAATGATAATGTGTTGTAAAAAAGAAATATTCATCTCTATGTAACAGATTCAGTGTCCGTGAGAAAAAAAATATTCATGTGTTTCAAAATGAAGAGGAAAATGTTCAAATATTTCAAATAAGTCTTGGTGTTTTTTTTAATCTTTCATATATTGCAAGAAGAAAAACACATATACCACAATAAATGTTCATGTACTCCAAAAAAAATTTAATATTTTTCTAAAAAAATATCCCTGTGTATGAAGATAGATGTTCTTCTTTTGAAAAGAAATATTCACATGTTAAAAAGGTGTTCATACATATAAAAAATAGTCATGCATTTCACCCCCCAAAAAAAAGAAAAAAGAAAGAAAGCAAAGGATAGGTTGAAACAAAGTTTTTTTAAGCAATGCAGACTGAAGTAAACAACATAGAAAATTTTACTAGGTTGGCCCATGTTCCATTGATCGTAGTCACACACATGAAAGCTGGTACCTCTTCACCGGTCACAATGAGATTTTCCCCTTTGGCCCAATAAGCTTTTGAGATGACCCAATAAGACAATAACATTTGGAAGACAAAAAAGAGATTAATTCTCCAAAGAGTAATCTGGAGAGGTCACACTTGGAGAGTTAGTAATGGTGAAAAAATATTAAAATTTGGAAAGATGCCTGGATCCCACAATCTCCCTCTAGAACAGCGATAACCAATATGGGAAATCAACTCCTTTCCCAGGATTGTGACCATATATTGATCCTGTATCAGGAGACTGGGATGAAGAGCTAGTAAATCAAACCTTTTGGCACGTTGATGCTCAAAGGATCTCAGCTAGTCCCCTACCTATCCATGAAATGACAAATTTTGTGGCATGGAGCATGAAGAAGACTGGTATTTTCTCTGTTAGACCGGCTTATCACGTGGAATGGGACACTCGGTATGGCACGAAAATGCAATTAACCGTGGGCTCATCAACCCCCATAGGTACATGGGACTCAGTGTGGAGCCTTCAATGTCCTTTAAAAATTATTATTTTTATTTGGAGAGCCTTGCACAATGCAATTCCTTGTCATGTCATTCTTGCGCACATACAAATCAAAGTCAAACACACTGCTCAGCTTGTAACATGGATGCTGACAATGTTCAGCATCTTTTATTTGAATGCCGAATCGCTATTGAAGTGTGGTAATTGGTAGGAGTTTCTGAAGTGATCAAGGAGGTGATCCTTATTGACCGGGGACAAGAGGTCATGTTGGAGTATCTACTGAGTTTGTCAGATCAAGATGTCGTAGTTTTTGGGCTGCCAAAGTTTAGAGGAACAATTGCGACAACCTATTGGTATTTGTGGTGGGACCATAGAAAGGTAACTCATGCTGAAGAAGTACAAGATGCAGATCAAATTAATATGGCGATGAGAGCCCATGCTGCAAACTTTGTCCTTGCTTGCGCACATAAGGCTAGAGTGTGTACGGGACGCTGAACAAAACTGTGAAGTGGATATGTTAAACTCAACGTGGATGCTAGTTTTGATGTTGACTCACTTGAGGGCACCGTTGGAGTTGTACTATGTGATCATAATGGGAAATTCAATGCCGCAGCCAATGAGAAGATGTATATTTGTTCTGATGCATTTACTGTTGAAGCTATTGCTATGAGATTCGGGATGAACCTTGACTGAATGGTTGGCTGCAGCAAACTAGAGATCAATTCAGATAGCATGGAAGTTGTGGCTGCATTGCAAGATGGGAATTCTTCTTCCGATGTGAGTGCCATCTTAGACGATTGTTATTTTATGTCACTAGATTTTACTCATCTTATATATGAACATTGTATTCGTGAGAGTAATCATGTATCACATGAACTTGCGAGAATTGCTAGATTCTCCCCCCCCCCCATAGTCTCTGGATGGACTTTGTCAACCTGTAGAGGTTTAGATGACATGTCATTTGAACTGCTTTTAACACTATGTGCAACGATGTGGCAAAAATTCTTATTTGTGTTATGATAAATTATTTATATTCTTTTTTCTATATCTCCTCACATTGTGTCATTATCGCTAGATAGGGTTTCTCACCCTTTGACTTGTTAGTCTCCCTTCCGGGGGACTACCCACACTAGCATCCATTGCGCTTTCGCCAAATTATGTGGTTAGGATGACCACAACAACTTTCACCCGATGCTTGTCAGTTAGGTAATAGATGTGGGGACATAGATCTAAGAATAAAATGCACTGGCAGTCACTCAACTTGCGAAGAGCACTCAGTTTGGTCACTGTGCTTAGAAATACGGCCAATACGGTCACCCAATACCACAAGACGTGTTTGTACGGTCACTGTTGCTCGTATGCCACCCGTCACCGCTCGGTTTGACCATGTGTTGACCAATCCTTGACGCCAGCTGGCATTAAGCAGGCGGTAGCGTGGTGTTTTTGCAGAATCCCCCTGGTTTGCTATGCTTTAGCCGAAAGCGCCTTGCCTGTTCAGCTTAGATCATAACAAGGGGAGGAGGAAGAGATCAGGGGCAGAGGAGGCGATTGTCGGCGGCAGCGCACCATCTCCGGTCATCGAGATCGCGGAAGGGCCGGAGTCGCCGGGAGGTGCGCCGCATCGCGTCGCTGCCGGAAGGGCACCGCATCTCCTCAGGATGACGCATGTTCGTCGACTAGATGGAGCTCCTCCACCGTACTATGGTAAGCCCCACGTACATCCGCCATGATTGGTGCTTGCAGTCTTCGATTCCGCAATTTAGGGTTTCGCATTGTGCACATGGAGTTAGGAGGCCAATTTTGCCCGCAAGATTTCACAAGATTTAAGCTAGGGTTTTTGCCTGAAAAATTGGGGGCTAAGTGCTTGCTTGTAGGTCATTCTGAAGCAATTGTAGGCCTTTTAGATGTTTGAACATACTGTTAGGGTTTTAGGTTAGCAAAGGTGGTTCCTTGTAGGACAGAATTGTGCTCTGTTCTCATCTTTGAAAGAATTGTGCTATGTTTTCATCTTTGACAGAATTGTGCTCTGTTTTCATCTTTGTAGGACCATGCAGTAGGAGATTTTCAGTTCAATTTAACCATGGTGGATATTTCCTTGGCAAAGGTATTAACCATTCTTATGTCAATGGGCATGTGCTGTGGTATGATGATTTGGATACAGTGACATGGTCCCCAATCATGGTTGAGCACCTAGTTGAGGAGATTGGTTGGGAGATGGCAGGAAGGCTGAAGGTTTACTACATCATTCCAATCCTAATCTTGCATTAGAATGGCTTGAGAGAAATTAGAGGAGATGGAGACACAGACCAGATGATTACCTTTGTTGCTCTTGTCCACCACTCATTCAGTCTGTATTTAGACCATGAAGACAGTCTGAATTCAAACAATGATGATGATGATGTGGTCAATTTCCCAAGAGTGCAGCTACCCCCAGTGTTTAGTCCTTCTAAGACAATAGTTGATCAGTAAGAAAGTACTGAGGATGTAAATGCAGAGACAGATGTTCATGTCCCTGAAGGTGCAGGGCATGAAGGTGAAGCAATCCCAATACAAGTTGTGTATACAGAGAGCTCAGATGTTGATGTGGGCAATTATGTGTTTGCAAGGAGGGATTGTTCTTTTGGTAACCAGGATGAAAATGTTGCAGCTCCAGATGATCTCCAGGAAGCAAAACAACAAGGAAGTGATGAAGCTGGATTATCAAGAGTATGCAAAAGGAAAACCAGACAGAAAAGCAGTTTTGATTACATTGAAGATGCTGATAGTGACTCAGATGATTCTGACTTTGATCCTGGAGCCATAGTGGACAGTGACTATGACATTAGTGATGGTGATGATGATTTGTATGCTGACAATGTAGACATGGATGAGCCTGTGATGACAGAGAAGAAGAAAGAAGAGAAAGGGAAGCAAAGAGTTGAAAAGGGAAAAGAAGCAGCGAAAGGAAATGAGAAAGATGGAGATAAAGCAGCAACATATGATCATGAAGATGAGTTATATGAATCAGAGGGTGATGACTTGTGGGCACCAGATTCTGGTGATGAAGAGGTATTCATGAAGTTCAAGGCATTCAGAACAGAGGATCTTCGTTGTCCCAAGTTTCATGTTGGTCAAGTTTTCCAAACTATTGAGCTCTTGAGGAAAGCCATCAAGGAGTACTGCTGCAAAAACAGGGTAGATGTGAAGCTGCCAGTGAATGATAAGAAAAGAGTGAAGGCAACATGTGATGAGGACTATACTTGGTATCTTTGGGCTTCATATGATAGCAGGACCATGTGTTTCATGGTGAAGAAATATGTGGATGAGCACACTTGTAACAACAAGTGGAAGATCAAGGCTTTCACAGCACCATTTCTAGCACAGAAGTATCTTGAGAGCTTTAGAGCTGACCAAGACATGAATTTGACAAACTTTTCTAGAGTTGTTCAAAAGGAGTGGCATATGACCCCAACCAGGACCAGGTTACAAAGAGCTAGGAGGCTAGCACTGAAAATAATTTATGGTGATGAAGAAGGCCAATACAACATGCTCTGGGACTATGGAAATGAGTTGAGAAGAAGTAACCCTGGGAGCTCATTCTTTGTTGCACTAGATAGTCAGGCAAGGTTTAATAAAGCCTATATGTGTCTATATGCATGCAAAAGAGGGTTCTTGCAGGGATGTAGGCCTATGATATTCCTTGATGGCTGTCATATCAAGACAAGGTACAAAGACAGCTACTCACTGCTGTTGGGATAGACCCAAATGATTGTATTTTTCCATTTGCAGTAGTTGTAGTTGAAGTGGAAGACCAGCCTAATTGGTGCTGGTTCCTTGAAAGACTAAAGAATGATCTTGCCATCTTTAATACTGCTTCATGGACCATTATGTCAGACAAACAAAAGATAAACAACATCAATTGTAGTATAAGTAGTAGTCCATGCTTACGTTTATGTTTTGTTATTGTAGGGCCTTATCAATGCTGTGGATGAGTTATTTCCAGAGTCAGAACACAGGTTCTATGTCAGACACTGTTGGAAATATGCCCTAGAGGCAATAATAAAATGGTTATTATTATATTTCCTTGTTCATGATAATTGTCTATTGTTCATGCTATAATTGTATTAACTGGAAACCGTAATACATGTGTGAATACATAGACCACAACATGTCCCTAATGAGCCTCTAGTTGACTAGCTCGTTGATCAATAGATGGTTATGGTTTCCTGACCATGGACATTGGATGTCATTGATAATGAGATCACATCATTAGGAGAATGATGTGATGGACAAGACCCAATCCTAAGCATAGCACAAGATTGTGTAGTTCGTTTGCTAAGTGCTTTTCTAAATGTCAAGTATCATTTCCTTAGACCATGAGATTGTGCAACTCCCGGATACCGTAGGAATGCTTTGGGTGTACCAAACGTCACAGCGTAACTGGGTGGCTATAAAGGTGCACTACATGTATCTCCGAAAGTGTCTGTTGGGTTGGCACGAATCGAGATTGGGATTTGTCACTCCGTATGACGGAGAGGTATCTATGGGCCCACTCGGTAATGCATCATCATAATGAGCTCAATGTGACTAAGAAGTTAATCACGGGATCATGCATTACGGAATGAGTAAAGTGACTTGCCGGTAACGAGATTGAATGAGGTATTGGGATACCGACGATCGAATCTCGGGCAAGTAACATACCGATAGACAAAGGGAATTGTATATGGGATTGATTGAATCCCTGACATCGTGGTTCATCCGATGAGATCATCGTGGAACATGTGGGAGTCAACATGGGTATCCAGATCCCGCTGTTGGTTATTGTTCGGAGAACGTCTCGGTCATGTCTGCATGGTTCCCGAACCCGTAGGGTCTACACACTTAAGGTTCGGTGACGCTAGAGTTGTTATGGCAAATAGTATGTGGTTACCGAAGGTAGTTCGGAGTCCCGGATGTGATCCCGGACGTCACGAGGAGTACCGGAATGGTCCGGCGGTGAAGATCGATATATTGGACGAAGGGTATTGGAGTCCAGAAGTGTTCCGGGGGTACCAGGCGATGGCCAGCATGACCGAAAGGTGTTTCGAGAGCCCCGACAAGTGTTGGAGGGCCTCATGGGCCAAAGGGGAAGGGGCAAACCAGCCCACTAATGGGTGGTGCGCCCCCCACACCCTTTCCCACGTTATTTGGGGAGGTGGGGCGCCTCCACCTAGCTTGGGAGGCAATCCTCCACCTGCTTGGCTTGGGGGGCAAGTCTCCCTAGGATTTTCCCTAGGGAGATCCAATCTGCTTGGCCGCCGCCCCCTAGGGGAAACCCTAGGGTGCCTCCCCCTCTCCCCTTGACTCTATATATAGTGGAGGGGTGGGAGGGCAACCGCACCTCTCCCCTGGTGCAGCCCTCTCCCTCCTCCAACACCTCCTCCTCCTCCGTAGTGCTTGGCGAAGCCCTGCTGGAGAACCACGAGCTCCACCACCACCACGCCGTCGTGTTGTCGGAGTTCTCCCTCAATTTCTCCTCTCCCCTTGCTGGATTAAGAAGGAGGAGATGTCCCCGGGCTGTACGTGGGTTGAACGCGGAGGCGCCGTCCGTTCGGCGCTAGATCGGATCTTCCGTGATTTGAATCGCCCCGAGTACGACTCCATCAACCGCGTTCTTGTAATGCTTCCGCTTAGCGATCTTCAAGGGTATGAAGATGCTCATCCTCTCCTCTCTTGTTGCCAGAATCTCCATAGATTGATCTTGGTGATGCGTAGAAAATTTTGAATTTCTGCTACGTTCCCCACCAGTGGCATCATGAGCTAGGTCTATTACGTAGATTCTATGCATGAGTAGAACACAAGTAGTTGTGGGCGATGGTTTGTACAATTTGCTTACCGTTACTAGTCCTATCTTGATTCGGCGGCATTGTGGGATGAAGCGGCCCGGACCAACCTTACACGTATGCTTACGTGAGACAGGTTCCACCGACTGACATGCACTTGTTGCATAAGGTGGCTAGCAGGTGCCAGTCTCTCCCACTTTAGTCGGATCAGATTCGATGAAAAGGGTCCTTATGAAGGGTAAATAGCAATTGGCATATCACCGTTGTGGCTTTGCGTAGATAAGAAACGTTCTTGCTAGAAACCCGTAGCAGCCACGTAAAACATGCAACAACAATTAGAGGACGCCTAACTTGTTTTTTCAGGGTATGCTATGTGATGTGATATGGCCCAAAAGAATGTGATGAATGATATATGTGATGTATGAGATTGATCATGTTCTTGTAATAGGAATCACGACTTGCATGTTGGTGAGTATGAAAACCGGCAAGAGCCATAGGAGTTGTCTTAATTTATTGTATGACCTGCGTGTCATTGAATAACGCCATGTAATTACTTTACTTTATTGCTAAATCGTTAGCCATAGTAGTAGAAGTAATAGTTGGCGAGACAACTTCATGAAGACACGATGATGGAGATCATGATGATGGAGATCATGGTGTCATGCCGGTGATGAAGGTGATCATGCCATGCCTCAAGATGGAGATCAAAGGCGCAAGATGATATTGGCCATATCATGTAACTTTATGATTTGCATGTGATGTTTGTCATGTTTACATCTTATTTTCTTAGAACGATGGTAGCATAAATAAGATGATCCCTCTTAAAATTTCAAGAAAGTGTTCCCCCTAACTGTGCACCGTTGCGGAAGTTCGTTGTTTCGAAGCACCACGTAATGATCGGGTGTGATAGATTCTAACGTTCACATACAACGGGTTTAAGCCAGATTTACACACGCAAAACACTTAGGTTGACTTGACGAGCCTAGCATGTACAGACATGGCCTCGGAACACAAGAGACCGAAAGGTCGAACATGAGTCGTATAGTAGATACGATCAACATGAAGATGTTCACCGATGATGACTAGTCCGTCTCACGTGATGATCGGACATGGCCTAGTTGACTCGGATCATGTATCACTTAGATGACTAGAGGGATGTCTATCTAAGTGGGAGTTCATTAAATAATCAGATGAACTTAATTATCATGAACATAGTCAAAAGGTGTTTGCAAATTATGTCGTAGCTTACGCTTTAGTTCTACTATTTAAGATATGTTCCTAGAGAAAATTTTAGTTGAAAGTTGGTAGTAGCAATTATGCGGACTGGGTCCGTAAACTGAGGATTATCCTCATTGCTACGCAGAAGGCGTGTGTCCTTAGTGCACCGCTCGGTGTGCTGAACCTCGAGCATCGTCTGTGGATGTTGCGAACATCTGACATACACGTTTTGATGACTACGTGATAGTTCAGTGCGTAATGTTAAACGGTTTAGAATTGAGGCACTGAAGACATTTTGAAACGTCGCGGAACATATGAGATGTTCCAAGAGCTGAAATTGGGATTTCAGGCTCGTGCCCACGTCAAGAGGTGTGAGACCTCCGACCAGTTTCTTAATCCTGCAAACTAAGGGAGAAAAGCTCAATCGTTGAGCATGTGCTCAGATTGTCTGAGTACTACAATCGCTTGAATCGAGTGGGAGTTATCTTCCAGATGAGATAGTGATGGTTCTCCAAAGTCACTGCCACCAAGCTACTAGAGCTTCGTGATGAACTATAACATATCAGGGATATATATGATGATCCTTGAGCTATTCGCGATGTTTGACACCGCGAAAGTAGAAGTCAAGTAGGAGCATCAATTGTTGATGGTTAGTAAAACCATTAGTTTCAAGAAGGGCAAGGGCAAGAAGGGATACTTCATGAAACGGCAAATCAGTTGCTGCTCTAGTGAAGAAACCCAAGGTTGAACCCAAACCCGAGACTAAGTGCTTCTAAAATGAGAGGAACGGTCACTGAAGCAGAACTACCCTAGATACTCGATAGATGAGAAGGCTGGCAAGGTTGACAGAAGTATATTGGATATACATTATATTAATGTGTACTTTACTAGTACTCCTAGTAGCACCAGGGTAATAGATACCGGTTTGGTTGGTAAGTGTTAGTAACTCGAAATAAAAGGCTACGGATAAACGGAGACTAGTTGAAGGCAAGATGACAATATGTGTTGGAAGTGTTTCCAAGGTTGATGTGATCAAGCATCGCATGCTCCCACTACCATCGAGATTGGTGTTAAACCTAAATAATTGTTATTTGGTGTTTGCGTTGAGCATAGACATGATTGGATTATGTTTATCGCAATACAGTTATTCATTTAAGGAGAATAATGGTTACTCTATTTATTTGAATAATACCTTCAATGGTCTTGCACCTAAAATGAGTTTATTGAATCTCGATCGTGGTGATACACATGTTCGTGCCAAAAGATATAAGATAGTAATGATAGTACCACATACTTGTGGCACTGCCACTTGAGTCATATTGGTATAAAACGTATGAAAAAGCTCCATATTGATGGATCTTTGGACTCACTCATTTTTGAAAAGATCGAGACATGCGAACCACGTCTATTGGTATATACGCATGAAGAAACTCCATGCATATGGATCGTTTGGACTCACCTGATTTTGAATCACTTGAGACATGCAAATCATACCACATGGGCAAGATGACTGAAAGGCCTCATTTTCAGTGAGATGGAACAAGAAAGCAACTTGTTGGAAGTAATACATTTTGATGAGTGCAGTCCAATGAGTGCTGAGGCACGCAGTGGATATCGTTATGTTCTTACTTCACAGATGATATGAGTAGATGCTAAGTATATTTACTTGATGAAACACAAGTTTGAATTATTGAAAGGTTCAAGTAATTTCAGAGTGAAGTTGAAGATCGTCGTGACAAGAGGATAAAATGTCTATGATATGATCATAGAGATGAATATTCGAGTTACGAGTTTGGCACACAATTAAGACATTGTGGAAATTGTTTCACAACTAATACCGCCTGGAACACCATAATGTGATGGTGTGTCCGAACATCATAACTGCACCCTATTGGATATGGTGCATACCATGATGTCTCTTATCGAATTACTACTATCGTTTATGGGTTAGGCATTAGAGACAACCGCATTCACTTTAAATAGGGCACCACACAATTCCTTTGAGACGACACCATACGAACAATGGTTTAGAGAAACCCAAGCTGTCGTTTCTTAAAAGTTTGGGGCTGCGACGCTTATGTGAAAAAAGTTTCAGGCTGATAAGCTTGAACCCAAAGCGGATAAATGCATCTTCATAGGACACCCAAAACAGTTGAGTATACCTCCTGTCTCAGATCCGGAAGCAAAAGGGATTGTTTCTAGAATCGGGTCCTTTCTCGAGGAAAAGTTTCTCTCGAAAGAATTGAGTGGGAGGATGGTGGAGACTTGATGAGGTTATTGAACCATCACTTCAACCAATCTGTAGCAGGGCACAGGAAGTTTTTCCTGTGGCGCCTACACCAGTTGAAGTGGAAGCTGATGATAGTGATCATGAAACTTCATATCAAGTCACTACCAAACCTCGTAGGTCGACAAGGACGCGTACTGCTTCGGAGTGGTACGGTAATCCTGTCTTGGAGGTCATGTTGCTAGATAACAATGAACCTACGAGCTGTGGAGAAGCGATGGTGGGCCCGGATTCCGACAAATGGCTCGAGGCCATAAAATCCGAGAGAGGATCCATGTATAAAACAAAGTGTAGACTTTGGAAGAACTACTTGATGGTCGTAAGGCTGTTGGGTACAGATGGATTTTAAAAGGGAAGGCGGACAATGATGGTAAGTGTCACCATTAAGAAAGCTCGACTTGTCGCTAAGATGTTTTCCGACAAGTTCAAGGAGTTGACTACGATGAGACTTTCTCACTCGTAGCGATGCTAAGAGTCTGTTGGAATTGTATTAGCAGTTACTGCATTATTTATGAAATCTTGCAGATAGGATGTGAAAACATTGTTTCCTCGACAATTTTCTTGAGGAAAGGTTGTATGTGATACAACCAGAAGGTTTTGTCAATCCTAAAAGATGCTAACAAGTATGCAAAGCTCCAGCAATCCTTCTAAGGACAGGAGTAAGCATCTCGGAGTTGGAATATGCGCTTTGATGATATGATCAAAGATTTTGGGTTTATACAAAGTTTATGAGAAACTTGTATTTCCAAAGAAGTGAGTGGGAGCACTATAGAATTTCTGATGAGTATATGTTGTTGACATATTGTTGATCGGAAATGATGTAGAATTTCTGGAAAGCATATAGGGTTATTTGAAAAGTGGTTTTCAATGGAAAACCTGGATTAAGCTACTTGAACATTGAGCATCAAGATCTAAAAGGATAGATCAAAAACGCTTAATAGTACTTTCAAGTGAACACATACCGTGAGAAGATTTTGAAGGAGTTCAAAATAGATCGGCAAAGAAGGAGTTCTTGGCTGTAAGGTGTGAGTATTGAGTAAGACTCAAGACATGACCACGGCAGAAGAGAGAGAAAGTACGAAGGTCGTCCCCTATGCTTTAGACATAGGCTCCACAATATGCTATGCTGTGTATCGCACTTGAAGTGTGCCTTGCCATGAGTCAGTCAAGGGGTACAAGTGTGATCCAGGAATGGATCACAGCACCGCGGTCAAGGTTATCCTTAGTAACTAGTGGACTAAGGAATTTTCTCGATAATGGAGGTGGTAAAAAAGTTCGTCGTAAAGGGTTACGCCGATGCAAACTTTGACACTAATCCGGATGACTCTGAGAAGTAAAACCAGATTCGTATAGTAGAGCAGTTATTTGGAATAGTTCCAAATAGCACGTGGTAGCTGCATCTAGGAGATGACATAGAGATTTGTAAAGCACACACAGATCTAAAAGATTCACACCCGTTGACTAATAACCTCTCTCACAAGTGAGATATTATCAAACCCAATGGGTGTTGGATTCATTACAATCACATAGTGATGTGAACTAGATTATTGACTCTAGTGCAAGTGGGAGACTGTTGGAAATATGCCCTAGAGGCAATAATAAAATGGTTATTATTATATTTCCTTGTTCATGATAATTGTCTGTTGTTCATGCTATAATTGTATTAACTGGAAACCGTAATACATGTGTGAATACATAGACCACAACATGTCCCTAGTGAGCCTCTAGTTGACTAGCTCGTTGATCAATAGATGGTTATGGTTTCCTGACCATGGACATTGGTTGTCATTGATAACGAGATCACATCATTAGGAGAATGATGTGATGGACAAGACCCAATCCTAAGCATAGCACAAGATCGTGTAGTTCGTTTGCTAAGTGCTTTTCTAAATGTCAAGTGTCATTTCCTTAGACCATGAGATTGTGCAACTCCCGGATACCGCAGGAATGCTTTGGGTGTACCAAATGTCACAACGTAACTGGGTGGCTATAAAGGTGCACTACAGGTATCTCCGAAAGTGTCTGTTGGGTTGGCACGAATCGAGATTGGGATTTGTCACTCCGTATGACGGAGAGGTATCTCTGGGCCCACTCGGTAATGCATCATCATAATGAGCTCAATGTGACTAAGTAGTTAATCACGGGATCATGCATTACAGAACGAGTAAAGTGATTTGCCAGTAACAAGATTGAACGAGGTATTGGGATACCGACGATCGAATCTCGGGCAAGTAACATACCGATAGACAAAGGGAATTGTATACGGGATTGATTGAATCCCTAACATCGTGGTTCATCCGATGAGATCATCGTGGAACATGTGGGAGTCAACATGGGTATCCAGATCCCGCTGTTGGTTATTGTCCGGAGAACGTCTCGGTCATACCTGCATGGTTCCCGAACCCGTAGGGTCTACACACTTAAGGTTCGGTGACGCTAGAGTTGTTATGGGAAATAGTATGTGGTTACCGAAGGTAGTTCGGAGTCCTGGATGTGATCCCGGATGTTACGAGGAGTTCCGGAATGGTCCGGCGGTGAAGATCGACATATTGGACGAAGGGTATTGGAGTCTAGAAGTGTTCCGGAGGTACCAGGCTATGGCCAGCATGACCGAAAGGTGTTTCGGGAGCCCCGACAAGTGTTGGAGGGCCTCATGGGCCAAAGGGGAAGGGGCAAACCAGCCCACTAAGGGGTGGTGCGCCCCCCACACCCTTTCCCACATTATTTGGGGAGGTGGGGCGCCTCCACCTAGCTTGGGAGGCAATCCTCCACCTGCTTGGCTTGGGGGGCAAGTCTCCCTAGGATTTTCCCTAGGGAGATCCAATCTGATTGGCCGCTGCCCCCTAGGGGAAACCTAGGGCGCCTCTTCCTCTCCCCTTGCCTCTATATATAGTGGAGGGGTGGGAGGGCAACCGCACCTCTCCCCTGGCACAGCCCTCTCCCTCCTCCAACACCTCCTCCTCCTCCTTCATAGTGCTTGGCGAAGCCCTGCTGGAGAACCACGAGCTCCACCACCACCACGCCGTCATGCTGTCGGAGTTCTCCCTCAACTTCTCCTCTCCCCTTGCTGGATCAAGAAGGAGGAGATGTCCCCGGGCTGTACGTGTGTTGAATGCGGAGGGGCCGTCCGTTCGGCGCTAGATCGGATCTTCCGCGATTTGAATCGCCACGAGTACGACTCCATCAACCGCGTTCTTGTAACGCTTCCGCTTAGCAATCTTCAAGGGTATGAATATGCTCATCCTCTCCCTCTCTTGTGGCTAGAATATCCATAGATTGATCTTGGTGATGCATAGAAAATTTTGAATTTCTGCTATGTTCCCCACCAGACACATGTGGCAGAACTTTCAGCAACAATTCAAAGGGGATGTTCTTAAGAATGAACTTTAGAAGATAGCAAGAAGTACCACTTCTGTCAAGTATGAGCAGTACATGGCTGAGATGAAGGACATCAGCTTGGATGCTTACAAGTGGTTGCATGAGTTGGAATCATACACATGGGTTAGAGCATTTCAAAGTGATCTTCCCAAGTGTGATATATTGCTCAGCAATAACTGTGAAGTTTTCAACAAGTGAGAAGCCAATTAACTTGCTATACTATGTGCACTGCTTACTTCCATGTTTCACACTTAACTCAGTTTTGTTTTTGTAGCGACCAGACCTCAAACAGTCTGATCTCTATGCATTAGTGTCATCCCTGGATCAGTAATGCTGACACGCACAGTACTTGAAGGATTTATAACAGAGTGGCAATCACACACTTATTACATCGAATGTCTTAAAAGAGAGCTTATTACAATAAATATGGATTAAGGCCATCTAATAACGATAACAGTAGAAGGCTTGGAAGATAAGTGGGTCCATCAACTCCAACGGCATCACTGAGTATAGAACCATGGTCCTAAGGCATCTTACTCGTCGTTTTAAAAGTCTGCAACATGAACGTTGCAGCCCGAAAATGGGTCAGCACATGGAATATGCTGGCAATGTAACAGATAGAGAGTAAAGAAAGGAATAAGCTATACTACATGCATAATATGGCTGGTGGAAAGCTCTATGGTTACAGTTTTGCATAAAGCCAATTTTTCCCTACTGCAAAGGAATAAATTTTTATTTAACTATCATGGTGGTTGTTAAACATTGAGAATGGTTGACAGCATTCTCAATCCCAATTAAAAATCATCATTAAAAACCCAACAATATTAATTAAAGTAACATGATGAGATTCACATGATAATCCAAGTACTAGATACTCAAAACGTCGATAACCGGGGACATGGCTAATCATGATTAGTTTATACACTCTGTAGAGGTTTGCGCACTTTTCCCCGCACAACTCGATATCCTCCGTTGGTTTTCTCGCACTACATGGTGTTTGAGAAACGGATGACCGAGACATAGTCTTTCAGAAGCGCTAGCACCTTACGATGGGTAGACCTGTACACCTACTTTCCCCTACATCTGCTAGTCTACCACTGTAAGAGTTCGCACGACTTAATCAACTATGCTAGAGCCCATAATAGCATGTGGCTGCACACAGAAGTTTCTAGCATGAATAATCTTATGATCCCTTTGAGCCTGGGTGGCGGTCCAAAACAAACAGGCAATCCTGGAATACACAAGTGCCTCAATCCACCCAGATGTGTATTAAAGTTGCCACCTTAAATAAACCATTAATTAACAATCTCACATCTGTCATGGAAATTCACTCACCCAATCCACGTCTACTAGCATAGCATGGCATAATAAGCAAACGTACAAGTAACTCCCAAGGGTTTGATAATAAAATTGGTGATAGGTACTACCTCATCTACTTCCCAAAACCCACATATTAATCAGATCCTAATCATGCAATTGTTTGAGGATTGATCTAATGCATAAAACTGGGTAGTAAAGAGGTATGATCAAGTGTTACTTGCCTTGCTGATGATCCGTGAAACCTAGGGATTCGAAGTAGCAAGCGGCGCACTCCGGGTACTCTATCGCAAACAAACAAGCAAACAAGCATACAATAAATACTCATCTAATGCACAGGTAAAACTCAAATAAGAGATCTAACCAGAAGGTTCAACTTAAGAACTCCGGTTGGCAAAAGAAATCAAATCGAACGAAGCAACGAAAATCAAACTGCGAAAGAAACAAGCTTCATTTACTAATCTGGTCCTAAGTCAAATTTTACAGAAGCAAAAACTTGTTTGAGTTGATTAAAAGGAAAGACGGTTTCGAGATGAAACTCTAGGCGCTTGAATCGCCTGATTCCGATAAACGAGCGAAAAGATAAACTAAAACAAAAATCGGATCAGAAATCACGATCAGAAATAATCGCGGAAAAATCCGAGAAAAAGAAAACAGACGAACAGGCTAACGAACGAACGCTCACTGTCTGCGAAAAAAACGAAAACTGTTCGTTAAAACGAACATACGGACGTGCGTTCGCTAAAAAACTAAAGCGAAAAAAAAACGATCTAATAAAAAAAAAATGACCGCAGGTTTTTATAAAAAAACCGGGCAGTTTACCAGCGAAAACCGGCGGCAGCGGCGGCTACCTCGGGGTCGGGGTCCGGCGGGCAGTGGCGGCTCTGGCGGCATGGTCCGGCGGCGGCGGGTGGTGGCAACAGCGGCGGCGGGTGGCGGTGACGGCGGGCGGCGGCGGCGGCGGCTGGCTAGGGTAGCGGCGTCTAGGGTTTCGGGTGGGCTCGGGGTGGCCTCCCCGCGCTTATAAAGGCCGGCCGGGCCAAGTGTCCTAGCCGGACACGGACTGGTTAGGTCGGTTCGTGCTTTTTTTAAAAAAGAAAACCATTACGCGCAGAAAATCAATTAAAAGAAATACTAAACGGACTTCAAAAATCCCGAAATAAATTTTCCCTGACTTCTAAAATCAAGTCTGTTAAGATGAACATTTATTTGGGGCCTAAATGCAAATTTGAAAAACGCGCATTTTTCCTAAATTCAAATAAAATAGCAGAAACTTCAAAATAAAATCTTATTTGATTTTTTATTAAGTCCTCAATATTTCTTTATTTTGGGAAAGTCATTTTATTCTCTCTCTCATATTGTCATAGTAGAAATAATTGAAGATAAAATAAATAAAATCAAAGGATCCTATTTTCAAAATTTGAGAAAACTCAAATATGAAAAATAACGAAATCCCCAACTCTCTCTGGGGGTCCTTGAGTTGCGTAGAATTTCTAGGATCGAGCCAAAATACAATAAAATATGATATGCATTGATGATCTATGTATAACATTCCAAATTGAAAATTTGGGATGTTACAAACCTACACTACAAGAAATATGTCAACTAGTGACCACCACTATTAGTCACTAAATGGTCACTGTTTTCAATTTGTGACCTTTTTGTGACAAAAAACATAAGGTCAAAAGCTGGGGGTCATTAACTGACTATAGCGACCTTTCTGCTGGAATGGTCGTAGACGTTTATGACCAAAAAAAGGTCGTAGATTTTACGACCAATTATTTTGGTCACTAGCAATCCGACCAGTCCACGTCAGATCCATCGTGGCAAGTTGACGTGGCAGAATTACGACCAAATGAAAAGGTCATAAAATAGAATCAGCCCGGTCCATTTCAGTCGTCTACATGAGCCAAGCCCAATAATTCGAGCCGTTTAATTTATTTTTTCTCTTTATTTTGCTTATGTGTATGGGCCTGGCCCAATAATTTGGCCTTTTATTTTCTGGGAATGGAGCCTTTTTCTGATGAATTTTTTTATAGTCCACTATTGTTTTGGGCCACAGCCTTTTTGGTCCAGTTCGAATATGGGCCTTGGCCTTTTTATTTTCTGCTATGCAGCCTTTTATAAAAAAAATTCTTACAGTCATATCTTTTTTAAGGCCCAAGCCTTTTTGGTCTAATTCTTGTTTGGGCCTTAGCCTTTTTAGAGCCCAAGTTCTCATTTTGCATAACTATAAACAGAAAGGCCTAGGTGCACAAGTTATCCACATAACTTCACAGAAAATAAACAAAATGATCCACATAACTTCACATAACTTCACAGGTTCACAAGATCACATAACTTCATAGGTGCTCAAAATGCAACAAAATGCAACAGCTCTCAGCTCAGCTCAGTTCAAAATGCAACAACCTTAGCTCAACTCAAAGACAAAGAGGGCCATCAAACTACCTTAGCTCCAAAGAGAGCCATCAAGTGGGCTAACTTCTCTTCCTGTTCTTGAGACTTCTTGCGCAGTAGCTCAAGTTCCTTGTCGCGTGCAGCTTCAGATTCTTCCGCCTTCATCTTGATTGCCGTCAATTCTTCTTGCACCAGTTCAGCTAGAAGCTCGGACCTCTCCAGCTTCTGCTCAAGGTCACGAACATGAGCAAACACTTCAGCAGTTGCTTTGCGGGAGTTGTTCCTAGATGACTGGAGCCCAACATTCGTGAGGAATGTGCTTTGGTTGACAGATTTCAACAACACTTCTTCGACAATTTGAACAGTAGACTTTGGCTCTTCACCTTCTGGTACCGGCGCGTCCTTCATTTCTTCCATCTCAAGCTAGCATATGGAGGAAAATGATAGGCATTAGTGGAGAAACCAAACCAGCACACAAATGGATTATTTGAAGTAACCAAACCAGCACACAAAATCTATACAAGAGGATGACTAGTGACCTAGAGACATGCAATTGGAACAATATGATCACTTCATTAAGCCTAGAATGGTGGTTCTATATAAGATGGCTTCCTGACTAACATTCAGATCAAATTTCATCATGTCATAAAAAATGCAACAAATAGCATCAAAGCATGGAACACAGCGTGTGTGAATCAAACAGCATGGAACTATCTTCATTAAGCTGTTCTAATATCTTCATTAAGCATGGAATTATCAAACAGCATTAAAGCATGGAACTATCAAACAGCATCAAAGCATGGAACTGGCTCCGAATCAAACAGCATCAAATCATCAAAGCATCAAACAACATCAAAGCTGGCTGTGAATCAAACAGGGCATGGACAAAGCATGGAGTGACTTACTATAGCAGCCTTGACTGGCTCCGAAAACCCGTGCTTCTTGCTGTTGTGGGTGGCCTTAAACAAGTCAATCGCAGACAGCTCCTCACCCTTACGCTCTTCTTTCTGAATTTTTTTTAACAAAAATCAAAATGTTATTCAGCAAGAATCAGAAATGTTATCCAACGAGGATCAAACGGTAAGGTCTCTAGAGAAAAGTTCTCACAGTGGCAAAAATGTGTGCTGTGTAGTGCCTGGAACCAGTTCTCTGATTATACAAGACTTTTCCTCGATTCATCTTGTTTGACACACAGGTTCCCTACAAAAAAGCATACTGTCAGCATGATCTAGCACTAGCATATCATGTGTAGAACATAAAGCATCAAACAAAGCAGAGACAAACCTTGTGTCTTGGGGTAGAACACATCTCCACCAGAGCTTGCCATTCACCATCCGTCAGATCAGGTACCGGAGACTTGATGCTGACTTTATTTGCGACTATGGTATCAAAATACTTCTTCTTGATCTGATGGCGTCTGTTCTTTGAACTTTTCTGCAAAATATCTTTGCACGCGGTCTTGATGGTCTCTGAGTCCGTGTTCATCTCAAAATTTGCCTACCAAGACAGTAAACAAGGTAGGAACAATATTAGTGATCATGCATAGGTGTAACAAAAAATAGATAGCACATTAACTATGAAACAAGTAGCTTACAACAACTTTCCCAATGTAGTTCTCCAATAGACTAGCATTTTTTTGTATAGCTTGAAGTGAGGAAGAACCGGAAGATGGCTTCTTGCAACGAGTCCACACTCAGAAGCAAGCTTTGCTGACTGCAGAGGCTTCTCTGGACGCTTCATCCCTTCGGCAATTTGGATAGGCACCTTGCTACCAAGCGACTTGGTGATCCTCTCTAGCCCTTTGCCCTTTCTATGTCTAGTCTTGGTAGTCATTGCATATGAAAATGAAATTGAACTCATAAATTAGAATAGAAATCGACAAATGCAGGAATCGACAAAAGCATACATGATCATTCCATTTGGAAAATGCACTAGTAAAAGATAGCATTGCAAAGGTCAACTTGCCTGATTGAAGCACAAGCTGTTGTTCTTCTTCATTGATGACAGCATTCCTGTCAATAGAAGGTGCAACAGGGCTGAGGTCTGTGTGGACAGTGCCTGCTTCATCAATGCAGATGGTTCCTCCTTCATCTAGGGAGACAGTGCCACTTCCATCCATGCTGAGAGTGGTTACTTCATCCATGGGCGGCAACTCATCACCCATTTGCACCGAGGTCTCAAAGTCCATGCGCAACAGACTTTCTTGATGGTCTGTCGCAGTCGCCGTCTTTGCTTTCTGCCTTGTGACTCTATATAGGGCAGGTTTATCAGGTTCCAGGATCCTCTTTTTTTGTCCTGGAGCTGGGGCCATCACCCTTCCTGGAGGCATTGCAGCAGATGTTTCTGAGCTCTTCTTCTTGCTGACTGTCTTCTTAACACCAGGCCTCTTCGTCCTAGATTCCTTCAGTGCCTCGTATAAACAACATGGAAAAAAGCATTAGATCACAAGATAAATATGTGAGCATAAGGAATAACATAGCATAAAAGAACCCCAGCCCTCCAAGCAAGACAGAGTTTGCACCTTAACAGTCTTTCTCACTACAACATCATCCACTTCCTCTCCATCAATAACTTCATCCTCCTTAGGATTATACTCTGGGTCATCATTGATAACTCCACTACCTTCTTGAACCACATCACTTCTACCTTCTCGTACATCATTTGTTTTCCTAATCATCGACGCTATTGCACCGATGCCAAGGGTCTGGAACATCCGATTGTTCCTCATGATATTTCTAGCCCTAACCTTCTCGTACTCGGTGAGAGGCTCTTCTTTGCATGATAAAGGAAACATAACTATTAGGTGAATGTTTGGAATGTTTGGAATGCATGAATGTTTGGAATACATATCTTATGAAATTTTATTATCATTTAATCCTAGTTATTCAGGTAAGGAAGACTAACAGCACACAGGCACAATTAAGCCAGCTTATTCAGATTGCAGCAATACATTTCACTTAGCATATTAAGACACAAATTTTATGAAACTGACAGTATAACCACAAGGACCAAGTTGCATACCAACGGTTGGCCTCACGTTTGACCTTGTCATCCTTGCCATGGATGATCTTGAGGTGGTGCTTGCAAAATAGAATAAACAACAATCAGATACAACAGGGATAAAGTAAAATGATGCACTTGTATCAATAAAGGAAAGCATTTGGACCATCATGCACATACATGTAATACATGTGAAACAAACTTGACGGATCAACAATACAGTGATCTAGTGTTATTAATTAAGCAAACATGTAAGTGCACTAAACAAGCATGCATGTACACTGGAAAGATATGAAGCATCTCTTAATATCTTCACTACATCAAGCAGGAGGTAGTAATGTACATCAAGAAATCTTCCTAGTGCCTCATATAAAGTACACAACAAGCACGCAAAGTGCTAGTAGTACTGCTGATGCAAACCCTAACCATACGTATGCTAGCAAGCAACTGAATTGAAGCAAACTATATATGTGAAGCAATGCATTGGCAGTAGTATATGTGAAGCAAACTACATCAAGCTAAGTGAATTAAGGTTGTGGTACCAGAGACAAGAACAGAACTCACATGTATTACAATTATATATAGTTGGATAGAAATACAGTGCACACGAATTATACTTCAGTAATGTGGATTAGCAAAAACAACTATTTACAACAATTACTTTTATGTTTTAACTTGCAATTTTATCCATGTACATGCAATCATCTATAAGCAAATGAATTACTCAATTGTTTTCCCTAATGGAGGCAAGCTTATGCATTCAGAGCAACTGATTGCCCAACAGTTGATGAATAAAGAAGCCAGCAGTGTTAACAATAATAGTAGGCCTTGAAATCATGCTTATGCAGGCAATTTAGAAGAGTATATTAAAACACCAAAAATTATCTAGCACCAATATGGTATATATTAAAACTAGTCATACTGCCTTAACACACCAGGAATTCCAATACCACAGTTACTAAGCATTCTCTTTTTCACTGGAAAGAAGAACACAAGCTTCATGCACATATCATAAAAGAAGAACACTGCTACAAACCCCATGGGCACAACATAAAAGAAGTCTTGTACTTGAACAATCAGGATGGGCGTGCAACAAGAACCCTAACCCCATCATGTTCTAGCCATGAACCAGAGGGAGATCATCCCCACGAACCCCATGAAACCTAACCCTGACCCCATGAACCCTAACCCTAACCCCATGAACCAGACGGAGATCCTAACCCTAGAAGATCCTAACCCTAGATGATCCACCGAACCAGAGGGGAGATGGATCCAGCAGAGGAAGGGAGATGGAACCACCAAATATCGAGGGGAGGTGGAGAAGTACCTAGGGGCGGATGATGTTGATGATGTAGCGGTGGTCGTCGTTGATGTAGCCGCCGCCGTCGTCGATGTAGTCGATGTAGTCGCCGACGTCGTCGATGTAGCCGCCGTCGTCGTCGATGTAGTCGATGTAGTCGATGTAGCCGAGGGGAGGGGATTCGTCGTCGGGGAGGGCGGCGCGACGCGGCGTGGCGGCACGGAGCAAGGGAGGGAGGGAGTGGGGCGGCGGGGCGGCACGGAGGAGGGGAGGGAGTGGGGCGGCGGGGCAGCGTAGAGCAGGGGAGGGAGTGGGGTGGCGGGGTGGCGCGGAGCAAGAGAGGGAGTGGGGAGAAGCTAGGGTTCGTCGGGGAGGGGAATGGAATGGGGAAATTTTGGGGAGTGGGAGGGGAGGATCCCGCGTGTTTAGTAGGAGAGGGGTGGTGGGTCCCGAATGGTAGTGGGAGAGAAGTGGTGGGAAATTTTCGTGGGGTGGGAGGGAAAATTTGGTGCTAGGAGGGAAATTTTGGTGGGGTGGGAGGGAAATTTTCACCAGTTTTTAGAGGTTTTGAGGCAGAAAAAATAGGGTCTTTTTTGTAAACTTTGTAGAAATCATGGTTAAAATCATACCGGGTAGCTCAAGAAAACATCCATATTGCAAGTTTAGTATTTTTGCTAGTTGGTAGGCCACATTTGATGATGTGACGCGGACGTCTCCCATTTTTTTGATTTTTTTTGAATTTTTTACGATGTTTTCAAAAACCGGCCGATTTCGTCGCGGCGGCCGTCCGTGGCTAGGTTTTGATCCATGCCAATCTGTTGTTAATTCTGTGATGAAATGCCTACCTGTGAAGCTAAAAAGCATTTTTGGCAAAAATAACGGGCAAGCTATGGAGGACCCGCAGTTCAAATTCCAGCCGGTTCCAGCTGAATTGGCCAAAGGTGGTCTGAATTGCCGGGAGTAGCTACGAGGGTCGGAAATGCATGCTTTTTGGCGACCGTCCGTAAAATAGGGTCTATTTTGAGATAGACATGGAATGGCGCCATTAGGGGTGACCCTCCTTGTAGCCGCTTCACGAAAAACGCATGTCTTTAGCATTCAAAAAATGAAAAACGGTTTTTCTTCTTAAACAAGTTGGAACCTCGCTTTGGCAACATTGTTTGCCATCACAAGATGGAGGCATGCACCAAATTTGGGCATATTATCAGAAACTATTCATCGGATGCGGCCATATAATTGCTACTTTGGCTTGAAAGCCATGAATCTTCGTTCATGGTAGGTCGTTTTTTAGAACACTTTTTCAAGAAAACATCCGTATTGCAAGTTTAGTATTTTTGCTAGTTGGTAGGCCACATTTGATGATGTGACGCGGAGGTCTCCCATTTTTTTTGTTTTTTTTTGAATTTTTTACGGTGTTTCCAAAAACCGGCCGATTCCGTCGCGGCGACCGTCCGTGGCTAGGGTTTGATCCATGCCAATCTATTGTCGATTCTGTGATGAAATGCCTACCTGTGAAGCTAAAAAGCATTTTTGGCAAAAATAACGGGCAAGCTATGGAGGACCCGCAGTTCAAATTCCAGCCGGTTCCAGCTGAATCGGCCGAAGGTGGTCTGAATTGCCGGGAGTAGCTACGAGGGTTGGAAATGCATGCTTTTTGGCGACCGTCCGTAAAATAGGGTCTACTTTGAGATAGACATGGAATGGCGCCGTTAGGGGTGACCCTCCTTGTAGCCGCTTCACGAAAAACGCATGTCTTTAGCATTCAAAAAATGAAAAACGGTTTTTCTTGTTAAACAAGTTGGAACCTCGCTTTGGCAACATTGTTTGCCATCACAAGACGGAGGCATGCACCAAATTTGGGCATATTATCAGAAACTATTCATCGGATGCGGCCATATCATTGCTAGTTTGGCTTGAAAGCCATGAATCTTCGTTCATGGTAGGTCGTTTTTGAGATCACTTTTTCAAGAAAACATCCGTATTGCAACTTTAGTATTTTTGCTAGTTGGTAGGCCACATTTGATGATGTGACGCGGAGGTCTCCCATTTTTTTTGATTTTTTTTTGAATTTTTTACGGTGTTTTCAAAAACCGGCCGATTTCATCGCGGCGGCCGTCCGTGGCTAGGGTTTGATCAATGCCAATCTATTGTCGATTCTGTGATGAAATGCCTACCTGTGAAGCTAAAAACATTTTTGGCAAAAATAACGGGCAAGCTATGGAGGACCCGCAGTTCAAATTCCAGTTGGTTCCAACTGAATCGGCCGAAGGTGGTCTGAATTGCCGGGAGTAGCTACGAGGGTCGGAAATGCATGCTTTTTGGCGACCGTCCGTAAAATAGGGTCTACTTTGAGATAGACATGGAATGGCGCCGTTAGGGGTGACCCTCGTTGTAGCCGCTTCACGAAAAACGCATGTCTTTAGCATTCAAAAAATGAAAAACGGTTTTTCTTGTTAAACAAGTTGGAACCTCGCTTTGGCAACATTGTTTGCCATCACAAGACGGAGGCATGCACCAAATTTGGGCATATTATCAGAAACTATTCATCGGATGCGGCCATATCATTGCTAGTTTGGCTTGAAAGCCATGAATCTTCGTTCATGGTAGGTCGTTTTTGAGAACACTTTTTCAAGAAAACATCCGTATTGCAAGTTTAGTATTTTTGCTAGTTGGTAGGCCACATTTGATGATGTGACGCGGAGGTCTCCCATTTTTTTGATTTTTTTGAATTTTTTACGGTGTTTTCAAAAACCGGCCGATTTCGTCGCGGCGGCCGTCCGTGGCTAGGATTTGATCCATGCCAATCTGTTGTTGATTCTGTGATGAAATGCCTACCTTGTAGCTGCTTCATGAAAAAACGCATGTCTTTAGCATTCAAAAAATGAAAAACGGTTTTTGAATTTTTTACGGTGTTTTCAAAAACCGTCGGATTTCGTCACGGCGGTCGTCCGTGGCTAGGGTTTGAGTCATGTTTTTAGCATTCAAAAAATGAAACTTATATTGTTTCATACATGAGCATGCACAAAAACCCATAATTTTATCTTTCATCCATGAGCATGCATAAAAAATTTCAGTTCCCATCAATTACCAAACTAAAATTCATTGTTAAGAAATTGACATGTTTAGATGACACTGTCATACAGCATCCATGAGCATGCACAAAATTAAACCCGACATACTTAACATTGACAAGCTTAAACCCAACATGCTTAACATTGCCACTTCATTTTCTTAACATCTTCACTCCTCCTTCTTCTCCTTCATCAACCTGATGCGCTCAGAGTGGCGAATCCCAACACGGATGTACTCCTCTACCACAATTGGCATGGTCCTGTCGCCCAGCTGTGGAATCGCCGGCGCCACTATCATCGCGAGGTCATCGTTAGGCACCACCATCGCGAGGTCAGTGTCAGGCACCACAATCGCAAGGTCGTCGTCAGCCACCACCATAGCAGGGTCGTCGTCAGCCACCACCATAGCAAGGTCGCCATCCCCGCTCTGCTCGTCTTCTTGCCCACTCTGCTTCTCGTCATCCCCGCTCTGCTCCTCGTCATCCCCGCTGCTGCTCCCACTGCTTGGCCAAATGCAACAAAGTGTGAACATGGTGTTGTCGTGTGCTGGTAGAGGAAGCCAAAAGGACAGGAAGAAGAGAGGCAGAGAGCTTACTAGCGTCATCGTCGTGCTGGTAGTACATGCAGCACATGGTGTTGTCGAACATCTTCACAGTGAACATGGCGTCGCCGTTGTAGCGGAAGACAAGGAAGTACCCGAGCTGTAGCTCATGGGCGCAGGCAAAATGCTCCCAACTGGGCCCTAGGTACATGTGGCCTTCACCATCGAACACCACCGACACGTCCCACAGCCTGTGAAGCCCGCTGCCGGCCTCCCACAGCTTCACTTTGTGGGGCTCACGGCCCGCGAGCATCTTCGCAAACGTGTCAGGCAGCCTCTGAGTGAGGGTCAAGCAGTGGTTAATTGTGGCAATCAAGCACTAGACAACAGTGATGATAAAGAAATGAGTGATGATAAACATACCTGCCTACTGCAAGATTTCTCAATTATGATCTCGAAGAACTCGAAACCTTCCAAGCCAGCCATCTCACTTCTCTGAAAAGCAGCATTGTAAATTAAACAACAGGACTGGCAAAAACATCAACAGCAACAGCAACAACACTAAAATCTACTATAAAAGGACCAGAACAGAACTAGGAGCATATCTACTATAAATGGACATTGTTGCATATCTATAAATGAACATATCTGAACACTGACATAAATGAAAGAAAATATCCCTATATAAACCCAACCAAAAATGTAGCCCCAACATATACCCTGCTCAAATAAGCAGCTAATGCTTTCAAACAGCCAACAAGGAAACTTATCTCGACTAAAAATGAAACAGAACAGGCCCAAGTTTTAGAATCAATCAAGACAGACACCAACAAATCTTACACAAACTAATCCAATACAAAATGTGCCAGCAGACAACCTAAACCATGATGGTATATCAAAATGTAACCCCACTGATCAACATAATGTAGCCCCACTCATCAAATCTATCACTGAGCATCATCAAATCTGTAACTTAGCATTCTTGATACTTTAATTAAACACAACCTAGTGCATCTAACCCCAACCAAAAATAACAAAAAATCCTCATGGCAAGTCAAACCTACACTCCACTAGTACAGTACTAAAAGACCCACTCCTCATGGAAACCAAGCTAGGCGCCCAAAATTAAGATCAGAAACACCAATTAGCTACTCCAGCTCGTACAAGAAGAACCCTAATCTGCAGAGGGGGGGACGGTGACTGCAGAGGGTGTCGTGGATCTCGTGGTTCTTTAGGAAGAGGAACCCTAATCAGTGCCACGGAACCCTAATCTAATCAATAGGAAGAGGAACAGGAAGCAGTCGGCGGATTCATACCTTAGGAGGCCGTCGCCGCCGCCGTCGATGGAGGAGTGGGTCGCCGTCGATGGAGGTTGTCGGTGTCGATGGAGGAGAAGGGGATGCCGGCGGCGGAGAGGAGGAGTGGGTCGAGTGGATAATGGAGAGGAGGAGTGGGTCAAGTGGAGGAGTGGGTCCATTTGTCAGCGAGTTCTGTATTTGATATATTAAAAAGTGTGGCATAGAGTACAAAACCAACAACCTCTTCCTAGCCCAGTGGTCGAAACACAGTGAAATAAGCGCATGGTCATGGGTTCGAGCCCCCGCACGCGCATAATTTTTGGCCACGTGCATATTTTTGGTAGCTTGGGTACAATAGCAAAATGGCCCACTTGTCAGCGAGGGGGTCAAGTGGCCCACTTGTCAGTGAGGTGTGTGCTTGATACTTGACTAGTTTGATATATTCAAAAAGGTTGGCATAGAGTGGAAGACTAATAGCCTCGTCCTAGCCCAGTGGTAGAAACATAGTGAAATAAGCACACGGTCGTGGGTTCGATTCCCCGCTGGCGCATAATTTTTTTGCTCACAATGAAAATGGGTTCAGTTGAAGCAAAATTCAGTTAAAATAGCATCTTCAGTTCTGACCAAAATTCAGTTAAAATAGTATGATCACAACAACTACTAAATGATCACAACAACTACAAGACAACATTCTGTATGATCTAAACAGCAAGCATAACATCTCAATTCTGTATTTTTTTGCAATCTTTTGCATTACAAGACAACATTCATAACAACTACTAAATGATCACAAAAACTTCTAGACAACATTTTGTATGATCTGACCAAAACTTGATCACCAAAACTTGAAGGATTTTGCATCACATCACAACCATAACAATCACAACAAGTGTTCTGCACCAGCATCATAACAATCACATAACTACATAACAAAAGCAAACTTGTTCATCATTATAAAAGCAAACTTGTTCAACATAAGAAAAGCAAACTTGTTCATCATTACAAAAGCAAACTTGTTCAACATAACAAAAGCAAACTTGTTCAACCACATAACTACAAACCGAGACACAGTAGTAGGGGTCATCCCAATACCACAAACAACTCAATATGCCGAGTAGTAGGGGTCATCCCAATGATCCTCCGCCTCTTGCCAGAGATCCAAACCTTCTTTGATGGTTTCGATTTTCTTCCATGCCTCGTAGGTGATGTACGCATCTTTCGCGACGTACTCGATGAGCTTGTTTGGCAGTGGGCTGTCCCCCTATAGTAGGTGGTCCGATTTCTTGTCGATCTTCTGCTTCATTTCCTTGTAGGATGGGTGGATGAGGATGGCTGCAAACTCAGCCAAAGACTGCCACTTCTTTCCATTGTTTGGAACTCTCCATTTGCGCTGCAAGTCGACGTACTTGTCGGGGTTGATCTCCAAACCAGACAACTTCAGCTTCTCCTTGTCACCTCCAATGCAGAAGCCAACAAAGGTGTAGAGCTTCTTCTCCTGCAGGAGTGGGCGGGTTCCTTGGGCCTGCATCAAATTAATCTGGTGCATCAAATTCATCTACTTCAAAAACTTCAGAAACTACTAATTAGACAGAAACTTCAGAACTTTAGAACTAGTATTGCATCTACTTCAGAACTTCAGAACTATTGTATCTACTTCAGAAACTTCAGAAACTACTAATTAGACAGAAACTTCAGAACTTTAGAAACTTCAGAACTTCAGAACTAGTATTGCATCTACTTTAGAACTTCAGAACTATTGCATCTACTTCAGAAACTTCAGAAACTACTAATTAGACAGAAACTTCAGAACTGGATGTTTTTACCATTTGGTTGCCGCGGTGATGTGGTATACCAGGACGAGATCCTCCACGCATAACTGCAGAACTGCAGCCATTAGCGGAGGTTCGTCCTCCCTGGTATACTCGACATCAACGCCGATCGACCGAGAAAGCATGCCGCCTAGCCTCCTCCTCATCTGGCGGATCCACTTGTCGGCTTCGTCTGGATTGCTGGTGCATACGACATCCAGCGGCTCCTTTAGGTGGATATCAACCTTGAGCGACACGGTGTAGTCCCGCTTCTGCCCGGGGACCGGAACGTCGTCGTCGACCACCAGCGGCTCCTTGCCAGACGCCTCACCACGGTGATGCTTGGCAGACGGAGGGGAGTTGCTTCATGATGCCTCCGCCATTCTCTTGGCAGACGGAGGGGAGTTGCTCCATGATTCCTCCGCCATTGCCCTCCTGGCCAGCGATGGTGGAGGCAAAGGGGAGTTGCTTGATGCTGGAGGCAGAGGGAGGTAGAGGGAGGAAGATGAAGCGGCAATGGAATGAGGAGGGAGGCAGAGGGAGGAAGATGGAGCGGCAATGGAATAGGAGGGGAGTTACCTGGACGTGGGAAGAAAACCCCCTCTGCGTCGTGGGGAGTTTCCAGTGGAGGGGAGACGTGGGGAGTTGCCTCGAAAACTCAAACGTCCTGCCCTTTGGCCCTCGAAAACTCTGGAGGGGAGATGTGGGCCCTTTGGTTTCTCCTGTTTCTGAAACAAAACAAAAAAATAACAGCCATATTTTGTTCTAAAATTAATGATCACTGCAACCATATTAAGAGATCAATCTTCAAGCATTAAAACAGCACCAAAACAGTCACTGCAGCCATCCAAAATGGCACAAAAACAGCACCAAAACAACATCAGCCAAAACAGCAAAAAATGCCACAAAATGGCACCAAAGTATCAGCAAAAATGGCACCAGAGTTTTAATGCATTGTATCTTCACCATCAGCCTCTTCATCACCAAAGTCTCATGCATTTTGCTACCTGGAGGGAATTGTAGTAGAAAAACTACATCAGGATCACATCAACAAAAACTACAGAGAAGGTTGATCACCAATCAAAACAAGGAACATGCAGTAATAGTATAACCTTCATGTCCATTCGCTACTCATCGTCGTCGATACGAAAACAATGAACTCTATGCCCACTCCTGTTTTCCTCATCATCACTACAATATTGCAGCATAGTATGATCAGTCCGGTCTTCCTCATCCTCGCTCTCATGTCCATCCGCTGCCACCTTTCTTCTTTTCTTGATGCCTTCAACTGTTGCAGCACCAACGATCACACGTTCCCGGTCCCTTCGCACTCTGCTTTGCACCGGAACTTCCATAGAGTCATCATCAGCTTGCAACGGAACTTCCATAGAGTCATCATCTTGGTATGTTAGTCCACCATCACCGGGGCCCTTTTCCACTCAGTTTCAATCACACTCCACAGTGTCTGTGCTGAAAGTTTTGCACAACTCGCCATTTTCCGTGCAAAAGAGTGTCTGGCAGATAAAACACCATTGTTGCTTGTGTTGTTAGAATAAAGGGATCACTCTTATACCAGCACCTTGCAGTGTTAATGCTTTTGAAGCGGCCATCATATTTGACAAAAGAGTCTCTCTTCTTCTTGCTATCAAGCTCAAACCAGTCACAGCGAAATAAGACTACCGAGTGATGGATGCCTCCACTAGAGTTGTACTGCAACTCTACGATGCTTCTCAACTGACCATAGAAGTCAATGATCTCACCATCATGTGACCCCTCAGTGATGATTCCACTATTCTGTGTCTTCCTTTTTTCCTCGCGGTCAATGGTGTGGTACCAGACACCGTCAGCAATGCATGCTGAATACACTCTCACTCGCTTATCCGGTAAACATGCCAAAGCAAATAGATCATCACTGACCTTCTTCTCCTCATGCAACTTTCCAATCTGCACAAATAAACCATTTAGCAAACAATGGTATTTAACAATTGGTGAATAACACAGAAAACATAAAACATGTGGCTAAATATCTCACATGATTCTTAAACCACTTAGCAAACCCCTTGGCAACCCTTTTATCAACATGGATATTGCTTTCTTCCTGATTTAACTCTTCCTTGCATTTCCTGCAATGCCAACAAAACATGTGAATTAAAACATTAGGCTGGTGCCAACCCAAGCAAAATATATATATATATAATGAGTGCACAAGATATAACATACTCGATATATGGTAGAACCTCGGCGCAATTGTTGAGCACAAACCAAACCATCTTGTCATACTCATCACCAGCCTCCAACTATTGTGAGGCTCCAAGAAAGTTCACACCATGGTTGAAAACAGAGACATCACCACTTTGCGAATCAGACCGCTCTCTATGCCCGGCCGGTTCCATCTTGTTTCCACATCGCCAAAGTATCTAGAGCAAGAAGTCAAGCACTCGTCAATGACATATGCTTCAGCAATAGAACCTTCAGGTCTTGCCGTGTTTCGCACATAACGCTTACAAGTAAGCAGCGTTCTTTCGATTGGGTACATCCAACCGTATTGCACAGAGCCTCTAAGCATTGCCTCTTTTGGTAAGTGCACCGCCAAATGGACCATCACGGTGAACAAAGCTGGAGGGAAAATCTTCTCGAGCTTGCAAAGAATAATTGGGATTTCTTTTTCAAGTCTTTCCAGGACAGTTAACTTGAGTGTTTTGCAGCAAAGTTCTCTAAAGAAATTTCCCAGCTTAGCAACTGCTTCATATACATCATTGTGCATCATTCCTCGGAGGCCCGCCGGTAAAATCCTTTGGAGGAGGATGTGAGAATCATGGGTTTTCAGTACTGAAAGCTTGAATCCATCAGAAGTAACACACTTTGCTTGGTTAGCAGCATAACCATCTGGAAATTTCACCCTCTTAGGAATTCACAGAATGCAAGATTGTGTTCTTTACTCATTGTATACCATGCTCGTGGCATTTCAAATGAATCTTCATCTTCATTGTGTTGTAGACGCAAATCTTCTCTTATGCCCATGTCCTCCAAATCAAGCATAGAAATAACCGTGTCCTTTATCTTCCCTTCAATGTTCAGAAATGTCCCTAGCAGATTCTCACATATGTTTTTCTCAATGTGCATTACATCGAGATTATGCCTTAATTTCATATCAGCCCAGTATGGAAGGTCCCACAAACAAGACCTCCGGTCCCAACATTGACCTTCCTCACGCTTTCTTTTCTTTGCCAGCTTTCCTGGTCTCACATCTTTCACCTTTTCAAGTTGCTTCTCCAGCTCTTCTTTAGTGAATTCAGCTAGCTTGTCACGGGTTTCATTCTCACCACTAAAATCTTTGCTTCTTCGCCTGTGATGGTTTCGGGGAAGAAAGCGGCGGTGCCCAATATAGCAGATCTTGCTCCTTATTCTCTTTGAGCAAGGGTCTTTGTCACAATGGACACAAGCCTGATAACCCGTTGTGATCCTCCCAGACAGAGTGTGCAGAGCCGGGAAATCATGGATGGACCATATGATTGCAGCACGTAGATTGAACTTTTCTTCCGGACTCAAGGCATCGTATGTAGGTACACCAGTCCAGAGCTGGAGCAGTTCTTCTACGAGGGGCTCCATAAAGACATCAAAATCCTTTCCTGGAGATTCTGGACCCGGGATAAACAATGACATCATGAAGTTGGACTGATCCATGCATGCCCATGGTGGCAGGTTGTACGGCACCACAAAAACTGGCCACATGCTATAGACGTGCTCATGTTCCCAAACGGATTAAACCCATCTGTGACAATGCCAAGTTTTATGTTCCGTGGATCTTCAGCAAAATCTAAATGTATACTGTCAAACTCTTTCCATGCCTCTCCATCCGCTGGATGACTCAACTCATTGTCCACAGGTTGCCGCTTCAGCTTGTGCCACTGTACCTCACGCGATGATTCCTTCGAGATGAACATCCGCTGCAACCTTGGTATCAAGGGAAAGTGCCTCAGTACCTTCTTCGGTATTGACTTCTTCCCATCAGCATCTTTCCACCTAGATGCATTGCATTTTGGACAGTTGTCATGCTTTGTTAAATCCTTCCGAAACAAGACACAATTATTTGGGCACACATGTATTGACACATAACCTAACCCCATCCTGCGGATTATGCTCAATGCTTCATCATATGATCTGGGAACACAACTATCAGGGAATTGCAAGCTCAAAAGACGGAGTATTGCGTTGAATGCGGCATTGCTAATCCGGTAGAAAGACTTGATGTGGAGTAACTTCACGGTGAAGGTAAATCTTGAAAATTTACCCCCTTCATGAGCTGCGCGCTTCGCCTCCTCTAACATCTCAGCAATTTTACCCACTTCATGTTTCGGATTCGTTTCGTTCATGCATTATGTGCAAGTCTTGGAGCGTCTTTGGCAATTAGGTTTTTATATTTCTTTTATGCACCATGCTGGTATGAGATAGTTCTTGGTTGATTTATAGAATGCTCATTGCACTTCACTTAAATTTTTTGAGTATGGCTTTATAGAACGCTTCATGTGCTTCACTTATATCATTTGAAGTTTGGATTGCCTGCTTCTCTTCATATAGACAACCGCCATTTGTAGAATGCTCTTTTGCTTCACTTATATTTGTTAGAGTGTGGGCATATCTTTTGTATAAAGAATTAAACTCTCTTGCTTCACTTATATCTATTTAGAAAGATGACAGAAATTGGTCATTCACATGGTTAGTCATAAAATCCTACATAAACTTGTAGATCGCTGAATATGATATGTTTGATTCCTTGCAATAGTTTTGCGATATAAAGGTGGTGATATTAGAGTTATGCTAGTGGGTGACTGTGGATTAGTAGAAACACTTGCGTTGAGGTTTGTGATTCCCGTAGCATGCACGTATGGTGAACCGCTTTGTGATGAAGTTGGAGCACAATTTTATTTATTGATTGTCTTCCTTATGAGTGGCGGTCGGGGACGAGCGATGGTCTTTTCCTACCAATCTATCACCCTAGGAGCATGCGCGTAGTACTTTGTTTTCAATGGCTTGTAGATTTTTGCAATAAGTATATGAGTTCTTTATGACTAATGTTGAGTCCATGGATTATACGCACTCTCACCCTTCCATCATTGCTAGCCTCTTCGGTACCGTGCATTGCCCTTTCTCACCTCGAGAGTCGGTGCAAACTTCGCCGTTGCATCCAAACCTCGTGATACGATACGCTCTATCACACATAAACCCCCTTATATCTTCCTCAAAACAGCCACCATACCTACCTATCATGGCATTTCCATAGCCATTCCAAGATATATTGCCATGCAACTTCCATCATCATCATATACATGACTTGAGCATTCATTATCATATTGCTTTGCATGATTGTAAGATAGCTAGCATGATGTTTTCATGGCTTGTCCGTTTTTGATGTCATTGCTATGCTAGATCATTGCACATCCTGGTACACCGCTGGAGGCATTCATATAGAGTCATATCTTTGTTCTAGATATTGAGTTGTAAGTAAATAAAAGTGTGATGATCATCATTGTTAGAGCATTGCCCTAGTGAGGAAAGGATGATGGAGACTATGATTCCCCCACAAGTCGGGATGAGACTCCAGACTTTATGAAAAATAAAAGAGGCCAAAGAAGCCCAAATAAAAAAGAGAGGCCAAAGAAGCCCACCAGAAAGAAAAAAAAGAAGAAAATAAAAAAAATGAGAGAAAAAGAGAGAAGGGGCAATGTTACTATCCTTTTACCACACTTGTGCTTCAGAGTAGCACCATGTTCTTCATAGAGAGAGTCTCCTATGCTTTCACTTTCATATGCTAGTGGGAATTTTCATTAAAGAACTTGGCTTGTATATTCTGATGATGGGCTTCCTCAAATGCCCGAGGTCTTCATGAGCAAGCAAGTTGGATGCACACCGACTTAGTTTTCAGTTTGAGCTTTCATACACTTATAGCTCTAGTGCATCCGTTACATGGCAATCCCTACTCACTCACATTGATATCTATTGACGGGCATCTCCATAGCCCGTTGATACGCCTAGTTGATGTGAGACTTTCTCCCTTTTTGTCTTCTCCACATAACCCCCATGATCACATTCTATTCCACCTATAGTGCTATGTCCATGGCTCACGCTCATGTATTGCGTGAAAGTTGAAAAAGTTTGAGATTATTAAAGTATGAAACAATTGCTTGGCTTGTCATCGGGGTTGTGCATGATTAAATATTTTGTGTGATGAAGATAGAGCAACAACCAGACTATATGATTTTGTAGGGATAACTTTCTTTGGCCATGTTGTTTTGAAAAGACATGATTGCTTTATTGGTACGCTCGAAGTATTATTGTTTTTATGTCAAATGATAGACTATTGCTTTGAATCACTCGTGTTTTAATATTCATGCCATGATTAGACATATGATCAAGATTATGCTAGGTAGCATTCCACATCAAAAATTATTCTTTTTTATCATTTACCTACTCGAGAACGAGCAGGAATTAAGCTTGGGGATACTGATACGTCTTCGTCATATCTATAATTTTTGATTGTTCCATGCCAATATTATTCACTTTCATATACTTTTTGGCAACTTTTTATATTATTTTTGGACTAACTTATTGATCCAGTGCCAAGTGCCAGTTCCTGTCTGTTGCATGTTTTATGTTTCGCAGAATATCCATATCAAACAGAGTCCAAACATGATAAAAACGGACGGAGCTTATTTTTGGAAAATATAGAAAATTCCGGAAGGAAAATCAACGAGAACCAGTGCTCGAGGTGGTCACGAGGCAGGGGCACGCCTGCCCCCTGGGCGCGCCCCCTACCCTCGTGAGCCCACCGTAAGGCGGTTGATGCTCTTCTTTTGCCGCAAGAAAGCTAATATTCGGAAAAAAATCACGGTGAAGGTTTCAGGCCAATCGGAGTTACGGATCTCCATATATACACGAAACGGTGAAACAGAGCCAGAACAGAACGCAGAAACAGAGAGATAGATCCAATCTCGGAGGGGCTCTCGCCCCTCCCAAGCCATGGGAGCCAAGGACCAGAGGGGAAACCCTTCTCCCATCTAGGGAGGAGGTCAAGGAAGAAGAAGAAGAAGGGGGGCTCTCTCCCCCTTGCTTCCGGTGGCGCCGGAACACCGTCGGGGGCCATCATCATCACCGCGATCTTCACCAACACCTCCGCCATCTTCACCAACATCTCCATCACCTTCCCCCATCTATATTCAGCGGTCCACACTCCTGCAACCCGCTGTACCCTCTACTTGAACATGGTGCTTTATGCTTCATATTATTTTCTGATGATGTGTTGCCATCCTATGATGTCTGAGTAAATTTTTGTTGTCCTATCGGTGACTGATGAGTTGCTATGATTGGTTTGAATTGCATATTTTATTATTGGTGCTGTCCTATGGTGCCCTCCCTGTCGCGCAAGCGTGAGGGATTCCCGCTGTAGGGTGTTGCAATGCGTTTATGATTCGCTTATGGTGGGTGGCGTGAGTGACAGAAGCACAGACCCGAGTAAGTAGGTTGTTTGCGTATAGGATCACTACAAAAAAATACACTTCCGTGATGATAGGTGTTTGTCACAGTAGGTCGCGTTTTTTGTCATGCATGTACATCCATGACAAATTTATGACTGAATCAAGATAGTCATACCTGTGCTGTTGTAGAAGTGTTCCGTGACATTACCAAAATTATCATCACGGAAGTGTCCCCTTCCATGACGATAAATCGCGCGTCACAGAAGTGCTTTCGTCAAGGGTGACCGACACATGGCATCCACCATAACGGAACGCCGTTAAGCTATCGGGTCAGATTTTGGATCCGATAACCCGTTAACAGCCACGACCAATGCGATTTTCCACGTGTAAAATTCTCATTGGCTGACGGATCAACGTGTCAGCTCCGCGTTGGCACAGGTGTCACTCATCCAACGGTCGATATGGGCCTATGATATGTTGACACGTGGAACGGCCCAAAAGTGGCCCACAAAGTTTAAATGGGCCGGCCCAACCGAAGGCCCATAAGATTTAGCGGACCATAATGGGCCGGCCCAGCTAAAGGCCCACCAAATTTAGCGGACCATAATCGGCCGGCCCAGCTAAAGGCCCACAAGATTTTGCGGACCATAATGGGCCGGCCCAGCTAAAGGCCCACAAGATTCTGCAGACCATAATGGGCCGACCCAGCTAAAGACCCAACATTCTCTGTCAAATCGGCCCGTCAACGGCCTGGTCTAAACTTGTCATCAATGCAGCCCATGGTCACTTCTGGCCCGTTAACAGTCCGCTACGTAATTGGGCCGAATTACAGCCCGGTGTATTTCCGGCCTGTTAAAGGTCCGGCTTCATTTGGGCCCATTTACAGGCCATCAAAACTTTCGGCCCATAAACGACCGTGAAGGATTTGGGTCATATTCGGCCATGTCTATCATTCGGCCTGTTAGAGGCCCACTATAGATTTGGCCCACTTTAGGCCTGTTGTCATTTTCGGCCCGTTAACGCCGGACGTAAACCATGGGCCATATGTGGCCCAACGTCATATCGGGCCCATTAACGGCCCATATAAAAATGACGATAATCTAGCTCGACCGAAGTTCCGGCCTGTTAAAGGCCCGTGTATTAGGTCAGCGCATTTACGGCCCGTCTGAATTTCGGCCTGTCAAATATCCACATCGTAAATGGGCCACCATTTCGGCCTGCTAAGTCTAGTGGGTTATTTGGCACAATCAGGGCCCAATCTCACTTTCGGTCTATTAAAGGCCCATGTTTTTTATGGGCTCGACATATTTACACCTGTAAACGGCCTACTTTTACTGATGGCCCAAATTATGTTTAGGCCTGTTAAAGGCCCACTATGGGCACAGGCCTACCAGAAAAATTTGAAAGCTTATGCTAATTTAAGCCCAGATATTTTTAGTGGGCTACATGCCAATTTCGGCCCGTAATCATTTTAGCTCAATTGGAATGGGCCCGACGAATGTTGGCATGTTGGGCTCCTACGAAGCTTTCGTCCGAATACATTACTAAGATAAACCTACACTATACGAAAATAGCGTCATAATTACTGCAGCCTGTGGCGGCATCATAAATGTTGTATCACAACAAAATAAATTCCAATCATACAACAAAAGGCCTATTGGCATAAAGTTTACAGTCCTTCCAGATAAAAGCACCATCAGATGTATAGAAGCACAAATCATTTGACCTGAGTGCTAATGTTTCAGGCTGTAGAATCTGATGGAGCAGCAAGATCTCCACCTTTTTCCGCCATTTCTCTTCAACAACGAAGCGAATGTCTGATAGTCTGGTTTCAAAACCATTCATATCTTGACGGCATTTCTCAACCACTATTCTTGTTTCCGAAACAACGTCCATTAGGGATTGGACTTGTGTCTAGAGCACAGATATATCACTCTGTCTAGCAGGAAGATTTTGTTCAGTAGGCGATTTGGACGAGGTTACCTTGACAACCAACCCAGAATTACGCAGGAAGGTGCTTTTTGCACTATTAGTGGAGAGATACTGACGCACTGCAGCAAGAGGTGACATTGTCCCTGTAGTAGCCTCGTCACCTTCAGGTGGTTGTGGATGTTCAATCATTTGTTCCATAGCTTCCTGAAAGTTTGAACTTGTAGATTAGTGTACCAGTGAGTTACTAATGAGACAAAAACAAAAAAAGTAGGTTAAACGTTTATACATAACTTATTTTGGTGAACTACTGTAATACATTAGCATGTATTGTAGTGCCAACTACATAATAAAATCACTTTTGGAACATATGTCCATGTAGCATGCCTACTGTATTGTCTATTTCCTCACATTCGTTAACATCTAAGGATAAAGAGACATGGTTTAAAGTAGGATGAACATAGTATGACATCATTCATATAATGGGCAAACAGATATAAAACAAACAGGCTATTTTATCATTGTGTGCGCACGTGAACATAACAACTAGATTACAGATCAAGACCAAAAGAATATCCTTCATCTCTTTTAAACCATGTAAGGTGAAATGATACGTTAAGACAACTGTGTATAAAAGTGAACAGAGTAACTGACATTAGCTGCAAACCAAGTAGTTAAATGAACACATCACAGTACCAATCAATTCAAGGCAGGAGGAGTAAGCACTTACAACAGCGGCTTGAATTGGTGTGCTCATGCCCTTCATCTTGCTGGTGTGGCAATCCTTGAAGATTTGCACTGCATTCGGTTCAGGTTCTTTTTGGTCCGCACGGGCTTTCCGCTGTATTTGGAACAAGTCAATATAGATACGATAATATGGCACAAAAAAAGAAGGAAGTAGCAGCTATTTACAAGAGCCTCGCAGTGTGCAATATAGCTACGAGATCCTCTTGTCCGTTCGAATTTCACTTTAGAACGGTTGGTTTTGTTCTTCAAACTATTAGCCTAGAAGAAGATACACTTGTAAGGCACATACATAAATACAAGTTCAATATGTGGTCTGATCAAATACATATAGCCTACCTGATACTTTGGATCAGACCAGTGTTTAACGAGGGCTGTCCAGTCTTCATCTGTAATATATTCCACTGGAGATGTTTGGGCGATTTCATTGTTAGCCTTGCCTTCAAAGTGAGATTTTCTAAGGTGGTACCGATACTGTCGCAGAGCAGACTGAAAAACATGAGTGCATGCTTGTTTAGTTGCATCATCTTTCGGATCCAACTTGAACCTCATCTGTTGAAAAAAGAATGTGAGTCTTATTAGGAGGAAGCTAGAAAGTATGGGACAGAGTAAGACAATATTACTAATTGTGATGAATAACATTACTTACAGATAAATGGTCAAGGAAGGTGTTAAACTGGGTATTGTCTTTCTCATTCCTGTACAGGATCCACGTTGGGAGGATACGCGCATGACACCTAACGGCAACGGCAGCCTCTGATACTAACTTGGCTGACTCTGTAGCATCACGTGGCCTTTTTAAACCTGCCTCAAAATGGATCTCCATTCTTCCTCTTTTAGATTTTGTTAATCTGTCAAGCATTATCCCTAATGTCTGTTTCTGCTTGCGCCGTGGTGCTAGTTCAACAACGAATATGGAAAGTGTTAGTGTACATCAAACTGTGAGAGTACATATAAAGGAGCATGCAACTGCAACTTGACTCGGTCAGGTACCGTCTTAGTGTTGATGCTCATGAGGTTCATCTGATCTTGCCAATTCCTGTTGTGTCAATAGTGCTTCGGAAGTAGTGTTAGGTGTGAAGGCAGCTTGGGAACTGGCCAGTTCCGGAGCAAACGAACGAGTAACTAGTTGAGATGCTGGTACAGTTGAAGTGGATGCTGCAGCTGGTGGAGCAAGTGATACTGTGTTTGTAGATTTAGCCGGTGGACTCGGACCTTCTATTGCACTATAGGTACCAGCAGAATCTCAACGGCAGAGCCTTTTCTGACTCACCCAACGAGTAACAGCACTCCCTACTATATTATTTTCCTTGCTCTTTTTTGACTTTTCCATGTCAAGTTGTACCCACAACACAAAAGAATAAAATCACTCTTCAGAACTCATTGATGCATGATACAGACAAGCAATACTTTGATGTAAGACAACCGTATGAGGATGGAATATGTAAGAAAAACAGGACGGCATGACATATTCACAGCTACGATGTGCAAACTAAGTAGAAGGATTTTCAAGAAAATAGAAGTAATGCAAGCTAGACACCATATGAAAGATGCAACCAATATTACTCTGCCAAGTAAAAAGTGTCTTGTCATAAGTGGGAATTCGAAAAATTAGAAGCAGTACAACATAGAAATCAATGCAAGATGCAACCACTATCAAACTGCCATGTTAAAAGCGTCCAATCATGAGTTACTGGTGCGGGATACACAACAGCAGTACTTTGATGTAAGAACATGGTATGATAGATAGATGCAGTGTATTCTAGACACAGAAAGCCATGTCATATGCACATGTATAACGTATAAACTCAGCAGGTGCAATTTAATCAAAATAGAAGAAATACAGGCTAGACAACATATGCAACATGAAACCAAGTATCACACTATCAACTTAGAGCAAGCACCTGCGATGGTGGAGTGCGGGAGATGAACTCATCATGTAGACTTGGGACTTCAACTTCATTAGCTGTAGCAGTGTCAAATCTAGAGAGTCTCTATTTGCGTCGGTGCGGAGTCCCACCAACATCCCCTAACTTACTCTTTTCCTTCCTATTTTCTGATATTGCCTTATGAAGTCAAAACCACAAGAAGATGAATAAAATTAGCTCTGCATAACTGGTTGATGCATGATACAGACGAACACTACTTTGATGTAAGGCAAGCGCAGGAGGATGGAATATATACAAAAAAAGACAACATTTCATATTCACACGTACTATAGGAGGATGGAATATGTATGAAAAAACAGTAAGCGGAAGGCATTTGAACAAAATTAGAAGAAATGAAAGCTAGGCACCATATGAACATGCAACCAATATCACTCTATCAGGTAAAAAGTGTCTCGTCGTAAGTGCCATTTCAAGAAATTAGAAGCAGTAAAAGCTACAAGACAATGCAAGATGCAACCTACATCACAGTCCCAAGTTAAATGTGTCTTATGGGTAAGTGATCGTTAAAGGTATAAGTTGTAAGCTACGCAGATGCAATTCAACATAATCAGAAGCAATACAAACTAGACATCATACGGAAAACGCAACCACGTATAACAGTTCCAAGTAAGAGCAAGCACCTGTGATGGTGGAGTAGGGGAGATGTGCTCATCGTGTACACGTATGTTCTAGAAACAGGAACACGTGTCATATTCATAGGCATTATGTGTAAAGTAAGCAGATGCAATTCAAGTTAGAAGCACACATCATACGCAACATGCAACCACATATAATAGTGTCAAGTTGGAGCAAGCACCTGTGATGGTGGAGTAGGGGAGATGTGCTCATCATCTACACAGCTACGTTGACTGTCCAGCCTTGTGTTGTCTTGCGAATCTTGTTGGGAGGATGGCGGAGTAGAATCTATAGAGGCCCCCTGTTTGAGTTGCTCCGAAGGACCACCATCAACTGCCGGACTAATTTCCTTCAGTTGTAATGATTTTGCATTGTGAAGTCAAACCAATAAGAAAAAGGAATAAAATTCGCTCTTCAGAACTCATTCAAGCATGATACTGACGAACACTACTCGGATGAAAGGCAAACACATGATGCGAGGATGGAATATGTATGAAAAACAGGATGGTGTGACATATTCACACCTATGATGTGGTAACTAAGCAGAAGGCATTTCAACAAATTAGAAGCACTGCAAGCTAGACACCATATGAAAGATGCAACCAATATCACTCTGGCGTTTCAACAAATTAGAAGCGGTATATGCTAGAAATCATATGCAAGACACAACCAATATCACAGTGGTGACTTAAAGGTGCCTTATCATAAGTGACTGATGCGGGATATGCAAGAATAGTAGTCTGATGTAGAAACAGAACACATGTCATATTCACAGGCATTATGTGTAAAGTAAGCATATGCAATTCAACAGAGTTAGAAGCAATATAAGCTAGACATCATACGCAACATGGAACCACATATAATAGTGCCAAGTTAGAGCAAGCACTTGTGATGGTGGAGTAGGGGAGATGTGATCATCATCTACATAGCTACGTTGACTGTCTAGCCTTGCGTTGTCTTGCGAATCTTGTTGGGAGGATGGCGGAGTAGAATCTATAGAGAACCTCCATTTCAGTTGCTCGGAAGGACCACCATCATCCAATGCCTTGCCAATTTCCTTCAGCTTTATTGATTTTGCATTGTGAGGTCATACCGACAAGAAAAAGGAATATCATCCGCTCTTCAGAACTCATTCATGCATGATACTGACGAACACTACTCTGATGAAAGGCAAAGTCATGATACGAGGATGGAATATGTACGAAAAAATGGACGGCTTGACATACTCACACCTATGATGTGGTAAGTAAGCAGAAGGCACTTCAACAAATTAGAAACACTGCAAGACACCATATGGAAGGTGCAATCAATATCACTCTGCCAAGTTAAAATTGTCTCGTCATAGGTGGCGTTCATCAAACTAGAAGCAATACATGCTAGAAATCATATTCAAGACGCAAACCAATATCACACTGCCAACTTAAAGGTGTCCCATCATAAGTGACTGATGCAGGATACACAAGAAGAGTAGTTTCATGTAAGAACATGGTGTGATAGACAGATATAGTATGTACCAAAAATAGGAAAGCGCGTCATATTCACATGTATCATGTGTAAGCTAAGCAGACGCAGTTTACACTAATTAGAAGCAATACGAGCTAGACACCATATGCAACATGCAACCAGATATCACACTGCCAAGTTAGAGCAAGCACCTTGGATGGTGGAGTAGGGGAGCGGAGACTTGGACCATGTAATGCACTATCAGTACAAGGAGAATCGGTACAGATGCTCCGTTTACGTTGCTGCAGAGGACCACCATCATCGCCTTCCTTACTCTTTTCCTTCCTCTTTCTTGATTTTGCCTTGTCAAGTCAAACCCACAAGAAAAAGGAATAAAATTTGCTCTTCAGAACTTATTGATGCATGATACTGACGAACACTACTTTCATGTAAGGCAGCCGCATGATAGGAGGATGGAATATGTATGAAAAACAAGACTGCGTGACATATCGACATGTATGATGTATAAAGTGTAAACTAAACACAAGGTGCTTGAACTTGTTAGAGTCGATGCAAGCTAGAAACCATATGAAAGATGAAACCAATATCACTCTGCCAAATTAAAAGGGTGCCCTAACAAATGTATTTGACCAAATCAGAAGCAATACACGGCAACAGGCTAGAAATAATATGCAATATGCAACGAATAAAGGTGACTCATCGTAAGTAATTGATGCAGGATACAGAAGAGAGGTAGTTTCATGTAGGAACAAGGTTAACACATAGATGTAGTGTGTACCAAAAATAGGAAGGCATGTCATATTCACAGGTATAGTGTGTAAACTAAGCAGATGCAATTTACCCTAATTAAAAGCATTACAAGCTAGACACTGTATGCAACATGCAACCACATATCACACTGCGAAGTTGGAGCAAGCACCTGTGATGGTGGTGTAGGGGAAGTGCTGTCTTCAGGTACGGAGCAACGTTCAATATCTTCATTTAGGCTTGCTGTTTCTTGAGAATCATGTGGAGAGGATGAAATTGCATTCTTTATAAGAGTATTTCGTCTCATATTAACCCACGCGCGTGACTGTCTCATCATAAGCGATAGACACAGGATACACAAGAACAGTAGTTTGATGTAAGAACATGGTGTGATAGGCAGATGTAGTATGTACCAAAAACAGGAAGGCGTCACATGTATAATGTGTAAGCTAAGGAGATGCAATTTAATAAATTAGGAGCATTGATGAGGGATACACAAGAGAAGTAGTTTGATGTAAGAACATGGTTAATAGAAAGACGTAGTATGTACCAAAAACAGGAAGGCATGTCATATTCACAGGTATAATGTGTTAACTAAGCAGATGCAATTTACCCTAATTAGAAGCATTACAAGGTAGACACCATATGCAACATGCAACCACATATCACACTGCCAAGTAAGAGCAAGCACCTGCGATGGTGGTGTGGGGGAATTGCGGTGATCAACTAGAGAGCTACGTTGACTATCATCATTTAGCCTTGCTATTTCTTGAGAATCATGTGGGGAGGATGACACTGCACTCTTTAAACGAGTAGGGCGTCTCACAGTAACCCACCCGGGTGACTGTATCATCATAAGTGATTGACGAGGGATACAAAAGAGCATTAGTTTGGTGTACGAACATGGTTAATAGACATATGTAGTATGTATCAAAAACAGAAAGGCATGTCATTATCAAAGGTATAATGTGTAAAGTAAGCAGATGCAATTTAACCAAATTGGAAGCAATACAAGCTAGACACCATATGCAACATGCAACCACATTTGACAGCGCGAAGTTAAAGCAAGCACCTGGGATGGTTGTGTGTGGCAATTGAGATCATCAACTGCAGAGCTACTTATACTGTCTCCAACTGCTGACACTGCACCCATTAGAGCGTTGAAACGCTTACTGCTTATCTTCGAATTACACTGGAGCGACTTCTGTCTTTTCTTTTCTGCATTCATCAACACTATGTTAGAGTCTGAAATACCCAGGCATAAAAAAACAATATTGTGAGTATGGGTGAATTGTGTGCACAATTAGTACAGTGTAAAGGTAGCAGATAGCAGGTCGATGAGAAATAAATGAGGGGAGACATATGATAGCTCTACAACATGCATGGCACACTCAATTACTACAGGATTCTATGAAAATAACAGTCGACTGGAAGCAAATAGGTCAGTCCATTTTTTCTGCACCATCCGATGTACAAAGAATGGGGAGATCGCCTTCATCTACCTCCAGCCAGTCAGTGTTGACGATCTTCCTCGAAACGCTAGCGACCACCGGCCCAGTATTCCTCCCCTGCCTGCGCTCTCCCCTCGACCTCACCGTACCGCCGTGCTTGGCACCGCCCCTCGGCCATCCATTCAAGCCCCGCCGACCTCCAGATCGGGCGCAAGCAGCTCCTGTGCCCCACACCCCTATGATAGACACTGATGCGCCGCTTCCCCGGGGAACAGGCGGACTAGGTGCTCCGCGCGCCTAAGCGGGTGCTGCTTTTTTTAATTGCGGTTCGACTGACCCTGAATTGAAATCCAGGCGGGCTACTGACCTCTAGCAAAGGTGAAATAGTAAAAGGGAGGAAACCTTGTGCATTTAGTATCACGAAGAAGATGCAGTAAGAAGCGCTCAACTAGTTTCTTTTGTGGGATGAATACGATGTGAGCGGAGACGTAAGATTTGCACGAATAAGGGAAGAAGAGTACCTCTTTCTGCTGGCAGTGCTGTGTCCTCCTTCTGTTTTTCCGATGATCTTGTTGTTCGCCGGAAACCAGAAGTTGTGGAGGACGGTGCAGCCTTGGACGAAGCCATGGCCAAGTTGTTGAGTGTGGTGCGGTGGCTGTCTGTCGGTGGCGGGGAAGCAGATCTGAGGCGGCGAACGACGGCATAGCGGGAACAGCTCCGATGCGGTGGACGGTTGCGACAGTGGAGCCACAGCAGTGAGGCGCAGGACGGCGTGGTTGGAGTGGTTCTGGTATGGCGCACGTTGGCATCCGTGTTGTGGAGGCAGCTCTGCCTCAGCTTGAGCTGCTAAGTCCTTGAGGGCGTTGCGGTTGCGGTTGCATTGGACGACGACATCGGGGTACCGGCTCCAGCATGATGGAGGAGGGCGGCGGTGGATTGGCCGCTATGGGGTGGAGGACGGAGGAGGTTGGGGTTTCGTGGCTGGTGGAGAGGGCGTTTTCGCGCCCACGGAGTATGAATGGGGAAACGGAGGGAGGCGGGGAACTAAGGGGGAACAATGTTTCGGTTTGAGACGCGCTTGTTTGAAATTTGGGGAAAGTTACAAACTTTGCCCCCATCTAAAATTTCGGACATATTGCGGGTTGGGGGTAGGACAGTCATGTCAGGTGTCCCAAATATGGGCAGGATAGATTTCGGCCAAGCGCATGGGTGTTTAGGCGCCCACGGCGTATGAATGCTTCTCGGAGGCGGTTGTGGCTGGCGTCTTGGTGAAGTTACAAACCTACCCCGGTTTAGACCTTTGGACATCGGGTCGATAGGCTAAACGGGCTAGAGTCAGGACAGTAATTTCCTACCACCAAAACATTAGTCTCGCGCGGTTTCGGGTGACCAGAGGCCTATTTGGTGCTTTGTTCAATATTTGGGAGTAGAAGCATTAACGTTTTCAGTTCTCTTGAATTGAACTTTCAGGATTTGTCAAACTTCACAAATCTTTACTCTTGAAAATCCTAAAGCTACGATTATTTTGGAATGGAGGGGGTACATTTTAATATACATTGTACACGAGTATATATTAAAAAATATGCAACTTACCTCAGTTCATGCATGGTTCCAGGTATAATCTCCTTGGTTGCAAAAAAAAGTTAGATATGCGTATGAATATATATACCATGTTCAAACTCACAACAAAGATTGATGCCCCCTTTTACATCTGATTTACAAATGCCATTATCTCGGGTTCAAATAGATGAATGCACTTCCTATGAATTCGAATCTTTGAAACCCCCTTTATGTTGAATTCGACATGTATTTTATTTCGTAGCTAGCAATTTGGAATGTATCCATGCAAGTGACAAATGTATAAAGTGCTTCACACTAACAACATGGAGTGCACTAATTAATGTTTATATATGAAGTGCAAAAGCATCCATTGCCTGTATTTCAAACCGCTCTCACTCTATGGATCGATAATATGAAATAAACACATGCACATGCTAGAATTCAATAGAGTATGGGTGTCTGATAGACCGATTTTCGTCCATACACAATTTTGCAAAATTCATGATCTCATCCAAAAATAATAATGCCATTTATATTTTAATTTAATGCGTAGAACCGCCTTTTACACGTAGATATCTCTCTATCTAACGCATAAGTGCACACACTTTATAAGCATCGGCATTTCTCTTTCACACATGCTCACAATCTCTCTCAGGGTGTCGGGGTGTCTCACGCACATGCTCTCTCTGTTTCTCTATCTCTCTTTCTGACTACTATGTACCACTCTTTTCACTAATCTCAGTTGGAAAACACTATTTCTCTCACATGCATATACACACATGCACGGTCTCTACTAGCCCTCTATACGCACATATATGTGCCTACGTGTCTCCCGCACGCACATTATCTTTAGGCCTCTCTCGCACACATTGCCCCTCCCCCCCGACACACCTCTCTAATAGTAGTTGGCAGATATGAGTTCATCATATCATTCAGTAGGATATCCCTGGCTGTTAGGCTGGATGGTGATACGAGGCAAAGTTTTACCCTAGTTCGGATCGGACCCTTGCAGTTGAAGAAAGAGCCTACTCCTGGTACTGTATATTAGTGTTAGGGGTGTGTACAAAGTACACGTGAATACCAGGCATTGTGCGTGTGTGTATACTATCGATGAACTAGCCCCCAAGCTTGTATAACATACTAAGGGCCTAGGGTTACAAATCATATATAGTCGGCTTATCACCAGTGGGGATAGCATCCTCCGCGACTCTGGTAGCTTGGTGTTGTACGCCGAGTCCTCCACATGGGTCTCCGTATAACACGTCTCGGTCCAACCTATATGTGGTGCAGGATGGAACCGACCCATGAGTCTTCATGTTGACCCACCACAACTAGAAATGATGTGCCCACCACACCACACACGCAATCGGCCACTAAGAAAATAAGCATATACAATAGTACAACGCTATCTAGCTCACGATACGTCTCCATATTTTGTTGATGACACTGATGGACTTTGCATTTGATGCATGCTCTGCATTTTGTTGACGACACTTACGGTCATTGTATTTGAAGCGAAAGCACGATATTGTCACTAGACTTCAGAATAAGCTCATAACGGTCACCACATACATTTTGTCGTGCTAACCAACATGTGGTTGGATGGTTAGAGGACAGTGGTTTCTCGAGCCCACCAAGGTTAAAGTCCCGGTGCTCGCATTTATCTTGTGTTAATTTCAGTATTTTCCGGCGATGTACGTTCAGTGGGAGGAGACATTCCACTCGACTACGAGGCACCTATGGTGACTTCGTAAAATCTCAAGATCATATATGCTGGCCCACTCTCTCGAAGGTGCGGCGGCGGACCGGCGGTGGGGAGTGGTTTCGGGGATGGCGGGGGCGGGCAGTTCGGCCAGTGGTGGCTGGCGGCTCGGGGGGGTGGGGGGGTGGAGTTTGATGATAAACTGGAGGCCCTTGATTTCGTATCCAACGACTAGAAAATCTAATAACCAGAGATGAAAAAGTCAGTCGACTGACGTGTAGCCTCACCCCGCACGTACACATGCACGCACGCAAGTCACGCACGCATGTAGGCATGCAACACTGACACGTACACATAACGTACACACGCACGCATGCTGGCATGCAACACTGACACGTACACATGCACTCACGAACACACGCACATACGCATCCATGCATGCAACACTGAAACGCACCCTTGCACGTACGCACCCATGCATGCAACACTGAAATGCACCCTTGCACGCATCCAACACTCGCACGCCTGCATGCACACAGCACACGACGCAAGACACACGCTTAACTACATGAAAAAGATGACGTCACACTCAATGAACAATCATCGGTTTATGAAATGCCCGCTTCTGACCGCCCTGGCCCACCAAAGGTTCCTCTGCTGTGCGCTGCCTGCGTTGGGTCACTGACATGCAGGCCATGCACCCAAAGAGCCCACACGTCAGTGGAAGAACGACGTGGTGTCCTAGGTCAGAGTCGAGGGCGCCACTCGCGGCACGCCCGGCTGAACACGCCTCTGTGCCGCATTCAAACGCCTCCATGAAACCCGCCCGTGTGGAAGCCGAGAAACCCACTCTGTGCACACGTCCGTTCATGACCGGGTCGGCGTTAGACACAACGCTGGCCGAGCTCCTCCCGTCCGCCGTCTATTTAATCTCCTACTTAAACGAGGCCAAACACCTGCCAAGAATCGCACACCTCCGCCGCTCCCCTATCTCCTCCACCATTTTGTCCACTCTTACAATGGCTTACAAAGAGTAGTTATTCCGCATCCAAGCCGGCTGGGTAGCCCACCAGATCCGAGCTATGCAGCTCACTGATCCACCTCCCTCCCCTCGCCCGACGGAGCCAGTTGCCGCCCCAAGCCGGCGCGCGGTTCAGCAACTCGCCGCTCCAGGCCAGCTCGACGAGGAGCAGCGCACGTGCGTCGTTGCTACCGTCCATGATGCCGCCTCATACCGCGTCTCCCGTTTCTGTGGCCGAGACTCCCATACCAGCGGCTGCGCCATGCAAGCAGCGACAGAAGCCGGGTGCCCGGAGAGCGACGAGTCGGTGGCCAGTGCCTCTGTGTCCGCCGCCATCATCGAGGAGAAGTAGAACATGGGAGGCCGCCGCCGCTTGGGTCCCATGAAGGCCACCGTGGAAGCGACGCCGGCATACACAGAAGGTGTCTTGCCGGATCCTTTTGTTGCGAGGACCTTCGTCGACCCCGCATGGGCTCCACGGAAGAGGTCAATGTTAGGATGAACTCGAGCCGGTGCCGGCCATGGCGAAGTAGTGGCCGATGATGAACTCGAACCGGTGCCGGCCACCATCATCTTCGGCACCAGCCAATGATATCAGTTGGGCAGTGGGGAAGCGAGCCATCCTTTGCGCTGAAGCATATACCTCCGGGGCTCCTGGCACTCCGGTGATCGTGCTGCCGGACATGAGGAACACAAATCGATTGGCAGGCGACCATTTAGGCCATGTATTATATACCTGTGATGTCCAGAACTAGCACCGCGTAGTTCATTTGAATGTAATGAAATCCATCATGTTTGTGTGAAAATCCGGTATTTTATATGATTTCCATCGTTGTTTATATGAAATACTCTGGTGGTTGCGTGAATGAGTATCAGTTTGTCTACGTGTTTGCGTGAATTTCGTCTGGTTGGTTGAGTTGTTGTCATAATGTGTGCGCTACGGTTGGATGGCGTAATTTGCGAGTCGCTGGTCGGTCTGTGGGCGGCTCGGGCGGCGTTGTGGGACAAAAAAACATAGCTCGTGCGAGCTCGTCTCCAACGTGCGCACTGGAGGATGCATGACAGCATGAGCACCCGAGCCGTTCCTCGTTCATCGGTGGCAAAGGCACCGGTGACAAAAGGGTCGCCAATATTTTGGCTACCCCGGGCAAGATCCAAACAACCCCTCCTAGCAGATTCAAATCCCTCATTCGTCGTGGAATTTTGCCATGTGTTGTTTTCATGGACTAGCAAGATGCCCGTGCATTGCACGGAACATCAAGATGCATTTTTTTACAAACTCCCGCATGCATGCAAGGGATAATTAATGTCCTCCTTTGCTAGTACCACGAGGAAAACGCCATTAATATTGCATCGATTAGTGTTAGTGGCCTTGTATATTTGCAAATTGTAATTTTGATAGTGGCCCTTTGTATATAAAAATGGAGGTGGAAATATGAGAGATAAGGTGTGGAGGAGTGGGGTGTGGTGCCGTGGTGGTGACTGGTGGTCGGACTGGGCGGAGGCATGGGGATGGATGGCGCATTATGTCTAGGTTTGTATCTCTCTCACACACACCCACATAGGTGGGGGACGTGCACGAAGAGAAGAGGTGCACGCACGGCGCACGTACGCCCGTCTCTTTCCCCACCACACCCGCGCGGGTACACGGTGGAGCTCATTTCTGTACGAAAAAGGCAGCCCACGTGGTAATTTGGCACGTGTACTGGTTGTCCACTTGGTGGAGGGAGGATCGTCTACCACGGGTGAACAAACAAATTGCGACTTGACGCGTTATGTTAAATTAAAAAAAGAGGCAAACCATGTGGGGCCTACCTTAGAGGCAAGGCTCTATACACTGGAGTATTTTTGATGTGTCCCGTCAACTCGCAGAACAAGGAGAAACTTGCTTAGTACGCCGTCTCTCCCGCCCACGGGCGCGGTGGCTCGCAGGATGAGGTGAAGCTGGAGTACTACTATATGCCTTTACGCCCGCTCCCTCGCCCACGCGCGCGGTGGCTCGCAGCACGAGGAGAAGATTTTACTACTCCCTCCGTTTACTCCTCGTCCCTACTACGTACTTTGGTTAGTACTCCCCCTATTTACTTATAAAAGGCCACTATAAAAAAATACATTTTGCATCTATACAAGGCCACAAATAGTAATCGAGACAAAAGTTACTACTCCCTCCTTTCCAGTTTATGGCTCAATTTCAAAATCTCTCCAACCAAGGTAGACGGTGAGTGGTCGAATTAATTTCGTAGTTTGCACAGTACGCTCATTTTTCTCAAGTTATGTTTACCGAGGCATTAATTAGAACGAATGCATGAATGACCACTAAATTTCCATGAACTTGTACATGCATTGGTTAGTTTCCTCTTGACACTGCTTGCGTCGGGTGATCTAACGCACCTCGAAATCCAACATGTAATGGTACTACTACTCCGTAAAACGAATGTTTTTTAGATGAGCCCTATAAACACTGGCGGGTACGTACTCCGTAAAAACAGATTTTTGCAAAACTAAGTCGCTCCCTTTCATGAATTCTGTAGTATACTCCTCCATCGACGCTCCCTTTCATGAATTATGTACTTCCTGTCACCGACATGTGGGACATATAGCAAACGGGTCGACGTGTCAAGCACGAAATAACAGTGCAGAACAGCAGGGGGGACGCACCCCACTCGTACCAGCCCAGTGTTAGTAATGAGCAATGAGACGTCAAATCACAATGCCGCACCTTCCCAGACGGACGAAGCAACCATTATTTCACACTTCGGTTGGACATCATCTCACCACGTACTAGTATTGCTTCTGCCTCGAGAGGGACACGCGCATCGCCTTGGTACATCATGACACGTGGGACCGCATGACAGGCCATGCTCCCCCGCTGATCGCTGGGTAAAATCAACTTATTTTTACTATACTTCCTCCGGATCGGTTTACTACATGGCATGCATGTCGTTCTAGGTTGAGAATTTAACTCGCTATATATATATATATATATATATATATATATATATATATATATATATATATATATATATATATATATATATATGTGATGAACAGTACGCTAGCCTTTTAAAAAAATGTATACTTATGTACAGTAGTACTCCACTATCGATGGATTGCGCCATGGAGCAAAAATTGAAATTTTAAAAAAAGGTGGTACATATAGAGAGCGCTCGTCGCCAAATTATGCATATAGTACTATTAAAAAATCTAGTACGTCCTTAATTGGGGTGCTAAATTCTATTAAAGAAATACTAGTACTAGTATGTACACACTGAAGAGTTAAAGTAATAAGAAGAAACATAACATAGTTCTGCTGGGGCTCAGCACAACACACCCCTAAAGTTAAACTAAGCACACCTAAAATTAAACTATGCAACTAATCCGGTAGACACTGTATTAGAAGTTTAGAACCGCCATGAGCAATGACACTGCCACCTTACTCGGAGTCCTCGTCCACGTCCTCGACTTCGTCCTTGTCCATCTTCCTCTTGGCCGATACTTCTTTGCTTGAACCGCCAACTTGGCTGTTGCTCTTCATCCAATCCTAGTAGATATTGAAACAAAGGTAGCCATCCATTGCAGCGTGCTGGATGTGGTCTATATCTAGCACATTCCGCTGCCATGCATGACGATGAAACGTGTAATGAGGTTTCTCCAGTTTGCGGTACGAAGGATGAACCATGGCTCCTGCCAGGGTCAGCATTGAGGGCTGACGAGAGGGCACCACCCAATTCTTCTGGAGGTCGAAGGGGTTGCCTACAACGACGCCTATCCGATGCAGGACTTCTTTGTCGTTCTTAAAGTCTACAGTAACGAATTTGACTGTTTTGTCCTCGAGGAAGTTCTTAAAATCCTGGCACTCAACGTCGGCATGGCATATGTGGTAGACCAAGCAAACGTTATGTATGCAAACCTGGATCACGGCGGGTGTCGGTGTCAAAACCGGCAGATCTCGGGTAGGGGGTCCCGAACTGTGTGTCTAGGCGGATGGTAACAGGAGACAAGGGACACGATGTTTTTACCCTGGTTCGGGCCCTCTCGATGGAGGTAAAACCCTACTCCTGCTTGATTGATATTGATGATATGGGTAGTACAAGAGTGGATCTACCACGAGATCAAGGAGGCTAAACCCTAGAAGCTAGCCTATGGTATGATTGTTGTTGTTGTTCTACGGACTAAAACCCTCCGGTTTATATAGACATCGGAGAGGGCTAGGGTTACACAGAGTCGGTTACAATGGTAGGAGATCTACATATCCGTATCGCCAAGCTTGCCTTCCACGCCAAGGAAAGTCCCATCCAGACACGGGACGAAGTCTTCAATCTTGTATCTTCATAGTCTTGGAGTCCGGCCGATGATGATAGTTCGGCTATCCGGACACCCCCTAGTCCAGGACTCCCTCAGTAGCCCCTGAACCAGGCTTCAATGACGACGAGTCCGGCGCGCATATTGTCTTCGGCGTCGCAAGGCGGGTTCCTCCTCCGAATAATTTATAGAAGATTGTGAACACCAGGATAGTGTCTGGCTCTGTAAAATAAATTCCACATACCACCGTAGAGAGAATAATATTTACACAAGTTCAATCTGCTGATGTATTTTGTGGCATGATGTCACACCACAACCAAGCCTTTACGTTTTTTATTATACCACCTCAGCATGTTTAGCGAAGCAGTTTCCTTGGCACGTCTTGTCGAAGCAGAGATCGTGTTCCCCTTATTTCGGGATTCCCATCAATACGGACGTGGGCAACCCAACCGCGCCATTGATGCGGCGCTTGGGAGATAAGCGAGTTTTACCAGGCCAGTAGGGACGCATAGTTTCATCCGCCCATATATAAGGGGATAAGGATCCACCTTTTTTACCTACGCCTTCTTCCTCCTTTGCTTATCCATCTCCGCGCACTCGAGCTCCAGCGCCCAAGTCCGCACATCTCACCTCGACCTTCTCCAGCCATGTCCGGAGCGGGAGGCAAGTGGATGGCCTCCTCCGTTACGGAGGGGCACATCGAAAAGCTGCGCAGCGCCGGATATCTGTCCAGCGACATCGCGCATCGGCTGCCCGATGAGGGGCAGCTCATCCCCACCCCCAGGCCCCATGAGAGGGTGGTATTCCTTCCCCATTTCCTCCGCGGACTGGGCTTCCCACTCCACCCCTTTGTTCGGGGGCTCATGTTCTACTACGGCCTGGATTTCCACGATCTGGCGCCAAACTTCATCCTCAATATCTTGGTGTTTATCGTCGTGTGCGAGGTTTTCATCTGCATCCAGCCCCACTTCGGCTTGTGGCTAAAGACCTTCAATGTCAAGCCGAAGGTTGTGAAGGGGAGCCAAGCGGAGTGCGGAGGCGCCATGGTGGGCAAAATGCCCAACGTCACTTGGCTTGAGGGTGCCTTCGTGGAATCTATCAAAGGGTGGCAATCGGGGTGGTTCTACATCACCGAGCCGCATGACCCTAAATGGGCAGCGGCCCCCGAATTCAGATCTGGCATCCCCATGCAGCTCACCTCCTGGAAAGAGAAGGGCTTGCTATGGGGTAGGTCGGAAGAGCTGACCGGACTCCAGTCCTGTCTCCAGACCCTGGTGAACAAGAAGCTCAAGCTTGTCAATGTGATCCAGGTCATGCTCGTCCGCCGGATTCTTCCCTGCCAGCAACGGGACTTCAATTTGTGGGAGTTTGATCCGGCACAGCACTGGGCTTTGAGCGGGCTCTTCGACACTATGTACGAAGCTTCCTGGACGGTGGTGTTCAAGGGCGCCGAAGCTCCCGCATCCGCTACCGAAGATCGCGGATTCAGCACGCAGGGTCCGGCTGGCGAGGTAAGCTATGTTATCCTTTATGGGATACTTGCTTTTCATAGTTTGACTCTATGCGAGATCTAAAGTCCCAATACGTTTAACAGGACTGGCAGAAGACGTCCGGACAGGTTAACTGTCCGGCTCCGCTTCCAGAGGACCCAGCGGATGCCTGTTTGACAGGGCTGCTGGTCCCGGCACTTTACGTGGTGCCGGAGAAGAAGGCCAAGAAGAAGGCCACGGGAACCCGAAGGAGTTCCCGGCGTCAGGTGGTATCGGACTCATCGTCCGATGACTCCGAGGCGGATTCCTCCCATGAGGATGAGGAGGAGAAGAAAGAGGCCTCTCCCCCAGCGGGGGAAGAGAAGAAGAGGAAGGCCTCCCCAACGAGGGAGGCCGAAGGGTCCAAGAAGGGAAGGACCCTTCCCCCGGACTGTTCCACCAACGTCGGCGACGGCGACGAGGAGTAGCCCTCAAGGGCCAAGCCCCTGGCGAAATCATAAGTATCCAGACTCCTAGATGATTTATAATTTCTCTTTTTGCCACACGGTGTCTTTCTAATGCCGCATACAACCCTGTACTCCGCCCAAGGACGATCTTCCCGCTTCGTCGAGCGGATCCTTGGGCACGTCGGATATGGATTCTCTTCCGACCGCCTCCACCCCCCGTGACACTGACGGTGCCGAGGTGGGATCCTGGGAGGGGACCCACCAGGAGGAGGAGGCCCCGGAGGTGCCACAGGGCAACCTCCCGGACTTTGCACCGGACTCCGCACCGGAAACTGCAGTGGTTCTGGAGTCTGGCGAGCGGCCCCTTCGTAAGAAGGGCAAGACTATGACACCGGCGGCCTCCGTCCAACCGGAGGCGCCGGATAACTTGCTGGAGGCGCTCAACGGCGCTTCCATCAAAGAAGAACACCGCACTATCATGAGTGCGGTGATTCAGAAGGTTCAGCTCGCCAAGGGCGGGCTGACCGAAGCCTGCAGCAGCCTTCTAACAGGCTTTGAGGTAAGAATTGTAATATAATACCGCATAGACAGTAGCCCCTAATGCTCGGTTCGGTGTTCGGAAAGAAAAGCCGGACTGAGGATCTAAGAAGATATATGCAGGAGTCTAAAAAATATGTCAATATGGGATTGCAGGCTGCGCTGCTGACCTCTGCCGCATTGACTGCGGAGGTCAATGCTTTGAAGCAGAGCCTCGAGCGGTCCGAGAGCAAGCTCGGCCGTTCCAAGAAGCAGCTCGAGGACAAGGAAGGTGAGTAACACCGTATTAAAGTTGTACCTTACAAAAAAGGATTTGGTTGCAAGAGAAATAACAAGGATAAAGTGGGTACTCCAGGGGCCAGGAACGAGGTGGCGACCCTGAAGGAGGTGGTGTCCGCGGCCGAACGCAATACGGCCGCGGAGCGAGCCAAGCGAGAGAAGCAGGAGGCGCGGGTGGCGGGGGTGCAGCAAGAGCTCCAGGCTCTCGTGGAAAAACATGAGAGTTTGGAGCACGACTCAAAGACTCGAGAGTCCGAGCTTGCATCGGCTCTTGAGAGTGCCAAAGCGGCTAAGGCCGAAGCCCACAAGGCCCTCCAGGAAATCGAGGCGTTGAAGAAGATAGCGGCGGGTAAGGCATTTTTCATGCAAAGCAAGCATGTGAATGTGAATTACCTATTACTTACCCGAATTCGGAGCTCTCTAGGAGTGTTTGCATATCTGCCCTGCAGCGTGTCCGATGCTGTCGCTTTCTACCGGGCCGAGGAGGGGAGCTCGACGGAGAAGGTCTTCTGGTCTCAGTATGCTAAGGCCGGACATCCGGTGCCCCTTAGCGGCCAGCTGAAGCAGCTGGTCGAGCTCCACAAGGTGGCCGAACAGGCCATGAAGGGCCTCATAGTTCAGCTGTGGCCCAAGGAGGCCATGCCTCGGAGCTACTTTGGCCTGGTGCGGCGGCTGGTGGATGCGTGTCCTTGGGTTGAAGTCGTCAAGCACTCCGCCTGCATTGAAGGTGCCCGTCGGGCCCTTGCCCGTGCAAAGGTGCACTGGGGCAGGATGGACGCTGAGAAGCTTATGACGGACGCGCCACCGATGGGCAAGGAGTATCGTACGCCCGAAATGTATTATAAGAGTGTCCTGAAGGGTGCCCGCATGATTGCGGGTGAGTGCTCCAAAGATGTAATATTTGAGTAGACTCGCATTGTGTTATCCTGTGCGCTGAAAACTTTCTTCATATGCGCTAAGCAACGCTTATTGATTTAAAATATTACCCTCTGTGCGGCCGTTTATCAAATCTGAGAGATGGCAAGTCGTCGGCTTCAGCCCCCATGCCACAAGTGCTGGGGTGTTCGGGATAAACTTGAGCGCTCTTGTTCCCATTTTTGGGTCCATCTAGGGTGGCGCTTAGCACAACGAACAAGGCAACCGGACTTATAGTGCTTGAACACTCTCACTTAGCCATAGAATTCTATAATTTTAAATTTCAGCGAAGCCCCTAGTGTTCGGAAGACCGAATTCGGGGCGCTATCCACGCCTGGGCCGGACAAAGCCGGTTCCTCGCTCTAAGTGGCATAAGTCTTTAGGGACTCGAAAAAACCTCTCGAACAGCGACCGGCTCTCGCCTCATCATGACGGTCAGTTTTAGCTTTCTCCACTGAGGCGCTCGCCCAGCTCAACTGGGGCGCAATCGCAGTGGTTCTCCCAGTGCTACCTTAGCCGATACAACGGAAAGTAAGGTACCAAAACATGGGAGCCGGGCAAACCCAACTATTGACCCAAGACATGATTCGGAGCCGATGCATATAATGCTATAAGTTCGGGGTGCCGCACTTGTGAAAGTGTTTGGACTTATCACACCATAATGTGGGGAACTTAAGCCCCTGGTATATTTAGCCGTACCAAAGTGTACGGATGCAACATGTCATGAATGAACATATGTATAAAAAAGGAATGCGATTATAAGCAAAAAGCGATGCATTGTTTATTCAAAAAGTACTGCCTTGAATGCAGAACGATACAAATAGTGCAATAAGCAAGGGGTGGAACTATTTAGCATGTCCCCTCCAGGGGTAGGCTGCGGAATGGTGTATAAAACAGGTATAATGCTCAAAATGGAGACCACCTGGATACTCGTCATAGCTTTTCTCCTTCCCTGGCTGTTGCATCGTGAGTTCAGCAGGTCTGCTGCCGGACAGGGCCTCTAGTAAATGGAGTCCCGTGGATAAGAAAAATAAGGAAAAGAGAAAAAATGATGACACACTTGGGAGCCCCTGGTGTGGTTGAGCCGCACTCTGGGCCTGTCATGGTCGTGCCCCTCCCCTATGCCCATGGTATCTCCAGATCGTAATGATGTACGCGAAGGACCAGTCTTGTAATTCTGCAAGGGCTGGGGTTGGGGCCATATTGCTACGCGTGCTCGAAACGTACCAGGTGGTCTTGTTGTAGGTTACTCCGGGCGTGTTTAGCCGTGTCCGGTCACTTAACGGCCGGACTCGAGAATTGCTTTAAGAGGCTGCTCTGTACTTCTGCCGCGAGAGCCGCTATGTGTTCCTCCGTTCGGAGGGAGCGTTCAGTGTTTCCGTTGACCGTGATGACTCCTCGAGGGCCTGGCGTCTTGAGCTTGAGATATGCGTAGTGCGGCACCGTGTTGAACTTTGCAAATGTGGTCCGTCCAAGCAGAGCATGATAGCCGCTGCGGAACGGAACTATGTCGAAGATTAACTCCTCGCTTCGGAAGTTATCCGGGGATCCGAAGACCACTTCAAGTGTGACTGAGCCTGTACAATTGGCCTCTACACCTGGTATGACGCCTTTGAAGGTCATCTTTGTGGGTTTAATCCTTGAGGGGTCTATGCCCATCTTGCGCACTGTATCCTGATAAAGCAGGTTCAGGCTGCTGCCGCCGTCCATCAGGACTCTGGTGAGGTGAAATCTATCGACGATTGGGTCTAAAACCAATGCGGCGAATCCGCCGTGGCGGATATTGGTGGGGTGGTCCCTTCAATCAAAAGTGATCGGGCAAGAGGACTGTCGGTGTCAAAACGGGCGGATCTCGGGTAGGGGGTCCCGAACTGTGCGTCTAGGCGGATGGTAACAGGAGACAAGGGACATGATGTTTTTACCCAGGTTCGGGCCCTTTCGATGGAGGTAAAACCCTACTCCTGCTTGATTGATATTGATGATATGGGTAGTACAAGAGTGGATCTACCACGAGATCAAGGAGGCTAAACCCTAGAAGCTAGCCTATGGTATGATTGTTGTAATGGTTGTTGTCCTACGGACTAAAACCCTCCGGTTTATATAGACACCGGAGAGGGCTAGGGTTACACAGAGTCGGTTACAATGGTAGGAGATCTACATATCCGTATCGCCAAGCTTGCCTTCCACACCAAGGAAAGTCCCATCCGGACACGGGACGAAGTCTTCAATCTTGTATCTTCATAGTCTTGCAGTCCGGCCGATGATGATAGTCCGGCTATCCGGACACCCCCTAGTCCACGACTCCCTCAGTAGCCCCTGAACTAGGCTTCAATGACGATGAGTCCGGCGCGCATATTGTTCGGCATTGCAAGGCGGGTTCCGTCTCCGAATAATTCATAGAAGATTGTGAACACCAGGATAGTGTCCGGCTCTGCAAAATAAATTCCACATTCCACCGTAGAGAGAATAATATGTACGCAAGTTCAATCTGCTGACGTATTTTGTGACATGACGTCATACTACCACCAAGCCTTTATTTATTATACCACCTCAGCGCGTTTAGCGAAGCGGTTTCCTTGGCACGTCTTGTCGAAGCAGAGATCGTGTCCCCCTTATTCTGGGATTCCCATCAATACGGAGGTGGGTAACCCAACCGCGCCATTGATGGTGACGCTTTGGAGATAAGCGAGTTTTACCAGGCCGGTGGGGACGCAAAGTCTTCGTCCGCCCATATATAAGGGGATAAGGATCCACCTTTTTACCTACGCCTTCTTCCTCCTTTGCTTATCCATCTCCGTGCACTCGAGCTCCAGCGCCCAAGTCCGCACATCTCGTCTCGACCTTCTCCGGCCATGTCCGGAGCGGGAGGCAAGTAGTTGGCCTCCTCCGTTACGGAGGGGCACATCGAAAAGCTGCACGGCGCCGGATACCTTTCCAGTGACATCGCGCACCGGCTGCCCGACGAGGGGCAGCTCATCCCCACCCCCAGGCCCCATGAGAGGGTCGTATTTCTTCCCCACTTCCTCCGCGGACTGGGCTTCCCACTTCATCCCTTCATCCGGGGGCTCATGTACTACTACGGCCTGGATTTCCACGATCTGGCGCCAAACTTCATCCTCAACATCTCGGCGTTTATCGTCGTGTGCGAGGCCTTCCTCTGCATCCGGCCCCACTTCAGCTTGTGGCTAAAGACCTTCAATGTCAAGCCGAAGGTAGTGATGGGCGTCCAAGCGGAGTGCGGAGGCGCCATGGTGGGCAAGATGCCCAACGTCACCTGGCTCGAGGGGGCATTCGTGGAGTTTGTCAAGGGGTGGCAATCGGGGTGGTTCTATATCACTGAGCCGCGTGACCCTAAATGGGCAGCGGTCCCCGAGTTCAGATCTGGTATCCCTATGCAGCTCACCTCCTGGAAAGAGAAGGGCTTGCTATGGGGCAGTTCGGAGGAGTTGACAGGACTCCAGTCCTGCCTCCAGACCTTGGTGAACAAGAAGCTTAGGCTTGTCAATGTGATCCAGGTCATGCTCGTCCGCCGGATTCTCCCCTGCCAACAGCGGGCCTTCAATTTGTGGGAGTTCGATCCGGCACAGCACCGGACCCTGAGCGGGCTTTTCAACACGACGTACGAAGCTGCCTGGAGGGTGTTGTTCAAGGGCGGAGAAGCCCCCGCATCCGCGACGGAAGACCGCGGATTCAGCACCAAGCGCCCGGCCGGCTAGGTAAGCTTTGTTATCCTCCATGGGACACTTATTTTCTTTCATAGTTTGACTCTATGTGGGATTTAAAACTCCCAATGCCTTTAACAGGACTGACAGAGGACGTCCAGACAGGTAGACTGTCCAGCTCCCCTTCCCGAGGACCCAGCGGACGCTCGTTTAACGGGGCTGCTAGTCCCGGCACTTTATGTGGTGCCGGAGAAGAAGGCCAAGAAGAAGGCCACGGGAACTCGAAGGTGTTCCCAGCGTCAGGTGGTATCGGACTCATCGTCCGATGGCTCCGAGGTGGACTCCTACCCCGAAGACGAGGAGGAGAAAGAGGACTCTCCCCAGGAGGGGGGAGAGAGGAAAAGGAAGGCTTCCCCAACGGGGGAGGCCGAAGGGTCCAAGAGGGGGAGGACCCTTCCTTTGGACAGCTCCGCCAACGCCAATGTCGGCGACAAAGGGTGGCCCTCAAGGGCCAAGCCTCCGGCAAGATCGTAAGTATTCGGATTTTTGAATGATTTATAATTTTGTGTCACGTAGTGTCCTTCTAATGCCGCACACTATCTGTAGTCCGGCCGAGGATGATCTTCCCGCTTCATCAAGCGGGTCCTTGGCTCCATCGGATGTAGATTCCATTCTGACTGCCTCCATCCCTCGCGATGCTGAGGACGCCGAGGTGGGATCCCAGGAGGGGACCCATCAGGAGGAGGCTCCGGAGGTGCCACAAGGCAGCCTCCCGGACTTTGCACCAGACTCCATGCCGGAACCCGCAGTGGTTCCGGAGTCCGGCAGGCGGCCCCTTCGTAAGGAGGGCAAGGCCATGGCACCGGCAGCCTCCGACCAACCGGAGGCGCCGGACAACTTGTTGGAGGCGCTCAACGGTGCTTCCATCGAGGAAGAACACCGCACTATTATGAGTGCGGTGATTCAGAAGGTTCAACTCACCAAGAGCGGGCTGACCGAAGCCTGCAGCAGCCTTCTAACAGGCTTTGAGGTAAGAAGTTTTAAAATATGTAATGTAATACCGCATAGACAGTAGCCCCTGATGCTCGGTTCGGTGTTCGGAAAGAAAAGCCGGACTAAGGATCTAAAAAAGATATACGCAGAAGTACTAAAAATTATGTCAATATGGGTTTGCAGGCTGTGCTGCTGACCTCTGCCGCACTGACTGCGGAGATCGATGCTTTGAAGCAGAACCTCAAACGGTCAGAGAACGAGCTCGGCCGTGCCAAGAAGCAGCTCGAGGACAAAGAAGGTGAGTAACACCGTATTAAAGTTGTACCTTACAGAAAAGGATTTTGATTGCAATGGAAATGACAAGGATAACGTGGGCACTGCAGGGGCCACGAACAAGGTGGCGACCCTGAAGGAGGCCGTGTCCGCGGCCGAACGTAATGTGCCGCGGAACGAGCGGAGCGAGAGAAGCAGGAGGCGCGGGTGGCGGAGGTGCGGCAAGATCTCCAGGCTCTCATGGAAAAGCATGAGAGTTTGGAGCGCGACTCGAAGACTCGAGAGTCCGAGCTTGCCTCGGCTCTTGAAAGTGCCAAAGCTGCTAAGGCCGAGGCCCATAAGGCCCTCCAGGAGATTGAGGTGGTGAAGAAAATAGCGGCGGGTAAGGCATTTTTCATGCAAAGCAAGCATGTGAATGTAAATTACCTGTTACTTACCCGAATTCGGAGCTCTCCAGGGGCGTTTGCAGATCTGCCTCGCAGCGTGTCCGATGCCGCTGCATTCTACCGGGCCGAGGAGGGGAGCTCAACGGAGAAGGTCTTCTGGTCTCAGTATGCTGAGGCCGGACATCCGGTGCCCCTTAGCGACCAGCTGAAGCAGTTGGTCGAGCTCCACAAGGTAGCCGAGCAGGCCATGAAGGGCCTCATAGTCCGGCTGTGGCCTGAAGAGGCCATGCCTGGGAGCTACTTCGGCCTCGTGCGGTGGTTGGTGGATGCGTGCCCCTGGGTGGAAGTCATCAAGCGCTCCGCCTGCATTGAAGGTGCTCGTCGGGCCCTTGCCCGCGCAAAGGTGCACTGGGGCAGGCTGGATGCTGAGAGGCTTATCACGGACGCGTCGCCGGCGGGCAAGGAGTATCGTACGCCCGAGATGTACTATAAGAGTGTCCTAAAGGGTGTCCGCAAGATTGCGGATGAATGCCCCAAAGATGTAATTTTTTAGTAGACTCGCAATGTGTTATCATGTGCGCTGAAAACTTTGTTCATATGCGCTAAGCAACGCTTATTAATTTAAAATATTACCTTCTGTGCAGCCGTTTATCAAATCTGAGAGATGGCAAGTCGTCGGCTTCAGCCCCCATGCCACGAGTGCTGGTGTGTTCGGGATAAACTTGAGCACTCTTGTTCCCATTTTTTGGTCCATCTAGGGAGGCGCTCAACACAACGAACAAGGCAACCGGACTTATAATGCTTGAACACTCTCACTTAGCCATAGAATTCTATAATTTTAAATTTCGGCGAAGCCCCTAGTGTTTGGAAGACCGAATTCGGGGCGCTATCCACGCCTGGGCCGGACACAGCCGGTTCCTCGCTCTAAGCGGCATAAGTCTTTAGGGACTCGAAAAGACCTCTTGAACAGCGACCAGCTCTCGCTTTATCATGAAAGTCAGTTTTAGCTTTCTCCACTGAGGCGCTCGCCCACTCAACCGGGGCGCAATCGCAGTGGTTCTCCCAGTGCTACCTTAGCCGACGGAACGGAACGTAAGGTACCAAAACATGGGAGCCGGGCAAACCCAACTATCGACCCAAGACATGATTCGGAGCCGATGCATATAATGCTATAAGTTCGAGGTGCCGCACTTGTGAAAGTGTTCGGACTTATCACACCATAATGCGGGGAACATAAGCCCCTGGTGTATTCGGCCGTACCAAAATGTACGGGTGCAAGATGTCATAAATGAACATATATGTAAAAAAAGAAATGCACTTATAAACAAAAAGTGATGCATTGTTTATTTGAGGAATTCTACCATGGGTGCAGAACGATACAAATAGTACGGTAAGCAACGGTTGGACTATTAAAAGTATCTCCCTCCAGGGGTAGGCTGCGGAATAGTGAATTAAACAGATGTAATGCTCATAATGGAGACCACCTGGGTGTTCGTCGTAGCCATTGTCCCTCCCTGGCTGTTGCATCGTGAGTTCGGCAGATCTACTGCTGGATAGGGCCTCTGGTGAATGGAGTCCTGTGGAAAAAATAAAAAAGAATAAAAAAAAGAGTGACACACTTGGGAGCCCCTGGTGTGGTTAAGCCGCACTCTGGGCCTGTCGTGGTCGTGCCCCTCCCCCTATGCCCATGGTATCTCCAGAGCGTAATGATGTGCGTGAAGAGCTGGTCTTGCAATCATGCAAGGGATGGGGTTGGGGCCGCATTGCTACGCGTGCTCAGAACATGCCAGGAGGTCTTGATTGATGTTACTCCGGGCGCGTTTGGCCGTGTCCGGTCGTTTAACGGCCGGACTCGAAAATTGCCTTAAAAGGCTGCTCTGTACTTCTGCCGCGAGAGCCGCTATGTGTTCCTCCGTTCGGAGGGAGCGTTCAGTATTTCTGTTGACCGTGATGACTCCACGAGGGCCTAGCATCTTGAGCTTAAGGTATGCATAATGCGGCACCGCGTTGAATTTTGCGAATGCGGTTCGTCCGAGCAGAGCGTGATAGCCACTGCGGAACGGGACTATGTCGAAGATTAACTCCTCGCTTCGGAAATTATCCGGGGATCCGAAGACCACTTCCAGTGTGACTGAGCCTGTAGAATTGGCCTCAACACCTGGTATGATGCCTTTGAAGGTCGTCTTTGTAGGTTTAATCCTTGAGGGGTCTATACCCATCTTGCGCACTGTATCCTGATAAAGCAGGTTCAGGCTGCTGCCGCCATCCATCAAGACTCTAGTGAGGTGAAATCCATCGACGATTGGGTCTAAAACAAATGCGGTGAATCCTCCATGGCGGATACTGGTCGGGTGGTCCCTTCGATCGAAAGTGATCGGGCAAGAGGACCATGGATTGAGCTTCGGGGCGACTGGCTCCATCGCATATACGTCCCTAAGTGCACGCTTCCGCTCCCTCTTGGGTATATGGGTTGCGTATATCATGTTTACCGTCCGCACTTGTGGGGGGAAACCCTTCTGTCCTCTACTGTTCAGCGGCCGAGTCTCTTCCTCGTCATCGCTGTGCAAACCCTTGTCATTGTTTTCGGCAATTAACTTGCCTGCCTGCTTGAATACCCAACAATCCCTGTTGGTGTGGTTGGCTGGCTTTTCGGGGGTGCCATGTATCTGGCAAGAGCGGTCGAGTATTCGGTCCAAATTGGATGGACCCGGAGTAGTTCTTTGGAATGGCTTTTTCCGCTGACCGGGTTTAGAGCCTCTAAATCCGGTGTTGACTGTCGTATCTTCAGTGTTATCGCCATTAACGCGGCGTTTGTTTTTGTTGCGACGCGACCTGCCATTGCGGTCCTTGCTATCCGGACTGCCAGAATTTCTGCTGAGGTTGTTACTGGGAGCTAGCTAGCTGTCCTCTCCCGCACAAAAGCGGGTCATGAGTGATGTGAGGGCTGCCATGGATTTCGGCTTTTCCTGTCCTAGGTGCCGGGCCAGCCATTCGTCACGGATGTTGTGTTTGAAGGCTGCGAGAGCCTCTGCATCCGGACAATCGATGATTTGATTATTCTTTCTGAGGAACCGTGTCCAGAATTGTCTGGCCGATTCGTCTGGCTGCTGAATTATGTGGCTTAGGTCATTTGCGTTTGGTGGTCGCACATATGTGCCCTGGAAGTTGTCAAGGAATGCGGCTTCCAGGTCCTCCCAACACCCAATTGACTCTGCGGGCAAGCTGTTAAGCCAATGCCGATCTGGTCCTTTAAGCTTGAGTGGGAGATACTTGATGGCGTGGAGATCGTTGCCGCGGGCCATATGGATATGAAGGAGATAATCTTCGATCCAAACCGCGGGGTCTGTTGTGCCATCGTAGGATTCAATGTTCACAGGTTTAAACCCTTTAGGGATTTGATGATCCATTACTTCGTCTGTGAAGCATAGTGGGTGTGCGGCACCTCTATATTGAGCAATATCACGACGTAGCTCAAGAGAGTGTTGTCTGCTGTGTTCGGCCCAGCCGGAGTTGCTGTATCCGGCGCGACGGTAGTCGTCGTGGGTCGTGGGGCACCCACGTGATCCGTAGATAGATCTTGATTGTTTTGCCTTGTCCTCCAATATGTCTCGCAAGTCCGGCGCATTCCCTCGCGGCTTCGTACTTTCCGAGCGATGCCGGGGTACGGTCCTGATGGAGGGCCTAGATGCCTCTCTGTCGCGGCCACGGGGTGGTCGGTCTGCCGTATTGTGCGCTGGTGATGAAGGTTTGTATGCTTCCTCCTCTAGTCGGGGGAGCAACTTGCGTTTTGGGTAGCTTTTGGAGGGGAGTTCGAGTTCATACTCTTTGGCCGCGAGGACCTCGGTCCATCTGTCGGCCAGCAGGTCTTGATCAGCTTGAAGTTGTTGCTGCTTTTTCTTTAGGCTATTTGCCGTGGCGATAAGCCTGCGTTTAAAACACTCTTGTTCGAGGGGATCCTTGGGCACGACGAATTCGTCGTCGTTGAGGCTTGCCTCGTCTCCGGAGGGGGGCATGTAATTTTCATCCTCCTCGTCTGCCGCTCTCTCTCGAGGGCTGGCTTCCCCGTCCTCCTGTGCTGAATCTTGCTGGAGGGGGTTGTCTTCGGCACTCTCTGGGGTGTTATTATCTCCGGTGCCGAAATCTCCATTCTTGCTATGGCGGGATTTAGAGCGGCGCCACTGACGTCGGTGCTTGGGCTATTTCTTAGAGGAATCTGCCTCCGCTGCTTCTTCGCCGTCCTCATCCTTTGGGGTGTCCACCATGTATATGTTGTATGATGAGGTGGTCTTCCAGTGCCCTGTAGGCGCTAGTTCTTGATCGTCTCCGGCATCGTCGTCCATACCGTCGATGTCTTCGGAGTCGTAGTCTAGCATGTCGGTTAGATCGTCGACAGTGGCTACAAAGTGGGTGGTGGGTGGGCTTTGAATTTCGTTGTCGTCCGCATCCCAACCATCCTGACTGCAGTCCGGCCAGGGCTCTCCTGATAGCGAGAGATGCTTTAGCGAATTTAGGATGTCGCCAAAGGGTGAGTGCTGAAAGATGTCCGCGGCGGTGAACTCCATGGTCGGTGCCCAATCGGATTCGATTGGCAGGGGCGCAGGAGGTTCGGAGTCCGGCACCTTGGAGTCACGAGCTTTATAAGGGACAAGGTCAGTATTCGGCTCCATCGCCGTAGAAGTTACAGCTCCCGAGGCGGTGTCCAGCCACCTGTCCTTGATCTGCACGGTCTGCTCCGAACTATGGGTCAGAGCGGACTCGTGTGCGGCCTCCAGGGCACTGTCCGGTGGCAGAGCTAAATCATGCCCATCGTGACAGTGCGGCACGCTCGGCTGTGGCTCGAACCCATCGAAGATCAAATCTCCGCGGATGTCAGCCGTGAAGTTTAGGCTTCCAAATCTGACCTGATGGCTAGGGGCGTAGCTTTCGATCTGCTCCAGATGGCCAAGTGAATTGGCCCGCAGTGCGAAGCCGCCGAACACGAAGATCTGTCCGGGGAGAAAAGTCTCACCCTGGACGGCATTGTTGTTGATTGAAGGAGCCATCGAGCCTATCGGTGACGACACAGAGGAACTCTCAATGAAAGCACCAATGTCGGTGTCAAAACCGGCGGATCTCGGGTAGGGGGTCCCGAACTGTGCGTCTAGGCGGATGGTAACAGGAGACAAGGGACACGATGTTTTTACCCAGGTTCGGGCCCTCTCGATGGAGCTAAAACCCTACTCCTTGATTGATATTGATGATATGGGTAATACAAGAGTGGATCTACCACGAGATCAAGGAGGCTAAACCCTAGAAGCTAGCCTATGGTATGATTGTAGTAATGGTTGTTGTCCTACGGACTAAAACCCTCCGGTTTATATAGACACCGGAGAGGGCTAGGGTTACACAGAGCTGGTTACAATGGTAGGAGATCTACATATCCGTATCGCCAAGCTTGCCTTCCACGCCAAGGAAAGTCCCATTCGGACACGGGACGAAGTCTTCAATCTTGTATCTTCATAGTCTTGGAGTCCGGCCGATGATGATAGTCCGGCTATCTGGACACCCCCTAGTCCAGGACTCCCTCAAGGACCATGGGTTGAACTTCGGGGCGACTGGCTCCATCGCGTATACGTCCCTGAGTGCATGCTTCCGCTCCCTCTTGGGTATGTGGGTTGCGTATATCATGTTCACCGTCCGCACTTGTGGGGGGAAACCTTTCTGTCCTCTATTGTTCGGTGGCCGGGTCTCTTCGTCGTCATCGCTATGCAGCCCCTTGTCACTGTTTTCGGCAATTAACTTGCCTGCCTGCTTGAATACCCAACAATCCCTGTTGGTGTGATTAGCTGGCTTTTCGGGGGTGCCATGTATCTGGCAAGAGCGGTCGAGTATTCGGTCCAAATTGGACGGACCCGGAGTAGTTCTTTTGAATGGCTTTTTCCGCTGACCGGGTTTGGAGCCTCTGAATCCGGCGTTGACTGCCGTATCCTTAGTGTTATCGCCGTTAATGCGGCGTTTGTTTTTGTTGCGACGCGACCTACCATTGCGGTCCTTGGTATCCCGACTGCCAGAATTTTTGCTGAGGTTGTTACTGCGGGCTAGTCAGCTGTCCTCTCCCGCGCAGAAGCGGGTCATGAGTGATGTGAGGGCTGCCATGGATTTCGGCTTTTCTTGTCCTAGGTGCCGGGCAAGCCACTCGTCGCGGATGTTATGTTTGAAGGCTGCGAGGGTCTCTGCATCCGGATAGTCGATGATTTGATTTTTCTTTGTTAAGAGCCATGTCCAGAATTGTCTGGCCGATTCGTCTGGCTGCTGAATTATGTGGCTTATGTCATCAGCATCTGGTGGTCGCACATATGTGCCTTGGAAGTTGTCAAGGAATGCGGCTTCCAGGTCCTCCCAACACCCAATTGATTCTACTGGCAAGCTGTTAAGCCAATGCCGAGCTGGTCCTTTAATCTTGAGTGGGAGATATTTGATGGCGTGAAGGTCGTCACCGCGGGCCATGTGGATATGAAGGAGATAGTCCTCGATCCAAACCGCGGGGTCTGTTGTGCCATCATAGGATTCAATATTCACGGGTTTGAACCCTTAGGGGATTTGATGATCCATTACTTCAAATGTGAAGCATAGTGGGTGTGCGGCGCCTCTGTATTGGGCTATATCACGACGTAGCTCAAATGAGCTTTGTCTGCTGTGTTCGGCCCGGCCGGACTTGCTGTGTCCGGCGTGACGGTTGTCGTCGCGTATTATGGGGCGCCCACGCGATCCGTAGATCGATCTTGATTGTCTTGCCTTATCCTCTAATATATCTCGGAAGTTCGGATCATTCCCCTGTGGCTTTGTGCTTTTCGAGCGATGCCGGGGTACGGTTTTAGTGTAGGGCCTAGAGGCCTCTCTGTCGCGGCCACGGGGTGGTCGGTCAGCCGTATTGTGCGCTGGTGATGCAGGCTTATATGCCTCCTCGTCTAATCGGGGGAGTAGCTTGCGTTTGGGGTAACTTTTGGAGGGGCGTTCGAGTTCATGCTCTTCGACCGCAAGGACTTCAGTCCATCTGTCGGCTAGCAGATCTTTATCAGCTCTAAGCTGTTGCTGCTTTTTCTTGAGGCTACTTGACGTGGCCATGAGCCTGCGTTTAAAACGCTCTTGTTCGACGGGATCCTCAGGCACGACGAATTCGTCGTCGTCGAGGCTTGCCTCGTCTCCGGAGGGAGTCATGTAATTATCATCCTCTACCTCTTTGTCTGCCGCTCTCTCATGAGGGCTGGCTTCTCCGTCCTCCTATGCTGAATCTTGCTGGAGTGGGTTGTCTTCGGCACTGTCTGGGATGTCATTATCTCCGGTGCCGGAATCTCCATTCTTGCTGTGGCGGGATTTAGAGCGGCGCCGCTGACGCCGATGCTTAGGCTGTTTCTTGGAGGGGTCCTCCTCCGCTGCTTCTTAGCCATTCCCATCCTTTGGGATGTCCACCATGTATATGTCATATGACGAGGTGGCCTTCGAGTGCCCCGTAGGCGCTGGTTCTTGGTCGTCTCCGGCATCGTCATCCATACCGTCGATGTCTTCGGAGTCGTAGTCTAGCATGTCGGTTAGATCGTCGACAGTGGCTACAAAGTGGGTGGTGGGTGGGCTTTGAATTTCTTCGTCGTCCGCATCCCAACCGTCCTGGCCGTAGTTCGGCCAGGGCTCTCCTGATAACGAGAGATACTTTAGCGAATTCAGGATGTCGCCGAAAGGTGAGTGTTGAAAGATGTCCGCGGCGGTGAACTCCATGATCGGCGCCCAATCGGATTCGATTGGAGGGGGCGCGGGAGGTTCGGAGTCCGGCGAGGAGTCCGTCACCTCGGAGTCACGAGCCTCACAAGGGACAAGGTCGGTATTTGGCTCCATCGCCGTAGATGTAGCAGCACCCGAGGCGGTGTCTAGCCACCCGTCCTCGATCTGCGCAGCCGGCTCCGAATTGAGGATCGGAACGGACTCGTGTGCGGCCTCCAGGGCACTGTCCGGCAGCATAGCTAAATCATGCCCATCGTGACAGTGCGGCGCGCTCGGCTGTGGCTCGAATCCGTCGAAGATCAAGTCTCCGCGGATGTCAGCCGTGAAGTTCAGACTTCCAAATCTGACCTGATGGCCAGGGGCGTAGCTTTCAATCTGCTCCAGATGGCTAAGCGAATTGGCCCGCAGTGCAAAGCCGCCGAATATGAAGATCTGCCCGGGGAGAAAAGTCTCACCCTGGACCGCGTCGTTGTTGATGATCGAAGGAGCCATCAAGCCTATCGGTGATAACACAGAGGAACTCTCAATGAAAGCACCAATGTCGGTGTCAAAACTGGCGGATCTCGGGTAGGGGGTCCCGAACTGTGCGTCTAGGCGGATGGTAACAGGAGACAAGGGACACGATGTTTTTACCCAGGTTCGGGCCCTCTCGATGGAGGTAAAACCCTACTCCTGCTTGATTGATATTGATGATATGGGTAGTACAAGAGTAGATCTACCACGAGATCAAGGAGGCTAAACCCTAGAAGCTAGCCTATGGTATGATTGTTGTTGTTGTTCTACGGACTAAAACCCTCCGGTTTATATAGACACTAGAGAGGGCTAGGGTTACACAGAGTCGGTTACAATGGTAGGAGATCTACATATCCGTATCGCCAATCTTTCCTTCCACGCCAAGGAAACTCCCATCCGGACACGGGACGAAGTCTTCAATCTTGTATCTTCATAGTCTTGGAGTCTGGCTGATGATGATAGTTCGGCTATCCGGACACCCCCTAGTCCAGGACTCCCTCAGTGGGATTCTTCTCCTCTTCGTCCTTTAGATCCTTCTCTCGTCCCAGGACTGTGGTGTACTCAACATCTAGCCCAGCGACCCACTCATCATGTGAGTTTTCGAACATGCGTCTGAAGCGAGAAAGGCATCCTTTCACCGTCGTGGAAGTACGGGTGTAGATGATGTCGAACTCATCGCCGGTGATGGTTCTAAGCTTGTACTCACTGCTGATCGGGGAGATTTGGGACGCCATGGATTTGGGAGGAGGGTTAGGATTAGTGGAACTGCCATAATGTGAATGGACGGGACGACTAGGAGAGAACCGCCGTAGTATTAAAGGACATGCGGGAAAGAGTAGGAGCGAACTGCCAGCGTGCGAACGGCAGGGTAGTGGCTTTCCATTCTCCCATGATACGGGCTTCTGAGAGCCCTTGGATCTGAGATCGAACGGTTGCATGGCTTGATTCTAGACCTATGGGTGAATATCCTATCCTGGAGGGTTATTCTTAAAATTTTCAGCAACTTAGCATGCGACCGTTTGATCCCAGATCCAAGGGCTGCCAGCAGCCCGTATCATAGTCGCGCCTACCACGACCGTCGCGTCGCTCGTGTGGTGGCGCCCTTGGAGATTTAACATGGTGCGTTAGGCTATCCGATGTTGGCATGTCATACATAGTCATCACTTAGTCACTCATACTACAACAAGGTTGGCTATAAGTGTATTTTTTTACTCCTCTCTATCTCTTTCTTCGTACTCCCTCCGTCCCATAATATAAGAACGTTTTTGACACTAGCTAGTGTAGTGTCAAAAACGTTCTTATATAATGGGACACAGGGAGTACTAGTATTTATTGCATTCGCCAAGGAGTGACCTCTTCCAATGAAATGGTGTTGCTAAGTTTGCTTCATTTAATTAGCTATAGACTCAAAATTGTCTTTTCACCTAGGTACACGCGCTTAGCACCGGTTCTTCCTTGGGTCACCAAACTAGTCTCTCTCTTCTTGATTAACTTGCCACATCAGACTTTATGCCTATGTGTCAAGCTTAAGCACCTCTAGGAGCAAGTAAGTACAATACCATCTTAGGCTGTGCACCGTGACCTAGGAGGAGGAGAAAACGGGAAACATTAACGTTTATTTGCTAATTAATAGTATTGCATGCAATGAACTAACCACTGCATGTCGTGTTTGAAAAGCCTGCACACCCTTTATCTCTTATTGGTTAATATGTCAAGAAACAAGAAACGAGGTAGAAGTTAATGCACCGCGCCTAAGTGTTTTGGGATTATTTGATTTTCGTAAGATGACTTACACACCTAGACGGAGGGTGCGCTTTACATGGCATTTTTGCATATGTGGAGGAAAGAGAGGCAAGGAAAAAGTGGAGAAGTCGGCTCTCATGCAAGAGCCAGCCTCTACTACTACATGGTGGAGCATTGGGAGAGGCACCTGTATGGAGGTGGTCAGGAATCGGGAGACTCACGCCGGTCGTAGCGCCGCAGTTAAAATGATAATGGCAAGTCAAATCACGGGGCCCCACCTGTCCAGCAGTAACTCGCTGTCAAATCACACAGCCCTACGTTTGCAGCAGCCTACTCCCTCGTCTTCTCGCGTCTCTGTCGAACCGACTAGGCGGAACTGCCCCGCCGACCGCGCAGGAAAAGCCCCGCCCTCATCTTTTAAATACAACTACTCCCTCCGTCGGATGCGTTTGGTTGAAGGTATCGTATGAATGGATTGGTACCATTCAATTTTTTTGGGATTGAACCATTCAATTCATGTGTTTGGCTGAATATAAGAGATGAGCTAATTATTTAAGACGGGACCACCAGTCATGCTCACATAGTCATGCATGCAAAGGGTGGCCATTTGATTCGACCGATTTGGTTGGGTGGAATGGTTCAGCATCTTCAAGGCATATTCTCTTTTTTTGACTCGAACCATTCATGTGCTTTATAACCAAACATGTCTATTTTCTGAACGATCCCAACCCATTCATGACCACCCTTGCAACCAAACGCGCGTCATCTTATGAAAACCAAATAATCCCACAATACTAAGGCGCGGTGCATTAACTTCTACCTCGTTTCTTGTTTCTTCACGTATCAACCAATAAGAATCCAATGATATACTTTTTGTGACATAGTAACATATTTAGTTAATCATATGCATGACCTAGAACTACGTGCAGGCCCTATAAACCGAGACGCCTACAAATAAAAAACCGAGACAGAGAGGTAGTTCAGCACGTATCTTTTTAGATCAATATAGTCGTGATTCACCAAGGAGCAAAATCAAGTGGTAGGCTACTCCTGTCGTGTTGGCGTAGCAACTCAAGCAGGGTCAGTCCGCACACAAAATGGCGACACACTTAACAGGACCCCTTTGGCAGACATGTGGCTCATCCATCGTCTTGTTCCACGTGCGATGCACCAAATTACAGTTCGGAGCAGCGGTTGGAATTGTAGGCACCACGGTCGTAGCGCCGCAGTAGTAGAAAATGAGCGATGAGGGGTCAAATCACAAAGCCCCACCTTTCCCGCATTAAGCTGGACGGACGAAGCAACCATCATTTCACTCTAGCGTGCAAGAGCATAAAGAAAAGAGAAAACAATGATGCGTGCGGCAGCTACCTAGGGCACCCTAGGGTAGGGGTCTCCACTACAGATCCTTTTTTTTAAAGCGCCTCCACTACAAATCGGCTTCTCCCTCGTCGTCTTGAAGAAAACCGATGATGAGTGCGGCGGTAGGGTTTGTAGGAGTACTACGGCGTGCGGGGCCATGTCATAGTAAATGGGTTCGAGTGATCGAGTCGACGCCTTAAATATGTATGGGCCGCTTGGTTTTACGGGAACGAGGCAGCATTTTGGGTTCGGGGACCAGTGGATATATAGCACGTACAAAAAATTGTGGACGTAGGTTCGACCGAAAGGCAATGATGCATGGGCCCTGCATTTTGATATACCCGGGGCCGCGTGAAATTTGCTACTCTACTCAAAACTAGTAAGGTACACATGTATTGAACGCATGAGATTTCGAAACCAAATTATGAATAAATACACACTATAGCATGTAAAACTTTGAGTCATATATGCATGATGTAGATGTTCGTTTAGTTCTTATAGTTCATCTCATTCAGAATCAATTAGTTTTATAAAAATGTTAGGATTCATGGGGTTGTGCATTGTAAATCATAAAGTAAAAAACAAATAATGGCAATTCATTTAGAAAAAATAATCAATTATGATACAGAAGATTCTAGAACAAAGGAGAAGTGCTTGTGTTTTTGAGATTTGTGCATTATGCTTAAGTTCAACCATGGAGTCTTCTAAATTGTACATGTGGCAGATCTGATGGAATGTTGATGATATCTAACGGCCAGTAGTGCTCGGATTTGCCCATCTCTGCACTGTCGGGTTAGCTTCATCCAGCGACCATCTTTCAGAGTTATTGGCACAATATATAGTTCTTTTGCCATAGTTGCATGTTTTGGAAAAAAGCTACCAGTGGGTTGTACTATCTATTTAGGAATAGAAGATGCATACGTGGAAGTTGTAGGGAAAGAGATGACATGGAGCATCTCAATTCCTATGAGTAGGGATTGGAAAAGAGATGTCATTTGGTTCACATCGTAGGAACTTTTCTATTGAATCTAGAGATGACATGTATCTCAATTCCTATGAGGAGGGATTAGTAAACAGATGTAATTTGGTTCATATCATAGGAACTTTTCTATTGAATATACGCTAATGTTTATTTTCCTTTGAAATTAAGGGAGTATAGGAATCCATTCATATGAACCAAGTGGCTCTAAAGCTATAGAAATGATATCATGTTTATTTCCTTTGAAATGTAGAGTATATGAATCTATTCCTATGAACCAATTGGCTCTAAAGGAAAAAAAATTCTATAAAAATCATATCATATAGAGTTCCTATGATATTCCTCGACACTAAAGGATGGTTGAAATTGCTGCGGGTGATACGATGGTCTTTCTTTGTAGACTCCTCACCCATCTTTATAGTTACCTATCGAAGATGAATGAAATGATATATACAGGGTATTCTACATGTGCAATTTGGTACACGAAAACTCGGTAAAAGTTTGTGAGGTTCTAATTTTCAATAAAGCTATATGCACTGCATTTCGGAACGGAGGGAGCATACGGCAATTGCTAACACTCACGTGGAAGATTTGTGTGTAGGAGGAGTGGCTGTTCTGTTAAATGACATGGCAAAACTGACACTGTCGGATGCCGATCTAACGGTTCTTACGGCGTTCGTCAGGAAAAGGCTTGTGGCGAATGTTTGTCGGATAATGATTTACGGACACATGCATTGCATTGATACGTGCCCCCCTCTCTCTCACACACATGCACCCTCACGAGTCACGACTCTCCCGAGTCCTCTCGCAGACTCGCACGTCGCACCCATCCTCTATCTGCAAGTAGACGTCACGCACATATGTGCTCTTCACACCCTACCCTCAGAACTTCTAAAAAACAAAAGACCTTGCGGCGAACGTTCTTTGGGCATAGTATATGTTGTACTCTCACGAAGAGAAGCGGTGCACGCACGCACTAGTTCTCTCACACCCACTCGCGGGTACACGTAGGAGCGCATTTTTTGAAGCCGGTACAACAAAATCACTCCACTATATATAAAAGCTGGAGCCTTAGCGCTTGCTTTACTAGGGTTCCTCTCATTCACTCTCTCATGCTCTCTAGATCTAAGGAAGACATAGGTGGCCACACTCTCTCTCTCAGCTCACGGCTGGTCACAAATCCGGCCGGACAACCTCGACCGGGGCAGGGGGTGTAGGTGCATCGTTCACGCTGTCGTCGGCGGCGAGGGAGGAGACCAAAGGCTACCCGCGCGTCCCGATCGGCGGATGTGCCGTTCTTTTCGAGAGAGCGCCCGCTCGGGAGGGCCTCTGACCCCTTCTTCCTCCCTGCGGTATTGTGGCCAAGATGCGGCCTCCCGACGCCGTCTTTGCCACATGCCGACGACCCTCAGGTATATATTCCATCGAAACCTGCCTTGCTCTACTGCCCCAGCTCTTCCCCCTTCGTGTGGATCCTTTTCTACTTCCGTCCGCTGTTACAAAGCCACCTAGACTTCTACTATTATTACAAGTAAAGCTAGTTCATACAGTGAACTCAAAGCGTTGGTTCAAACAGGGAAGAAAGTGGGAAAGCTGTAGCATGAATATAGGACTTGGTTCTAAGAGGAAACGGGGGAAAGTAGTAATATGTGTCACTGTTTAAACAACCGTATTTCGTATTTGCGCAAACATGGATGTCTGTCTCCATATCGTTTCGGGATGTCTGTCTCCGTATAGTTTCTATCCGCGCAATCAAAAGCACACACCTAAGTTTTAGTACAACTGCGCAAAATGAGATGGCTATCCCTCGTTGCCGTCGTCTAACCTCCCGTCTTCAAGTTATCCCTACATTGGTAGTAACTAAGGTAGAATGACCAACGCAATCTAAAAGAAGTTGACTCATATGTTTTACTTCCTGATTGCAGTGTAGGGACGAGCGAAAACAACTGCATCCTAGTCCGGAATGCACTTTCTACCAGTTCATCCATGGACCGAGGACTAGCTGGCACGGCTGCACGGCGGTTTTTTGGACAGGTGCGTGGACAAGAGGCATTATGGTCTGCTTATTTCTGCAAATAGCGGTGCTTAAATTTAGTGGAATGCACAAGCATTTCAGCTGGTCAGTACACTGCATGGTTCATTTCAGCATTCCAGCTAAGACCACAATTATAATTGGTTATTCTGGAATGAGAGAACCTAACCCTGGATGGTGGCAATAAGAAAAAACCAGAGTGAACCCCAGGAAATTTAAGCCTGCCGGGAGGCCCTTTGCTCAGAGAAGCCTTGCTTGTTTTTCTTGATTTGTAAACCTTCTCACAACTTTGTCTTTTGCTGTGAACTAGTATATGTTTGTTATGTTCTATGAATCATTGAGATGTATAAAATTGCTTAACTTATGCTTTTCAAGATTTTTATGAAGACGAGTTTAATTGTGAGTGTTCCACATGAGCGCTGGACTAGCGTGTGAACGTTTGGAATTTATTACATTGTGGCCTCAATTAACTGCATGAACCACTGTAACAAGATACATAGTAGTTGCTTATATGTCAGACATTAGGTTGTTGATTGTTAGCTGGTCGATAGCCTAGTGTTGAAGCGAGCTGAGCCAATGTGCCGTGTTTTGCACAACTGCTTACAAGTGGGGTAGCACCAACAGTGTTTACAAGTACTTATGTATACGTCGGCGCACGGTTCTTGAACGAGTGCTCTATTTCATCAAAACACACACTGCTCGTCTGATAAACCATGACAACTTATGTCTTACCATGCCATATTCATGAAAAAACTAGTGAGGACGCATCTGTTTCGGCAAAAGTTACGATGGTTATCACATGATTCACGGGCACACAAAAGTAGCAGCAGTTCCCATAGACGGATTCAAACATAGCACTAGCCCTAGAGGGGTCGATAACAGGCAAGGTTCGGATAATTAGACAAAATCCAAACTACTATTAAACACTAGCTGGGGCAACTATTTCATGCCTCGATCTAATTTGGGCTGGACACAAGACGGACCTTGCCATGAACATCATCGAGGACGTCTCGCAGCAGCTCAATCCTGTGAACCTTCACGAAGACAACCTTGTGGCCTTGCCACTGATAAACTTGTTTGTGGAGGCATGCCACGTCATCTTCCTGCATAAGTTTGACAAGAACAGTATGCCTCACAAACGAAGGAGTAGCTTTGAAGTTCTTGTGCTTCAGTACACCCTGGACAACACGCCTGACAACAGTGAGGCTGGAATACAACTCTTCATTGGTATAACCGCAAATGGCTTCCAGGATCCAACAGCCTAAGAACTCTATTTTTGCAGTGCGTATATTCAGGTCGTCTGCCTCATAGCGAGTGACATGCACAACCACACAATCCTTATCTGCATCAGGGCTCTAATTGAAACAGAAACAAATTCTGAATTTACTTTTCAGTATAAGAACCACAAGTTATTTAAACCACTATGTATAGAATGGCATCGAAGCTAATAAAATTTTGCATTATTAATCACCACATACTTCCTTTTCTAAAAAAATCACCACATACTTAGATGAAAAACCACAATCGAGATCGGCAAAGAAGGAAATCACCTTGGGCAGCTCAGCAGGGGGGGGGGACACATCCTCGAAGGGGGAAAACTGCTCCTGCAGTGCCACGGGGGCTGTAACCTCAAACGGGGTGTTGACCATCTCAGTAGTGGCCGTGAGCGTATCTCGGGTCGGCTCGGTGGTTGCCTCCATCTTCTTGGAGCTCTCTGTCTCGTGGGGATCAGCCTCCCGCGTCTGCTCCAATATCGGTAGATCTTTGCCTGGTTCTCCTTGGTCCATCATGAAACTGACGAATACTAGGAGACCACTGAAAGGAAAACACAATCGCAATGACAATGAAACAAAAAAGAGAGTGAGGATCGGTTACTGCTTTGCAAAAGTTCTTTTTTTCTCTGAACGAAAATATACCAACATCACGGATCCGCCTACCTTCCCTTTGTTGGGAGAGAAGAACAGTGGTATATGCGAGTGTTGCCTTTCTTGAAGACGGTGAGGGAGAAGGGGATTCAGCAAGGAGTGAAATGATGGTTGCTTCGTCCATCAAACTTAGACTGCGGGGAGGTGGGGTTTTGTGATACAACGGCTCGTTACTGCCGCGCTACGACCGGAGTGACTCTCCGCCTGCATACTGCCTGCTAATTTGGTGGATGGCATTTGGGCCCGCGCGCTGCATGGCCCGCATGTCGGTGAACAAAAGTATAACGGCATTCAGTAGAGGGAGACGTTTCAATGACCTAGGAGGAGCCAGAAGTGGTAGAGTGTCTCCACTGTACTAGTAGTAATTGTTCTTCTGGGTAGCTGTAGAGTGTCTCCACTGTACTAGTAGTAATTGTTTCTCTGGGCCCAAGACAAAACAGCCAATCCACACTAGTAAATAGTAAAATCAATTCAAAAGGCGCTACCCACACCCAGCACACCGCCCCCCCTCCCCCACAAAAAACCTGGGTGCTCTTCTTCCTCCTTGCTCCCACCCACCTCATGTCGGCTCATTCCTACAGAAAACCCCAGATCCCCTTCTTCCTCACTCCTACAGAAAACCCCCAGCTCCCCTTCTTCTTCGCTCGCACTACAACTAGGCTCGTCATTCATTACTCTGCTCAAATCCGTGAGCGCGACGTGACGCCCTCGAGGAAAATGGAGTCGGCTGACCCCAATGCCAAGAAGATGAGGCTCCCGCCAGCGGCGACGCCTGTTGTAGATCCCGCACCCGGCAGCGCGGGGAGAAGCGGCGACCCCGCCCCCACCGGATCCCAGGAACCCGTAGAATCTCGGGTGGACCGCATCAGCGATCTCCCGAATGTCGTCCTTGGGGAGATCATCTCGCTTCTCCCCACCAAGGATTGCTGCCGCACACAAGTCCTCTCAATTTGGTGGCGCCCTCTATGGCGCGCCGTGCCCCTTAATCTTGACTGTCATCGGCTATCTCTCTTCAATGATTTTGAAATCCCCAGAGCCATCATCTCCTCCCACCAGGGCTCCGTTCAAATCCTCTGCATCCCGTCATGCTACCTGAGCAAGCATACCATGCCCTGCATGGTGGACGCCTGGCTGAAATCCCCTGAATTCACAGAACTACAGCTGCTTGAGTTCTACTATTCCCCTGGAAATCACATACCACATACAAAACGCCATGAACTTATGCCCTCAGCACCGATGTCCATCTCGCGGTTTTCCTCCTCTCTCCACACCGCCACCTTTGCGCTGTGCTACCTTCCAGACAATCTGGTACTAAACCTTCGACTCCCATTTCTCAAGAAACTTTCACTTGTGCGGGTTCGTATATCAGAGGCCTCATTGCACAGCATCATCCACTCCAGTTGCCCTGCGCTGGAGTGCTTGGTGCTTGTTTTCACAGTTAGAATCGGTTGTCTCCAAATAAAGTCGCCTAACCTTGTAAGAATTGGAATTTCTTTTGACGGAAGGCAGCTCATCATCGAAGATGCCCCTTCACTTCAAAGGTTGATCCTTGATTCTAGTTATTCACCGTTGCAAATAATCGTCCTCTCTACGCCTAAACTGGAGACCTTGGGTGTAATACATGATCTCTGTGCTCATTTCAATATGGTGTTTGGCTCCACAGTTCTTCAGGTACTTTATATTATCATCTACACTTGTAACCATATGCTGCTTTTAAATTTCTGCGCATAATTTATATATCATCTTGGAGTACACATTTTGTACTAATATTATGTTCTATGCTCAATGAAGAGTTTCTCCATGGATGGCCTATCAATGGTGCTGGATTCTGTCAAGATCTTATATATCCAAATGAATAGTTTTGATCTGAACAAGATTATTGGCTTGCTACAATGCTTTCCATGTCTGGAGAAGTTGTATATAAAGGTGATAATTTCACGCACATTGGAAGCCCGCATATAGTGTACTAGAATTAACCGTTCAGTTGTTGCTCTTTCGACACTCTTCTTTTAGACCTTAACTGTTTTCAATTTTCATGTCTATTTAGGCAACATGACAGGGTAAGAAAGCTATAACCAATCGGTGGATTCGTAAGCATCGGGATTTTCTCACTTCTCATGAGATTTGATTGAAGACAATAACGCTAGAACGATATGTAGCCAACCGTGCAAACACAAGATTTGTCACATTCTTCCTGCTGAATGCGAGGTTACTATTGTCCAGGCTTAAGTTTATCAGCAGCATGGTTTTGACGGATGGGTATGTCGAAGAGCAAAAAAAGGAGTTTCAGGTGGGCAAAAGAGCTTCTGAATGTGTCGGGCTTCTATTTACAACATATTGTGGTCATAATCCAGTAAATTTTACGATCCAGGATGTTCATTCTATGGACCTGACCGATCCATTTGACTGTGACTGTCGAAAACAGTGCTAGAGTTAGATGTTGTTGCCCTTTTCAATCTGGTTTTTTTTGTAAACCTGATGAACAATCAACCCTCGTGTTTTTGTACAGTTTGTAAGTTGCAGTTAGATGTTCCTGCCCTTTTCAACTGGGCTGTGACTGTCATATTTTCTTTGAAACAAGGCAAATGGCTTGCCATTCGTTTAATTTAGAGTGAAATATTGTAACAAATCACAACCAAGGGAAATAACATCACTCACGCCGGCTGCTTGAGCTCACTGTGAATTACAGAAGCCAAGTGACTAGCCCCCACCACCCCCACCAGTCAACCCTCGTACTCCCCTCTGCCTGCGACTGGACCAACGCATCTTCAATGGCTCCTGTTCATTCCATCCGAGGCCTCGCCGTCGTCCTCCGCCTTGCGGACTTGGTTCGCTCGCCGTGCGCGGTGCGCCGCCCTCTTGCGTTTTCAACGTCGTCAACAACTGAGAGGAACAAGGAGATGACTGTACGTGGAGAGGATGACAGTAGGGACCCACCAGCGCCATGGCCGTACGCAAGCAAGTGCCTCTATAGTACAAGCCCAAAAATATGGTTCCTCCTAATGGTTGGACATCTGGGGCTCACGCCATCGTCAACGTAGTCAATAAACGAGAGAATTACACTACGAGCGGCTGACACCAGGGACCCAGCAAGTCACGTAGTTTTTTTGAGGAACAAGCAGTTTTTTTTGAGACAATGAGGAATAAGCAGTTGTTATTTATACTAGTTTTAGCGACGGATCAGGGTAACAACGGGGCTGTGCAGGGGCTGTGGCCCGTCTAGCCAGGGTTTTATTTATGTTTACCACATCATGTGCCCAGTTGTGTTTTTTTCTTACTGAAAATGGCTAGCCCAGTTCTATTTTTTAAAAGAAATACCCAAACAAGTCCTACTTGCTTTATCGGCCCTGCTGGGCTGCAAATGTTTCAAGACGAGGAGAGTTTCATTCGGTTTGCCCAGAAATGGCATGTACATTTTTAAAATACATCAAACCGGGAATTAGTTTCATTTTTTTTCATTACAAGATCTTAAATTCCGTGGAAAATTATTTTGATTTTATATTTATATAAATTATTTTCAAAATAGTTTGAATGTGAATCGATATTTCTGGATTAAAAACAGTTGACCGCACCGAAATATGCAAAATTTCGTATACTTTTTAACCGTGGCCACAATATGGGGTGTAATGCTAACAAAAATAAGATGGGCTCCAAAAAAATCTTAAGAATTAGCAAATGGGTTGTACATTATTAGAAATAATGGTAGATGGGCTGTATGCTGTTTTCCATAGATTTGAGGCTGACTTGTGCGCCTACTACAGGTTGACGCGTATGCTTTCATAAAAAAAAGGTTGATGCACACGCAACGCCCTGTCAACTTAGTCAACACACGAGAGCAGTGACTGTTGGATATCCATCCAACGGCTGTCGTGCTTCTTCAATCTCTGCTCTTCATGCTCCAGCCGCTCAAACAAGCGCCGGCGGGACTGCCTGCTCCCTCCTCCCGTGGCCGGCTATGCTGCCGCGCAGGCCTCACGGCCCGACCGTACTCCCATCGCTGGCCTAGCCATCCCTCTACTCACTCACACATGCTGTTATTCTCCGGCGACGGCAGACGAACCAGTAAACCCTCGTACTCCTCCGCGTGGGAAACAGCTGCCGAGTATTCCCTGGCTCCGTGTCGTTCCCTTCCTAGGCCTCGCCATCATCCACCGCCCTGGTGCTCTTGGCGCGACCTGGTCAACATGGTCAATGAACGACATCCATCGGAAGTGGACTGTACGTGGAGAGGCTGACAGTTGGGTCCACGGCCGCACGCAAGGAAATGCCTCCTTATTACGCGCAAAATAATGATTCCTCCACCTGACAGCTAGGACCCACAGGAAGGGCCTCTGTATTTCGTGAAAAAAATGTTCCCCCCGCTGACAGGTCGGACCCACCAGCTATATCTTCGCACGCAAGGAAGTGCCTCCTTATTACACCCAAAAAATGAATACCCCCCTGCTAGCTGGGACCCACCATATTGTTGGGCTGACTTGTGGGCCTACTAAGTTAACGGGGACGGAGGGCTTTGTCAACTTAGTCAATACTCCAGTGACCGCATGATGAACATCCAACGGCCATACGGCTTCTTCAACCTCTGGTCTTCTTGCTCCAGCCGCCCAAAGCAGCGCCGGTCATGACGCCTGCTCCTACCTCCCGTGGCCGGCTGTGCTACCGCCTGCTCCTGCCTCCCGTGGCCCAGCTCCGCGTCGTCCCCTTCCTAGGCCTCGCCGTCGTCCACCACCGTGGTGCTCTCGGCGCGGCGTGGTCAATGTGGTCAACGACCGACTTCCATCGGAAGAGTACTGTATGTGGAGAGGCTGACAGCGGGGTCCACGGCAGCCGCAAGGAAGTGCCTCCTTATTACGCGAAAAATAATTATTCCTCCACCTAACAGCGGGGACCCACCGGACGAGCCACCAGTATTTTGCGAAACAAATCATTTCCCCCTGACTGCTGGGACCCACCGGACGAGCCACCGTATTTCGTGAAAAAAACATTCCCCCCGCTGTCATCTCGGACCCACCGAAAGTGCCTCCTTATTACGCACAAGAAAATGAATACTCCCCCGGCTAGCTGGGACCCACCTTGGTGGGAGGCTGTCTTGTGGGCCTACTAAGTTGACGGGGCTGAAGGGCTTTGTCAACTTAGTCAATATGAACGATTCTAGCTCCAATGATCGTACGATGTCCATCCAACGGCCGTAGTGCTTCTTCAACCTCTGGTCTTCTTGCTCCAGCCGCCCAAAGGAGCGCCGGCCGTGCCGCATGCTCCTGCCTCCCGTGGCCGGCTGTGCTGCCGCGGAGGCCTAGTTCTTCCAAGCAATGCTTGATAGCTGCTTTGGAAGGGTGCGATGATGAAGACTAGTTCTTCGCTTCTGGAGTTGCTTGGAGAGCCGAATGTTACCTCCAGTATGACGGAGCCCCTGCTGTAGGCTTCAACGCCTGGTATCACCCCTACAAAGGTGGTGTTGATCTTGCTGATTCTGGATGAGTCTATCCCCATCCTGTGGACAGTGTCATCATATATTAAATTGAGACTGTTGCCGCTGTCCATGAGGACATGAGTGAGATGGTATCCGTCGATTATGGGGTCAAGTACCAAGGCGTTTGATCCTTCGCGCCGAATACTAGTTCGGCCGTCCAGGCGATCGAAAGTGATCGAACAAGACATCCAGTAGTTAGGTGTGGGTACGATGGGCTCTATATCGTGCGCGTCTTTATGGGCGCGTTTGTGCCTCCCTAAGGATGTGCGAGTCGTGTGGATCATGTTCACTGTTCTAACCTCTGGCGGGAATTTTTTTCTGCCCCCCAGTGTTCAACTGGCGAGGTTCATCCTCGTCTTCACTTGGTGTTTCCCTTTCCTTGTGTTCGGCGTTTAGTTTGTCGGCCTGCTTGAAGACCCAGCACTCTCTGTGCGTGTGGTTCACAGGTTTGTCGGAGGTGCCATGAATTTGGCATAGTCTGTCCAGAACTCTGTTCAGACCGGACGGTCCTTCTTTACTACCTTTAGATTGCTTATTTGCTGGTTAGGTCGAGAGCCCTTGAATCCGACATTAACCATTGTGTTGTCCGGGCTATCTTCCTTGTTTTGGCGTTTATTTTTATTACGCCGTGGCTTCCTGTTGCCATCCCTTATTTCGGATGTGCTGGGGTCGCTGGTGCCTTTACGGGCTAGCCAGCTATCTTCTCCCACGCAAAAGCGGGTCATAAGGCTTGTTAGGGCTCCCATTGTCCTTGGCTTTTCTTGGCCGAGGTGTCTGGCGAGCCACTCGTCACGGATGCTGTGTTTGAATGCCACTAAGGCTTCGGCATCCGACAGTCAACGATTTGATTCTTAGTGAGGAATCTGTTCCAAAGCTTGCGGGCGGGCTCTCCGGGTTGTTGGATTATGTGACTTAAATCGTCAGCATCCGGAGGCCGGACATAAGTCCCTTGAAAATTGGCCCTGAAAGCGTCCTCTAGTTCCTCCTAGCTCCCGATTGAATTTTCGGGGAGGATTTTCAACCAGTGTCGAGCTGGTCCCTTCAGTTTGAGGGGAAGATATTTGATGGCATGGAGGTCATTTCCACGAGCCATGTATATGTGGAGGATAAAGTCCTCGATCTAGACCCCTGGGTCTGTCGTTCCATCATATGCCTCTATGTTTACAGGTTTAAAGCCCTGTGGGAATTCATGGTCCAGTACTTCATCAGTAAAGCACAGGGGGTGAGCAGCCCCTCTGTATCTGGACGCGCTGTGGCATGCCGTCGGCTGTTGTTGTGTTCGGTGCTTATTCCGAACTGGTGTTTGGTTGTCATAATTGTTTTGACAACCATAGTCCCTCGCCGGGGTGTCTCCTTTAGATTCGTAGATGGACCTAGCTGCACTAGCTTTCTTATCCAGGTGCTCACGTAGATCATGGGTGTCTTCGGTAGCTGATTTATTGCGGTTATGAAGTGGTACTCCTGGTCTCCTGGTCGTGTTATTCTTCGGTGGAATGGCCTCGTCGTCGAATTCTAGCAGTAGCTTGCGTTTTCGGTAGCTCTTTGTATGGTGATCGTCGCCATATCTTTCTTCATTGTCTAGCACTTTGTTCCATCTACGATTGAGCGTTTCCTGTGCGGCTTTAAGCCGTTGCTTCTGATTCTTTAGACTTCTCGCTATGGCCATAGGCTTTTTGTGGAGGTTCTCTCGTTCCACGCGTTCTTCCGGAATGATGAATGCATCATCGTCCGGACTATATTCTTGTCCTGGGCCGGTTTGATGAACTCGTGCTTCTGGATTGTTTTCTTCGGGCGTATGCTCCGGACTATGTTCGGCGTGACCTGGTTCGTCCTGCTCCATCACTGGTTCTGTTTGGTCGTTATTGCCTTCAGGGTTGACCGGAGTGTCCATTCTTCTGGCACTCTTGCCAATGTTGTTACTATTGCCGGATTTGGAACGGCGTCTGCGCCATCGCTTTGGTTCTTGCCCAGGGGTGTTATCTTTTGGATTGTCACCGTCTCCTTCCTTGGGCGTATCCACCATGTATATGTCGTGTGACGAGGCAGGAATCCGGTACCCCGTAGATTCTGAGTCTTCTCCTGCATCGTCGTCCATACCGTCGATGCCTTCGGAGTTGAAGTCCAGCACGTTGGTTAAATCATCAACCGTGGCTATCAAGTGGGTGGTGGGTGGGTAACGAATTTCTTTGTCGCCTGCTTCCCACTCGAACCTTACATAGTTCGGCCCGAAGTTCTCTGTCAAAGAGAGGGTTCTAAATGAGTTTAGTATGTCGCCAAAGGGCGAATGCTGAAAGATATCCGCCGCGGTGAACTCCATCACCGGAGCCCAACCAGGATCGGCGGGCTCGGGGACACGCGGACTGGAACCTACATCCGGATATGAATCCGGGGGTCCGGAGTCACAAGTTCCCGTGGAGGTGAGACCTGCGTTCGGCTCTATCGCCAACGAGGGTATGGCCTACGGGACAAGGACCAACCCTCCGTCCTTAGGCAACGCAACCTGCCCCGGATTTAGACCCGAGGCTTCTACCGGGGCAATATCTCGATCATCGTCTGACGGCAGGTCCAAGCCATGCTCGTCATAACTATCCGACGATCCTGACACGATCTGTTCCAGATGACCAAGCGGATCGGCCCGTAGAGTGAAGCCGCCGAACACGAAGATTTGTCCGGGGAGGAAAGCCTCACCCTGGACAGCGTTGCTGATGATGATTGAAGGAGCCATCAAACCTTGTGGCGACGTCATAGAGGAACTCTCAATGAAAGCACCAAAGTCGGTGTCAAAACCGGAGGATCTCGGGTAGGGGGTCGCGATCTGTGCGTCAAGGCTGATGGTAACAAGAAGTAAGGGACGCAGATGTTTACCCAGGTTCGGGCCCTCTCGATGGAGGTAAAACCCTACTTCCTGCTTGACTAATATTGATGATATGGGTAGTACAAGAGTAGATCTACCACGAGATCGTAGAGGCTAAACCCTAGGAGCTAGCCTATGATGGTATGATTGTAATTGTGATCGTCCTTCTAAGGACCAACCTCTCCGGTTTATATAGACACCAGAGAGGGCTAGGGTTTACATGGAGTCGGTTACAAGGAAGGAAATATAATATCCGGATCACCAAGCTTGCCTTCCACGCCAAGGAAAGTCCCATCAGGACACGGGCCGAAGTCTTGAGTCTTGTATCTTCACGCTTCAATAGTCTGGACGTTGTACACAGTCCGGCTATCCGGATACCCCCTAATCCAGGAATCCCTCAGAGGGGGGTTGTTCTTGTTGTTCCCCAGATTCTGATTCTGGACTAGCAACTGCATCAAGGCATTCTGCTGCTGGATCAACTGAGTGAGCTCCGGTGGGAAAGCAAATCCATAGTCACGTCTCGGAGGCATCTGAGGGTTTAGAAAAGATGAGAATACAGAATAGAATGAGGTCTAGAGGGTAAACACTACCCATATGTACATGAGACAAATGCAATCAAAACACTTCATTCAAACAAGCAAGGGCATACAACGGTCTATCTATCATTACAAAAGTGCTCAGACTATACTAGATACATGGGAAAATACTACTACTATTATGGTGGTCAACTAGAAAAAACTACTCCATTGAAGACTCCATGATATCTGCTCCAGCTTCATCAACATAGTCATCATCGCTATCATCTGGGTCCAAGTCGGTGTCGTTGATGATGATGTAGTTCTCTGGACAAGTCCAATCTTCATCTTCTCCAGTTGCGGGAAATCCCATAAACACTCTTAGCTTCTTCTTCAGATCATCATGCCTGCGCACATCTGGTTCTCCTGGCGTCGAATGTGCTAGTTTAACTCCTGGATGAAAGCTGCAATTGATCTGTCCTTCCTGGTGCTGACCATCTCCCATTGCTCATCTCGGTGCCCACAAATCTGGTAGATTGTATCCTTAAGCTCCTTGTGGTAAACTTCTCCAATACGTCCCATGGTGATGTGGGCTGTCATGCTCTTTCCTAGACTCCAGGTTGGTGCATCAAAGGAAAACTCTATGGGCTCAGTGACGGGCATGAACGTCCTTCCTGGAACTTGAACTTGAATCATCCAGCGCTCCTCTTCAGGTAAAGTGGCGTTGTAGGTCCCGGTGAAGCTTGGTACTCCAATGTTCAGGTACTTGGTAACTTCCTTCAGGTGTCGTCCAAAGGTGTTTCTTCATCCGGTTGCGTGAACTTGTTCCTTGCATCCGCCATCCTGAAAGAAAGTAGAAAAGATGAGGAGTCAGAAATGAGAAGAGAGAGTAGTGATCTAGGGCTTTAGCTTAGTGGTCGTGTCCTACAGTCAACGTGTGCTCTGATACCATCTTGTAGCGACCAGACCTCAAACAGTCTGATCTCTGTGCATCAATGTCATCCCTGGATCAGTAATGGTGACATGCACAGTACTTGAAGGATTTATAACAGAATGGCAATCACACACTTATTACATCGAATGTCTCAAAAGAGAGCTTATTACAATAAATATGGCTTAAGGCCATCTAATAACGATAACAACGGAAGGATTGGAAGATAAGTGAGTCCATCAACTCCAACAGCATCACTGAGTATAGAACCATGATCCTAAGGCATCTTACTCGTCGTCTGAAAAGCCTGTAACATGAACGTTGCAGCCCGAAAACGGTCAGCACATCGAATATGCTGGCAATGTAACAAATAGAGAGTAAAGAAAGGAATAAGCTATACTACATGCATAATATGGCTGGTGGAAAGCTCTATGGTTACAGTTTTGCATAAAGCCAATTTTTCCCTACTGCAAAGGAGTAAATTTTTATTTAACTATCATGGTGGTTGTTAAACATTGAGAATGGTTGATAGCATTCTCAATCCCAATTAAAAATCATCATTAAAAACCCAACAATATTAATTAAAGTAACATGATGAGATTCACATGATAATCCAAGTACTAGATACTCAAAACGTCCATAACCGGGGACACGGCTAATCATGATTAGTTTATACACTCTGCAGAGGTTTGCGCACTTTTCCACACACGACTCGATCTCCTCTGTTGGTTTTCTTGCACTACATGGTGTTTGAGAAACGGATGACCGAGACATAGTCTTTCAGAAGCGCTAGCACCTTACGATGGGTAGACCTGTACACCTACTTTCCCCTACATCTGCTAGTCTACCATTGTAAGAGTTTGCACGACTTAATCAACTATGCTAGAGCCCATAATAGCATGTGGCTGCACACGGAAGTTTCTAGCATGAATAATCTTATGATCCCTTTGAGCCTGGGTGGCGGTCCAAAACAAACAGGCAATCTAGGAATACCCAAGTGCCTCAATCCACCCAGATGTGTATTAAAGTTGCAACCTTAAATAAACCATTAATTAACAATCTCACATCTGTCATGGAAATTCACTCACCCAATCAACGTCTACTAGCATAGAATGGCATAATAAGAAAACGTAGAAGTAACTCCCAAGGGTTTGATAATAAAACTGGTGATAGGTACTACCTCATCTACTTCCCAAAACCCACATATTAATCAAATCCTAATCATGCAATTGTTTGAGGATTGATCTAATGCATAAAACTGGGTAGTAAAGAGGTATGATCAAGTGTTACTTGTCTTGCTGATGATCCGTGAAACCTAGGGATTCGAAGTAGCAAGCGGCGCACTCCGGGTACTCTATCACAAACAAACAAGCAAACAAGCATACAATAAGTACTCATCTAATGCACAGGTAAAACTCAAATAAGAGATCTAACCAGAAGCTTCAACTTAAGAACTCCGGTTGGCAAAAGAAATCAAATCGAACGAAGCAACGAAAATCAAACTGCGGAAGAAACAAGCTTTGTTTACTAATCCGGACCTAAGTCAAATTTTACAGAAGCAAAAAACTTGTTTGACTTGATTAAATGGAAAGACGGTTTCGAGACGAAATTCTAGGCGCTTGAATCGCATGATTCCGATAAACGAGCGAAAAGATAAACTAAAACGAAAGTCGGATCAGAAATCGCGAACAGAAATAATCGCGGAAAAATCCGAGAAAAAGAAAATGGACGAACAGGCTAATGAACGAACGTTCGCTGTCTGCGAAAAAAAACATTCGTTAAACAAACGTACGGACGGGTGTTCGCTAAAAAACTAAACCGAAAAAAAACCGATCTAATAAAAAAACAATCGCGGGTTTGTATAAAAAAACCGGGCGGTTAACCGGCAAAACCTGGCGGCGGCGGCGACTACATCGGGGTCGGGGTCCGGCGGGCGGCGGCGGCTCCGGCGGCGTGGTCCGGCGGCGGGTGGCGGCGACGGCGGGCGACGGCAGGCGGCGGCGACGGCAGGCGGCAGCGGCGGCGGCGGTGCGAGCGGCGGCAGCGGCGGCTGTGGCGGCTGGCTAGGGCGGCGGCTGCTAGGGTTTTGGGTGGGCTCGGGGTGGCCTCCCCGGCGCTTATAAATGCCGGCCGGGCCAATTGTCCTAGGCGGACACGACCCGGTTAGGTCGGTTCGCGTTCTTTAAAAAAAAACATTACGCGCAGAAAATCAATTAAAAGAAATACTAAACGGATTCCAAAAATCCTAAAATAAATTTTTCCCGACTTCTAAAATCAAGCCGGTTAAAATGAACATTTATTTGGGGGCCTAAATGCAATTCTGAAAAACACGCATTTTTCCTAAATTCAAATAAAATAGCAAAAACTCCAAAATAAAATCTTATTTGATTTTTTTATTAAATCCTCAATATTTCTTTATTTTGGGAAAGTCATTTTATTCCCTCTCTCATATTGTCATAGTATTAATAATTGAAGATAAAATAAATAAAATCAAAGGATCCTATTTTCAAAATTTGAGAAAACTCAAATATGAAAATAACGAAATCCCCAACTCTCTACGGGGGTCCTTGAGTTGCGTAGAATTTCTAGGATCGATCCAAAATGCAATAAAATATGATATGCATTGATGATCTATGTATAACATTCCAAATTGAAAATTTGGGATGTTACAGTTTTGTATTTGTAGGTACATCTTAGATGCTAGAGAACTACCAATACTTTCTATGCTAGAAAGGATCAAAGGCCAACTGATGCAGAGGCACTAGAGCAAACAGCTTGAGGCAGAGAAGATGAAAGGAAATATTTGTCCAAAGATAAATAAAAAGATGGAGAAGCTAACTGATTGGGCAAACCTGTGCTATGTGGATGGAGTTGGAGATGGGGTGTTCTAGGTAGAGGACAGGGGTGTGAACTACCTTGTGGACTGGCACACCAATGAATGCAGCTGTAAGAGGTGACAGAAGGGTGGCACACCTTGTGTACATGCCATAGCATGTGCTAGACATGAAAGAGTTGACCCTCTTTCATTGGTTAACCAATGCTATTCTGTGAGCATGTTCAAAATGGTATACAAGAACATAATCTATCCATGTAGAGACATGAAAGAATGGGAGAAGATGAATGGGCCATCACTTCTGCCACCATTGTACACCAAGCAAGTAGGCAGGCCATGCAAAAGCAGAAGAAAAGCACCAGGTGAAGTAATCTGCAGTAATGGTGGTAAGAAAATGTCTAGGCATGATGTCATCATGCACTGCAAATACTGTGGAGAGGCAGATCACAACATTAAAGGATGCAAGTACCTCAAGGCAGGAGTACCTCCTCCAAATATGCAGGCAGCATCAGCACCACAAGCAAATCATGAAGCAACATCACCACCTGAGAAACATGTGCAAGATGAAGATCCTTTCATTACTCAGGTATGTTTTTGCACTAAATAATGCAGAAGACGTTTCAGTTTGGTATCTATGTTGGATCACTTAATTATTGCTTCATTTTTTAGCAGGAACACAACCCTGCAGAAAATCCTATCATAGAAGATCTTATGGTTGATCAAATGATAGAAGGGTAAGTTTTGTCATACATGATCTCATATATTTTGCCAAGCCTACTATTATTGTGTAGTACATGATCTCATGGTAAGTTTTGTCATACATGCAGAGGCATGTGCCAAGAGTGATTGCACAAGGACCTGTTCCAGAGTCTACATTCCTTTCTGCTGCTCAGCTGTTGGTCAATCAAAACCAGGGGAGCACAAGCACCATTTAGCAAGGAGAGATGGCCAAGAAGTTACTTGAATTAAAAAAGCAGAGAGACAAAGACTTAGAAGATAAGAAAAATGCTATACTTGCAGCAACGAGAGAAGAACAAGAAAAGAAGGCTGAAGAAGCTGCCAGGAAGAGACATCTGCAAGAGGAGCAGAAAACAACAGAGTCAAAGAGGAAGAGACAGGCAGCTGCTCAGAACAGAGAGGAGAAGAAAGAAGAAGAAGCAATAAAAAAGCAAGCTCAAGTAGAGACAAGGCAGATTCTTCTGGAGGTTAAGAAAACTATAGTTGCTGAGAACAAAGCAAAGAAGGAGGCTGAGAAGAAGGCTCAAAAAGAACAAGAAGCTGCCAAGAAGCTAGCAGAGAAAGAGGCTGTTGCAGCAAAAATAAGAGCAGATAAAAAAGCAGAGAAAGAGGCTGCTGCAGCACAAAGAAAAGAAGAACTTAGGCTGATATCTATTGCAATGGGTAATAGACACGATGATTCACAACACCAAGAAGATGGTCAGCCAAGGAAGGCCAGCAGAACATCCATGTTTGATATCTTCAGGTGATGAGACAGTGGAGAGCCAGAACGTCCATTGTAGTATGCAAGCTTCTTATTTTGTAACCAGTTGGTAATGTAGGAATGTTGCAATTGATCCATAATGATGTAGACACATTAGTACGGATCAATCGTCGCTCATTTTGTAACCAGTTCTACAAGATACTTCTTTGCCCTACTTATGACTATGCTTAATGCCCTGGTTATAACATTGCCCAACATATGACAATGGTCACATTTGTGCTCTTCAACTTGGAGCAGTTCCATAGTTATTTTGCAAGCAAAATGAACACAATATTTCATTGCCGAAATTGATAGCACACACACACAAGCATCATCAACTAGCTTTGCAATGCACACACACAAGCCAAATATGACAATGGTCAAATGTGCCCAAATTGACAACACACACACAAGCATCATCAACTAGCTTTGCAATGCACACACACAAGCCAAATATGACAATGGTCAAATGTGCCCAAAATGACAGCATCACCTAGCCAAATAATAATGATATTTTTGTAAGACATCAAGATGATCCATTAACTTCCATTTGCAGTACAAGATTGTCACTTGCATTACATATTGCAAAAGCATCAGATACAATGCAAAAGATTGTCACTTGACACTAAGAATACTACCACATAGTACCAGTTCATCTCCTAACAAACTAGGCATCATTCCTAACATACTAACAGTGAAATAGCCATACTGCATGAACTACATATTGCATCTACTCCATCACTTCTTCAGCAGAGAAATAACTACAAGCACTGCAACTACAATGAGTGCTGCCAACAGTGCCTTCATCACTAATATTTCATTGCCTAACCCTACGAGTGCCTCTGCTTGCTGCTCATTTGCCCCGAAACTCTTCCATGATTTCCAACTTCAAAGCCTGGAAGATCAACTCCACCTCCACCTGCATATCTTTGATTCCTTGCTTGCACCAACTCTTCCCTCCTATCTTCTGCAACTCCTAATGCATCTACGGCTTCATTGCCCATGAGAAACTGATTATCCAGCAAGTAGCCAACGTATTCCAACTCCCAATGCCAGAAATGGTCCTGTAGATCAAAAGAAAAGAACAAACGCCAAAAATCACCATTACAAGTTCCCAAAATTCGACCAAAATTAAGAACAGGGATGCACTCCACTTACACCAACAGGACACCTGTAGAAGACCCAGCCCTCGTGCGTCTACGTGTTGGAGAGATAGAACTTAACACAAGTGCGGCAAGAAGGGCATCTGATGAGCGGCACCACCACCGAACGGCCATCGAGCGAAGACCTGACCGAGCTTGTTGACATGGCGGAGTGAAGCAACTGGCGGCGGCAAGCGGCAGGGAGAGGGCGGCGACAAGCGGCAGGGAGACGCCACCGGCAAGCAGCACGAAAGAGGGCGGTGGCAAATAGCAGGGAGAGGGCGGCGGCGCCGGCGGCAGAGTGGAAAATTAGGGATTCCGCCATATAGTGGGGTATTTCAGGGTGGTCGATGGATAATTACATGCGCGGGGCTAATTTGCAGAAATAACCCTAACCGTGCCGACATGGACGGCACTGACTGGTCAAACCGAGCGGCGACGGGTGGCATACGAGCAACGGTGACCGTACAAACACACCTTGTCGTATTGGGTGATCGTATTGGCCGTATTTCTAAGTATAGTGATCAAACTGAGCGCTCTTCGCAAGTTGAGTGACTGCCAGTGCATTTTACTCTAGATCTAATCTGACCTGGCTCGTTCATCGTACAAGATGATTGCATGGACGAGGCATCGCATGACGCACGGGAGACGAGTAAAAGTGTGTGTTTAAGTCCTCTTTTCAAGCTCTAAGGGAGAGTGGAAGAGAGCCATTTATATGTTAGTTTCAACTCTATTTCACTCTCTATCGTGGTACTAAACTTCTTGAACAGCTCTATTAATAAGAGCAGATATGCCATTGGCAATAGAGAGAAACACACACAAAGAGAGTGAAACACCTTGCCATAGACCATGTGACCGTGCAAATGGATCCAAAAGGGATCCATTTAATTTGATAGAATATCTCATATTGGTGACACATGTCATGATCCACTCCAGCCATTTGTGAGCAAAACCTACCTTCTACATCATTTGCTTAAGTAGTTTCAATCAACTATGATGTAAGCTTTGATAGTCAAGCTTGTAAGCATAGAAACTTTTTTGTGGGATCCTTCTCCTGCTTGATGTGATGTATTCATTCAAATGCAATGTAGGCGTTATCCATAATTAGCCTGTCGGGAATGAAAGCACTCCATGAAGGATAAATAATGTCATCAAGCAATGGTCTAATAATGAAGCATTTAGACACAATCTTATAAATAACATTGCACAAGCTTATTGGTCTGAATCAGTAAGACATCCCCCGGATACAGGCAAGAACGGAGCCATCACACACACCCGTCGCTCCAATCCATCGACCGCTTAACCAGACTTCCAGACATACTGCCATGCGTCGATCCCATCTCCCACACGTTTCCCTCCCGTGTACGGCGTACTACGTGTATAGTATACCAGTTTGTTACGTCCGAGTTCCCGGCACGGGAAGGTAGAGGCCCACGTGCTCGCGCGACGTCCGAGCTGGAGCCCGGCCGACACCTCCCTCCCGGCCGCCCGCCACGTGCGGCCGCTGGGCGCGGCCCCTTCCGTCGCGCGCCCGACGCGTGCCCCGCCCGGTCGAGCCACGAGGACTTCCTCTCCGAATCCAGCTCCTATCTTCTTCCCCCAAGAGAAAAGAGGAAGAATCTGGGCGGGCGGCAGGACGGGAAGCTTCTGGCTGACGCATAGGTGTCACAGAACCACACACTCCTGTAGCACACTTGATGTACTGAGAGCCGATTGTTTTATACTAGCATCGACTGATTTTCTGGTGAATATTTTCTTTGTCCGAAATTACTTGTCAAAGTAATGAACGTATCTAAATGTATTTTAATTTTAGATAAATTATTTTTTATTTATTTTTATGATAAGTAATTCGTATGAAGAGAGTAGTACACTGGTACAGTTTTTTTATTATATGGGACGAAGTGCAGAGTTAAAAAAAGTCTATATGAGGTGGAGGGAGGTTAAGATAAAATAGTGCAAAAGGTGATCCGAGGGAACAGCGGTGGCTGGTTGGCGGGTGACCCGACTGTTTTTCTTCGTCCTTGTCCGCTCCTCCAGCCCAGCCCATGCTTCTGTTAGCAATGCGCCTCCGCAGTTTCGCGCTTTTCTAAAAGGCTCGGTTCCTGCGCCGGGGGATGATGCTAGCAGCTATCGATCCATCGATCGCCTTCACTTTCGCCTCCTCGTTTTCTTTTCTTTTCTTTTTCTCCTTCTTTCGCTTTGCTGTTGTGGGTTGGGTTGAGAGCGATATCACATTAGACGGAGGATTTTGTCATACATAAACGGAGCTACAATGATTGTTCGAGTGGTGCCCTCCAACTAAAGAAAAGCCAAGGTTCTCGTGAGTGCGTGAGTACTCTACTCGTAGTACGCATTAGAAAACGACCATCACTACGCTCGAATCAACGCCACACCTGGTTAGTGGAGCTGGAACTTCCGAGAGACGGATCATTCGCGATATGGTAAATCGCGACGGAGTTTATCAGTAGCGAAGTGGCATCGCATCAGCCCCTGTTTTTTTTTTTTTGAAACGGAGGCAAAGATTGCCTCATCTATTAAATAAGCAGAAGAGAATTGCCCAGTTAATTACGAAAAACCGGGCAAAAACCGGAACAACAAGGGCCAAGCCCACTCTCATAGACTGAAATACACAGGGCAAAGCCCACCCTTGTCGACGACAAGTCGACCTACGACCGGACAACGCAGCTCCGACTCAGACGGGGAGCTCAGAAGAACAAAACCAGGCACGGATGGCGCCACAGAAGATCACCGAACGGGCCACCTGCAGCTAGTCATCGTACACCACATGGCCCTGCCGCTGCAGCTTCGACTCCACAACAACAAACAAACCGAGGCAAAATCATGGACACGCCGGAGAAGAGCCGACTACCGCAACCATTGCCGCGTCGCCGACATCGCTCCCACCATCATCGTTGCCACAGAAGTCTAGTCACCACAGTAATACTCTCGGGGCCGCCGCCCAGACATCCACCGCTCCGTCGCGCCCAGCGCAATCAGCCCGCACCGCCTTCCGGGGCCGCCGCCACGACATAGCACCGCTCCATTCGAGCAGCAACTCCGCACAACCCACCTGCCCGCAGCCCACACTGCTCAGGGCAACCGCTTGCAGACCACAGACGTCGCACCACATCCGGGGCCGCCGCCCCGATGTAAAGTCAGACCGCCCCCCTCTGGGGCGCATCAACCGAGCCGACACCCCTACGCCCAAGCGAAACAAGGATGCCACCCAACCAATGTCGAGATAGAGCCCCACCTCATAGAGCTACCACTCACATTGTTCCCGAGATCACCATCTCGACTCACAATCAGAAATCATCCGAAGCCGCCGCCCCGACGTCCATTGCCCCTGACGACAAAGAGATCCGTGCAAACTGCAACATGCTGACTCTCCAAGACGATGCCTCAAAGAAGGAAACGACGGAGCCGCCGTCATCGCCCGCTTCGACCATCTGAAGCTAGGGATTTCTCCCGGAGAGTCGTGCAAAGGAGCACCACGGCAACACCTTCAAGAAGGGGAACGACACCATGACCATGGCGCCGCTGTTGCCGGCACCGACCCAAGATCAGTGCTGGACTTTCGCCCGGAGCTCCTCCACACCTTCGAATCCAAGCATATCCGAGCACTGCATAGCACACAATCCCCACTTCGACATCCACCTCTTCCACCTCCCCGCAGCGCCAAGCACCGCCCGAGACAGAGAACCACCACGGTTCCCTGCCGCAGCCATGAACCAGACGCGCCAATGCAAACAAGCCTGCCGGAGACCGGAAGCCTCAGATCCACCACACATGCACCCTCTGCTCCGTGCCTTCAGCCACTGCACACTCGCGCGCACATCGAGCCACACGTCGAAGAGCCGTGCAGACCCGACAAATTTAACCAGACACGACGCACCTTGGTTTGCCCGGGCGCTTTAGGCAGAAAGCACTACAGTACTCATTTACATACATATCTGGGGGAAGATGGCATCACATCAGCTGTTTGCGGTGGGGATGAATGTTTGGATAGCGCAAACTTCAACCACGACAAATCTAAGCACCTTTGATTTGCTCCGGGGACTTCACGCATAAAGCAGCTGTTGCGGTAACGCCGATGTGGATCGCATTCGCGCAATGGACGACAGGTAGACGACCCAGCAATGCTATTAGATGCCTCCCGGAGATTGTCTACTTTTGCGATCCAAACAACTGTAGCACAAGGCGAACAACATTTGATATTTTTCAGGAAAAGAATTGCTAAAGAAGATTTCAGGAAAAGGATCAGGAGCTCCCGCGAAAAAAAAGGAAAAGGATCAGGAGGGATGGGAACAGTAAAGAAAACATCACTTTGGGTAGTGGAACAGTCAGAAGAAATCAACAAAAGAAATGTTGCTATGAAGAGCTCCGATTCGGCACACACCCCCTAAGTCGTATAAGGGCGGTATGGTTATTTGGCGAAAAGGTATACCAACTATGAGGTGTACATACACATACACGTCGTATCCACCCGATCCTTCCCCGTCTCGATCCGCGCCCCACAACCCCCCCCCCCCCCCCACCCCGCCTGTGCTGTTGATCGCCGCCTCTACCCGCCCGTAGTCGACGGCCACCGCTGCCTCAATCCCCCCCCCCCCTACCGCCCCGCCCCGCGTCACGGCTTGACATTTTCACGCCCCTCTGTCGGCATTGTCATCATCCTCGCCACCATCCGGCATCATCCGCCGTTCTCGGCGTCGTCCTCGTCGCCATCCACAATCACGCCGTTGTTGACACCCTTCCCGCACCCCCGACCCCCACCGCCCTCGGACTTGTCACACAACATCGACCCCCGCCTCCGTAGGTTTGCCTTCTAAATCATCGAGTGCACATTGAAATGGTGCAAAAAAAAAATCATTTGGAGCGATGTTGCTTCTATTAATTTTCCATCGGCATCATACAATGTCATCAATTTTGCATTCGAACTGAGAGATGATGTCTCTGTTGATATTGTGTAGTGTTCGTAGTGACTCAGGACTGTAGATTTAGGTGTTTAAATAAAGGAAGAAACCGGATATGCCGATGATGAATACGGTAGTGATAATGGCTCTCGTACCAATAATGATTGTACTACCGAAGATGAATATAGTAGCGACAATGAATCGCGGTCATCATATGAAAACTTACCTGCCGTGGACTTTCAAATTAATGAGGATGGCGCATGCAGTGAAAACGTAAGTGACGTATATGTTGATTTGTGTTTTTTATTGGCAAGCAACTGCATAGCAACTTACATGTCTTCATTTTCATATCTACAAGGAGATGTGGATGTTTTTGTTCACATCATGATAATCGAGTGCCCTGTTTAGTTGGAGGAGATTTCAACATTATTATAAATTGTAATGAAAAGAACAAACCAATAACCCTAATCATCGGAGTTTCGTGTTAAATGCTATTATGGAGCATGTTAGATCTAGAGAGATGCCTTCGAATGGGAGAAATTATACTTTGGCATATAATTTGGTTGGCCCTACCTTTGAAAAGCTTGACAGAAGTATCATCACGGATGTGTGTATTTTTTTAGTGTAAAGTTAGTGTGTTCTTGCTAAGCTGGGATGGAGTGGTTCATTGTTCCTTTCTCTGGATAGGTATATATTGAGCAGCAACTTCAGAGAGCCGTTTCCGTACATTAGATGATGATCCTACAATAGATGCAATCGCTTTTTGTATTTGACCTGGATAGAAGCAAATGGACATCATCAATTTTGATGACGAGGAAAGTAAAATAGAGATGTCAAACATGGGTAGTACAAGTAGGTCTTGGCATCTCCATATTCCTCCTCATTGTTTTTTTTACTATTTTTATCTAGGTCAAATCCTTGATTCTAGACTTTTTTTATCCAGACATGTTTAAATCTTCTCCCAGGGGGAGTTGAACCCAAGACCCGGGGTGCTACTAAGGTCACTACAACCACTATGCTACATGCTCATTCGCTCTCCCTCCTCACTGTTGTCAAACGATTATATCTAACAAAGTCACAGTGTGTTGACGGCTTCAACAACTACATTAGTTCGTTTTAGTTATTCTAGGAGCCTAACTAATGTGGTTCTTGTTGGAAATATGCCCTAGAGGCAATAATAAATTAGTTATTATTATATTTTCTTGTTCATGATAATCGTTTATTATCCATGCTATAATTGTATTGATAGGAAACTCAGATACATGTGTGGGTACATAGACAACTCCATGTCCCTAGTAAGCCTCTAGTTGACTAGCTCGTTGATCAATAGATGGTTACGGTTTCCTGACCATGGACATTGGATGTCGTTGATAACGGGATCACATCATTAGGAGAATGATGTGATGGACAAGACCCAATCCTAAGCCTAGCACAAAGATCATGTAGTTCGTATGCTAAAGCTTTTCTAATGTCAAGTATCTTTTCCTTAGACCATGAGATTGTGCAACTCCCGGATACCGTAGGAATGCTTTGGGTGTACCAAACGTCACAACGTAACTGGATGGCTATAAAGGTGCACTACAGGTATCTCCGAAAGTGTCTGTTGGGTTGGCACGAATCGAGACTGGGATTTGTCACTCCGTGTGATGGAGAGGTATCTCTGGGCCCACTCGGTAGGACATCATCATAATGTGCACAATGTGATCAAAGAGTTGATTGCGGGATGATGTGTTACGGAACGAGTAAAGAGACTTGCCGGTAACGAGATTGAACAAGGTATCGGTATACCGACGATCGAACCTCGGGCAAGTATAATACCGCTAGACAAAGGGAATTGTATACGGGGTCGATTGAGTCCTTGACATCGTGGTTCATCCGATGAGATCATCGTGGAACATGTGGGAGCCAACATGGGTATCCAGATCCCGCTGTTGGTTATTGACCGGAGAACGTCTCGGTCATGTCTACATGTCTCCCGAACCCGTAGGGTCTACACACTTAAGGTTCGATGACGCTAGGGTTATAAAGGAAGTTTGTATGTGGTTACCGAATGTTGTTCGGAGTCCCGGATGAGATCCCGGACATCACGAGGAGTTCCGGAATGGTTCGGAGGTAAAGATTTATATATGAAAAGTTGTTGTTCGGGTTCCGGAAAAAGTTCGGGTTTTTTCGGTATTGTACTGGGAAGCTTCCAGAAGGTTCCGGAGGATTCCGGAGGGGTCCGGAGGTCCGGAAATTGTTCCACCACGTCCAATACAGCAGCATGGGCTGTAGGGGGCGCCGTAGCCTTAATGGGCCAGGGGCACCAGCCCCCCCAAGGCCCATGCGCATGGGAGAGGGAAAACCCTAAGGGGGGGGCCTCCACTTGACTTGGGAGGCACTCCTCCCCCCCCCCTTGGACGCCGCCCCCTCCTCAGATTGGATCTGAGGGGGCCGGCCCCCCTCTCCCTTGCCCCTATATATATGTGGGGGGTGGGAGGGCAGCGGCACCACAAGTTCTGGCGCAGCCCTCCCCTCTCCCAAGTACTCCTCCTCTCCCGCGGTGCTTGGCGAAGCCCTGCAGGATTGCCACGCTCCTCCACCACCACCACGCCGTTGTGCTGCTGCTGGATGAAGTCTTCCTCAACCTCTCCCTCTCTCCTTGCTAGATCAAGGCATGGGAGACGTCACCGGGCTGTATGTGTGTTGAACGGAGAGGTGCCGTCCGTTCGGCACTAGGATCTCCGGTGATTTGGATCACGACGAGTACGACTCCTTCAACCTCGTTCTCTTGAACGCTTCCGCTTAGCGATCTACAAGGGTATGTAGATGCACTCTCCATCCCCTCGTTGCTGGTTTCTCCATAGACAGATCTTGGTGACACGTAGGAAAATTTTGAATTTCTGCTACGTTCCCCAACAGTGGCATCATGAGCTAGGTCTATTGCGTAGATTCTTTGCACGAGTAAAACACAATGTAGTTGTGGGCGTTGATTTTGTTCAATATGCTTACCGTTACTAGTCCAATCTTGTTTCGACGGTATTGTGGGATGAAGCGGCCCGGACCGACCTTACACGTACACTTACGTGAGACAGGTTCCACCGATTGACATGCACTTGGTCATAAGGTGGCTAGCGGGTGCCAGTCTCTCCCACTTTAGTCGGAACGGATTCGATGAAAAGGGTCCTTATGAAGGGTAAATAGAAATTGACATATCACGTTGTGGTTTTTGCGTAGGTAAGAAACGTTCTTGCTAGAAACCCATAGCAGCCACGTAAAACATGCAAACAACAATTAGAGGACGTCTAACTTGTTTTTGCAGGGTATGCTATGTGATGTGATATGGCCAAGAAGAATGTGATGAATGATATGTGATGTATGAGATTGATCATGTTCTTGTAATAGGAATCACGACTTGCATGTCGATGAGTATGACAACCGGCAGGAGCCATAGGAGTTGTCTTTATTTATTGTATGACCTGCGTGTCATTGAACAACGCCATGTAATTACTTTACTTTATTGCTAACTGGTAGCCATAGTAGTAGAAGTAATAAGTTGGCGAGACAACTTCATGGAGACACGATGATGGAGATCATGATGATGGAAATCATGGTGTCATGCCGGTGACGATGATGATCATGGAGCCCCGAAGATGGAGATCAAAAGGAGCAATATGATATTGGCCATATCATGTCACTATTTTGATTGCATGTGATGTTTATCATGTTTGTACATCTTATTTTCTTAGAACGACGGTATTAAATAAGATGATCCCTCATTAAAATTTCAAGAAAGTGTTCCCCCTAACTGTGCACCGTTGCGAAAGTTCGTCGTTTCGAAGCACCACGTGTTGATCGGGTGTGATAGATTCTTACGTTCACATACAACGGGTGTAAGCCAGATTTACACACGCGAAACACTTAGGTTAACTTGACGAGCCTAGCATGTACAGACATGGCCTCGGAACACAAGAGACCGAAAGGTCGAGCATGAGTCGTATAGTAGATACGATCAACATGAAGATGTTCACCGATGATGACTAGTCCGTCTCACGTGATGATCGGACCCGGCCTAGTTGACTCGGATCATGTAATCACTTAGATGACTAGAGGGATGTCTATTTGAGTGGGAGTTCATAAGATGAACTTAATTATCCTGAACATAGTCAAAAGATCTTTGCAAATTATGTCGTAAGCTCGCGCTTTAGTTCCACTATTTAGATATGTTCCTAGAGAAAATATAGTTGAAAGTTGAAAGTAGCGATTATGCGGACAGAAGAAAGCTTGTGTCCTTAATGCACCGCTCAGTGTGCTGAACCCCAAACGTCGTTTGTGGATGTTGCGAACATCAGACATACATGTTTTGATAACTACGTGATAGTACAGTTAAACGGTTTAGAGTTGAGGCACCAAAGACGTTTTCGAAACATCGCGGAACATATGAGATGTTTCGAGGGCTGAAATTGAGATTTCAGGCTCGTGCCCACGTCAAGAGGTATGAGACCTCCGACGATATTCTTAGCCTACAAACTAAGGGAGAAAAGCTCAATCGTTGAGCTTGTGCTCAGATTGTCTGAGTGCAACAATCACTTGAATTGAGTGGGAGTTGATCTTCCAGATGAGATAGTAATGTTTCTCCAAAGTCATTGCCACCAAGCTGCTAGAGCTTCGTGATGAACTATAACATATCAGGGATAGATATGATGATCCTTGAGGTATTCGCGATGTTTGACACCGTGAAAGTAGAAATCAAGAAGAAGCATCAATTGTTGATGGTTGGCGAAACCACCAGTTTCAAGAAGGGCAAGGGCAAGAAGGGATACTTCATGAAACGGCAAATCAGCTGCTGCTCTAGTGAAGAAACCCAAGGTTGAACCCAAACCCGAGACTAAGTGCTTCTGTAATAAGGGGAACAACCATTGGAGCACAATTACCCTAGATACTTGGTAGATAAGAAGGCTGGCAAGGTCGATATAAGTATATTGGATATACATTATGTTAATGTGCACTTTACTAGTACTCCTAGTAGCACCAGGGTATTAGATACCGGTTCGGTTACTAAGTGTTAGTAACTCGAAATAAAAGAGCTACGGAATAAACGGAGACTAGCTAAAGGTGAGCTGACGATATGTGTTGGAAGTGTTTCCAAGTTTGATGTGATCAAACATCGCACGCTCCCTCTACCATCAAGATTAGTATTAAACCTGAATAATTGTCATTTGGTGTTTGCGTTGAGCATAGACATGATTGGATTATGTCTATCGCAGTACGGTTATTCATTTAAGGAGAATAATGGTTACTCTATTTATTTGAATAATACCTTCAATGGTCTTGCACCTAAAGGAATGGTTTATTGAATCTTGATCGTAGTGATACACATTTTCATGCCAAAAGATATAAGATAGTGATGATAGTACCACTTACTTGTGGCACTGCCATGTAAGTCATATTGGTATAAAATGCATGAAGAAGCTCCATATTGATGGATCTTTGGACTCACTCATTTTTGAAAAGTTTGAGACATGCGAACCATGTCTATTGGTGTATACGCATGAAGAAACTCCATGCAGATGGATCATTTGGACTCACTTGATTTTGAATCACTTGAGATATGCAAATCATACCACATGGGCAAGATGACTGAAAAGCCTCGTTTTCAGTAAGATGGAACAAGATAGCAACTTGTTGGAAGTAACACATTTTGATGTATGTAGTCCAATGAGTGCTGAGGCATGTAGTGAATATCGTTATGTTCTTACTTCACAGATGATTCGAGTAGATGTTGAGTATATTTACTTGATGAAACAAAAGTCTGAATTATTGAATGGTTCAAGTAATTTCAGAGTGAAGTTGAAGATCATCGTGACAAGAGGATAAAATGTCTATGATATGATCATAGAGATGAGTATCTGAGTTACGAGCTTTGGCACGCAATTAAGACATTGTGGAAATTGTTTCACAATTAATACCGCCTAGAACACCATAGTTTGATGGTGTGTCCGAACATCATAGTTGAACCCTATTGGATATGGTGCGTACCATGATGTCTCTTATCGAATTACCACTATCGTTTATGGGTTAGGCATTAGAGACAACCACATTCACTTTAAATAGGGCACCACGTAATTCCGTTGAGATGACAACGTATGAACTATGGTTTAGAGAAACCTAAGCTGTCATTTCTTAAAGGTTTGGGGCTGCGACGCTTATGTGAAAAAGTTTCAGGTTGATAAGATCAAACCCAAAGTGGATAAAATGCATCTTCATAGGACACCCAAAGCAGTTGGGTATACCTCCTAATTCAGATCTGAAAGCAATAGGGATTGTTTCTTGAATCGGGTCCTTTCTCAAGGAAAGGTTTGTCTCGAAAATTGAGTGGGAGGATGGTGGAGACTTGATGAGGTTATTGAACCGTCACTTCAACAAGTATGTAGCAGGGCACAGGAAGTTGTTCCTGTGGCTCCTACACCAATTGAAGTAGAAGCTTATGATAGTGATCATGAAGTTTTTGGATCAAGTCACTACCGTACCTCGTAGGGTGACAAGGATGCGTACTACTTTAGAGTGGTACAGTAATCCTGTCTTGAAGGTCATGTTGCAAGACAACAATGAACCTACGAGCTATGGAGAAGCAATGGTGGGCCCAAATTCCGACAAATGGTTAGAAGCCATGAAAGCCGAGATAGGATCCATGTATCAGAACAAACCATGGACTTTGGTGGACTTGCCCAATGATCGGCAAGCCATTGAGATAAATGGATCTTTAAGAAGAAGACGGATGTGGATGGTAATGTCACCATCTATGAAGCTCGACTTGTGGCGAAGAGTTTTTCACAAGTTCAAGGAGTTGACTACGATGAGATTTTCTCATCCGTAGCGATGCTTAAATCCGTCGGAATCATGTTAGCATTAGCTGCATTTATGAAATCTGGCAGATGGATGTCAAAAACGAGTTTCCTTACCACTTTTCGTAAGGAAAGGTTGTGTGTGATACAATCAGAAAGGTTTTGTCGATCCTAAGGATGCTAAAAGGTATGCTAGCTCCAGCGATCCTTCTAAGGACTGGAGTAAGCATCTCGGAGTTGGAATATGTACTTTGATAAGATGATCAAAGATTTTGGGTTTATACAAATTTATGAGAAACTTGTATTTCCAAAGAAGTGAGTGGGAGCACTATAGAATTTCTGATGAGTATATGCTGTTGACATATTGTTGATCAGAAATGATGTAGAATTTTCTGTAAAGCATATAGGGTTATTTGAAAAGTGTTTTTCAAGTGAAAACCTGGTTTAAGCTACTTGAACATTGAGCATCAAGATCTATGAGGATAGATCAAAAACCGCTTAATGGTACTTTCAAATGAGCACGTACCTTGACATGATCTTGAAGATGTTCAAGATGGATCAGTCAAAGAAGGAGTTCTTGCCTGAGTTGTAAGGTATGAAGTTAAAACTTAAAGCTCGACCACGGCAGAAGAAAGAGGAAGGACGAAGGTCGTCCCCTATGCTTTTGTCATAGGCTCTATACTGTATGCCATGCTGAGTACCGCACCTGATGTGTGCCTTGCCACATGTCTGGCAAGAGGGTACAAAGGTGATCAAGGAGTGGATCACCAGATGGCGGTCAAAATTATCCTTAGAGGAATAAGGATATGTTTCTCGGTTATGGAGGTGATAAAGAGTTCGATGTAAAGAGTTACGTCGATGCAAGCTTTAACACCTATCCGAATGACTCTGAGTAGCAAACCGGATACGTATAGTGGAGCAACCATTTGGAACAGCTCCAAGTGGAGCGTGGAAGCAGCATTTACAATATGACCTAGAGATTTGCGAAGTACATATGGATCTGAATGTTGCAGACCCGTTGACTAAAACCTCTCTCACAAACAAAACATGATCAAACCCCAGAACTCATTGAGACTTAATCACATGATGATGTGAACTAGTTTAATGACACTAGTAAACTCTTTGGATGTTGGTCACATGGCGATGTGACCTGTGAGTGTTAATCACATGGCGATGTGAACTAGATTATTGACTCTAGTGCAAGTGGGAGACTGTTGGAAATATGCCCTAGAGGCAATAATAAATTAGTTATTATTATATTTCCTTGTTCATGATAATCGTTTATTATCCATGCTATAATTGTATTGATAGGAAACTCAGATACATGTGTGGGTACATAGACAACTCCATGTCCCTAGTAAGCCTCTAGTTGACTAGCTCGTTGATCAATAGATGGTTACGGTTTCCTGACCAGGGACATTGGATGTCGTTGATAACGAGATCACATCATTAGGAGAATGATGTGATGGACAAGACCCAATCCTAAGCCTAGCACAGAGATCGTGTAGTTCGTATGCTAAAGCTTTTCTAATGTCAAGTATCTTTTCCTTAGACCATGAGATTGTGCAACTCCCGGATACCGTAGGAATGCTTTGGGTGTACCAAACGTCACAATGTAACTGGGTGGCTATAAAGGTGCACTACAGGTATCTCCGAAAGTGTCTGTTGGGTTGGCACGAATCGAGACTGGGATTTGTCACTCCGTGTGACGGAGAGGTATCTCTGGGCCCACTCGGTAGGACATCATCATAATGTGCACAATGTGATCAAAGAGTTGATCACGGGATGATGTGTTACAGAACGAGTAAAGAGACTTGCCGGTAACGAGATTGAACAAGGTATCGGTATACCGACGATCGAATCTCGGGCAAGTATAATACCGCTAGACAAAGGGAATTGTATGCGTGGTCGATTGAGTCCTTGACATCGTGGTTCATCCGATGAGATCATCGTGGAACATGTGGGAGCCAACATGGGTATCCAGATCCCGCTGTTGGTTATTGACCGGAGAACGTCTCGGTCATGTCTACATGTCTCCCGAACCCGTAGGGTCTACACACTTAAGGTTCGATGATGCTAGGGTTATAAAGGAAGTTTGTATGTGGTTACCGAATGTTGCTAGGAGTCCCGGATGAGATCCCGGACGTCACGAGGAGTTCCGGAATGGTTCGGAGGTAAAGATTTATATATGGAAAGTTGTTGTTCGGGTTCTGGAAAAAGTTCGGGTTTTTTCGGTATTGTACCAGGAAGCTTCCAGAAGGGTCCGGAGGATTCCGGAGGGGTCCGGAGGTCCGGAAATTGTTCCACCACGTCCAATACAGCAGCATGGGCTGTAGGGGGGCGCCCTAGCCTTAATGGGCCAGGGGCACCAGCCCCCCCAAGGCCCATGCGCATGGGAGAGGGAAAACCCTAAGGGGGAGGGCCTCCACTTGACTTGGGAGGCACTCCTCCCCCCCTTGGACGCCGCCCCCTCCTCAGATTGGATCTGAGGGGGCCGGCCCCCCCTCTCCCTTGCCCCTATATATATGTGGGGGGGTGGGAGGGCAGCCGCACCACAAGTTCTGGCGCAGCCCTCCCCTCTCCCAAGTACTCCTCCTCTCCCGCGGTGCTTGGCGAAGCCCTGCAGGATTGCCACGCTCCTCCACCACCACCACCACGCCGTTGTGCTGCTGCTGGATGAAGTCTTCCTCAACCTCTCCCTCTCTCCTTGCTGGATCAAGGCATGGGAGACGTCACCGGGCTGTACGTGTGTTGAACGCAGAGGTGCCGTCCGTTCGACACTAGGATCTCCGGTGATTTGGATCACGACGAGTATGACTCCTTCAACCTCGTTCTCTTGAACGCTTCCGCTTAGCGATCTACAAGGGTATGTAGATGCACTCTCCTTCCCCTCTTTGCTGGTTTCTCCATAGACAGATCTTGGTGACACGTAGGAAAATTTTGAATTTCTGCTACGTTCCCCATCAGTTCTTACAAATTGCAATGCCACAAACCATGCTCCATTTATGGCATATTACATGGTTAAGCAGCAAATATTTGTTTTTCTTGCTAGATGTTGAATCAAAAAGATGGTTACCAGGATGAAAAGAGAACATCAGTCGCATCAAATTGTGAAGAAGGGAATCCAACTGAGCTCACGGGGTTGTAAGAAGAATACCGGCCAACTGGTTGAGTGTCTGGAATAACACTATTGTTATTGTAGAGGATCTCAACCCGAGTGCAGACAACAGTTGCTTACCTGGGTTAATGTTAGCTCTATTATTTCGACAAGTGGGCTAATGATTTTTCTTCAGATATTTTGCACACAAAAATAGCATGCAAGTAATCCCTTTGATTACATGGTTGCCATTGCAACTAGCAGTGCAATATAAGGTCTTAAATTTGACATTCTAGATTTTTTTAGGATCAAGATTTTCCATTGTGAAAGGGATACCACCAAATGGAAAAGATATACGTTGCATGGGAATGACACTAATTGTGTGTATGGCTTCAGTGTCACTAAAATTGCATCGACGAAGTATTTCATGTGTGATCTGCCCCATGCATCAGATTTAGTAACTGATTACCCACAAGTATACGGGGGCAACAGTCTTCGAGGGAAGTGTCGTGGTTCTAAGTCTGACAGTAGAATGGGGGGTAGGTATGGAGAGGCAAGATCTTAGCTATGGAGCAGTTGTGAACACAAGGATGTACGAGTTCAGGCCCTTCTCGGAGGAAGTAACAGCCCTACGTCTCGGAGCCCGGAGGCGGTCGACTGGATTATATGTGTATGGATTACAGGGGTGCGAACCCTTTACACTGAGGAGGGGGGTGGCTTATATAGTGTCCGCTGGACCCCTCCGGCCCTCAGTACTGCAGGGTTTAAAGTACATTAAGTCTAGGCGTTACTGGTAACGCCTCACATAAAGTGTCCTAAATGCCATAAAGACTACTTAATTACAGACTGTTATGATGCAGAGTGGTTCTTGATCTTCTAGTGGTCGAGTGAGTCTTCATGGTCGAGTCCTTCGAGTCCGTCGAGTGAAGTCTCTCTTGGTCGACTGGAAGGCAGTTTCTTCTGAGGGTGTCCTTGGGTAGGGTACTTAGATCAGGTCTATGACCCTACCTTAGGTACATGACTTCATCATTAGCCCCCGAATGGATCGAGGTTTGAGTGAGGAAGGAGTTGACAATATTTCCGACCTGCTTTTATGTTCTGGACATGTATCGTCTTGGACCAATAATCTCTTCGTTGATAATCAGCAACTTTTCTTTCAGTCGCCTTGATCCATTCTCTTCTCTCGTCGAGTGAACTTTTGAACATAGCAATCTCCGAGCGACGGATCGCAGGAAATCTCTTGTCTGACAGATTGATCTACTGTTCGCGGATTTTGTGGGATCCGAATTTTGAGGAAGCGCGCGAAGCGGGGCGGACCGCGGCGGTCGGATGGGATAGGGCGTAGACGCCTCGATTCCTGCACCACCTTTTTCGCCATGTATCGCGTACGCGCGACTGTTTTGGGATGTGATTGGATTGCCTGGGCCCACTTGTCATCCACTCGGAAGTGCTCTTATAAAGGCGCCCGGCGAGGGTTTTTGAACAGTATCTCTTCATTCTTCCCCCTGCCCTCTCCGCCTCCGCCCACTCCGCCCGCTCTTGTCTCCACCCAATCGCTCCTCGTACGCTTCGCCGGCAACAATGGTGAAGGAGAAGACGGCGGCGCTGGAGTGCGCGAAGAAGGCGACGGCGACGGGGAAGGCGAAAGGGAGAGCGACCAGTCGGGGCGGGTCTTCGTCAAGGTCCCGCCTGCCGCAAGGCTGGGTCCAAGGGGATTGGATCCGGTCGACCATCACCGAGAAAGATCTCATTGAGATGGCCAACGAGGGTTTGATCCCCCACGGAGCAGCAAGGCTCCCGGGGAACAAGTGGCAACCACAGCCGGAAGAGGGTGAGTGTGTTCTTCTGGCCACCCACTGTTGGGGAACGTAGTAATTTCAAAAAATTTCCTACGCACACGCAAGATCATGGTGATGGCATAGCAACAAGAGGGGAGAGTGTTCGTCCATGTACCCTCGTAGACCGTAAGCGGAAGCGTTAGCACAACGCGGTTGATGTAGTCGTACGTCTTCACGATCCGACCGATCCAAGCACCGAACGTACGGAGCCTCCGAGTTCAGCACACGTTCAGCTCGATGACGATCTCCGGCCCTCCGATCCAGCAAAGGCTCCGGAGATGAGTTTTGTCAGCACGACGGCGTGGTGACGATGATGATGTTCTACCGGCACAGGGCTTCGCCTAAACTCCGCGACGATATGACCGAGGTGGAATATGGTGGAAGGGGGCACTGCAGACGGCTAAGGAATGATCCGTAGATCAACTTGTGTGTCTATGGGGTGCCCCCCGCCCCCGTATATAAAGGAGCCAGGGGGGAGGAGGCCGCCGGCCTAAGGGGGCGCGCCAAGGGGGGAGTCCTACTCCCACCGGGAGTAGGACTCCCCTTTTCCAAGTTGGAGTAGGAGAGAAGGGGGAAAGAGGAGGAGGAGGGGAAGGAAAGGGGGGGGGGCGCCGCCCCCCTTCCCTTGTCCTATTCGGACTAGGAGGGGGAGGGGCGCGCGGCCCCCTCCTTCCTCCTTCCTCTTATCCCTCTTGGCCCATGTAGGCCCATTAACCCCCCCCCCCCCCCCGCCCCCCCCCCGGGGGGGTTCCGGTAACCTCCCGGTACTCCGGTAAAATGCCGATTTCACCCGAAACCATTCTGATGTCCAAACATAGGCTTCCAATATATCAATCTTTATGCCTCGACCATTCCGAGACTCCTCGTCATGTCCGTGATCACATCCGGGACTCCGAACAAACTTCGGTACATCAAAACTTATAAACTCATAATAAAACTGTCATCGAAACGTTAAGCGTGCGGACCCTACGGGTTCGAAAACTATGTAGACATGACCTAAAACCATTCTCGGTCAATAACCAATAGCGGGACCTGGATGCCCATATTGGTTCCTACATATTCTATGAAGATCTTTATCGGTCAAACCGCATAACAACATACTTTGATCCCTTTGTCATCGGTATGTTACTTGCCTGAGATTTGATCGTCGGTATCCAATACCTAGTTCAATCTCGTTACCGGCAAGTCTCTTTACTCGTTCCGTAATACGTCATCTCATAACTAACTCATTAGTTACATGCTTGCAAGGCTTAGGTGATGAGTATTACCGAGAGGGCCCAGAGATACCTCTCCGACAATCGGAGTGACAAATCCTAATCTCGAATTATGCCAACCCAACATGTACCTTCGGAAACACCTGTAGAGCACCTTTATAATCACCCAGTTACATTGTGACGTTTGGTAGCACACAAAGTGTTCTTCCGGTAAACGGGAGTTGCACAATCTCATAGTTGTAGGAACTTTGTATAAGTCATGAAGAAAGCAATAACAGTATACTAAACGATCAAGTGCTAGGCTAACAGAATAGGTCATGTCAATCACATCATTCTCCTAATGATGTGATCCCATTAATCAAATGACAACATATGTCTATGGTCACGAAACATAACCATCTTTGATTAATGAGCTAGTCAAGTAGAGGCATACTAGTGACTATGTGTTTGTCTATGTATTCACACATGTATCATGTTTCTGGTTAATACAATTCTAGCATGAATAATAAACATTTATCATGATATGAGGAAATAAATAATAACTTTATTATTGCCTCTAGGGCATATTTCCTTCAGTCTCCCACTTGCACTAGAGTCAATAATCTAGATTACATAGTAATGATTCTAACACCCATGGAGTCTTGGTGCTGATCATGTTTTGCTCGTGAGAGAGGCTTAGTCAACGGGTCTGCAACATTCAGATCCGTATGTATCTTGCAAATCTCTATGTATCCCACTTGGACTTGGTCCCGAATGGAATTGAAGCGTCTTTTGATGTGCTTGGTCCTCTTGTGAAATCTGGATTTCTTTGCCAGGGCAATTGCACCAGTATTGTCACAGAAGATCTTCATTGGTCCCGATGCACTAGGTATGACACCTAGATCGGAAATGAACTCCTTCATCCAGACTCCTTCATTCGCTGCTTCAGAAGCAGCTATGTACTCCGCTTCACATGTAGATCCCGCCACGACGCTTTGTTTAGAACTGCACCAACTTACAGCTCCACCGTTTAATAAAAACACGTATCCGGTTTGCGATTTAGAATCGTCCGGATCAGTGTCAAAGCTTGCATCGACATAACCATTTACGACTAGCTCTTTGTCACCTCCATATACGAGAAACATATCCTTAGTCCTTTTCAGGTATTTCAGGATGTTCTTGACCGCTGTCCAGTGATCCACTCCTGGATTACTTTGGTACCTTCCTTCCAAACTTATTGCTAAGCATACGTCAGGTCTGGTACACAACATTGCATACATGATAGAGCCTATGGCTGAAGCATAGGGAACATTTTTCATTTTCTCTCTATCTTCTGCTGTGGTCGGGCATTGAGTTTGACTCAACTTCACACCTTGTAGCACAGGCAAGAATCTTTTCTTTGCCTGATCCATTTTGAACTTTTTCAAAATTTTGTCAAGGTATGTGCTTTGTGAAAGTCCTATTAAGCGTCTTGATCTATCTCTATAGATCTTGATGCCCAATATGTAAGCAGCTTCACCGAGGTCTTTCATTGAAAAACTTTTATTCAAGTATCCCTTTATGCTATCCAGAAATTCTATATCATTTCCAATTAATAATATGTCATCAACATGTAAAACTAGAAATGCTACAGAGCTCCCACTCACTTTCTTGTAAATACAGGCTTCTCCAAAAGTCTGTATAAAACCATATGCTTTGATTACACTATCAAAGCGTTTATTCCAACTCCGAGATGCTTGCACCAGTCCATAAATGGAACGCTGGAGCTTGCACACTTTGTCAGCACCTTTTGGATCAACAAAACCTTCCGGCTGCATCATATACAACTCTTCTTCTAGAAATCCATTCAAGAATGCAGTCTTGACATCCATTTGCCAAATTTCATAATCATGAAATGCAGCAATAGCTAACATGATTCGGACAAACTTAAGCATCGCTACGGGTGAGAAAGTCTCATCGTAGTCAACCCCTTGAACTTGTCGAAAACCTTTCGCAACAAGTCGAGCTTTATAGACAGTAACATTACCATCAGCGTCAGTCTTCTTCTTAAAGATCTATTTATTCTCAATGGCTTGCCGATCATCGGGCAAGTCAACCAAAGTCCACACTTTGTTTTCATACATGGATCCCATCTCAGATTTCATGGCCTCTAGCCATTTTGCGGAATCTGGGCTCATCATCGCTTCCTCATAGTTCGTAGGTTCATCATGGTCAAGTAACATGACTTCCAGAATAGGATTACCGTACCACTCTGGTGCGGATCTTACTCTGGTAGACCTACGAGGTTCAGCAGAAACTTGATCTAAAGTTTCATGATCAATATCATTAGCTTCCTCACTAATTGGTGTAGTCGTCACAGGAACCGGTTCTCGTGATGAACTACCTTCCAATAAGGGAGTAGATACAGTTATCTCATCAAGTTCTACTTTCCTCCCACTCACTTCTTTCGAGAGAAACTCCTTCTCTAGAAAGGATCCATTCTTAGCAACGAATGTCTTGCCTTCGGATCTGTGATAGAAGGTGTACCCAACAGTCTCTTTTGGGTATCCTATGAAGACACATTTCTCCGATTTGGGTTCGAGCTTATCTTGTTGAAGTTTCTTCACATAAGCATCGCAGCCCCAAACTTTAAGAAACGACAACTTTGGTTTCTTGCCAAACCACAGTTCATAAGGTGTCGTCTCAACGGATTTAGATGGTGCCCTATTTAACGTGAATGCGGCCGTCTCTAAAGCATAACCCCAAAACGATAGCGGTAAATCGGTAAGAGACATCACAGATCGCACCATATCAAGTAAAGTACGATTACGACGTTCGGACACACCATTTCGTTGTGGTGTTCCAGGTGGCGTGAGTTGCGAAACTATTCCGCATTGTTTCAAATGTAAACCAAACTCGTAACTCAAATATTCTCCTCCACGATCAAATCGTAGAAAATTTATTTTCTTGTTACAATGATTTTCTACTTCAATCTGAAATTCTTTGAACTTTTCAAATGTTTCAGACTTGTGCTTCATTAAGTAGATATACCCATATCTGCTCAAATCATCTGTGAAGGTGAGAAAATAACGATATCCGCCACGAGCCTCAATATTCATTGGACCACATACATCTGTATGTATGATTTCCAACATATCTGTTGCTCTCTCCATAGTTTCGGAGAACGGTGTTTTAGTCATCTTGCCCATGAGGCACGGTTCGCAAGTACCAAGTGATTCATAATCAAGTGATTCCAGAAGTCCATCAGTATGGAGTTTCTTCATGCGTTTTACACCGATATGACCTAAACGGTAGTGCCACAAATAAGTTGCACTATCATTATCAACTCTGCATCTTTTGGTTTCAACATTATGAATATGTGTATCACTACTATCGAGATTCAATAAAAATAGACCACTCTTCAAGGGTGCATGACCATAAAAGATATTACTCATATAAATAGAACAACCATTATTCTCTGATTTAAATCAATAACCGTCTCGCATCAAACAAGATCCAGATATAATGTTCATGCTCAACGCTGGCACCAAATAACAATTATTCAGGTCTAAAACTAATCCCGAAGGTAGATGTAGAGGTAGCGTGCCGACCGCGATCACATCGACTTTGGAACCATTTCCCACGCACATCGTCACCTCGTCCTTGGCCAGTGCTCGCTTATTCCGTAGTCCCTTTGTTCACTTTGCCATCCTTCTTATCCGCCAAATACTTGGGGCAGTTCCGCTTCCAGTGACCAGTCTGCTTGCAGTAGAAGCACTCAGTTTCAGGCTTAGGTCCAGACTTGGGTTTCTTCTCTTGAGCAGCAACTTGCTTGCCGTTCTTCTTGAAGTTCCCCTTCTTCTTCCCTTTGCCCTTCTTCTTGAAACTAGTGGTCTTGTTGACCATCAACACTTGATGCTCCTTCTTGATTTCTACCTCCGCGGCTTTCAGCATCGCAAAGAGCTCGGGAATAGTCTTGTTCATCCCTTGCATATTATAGTTCATCACGAAGCTCTTGTAGCTTGGTGGCAGTGATTGGAGAATTCTGTCAATGACACTATCATCAGGAAGATTAACTCCCAGTTGTATCAAGTGATTATTATACCCAGACATTCTGAGTATGTGTTCACTGACAGAACTATTCTCCTCCATCTTGCATCTATAGAACTTATTGGAGACTTCATATCTCTCAATCCGGGCATTTGCTTGAAATATTAACTTTAACTCCTGGAACATCTCATATGCTCCATGACGTTCAAAACGTCGTTGAAGACCCGGTTCCAAGCCGTAAAGCATGGCACATTGAACTATAGAGTAGTCATCAGCTTTGCTCTGCCAGACGTTCTTAACATCGTCAGTTGCATCAGCAACAGGCCTGGCACCCAGCGGTGCTTCCAGGACGTAACTCTTCTGTGCAGCAATGAGGATAATCCTCAGGTTACGGACCCAGTCCGTGTAATTGCTACCATCATCCTTCAATTTTGCTTTCTCAAGGAACGCATTAAAATTCAACGGAACAACAGCACGAGCCATCTATCTACAAACAAACATAGACAAGCAAGATACTATCAGGTACTAAGTTCATGATAAATTTAAGTTCAATTAATCATATTACTTAAGAACTCCTACTTAGACAGACATCTCTCTAGTCATCTAAGTGATCACGTGATCCAAATCAACTAAACCATAACCGATCATCACGTGAGATGGAGTAGTTTTCAATGGTGAACATCACTATGTTGATCATATCTACTATATGATTCACGCTCGACCTTTCGGTCTCTGTGTTCCGAGGCCATATCTGCATATGCTAGGCTCTTCAAGTTTAACCTGAGTATTCTGCGTGTGCAAAACTGGCTTGCACCCGTTGTAGATGGACGTAGAGCTTATCACACCCGATCATCACGTGGTGTCTCGGCACGATGAACTTTGGCAACGGTGCATACTCAGGGAGAACACTACTCGACAATTTTAGTGAGAGATCATCTTAAAATGCTACCGTCAATCAAAGCAAGATAAGATGCATAAAGGATAAACATCACATGCAATCAATATAAGTGATATGATATGGCCATCATCATCTTGTGCTTGTGATCTCCATCTTCGAAGCACCGTCATGATCACCATTATCACCGGCGCGACACCTTGATCTCCATCGTAGCATCGTTGTCGTTACGCCATCTATTGCTTCTACGACTATCGCTACCGCTTAGTGATAAAGTAAAGCAATTACAGGGCGTTTGCATTTCATACAATAAAGCGACAACCATATGGCTCCTGCCAGTTGCCGATAACTTCGGTTACAAAACATGATCATCTCATACAATAAATATAGCATCACGTCATGACCATATCACATCACAACATGCCCTGCAAAAACAAGTTAGACGTCCTCTACTTTGTTGTTGCAAATTTTACGTGGCTGCTATGGGCTTAGCAAGAACCGTTCTCACCTACGCATCAAAACCACAATGATAGTTTGTCAAATAGACTCCGTTTTAACCTTCGCAAGGACCGGGCGTAGCCACACTCGGTTCAACTAAAGTGAGAGAGACAGACACCCGCCAGCCACCTTTAAGCACGAGTGCTCGTAACGGTGAAACCAGTCTCGTGTAAGCATACGCGTAATGTTGGTCCGGGCCACTTCATCTCACAATACCACTGAACCAAAGTATGACATGCTGGTAGGCAGTATGACTTATATCGTCCACAACTCACTTGTGTTCTACTCGTGCATATAACATCAACGCATAAAACCTAGGCTCGGATGCCACTGTTGGGGAACGTAGTAATTTCAAAAAAATTCCTACACACATGCAAGATCATGGTGATGGCATAGCAACGAGAGGGGAGAGTGTTCGTCCATGTACCCTCGTAGACCGTAAGCGGAAGCGTTAGCACAACGCGGTTGATGTAGTCGTACGTCTTCACGATCCGACCGATCCAAGCACCGAACGTACGGAGCCTCCGAGTTCAGCACACGTTCAGCTCGATGACGATCTCCGGCCCTCCGATCCAGCAAAGGCTCCGGAGATGAGTTCCGTAAGCACGATGGCGTGGTGATGATGATGATGTTCTACCAGCGCAGGGCTTCGCCTAAACTCCGCGACGATATGACTGAGGTGGAATATGGTGGAAGGGGGCACCGCACACGGCTAAGGAACGATCCGTAGATCAACTTGTGTGTCTATGGGGTGCCCCCCGCCCCCGTATATAAAGGAGCCAGGGGGGAGGAGGCCACCGGCCTAAGGGGGCGCGCCAAGGGGGGAGTCCTACTCCCACCGGGAGTAGGACTCCCCTTTTCCAAGTTTGAGTAGGAGAGAAGGGGGAAAGAGGAGGAGTGGAGGAAGGAAGGGGGGGGGGGCGCCGCCCCCCTTCCCTTGTCCTATTCGGACTAGGAGGGGGAGGGGCGCGCGGCCCCCTCCTTGCTCCTTCCTCTTCTCCCTCTTGGCCCATGTAGGCCCATTAACCCCCCCGGGGGGGTTCCGGTAACCTCCCGGTACTCCGGTAAAATGCCGATTTCACCCGAAACCATTCCGATGTCCAAACATAGGCTTCCAATATATCAATCTTTATGTCTCGACCATTCCGAGACTCCTCGTCATGTCCGTGATCACATCCGGGACTCTGAACAAACTTCTGTACATCAAAACTTATAAACTCATAATAAAACTGTCATCGAAACGTTAAGCGTGCGGACCCTACGGGTTCGAGAACTATGTAGACATGACCTAAAACCATTCTCAGTCAATAACCAATAGCGGGACCTGGATGCCCATATTGGTTCCTACATATTCTACGAAGATCTTTATCGGTCAAACCGCATAACAACATACTTTGATCCCTTTGTCATCGGTATGTTACTTGCCTGAGATTTGATCGTCGGTATCCAATACCTAGTTCAATCTCGTTACCGGCAAGTCTCTTTACTCATTCCGTAATACGTCATCTCATAACTAACTCATTAGTTACATGCTTGCAAGGCTTAGGTGATGAGTATTACCGAGAGGGCCCACAGATACCTCTCCGACAATCGGAGTGACAAATCCTAATCTCGAATTATGCCAACCCAACATGTACCTTCGGAAACACCTGTAGAGCACCTTTATAATCACCCAGTTACGTTGTGATGTTTGGTAGCACACAAAGTGTTCTTCCGGTAAACGGGAGTTGCACAATCTCATAGTTGTAGGAAATTTGTATAAGTCATGAAGAAAGCAATAGCAGTATACTAAACGATCAAGTGCTAGGCTAACAGAATGGGTCATGTCAATCACATCATTCTCCTAATGATGTGATCCCATTAATCAAATGACAACACATGTCTATGGTCAGGAAACATAACCATCTTTGATTAATGAGCTAGTCAAGTAGAGGCATACTAGTGACTATGTGTTTGTCTATGTATTCACACATGTATCATGTTTCCGGTTAATACAATTCTAGCATGAATAATAAACATTTATCATGATATGAGGAAATAAATAATAACTTTATTATTGCCTCTAGGGCATATTTCCTTCACCCACGTCGACCGTGGATTTTCTCTGCCTCCGAGTGTTTTCTTCCGTGGTTTCTTGAATTTCTTTGGGGCGCAACTCCACCACTTCAATCCGAATTCCATCGCCTACCTTGCTGCCTTCGTGTCCATGTGCGAGAACTTCCTGGGCTGCCGACCGTACTGGGGTCTGTTCAAGCATATATTCACTTGTCATTCTCAGACAGTGAAAAAGGCGAGTCCAGATGACAATAAGACCAAGGTTATTCAGATGTTTGGAGGTCTGGGGATCCAGATGAGAAACAAGAGCACCTTTCCGGCCATGACTCTCCCTGAGTCGGTCAGAGGATGGCAGTCGACTTGGTTTTACTGCCAAAACGAGTCGACACCGGGGCTGTCGAGTGGTCTTCCTCCGTTTACCATGGACCGAGCAAGCAAACCCTCTTCTCTGAAGGTGCTCCCTGAGGAGAAAGCCCAAGTGAAGATGTTGATGGAGCGTGTAGTCTAGCTAGTTCGGGAAGGAGTGATGGGTATGGACCTTCTGGAGGTCTTCCTTAGGCGACGCATCCAGCCTCTCCAGTACCGAGGCCATTGTATGTGGCTGTACTGCGGAACCGAGGATGAAACTCGGGTCCATCCAGAAGCAGTCGACGATGCCACACTGGAGAGATGGATGGTCGCGGTCACTGGAAACAAAGACAACCCTCGAGGAGCCAGGAGGATTCCGCCACTCGACCATTCTAGCACTCCAGACAAGGTATGCCCACTTTATTTCCAATTGTGATCTTGCCATACTTATTCTGCTTTCGCTGCAAATTGGTCGATTGATCTTTATTTTGCTGTCTGTCAGGCCCTCACCGAATTATACTCGATGCCCAATGGAACGCAGACGCCGACTGAAGAGGAGGAAGGTAGTGGGGGCGAAAGCCAGGAGGACTGGGATTCGGACGCTGCTGACGATGACGACGATGATGATTCCGATGGGGAGGAAGAGGAGGAGGAGGAGGAGGAGGAAGTTGCACCGCCTCGCTCGGAAAGGCGATCGAAGCTTGTCCATGACCCTGCGACTGAACGTGGCAAGGGGGTCGCGACTGTCGCGCAGTCGACCAAGCGCCCTCGGACCACTTCTCCGGCGCCGACCGAAAAGGCTCCGAAGCAATCTCGAATGGCGCCATCGAAGCCGGCGAAGGTCTTGCCGAAGATGAAGGTGTCGATCCCCACTATCTCAGGGTAATGATGTTGCTTGAGTCTTCTTGCTCTTCATGAGTTTATTTTTGGTCGACTCATGAGTTAACCGACTGATTATTGGGGTTGCAGTGCTGCTACTTCTGATACCTCTGCCAGGGCTGACGATCATGAGATGGAAGATGCTGCTACCTCAAAACCTGGTATGACTCTCATAATTCCGTCTTTTAGTCGATTGGATCTTAGTCTCTAATTCTGATTCTTTTCTGTAGCTCCATCCAATGTCGTTATCTCCCTTCCTGACGACGATGACGATGAGGAGCCGCTGAAGCAAAGGAGGAGCAGGAAAGTGTCTGCTGGCAGGGTGACTCAGGACGTGCCAGCACCCGAGACACTGGTCACGGAGGAGGAGAACACCACTCGGCACACCGTATCTTTCGCGGTGCCGTTAACGAGTGCTCACCCCGCGTCGTCGAGTGCTGCACAGCCTTCACTCTTCTCGACCCACTACGTCCCAGAGGACCAAGCCAGTGCTGCAAAAGAAGCGATACGCCAGGCGGGAGTCATGATGGAGCAGGGGAAGGCCATCCGGGAGGCTAGCCAGGCAGCCTATGACGCCAGTTCCGCTCTTCAAAGCAACATTCAGGTCAGTCGGTCATCGCCTGTTCTGTTAGGATATGATATCTGAAAATTCTTCTTTCTGAAATCCGTAGTAGTCCTACACCCACTGGGTGTGTCGATTGAAATTCCGGGTTAGTGGGGGCACGCTGAGTGCACCCACTGGGTGTAGTCCCCAAGGCTATGGTGGACTGCTGGCAGTCGGCCATAGGCTTTATAAGTTAAGTTCTTCCTTCATTCGACTAGGTCGAATGGATTTCTCAAACCGGTGGGGGCACGCTGAGTGCACCCACTGGGTGTAGTCCCCGAGACTGTGGTCGACTGTTGGCAGTTGACTACAGTCTGAAGAACACTTTCTATGTATTTTTTTTGTTGGTCGACTGGTCGACTCTATCTTGATAGAACTAGTGGGGGCACGCTGAGTGCACCCACTGGGTGTAGTCCCCGAGACTACGGTCGAATGTTTGTATTCGGCTGTAGTCTTAGAAATGTATGATTTTTCCTTAGTCACTCGGAAGTGAATTATCTTTGACATTTTGTCGATTGGTTCTTCGTAGAAATCCTGCGACCTTGCGGCTCGTTACACCGAGTTGGAGAACAAACATATCCAACTCGAGCTTGACCTGAAGCTGGTCCAGGAGAATTTGGCGAAGGCAAAGGAGGAGACCAAAGGTATGTTTGGTGAGGCCTCGACGATTGCTTTTGCCCCTCATTTGTTTCAAAGTCTGATCTTGCTGTAACTTTGCAGGCAAAGTGAAGGAGGCCCAGAAGAAGAAAGACCTTGAGCTAGCTGAGATGTAGAAGACAGCTTTGGAGAAGACCAAGCTCGCAGACGAGAAGTTGGCTTCGGTCACCAGGCTTGAAGAAGAAAACACCAATCTGAAAGCTGCTCTTGATATTGCCAATAAAGAAGTGAGTCGACTGAAAAGTGACAAGATTGCCCTGAACGACAAAGCCAGTGAGTTGGTGGGGAAGAAGAAAGATCTGGAGGCTTATCTGGGCGGACTCGCCAAGAAGCTGTTCCTCATGCTCGAAGGAAAACCTTTGCACTTAGCAAGTATTTTTACAGTGTTCTTTCAATTCGATTGTTGTCTTGACTCGGTGGTTGTGCTTGCAGAATTTTGCCAAAACTTTGAAGAGGAGACTGGTCGATTGGAACCAAACCTGGACCCCATCAACTCTCCGGTGAATGATGAAGTCGCCATGAACGTGTTCCGGCTTGAGTCACGTGTTGCTGCTATCACTGATTATCTCGCAAGGCTGAAGGTCGCCACTTCCCGCATTGACACTATGCTTTGGCCCAGGGAGACGCTCCAGAACGACCTCGAGTCTCTGATGACTCGACTAAACACAGTCCCTGGTCGAGTGCAAGAGTGGAAGAAGTCTTCTACCAGGTGTGGTGCAGATGTCGCTCTGTGTCTGGCCCGAGTCCATTGCAAGGATGCACGAGAGGACAAGCTGGCGGCTCTTCGGGTGGCTAACACCAAGAAACATGATTTCCAGTCTTTCATGGAGACTTTCATCGCCGCTGCCACTCGGATCACGGATGGAATCGACCTTGATGAGTTTGTTGCACCTTCCAGCCCTCCACAGGAGGGGTAAAAAACTCCTTGAGCTCGACACTTTAAATTTGCCTTGGTATGCCGATTGATTTTGTAACCGACAAACCTTAACAGGCCCAGCGCTTGAGCACTTTCGGTTCCGTTAGGTATCTATCCGAACTTGGATTCGACGTTTGAATATGCTTGCATTTGGCTTGGGATGACTTTTGCAGGTTAAAGCGAGGTGCTCATTGCAATCGACTTGTTCCCCAATTCACTTAGGCAGGCACTGGGCTGCGGCTAAGCCTCCGAGTGGGAGACGTGCTCTCCACTCGGTAGGATTTTCAAAACTTAGGCGAGCACTGGGCCGCAGCTAAGCCCCCGAGTGGGAGGTGTGCTCTCCACTCGGTAGGATTTTCAAAACTTAGGCGAGCACTAGGCTGCAGCTAAGCCCCCGAGTGGGAGGTGTGCTCTCCACTCGGTAGGATTTTTATAACTTAGGCGAGCACTGGGCTGCAGCTAAGCCCCCGAGTGGGAGGTCTGCTCTCCACTCGGTAGGATTTTTTATAACTTAGGCGAGCACTGGGCTGCAGCTAAGCCCCCGAGTGGGAGGTCTGCTCTCCACTCGGTAGGATTTTTTATAACTTAGGCGAGCACTGGGCTGCAGCTAAGCCCCCGAGTGGGAGGTCTGCTCTCCACTCGGTAGGATTTTTTATAACTTAGGCGAGCACTGGGCTGCAGCTAAGCCCCCGAGTGGGAGGTCTGCTCTCCACTCGGTAGGATTTTTTATAACTTAGGCAAGCACTGGGTTGTAGCTAAGCCCCCGAGTGGGAGGTCTGCTCTCCACTCGGTAGGATTTATACGTTGTACTTGTGGTGTAGTCCGAAGGAGAGGGTCGCAGTCGACCTGCACCTCGTCTTCCTTGCTACCGCACATTGTACTTGTGGCGTAGCTCGAAGGAGAGGGTCGCAGTCGACCTGCACCTCGTCTTTCTTGCTACCCCACGTTGTACTTGTGGCGTAGCTCGGAGGAGAGGGTCGCAGTCGACCTGCACCTCGTCTTCCTTGCTACCGCACGTTGTACTTGTGGCGTAGCTCGGAGGACAGGGTCGCAGTCGACCTGTACCTCGTCCTCCTTGCGAGCGCACGTTGAATTTGAACTTAGGCGAGTACTTAGACTGCAGCTAAGCCTCTGAGTGGAAATCTGGCTCACCACTCGGTAGGATTTTATTGAAACTTAGGCGAGTACTTGGACTGCAGCTAAGCCCCCGAGTGGGAGTTTGTCTCACCACTCGGTAGGATTTTATTGAAACTTAGGCGAGTACTTGGACTGCAGCTAAGCCCCCGAGTGGGAGTCTGGCTCACCACTCGGTAGGATTTTACAGAAACTTAGGCGAAACGGATTCACAGCTAAGCCCCCGAGTGGGAGTCTTGCTCACCACTCGGCAAGGATTTTTTACAAACTTAGGCGAAACGGATTCGTAGCTAAGTCACCCACTGAGGGGGAAATTTTACTTAAACAAAATAAAAGTGACAAAAATCATTGGGGAAATTATGACACTATTATCTTGCAAAACATGGACTACAGAAGTACTTTTATTATAACTCATCCGAGTGAAAACTTAAGTGTAAAATGGGCGGAGTAGCTCCACGTTCCAAGCTCGGGGCTCGTCGATATTGTGCTTGACGTTCTAGAGACGGTACGCTCCGTTGTGGAGAACCTTGGTGACAATGAAGGGTCCTTCCGAAGAAGGAGCAAGCTTGTGTTGTTTCTGTTGATCCACTCGGAGAACTAAATCTCCTTCCTGGAAGGCTCGACTCTTCACGTTTCTAGCGTGGAAGCGACGCAAGTCCTATTGGTAGATGGTCGATCGGATCAGAGCCATCTCTCTTTCTTCCTCTAAAAGGTCGACTGCGTCCTGCCGCGCTTGTTTCGCTTCAGCTTCGTTGTAGAGCTCAACTCGAGGAGCATTGTGGAGCATATCACTCGGCAAGACCGCTTCAGCTCCATAGACCAAGAAGAATGGAGTTCTTCCGGTCGACTGATTAGGCGTGGTCCGTAGACCCCAAAGCACTGAAGGAAGCTCGTCGACCCATGCTCCAGCCGCATGCTTGAGATCACACATCAGACGCGGTTTCAATCCCTTGAGGATCAAGCCATTGGCTTGCTCCGCTTGTCCATTCGACTGAGGATGGGCAAATGAAGCGTAGTCGACTCGAGTGCCTTGAGATGTGCAGAATGCTCTGAATTCCTCCGAATCAAAGTTCGACCCATTGTCAGTGATGATGTTGTGCAGGACTCCATATCTGAATATCAATTCCCTGATGAAGCTAACAGCAGTACCGGCGTCAAGGTTCTTGATGGGTTTAGCCTCAATCCACTTGGTGAACTTGTCGACTGCCACCAGTACATGCGTGAAACCGCTTCGACCTGTCCTCAAGGGGCCCACCATATCCTATCCCCATACTGCGAAGGGCCAGACGAGTGGTATAGTCTTCAGAGCTGACGCAGGCTTGTGTGACATGTTGGAGTAAAATTGGCATCCTTCGCACTTGTCCACTATTTCCTTCGCCATCTCATTTGCCCTTGGCCAGTAAAATCCGGCTCGGTATGCTTTGGCCACGATGGTCCGAGAGGACGCATGATGGCCACAGGTCCCCGAGTGGATTTTACAAGGATGATTCGACCTTCTTCTGGTGTTATACACTTCTGACCAACTCCAGTCGCGCTCTCTCTGTACAACTGTCCTTTGATCACGGTAAAGGCCTTGGATCGACGGACGATCTGTCGAGCCTCTTCCTCGTCCTCCGGGAGCTCTTTTCTCAGGATATACGCGATGTATGGAACTGTCCTGTCGGGAGTGATCACTAAAACCTCCATGACCAAGTCGACCACTGCTGGGACTTCAACTTCAGTCGGATCTGTGGCACTCTTGGGCTGCGGAGTTTCTTCGGTGAAAGGATCTTCTTTGACTGACGGAGTATGAATATGCTCCAAAAATACACCACTCGGAATGGCTTCTCTCTTGGAACCTATCTTTGCCAGATCATCAGCCGCTTGATTTTTCAGTCGGGGTATATGATGGAGCTCTAACCCCTCAAACTTCTTTTCCAGCTTCCTCACTGCATTGCAGTATCCGGTCATGGTTGGGCTTCTTACGTCCCACTCCTTCATCACTTGATTGACCACCAAATCTGAGTCGCCATAAACCATAAGGCGACGGACGCCAAGTGAAATGGCCATGCGCAACCCATACAAAAGGGCCTCATATTCTGCCTCATTGTTGGAGGAATCAAAGTGAATCTGGAGCACATATCTGAGCTTATCTCCTCTGGGGGAAACCAAGACAACCCCAGCACCGGAACCATTCAACATCTTAGAGCCGTCAAAAAACATGGTCCAATGCTCTGAGTGAACTTGAGCTGGCTGCTGTTCTTCAATCCACTCGGCAAGGAAATCTGCTATTGCTTGGGACTTAATGGCTTTCTTTGCCTCAAACTTGATATCAAGGGGAAGAAGTTCAATCGCCCATTTCGCCACTCGACCAGTTGCATCTCTGTTGTGTAGAATCTCTGAAAGTGGGGCATCGCTGACGACTGTAATGGAATGATCAGAGAAATAATGAGCAACCTTCTTCGTGGTCATGTAGATCCCATACACAAGCTTCTGATAATGAGGATATTGTTGCTTTGATGGAGTCAAAACTTCAGACAGATAGTACACTAGGCGCTGAACTTTGAAGGCCTTCCCTTCTTCCCGCTCGACCGTAAGTACTGTACTGACGACTTGTGCTGTGGCTGCAATATAAAGCAACAGAGGCTCTTTGCTGATTGGAGCAGCAAGCACCGGCTGGGTGGAGAGCAGAGCTTTTAGCTCGGCAAACGCTGCATCAGCTTGTGGAGTCCACTTGAACTTGTCTGCCTTTTTCATCAGTCGGTAAAGAGGCAATGCCTTTTCATCGAGTCGTGAGATGAATCGACTTAATGCGGCCAAGCATCCAGTAAGCTTCTGAACGTCGTGCACTCGCACAGGGCGTTTCATTCGGAGTATAGTGCCAACTTTTTCTGGGTTAGCGTCGATTCCTCGTTCGGAAACGAGAAAACCAAGTAACTTTCCACCTGGAACTCCAAATGTGCACTTTGACGGATTGAGCTTGATATCATACCTCCTGAGGTTGGCAAATGTTTCGGCAAGGTCAGTCAGCAGGTCGGAACCCTTTCGCGACTTGACCACGATATCATCCATATACGCTTCCACATTCCGACTGATTTGAGCGAGCAAACACTTCTGAATCATTCGCATGAACGTGGCTCCGGCATTCTTGAGGACGAATGGCATGGTGATATAGCAGAAGCACCCGAATGGAGTGATGAAAGCTGTTTTTATCTCGTCGGGTCCGTACAGACGGATCTGATGGTACCCGGAATATGCATCTAGAAAAGACAATCTCTCGCATCCCGCAGTCGAGTCAACAATTTGATCAATGCGAGGGAGAGGAAAATGATCTTTCGGGCAGGCCCGATTGATGTGCTTGAAATCAATGCACATTCGGAGTGAGTTGTCCTTCTTGGGAACCATGACGACATTGGCTAGCCACTCGGAGTGGTATATCTCTCGGATAAATCCTGCTGCCAATAGTCGAGCCACCTCCTCACCAATAGCCTTTCTCTTCTGGACGGTGGACCGCCGAAGATGTTCCTTGACTGGTTTTGCTGCTGAGTCAACTCTAAGGCGATGCTCAGCCAGTCCCCTGGGAACACCCGGCATGTCAGCTGGCTTCCATGCAAAGATGTCCCAGTTCTCACGGAGGAACTAGATGAGCGCTTCTTCCTATTTCGGGTCGAGTGTTGTGGAGATATGGGTCGGAGCAGCATTGGGGTCGGTCGGGTGAATGTGGACGGGCTTCGTCTCACCGGAAGACTGAAATGCTGACTCTATGGCAGGCTTCTTGGCTCGCAGCAAATCACTCGGATCTGCATTTTGCTTATATCCTTCTAGCTCGACCGCTATCACCTGGGAATTGGCAATCTTTGAGCCTTTCTGGAAAAACCCTTCTGCTTTTTTCCGATCACCAGTGACAGTGATCACGCCTTTGGGGCCGGGCATCTTCAGTTTGAGGTATACGTAACATGGTCGAGCCATGAACCGTGCGTAAGCTGGCCTCCCCAAAATAGCGTGGTAAGCGCTCTGAAAATCCACGACCTCAAACGTCAGCTTCTCTTTGCAAAAATGCTTCGAATCACCGAACACCACGTCCAGAGCTATTTGGCCGAGTGACTCGTCTTTCTTTCCTGGTATAACTCCGTGAAAACTCATGTTACTGGTGCTCAGTCGGGACATCGGAATGCCCATTCCTTTCAGCATGTCCGCATACAATAAGTTCAGTCCACTACCACCGTCCATTAGCACCTTCATCAGCCGAGTGCCTTCGACAACCGGGTCGACCACCAAAGCTTGCCTCCCAGGGGTGGCTATATGAGTCGGGTGATCGGACTGGTCGAATGTAATGAGAGTTTGGGACCATCTCAGATAACTGGGTGTCACCGGGGCGACCATGTTCACCTCACGGTTAATAACCTTCAGTCGGCTCTTGCTTTCCACATCCGCAAAGATCATAGTGGAGTTAACATGAGGATATCCTCCCTCACTGTCCTCCTTGTCTTCGGCCTTGTCCGACTCCTTTTCCTTGTCCTTGGGCTGTTTACCTTGGAACTGCTGGATCAGGAGTCGACACTGGCGAGTGGTATGCTTCGGGTAGATGATATTACCCTCTTCGTCTTTCTTCGTGTGGATGTGACACGGCATATCCATCACATCATTTCCTTCTTTATCCTTCACCTTCTTGGGGTTCCAGGATCCTTTGGGTTTTCCCATTTTCCCATGAACTTGCCCCGAGTCACGGCCAGAGCCTCCCCAGGAGCCGCTGGTTCGGCCTTCCGTTTTTGCTTCCGACTGGAGTTTCCTTTCTCCGACTGACTCGGCTTGTACTTGCCGCTCCGGAGTCGGTCCTCCTCTTCGCCGTTGGCGTACTTGGTGGCAATTTCCATCATCCGACTCAGGGTCATATCTCCGGTCCGACCAAACTTCAAACTTAATTCTCTGTTCTTAACACCATCCTTGAAGGCGCAGACTGCCTGATGATCAGACACGTTCTCCACGGTATGATGCAAAGTGATCCATCTCTGAATATACTCTCTTAAGGTCTCATTCGACTTCTGCACACAAACTTGCAGCTCTGTCAATCCAGCTGGTCGCTTGCAAGTTCCCTCAAATGTTCTGACAAACACTCGGGAAAGATCTTCCCAAGTGTAAATGCTGCTTGGAGTTAACTGATTCAACCACGCTCTGGCAGAACCTTCCAACATGAGTGGTAAGTGCTTCATGGCCACCGCGTCATTCCCACCGCCGATCTGTACAGCCACTCGGTAGTCCTCATGCCAAGTTTCAGGCTTAGACTCACCGGTGAACTTGCTTACTCCAGTCGCCAACCTGAAGTTGGGGGGAATCACCGCGGCTCTGATAGCCCTGCTGAAACGTTCCGGACCTGAAACATGCACTCGGCTGCTAGTGGGCGCATCTCTGTCGGGGCCGCCTCGATGAGCCCTGTTCCGATCGACCAAGTCTTGCACGATGATGGATCGCGCGTCGAAGCCTGGTTCCCGAGGGTCGACCGGAGCTCTTCGCCCCACACTGAGTTGACGCCTGTCATCTTGCTGCCAAGGAGCGTAAGACCCACCTCTCGGGGGAGGAGTGGGCGCTCGACGCCTATCATCACAATCGTATCGTTCACCATATTGGTCCCGTCGATTCTCGCGTCCTTCACGCTGCGGAGGCGATCTAGGGCTATGAGCCGACTGAACCGTATTCGCAGGGACGGATCGACTGTGAATTCTGTTGCGTGACTGCGACACGGCTGAATTCTGAGCTCCTGCTGCCCGGAGCAAGTCTCTGATCTGCATCAAGCCTCTGCCAGCCTCCGACTGAGAGGGCTGAATGGACTCTGCTATATGGGTTGCAGCTGCTAAATTCTGAATCGGGGTTCGATATACCTGAGTCGGCGGGAAGAGTAGACGTCGATTGGAGTCGGGTACTCGTTGCCGCGCGCGCTCATTGAGTGCTCGCTGAAGATTCTCCAGACGAGCGCGTTCAGCCAAGTTGGCCAAACGTGCCTCCTCCAAGGCGCGAGCCTCGGGGGTTTCTCCTGCGATGGGAGTATGCAGGGCATCCATGTTCCTGCGGCGAAGCTCTTCCCTTTGCAGGGAATTAAGTGGCTCGGGTTGGTACTCCTCATGGACTTGAGCGGGGTCGCCTCCGCCATCTATCCCGTTGCCGCGGGGGTAGCCGGGAGGACTACGAGGTCCGTCGACCATCAAGACCTCCGCCGCCGAATCACTGCTATCGCACTCGGATGCAGTCTCTACGGAGCCAGTCGACAGATCGAACAGGCCGTAGAGGGATTCGTCGGGCTCGATTGCCGCGACTTGGGTGGTGGCTGTCAGGCGAGCCACCGCATGCCTCACCCACCGCTGGAGTCTCGATCGTCCAGATCGCTTGCGCTGGCGGGAAACAGGGAGGGTGGACGATAGGGGAGTCGACCGATATGGAGTCGACGGTTGCCGCAGCAGAACGCCGCAGACACATCAATGTCGCACCGCGGACGGGGAGCGCATCAACGTCGAGTGGAGCCTCCTGGAGCCAAGCGGAGTCATCGGCGATGAAGGTGAGAGCGCCGAGATGGATCTCGCGGCCCTCGACCAAAACTCCACCAGCAACCATGATGAAAGTAATCGGAAAAACTACAACTTCTCGAAAAATCGCTAAGACACCTGCCCCACGGTGGGCGCCAACTGTCGTGGTTCTAAGTCTGACAGTAGAATGGGGGGTAGGTATGGAGAGGCAAGATCTTAGCTATGGAGCAGTTGTGAACACAAGGATGTACGAGTTCCGGCCCTTCTCGGAGGAAGTAACAGCCCTACGTCTCGGAGCCCGGAGGCGATCGACTGGATTATATGTGTGTGGATTATAAGGGTGCGAACCATTTACACCGAGGAGGGGGGTGGCTTATATAGTGTCCGCCAGACCCCTCCGGCCCTCAGTAATGCAGGGTTTAAAGTACATTAAGTCTAGGCGTTACCGGTAACGCCTCACATAAAGTGTCCTAAATGCCATAAAGACTACTTAATTACAGACTGTTATGATGCAGAGTGGTTCTTGATCTTCTAGTGGTCGAGTGAGTCTTCATGGTCGAGTCCTTCGAGTCCGTCGAGTGAAGTCTCTCTTGGTCGACTGGAAGGTAGTTTCTTCTGAGGGTGTCCTTGGGTAGGGTACTTAGATCAGGTCTATGACTGTAACGCCCTCGATGCGGCTATATCTCCCACGTGTCGAAGCACGACTTAGAGGCATAACCGCATTGAAAGCAATGTCGCAAGTGAGGTAATCTTCACACAACCCATGTAATACATAAGGGAAAGAGATACATAGTTGGCTTACAATCGCCACTTCACACAATTACATGAATAAAGCATTACATCATCCAGATACAATCAAGGTCCGACTACGGAACCAAAATAAAAGAAGAACCCAAATGCGACAAAGATCCCCGATCGACCCCAACTGGGCTCCACTACTGATCAACTAGAACGAAACAACACAAAGGACAAAATCTTCATCGAGCTCCTCCTTGAGCTTGGTTGCGTCACCTGCTCGGTAACATAGGCACCTGCAAACTGGTTTGGGAAGTATCTGTGAGTCACGAGGACTCAGCAATCTCACACCCGCGAGATCAAGACTATTTAAGCTTATAGGAAGGATGGAGTAATGAGGTGGAGCTGCAGCAAGCGACTAGCATATATGGTGGCTAACATACGCAAATGAGAGCGAGAAGAGAAGGCAAAGCACGGTCGATAAAAGTATGATCAAGAAGTGATCCTATAGCAACCTACGTCAAGCATAACTCCAACACCGTGTTCACTTCCCGGACTCCGCCGGAAAGAGACCATCACGGTTACACACACGATTGATTCATTTTAATTAAGGTCAACTTCAGGTTTTCTACAACCGGACGTTAACAAATTCCCATCTGCCCATAACCGTGGGCACGGCTTTCGAAAGTTCAAATCCCTGCAGGGGTGTCCCAACTTAGCCCATGACAAGCTCTCACGGTCAACGAAGGAATAGACCTCCACCCGAGACACTCCGATCAGACTCGGTATCCCGGTACAACAAGACATTTCGACAGGGGAAAACTAAACCAGCAACACCGCCCGAATGTGCCGACAAATCCCGATAGGAGCTGCACATATCTCTTTCTCAGGGCACACTCAGATGAGACTAGCTACGAGTAAAACCAACCCTCAAGTTTCCCCGAGGTGGCCCCGTAGGCAGCTCAGTTCGGACCAACACTTAGAGGAGCACTGGCCCGGGGGGGGGGGGTTAGAATAAAGATGACCCTTGAGTCTGCAGAACCCAAGGGAAGGTGGTAGGTTGTTAGTGCAAATGGTAAAACCAATGTTGGGCATTGCTAGAGGAGCTTTACTTAAGGCGAACTGTCAAGGGGTTCCCATTATAGCCCAACCGCGTAAGGAACGCAAAATCCGGGAACATAACACCGATATGACGGAAACTAGGGCGGCAAGAGTGGAACAAAACACCAGGCATAAGGCCGAGCCTTCCACCCTTTACCAAGTATATAGATGCATTAATTAAATAAGACATATTGTGATATCCCAACAAGTAAACATGTTCCAACAAGGAACAACATCTCCATGTTCCAACAAGGAACAAACTTCAATCTTCACCTGCAACTAACAACGCTATAAGAGGGGCTGAGCAAAGCGGTAACATAGCCAATCAACGGTTTGCTAGGACATGGTGGGTTAGAGGTTTGACATGGCAATTTGGGAGGCTGACAAGCAAATGGTAGGCATCGTAGCATTGGCATAGCAAAAGAGCGAGCAAACTAGCATAGCAAAGATAGTAGTGATTTCGAGGGTATGATCATCTTGCCTAAAATCCCGCAAGGAAGAAGAACGATTCCATGAAAAAGACAAACGGACGTAGACGAACGAATCCTCACAACTCCGGAACGAAAACGAAGCTAACGAGAGAAGCAAACCGGAAAGAAACAAACAACATGGTAAACACACAAGCATAAACAAGTCATGATGCACAAACAAGTATGATGCATGTCCGGTTTAATGAGGCATGACATGGCAAGGTGAAACAAACAACACTACAATTTAGTGGAGCTCAATATGCAACGAGTTGCATATTGACGGAACACCACATCAATTATTTAGTTTTCTCTCGGTTATGAACAACACAAGATTAAATGTTGGTTAACATGGCAAGTGGTGAAGCATAATTAAACTACATATTTAGGCAAGTTTAAATGAGGCCGGAAACACAAACAACACTTCCGGAAAATCCCCATGTTATTTAGCAATTTAAAGCAAGCAACAATTTTAAACATTTTAAATTGTTGTTATCATGATGCAGATGACATATTCAAGTTTTATGCAGTTTTTATGAAAATGTTGACAAGAGCATGTTATGAAGCATTTGTCACCGTGGCGGAACGAAAGGGGTGCCACAGCAACTACAACGGAAATGGTGCCACGGCAACATTCTGGTGATCCGACAACTCATCAAGATGTCGGTGCAAAAGAAAGTGTGGATGTGCAGAACATGCAAAAGATGGTGGGGTGATCCCGGCTACCGGGTTCCCACGGGTCGACGGCATGGCAAACGAGGAGGAACGTGTATGAAGCAAACGGGCATGGTGCAAACATAGGGTGCATCTCAGACAACATGCATTCGTCCACGGGTCATCGTCTCGGCGGTTATACCTTCGAAGCGTGCATTTCGGAGAGGGTCAAGTTCGGTACGATGTAGAGGAAGTAGTCGTTCATGGGTCGTCGTGGGAAGTAGTTGTTCATGTGGCGACGGTAGTGGAAGTAGTCGTTCTCGTGACGGTAGTGGAAGTAGTTGTACACGTTCGCTTTGAAGAGGCACTTGACGAATCCAACGTCTTCGGGGCGACGGTAGTGGTACACGTTATCTTGTGGAACTTCACGGTTCGTTGTGTAGTCGTACACGGGTCCTTGCCGAAGATGGTCGCACACGCACGTAGATGAACTTGATGGTTCATCGACCTCCTGGTACTTGGCGAAAACCTAAAGATGGCCTTGGCGTTCCTGGTCGATGTGGGCGAGCGGAGGCGCATCCTCCTCCCTGCTCGAACAAAGCAGAGGCGGGGCATGGGGCTTGGACAGCGACGCAGGACCTGACAGCATATTGGCGCGGGCGCCAGGCCAGGGCCTCGGAGTTGGCCGGAAAGGACGGCTCGGGCAGCGGGACGACACGAGGTCGCAAGATACGGAGGAGGAAGGAGCTTGGCGGTGAGCACATCGTTGAGGAGGAGCGAGGCCGTGACCTTAGGGCGCTCGAGATCGAGGCAGGGCCGGGACGCCGACGGCAAGGGCGACGCGGAGGTCGTCGACGCGCCAACGCGCACGGTCGGCCTCGAGGAGGTCAACGAGGGGAAGGGGCGCGGCGGAGAGGATGGGGCCACGCGCGGGGTGGCCCTCCTGGGGGTCGCCGACGGTGGCGGGTGGTGATGGGGACGCGGGGGAGAATGAAGGGCGAGGCTTTGGGCAGAGGCGGAGGCGCGAGGAGCTCCTCTCCCTGGAGTGATGCGAGTGTGCATGAGGGAAGGAGGAGGAGGGATCGAGCATAGATGGGGATTGAGCAGGAGGCGGCGGCCAGAGGGAGAGATCGAGAGAAGGGAGGTTCGGGGCTAGGGTTAGAGGCGGCTGGGCCTAGGCGCAGATGGGCCTTGGGGGTGGAGGCGCGCCTGGTTGGTGAGCTCTCTTCTCACTCACACTCTAAAGAAGAGAAAAAGAAAAAAATAGAGATAAGAAAGAAATAAAGAAAGGTTAGGGGAAGAAGTTGGACACGCAGATAATTTTCCCGGACTCACAAAAATGTGCTTGTTCCGAGAAAATAGAAAAGGCCATGATTGAAAGATTTAAATTCAAACTCATTTGAATTTAATTCAAATGGGTTTGAACTAGGACTTGGTTTTTGAAGTGTCCAAAAATGTTGAGATCTTTGGTGGAGCTTCGAAAAATGATGAAAGAAATTATGGGCAAGGTTGGAGACCAAGAATTAAGATAACAAAGGCATTGGGATAATTTGCAAGTGTGTTATGGTGATTTCCAAATTAAAGAAATATTTAATATAGCTCCCTAATATTGGGATGATATGTTATAAAGAGAAGTCACCCTTCCCTCGATTTAAAAGGATCAAAGATCCATACAATTTATTTAGTTGAGTTTTTAAAAATTAAATGACATGATGGCATGATGCAATGCAAATGATGCAATGATGAATGCATCAAACAAATAAATCACACGACGAATCTCGGAATACAAGGAAGGCATCTGGAGCGTCGGTCTCGGGGCGTTACAACACTCCACCACTACAAGAGGATCTCGTCCCGAGATCTAGGATGGCACCGGAGAGAAACGGAAGAGAAAGAGAAGAGGTAAAACTAAGTTGCTTCTTTGACGAACGAGTGAAACCACAAACCTTGAGAGGTTGAGCAATTGAAAAGAAAGAGTACAATAGAGATGAACGAGATTGCAAACAATCCGTTAGAAAAGAGGAACAAGGAACATTATGGGAACTTGAAGGTTGCAAAGACATGAATCAAGAGTTTAATGGACAAGATAGAATTCGAAACCACTCCGGTTAAAACAAGATGAGAGGGGAAGAATTCGGGCAGCACTCCGGTTGAACATGGAAGGAATTGAACATGAACTTGACAAGATGAGAGGATACTTGATGAAATGAACAACACACTGCCTCCGGAACTATTGAAAGAATGGCACAAGGGGTAAGAAAGATTTCAGACAGCTCTCCAGTTGAGGAAGGAGGGAAAACTTGATAAAATTAGAGAACTCGAATGAAAACACGACACTTCGGTTAAATGGATAAGTAAGGAAAAGAACATGATCTCCAAAATGATATAATGGGTCAAAGAAAACATCACAATGCCTCCGGAAGAAAGAATAGAAGATAGGTCATTGGAATAACAGAATGGAGGGGGAAATGGCAACTTCTGCCACAATTGAGCTTGGTAAGCACCCTTCCAAGAAGGTTACAACGGGGTTGTTGGAAAACCAACAATGAAGCGAATAAGCTTGATATGGTCTTGTGGAATACATGTCAAATTATGAGGTGACAAACTGCCACTCACAGGAAAAGAATTGGATTGGTAAGAACAAGGAGACAAGAAACTATTTTACCGAGAGGATAAAGAAGAGCTTGGATCATTTATGAGCACCATAGATAGCAACAGTCCTTAGGGATGGCTTTAGGTGAAATATAACACAAGATAACTCCAATGAAGAGATTGACGGTTGAAAAGATCTCTTGAACAAAGAGAAAATGATGGATTTAAATATGTCACTCTTGAAAACTTGTGAATCATGAAACACGAAGGGAAATTATCAAGAATGACCTAACACCACCTCAGAAGATAAGGTAGAAGGAATCACACTTTGGAATGCAAGATGAAGAATACTTGAACTCCCCAAAACAAAACATGTGTTGAGCACCATGTTTATCTTAGAGTATAGCTTGGCGGATCATAACTTTGAGAGAAATCTTGAAGAACAATTGAAGAATGAAAGGAATCCTTGACGAACCACCATGAAGAAACTCCATGAAGAACTCCGGTAATAAAAGGATGATAGACAGAAAGAGAAGTTGAAAACACAAGGTGAAGCCTTGCGATGATTTAGATGGATCTCCGTGATAATTAGAGCTTGGAACTCCGGGAAAAAGAGAATATGAAACAAATGAAACCGAGAATTTTAAGGGCCTCCGGAATAAAGAATTAATCACTTGGATGAACAAGAATAAGAATTATGTTATGCTTATCCTTCACCAATTAAATTGATGACAATCAATGGATTTGGCATACTACTTATTCCCGTAGAAAGGATTAAAAGAGATATATCAAAACTTGAGAAGGTATTCAACGAACCACCGGTAGGATTGGAACAACAAATGAATTGATATGATGAACAAGGAAGAGAGATCTTGAAAGAACCACCGTAAGAATTGAAAATGATCGAAGTAGGGGTGCATCACCGGTAAGAATTAGCAAATGAACGAAGGTGCTTGAGACAAACTAGATACATGAGAACAAAGAGATCAAGAACTGATTAGAGGATATTCGATTGATGCACCGGCAAGATAGGAGAATGATAACTGACAGCTGAGAATGAATAAACCTGAATTGATGGACTCCGGATGATGAACTGAGAAGACTCTTGAATATCTCCTGATGGGTGAAAAAGATTCTCACAATCGAAAACAATTATGAGAGGATGGCAACAAGCTAGCACCATGAATCTTGAAGAGAATAGAGCAAGATTAAAGAGAAAATCTTCTTCGGTCTTCAAATGATGAGAATGACAATGAGAAACACCACCAAGAATTATTGAGGCACACCGGAAGAATCAAAAGCAAAGAGGTTGAGCCAACTATGAAAAGAATTTGAAAGATCTTGGAGAAAAGCATTTGACTGATGATAACTCATTCTTACGTCAAACTTGGAGAAGAATTTAGGATAGCTCTGGGAAAATAGAAGAGTCAGGTAAGATCCTGGGAAAAGACCTGTGGGTTAGGGCCCACTCAAAAGAACACCGTTGAAAAGATTTAAAAGAGATGTTGCACCGGTTGAATTAAATGACTTGAATGAGATACCAATCTCGAAAGAGCTTGAACGAATGCAGAGTGGAAACACGAATCTTCGAGATATCTTGAGTACTCCGGAATAACAAATAGCGAGAAGTAGAATGATAATGAGGTGCACCGGTATGAGAAGACATTGAAATGAGGAAAAAGGTATGATCAACAAAACTTGACTTGAATCCACCGGAGACGAGAAAGGAATGAGGAATGACGAACTAGTAGAACATCTTCTTGAGAACCACCGGGTAAGAACATTGACGGAAAAGAATGGAGAAACTTCACAAAAATAAAAGGATACTTGGTAAAGAAATCTTAGTCCTTGAGGAAAAAGGGTGGGTGGGCGGGAAAAAACAAAGGCAACTTGGAGACGGATGAAACAAACACCGTTGAGAAGAAATGATAATTGGTCTTGCTGATGTTGAAGTGATCGGATCCACTTGAAGAGAAAACACGCCGGTTGAAAAGGATTGACATGACAATCTCGATTGTCGAGAAGGATTGGTATTCACATCGGAGTATGAGAACACCATTTCGGAAAGGTATGGAATCAACACTTGACATTGTAGCAACTCGAATACCACAACTCAAAACAAAAACAAAGGACTGGCTTGCAGAATAAGCCGGAAAAAACATATGATAGAGATTTCGTCCGAAGTTTTCGTGGTGGGGCCTACACGGGCTCGATCGTACAGCACCATCATGTACAAGGCAGTGCACATGACATACGAAGCGTCCCCGAGTTGGCATAGCCAAGGACTCTTTAAGACACAACGAGACCACTGTAAAACCAACCGTGAATAGGCGGACCACTAGACGTCGAACCCCAATTTCATATCATACATCCATCGGAAAGATATCCTAAGAGCTACTTGAATTCCCACCTATGAAACTCCCAAAATTTTCCGGTTATGCAATCAGGTGTTGGGGATATAGGGGAAGCATAATATCTCACTCAAAACTAGCAAATCCTACATCCAGCTGTATCCATCCTTCAACACATAACCAAGAAACCTTCGGAAATCGTCTACCTCAACCTTCGAAAAGCATCCGTTATACAAGTTATGGCGATACTCCCGAACTCCCGCCCCAGTACTGGGTGGCGTCGAGGTTATCTCACCAACGAACTGCATAAAAGAGATTTTCGATGTCGGCGTACTAAACTCAGGTATTCCAGAACTGCAACGATAAAATTATGGCGACAACACCTCAGAGCTCAACTCCCCGGGACACTTCCACCAAACCCCTGACAGGAGGCACCAAGACAATGTTCTCATCATAAAACCATCGGAACGATTCCAAGATACCCGCGTGATCCTAAAAAAAATTTAGTGAAATTTGAGAAGAGAAGAGTCAAAACTCTACGTCAGGATGCCTTACCAGAGCGATGAAGAGACTGGGGAGTAAAAAGAATTCCTAACTCTCCGATATATATAATCCTAAATGACTCAAAACATTTTTCTAGACACAACTCGGCCGCTAAAAACGATCAAGCAATGGGGCTCCTAAGGTCGGGGAAGGCTCTGATTACCAACTTGTAACGCCCTCGATGCGGCTATATCTCCCACGTGTCGAAGCACGACTTAGAGGCATAACCGCATTGAAAGCAATGTCGCAAGTGAGGTAATCTTCACACAACCCATGTAATACATAAGGGAAAGAGATACATAGTTGGCTTACAATCGCCACTTCACACAATTACATGAATAAAGCATTACATCATCCAGATACAATCAAGGTCCGACTACGGAACCAAAATAAAAGAAGAACCCAAATGCGACAAAGGTCCCCGATCGACCCCAACTGGGCTCCACTACTGATCAACTAGAACGAAACAACACAAAGGACAAGATCTTCATCAAGCTCCTCCTTGAGCTTGGTTGCGTCACCTGCTCGGTAACATAGGCACCTGCAAACTAGTTTTGGAAGTATCTGTGAGTCACGAGGACTCAGCAATCTCACACCCGCGAGATCAAGACTATTTAAGCTTATAGGAAGGATGGAGTAATGAGGTGGAGCTGCAGCAAGCGACTAGCATATATGGTGGCTAACATACGCAAATGAGAGCGAGAAGAGAAGGCAAAGCACGGTCGATAAAAGTATGATCAAGAAGTGATCCTATAGCAACCTATGTCAAGCATAACTCCAACATCGTGTTCACTTCCCGGACTCCGCCGGAAAGAGACCATCACGGTTACACACACGGTTGATTCATTTTAATTAAGGTCAACTTCAGGTTTTCTACAACCGAAAGTTAACAAATTCCCATCTGCCCATAACCGCGGGCACGGCTTTCGAAAGTTCAAATCCCTGCAGGGGTGTCCCAACTTAGCCCATGACAAGCTCTCACGGTCAACGAAGGAATAGACCTCCACCCGAGACACTCCGATCAGACTCGGTATCCCGGTACAACAAGACATTTCGACAGGGTAAAACTAAACCAGCAACACCGCCCGAATGTGCCGACAAATCCCGATAGGAGCTGCACATATCTCTTTCTCAGGGCACACTCAGATGAGACTAGCTACAAGTAAAACCAACCCTCAAGTTTCCCCGAGGTGGCCCCGCAGGCAGCTCAGTTCGGACCAACACTCAGAGGAACACTGGCCCGGGGGGGTTAGAATAAAGATGACCCTTGAGTCTGCAGAACCCAAGGGAAGGTGGTAGGTTGTTAGTGCAAATGGTAAAACCAATGTTGGGCATTGCTAGAGGAGCTTTACTTAAGGCGAACTGTCAAGGGGTTCCCATTATAGCCCAACTGCGTAAGGAACGCAAAATCCGGGAACATAACACCGATATGACGGAAACTAGGGCGGCAAGAGTGGAACAAAACACCAGGCATAAGGCCGAGCCTTCCACCCTTTACCAAGTATATAGATGCATTAATTAAATAAGACATATTGTGATATCCCAATAAGTAAACATGTTCCAACAGGGAACAACATCTCCATGTTCCAACAAGGAACAAACTTCAATCTTCACCTGCAACTAACAACGCTATAAGAGGGGCTGAGCAAAGCGGTAACATAGCCAATCAGCGGTTTGCTAGGACATGGTGGGTTAGAGGTTTGACATGGCAATTTGGGAGGCTGACAAGCAAATGGTAGGCATCGTAGCATTGGCATAGCAAAAGAGCGAGCAAACTAGCATAGCAAAGATAGTAGTGATTTCGAGGGTATGATCATCTTGCCTGAAATCCCGCAAGGAAGAAGAACGATTCCATGAAAAAGACAAACGGACGTAGACGAACGAATCCTCACAACTCCGGAACGAAACCGAAGCTAACGAGAGAAGCAAACCGGAAAGAAACAAACAACATGGTAAACACACAAGCATAAACAAGTCATGATGCACAAACAAGTATGATGCATGTCCGGTTTAATGAGGCATGACATGGCAAGGTGAAACAAACAACACTGCAATTTAAGTGGAGCTCAATATGCAACGAGTTGCATATTGACGGAACACCACATCAATTATTTAGTTTTCTCTCGGTTATGAACAAGACAAGATTAAATGTTGGTTAACATGGCAAGAGGTGAAGCATAATTAAACTACATATTTAGGCAAGTTTAAATGAGGCCGGAAACACAAACAACACTTCCGGAAAATCCCCATGTTATTTAGCAATTTAAAGCAAGCAACAATTTTAAACATTTTAAATTGTTGTTATCATGATGCAGATGACATATTCAAGTTTTATGCAGTTTTTATGAAAATGTTGACAAGAGCATGTTATGAAGCATTTGTCACCGTGGCGGAACGAAAGGGTTGCCACGGCAACTACAACGGAAATGGTGCCACGACAACATTCCGGTGATCCGACAACTCATCAAGATGTCGGTGCAAAAGAAAGTGTGGATGTGCAGAACATGCAAAAGATGGTGGGGTGATCCCGGCTACCGGGTTCCCACGGGTCGACGGCATGGCAAATGAGGAGGAACGTGTATGAAGCAAACGGGCACGGTGCAAACATAGGGTGCATCTCAGACAACATGCATTCGTCCACGGGTCATCGTCTCAGTGGTTATACCTTCGAAGCGTGCATTTCGGAGCGGGTCAAGTTCGGTACGATGTAGAGGAAGTAGTCGTTCACGGGTCGTCGTGGGAAGTAGTTGTTCACGTGGCGACGGTAGTGGAAGTAGTCGTTCTCGTGATGGTAGTGGAAGTAGTTGGTACATGTTCGCTTCGAAGAGGCACTTGACGAATCCAACGTCTTCGGGGCGATGATAGTGGTACACGTTATCTTGTGGAACTTCACGGTTCGTTGTGTAGTCGTACACGGGACCTTGCCGAAGATGGTCGCACACGCACGTAGATGAACTTGATGGTTCATCGACCTCCTGGTACTTGGCGAAAACCTGAAGATGGCCTTGGCGTTCCTGGTCGATGTGGGCGAGCGGAGGCGCATCCTCCTCCCTGCTCGAACAAAGCAGAGGCGGGGCATGGGGCTTGGACAGCGACGCAGGACCTGACAGCATATTGGCGCGGGCGCCAGGCCAGGGCCTCGGAGTTGGCCGGAAAGGACGGCTCGGGCAGCGGGACGACGCGAGGTCGCAGGAGACGGAGGAGGAAGGAGCTTGGCGGCGAGGACATCGTTGAGGAGGAGCGAGGCCGTGACCCTAGGGCGCTCGAGATGGAGGCAGGGCCGGGACGCCGACGGCAAGGGCGACACGGAGGTCGTCGACGCGCCAACGCGTGCGGTCGGCCTCGAGGAGGTCAACGAGGGGAAGGGGCACGGCGGAGAGGATGGGGCCACGCGCGGGGTGGCCCTCCTGGGGGTCGCCGACGGTGGCGGGTGGCGATGGGGACGCGGGGGAGAATTAAGGGCGAGGCTTTGGGCAGAGGCGGAGGCGCCAGGAGCTCCTCTCCCTGGAGTGATGCGAGTGTGCATGAGGGAAGGAGGAGGAGGGATCGAGCATAGATGGGGATCGAGCAGGAGGCGGCGGCCAGAGGGAGAGATCGAGAGAAGGGGGGTTCGGGGCTAGGGTTAGAGGCGGCTTGGCCTAGGCGCAGATGGGCCTTGGGGGCGGAGGCGCGCCTGGTTGGTGGGCTCTCTTCTCACTCACACTCTAAAGAAGAGAAAAAGAAAAAAAAACAGAGATAAGAAAGAAAGAAAGAAAGGTTAGGGGAAGAAGTTGGACACGCGGATAATTTTCCCAGACTCACAAAAATGTGCTTGTTCCGAGAAAATAGAAAAGGCCATGATTGAAAGATTTAAATTCAAACTCATTTGAATTTAATTCAAATGGGTTTGAACTAGGACTTGGTTTTTGAAGTGTCCAAAAATGTTGAGATCTTTGGTGGAGCTCCGGAAAATGATGAAAGAAATTATGGGCAAGGTTGGAGATCAAGAATTAAGATAACAAAGGCATTGGGATAATTTGCAAGTGTGTTATGGTGATTTCCAAATTAAAGAAATATTTAATATATCTCCCTAATCTTGGGATGATATGTTATAAAGAGAAGTCACCCTTCCCTCGATTTAAAAGGATCAAAGATCCATACAATTTATTTAGTTGAGTTTTTAAAAATTAAATGACATGATGGCATGATGCAATGCAAATGATGCAATGATGAATGCATCAAACAAATAAATCACACGATGAATCTCGGAATACAAGGAAGGCATCTGGAGCGTTGGTCTCGGGGCGTTACAATGACCCTACCCTAGGTACATGACTTCATCAAGAAGTATTTCAACCCAAATTTAATGATTTGACACAACGGGAGCCAAAGAATATTATAAACTTTAGTAGTTGAGTTGTCAATTCAACTACACATGAGAGATAACTTTTTCGCATCAATTCATTAGTAGCACAATAATATGATAGTAGTAGTAGTAGTAGAGTAACAAAAACAACAATAGTTACAAGTTTGCAAAGTAGTGGCACAATGCAGTAGTAGTAGTTGTAAAGAAAACAATAGCAGGAAAAGCGTAGGCATGAAGTAAGCGATGGGGTTGCACAGATGAGATTCAATATGAAACGGTCATAACCTAGAGTGATAACAAACTAGCTACAATTCATCAATCATATGCAGCATGCATTCCATAGATAGACATGTGTGCTTGTTATAAGAACTTGCATAACATCTTTTGTCCTACTCCCCGTTGCAGGGGGGTCCTAATGAAAACTAAGGTAATTAAGGCGCTCCTTTGAATAGAGAATCATAACAAAACGTTAGCACATAGTGAATCCATGCAATCCTCAAGTTAAAGTCATCTCGTTGATATCCCAATTATTGTCACCTTGGGGTCTAGGGTTTAGAACGATAACTGATGGATACAACTTGCATATATGATCACGAACACAATTATGTTCATGAAAACATACAATGGTCGGATCTAAAATCATGGCACTCGGGTCCTAGTGACAAGCATTAAGCATAGCAACGTCATAGCAACATTAATCTTGGAACATAGTGGATACTAGGGATGAAGCCGTAACAAATCTGACAACGATTAAATAAGAAATCTCATCCAGATCCCATCTACCTCCATATGCCTACAGAAGATTACTCATACATGGATGTGAGCATCATGAAACTTATTGATGGAGAAGGGTAGGTAATGCCTCTCTCCGGAGCAAGAAACTGACTCCCGATGAGGGCTCCTGATGAAGGATAGGAGGTGACGACGGCTCTGTATCATAAAACATGATAAATATTTTCTATGGGTTCTTCTCGGATATATGGAAATTTATAGCACTGAAATCATGTCAATGCGGTGGTCAGGGGAGCCACACGGCTATGTGGCGCGGCCTGGGGGTGGACGTGCCACCAGCCCGGGTGACACCCTAGTGGCCTCCCTCAAGTACTTCTTCGCTCCATAATTCATTCCAAAATAATTCTCCAAAAATCCTCGTCTATTTTTGAGCACTTTTAATTTTGCACAAAAAACAACGCCACAGTAACTTTTCTAGAAACAGTGTCAGTCCAGATTATTTTCATTCAAATCATGCAAATTAAAAGTTGAAACAAGAGTAAATTTGTTTGGAAAAGTAGATAGGTTAGAGACATATCAATAACATGCCACTATGCTTTATGATTCGTTGTGGCGCACGACCACTTTGCTAGTACTTAATAATAAGTGTTAGTGCAAATCTACCATGCGAAGACAAAGGAAGAATGAACACATTGCTCTTCACAGAGGTCCGAGTTGTTATAAAGTGTACTCTATTGGAATTTTGTAGTCACTTCAAACCTCGAACGCATGTTCACCTATAACGTGTTGGATCAAATCGATGACATATGAAAGAGAGAGTGATCCATATGGGTGTTCGGACCTAGCCGTCGAAGAGAAGCAATGGAAATCCATATGAGCTGTCAAGATTCCTCACAAAATGAAGATTGTCTTGTGGTGTTTTTCTCAGGATGCTCAATTTATACGTCGTCAGGTACCTACATTTGAGCAATTTTGCTTTTATGCCCGACTTGAATCAGTTGAACATGCTCTGCTATTTTGCCCGTATGCTAGAGATGTTTGGGATGAAATCAAGGATACTTATAGTACTAGGCTTAGATGCTATGATTTATTATCCCCTCAGTTATGGTTGTTTGATTTCCTAGCTCGTTCTTCGGGTCATGATCGCGCAGTTTTGGCGGTGGCCTTGTGGCGCATCTAGGTGACCCAAAACTATTGCCAGGACCAACCCCAAAGTCGCACATCATTGGCGTATAACAGATGAGATCAAAGGCGTATGTATAGCTGATTCTGCAACATCTGTATCACCCAGCCGCTGCTCACAGGCATGTTACCAATGTGTCTTCTATAGCTTGGTCGCCGCCGGCAGGTACTATTATTTTTAACTTGAATGCTGCAATTTTTCTTATTTGGTAACACCGAGTATTGATGTGGTTGGCACAGATTATGAGAGACACTTTCTCGTAGCATGCAGTGAGCCAATTAATGTTGTTTTTGATCCTGAGATGGCCGGGAATTTTGCCCTTTGGTGATGTGTCAAGTTGGCACGAGATGAACATATTTCAAATGCAATCTTTGCCTTTGATTGCCTCTCCTTTTAAAAAAACACATATCTTTATTAATTTTCAATAACAAGTACATCGTTCATTAGGAGGCATACAATTTCACTCAAAGGCTCCTCAAACTAGCTCAAAGCTGAAGAAAATCTTGCTAACTTAGACAGTACATGGGAAACCCTATTAGATTCTCTATTAAAGTGCTTGAGTCCACTAATGGGAAAATCGCAAGCAAAAAATAACAATTGTCAAACACTGTCGCCGTTGTACTTGATGACCATCCTCCATTATTCAAGGTTTCGATGACCTCCCCGTTATTAGAGTTAATAACTAGATGGTTGCAACCCGCTCTTTGAGCAATTGATAGACCATATCTAAGCGCCAAAGCTTCAGCCATCAGGACATCCGTGCACTAATAAATTCTCCAATTCCCTACTGTAATGAATTTTCCTTTATCATCCCTCAAAACAACACCAGCAGTGCCCCTAACTAGGCCGTGATCAAAAGAGGCCTTCAGATTAAGTTCTGCAAACCCCCTTGTAGGTCGGACCCAATCCCCTCTTTTCATAGTAGCCTTTGATGATATAGCCATAACATAATTTAACGTACTAGCACGAATCCCCATAGAGATCTGGTTAGCATCTTGGTTTTCTCTTTATGGACTGATTTTCGCCTCTCCCGCTATAAATACCAAGTTGTAATTGCAATCATCTCATGAACATTCGGAATACCCAAGATAGTAAGCTCCCGTTTAGGCATAGAAAGAAAAAAATTGAAGAACCGCCTCACCAGCATAATAAACTTTGCAACCTCTTATAATGAGCTGATCCAATCCCGACACACTCCAAACCTCCTTTGCTTTGTGAAATTTAAATAACATATGCTTTGTATCTTCTGAACCAAAGGGACGGGCAGGACAATTGGGGGTAACACTTATGTGTCTATTTGCCAAAGTAACTACACGAAAGAGTGCCATGCAGCGTTCGTGATTTCTTTTACCTTCGAGGGACAAGATAACTTACAAATCTCACTCCAAATAGGATTAATAGTCATATGTCTCATATCATCGATTCTTCTTAGTTTTCCCATGTGTTTGTGTTCCCATTATACTACATAGGTTAATCGAACAGAAAATGTTCCATTCTTTGAATAGCCCCAAGCGACAAAGTCCAGCATGTCATGTTGGGGCAAAGGAATTGCAAGGACCCTATGCGCATCAATTGGCCACAACCTTTGTGTAACCAGATTTTCGTCCCAATTACTAGTAACGGGATCAATTAAATCAAATACCCTTGAAATCGAATTACTCCCTCTAGGTATGATTACTTTTCTATTTGCACAATTCCAGATGCAAGCATCTTACGAAATATCAATATTGTGACCTTTTCCAACACGCCAAATATAACCATGATTTAGACAATTAACCCCTGCCATAATGCTTTGCCAAGTAAAAGAATAACCCTTCTTTATCTTTGTATTGAATAAATCACGGTTTGGGAAATACTTAGCTCTCGACATGGCCGCACATAAGTATTCTGGATTCCCAAGAATACGCCACGCTTGTTTCGCCAACATTGCCAGGTTGAAACAATGAATATCCCAGAATCCCACACCCCCTTGATTTTTTGGGTACACACGTTTTCCACCAAGCCATCCAATGTATCTGCTTCTGATTGTCCTCGCCACCCCACCAAAAATGAGACATCGCATCAGTGATTCCCTTGCAATTTTTTTGGGGGGAATTTTAACGACGGACATCGCATAGGTTGGGATTGCTTGTACAACATATTTCAGGAGGATTTTCTTCCCTCCCGTGGATAAAAGTTTTTCTTTCCATCCACTTATCTTCATGATGATATAGTCAATCAAGTACTGAAAACATTCAAACTTGTCCATACCCATATTAGTTGATAGCCACAAATATTTATCGTTCAGTGCTTTAGTCATAATATTGAGAGTGGTAAAGTTGCTCCCTGATCTCCACTTTCGTAATGTGGATGGAAAATATGTTTGATTTATCAACATTGGCCAATTGCCCAGAGGCTATACAATACAAATCCAGACTAGCTTTCAAAGCATCCACATTGTGAATGTTTGCCTTCATCAGGATCAATATAAGTCATCCGCAAAAGGAAGGTTCGTAATAGATGGAGCCTCTCTACATACCTCACACCTTCAATTTTCTCAATCTCCTCTGCATGTGACAAGAGAGCGGTCAGCTCAGTACATGGCAAAAATGAATAAGGAGATAACGGGTCTTCTCGTCGTAAACCCCTGGAGGGCTCAAAACTCTCAATTTCTTCCGTGTTAAACGTAACCCGATATTCAATAGTGAAAACACATTGCATAAAAAAATTGACCCAACTCTGTTTGAGGCCTAATTTCAACATAATCTCCTTCAAGGAAACCCACTCAACCCGGCCATAAGCTTTATGCATGTCAAGTTTGATAGCGTACAATCCTTCCTTTCATCTCCCTCTTATTTTTTATTTTGTGAAAACATGCATAGGCCACTAAAACATTGTTAGTAATCACTCCTCTAGGCACAAAAGCACAATGTGTCAGGCTGATAATTTATGGAAGAAAAACCATAAGCGAGCGACCACCATTTTGGATATAACCTTGTACACAACATTATAAACACTAATTGGTCTAAGCTAAGTTACCTTATCTGGTGAATTAACCTTTGGAATCTTCACTATCGCAGTATCATTCCAACCTTCCAGAATAGTACACATATTCAATGCTTGCAAAACTTCTTGAATGGGATCATCCCCAAGCATAGGCCAAAATCTTTTATAGAAAATAGCATGGAGTCTGGTCGACCAGGGGCCTTTAAATCTCCCATATCGAAAAGAGCTTTACGGACATCATCAGCCGTATACGGCGCCAGAAGGCCATTATTCATCTCATTTTACACTCTTTTCCTAACGAGAGATAGAACTTCCATATTCGGTTGTTACACTTTAGAGGTAAAAAGGTTTAAAAAATAGCTCTTGATATGATCCTTTAACTCCCCTCCTTGTCGCCAAACACCAGAATCGTCAAGAAGTTTTTTAATGTTATTTCTTTTCTTTCTCACTATTACAACATTATGAAAAAATCTATTATGATCCCCATGCATCAACCAATTAGCTCTTCCTATTTGTAACCAGAAAATCTCCTCTTTATCTAACAAATTCTCAATCAGAACAAGAACTTCCTTCTGGCGAGAGTGAGATTCCGCATTCATAGGTCCCCGCCTCAATTTTTCCAGCTCTTTTTTTAATTTACTAATTCTTCGCTGTCCTTTTAGAGTCTCTTGGTCCCAAGTGTGTAAATCAGCATGTATCTCCTGTGTACATGCAATAAGAGGTAGACCAATACCCGCTAGTTTGGCCTTTTCCCATGCTGGTCGCACAATTTCTCCAATAGTCTCCTCTTTGAGCCATCTAGCTTTAAACTGCTTCACACGACCTTTTGGGCTATTAAAAATATTCCCGTCAAAAATATTATGTGTCAAGGATTAAGGGAGGATGGTAAGAATGTAGATGTTCCTCATTGATGATGCCCGCTTTTGGGAATTTATTTGACCATTCAACATTACATACAACCCTATCAAGTCCCCCTAATCTCCCCTCTCCTCCAAGTGAAGCAGGCGCCAATATATCCTAGATTGTGCAACCCACACTCTTCCAAACAATTCTGAAACGGTTGGATCATTGCACTTGGTCTTGGGTTACCTTCATCCTTTTCATGAGAATACATAATTTCATTAGAATCACCAAGAAACCACCAAAGGGTAAGAAGCATGAGAATTTTAAGTGAGAAGGTCAGTCCAAGATAAATGTTTTTCTCCAGGCCGAATGACCATAAAACACCGTAAAACGCCAGTCCACATTATTCGCATTCCTAACTATTACATCAATAGAATATGGAGACAAATAATTCAACTCAACTTTATTCTCTTTTTGATAATATAATACAACTTCACCAACATTTGCCATCACTCATTGATAAAAACATGGAACTAAAGCCTAATTTACAAGTATAAGGGATCAATCGTAGGCCTTTCAATAAGAAAGAGTGTCGAACCCAACGTGGAGCAGAAGGAAATGACAAGCGGTTTTCAGCAAGGTAATGTCTGCAAGCACTGAAATTGTCGATAACAGGTAGTTTGATAGCAAGATAATTTGTAACGAGCAAGTAAAGGTAACGGTAAATAAAGTGCAGCAAGGTAGCCCAATCCTTTTGTGCAAAGGACAGGCCAAAACGGTCTCTTATAATAAGCAAAGTGTTCTTGAGGACACACGGAAATTTCAACTAGCCACTTTCATCATGTTAATTTGATTTGTATTCGCTACTTTGATATTCTGATATGTGGGTGGACCGGTGCTTGGGTGTTGTTCTTACTTGAACAAACCTCCCACTTATGATTAACCTCTTTGCAAACATCCGCAACTACGAGAAAAGTATTAAAATAAAATTTAACCATAGCATTAAACATATGGATCCAAATCAGTCCCCTACGAAGTAGCGCATAAGCTAGGGTTTAAGCTTCTGTCACTCTAGCAACCCATCATCTAATAACTACTCCACAATGCATTCCATTAGGCCCAAAGGTGGTGAAGTGCCATGTAGTCGACGTTCACATGACACCACTAAGGGAATCACAACATACATATCATCGAAATATTGAACGAATATCAACTTCACATGATTACTTGCAACATGATTTCTCCTGTGACCTTAAGAACAAAAGTAACTACTCACAAATGATATTCATGCTCATGATCAGAGGGGTATTAAATAGCATGATAGATCTGAACATATAATCATCCACCATATAAACCATATAGTAATCAACCACAAGATGTAATCAACACTACTAGTCACCCACAAGTACCAATCTGAGGTTCTGGTACAAAGATTGAACACAAGAGATGAACTAGGGTTTGAGAGGAGATGGTGTTGTTGAAGATGTTGATGAAGATTGGCCTCCCAACAATGAGAGGGTTGTTGGTGATGATGATGGCTTCGATTTCTCACTCCGGGAGGGAAGTTCCCCGACGGAATCGCTCCGCCGGAGGGCAAAAGTGCTCCTGCCCAGGTTCCGCCTCGGGACGGCGACGCTCCATCCCGAAAGTCCTCTCCTTATTTTTTTCTAGGTGCGCCCTGGTGTCTTGTGCTCACTAGGTGGCCCCCCTCCGCTAGTTCTTTTCTCTAATATTTATTAAATATTCCAAAACAATTCTCCGTAAAGTTTAAGCTCATTTGGAGATGTGCAGAATAGGTATCTCTGACATAGCTTTTTCAGCTCCAGAATTTCAGCTGTCGGCATTCTCCCTCTTTGTGTAAACCTTGCATATTATGAGAGAAAAGACATTAGAATTACTCCCAAAAGCATTATTATGCATGAAAACATTGTAAACAACAATAGGGAATCATGATGCAAAATGGACGTATCACTGCTTCACAAAACCCTCCTGGCCAAGATGCACACCCGACAGCAGGCTCCCCTGGCCCTCCTGGCCAGCAGTGTGCTGTCGGTGTACAATGATAACCCACAAGTGTAGGGGATCGCAACAGTTTTCGATAAGTAAGAGTGTCGAACCCAACGAGGAGCTAAAGGTAGAATAAATATTCCTCAAGTTCTATCGCCACCAATACAACTCTACGCACGCTTGACGTTCGCTTTACCTAGAACAAGTATGAAACTAGAAGTACTTTGTAGGTGTGATAAGATAGGATTGCAAGATAATAAAGAGCACGTAAATAAAAGCTAGGGGCTGTTTAGATAAAGAAGCAATAAAGTAAATATTAGTAGAGAGCTTTTTGTTACGAGAAACTTATTTGCCCAAGGCAATCGATAACTAGACCGGTAATCACTGTTGCAATTCTATTTGAGGGAGAGGCATAAGCTAACATACTTTCTCTACTTGAACCATATGCACTTATGATTGGAACTCTAGCAAGCGTCCGCAACTACTAAAGATTCATTAAGGTAAAACCCAACCATAGCATTAAAGTATCAAGTCCCCTTTTATCCCATACGCAAACAACCTACTTACTCGGGTCTGTGCTTCTGTTCACTCATGCCACCCACCATAAGCAAATCATAAACATATTACAAACCCTACAACGGGGATCCCTCACGCTTGCGCGACACGGAGAGCACCATAGGACAGCAGCAATAATAAAACATGCAACTCAAACCAATCACGATCATCAATTAACCCATGGGACAAAACGGATCTACTCAAACATCATACGATAGCCATACATCATTGGGAAATAATATATAGCGTTGAGCACCATGTTTAAGTAGAGATTACAGAGGGTAAGAGAGTGGTTACACCGCTGCATAGAGGGAGGAAGAGTTGGTGATGAAGGCGGTGAAGTTGTTGGTTAAGATTGCGGTGATGATGATGGCCCCCGGCGGCGTTCCGGCGCCACCGGAAGCAAGGGGGAGAGAGCCCCCCCTTCTTCTTCTTCTTCCTTGACCTCCTCCCTAGATGGGAGAAGGGTTCCCATTTTGTCCTTGGCTCCCATGGCTTGGGAGGGGCGAGAGCCCCTCCGAGATTGGATCTATCTCTTTGTTTCTGCGTTCTGTTCTGGCTCTGTTTCACCGTTTCGTGTATATATGGAGATCCGTAACTCCGATTGGCCTGAAACCTCGCCGTGATTTTTTCCCGAATATTAGCTTTCTTGCGGCAAAAGAAGAGCGTCAACCGCCTTACGGTGGGTGAAGGAAATATGCCCTAGAGGCAATAATAAAGTTATTATTTATTTCCTTATATCATGATAAATGTTTAATATTCATGCTAGAATTGTATTAACCGGAAACATAATACATGTGTGAATACATAGACAAACATAGTGTCACTAGTATGCCTCTACTTGACTAGCTCGTTAATCAAAGATGGTTAAGTTTCCTAGCCATAGACATGAGTTGTCATTTGATTAACGGGATCACATCATTAGGAGAATGATGTGATTGACTTGACCCATTCCGTTAGCTTAGCACTTGATCGTTTAGTATGCTGTTGTTGCTTTCTTCATGACTTATACATGTTCCTATGACTATGAGATTATGCAACTCCCATTTACCGGAGGAACACTTTGTGTGCTACCAAACTTCACAACATAACTGGGTGATTATAAAGGAGCTCTACAGGTGTCTCCGAAGGTACATGTTGAGTTGGCGTATTTTGAGATTAGGATTTGTCACTCCGATTGTCGGAGAGGTATCTCTGGGCCCACTCGGTAATGCACATCACTATAAGCCTTGCAAGCAATGTGACTAATGAGTTAGTTACGGAATGATGCATTACGGAACGAGTAAAGAGACTTGCCGGTAACGAGATTGAACTAGGTATTGAGATACCGACGATCGAATCTCGGGCAAGTAACATGCCGATGACAAAGGGAACAACGTATGTTGTTATGCGGTTTGACCGATAAAGATCTTCGTAGAATATGTGGGAGCCAATATGAGCATCTAGGTTCCTCTATTGGTTATTGACTGGAGACGTGTCTCGGTCATGTCTACATAGTTCTCGAACCCATAGGGTCCGCACGCTTAAGGTTTCGATGACAGTTTTATTATGAGTTTATGAGTTTTGATGTACCGAAGGAGTTCGGAGTCCCAGATGAGATCGGGGACATGACGAGGAGTCTCAAAATGGTCGAGACGTAAAGATTGATATATTGGACGACTATATTCGGACTTCGTAAAGGTTCCGAGTGATTCGGGTATTTTTCGGAGTACCGGAGAGTACCGGGAATTCGCCTGGAGAAGTATTGGGCCTTATTGGGCCATACGGGAAAGAGAGAGGGGCTGCCTAGGGCAGGCCGCGCGCCCCCCCAAGGCCTAGTCCGAATTGGACTAGGGGGAGGGGCTGCGCCCCCTCCTTCCTTCCCTTCTCTCTTCCCTTTCCTTCTCTCCTACTCCTACTACATGGAAGGGCTCCTAGTTCTACTAGGAAAGGGGGAATCCTACTCCCGGTGGGAGTAGGACTCCCCTAGGGCGCGCCATAGAGAGGGCCGGCCCTCCCCCTCCTCCACTCCTTTATATACGGGGGCAAGGGGCACCCCATAGACACACAAGTTGATCTTCGTGATTGTTCCTTAGCCGTGTGCGGTGCCCCCCTCCACCATATTCCACCTCGGTCATATCGTTGCGGTGCTTAGGCGAAGCCCTGCGTCGGTAGAACATCATCACCGTCACCATGCCGTCGTGCTGACAGAACTCATCCCCGACACCTTGCTGGATCGGAGTCCGAGGATTGTCATCGAGCTGAACGTGTGCTGAACTCGGAGGTGCCGTACGTTCGGTCCTTGGATCGGTCGGATCGTGAAGACGTACGACTACATCAACCGCGTTGTCATAACGCTTCCGCTTACGGTCTACGAGGGTACGTGGACAACACTCTCCCCTCTCGTTGCTATGCATCACCATGATCTTGCGTGTGCGTAGGATTTTTTTTGAAATTACTACATTCCCCTACAGTGGCATCTGAGCCTAGGTTTTATGCGTTGATGTTATATGCACGAGTAGAACACAAGTGAGTTGTGGGCGATACAAGTCATACTGCTTACCAGCATGTCATACTTTGGTTCAGCGGTATTGTGAGATGAAGCGGCCCGGACCGACATTACGCGTACGCTTACGCGAGATTGGTTTCATCGTTACGATCACTCGTGCTTAAATGTGACTGGCGGGTGTCTGTCTCTCTCACTTTAGTTGAACCGAGTGTGGCTACGCCCGGTCCTTGCGAAGGTTAAAACAGCACTAACTTGACGAACTATCGTTGTGGTTTTGATGCGTAGGTAAGAACGGTTCTTGCTCAGCCCGTAGCAGCCACGTAAAATTTGCAACAACAAAGTAGAGGACGTCTAACTTGTTTTTGCAGGGCATGTTGTGATGTGATATGGTCAAGACGTGATGCTATATTTTATTGTATGAGATGATCATGTTTTGTAACCGAAGTTATCGGCAACTGGCAGGAGCCATATGGTTCTCGCTTTATTGTATGAAATGCAAACGCCTTGCTTTACTTTATCACTAAGCTGTAGTGATAGTCGTAGAAGCAATAGATGGCGTAATGACAACGATGCTACGATGGAGATCAAGGTGTCGCGCCGGTGATGATGGTGATCACGACGGTGCTTCGGAGATGGAGATCACAAGCACAAGATGATGATGGCCATATCATATCACTTATATTGATTGCATGTGATGTTTATCCTTTATGCATCTTATCTTGCTTTGATTGACGGTAGCATTTTAAGATGATCTCTCACTAATTATCAAGAAGTGTTCTCCCTGAGTATGCACCGTTGCGAAAGTTCTTCATGCTGAGACACCACGTGATGATCGGGTGTGATAGGCTCTACGTTCAAATACAACGGGTGCAAAACAGTTGCACACGCGGAATACTCAGGTTAAACTTGACGAGCCTAGCATATACAGATATGGCCTCGGAACATGGAGACCGAAAGGTCGAGCGTGAATCATATAGTAGATATGATCAACATAGTGATGTTCACCATTGAAAACTACTCCATCTCACGTGATGATCGGACATGGTTTAGTTCATTTGGATCACGTGATCACTTAGATGACTAGAGAGATGTCTGTCTAAGTGGGAGTTCTTAAGTAATATGATTAGTTGAACTTAAATTTATCATGAACTTAGTCCTGGTAGTATTTTGCAAATTATGTTGTAGATCAATAGCTCGCGTTGTTGCTTTCATATGTTTATTTTGATATGTTCCTAGAGAAAATTGTGTTGAAAAATGTTAGTAGTAATGATGAGGATTGGATCCGTGATCCGAGGTTTATCCTCATTGCTGCACAGAAGAATTATGTCCTTAATGCACCGCTAGGTGACAGACCTATTGCAGGAGCAGATGCAGATGTTATGAACGTCTGGCTAGCTCAATATGATGACTACTTGATAGTTTAGTGCACCATGCTTAAACGGCTTAGAATCGGGACTTCAAAGACGTTTTGAACGTCAAGGACCATATAAGATGCTCCAGGTATTGAAGTTAATATTTCAAGCAAATACCCGAGTTCAGAGATATGAAGTCTCCAACAAGTTCTATAGCTAAAAGATGGAGGAAAATCGCTCAACTAGTGAGCATGTGCTCAGATTGTCTGGGTACTTCAATCGCTTGAATCAAGTGGGAGTTAATCTTCCAGATAAGATAGTGCTTGACAGAATTCTCTAGTCACCATCACTAAGTTACTAGAACTTCGTGATGAACTATAGTATGCAAGGGATGACAAAAACGATTCCCGAGCTCTTCGTGATGTTGAAATCAATGAATGTAGAAATCAAAAAAGAGCATCAAGTGTTGATGATTGACAAGACCACTAGTTTCAAGAAAAGGACAAAGGGAAAGAAAGGGAAACTTCAAGTAGAATGGCAAACAAGTTGTCACTCCCATGAAGAAGACCAAAGCTGGACCAAAGCCTGAAACTGAGTGCTTACACTACAAGGAAATGGTCACTGGAAGCGGAAATGCCCTGAATATTTGGTGGATAAGAAGGATGGCAAAGTGAATAAGGGTATATTTGATACAGGTTATTGATGTGTGCCTTACTAGTGTTTATAGTAGCCCCTGAGTATTTGATACTTGTTCGGTTGCTAAGATTAGTAACTTGAAACAGGAGTTACAGACTAAACAGAGACTAGTTGAAGGGGAAGTGACGATGAGTGTTGGAAGTAGTTCCAAGATTGATATGATCATCATAGCACACTCCTTATACTTTCGGGATTAGTGTTAAACCTAAATAAATGTTATTTGGCATTTGCGTTGAGCATGAATATGATTTGATCATGTTTATTGCAATATGGTTATTCATTTAAAGTCTGAGAATAATTGTTGTTCTGTTTACATGAATAAAACTGAGGGAGTCCTGGACTAGGGGGTGTCCGGACAGCCGGACTATCAATATCCGCCGGACTCCAAGACTACGAAGATACAAGATTGAAGACTCTGTCCCGTGTCCGGATGGGACTTTCCTTGGCTTGGAAGGCAAGCTTGGAAATACGGATATGTAGATCTCCTACCATTGTAACCGACTCTGTGTAACCCTAGCCTCCTCCGGTGTCTATATAAACCGGAGGGCTTTAGTCCGTAGGACAACATACATTACAACAATCATACCATAGGCTAGCTTCTAGGGTTTAGCCTCCTTGATCTCGTGGTAGATCCACTCTTGTACTACCCATATCAACAATATTAATCAAGCAGGACGTACGGTTTTACCTCCATCAAGAGGGCCCGAACCTGGGTAAAAACATGTGTCCCTCGTCTCCTGTTACCATCCGCCTAGACGCACAGTTCGGGACCCCCTACCCGAGATCCGCCGGTTTTGACACCGACATTGGTGCTTTCATTGAGAGTTCCTCTGTGTCGTCACCGATAGGCTTGATGGCATCTTCAACCAGCAACGCTGTCCAGGGTGAGACTTTTCTCCCCGGACAGATCTTCGTATTCGGCGGCTTCGCCCTGCGGGCCAATTCACTTGGCCATCTGGAGCAGATTGAAAGCTACGCCCCTGGCCGTCAGGTCAGATTTGGAAGCTTAAACTTCACGGCCGATTTCCGCGGAGACTTGATCTTCGACGGACTCGAGCCACAGCCGAGTGCGCCTCACTGTGATGATGGGCATGATCTAGCTCTGCCGCCGAACAGTGCCTTGGTGGCCGCACACGGATCTGCTTCGGCCATTAGCCCGGAGCCGATCGCCCAGATCGAGGGCCGGTGGATAGACGCCGCCCTGGGGGCTTCAACATCCACGGCGATGGAGCCGAACACTAATCTTGTCCCCCGCGAAACTCGTGATTCCGAGGCGCCGAACTCCTTGCCGGACTCCGAACCTCCCACGCCCCTACCAATCGATCCGGATTGGGCGCCGGTTATGGAATTCACCGCCGTGGACATCTTCCAATGCTTGCCTTTCGGCGATATCTTGAATTCACTAAAGCATCTCTCGTTATCAGGAGAGTCCTGGCCGGATTATGGCCAGGATGGTTGGGGTACGGACGGCGAAGAAATTCAGAGCCCACCCACCACCCACTTTGTAGCCACTGTCGATGATCTCACCGACATGCTAGACTACGACTCTGAAGACATCGACGCCATGGACGACGATGCCGGAGACGACCAGGAACTAGCGCCCACAGGGCACTGGAAGGCCACCTCGTCATATGACGTATACATGGTGGATACCCTAAAAGACGGGGATGGCGAAGAAACAGCGGAGGCAGACTCTTTAAAGAAGCAGCCCAAACGCCGGCGTCAGCGGCGCCGCTCTAAATCTCGCCACAGCAAGAATGGAGATTCCGGCACAGGAGATAATAACACTCTAGGGAGCGCCGAAGACAATCCCCTCCAGCGAGAGTCAGCGCAGGAGGATGCAGAAGCAAGCCCTCATCAGGGGGCGGCAGACGAAGAGGTTGAGGATCATAACTATATGCCTCCCTCCGAAGACGAAGCAAGCCTCAACGATGACGAATTCGTCGTACCCGAGGATCCCATCGAACAAGAGCGCTTCAAGCGCAGGCTTATCGCCACAGCAAACAGCCTAAAGAAAAAGCAGTAGCAGCTTCAAGCTGATCAGGACCTGCTGGCCGATCGATGGACCGAGGTCCTCGCGGCCGAAGAGTATAAACTCGAACGTCCCTCCAAAAGTTACCCAAGACGCAAGCTGCTCCCCCGATTAGAGGAGGAAGCATATGTACCTCCATCACCATCGCACGATATGGCTGACCGACCACCCCGTGGTCGTGACAGAGAGGCATCCAGGCCCCCAGCCAAGACCATACCCCGACATCGCTCCAAAAGTACGAACCCAAGAGGGAACGCGCCGGACTTGCGAGACATATTGGAGGACAAAGCAAGGCAATCCAGATCCATCTATGGATCACGTGGGCGCCCTACGACCCACGACGAATACCGTCGTGCCGGATACAATAACCCCGGCCGGGCCGAACACAGCAGACAGCGCTCTCTCGAGCTGCGTCGCGATATCGCTCAATACAGGGGCGCCGCACACCCGCTATGCTTCACTGACGAAGTAATGGATCATCAGATCCCCGAAGGGTTTAAACCCGTAAACATCGAATATTACGATGGCACAACAGACCCCGTGGTTTGGATCGAAGACTATCTTCTCCACATCCATATGGCCCGCGGCGATGATCTCCACGCCATCAAATACCTCCCACTCAAGCTTAAAGGACCAGCTCGGCATTGGCTTAACAGCTTGCCCGCAGAGTCAATTGGGTGTTGGGAAGACCTGGAAGCCGCATTCCTTGATAACTTCCAAGGCACATATGTGCGACCACCAGACGCCGACGACCTAAGCCACATCATTCAGCAGCCAGACGAATCGGCCAGACAATTCTGGACACGGTTCTTGACGAAGAAAAATCAAATCGTCGATTGTCCGGATGCAGAGGCCCTTGCAGCCTTCAAACATAACATCCAGGACGAATGGCTAGCCCGGCACCTGGGGCAGGAAAAGCCGAAATCCATGGCAGCCCTCACATCGTTAATGACCCGCTTTTGTGCGGGAGAGGACAGCTGGTAAGCCCGCAGCAACAATCTCCGTAAAAATTCTGGCAGTCTGGATACTAAGGACAACAACGGCAGGTCACGTCGAAACAAAAACAAGCGCCGCATTAACGGCGACGATAAGGAGGATACGGCAGTCAATGCCGGATTCCGAGGCTCTAAACCTGGTCAGCGGAAGAAGCCATTTAAAAGAACCACTCCGGGTCCGTCCAATCTGGACCAAATACTCGACCGCTTATGCCAGATACATGGCACCTCTGAAAAGCCAGCTAACCACACCAATAGAGATTGCTGGGTGTTCAAGCAGGCCGGCAAGTTAATTGCCGAAAATAATGACAAGGGGCTAAACAGCGACGACGAGGAAGAGACCCGACCGCCGAACAACAGAGGACAGAAGAGTTTCCCCCCACAAGTGCGGACGGTGAATATGATATACGCGACCCACATACCCAAGAGGGAGAGGAAACGCGCACTAAGGGACGTCTATGCGATGGAGCCAGTCGCCCCAAAGTTCAATCCATGGTCCTCTTGTCCGATCACTTTCGATCGAAGAGACCATCCGACCAGCATACGCCATGGCGGATTCGCCGCATTGGTTTTAGACCCAATCGTCGATGGATTCCACCTCACGAGAGTCCTGATGGACGGCGGCAGTAGCCTGAACCTGCTTTATCAGGATACAGTGCGTAAAATGGGCATAGACCCATCAAGGATTAAACCTACAAAGACAACCTTTAAAGGTGTCATCCCAGGAGTGGAAGCCAACTGTACAGGCTCAGTCACACTGGAAGTGGTCTTCGGATCCCCGGATAATTTCCGGAGCGAAGAGTTAATCTTCGACATAGTCCCGTTTCGCAGCGGCTATCACGCCCTGCTCGGACGAACCGCGTTTGCAAAATTCAACGCAGTGCCGCATTATGCATACCTAAAGCTCAAGATGCCAGACCCTCGTGGAGTCATCACGGTCAATGGGAATACGGAACGCTCCCTCCGAACGGAGGAACATACAGCGGCTCTCGCGGCAGAAGTACAGAGCAGCCTTCTAAGGCAATTCTCAAGTCCGGCAGTTAAAAGGCCGGACACAGCAAAGCGCGCCCGGAGCAATGCCAACCAAGACCACCTGGCGCCATCAGAGCACGCGTAGCAATGCGGCCCCAACCCTCGCCCGCGCATGATCGCAAGAATAACACTCCGCGTACATCATTACGCTTTGGAGATACCATGGGCGCAGGGAAAGGGGCACGATCACAATGGACCCAGAGTGCGGCTCGACCACACCAGGGGCTCGCAAGTGTGCCCCCCTTCTTTTCTTTTTCACTTTACTACTTTGTGTACACAAGACTCCGTTAAACAGAAGCCCTGTCCGGTGGCGAACCTGCCGAACTCATGATGCAACAGTCAGGGACTAAAGAAGGCCGCGACGAACACTCAGGTGGTCTCAATTACGAGCATTAAATTCTATTATATACACCAAATCCGCAGCTCATCCCTGGAGGGGGACATGTTTATTTAGTCCAAATCCCTTGCTTACCGCACTATTTGTATCAGTCCGCTCTACTAGCAGACTTTCTTTCATAAATAATGCAACACCTCTTTATTGCAATTGCATTACCTTTTATATATATGCTCATCACATGACATCTTGCACCCGTATATTTTGGTACGGCCAAATACGCCAGGGGCTTCTGTTCCCCAAATTATGGTGTGATAAAGACCGAACACTTTCACAAGTGCGGCACCCCGAACTTATAGCATTATATGAATCGGCTCCGAATCATGTCTTGGGTCAATAGTTGGGTTTGTCCGGCTCCCATGTTTTGGTGCCTTACGTTCCGTTCCGTCGGCTAAGGTAGCACTGGGAGAACCACTGCGATTGCGCCCCGGTGAGCTGGGCGAGCGCCTCAGTGGAGAAAGCTAAAACTGACTGGCATGATAAGGCGAGAGACTGGTCGCTGTTCGAGAGGTTTTTTCGGGTCCTTAAAGACTCACGCCGCTTCGAGCGAAGTTCCGGATAATGTCCGATGAAGGCGTGGATAGCGCCCCGGATTCGGTCTTCCGAATACCAGGGGCTTCGCCGAAATTTAAAATTATAGAATTCTATGGCTAAGTGAGAGTGTTCAAGCATTATAAGTCCAGTTGCCTTGTTCGTTGTGTTGAGCGCCTCCCTAGATGGACCCAAAAATGGGAACAAGAGTGCTCAAGTTTATCCCGAACACCCCAGCACTTGTGGCTTGGGGGCTGAAGCCAACGACTTGCCATCTCTCAGATTTTACAAACGGCCGCACAGAAGGTAATATTTTAAATTAAACAAGCATTGCTCATGGCGCATATAAACGAAGTTTTCAGCGCACAGGATAAATACACAGCGAGTTCACTCAAAGATTACATTTCGGGAGCACTCATCTGCAATATCGCAGGCTCCCTTCAGGACAGTTTTATAATACTTCTCCGGCGTGCGATACTCCTTGCCCGGCGGCGGTGGGTCCGTGAGAAGCTTCTCCGCATCCAATTTGCCCCATTGCACCTTTATGCGGGCAAGGGCCCGACGAGCGCCTTCAATACAGGCGGAGCGCTTGACTATATCCAGCCTGGGGCATGCATCCACCAGCCGCCGCACGAGGCCAAAGTAGCTACCAGGCATGGCCTGTCCAGGCCACAGCCGGACTATGAGGCCCTTCATGGCCTCCTCAGCTACCTTGTGGAGTTCGACCAGCTGCTTCAGCTGGTCGCTTGGGGGCACCGGATGGCCGGCCTCAGAGTACTGAGACCAGAAGACCTTCTCCGTCGAGCTCCCCTCCTCGCCACGATAGAATGCGGCGGCATCAGACGCACTATGCGGCAGATCTGCAAACGCCCCTGGAGAGCTCCGAATTCGGGTAAGTGTCAGGTAGTTCACATTAACATGCCTGCTTTGCATGAAAAATGCCTTACCCGCCGTTATCTTCTTTATGTCCTCAAGCTCCTGAAGGGCCTTATGGGCCTCGGCCTTGGCGGACTTGGCACTTTCGAGAGCCGAGGCAAGCTCGGACTCTCGAGTCTTGGAGTCACGCTCCAAACTCTCATGCTTTTCCATGAGAGCCTGGAGCTCTTGCCGAACTTCCGCCACCCGTGCCTCTTGCTTTTCTCGCTCAGCCCGTTCCGCGGCCGCACTGCGTTCGGCCGCGGACACAGCATCCTTCAGGGCTGCCACCTCGTTAGTGGCCCCTGCAATACACATATTATCCTTGTTAATTTTATTTGCAACCAAAATCCTTTTCTGTAAGGTACTTATTCAAAGTGGTTTTATTCACCTTCTTTTTCCTCGAGCTGCCTCTTGGCATGGCCGAGCTCTTCCTCAGACCGCTCGAGATCCTTCTTCAGCACCTCGACCTCCGCCGTTAATGTGGTAGAGGTCAGCAGCGCAGCCTGCAAACCCATATTGACATATTTTAGGCAACCCTGCGTATATCTTGTTAGATCCTCAGTCCGGCTTTTCTTTCCGAACATCGAACTAAGCATCAGGGGCTACTGTCTATGCGGTATTACATTACATAATTTTAACTTCTTACCTCAAAGCCTGTTAGAAGGCTGCTGCAGGCTTTGGTCAGCCCGCTCTTAGCAAGCTGAACCTTCTCAATCACCGCACTCATGATAGTGCGGTGTTCTTCCTCGATGGAAGCGCCTTTAAGCGCCTCCAACAGGTTATCCGGCGCCTCCGGTTGGACGGAGGCCGCCGGCGTCACGGTCCTGCCCTTCTTTCGAAGGGGCCGCTTGCCGGACTCTGGAACCACTGCGGGTTCCGATGTAGAGTCCGGCACAAAGTCCAGGAGGCTGCCTGACGGCGCCTCCGGAGCCCCCTCCTGATGGGTCCCTCTCTGGGATCCCACCTTGGCGTCCTTGTTGGCGCGTGGGGTAGAGGCAGTCGGGATGGAATTCACATCCGACGAGGCCAATGACCCGCTCGATGAGTCGGGGAGATCATCATTGGCCGGACTACAGGCAGAATGCGGCATTAGAAGGATACTACGCGACATAAAAGAAATTACACATCAAGGATCCGGACACTTACGATCTTGCCGGACGCCTGGCCCTTGGAGGCCACTCATCCTCGCCAACGCTGATGTTGGCGAAACTGTCCGGGGGGATAGTTCTCCCCCTCTTGGACCCTTCGGCCTCCCCGATTGGGGAAGCCTTCCTTTTCTTCTCTCCCTCCTCCGGGAGAGAATACTCCTCTTCCTCGTCTTCGGGGGAGGAGTCCGCGTCGTCATCAGACGCCTGATTGCGGGAGCTCTTTCGAGTCCCCGCGGCCACCTTCTTGGCCTTCTTCTCCGACACCACGTGCGGTGCCGGAACCAGTAGCCCTGCTAAGCGGGCATCCACTGGATCTTCTGGCATGGGAGCCGGGCTAATAAGCAGCTTGGCCTTCTCCATCCATTCCTGTCAAAGGAAGAAGCAGAATGAAACCTCACTAGAGTCAATCTAATTATCACAAGTGTCCCGTAATGGGGTTGAATCACTCACCTCGTCAGTTGGATACTGCGAGCTGAATCCGCGGTCTTCGGTCGCGGACGCGGGGGCTTCGGCGCCCTTGAACAGCACCCTCCAGGCGCCTTCGTATGTTGTATCGAAGAGCCCGCTTAGCGCCTGGTGCTGTTCCGGATTGAACTCCCACAAATTGAATGCCCGTTCTTGGCATGGGAGGATCCGCCGGATGAGCATGACTTGGACCACATCGACAAGCCTGAGCCTATTGCTCACCATCTTCTTGATGCAGGCTCGGAGTCCCGTCACCTCCACCGGATTGCCCCACTGCAAGCCCTTCTCTTTCCAGGAGGTGAGCTGCGTGGGGATGCCAGATCTAAACTCGGGGGCCGCCGCCCATGTAGGTTTGCGCGGCTCGGTGATGTAGAACCACCCCGATTGCCACCCCTTGACGGAGTCCACAAAGGTCCCTTCGAGCCAAGGTACGTTGGGCAATTTGCCCAACATGGCGCCTCCGCATTCCGCTTGCGTGCCCTTCACAACCTTCGGCTTGACGTTGAAGGTCTTGAGCCACAGGCCGAAGTGGGGCCGGATGTAGAGGAAGGCCTCGCACACGACGATAAACGCCGAGATATTGAGGATGAAGTTCGGCGCCAGATCGTGGAAATCCAGGCCGTAGTAAAACATGAGCCCCCGGACAAATGGATGGAGCGGAAAGCCCAGTCCGCGGAGGAAGTGGGGGAGGAAGACGACCCTCTCATGAGGCCCAGGGGTAGGGATGAGCTGCCCCTCGTCGGACAGCCGATGCGCGATATCGCTGAAAAGGTATCCGGCGCTGCGCAGCTTGGTGATGTCCTCCTCCTTAGCGGTGGAGGCCAACCATTTACCTCCCGCTCCGGACATATTCGGAGAAGGTCGAGGCGAGATGCGCGAGCTTGGGCGTTGGAGCTTGAGTTCGCGGAGATGGATAAGCAAAGGAGGAGGAAGGCGTAGGTGAGAAGGTGAATCCTTATCCCTTATATATAGGCGGACGAAAACTATGCGTCCCCCACCAGCCTGGTAAAACTCGCTTATCTCCCAAGCACCGCCATCAATGGCGCGGCTGGGTTACCCACGCACGTATTGATGAGAATCCCGGAATAAGGGGAACACGATCTCTGCTTCGACAAGACGTGCCAAGGAAACCGCTTCGCTAAACGTGCTGAGGTGGTATAGTAAAAAACGATTCAAACAAAGGCTTGGTAGCGGTGTGATGTCACGCCACATAATACGTCAGCGGATTGAACTAAGTGTACATTTTATTCTCTCTACGGTGGAATGTGGAATTTATTTTGCAGAGCCGGACACTATCCTAATGTTCATGATCTTCTCTGGATTATTCAAGGGAGGAACCCGCCTTGCAATGCCGAACATTATGCGCGCCGGACTAATCGTCATTGAAGCCTGGTTCAGGGGCTACTGAGGGAGTCCTGGACTAGGGGGTGTCCGGACAGCCGGACTATCAATATCCGCCGGACTCCAAGACTACGAAGATACAAGATTGAAGACTCCGTCCCGTGTCCGGATGGGACTTTCCTTGGCGTGGAAGGCAAGCTTGGCAATACGGATATGTAGATCTCCTACCATTGTAACCGACTCTGTGTAACCCTAGCCTCCTCCGGTGTCTATATAAACCGGAGGGCTTTAGTCCGTAGGACAACATACATTACAACAATCATACCATAGGCTAGCTTCTAGGGTTTAGCCTCCTTGATCTCATGGTAGATCCACTCTTGTACTACCCATATCATCAATATTAATCAAGCAGGACGTAGGGTTTTACCTCCATCAAGAGGGCCCGAACCTGGGTAAAAACATCGTGTCCCTCGTCTCCTGTTACCATCCGCCTAGACGCACAGTTCGGGACCCCCTACCCGAGATCCGCCGGTTTCGACACCGACAAAAACCTTCAAATGGTCATACACCCAATGAAAATAGTTTGTTGGATCTCGATCGTAGTGATACACATATTCATAATATTGATGCCAAAAGATGCAAAGTTAATCATGATAGTGCAACTTATTGGTGGCACTGCCGTTTGGGTCATATAGGTGTAAAGCGCATAAAGAAACTCCATAAAGATGGATTTTCGGAATCACTTGGTTATGAATCATTTGATGCTTGTGAACCGTGCCTTTTGGGCAATATGACTAAAACTCCGTTCCCCGGAACAATGGAACGAGCTACTGACTTATTGGAAATAATACATACCGATGTATGCGATCCGATGAGTGTTAAGGCTCGCGGCGTGTATCGTTATTTTCTGACCTTCACAGATGATTTGAGCAGATATGAGTATATCTACTTGATGAAACATAAGTCTGAAACATTTGAAAAGTTCAAAGAATTTCAGAGTGAAGTGGAAAATCATCGTAACAAGAAAAATAAAGTTTCTACGATCTGATCCTGGAGACGAATATTTGAGTTACGAGTTTGGTCTTCATTTGAAACAATGTGAAATAGTTTCGCAACTCACGCCACCTGGAACACCACAATGTAATGGTGTGTCCGAACGTCATAATCGTACTTTACTAGATATGGTGCGATCTATGATGTCTTTATCGGTTTACCACTATCGTTTTGGGGTTATGCATTAGAGACAGCTGCATTCACGTTTAATAGGGCACCATCTAAATCCGTTGAGATGACATTGTATGTACTATGGTTTAGTAGTAAACCTAAGCTGTCGTTTCTTAAAGTTTGGAGTTGTGATGCTTATATGAAAAAGGTTTTCAACCTGATAAGCTCGAACCCAAATCGGAGAAGTGCGTCTTCATAGAATACCCAAAGGAAACTGTTGGGTACACCTTTTATCACAGATCCGAAGGCAAGATATTCGTTGCTAAAAATGGATCCTTTCTAGAGAAGGAGTTTCTCTCGAAAGAAGTGAGTGGGAGGAAAGTAGAACTTGATGAGGTAACTGTACCTTCTCCCAAATTGGAAAGTAGTTCATCACTGAAATCAGCTCCAGTGATTCGTACACCAATTAGTGAGGAAGCTAATCATGATGATCATGAAACTTCAGATCAAGTTACTACAGAACCTCGTAGGTCTTCCAGAGTACGGTCCGCACCAGAGTGGTACGGTAATCTTGAAAGTCATGTTACTAGACCATGATAAACCTACGAACTATGAGGAAGCGATGATGAGCCCAGATTCCGCGAAATGGCTGGAGGCCATGAAATCTGAGATAGGATCCATGTATGAGAACAAAGTGTGGACTTTGGTGGACTTGCCCGATGATCGGCAAGCCATAGAAAATAAATGGATCTTCAAGAGGAAGACGAATGTTGATAGTAGTGTTACTATCTACATAGCTCGACTTGTCGCAAAAAGGTTTTTGACAAGTTCAAGGTGTTGACTACAATGAGATTTTCTCAACTGTAGTGATGCTTAAGTCTGTCCGAATCATGTTAGCAATTGCCACATTTTATGAAATCTGGCAAATGGATATCAAAACTGCATTCCTTAATGGTTTTCTTAAAGAAGAGTTGTATATGATGCAACCAGAAGGTTTTGTCAATCCTAAAGGTGCTAACAAAATGTGCAAGCTCCAGCAATCCATCTATGGACTGGTGCAAGCATCTCAGAGTTGGAATATACGCTCTAATAAGTTGATGAAAGCATATAGTTTTGTACAGACTTACGGTGAAGCCTGTATTTACAAGAAAGTGAGTGGGAGCACTACAAAATTTCTGATAAGTATATGTGAATGACATATTGTTGATCGGAAATAATGTAGAATTATTCTGCAAAGCATAAAGGAGTGTTTGAAAGGAGTTATTTAAAAAGAAATACCTCAGTAAAGCTACTTACATATTGAGCATCAAGATCTATTGAGATAGATCAAGATGCTTGATAAGATTTTCAGTGAGTACATACCTTGACAAGATTTTGAAGTAGTTCAAAATGGAACAGTCAAAGAAAGAGTTCTTGCCTGTGTTGCAAAGGTATGAAATTGAGTAAGACTCAAATCCCGACCACAGAAGAAAATAGAAAGAGAATGAAAGTCATTCCCTATGCATCAGTCATAGGTTTTATAAATGTATGCCATGCTATGGACCAGACCTATTGTATACTCTGCCCTGGCTTGGCAAGGGAGTACAATAGTGATCTAGGAGTAAATCACTGGACATTGGTCAAAATTATCCTTAGTGGAATAAGGATATGTTTCTCAATTATGGAGGTGACAAAAGGTTCGTCGTAAAGGGTTACGTCGATACAAGTTTTGGCACTGATCCAGATGACTCTAAGTCTTAATCTGGATACATATTGAAAGTGGGAGCAATTAGCTAGAGTAGCTCCGTGCAGAGCATTATAGACATAGAATATTTGCAAAATACATACGGCTCTGAATGTGACAGTCCCGTTGACTAAACCTCTCTCATGAGCAAAACATGATCATACCTTAGTACTCTTTGGGTGTTAATCACATAGCGATGTGAACTAGATTATTGACTCTAATAAACCCTTTGGGTGTTGGTCACATGAAGATGTGAACTATGGGTGTTAATCATATACAGATATGAATATCGGTATTAAATCACATGGCGATGTGAACTCGATGACTCTAGTGCAAGTGGGAGACTGAAGGAAATATGCCCTAGAGGCAATAATAAAGTTATTATTTATTTCCTTATATCATGATAAATGTTTATTATTCATGCTAGAATTGTATTAACCGGAAACATAATACATGTGTGAATACATAGACAAACATAGTGTGACTAGCATGCCTCTACTTGACTAGCTCGTTAATCAAAGATGGTTAAGTTTCCTAACCATAGACATGAGTTGTCATTTGATTAACGGGATCACATCATTAGGAGAATGATGTGATTGACTTGACCCATTCCGTTAGCTTAGCACTTGATCGTTTAGTATGTTGCTATTGCTTTCTTCATGACTTATACATGTTCCTATGACTATGAGATTATGCAACTCCCGTTTACCCGAGGAACACTTTGTGTTCTACCAAACGTCACAACGTAACTGGGTGATTATAAAGGAGCTCTACAGGTGTCTCCGAAGGTACATGTTGAGTTGGCGTATTTTGAGATTAGGATCTGTCACTCTAATTGTCGGAGAGGTATCTCTGGGCCCACTCGGTAATGCACATCACTATAAGCCTTGCAAGCAATGTGACTAATGAGTTAGTTGCGGGATGATGCATTACGGAACGAGTAAAGAGACTTGCCGGTAATGAGATTGAACTAGGTATTGAGATATCGACGATCGAATCTCGAGCAAGTAACATGTCGATGACAAAAGGAACAACGTATGGTGTTATGCGGTTTGACCGATAAAGATCTTCGTAGAATATGTGGGAGCCAATATGAGCATCCAGGTTCCGCTATTGGTTATTGACTGGAGACGTGTCTCGGTCATGTCTACATAGTTCTCGAAGCCGTAGGGTCCGCACGCTTAAGGTTTCGATGACAGTTTTATTATGAGTTTATGAGTTTTAAGGTACCGAAGGAGTTCGGAGTCCCGGATGAGATCGGGGACATGACGAGGAGTCTTGAAATGGTCGAGACGTAAAGATCGATATATTGGACGACTATATTCGGACTTCGGAAATGTTCCGAGTGATTCGGGTATTTTTCGGAGTACCGAAGAGTTACGAGAATTCGCCGGGAGAAGTATTGAGCCTTATTGGGCCATATGGGAAAGAGAGAGGGGCTTCCTAGGGCAGGCCGCGCGCCCCCCAAGGCCTAGTCTGAATTGAACTAGGGGGAGGGGTTGTGCCCCCTCCTTCCTTCCCTTCTCTCTTCCCTTTCCTTCTCTCCTACTCCTACTACATGGAAGGGCTCCTAGTTCTACTAGGAAAGGGGGAATCCTACTACCGGTGGGAGTAGGACTCCCCTAGGGCGCGCCATAGAGAGGTCCGGCCCTCCCCCTCCTCCACTCCTTTATATACGGGGGCAAGGGGCACCCCATAGACACACAAGTTGATCTTCGTGATCGTTCCTTAGCCGTGTGCGGTGCCCCCCTCCACCATATTCCACCTCGGTCATATCGTTGCGGTGCTTAGGCGAAGCCCTGCGTCGGTAGAACATCATCATCGTTACCACGCCGTCGTGCTGACGGAACTCATCCCCGACACCCTGCTGGATCGGAGTCCGGGGATTGTCATCGAGCTAAACGTGTGCCGAACTCGGAGGTGCCGTACGTTCGGTACTTGGATCGGTCGGATCGTGAAGACGTACGGCTACATCAACCGCGTTGTCATAATGCTCCCGCTTACAGTCTACGAGGGTACGTGGACAACACTCTCCCCTCTCGTTGCTATGTATCACCATGATCTTGCGTGTTCGTAGGATTTTTTTTTGAAATTACTACATTCCCCTACAGTGGGCTCACGAGGGTAGGGGGCGCGCCCTCCTGGTACGGGCATGGGCCCCTACCTCGTGACCACCTCGGGGCACCATCTCGCGTGGATTTTTCTTCCGGAATTTTCCATATTTTCCAAAAATAAGCTCCGTCCATTTTTATCCCGTTTGGACTCTGTTTGATATGGATATTCTGTGAAACATAAAACATGCAACAGACAGGAATTGGCACTGGGCACTGGATCAATAAGTTAGTCCCAAAAATAATATAAAAAGTTGCTAAAAAGTATATGAAAGTGAATAATATTGGCATGGAACAATCAACAATTATAGATACGACGGAGATGTATCATACAACAACTGCTACAACAACTTTGGAGCCGCTGGAGCCTGATACGTCTCCAACGTATCTACAATTTTTGATTGTTCCATGCTATTATAATACCCGTTCTGGATGTTTATGGGCTTTACTTTACACATTTATATCATTTTTGGGACTAACCTACAAACCGAAGGCCCAGACTGTATTGCTGATTTTTTGTCTATTTCAGTGTTTCGAAGAAAAGGAATATCAAACGGAGTCCAAACAGAATGAAACCTTCGGGAGCGTGATTGTTGGAAAAACGAGATCCAGAGGACTTGGAGTGCAAGTCAAGAAGCAGCCGAGGCGGCCACGAGGGTGGAGGGCGCGCCCCCTATCTCGTGGGCCCCTCGGGCGGCCACCGACGTACTTCTTCCTCCTGTATATACCCAAGTACCCCGAAAACATCAGGGAAGCCAACGAAAAACTATTTCCACCGCTGTAACCTTCTGTATCCACGAGATCCCATCTTGGAGCCTTCGCCGGTGCTCCGCCAGATGGGGAATCGGCCATGGAGGGCTTCTACATCGACACCATAGCCCCTCCGATGAGTTGTGAGTAGTTTATCACAGACCTTTGAGTCCATAGTTATTAGCTAGATGACTTCTTCTCTCTTTTTGGATCTCAATACCATGTTCTCCTCGATATTCTTGGAGATCTATGTGATGTATCTCTTTTTGCGGTGTGTTTGTCGAGATCCGATGAATTGTGGGTTTATGATCAAGTTTATCTATGAGAAATATTTGAATCTCATCTGAATTCTTTTATGTATGATTGAGTTATCTTTGCAAGTCTCTTTGAATTATCAGTTTGGTTTGGCCTACTAGATTGATCTTTCTTGCAATGGGAGAAGTGCTTAGCTTTGGGTTCAATCTTGCGGTGTCCTTTCCCAGTGACAATAGGGGCAGCAAGGCACGTATTGTATTGTTGCCATCGAGGATAAAAAGATGGGGTTTATATCATATTGCATGAGTTTATCCCTCTACATCATGTCATCTTTCTTAATGCGTTACTCTGTTCTTGTGAACTTAATACTCTAGATGCATGCTGGATAGCGGTCGATGTGTGGAGTAATAGTAGTAGATGCAGGCAGGAGTCGGTCTACTTGTCACGGACGTGATGCCTATATACATGATCATGCCTAGATAATCTCATAATTATTCGATTTTCTATCAATTGCTCGACAGTAATTTGTTCACCCACCGTAATACTTATGCTATCTTGAGAGAAGCCACTAGTGAAACCTATGGCCCCTGGGTCTATCTTTTATCATATAAGTTTTCAATCTACTTTTATTTGCATCTTTACTTTTCCAATCTATATCATAAAATACCAAAAATATATTTATCTTCTCATACTATCTCTATCGGATCTCACTTTCGCAAGTGGCCGTGAAGGGATTGACAACCCCTTTATTGCGTTGGTTGCAAGTTCTTTGTTTGTTTGTGTAGGTGCGTGGGACTTTTGAGGAGCCTCCTACTGGATTGATATCTTGGTTCTCAAAACTGAGGGAAATACTTACGCTACTATTGCTGCATCACCCTTTCCTCTTCAAGGAAAACCAACACAAGCTCAAGATGTAGCAAGAAGGATTTTTGGCGCCGTTGCTGGGGAGGTCTTCACTCAAGTCACGACATACCAAGTACCCATCACAAACTCATCTCCCTCGCATTTACATTATTTGTCATTTTCCTCCCGTTTTCCTCTCCCCACTTCACCCTTGCCGTTTTGTTCGCCCTCTCTTTCCCAATCTTCTCCTCTCTCTTTTCATTTGCCTTTTTCTGTTTGCTCGTGTGTTAGATCGTTTACTTTGTCTTAATGGTTAGTCCTCCTATCATTGTTTTTACTCCCGAACATGAAATTCTTAATTTTAAGCAAAGGGAGGGAGAAAATTTAAAAGATGCTTGGCATAGAATTTGCAATGCTCAAATAAATCTACAAGGAAGCTTTCGACTTCCGTTCTTCTTCGCAATTTTTATGTAGGCATTACTCCTTGGAATAGATGTGTTCTTGATACCATTACCGGAGGGGATTTCTTGAGTAGCCATACGTTTGATGCTTATAATGCTATGTTAGACTTGTTTGGCCCACCACCTCTTTTGGTTAGTGGAACTGTTTTAACTTTAGAACATGTGATGCAACGGCTTGAAATTATTGAAAATAAAATTGCCACTATTGAGTTGATTGAAATTTGGATAAAAAGATTCATAATCACATCACCCAATATGGATCTAGGGTTGGAGTTACTTTGAATTTTTTTAAAGAAAAAGAACCTATAGTTAATGAAAAAATAGATCTAGATTCTGCAAGAATCGGTAAAATTGAGGACATCATTACCAACTTAGGGTCGGCGTTTTCCTCCATGAAAAACACTCTAAAACCTCCTACCAAAACTGCCAAATTTATTTATGTTCCTAAAAATAAGGGTGAATCTTCTATTAAGGGAGACGCGGATCTCAAATCAATAAGTGTTCATCCCAATTGTCTCTCTATCATTAAGGAACCTTTTGCTACAAATGAATTTCTTGAATTTTTGCCTAAAGGTTTAATCATTGCTAAAAAGGGAGAAATCCTTAAATACTATAAGTGCTCTGTTAAGGAATTAAGTGCCAAAGATGGCACTACTTAGATCTATCCTCGCTTTTATGCCTAGCTAGGGGCGTTAAACTATAGCGCTAGTTGGGAGGCAACCCAATTTTATTTGTATTTTTTTGTTTTTGTTTCTGTTTAGTAATAAAGTTTGCATCTACCTTCTGTTTAGATGTGTTTTTATATTTTAATTAGTGTTTGTGCCAAGTAGAACCTATAGGATAACCTATGGTGATAGTTAATTTGATTCTGCTGAAAAACAGAAACTTTGCGCGCACGAAATTAGTTTTGTTAAATCACAGAAACGTGTTTTTGCATTGATTCTTTTTTGCTGTAGATCAATAGACAAATTGTCCAGGACTTCCTATTTTGGTAGGATTTTTAGAGTTCCAGAAATATTCGTGGATTACATATTGCTACAGACTGTTCTGTTTTTGACAGATTCTGCCTTTCGTGTGTTGTTTGCTTATTTTCATGCATCTATGGCTAGTATTAAGTGGTATGAACCATAGAGAAATTGTAATACAGTAGGTTTAACACCAAAATAAATAAAGAATGAGTTCATTACAGTACCTTATGCGGTGGTTTTGCTTTCTTTCACTAACGGAGCTTATGAGATTTCCTGTTGAGTTTTGTGTTGTGAAGTTTGCAAGTTTTGGGTAAAGATTTGATGGACTATGAAATAAGGAGTGGCAAGAGCCTAAGCTTGGGGATGCCCATGGCACCCCAAGATATTCAAGAATAGCCAAAAGCCTAAGCTTGGGGATGCCCCGGGAAGGCATCCCCTCTTTCGTCTTTGTTCATTAGGTAACTTTACTTGGAGCTATATTTTTATTCACCACATGATATGTGTTTTGCTTGGAGTGTCTTGTATGATATTAGTCTTTGCTTTTTAGTTTGCCACAATCATCCTTGCTGTACACACCTTTTGGGAGAAGCCCACTTGATTAGAATTTACTAGAACACTCTATGTGCTTCACTTATATCTTTTGAGCTAGATAGTATTTGCTCTAGTGCTTCACTTATATCTTTTAGAGCATGGCGGTGGCTTAATTTTGAAGAAATTATTGATCTCTCATGCTTCACTTATATTATTTTGAGAGTCTTTTAGAACAGCATGGTATTTGCTATGGTTATAAATTTGGTCCTAGTATGATGAGCATCCAAGTTGGGTATAATAAAAACTATCATAGGAAGTGCATAAAACACTAGGATCAATTTGATGCTTGATAATTGTTTTGAGATATAGAGGTAGTAATGTTAGAGTCATGCTAGTGGGTAATTATGAAATTGAGAAATACTTGTGTTGAAGTTGGCAAGTCCCATAGCATGCACGTATGGTAAAAGTTGTGTGACAAATTTGTTGCATGAGGTGCTCTTTTAATTGTCTTCCTTATGAGTGGAGGTCGGGATCGCGCGATGGTTAACTCCTACCAACCTTTCCCATAGGAGCATGCGTAGTAGTACTTTGCTTCAGGGCAAGTAGACTTTTGCAATAAGTATATGAGTTCTTTATGACTAATGTGAGTCCATGGATATACGCACACTCACCCTTCCACTTTGCTAGCCTCTATTGTCCCGCACAACTTTTGCCGGTATCATGCACCCATTATTTACCTTCCTCAAAACAGCCACCATACCTACCTATTATGGCATTTTCATAGCCATTCCGAGATATATTGCCATGCAACTTTCCACCGTTCCGTTATTATGACACGCTCCATCATTGTCATATTGCTCTTTGCATGATCATGTAGTTGACATCGTATTAGTGGCAAAGACACCTTCATAATTTTCATAAATGTCGCTATTGATTCATTGCATATCCTGGTACACCGCCGGAGGCATTCATATAGAGTCATATCTTGTTCTAGTTTTGAGTTGTAATTCTTGAGTTGTAAATCAATAAATTGTGATGATCTTCATTATTAGAGCATTGCCCTAGTGAGGAAAGGATGATGAAGACTATGACTCCCCCACAAGTCGGGATGAGACTTCGGACTTTAAAGAAAAAAAAGAAAAAAGGGAGAAATGCCAAAAAAAGGCTAAAGAAAAAAGAAAAAAAAGAAGAAAAAATAAATGAGAGAAAAAGAGAGAAGGGACAATGCTACTATCCCTTTTACCACACTTGTGCTTCAAAGTGGCACCATGATCTTCATGATAGAGAGTCTCCTATGTTGTCACTTTCATATACTAAGTGGAATTTTTTCATTATAGAACTTGGCTTGTATATTCCAATGATGGGCTTCCTCAAAATGCCCTAGGTCTTTGTGAGCAAGCAAGTTGGATGCACACCCACTTAGTTTCTTTTATTGAGCTTTCATATATTTATAGCTCTAGTGCATCCGTTGCATGGCAATCCCTACTCACTCACATTGATATTATTGATGGGCATCTCCATAGCCCATTGGTACGCCTAGTTGATGTGAGACTATCTTCTCCCTTTTTATCCTCACAACCACCATCATATACCACCATAGTGCTATGTCCATGGCTTACGCTCATGTATTGCGTAAGAGTTGAAAAAGCTGAAGCGCATTAAAAAGTATGAACCAATTGCTTGGCTGAAACCGGGGTTGTGCATGATGGGAGTATTTTGTGTAATGAAAATGAAGCATGGCCTAACTATATGATTTTGTAGGGATAAGCTTTCTTTGGCTATGCTATTTTGATAGGACATGATTATTTGTTAGTATGCTTTGAAGCATTATTATTTTTTATATTTTATAAGCTTTTATCTTGAATCATTTGGATCTGAACAATCATGCCACAATAAAGAAAATTACATTGAGAATTATGCTAGGTAGCATTCCACATCAAAAATTCTGTTTTTATCATTTACCTACTCGAGGACGAGCAGGAATTAAGCTTGGGGATGCTTGATACATCTCCAACGTATCTATAATTTTTGATTGTTCCATGCTATTATATTACCCGTTTTGGATGTTTATGGGCTTTACTTTACACATTTATATCATTTTTGGGACTAACCTACTAACCGGAGGCCCAGCCCGTATTGCTGTTTTTTTGTCTATTTCAGTGTTTCGAAGAAAAGGAATATCAAACGGAGTCCAAATGGAATAAAACCTTCGGGAGCGTGATTTTTGGAACAAACGTGATCTAGAGGACTTGGAGTGCAAGTCAAGAAGCATCCGAGGCGGCCACGAGGGTGGAGGGCGCGCCCACCCCTACAGGGCGTGCCCCCCTATCTCGTGGGCCCCTCGGGCGGCCACCGACATACTTCTTCCTCCTATATATACCCACGTACCCCGAAAACATCAGGGGAGCCAACGAAAAACTATTTCCACCGCTGTAACCTTCTGTATCCGCGAGATCCCATCTTGGAGCCTTCGCCGGTGCTCCGCCGGAGGGGGAATCAACCACGGAGGGCTTCTACATCAACACCATAGCCCCTCCGATGAGTTGTGAGTAGTTTACCACAGACCTTCGGGTCCATAGTTATTAGCTAGATGGCTTCTTCTCTCTTTTTGGATCTCAATACCATGTTCTCCTCGATCTTCTTGGAGATCTATTCGATGCAACTCTTTTTGCGGTGTGTTTGTCAAGACCCAATGAATTGTGGGTTTATGATCAAGTTTATCTATGAGAAATATTTGAATCTCCTCTGAATTCTTTTATGTATGATTGAGTTATCTTTTCAAGTCTCTTTGAATTATCAGTTTGGTTTGGCCTACTAGATTGATCTTTCTTGCAATGGGAGAAGTGCTTAGCTTTGGGTTCACTCTTGCGGTGTCCTTTCCCAGTGACAATAGGGCAGCAAGGCACGTATTGTATTGTTGCCATCGAGGATAAAGAGATGGGGTTTATATCATATTGCATGAGTTTATCCCTCTACATCATGTCATCTTTCTTAATGCGTTACTCTGTTCTTATGAACTTAATACTCTAGATGCATGCTGGATAGCGGTCGATGTGTGGAGTAATAGTAGTAGATGCAGGCAGGAGTCGGTCTACTTGTCATGGACGTGATGCCTATATACATGATCATGCCTAGATAATCTCATAATTATTCGCTTTTCTATCAATTGCTCGACAGTAATTTGTTCACCCACCGTAATACTTATGCTATCTTGAGAGAAGCCACTAGTGAAACCTATGGCCCCCGGGTCTATCTTTTATCATATAAGCTTTCAATCTACTTTTATTTACATCTTTACTTTTCCAATCTATATCATAAAATACCAAAAATATATTTATCTTATCATACTATCTCTATCAGATCTCACTTTCGCAAGTGGCCTTGAAGGGATTGACAACCCCTTTATTGCGTTGGTTGTAAGTTCTTTGTTTGTTTGTGTAGGTGCGTGGGACTTTTGAGGAGCCTCCTACTGGATTGATACCTTGGTTCTAAAAAACTGAGGGAAATACTTACGCTACTATTGCTGCATCACCCTTTCCTCTTCAAGGAAAACCAACGCAAGCTCAAGACGTAGCAGAGCCTCGTAGTTGCTATCAATTAGGTCCCTCCTGGCCAAGCAACACACCCAACCGGGTGTGCATCAAGGCCGCCAGCCTTTGGCCCTACTGGCCAAGGCTCGCAGGTGATACGTCCATTTTGCATCATGTTTTTCTACTGTTATTTATAGTACTTTTATTCATTGTAACACTTTATGGAGTAATTCTAATGCCTTTTCTCTCATAGTATGCAAGGTTTACACAAAGAGGGAGAATGCCGGCAGCTGGAATTCTGGACCTGAAAAAGCTATGTCAGAGATACATATTTCGCAAATCTCCAAATGAACTGAAATTTCACGAAGAATTATTGTTGAATATATTAAAAATATTGGAATAAAGAACCACCGGAGGGGGTCACCCAGGCGCCCACAAGGCACTAGGGCGCGCCACTCGCTCTAGGCGCGCCTTGGTGGGTAGTGGGGGCCTAGGCCCACCTCCGATGCCCATCTCCTGGTACATAAGGTCTTTTGACCTAGAAAAAAATAAGGAGAAGACTTTTGGGATGGAGCACCGCCGTCTCGAGGCGGAACTTGGGTAGGAGCAGTTTTGCCCTCTGGCAGAGCGATTCTGCCGGGGGAACTTCCCACCGGGAGGGGAAAATTGAGGCCATTGTCATCACCAACAACCCTCTCATCTTTGGGAGGCCAATCTTCATCAACATCTTCCACAACACCATCTCATATCAAGCTCTAGTTTATCTGTTGTTTCAATCTTTGTATCAAAACCTCATATTGTTACCTGTGGGTGACTAATAGTGTTGATTACATCTTGTAGTTGATGCTAGCCGGTTTATTTGGTGGAAGATTATATGTTCAGATCCATTATGATATTTATTACTCCTCGGATCTTGAGCATGAATATGTTGTGTGAGTAGTTACTTTTGTTCTTGAGGACACGTGAGGAGTCATGTTGCAAGTAATCATGTGAATTTGATATTCGTTTGATATTTTGATGGTATGTATGTTGTAATTCCCTTAGTGGTGTTATGTGAACGTCGACTACATGACACTTCACCATCTTTGGGCCTAAGGGAATGTATTGTGGAGTAGTTATTAGATGATGGGTTGCTAGAGTGACAGAAGTTTAAACCCTAGTTTACGCGCTATTTCATAAGGGACTGATTTGGATCCATATGTTTAATGCTATGGTTAGATTTTATCTTAATACTTTTCTCGTAGTTGCGGATGCTTGCGAGGGGGTTAATCATAAGTGGGAGGCTTTTTCAAGTAAGAACAGCACCCAAGCACCGGTCCACCCACATACCATATTATCAAAGTAGCGAACACGAATCAAACCAATATGCAGAAAATGACTAGATGAAATTCCCGTGTGTCCTCGAGAACGTTTTGCTTATTATAAGAGACCGTTCCGGCCTATCCTTTGCCACAAAAAGGATTGGGATACCTTGCTACACTTTTTTTACCGTTACTATTACTTGCCCGTTACAAATTATCTTGCTATCAAACTACCTATTATCGACAATTTTAGTGCTTGCAGAAAATACCTTGCTGAAAACCGCTTATCATTTCCTTCTACTCCTCATTGGGTTCGACACTCTTACTTATCAAAAGGACTACGATTGATCCCTTATACTTGTGGGTCATCAGCAGGTACAACCAACACTACAACCCGACCCTCCTGGCCGAGCGCAGCGGCAAAAGGAGTCGATGAAGGAGCCTCCGACACCCGGCCTCCTGGCTGAGCGGGAAGCTAGCCTGGACCGTGTCCGCCATGAGCAAGGCAGCCTCCTTTGAAGATGCAGTTGTGTCCTTGTTGGAAACCGTGAGCCCACTCAGAACCTTAGCCACCTTGACCACGACACCCTCCATGGCCTTTGATTTGTTGTTATCGTAGGCGATGAACGAAGACTGCTCACCTCTAGGAAAGCCTCCAAGAAATAAAATCTTTCTTGTGTGACCCTTGGCCCTTCCAGTAAGCATCTCCACTAAGTTTTTTTGGTAGATTGTTACTCTTTTTTCTCTGTTGGAATACTACAAAGACGCTTGGACCTACAAGCCCACAACACTCACAATACATAGGTAGTTTTTCGTACCGAACATCATATATAACTTTCTTGGAGCTACCTAATGGAGTGAACTCTACAGTGCTCTTGAGCGGCTCATGCAATAAGATTTCCACACGCACATGCAGGAACTTTTCAACTATGACATGATTACGGTGCGACACATCCACCACTTCCCCCAGCAGATCCCTGAGTGTCCATCCCATGCTCTCTATCTTGAGCTCGAAAGGGATATCACGAACCTAGGCCAAAATGGGCATGACCCGAAGGTCGATCTCCTCTAGGCCGCCCTTGTCGTCAAACTCGGTGAAGATGTCGCCATCCCGTTTGTAGTGCCACAGGTGTGCCTTGAGCACAAATCATCGACCCCCCCCCTCGACGGTGAAGTTGTGGACAAAGCGTCAGTCCTCGCTGGCTGCCTCTTGGATAGTGACCGTACCCTGAAGCCGCCATGCCCCAGTGCATTGGAGCTCATCGACGATGACCCATGGGTTCACCTGGAAAGGCGACAAGAAGAGTCCAACCACCCGGAAGCCAGACACGATCTTCCTAGCAGCCTCCATGTTGATGATAATAGGAGGAGCCTCGCCCCGAGGTCGCCTCGTCGCCGGCTTCCCCTTTTACTCTGCTGGCGGGCGACCAAGAAGGGAACTCCCCCCCGTGGACGCCACCTGAGTCTGCACTGCCACCGTCAGGTCCATCTCTCCTCCAGTACCCACTACCCTGTATCTCTCTCTCTCCCTGTCACCCCTTAGCACCACCCTTGCTCGCCTTGGGTCCCACGGTATGAACAAAAATAGAGAGAAGAACAAAGCCCCCTTTTGCCATTTCTTCATGTGAAGAACAGGAGCACTTCCCTCTAGGAGGAAATATCACTCCTCCTCTCTAATCCCAGATAATTACGGAACTGAAGCACACAATAAAAAGCAAATAATTGTGATTTGTCCCGTTTCCAAATCCACTCCACACTAATTTCTCTCTGGTAGCTAAATTAACGAAAAGAAATGACCCCCCGATCCTCCTCCAACCCCTGAATCGTGCCCATCAAATGAACTTTCCTTAATTCCCGAAATTTTGAGATCCTCCTATAACCAGTAGAGATCACACCGACTCCCCTTTTCTTCCTCTTTCCGTTTCCTTCTCATTTCTATCCCTATTCACTGCAGGCGACCAATCCAGCTCCCTTGGGCAAGAGGGATCCGGTACTCCCCTCCCAAAATCAGTTGCAAGGTCACATGAAGATCCACCCAAGATTTGCTCTGCCCTCTTCTTCAATCTTTCCAGATATCTCCTCCGATCCGTAGCAATCTGAAGGATTTGCCTCGATTTCGTCCCGATTTCTCTCCACTCCTTCGCGTTGAAGATGCCACCGGTCAAGCTCACCCCCATACCCGCTCCTCCCTTCACATGAGATAGCGCGCCAGCGGCACCACTGCCATTCACTCCCACTTGGACTTCGTCGCCGCCTGATCGCCTGGGCAATCACGGGAGCTCTGAGGGCCTTTTTGCAAAAGTTGCTTCTAGTCTTCCGATTGCCTCTCCCTTGTCTAGAGACTTAACTCTTCAGCTTTTGACTGGTGTTCAATCGGCTCGGTGGTGGCTGACATTAAGCTTCTCACTGGTGGCTTTGCCTCCATGAAGTTCAAACACGTTCGTCGACATTGTAATGTAGTGGCTCATTTTTTAGCTAAATCATGTATGTACTATGTTAGTCCTAGTATTTTCCATTCCATTTCAAATTGTATCCGGGTAACTCCCGCGTAATTGTCGTTTGATTAATAAAGCTGTTGTGTCTAAAAAAAGAGTGATCGAGCACAAGATTTCATGAAGGTGGAGGCTTAATGGTGGGTTACTAGGCACGTGCTTGCACACGATAGAACGAGGATACCTTTATGCAAATATCAATACCATAAAAAATAGTTGTTGTCAAGAGAAGTCAGAGATAAAATGTGTTCGACGTCCATATCATAGATTTAATGATTACAAATTTTAAGATTTTTTCATTGATCATGCTTGGTTTGAAACAAAAAGGTTTTAAGTTGTAAACTTTATAAAAATATGGACGCCTCATAATTTCCCATTTCTCACTCATGATGTAATTAACCACATATGAAGTAACAATATGGAAAAACACACACACATTGCATAATATCTAGATACCATGACACCAATAATTAAACTGCCAGTCACTTTCAACATATTAAAATCACGAAGGTCACCACGCTAGTTTAATATCAATGATAAAATAAAAGAATTGTGTCACGGCTAAACTTATCCGCTTGATCTAATGACAACTACAAACCGTGTACTAGCCGGTTAATCAATTTAACGGCGGATAAAGATGATGTCCGTGCATCAAACACACCAAAGACAAAACTATGTTTGCAAGAGACTTATATTTGTGAATGCAATCACATTTAGTTTAATACTTAGTATATCAACGATAAAATGAAATAATGTCACTGTTAAACATGTGCCACTTGGTCGAATAGGAGCTTTTTTTTTTTTGCGCTAGTCAATAAAACCGATGGGGTAAAATTGTAAAATACTATACGTACAGCCTGAATTACCGTGCACGTAGACAACGCGAGAAAAGATTCCTTGCGCCCCGGAGGGCAGTTCGGGCATTCACACCCCTGCCGCCTTCCTATAATTGGCAAGGAGGGCCCTGGATTCTTTCACTTCACGCACTAAAATCCACACGCCGCGAACGCAGAGGAGAGGAAGCAACCCAACCCATCCCATCCCAACCCAGCCCAGAATAAACACGCGACGCAATTCCCCAACCCAATTCCTGCTCCTTGCTTCTTCCTCACGCCGCACGGGATAATCTTCCCCCTCCCCTCCCCTCCCCAAATCCGCTTTATTAGCCCGCTGCCCGCGCCCGGATCGAAATTCCATCCGCCCTCGATTCCCCCCGCCCCCAAGCACTCCGCTTCTTCGACCTCCCGATTCCTTCCTTCGTTCAGGAGCCCCGCCCCCCGAATGCGTCGGCTCCATCCCGCCGGGACCAGATTCTGACGCCGAATTCGTCCCCGCTCTTCCGCCCCCACCCGATTCGGGTTCGTCTCCGGCCGGGATCCTCGCTCGCACCCCGGCCGCCGTCCAATTTGGTGCGGATAGTTGAGAGGTTGTGAGTTCTCCGATTCGAGCTCGTCGGAGAAGGGGAGAGCGTCTCGGATTCTGGCGACCATGTCCCTGTCGGCGATTTCCCTGTACACCGCCCCGCCGGGCGCCGCCTACTCCTCCTCCTCCTCCGAGTTCGACCCGGGCTCGCGCGGCTCGACGCCGTGCAGCACCGCGGCGCCGCCCCCGCCGGCCGCCTCCCACCGCCCGTCCGCGGGCGCCGGCGCCGGCGGCCTCTCCTGCCTCTTCTCCTCCCCGGCCGCGGCCGCCGCGCCGCCCCGCGCCCCGGCGCACGACGAGCTCGGCGCGCTCTGGCACGGCGGATCCGACGACCTCAGCTTCGGCGGCGGCGGCGGCGGCTACTCCCACTCGCCCTCGCCGCTCAAGTGGCGCGACCTCCACCACCACCACCACAGCCCCGTCTCGGTGTTCCAGGGCCCCTCGTCCTGCTCGCCGGCCTCCCGGAGCCCGTCGTCGGCCTCCTGGCTCACCGGCCGCGAGCGCGACCGCCTCTTCTCCGGCTTCGTGCGCAACGCGCTCGGCTCCTGCATCGACTACGTCCCGGCCACCAGCCCGCGGCCCGAGGTCGGCGGCGGCGAGCTCGCCTTCGAGCTCGACGAGAACCTCGCGGGGGCGAGCCCCGCCTGCGAGCCCTACGCGCAGGAGCTCCTCGCCGGCGCTCAGGCTCGCCACCGCATCTTCCACGAGGAGCTCGTCGTGAAGGCCTTCTTCGAGGCCGAGAAGGCCCACCATGGCCAGGTGAAACCCCGTGGCCCGATTATCACTCTCCCCTGTTCAATAATTTCTGGATTAATCGCTAAATCTCGTTTGGTTTGTTATTTGCTTCTGTGATTAGACGAGGGCGAGCGGCGATCCATTCTTGCAACATTGCGTGGAGACGGCCGTGCTGCTGGCCAAGATCGGAGCGAGCGCCACGGTCGTCTCTGCTGGGCTTCTGCACGACACCATCGACGATTCGTTCGTGGATTACGATCACATCTTCCACATGTTCGGTGCCGGCGTGGCTGATCTCGTGGAAGGGGTACGTGTTCCTCTTCTCATGGATTTTGACCATTGTTTTAGAAGATTCGGATAATGGGTTTGGTAGTTAGCGCATTCGTATTCTTTGGTATCCTCAAGCTGTTGGCTGGATCTACTGCAATTATTGTGATCTAAATTATGATGGCCTGCAGCATGCCTCACTATATTTAAGCCAAATGATCATGTGCATTTCCCTTTCACCTTCATTATCTTATCATTTAGTAGCTAATAAAATTTGTTGGATGAAGCCCAACGTATGTGACTTTTATGATACAACAAAAGTTGTGATATGTTTACTCTGTTCCTTTTGCTTTGATCATAGGAGTACTTGCAAGATACTCGGTCTACTGTTTATTTGACACGCATGAACTTCACTTTTATGGCATGGAGTGTGGGTTTCAATCCACTGTTTTGTACTTTTGGTAGCTCGCTGCCATGTTCCATCTTGCAAGCTAATAGTTTCTGTCTAATCTGTTCAGGTTTCGAAGCTGAGCCACTTGAGCAAGCTTGCTCGTGATAACAACACGGCAAGCAGAACTGCTGAAGCAGATCGCTTGCATACAATGCTCCTTGCAATGGCTGATGCACGGGCTGTTCTAATAAAGTTAGCAGATCGTGTGCATAACATGAGGACCTTAGAAGCCTTGCCTTTGGTCAAACAACAGAGATTTGCTAAGGAGACCATGGAGATCTTTGTGCCTTTGGCCAATCGATTGGGGATTGCTAGCTGGAAAGACCAGCTCGAAAATCTTTGCTTCAAGCACTTGAACCCCGAAGAGCACACGGAGCTGTCATCGAAATTCGCAGAAACCTTTGATGAGGCGCTAATCACATCTGCGGTGGATACACTGGATGAAGGTCTGAGGGAAGCAGGCATCTCATATCACAATCTTTCTGGAAGGAACAAGAACCTTTACAGTGTTTACTCCAAGATGCAGAAGTATGTACTGCGCACTTCTTTGCATTATACGTATATGGTTACAAAACATGGTGATGAACCATTGTTTTCTGTATGTTTGCTAATTGGTTTTGGCACATCATCAGGAAGAATCTGACAATGGATGAAGTCCATGATATCCATGGCCTGCGCCTTGTGGTTGAGAAGGAGGAAGATTGCTACCGAGCACTCGATGTTGTCCATAAACTCTGGCCCCAAGTCACCGGAAGATTCAAGGACTACATATCGCGGCCGAAATTAAATGGGTATGCAGTTTAACTTCAATACATCCATTCGATCTTGGGTCATTCGCTAGAGTTTGCGCTGATTTGCTCGCTACAGGTACCGTTCATTGCACACGGTTGTCATGAGCGACGGTGATCACACATTCGAAGTCCAGATCCGCACGAAGGAGATGCATCTACAGGCCGAGTATGGGTTCGCTGCGCACTGGAGGTACAAGGAAGGTTCCTGCAGGCACTCCTTCGTGCTTCAGATGGTGGAATGGGCAAGATGGGTGCTTACATGGCAATGCGAAGCATTGAACAAAGAACACTCATCGTCCCAAGCAGCAGGCGATGCCATCAAACCACCTTGCCCGTTTCCCCTGCATTCGGAGGAATGCCCTTACTCGTACACCCGCCAATGCAACCACGAGGGACCCTTGTTCGTCATCTTACTCGAACATGACAAGGTGAGAGCCCGGAATGTTTTGTTTTGATCACATTGCTAATGCCATCATTTTTAGTTCTAGTTATCTGACAATGTTCATCCTTGTGGTTTCAGATGTCCGTCCAAGAGTTCCCAGCAGGCTCGACCGTCATGGACCTGATGCACCGCGTCGGGGCCAACAGCCCAAGGTGGAGCCCGTACAGCATACCGATGAAGGAGGACCTGCGGCCGAAGGTGAACCACGAGCCCATAAGCGACCTGGGAAGGGCGCTGAGCATGGGGGACGTGGTGGAGCTGACCCCGGCCCTCCCCGACAAGTCGCTGACCGAGTACCGGGAGGAGATCCAGCGCATGTACGACCGCGGCGGCTTCGCCCTCGCCGCCACCCGCAGCGGCAGCGGTGGCTCGAGACGCCGATGACCCCGCCGCGGCACTCACCGCAATGTTAATGTTAACAAACAACCTGTTGTACGATGATATGTCCAGAGTCCAACCCATTCAATTCGTTGTAAATACATACAGACTACATAGTCTAATTCTTGGCGGCCATGATGAGGCGCTGTAGGAGCACCCCCAGCAGCTAGCTGCAAAATGGGGGAGTCCGCTAGCCTTGGCTGCAAAATGTGTACACTACTAGCAGAAGAGAACGATGTATAATATGGCAAGAGCCGTTCAAGTTTGATTCGGCTTCCCCTTGCCAGGATCTGTGGAGGTGAGGAACTGACAGTGTCTTCCTTTGTATCAGTGCGATGAAAAGATCTTGTGATGGAATGCCAGGCCAGGTGTGCAGCTCCACAACCTGTGGCCTGAATCTTCATCTTAATGAGAGCAGCAGTGACATCAGATTCTTGGGCCGGTGCCTCCCTTCCTGTGAATGTGGACGAGAGGATCCTGTCGTGTCCGGTTGCGGTGAGGCGTATGTTTCCGTGGAATCGTCCAGGCTATAGGATGGTAGGGTGCTGGGAGGAGGAGAGAGATCTCTGGCGTGAGTGAGTGGTGGATCTCGCGTGCGGTGTGGTGGCCAAGGCGTGAATCTTGGCCCGTGGGCTCCACGCCTCCGCCGCTGTCTGTATGTACGCGTGGTGCGCAAGGCTGTCTGTGGTGGCCGACGGGCGAGGCGACGGGGGTCTCTCCCGCCCGCCAGCAACGGTTGGTGACGGCCAGCGGCAGCGGCACCCGTCGACGGGCACGTGCCGGTCAAGCGTTGACGCTTCCATGGAACTCTTGCGACGGTTACGTGCCTCTGGTCTCGCTGACTCGCCGTTGAGTACACTAATCCTCCATAAAAGGATACAAGTTTTTCCACTAATCATCATCACACTTAAACCCGCACTACTACAGTGTCGTGGCGTTCCCGCCGTACGGCAAGGTGAGATAAGGATTGCTACTAGAACACGCATCCTCAGATCGGACTATCATGATCCATTTTGCACAACCAAAAGTAATGCAACATTAAACAGGTGCTACAGCCTCGTCGTCGCATCCCCGGTCCCGTACTCCCGTTAGCCAAGGTTGAAGGCAAATGCAGCCGCTTCTAAACCCAGATATTATTCCTGGGCGAAACGACACGCCGAGCGCTAGTCAGCAGATAAGAAGAAGAAGAAGCCGTTGCCTTGCCTTGCCCCCTTGCCGACTGTAGCCGAAGCGTGAACGTGTTACCCTCCCTCCTCCCCGCCCGCCCTGGTGTCTACGTACGTCTCCTTTTACGTCGACGGCGACATGTCGACACTTGCGCAGGGAAGGGAAGCAGCACGGTGGCGACGACGCTGCCACTTGGGTCACCACTTGAGTATCTAACTAGTCGACCCCACGTGGGCCGTGTCCACTCCGACGTGGACATGTCCTTCCGGGTGGGTGTGGCAACTGGCAAGTGACAAAGATCCTGTGGCCGACCGGCCGTGGTTTTGCGTCCATCGCGAGAAATTTCGCGGGCGTGGCAACGGGGTGTGTATCGACGACTACGGGTACATGCGTGTGCGCGTGTGTATTGTGCCTCGTGTTGCAAATGCGGAGTTTGACCGTGGCCAAACTCAGCCAACCTGCTGTTAATTTGTCAGCTAGTGTAGTAGAGAGTCGTCTGGGATCTAGTGAATTGCAGAAAACCACCACATTGAAGCCTAGGGTTGCAGAAAAGACTCTTCTACGATTTTGTGCCAGAAAACACTGATTTTGGTCCTAATCATTTGCAGAAAACACCTAACCGCCTGTTGGGGCATTTTAAGCACTATTATGACAGGTGGGGCCTGATTTTGAGGACGTGGCGTAACGCCCACGAGCTCACGCCGTCTGACGGTGCTACAGTGGCAACGGACACGCCGTCTCGGTCAAAACAGCACGGGTCCCTTATCCATTTCATTCTCCCCTTTCACCACTCTACTCTCCTCTGTCTCTCTTTCTCCCCGTGCTCCATGACGACGGCGAGCCCTGACGACGGCGGGGGAGTGGATGCCGCCGGCGGGGGAGTGGATGGAGGCTGCAGCGGAGGGTTGCTTCCCGGCGGCGAATCGATCGAAGTGGAGGAGGTGTGCGGCAGCTCAAACCCTAGTCGGGACCCGAAGAGGAGAGCGCCGTCGCCGTCGCTTGAGTACCGCGCTGCCAGCGCTCTTGCCCATGCTGTGCAAGCTACTCCGACGGGTAGCCATCAATGGGCTTCTACATTTGGTGGCGTTGAGTAAGTTCTCCCCCTCTTTTACTGTGGATTCTAGGGTTAGGGTTTAATTTCTCATAGTTCAATAGTTAGGCTTCGATTTGAATGAACTGTAGGTCATTATTGTTTGTAGTCTAACCTCTGATATGTATCCTATCAGTTAGATGAATTTGCTTCAGTGTATGAAGTTAACTGAATTTTCTCAGTGTACAAAAGGTTTTTAGTTTACTGAATATTGTTTAATGTCCATAGTTAACTGAATATGCACTGTATATAGTGTATAGTGTACTAAGTTAACTGAATTTTCTCATTTGTAATATTTAACTGAATATGCACTGAATAGTTAACTGAACTTTTTTAGTGTTCAAAAGATTTCAGTTAACTGAATATGCACTGAATAGTTAACTGAATATTTGAACTGTATGTATGAACTTAACTGAATTTTTTAGTGTGATATTTAACTAAATATGCATTGAATAGTTAACTGAACTTTTTTAGTGTTCAAAAGATTTCAGTTAACTGAATATGCACTGAATAGTTAACTGAATATTTGAACTGTATGTATGAACTTAACTGAATTTTTTAGTGTGATATTTAACTAAATATGCATTGAATAGTTAACTGAATATGCACTGAATAGTTAACTGAATATTGAAACTGTATGAATGAACTTAACTGAATTTTTTTAGTGTTCAAAGGATTTCAGTTAACTGAATATGTATCAGTTTCACCTAGTAATTTGTAATATTTATTTGTGCACTGTATATACTTCAGTTTGTTATTGATTTTAATTATTAGAAATGTATGCATAAAAATTAATGTGTAGCTTCTTTGCTTTGTAGTTTGTGTGATGATGTGTGGGAAGTTAGGCTCCACTTTCATGACAGGGACAATTTGGAGAGGACCATGTGTGTTTCAGACATAACATTTCTGAATCTAATAGCACTAATAGAGACAGCAGGTTATGGAGAGGATGACTACATGTACTTTGTTAGGGATGCTGGCTTGGGAGTAGCTGGTTTGGAAGAGATCTGTGATGATGACAAGGTTGATGAGATGCTAGACCACATTGCCAACAGAGTCAGACCATAGTTAATCTGACAGTAGTTAGGGGTAGTGAGCGCAGACCTGGAGATTTAAACTGTTAGAAATATGCCCTAGAGGCAATAATAAAATAGTTATTATTATATTTCCTTGTTCATGATAATTGTCTATTGTTCATGCTATAATTGTATTAGCTGGAAACCGTAATACATGTGTGAATACATAGACCACAACATGTCCCTAGTGAGCCTCTAGTTGACTAGCTCGTTGATCAATAGATGGTTATGGTTTCCTGACCATGGACATTGGATGTCATTGATAACGGGATCACATCATTAGGAGAATGATGTGATGGACAAGACCCAATCCTAAGCATAGCACAAGATCGTATAGTTCGTTTGCTAAGAGCTTTTCTAATGTCAAGTATCATTTCCTTAGACCATGAGATTGTGCAACTCCTGGATACCGTAGGAATGCTTTGGGTGTACCAAACGTCACAACGTAACTGGGTGGCTATAAAGGTGCACTACAGGTATCTCCGAAAGTGTCTGTTGGGTTGGCACGAATCGAGACTGAGATTTGTCACTCCGTATGACGGAGAGGTATCTCTGGGCCCACTCGGTAATGCATCATCATAATGAGCTCAATGTGACTAAGTAGTTAGTCACGGGATCATGCATTACAGAACGAGTAAAGTGACTTGCCGGTAACGAGATTAAACGAGGTATTGGGATACCGACGATCGAGTCTCGTGCTAGTAATGTACCGATTGACAAAGGGAATTGTATACGGGATTGCTTGAATCCTTGACATCGTGGTTCATCCGATGAGATCATCGTGGAACATGTGGGAGCCAACATGGGTATCCAGATCCTGCTGTTGGTTATTGGCCGGAGAACGTCTCGGTCATGTCTGCATGGTTCCCGAACCCGTAGGGTCTACACACTTAAGGTTCGGTGATGCTAGAGTTGTTATGGGAAATAGTATGTGGTTACCGAAGGTAGTTCGGAGTCCCGAATGTGATCCCGGACGTCACGAGGAGTTCCGGAATGGTCCGGCGGTGAAGATCGATATATTGGACAAAGGGTATTGGAGTCCGGAAGTGTTCCGGGGGTACCAGGCTATGGCCAGCATGACCAAACGGTGTTTCGGGAGCCTCGGCAGGTGTTGGAGGGCCTCATGGGCCAAAGGGGAAGGGGCAAACCAGCCCACTAAGGGGTGGTGCGCCCCCACACCCTTTCCCACGTTATTTGGGGAGGTGGGGCGCCTCCACCTGGCTTGGGGGGCAAGTCTCCCTAGGATTTTCCCTAGGGAGATCCAATCTGCTTGGCCGCCGCCCCCTAGGGGAAACCCTAGGGCGCCTCCCCCTCTCCCCTTACCCCTATATATAGTGGAGGGGTGGGAGAGCAGCCACACCCCTTTCCTGGAGCAGCCCTCTCCCTCCTCCAACACCTCCTCCTCCTCCGTAGTGCTTGGCGAAGCCCTGCTGGAGAACCATGAGCTCCACCACCACCACGTCGTCGTGTTGTCGGAGTTCTCCCTCAACTTCTACTCTCCCCTTGCTGGATCAAGAAGGAGGAGACGTCACCGGGTTGTACGTGTGTTGAACGCGGAGGCGTCGTCCGTTCGGCGCTAGATCGGATCTTCCGCGATTTGAATCGCCGTGAGTACGACTCCATCAACCGCGTTCTTGTAACGCTTCTGCATTGCGATCTTCAAGGGTATGAAGATACACTCATCCTCTCCCTCTCTTGTTGCTAGAATCTCCATAGATTGATCTTGGTGACGCGTAGAAAATTTTGAATTATTGCTACGTTCCCCAACAGTGGCATCATGAGCTAGGTCTATTGCGTAGATTCTATGCATGAGTAGAACACAAGTAGTTGTGGGCGTTAGTTTGTTCAATATGCTTACCGTTACTAGTCTTATCTTGATTTGGCGGTATTGTGGGATGAAGCGGCCCGGACCGACCTTACACGTATGCTTACGTGAGACAGGTTCCACCGACTGACATGCACTTGTTGCATAAGGTGGCTAGCGGGTGACAGTCTCTCCCACTTTAGTCAGATCAGATTCGATGAAAAGGGTCCTTATGAAGGGTAAATAGCAATTGGCATATCACCGTTGTGGCTTTTGCGTAGGTAAGAAACGTTCTTGCTAGAAACCCATAGCAGCCACGTAAAAACTTGCAACAACAATTAGAGGACGTCTAACTTGTTTTTGCAGCATATGCCGTGTGATGTGATATGGCCAAAGGATGTGATGAATGAAATATATGTGATGTATGAGATTGATCATGTTCTTGTAATAGGAATCACGACTTGCATGTCGATGAGTATGACAACCGGCAGGAGCCATAGGAGTTGTCTTAATTTATTGTATGACCTGCGTGTCATTAAATAATGCCATGTAATTACTTTACTTTATTGCTAAACTGTTAGCCATAGTAGTAGAAGTAATAGTTGGCGAGACAACTTCATGAAGACACGATGATGGAGATCATGATGATGGAGATCATGGTGTCATGCCGGTGACGAAGGTGATCATGCCGTGCCTCAAGATGGAGATCAAAGGCGCAAGATGATATTGGCCATATCATGTCACTTTATGATTTGCATGTGATGTTTGTCATGTTTACATCTTATTTGCTTAGAACGACGGTAGCATAAATAAGATGATCCCTCATAAAATTTCAAGAAAGTGTTCCCCCTAACTGTGCACCGTTGTGAAAGTTCGTTGTTTCGAAGCACCACGTGATGATCGAGTGTGATAGATTCTAACATTCACATACAACGGGTGTAAGCCAGATTTACACACGCGAAACACTTAGGTTGACTTGACAAGCCTAGCATGTACATACATGGCCTCGGAACACAAGAGACCGAAAGGTCGAACATGAGTCGTATAGTAGATACGATCAGCATGAAGATGTTCACCGATGATGACTAGTCTGTCTCACGTGATGATCGGACACGGCCTAGTTGACTTGGATCATGTATCACTTAGATGACTAGAGGGATGTCTATCTAAGTGGGAGTTCATTAAATAATCAGATGAACTTAATTATCATGAACATAGTCAAAAGGTCTTTGCAAATTATGTCATAGCTTACGCTTTAGTTCTACTGTTTAAGATATGTTCCTAGAGAAAATTTAGTTGAAAGTTGACAGTAGCAATTATGCGGACTGGGCCCGTATACTGAGGATTGCCCTCATTGCTGTACAGAAGACTTATGTCCTTAATGCACTGCTCGGTGTGCTGAACCTCGAGCGTCGTTTGTGGATGTTGCGAACATCTGATATACACGTTTTGATGACTACGTGATAGTTTAGTGTGTAATGTTAAACGGTTTAGAATTGACACCGAAGACATTTTTTGAAACGTCGCAAAACATATGAGATGTTCCAAGAGCTGAAATTGGGATTTCAGGCCCGTGCCCACGTCAAGAGGTATGAGACCTCCGACAAGTTTCTTAACCTGCAAACTAAGGGAGAAAAGCTCAATCATTGAGCATGTGCTCAGATAGTCTGAGTACTACAATCACTTGAATCGAGTGGGAGTTAATCTTCCAGATGAGATAGTAATGGTTCTCCATAGTCACTGCCACCAAGCTATTAGAGCTTTGTGATGAACTATAACATATCAGAGATAGACATGATGATCCTTGAGCAATTCGCGATGTTTGACACCGCGAAAGTAGAAATCGAGTAGGAGCATCAATTGTTGGTGGTTAGTAAAACCACTAGTTTCAAGAATGGCAAGGGCAAGAAGGGATACTTCATGAAACGGCAAATCAGTTGCTGCTCTAGTGAAGAAACCCAAGGTTGAAACCAAACCCGAGACTAAGTGCTTCTGGAATGAGGGAACGGTCACTGAAGCAGAACTACCCTAGATACTTGGTAGATGAGAAGGCTGGCAAGGTCGACATAAGTATATTGGATATACATTATATTAATGTGTACTTTACTAGTACTCCTAGTAGCACCAGGATATTAGATACCGGTTCGGTTGCTAAGTGTTAGTAACTCGAAATAAAAGCTGCGGAATAAATGGAGACTAGCTAAAGGTGAGATGACGATATGTGTTGGAAGTGTTTCCAAGGTTGATGTGATCAAGCATGCATGCTCCCTCTACCATCGAGATTGGTGTTAAACCTAAATAATTGTTATTTGGTGTTTGCATTGAGCATAGACATGATTGGATTATGTTTATCGCAATACGGTTATTCATTTAAGGAGAATAATGGTTACTTTGTTTATTTGAATAATACCTTCAATGGTGTTGCACCTAAAATGAATGGTTTATTGAATCTCGATCGTAGTGATACACATGTTCATGCCAAAAGATATAAGATAGTAATGATAGTACCACATACTTGTGGCACTGCCATTTGAGTCATATTGATATAAAACACATGAAGAAGCTCCATGTTGATGGATCTTTGGACTCACTCGTTTTTGAAAAGATTGAGACATGTGAACCATGTCTATTGGTATATATGCATAAAGAAACTCCATAAAGATGGATCGTTTGGACTCACTTGATTTTGAATCACTTGAGACATGCAAATCATACCACATGGGCAAGATGACTGAAAGGCCTCGTTTTCGGTGAAATGGAATAAGAAAGCAACTTGTTGGAAGTAATACATTTTGATGTGTGCAGTCCAATGAGTGCTGAGGCACGCAGTGGATATCGTTATGTTCTTACTTCACAGATGATTTGAGTAGATGTTGAGTATATTTACTTGATGAAACACAAGTCTGAATTATTGAAAGGTTCAAGTAATTTCAGAGTGAAGTTGAAGATCGTCGTGACAAGAGGATAAAATGTCTATGATATGATCATAGAGATGAATATCCGAGTTACGAGTTGGGCACACAATTAAGACATTGTGGAAATTGTTCACAACTAACACCGCCTGGAACACCATAGTGTGATGGTGTGTCCGAACATCATAACTGCACCCTATTGGATATGGTGCATACCATGATGTCTCTTATCGAATTACCACTATCGTTTATGGGTTAGGCATTAAAGACAACCACATTCACTTCAAATAGGGTACCATGTAATTCCATTGAGATGACAACGTATGAACTATGGTTTAGAGAAACCTAAGCTATCATTTCTTAAAAGTTTGGGGCTGCGACGCTTATGTGGAAAAGTTTTAGCCTGATAAGCTCAAACCCAAAGCGGATAAATGCATCTTCATAGGACACCCAAAACAGTTGGGTATACCTCCTATTCCAGATCCGGAAGCAAAAGTGATTGTTTCTAGAAACGGGTCCTTTCTCGAGGAAAAGTTTCTCTTGAAAGAATTGAGTGGGAGGATGGTGGAGACTTGATGAGGTTATTGAACCGTGACTTCAACTAGTGTGTAGCAGGGCACATGAAGTTGTTCCCGTGGCGCCTACACCAATTGAAGTGGAAGCTGATGATATTGATCATGAAACTTCGGATCAAGTCACTATCAAAACTCGTAAGTTGACAAGGATACGTACTACTTCAGAGTGGTATGTAATCCTGTCTTGGAGGTCATGTTGCTAGACAACAATGAACCTACGAGCTACGGAGAAGCGATGGTGGGCCCGGATTCCGACGAATGGCTCGAGGCCATAAAATTCGAGAGAGGATCCATGTATGAAAACAAAGTATAGACTTTGGAAGAACTACTCGATGGTCGTAAGTCTATTGAGTACAGATGGATTTTAAAAGGAAGACGGACAATGATGGTAAGTGTCACCATTAAGAAAGCTCAACTTGTCGCTAAGATGTTTTCCGACAAGTTCAAGGAGTTGACTACGATGAGACTTTCTCACTCGTAGCGATGCTAAGAGTCTGTTGGAATTATATTAGCAGTTACTGCATTATTTATGAAATCTTGCAGATAGGATGTCAAAACATTGTTTCCTCGACGATTTTCTTGAGGAAAGGTTGTGTGTGATACAACTAGAAGGTTTTGTCAATCCTGAAAGATGCTAAAAAGTATGCAAAGCTCCAGTAATCCTTCTAAGGACTGGAGTAAGCATCTCGGAGATGGGATATACGATTTGATGAGATGATCAAAGATTTTGGGTTTATACAAAGTTTATGAGAAACTTGTATTTCCAAATAAGTGAGTGGGAGCACTATAGAATTTCTGATGAGTATATGTTGTTGACATATTGTTGATCGGAAATGATGTAGAATTTCTAGAAAGCATATAGGGTTGTTTGAAAAGTGTTTTTTCAATGGAAACCTGGATTAAGCTAATTAAACATTGAGCATGAAGATCTATAAGGATAGATAAAAAATGCTTAATAGTACTTCCAAATGAATACATACCGTGACAAGATTTTGAAGGAGTTCAAAATAGATCAGCAAAGAAGGAGTTCTTGTTGGAAATATGCCGTAGAGGCAATAATAAAAGGATTATTATTATATTTCCTTGTTCATGATAATTGTCTTTATTCATGCTATAATTGTATTATCCGGAAATCGTAATACACGTGTGAATACATGGACCATAATATGTCCCTAGTAAGCCTCTAGTTGACTAGCTCGTTGATCAACATATAGTCATGGTTTCCTGACTTTGGACATTAGATGTCATTGATAATGGGATCACATCATTAGGAGAATGATGTGATGGACAAGACCCAATTCTAAGCATAGCACAAGATCGTGTAGTTCGTTTTGCTAGAGCTTTTCAAATGTCAAGTATCTTTTCCTTAGACCATGAGATTGTGTAACTCCCGGATACCGTAGGAGTGCTTTGGGTGTACCAAACATCACAACGTAACTGGGTGACTATAAAGGTGCACTACAGGTATCTCCGAAAGTGTCTGTTGGGTTGACACGGATCGAGACTGGGATTTGTCACTCCGTATGACGGAGAGGTATCTCTGGGCCCACTCGGTAATGCATCATCATAATGAGATCAAAGTGACCAAGTGTCTGGTCACGGGATCATGCATTACAGTACGAGTAAAGTGACTTGCCGGTAACGAGACTGAACGAGGTATTGGGATACCGACGATCGAGTCTCGGGCAAGTAACGTACCGATTGACAAAGGGAATTGTATACGGGGTTGATTGAATCCTCGACATCATGGTTCATCCGATGAGATCATCGAGGAGCATGTGGGAGCCAACATGGGTATCCAGATCCTGCTGTTGGTTATTGACTGGAGAGCCGTCTCGCTCGGTCATGTCTACGTGTCTCCCGAACCCGTAGGGTCTACACACTTAAGGTTCGGTGACGCTAGGGTTGTAGAGATATGAGTATGCAGCAAACCAAAAGTTGTTCGGAGCCCCGGATGAGATCTCGGACGTCACGAGGAGTTCCCGAATGGTCCAGAGGTAAAGAATAATATATAGGAAGTGCAGTTTCGGCCATCGGGAGAGTTTTGGGGGACACCGGTATTGTACCGGGACCACCGAAAGGGTCCCGGGGGTCCACCGGGTGGGGCCACCTATCCCGGAGGGCCCCGTGGGCTGAAGTGGGGAGGGGGCCAGCCCCTAGTGGGCTGGTGCGCCCCCCGGCCTCCCCTCTGCGCCTAGGGTTGGGAACCCTAGGGGAGGGGGCGCCTCCACTTGCCTTGGGGGGCACTCCACCCCCTTGGCCGCCGCCCCCTAGATATCCCATCTATAGGGCCGGCGCCCCCCTGGGGGCCTATATAAAGGAGGGGGGAGGGAGGGCAGCCGCACCCCTGAAGTCTTGGCGCCTTCCTCTCCCCTGCTACACCTCTCCCTCTCGCAGAAGCTCGGCGAAGCTCTGCCGGAACTCTGCTGCATCCACCACCATGCCGTCGTGCTGCTGGATCTTCATCAACCTCTCCTTCCCCCTTGCTGGATCAAGAAGGAGGAGACGTCATCCGCTCCGTACGTGTGTTGAACGCGGAGGTGTTGTCCGTTCGGCACTTGGTCATCGGTGATTTGGATCACGACGAGTACGACTCCCTCAACCCCGTTCTCTTGAACGCTTCCGCTCGCGATCTACAAGGGTATGTAGAAGCACTCCTATCACTTGTTGCTTAGATGAACTCATAGATGGATCTTGGTGAAACCGTAGGAAATTTTTTATTTTCTGCAACGTTCCCCAACAGTGGCATCATGAGCTAGGTCTATGCGTAGTTCTCTATTGCACGAGTAGAACACAAATTTGTTGTGGGCGTAGATGTTGTCAACTTTCTTGCCGCTACTAGTCTTATTTTGCTTCAGCGGTATTGTGGGATGAAGCGGCCCGGACCGACCTTACACGTACGCTTACGTGAGACAGGTTCCACCAACTGACATGCACTAGTTGCATAAGGTGGCTAGCGGGTGTCTGTCTCTCCCACTTTAGTTGGAGCGGATTCGATGAAAAGGGTCCTTATGAAGGGTAAATAGAAGTTGACAAATCACGTTGTGGCTTTTTCGTAGGTAAGAAAACGTTCTTGCTAGAACCCTATTGCAACCACTTAAAAGACGCAACAACAATTAGAGGACGTCTAACTTGTTTTTGCAGCAATTGCCTTGTGATGTGATATGGCCAAAAGTTGTGATGAATGATGAATGATATATTGTGATGTATGAGATCATGTTCTTGTAATAGGAATCACGACTTGCATGTCGATGAGTATGACAACCGGCAGGAGCCATAGGAGTTGTCTTAATTATTGTATGACCTGCGTGTCAATGATTTAACGCCATGTAATTACTTTACTTTATTGCTAAAACGTTAGCCATAGTAATAGAAGTAATAGTTGGCGAGCAACTTCATGGAGACACGATGATGGAGATCATGATGATGGAGATCATGGTGTCATGCTGGTGACGAAGATGATCATGGAGCCCCGAAGATGGAGATCAAAGGAGCTATATGATATTGGCCATATCATGTCACTACTATATAATTGCATGCGATGTTTATTATGTTTATGCATCTTGTTTACTTAGAATGACGGTAGTAAATAAGATGATCCCTTATAATAATTTCAATAAAGTGTTCTCCCCTAACTGTGCGCCGTTGCTAAAGTTCGTCGTTTCGAAGCACCACGTGATGATCGGGTGTGATAGGTTCTTACGTTCACATACAACGGGTGTAAGACAGTTTTACACATGCAAAAACACTTAGGGTTAACTTGACGAGCCTAGCATGTATAGACATGGCGTCAGAACACAGAGACCGAAAGGTCGAACATGAGTCGTGTGGAAGATATGATCTACATGGAGATGTCCACCGATGATGACTAGTCCGTCTCACGTGATGATCGGACACGGCCTAGTCGACTTGGATCGTGTAACACTTAGATGACTAGAGGGATGTCTAATCTGAGTGGGAGTTCATTAGATAATTTGATTAGATGAACTTAATTATCATGAACTTAGTCTAAAACCTTTGCAAATATGTCTTGTAGATCAAATGGCCAACGCTCATGTCAACATGAACTTCAACGCGTTCCTAGAGAAAACCAAGCTGAAAGATGATGGCAGCAACTATACGGACTGGGTCCGGAACCTGAGGATCATCCTCATAGCTGCCAAGAAAGCATATGTCCTAAAAGGACCGCTAGGTGAAGCACCCATCCCAGAGAACCAAGACGTTATGAACGCTTGGCAGTCACGTGCTGATGATTACTCCCTCGTCCAGTGCGGCATGCTTTACAGCCTAGAACTGGGGCTCCAAAAGCGTTTTGAGCAACACAGAGTATATGAGATGTTCGAGGAGCTGAAAATGGTTTTCCAAGCTCATGCCCGGGTCGAGAGATATGAAGAGGGTGTTTGTTTTCAGAGACTTATTGGTTTAGGGACTTAAAAAAGTCCCTATAAGTCCTATCTAAACCAAACAGGAGGGACTTATTGAGACTTATTGTGGTGATTTGGGACTTATCAAATAAGACTCCTAGGGAGGAGGTTATTGGGACTTATCCCGGGCCGGACCTACCCTACGTCGCTCCAGGCTCGTTCCCTGCACGCCGCCGCCCCGCCTCTCGCCCCGTCGCCGGCCCGCCTCTCGCCCCGCCTCTTGCCCCGTCGCCGCCTCGCCTCTCGCCCCGCCGCCACCCCGCCTCTCGCCCCGTCATCGCCCCGTCGCCGCCCCGCCTCGGTTCGTTCTACCTCAGTTCGTTGCAGCGGTGCCTCCAATCGCCGGACAGGCCCTCTCCTGAGCCTCGTTGCAGCGGTGCAACATGGACTTATAAGTCCCTGTAAACAAACAGGTAGGGACTCAGGAATTATAAGTCCCTGTAAACAAACAGGTAGGGACTTATGACTTATAAGTTCGGACTTAAAAAAGTCCTAGGACTTATGAAATAAACAAGGCCTAAGTCCCAAATGCCCACTTTAAGTCCCTATAAGTCCCTCCTGTTTGGTTTAGATGGGACTTATAGGGACTTTTTTAAGTCCCTAAACTAATAAGTCCCTGGAAACAAACACCCTCTAAGTCAATGGTGCATGCGATAAATCACGAGTGGACATGCAGCTACGCGTGGTCTTTATCCACACCGCATGTTTCCATGTGATTCGTGCAACTCAAATACTTATGGCCAGTATAACATTTTCTATCTCCCGTATGCCATTTGGTATAGCCCGCGTATTTGCAACTGACATCTGCAGGAGATGGCCTGCAAGGCAGGCTCAGGCATTGAAGTAAGGGGCGCGTCGATTACATCCTAGTTCCAACAGCTTGCTGCACCACGCTCCCCACTGTCTTTTTAACTTCGGGCAAGCTTGTCACTGCTGCCCAACCCTCCTTCTCCATTTCTCTCAGTCTTGCCGCAGCTCACAAGCTTGTGTTCTTCTGCCCACCTGTTTTGGCTGCCCAACTCATCTTCTCTTGCCCTCACCTCATAGACTAAATGCAGTTGAGAAGTATGTGTTCATCAGTGTCCCAACGCCGCTTTACACCACCTGCATCTCATTTCATCACAAACCAGGTGGCTCCTCTCCCTCTCATTCATTGCCCGGAGTGCAACACGGGGATGTAAGTTCGGCATCGACCTTTCCATCCATCTATCGTTCTCAGGCCAATATTTTCCGTGCAACATGGAGGATGCAGGATCTGGGTGTAGGAATCAGCAAGGAGTAGACCCTTCTTGTGGCTTATGAACTTTTTCATCTCGTGCATCGCCACTCTTGTGGCCATGTTCTTCTTGCACAACAACTGAAGCTCAACCACATTGCAAAAAGATCGTCGCCGTCATCATTTTTTTAGCACTATAAACCCATTAGATTATCTAACATCTAGTACAAGTATTTATTTTCTGCACCATGTCCCTCCATGTATCTGCTAGTGGGCTGTTCGTGCTCATGTAATAATGAAGCAGCTTTATATGTTGTACTTAAACGGCAGTAAGACAGTTTATTTTCAATCCTCATGTGATACGCACCAAATCAGCAGGGACTGACCCTTTTAAGCCACCATATATAAATATCTGACGCGCTACCGTCAGTCATTTAATGGCAGCCAAGGAAGCATGAATGCCTCCTGGCAGCCATGAAGCCACCCAACAGGGATTAATGGACATAGAGATGATGTCAAAGAGCCATGCCTAGGACTTTCCCCAAACCATCGCTCATGCTAAGGTCAAACAGACGAAACAGATGTGACCGCCTAGTGCCATACCTAAAAATCAACCAGACAGGATCGATTTGAGATTGAAATGCTAACCTGAGAGAGAGAAAGAGAGACAGATGAGAAAATAACAACCAGCTAACAGACACGGGGCATAGATAATGGACATGGCCCTATGCAGTGAGCACCCCGAACCTGAACTCTCCCTCAAAAAAGTCGACATGCTAATGTATGAATAGGATGAACAAATGTCAGTGCGTTCGATAATAACCAAATAAATGTGTCATCAACGCAAAACATCAAAGCACGCAGCAAGCCATTAATGTGTCACCAACGCAACGGTCTTTTCCATCGCCCGCGCTGTATTCATACGAATGTAAATGACGCCCTGGGCCACACGGCATGGCGTATAACGCAATGTATTCGTGAAGCTGGTAATTAACCTGTCAAGTATTTGCGAATGGCCTATAATAAGTAGGCATCGCGACGCGCGGGTGGATGGACTGGATTACGGCAGCGCGTGGCTGCATGTCCCAAAAATTCACGTCCATGGTGCATGTCAATATTTTCTAACCGGCCTAGATATTTCCCTTATGAACAATATTTTTCATGACCGGTAATTGTGTCTTGTCTTTAATTTTGTATATGTTCTCTTGATGGATGTGATATTCCATGTTGATGCCTAAGCTTGTAAAATAGTTCATGTGTGCCTCTTTTAAGAATAGGAAAAATATATTTCCGGGTCTCTATACCTGGAGTTACATGCGACTTATTCTTTGCTCTAAATGGACCTACAGTTTCTAGCTTAGTGATATTGTAGGTTTGTGTTTTACCCGGCAACATTTGGTTTCTTAGGCGAACATTTAAGCCATTTTCCATTTTTGAAAAATTAGCAAAACATTTAGGATTTCTTTTGAAGGATGCATGCATTCATACTTTCTTTTTTAGGGGATACAGACATTCAAATGATAGTAAGGATAATGGTGTGTGTGTGTGTTTTTGTTGTTGTTGAGAAACTGAAGTGTTGTACTCCTATGTTGGAAGTTGGAACCATGGTTTTCTATCTGCGAAAAAAAAAGGATCAATGTTGATTTTGGCCCAGTTACATTTTCTTGTAGGAATCTGGCCCTGTATGCCAACGTGAGAAGTGTGTACGCCCCAGAGGCCCATTAAACCTTCAGTCACACGATAGCGGCGCTCTCACGTAGGCACGTCTGCTCTCTCTCAATTAAAAAAGTACAGTAGTCAGGTCCAGAAATATTATTGCTTCTAAGTTTTTTTTTTGCCCCAAAACAAAATTCTAAGTTTTTTTCGAGGGGACTTGCTTCTAAGATATTTCAAGAATTGTAGCCTCTCGATTTAATAAAACTGAGAAATTTAATACAGAAATAGAATTTTAGAAGCTTCAATTGGTAAGGAGAAATAGTGAGAATGGCAGAACCTATGATTCCATAGGATTTTATTGAAATGAATCCTAACACTTTATTTTGTGGATGGTGGAACAAGTTTTTCTTTTGTCTTAGTTTACGAATTTATAATTTGAAAAATAAGACAAGAAAGAGTAACTTTTCCCTTATAATTCTTAGTGAGTTAGATATTTCACTGTAATGCAATAATAGTAAATTTAAAGATGTTTTTTAAGAAGGATTACATTGTCTATAAATATAGGAGTTAGATATATGATATATCTTCTTTCTTGACTAGATTTTTTCTGCTTTAACAAATTTAATATTTTATATAACATTTTCTATTATTTGTGTATCTATCTAAATAATAATAATTTTTAATATTATGGAGTTTGATAAATTTGCACATTTCAAGAACGATTGTGCGCAGCTAGCCCAATTTTTGCGAAAGTACATAAAGCTATTCTCATTGTTCCAGAGAAGCTAATGAAACAACAAATGCTCAAGCTAAGAATAGTCCTTAGGCATGGCTGGTAGAACCTCCAGTCTTCTCAATGCCTAAGCTTGTAAATGATCTATTTCTATTTTATCAACAAAAAGTTACTTCCACTGTAAAAAATATTGACACACGTTTGCTATTCTGTTGAACCCATAATCCATCCCTCCGTGAGTCTAACATTACTCTTAAGTCACACTATTCCATATCCAGGAACAAAGCTAGACAAGGTCTAAAAGAAGGTATGCAAAGTTTGCTATATCGTTTGTACTTTCATGTTTTCCCTGTTCCATGTACGTATCGATATGTATATAACCATTTTATAAATGAAAAATGGCACAGTATTGGCGTACACTACTAGTTATGCTAAGAGAAGTAGATTAAAAGAAGTTAGCTCACTAAAATGATTAAAAGAAGTTAGCTCTGCATTTCGAGCCACTGTACCAACATAATTCTTGATTTCTAAAGACCAGGGGGTCTCGGTATTGAGAACTTAGAAATCAAGAATAAATGCCTTATGAGCAAATGGCTCTACAGGCTAGAGACATAGCCGGAGGGCATGTGGGCATAGATTCTACACAATAAGTATTTACAGTCGAAAATGCTCGCCCAGGTTACCATAAGACCAACTGACTCGCCATTCTGGAAGGGGCTTATGAGAATGAAGGACTTATTCTTTCGTAGGGTCAAATTCTTGGTTGGCAATGGGATGTCAACAAGATTTTGGGAGGATACGCTGGTTAGAAGAGACACCCCTGGCCGTACAATATCCAAACCTTTATAACATTGTGCAACGTAAAGAGGATTATGTTGGTACAGTGTTCCAGACAATTCCCTTGAATATTCAATTCAGACGCGCGTTAGTTGGTGAGCGATGGACTGCCTGGATGCACTTGGTTCGGAGATTGGTAAATGTTAACTATCCGACCAACCGGATTCGACGCAATGGAAATTAACTAAAAATGGGGGTTTTTACAGTGAAATCCTTTTATTTGGATTTATTTAACTCTGGCCCAATCTCGAGATCTTTGCATATTTGGAGGGTTAAGGTGCCCTTGCGTATCAAAAATTTTATGTGGTTCGTCCATAAGCAAGTAATACTCACCAAGGACAACTTAATCAAGAGGCGATGGTAGGTAGTTCTCGTTGTTGTTTCTGCGATCATGATGAAACAATACAACATTTATTCCTTGAATGCCCACTCGTCAAATTGCTTTGGTGAACGATTCATATAGCCTTCAACATTAATCCTCCAATTGACATTGAGTCGTTGTTTGGAACGTGGTTAGCTGGGGTTGAACATACTATGACGGCTCGTATTCGAATTGGAATATGTGTGCTTCTATGGGCTATATGGAACTATAGGAATGATTTGATTTTTAACAGACAACACAATTTAACTTTCTTGCAGGTCATCTTCAAAGCTACCGCATGGATCCGTATGTGGTCCTTACTCGCTCCTATGGACTCCAAGGAGCCTTTGGTTACTGGATGCAACCAGTGTGAGATGGTAGCACGGGCTATATTTAACCAGTTCGGAAGTCTAGGGAGCTTGCCCTTCATATTGCCGCACCGGTTGTGATTGTCAGCATGTTATTTTTTTTTGCTCCACTTGCGAGCTGTAATACTTTTAAGACTTTGTGCTACTTCATGGACCTTTTAATAAGATGGCTGCATGCATCATTATGATGCAGAGGCCCGGGTACACCTCCGTTTCCAGAAAAAGGAAAAACACAGACCTAATGCGGTAAACCAAACGGTAGAATCTTCAATCTTAGGATCCCAGGAGTGAATTGCAGAAAACCACCACATTGAAGCCTAGGGTTGCAGAAAAGACTCTTCTATGATTTTGTGCCAGAAAACACTAATTTTGGTCCTAATCATTTGCAGAAAACACCTAACCATCTGTTGGGGCATTTTAAGCACTATTATGATAGGTGGGCCCTGTTTCGTCTACGTGGCGTCACGGCCGGCAGCTGACGCCGTCTAACGGCATGACTGCCGCTACTGCTCCGCCGTGTGGGTAAAAACTGGATCGATCCAGCTCTCTCCTCACACTCTCTCCTTTGCCTCACCCTCTCCTCACTCTATTCTCACTCTGTTCTTCTCCCCCGGCGCCGCCACACCGCCGACCGCCGTTCTGCTGCTCCCCGGTGCCATGGTGTCGTGGAGCGACGAGACCAGTGAGGATTCAGTGCTGAACATCTCCTCCTCCTACGATGGCATCATCAAGATCAATTTGTTGGATAGCTAGAGCTAGGGTTAGGGTTAGTGAAATGGGGATTTTGTCATTGAGCTCGATCTGAACCTAGCCTTCTCTTTGCTTGCTCCCACAACTTCCTGCTACGTTGCACGATCCGAATTTCAATGGCACTGACGCAGATGTGAATGTTTTGTGTGAACATGGTGAGCCGGCCGAGCGCTTTTTTGCATTTGAAGGAATGCACACGGGTAGGAGGTTTCTTGGATGTGCTAAGAAGGTATGATTCACATCCTGTGTAAAGGAAGCTGTTTGCTTAATGCTTTGTTTATCAAGTTGTTAATATTTTTTAGCTTGGTCTTTGTTTAGCTTGTTCTCACATGCCTTGTCATTAGTGCAATGTACACATTGTTTATATTGGTCAGTGCTAACTCCCACTACTAGGGAAAAGGCTAGCAGCAGCGCGGGTTTTAGATGTATCAGTAGCGCGGGGATAGGCGCTACTAATAAGGCGCTACAGCTAACACATAGCAGTAGCGCGTGCTCATCGGCGCTACTGCTACACAATGTAGCAGCAGCGCTGTTAGCGGAAGCTCGCTACTGCTAGTAGCTCTAGCCCGCTTTGCCTGGACGCGCTACTGCTATCGTGGCGCTGCTGCTAACTTTTATACACTCGCTACTGCTAATTTAAGTAGTTTTTTTGGCATATTTGTTTTGTATTTGAGCAGGCTTTATAGAAGAATCTTTAGCACATAGAAATGTCATCATGATACACATACAAATGCCTGCGAGACCACAAATGTAATCATAGCATGTACATACAAATAGTCTCATCATAATCATCATCTAACACAAAGTGATATTTTGTCATCATCTCGAAAATAGCGATACATGCAAGTCTCGAATACTTGCAACTACAACAACGTCATCCATCTAAACAAAGGTATACGCAAGAAGTGCTATCACTATGAGTGAGAGCGGAACTATGCAGTACATGAGGTGGTGATTACGAGTCCTCTCTCGCGCTAGCGTGAACCTCAAGTAACTAGCTTCTCCTTCTTGTCTGCTTTTGAAGCCTTTATGGTTGGCGCCCGTGAACCCATTCACTTGCGCCTGACACTCATGCCACTCGTTGTACACCCCCGGAACCTTCCCTTTGTACATGACATAGCAATTCCATCTCGCCATCAAGAAACTAGGTACCTGTTAGAGATGCATGTTCATGAAGAGGATGTACAATCATATATATGCAACAAAATATACTAGAGCAACACCGAAAAAGAAAGGGTTAGCAACTATATGCAACATACAGTACACAAATTAATTAACTAGAGGTACGCAGGTCATCGTACGCAAACTAACAAAGTAGCATTATGCAAGTTCGGCAGGGACCGTGGACATCACAAAGTTTCATCGCTACAAAATGTATACAAGTTCAACCGAGACATATCATCATCATCGGCATCATAAATCACTAGAAGTTCCATCCTTCCATATCATCGAGGACGAACCCTAGCTTCTTGAACGGCGTGAGGTCTAGACGTTGCATGCCTATGCGAGTTCGGACGTCAGCTCGCGATATAGGGCCGTGGTGGAACATCCCCTTCTCATCGACGACTTCTTTCATGATGATCGTCGCAATGTCACTTTGGATGTGAAAGAAGTCATCTCTAAGTTTATAATCCGCTTCTCCATGAGATTCTAGCCACTTGTGGATATGATCATCATTTCTGCTGTTAGTGCGAAGCTTTTGGTGATCCGTGTTGAACTGAATCATGAGATGGACGATGTAGAATCCATCCTTCTTACTTTGTTTTGGGACATGGATGCAGGAGAAGTTAGTTTTATGCGCGAAACCCATCTTCTTGTTCCTTTGTTTCCTGATCTGCACGTGGCCACCTCTAAAGCTGAAGCCTTGGAGAGCATCATCTAGAATATTCATTATGTGGGTGTAGTCTTTTTTCTCGTAGTCTCTAGAAGGGTCAAAATACACGGCGTGGGAGACTTACGGGTAAAGAACGATAAGGACGGCGCACCCGTTGCTGCGGGGAAAAGACACCTCAAATTATTCCCCATATGAGAGAGAAGGAATGATTGAAATGTACAAAAGGGTTGTCCGGAACTGACTTACTTTGGATGATAAGGCACGAGGACAATTTCCCGGTCCTTATTCTGTACCATGAAGTTTTGGAGGTACTCCCTAGCAGTTTCACGCTCAAAGTCGCCGAGACTCAAGAAAGACTCGTGCATGTAGTACGGATCTGCCACACAGATTTGCGAGACTTCTTCACTCTTCATGACGGAGCTCATATGTAGTGCAAAAAGGCGGACGATAGTAAAATCAAGCCGCCTTGTTAGAAACATCTCAAAGATATGGTCAAACCGCAGGAAGAACACCTCTGCGGGACGTGTGTCGACGTAGCACTTCCCTTAGGCACACGAGCCGCGTATGTCGGATATCCTGGATCCTTTGAGGCTAGTAGGCTTTTCTCAGTCGACATCACATGGTCGTGCAGTCTCCTGAGATCCCCTGATAGTGCCTCCAGCGGTTTCGGCGGTAGCATCGGCTCGCCCGTGAGATGGAACATGACCGCACCTTTCACGGGTACACACTCTTCAGAATGCATCGTCTGGCTGCTATGTGCTCTGGCTTGTTTGGAGGCAGTTACCTTCCCCGATCTCTTCCTCTCCTTTTTCTTGGGCACACCTTCCAGATCCTTCCTTAACCCCTACCCCAGTGTTCCCGGGCTAAATACTGTACGACCCTCATGCCCGACTAGTTGAGCCTGTGTTGAGGCGGCATCTTCAGGCGTGTCCTGTGAGGATTTCATGAAGAGAGACTTTTTGCAATCCATGGTACGACCCTGCCCGGGCATATCATCCATATCCTCATTAGCAAGCTGATAGCCCGATTCGTCATATGGTTGACTCATCATATCTATTTCACAGTCATACGCGTTTGTATTGAGGTAATCCATAGGGTCGACCTCCGTCTCATCATCCATTCTCTGTTCTACAGGAGAAATTACATCAGCCAGTACTATTGCACCCTCTTCATCATGTCGTCCGCCGCTCTCACCCAGCACTACAGGAGCTGGTAATTGCGTAGGCGGGGTGGTGGTCTCCGCACATGCTTGTTGATGTGTGGTAGTTATTGGTGTGCTCTCGGCCGGCTCCAGACGAATAAGATTCTTCGACCATAGCAGCACCCAATTCTTGCAGCTTCTAATCCGTGGCGGGGTCTCGTCGTCCGCTCCCACATGCTGTATGGAGGAGGCAAATCCTCGTGCCCCGATTTCACACTGGTCAAGCTAACCCTGAAGTGCCCAGCGGGGATCGGCTGGTTGCGGAACGTGCGTTGAGAGGGGTCCATTATCATCCCCTTTCCCACGTCCACCTTCTGGCCTTTGATCAAGTAGAGTATGGTGCACGGGGTTTCTTTCGCGTGCAAACACATATGTCTGCGGCATAAAACAACCGAAAGGCAACAAAAATGGAATATTATATATATATATGTATATATATATATATGTATATGTATATGTATGTATATATATATATGTTGGTGCGACATGTAATTACCATGACGGCGTCGAGCTCAGCCAAAGACGAAGGTCCACCTAGCGCGCCTGAGACTGAGGACGGGCTGCTATGAGCGGGAGCGGCTGCGAGAGGAGGCCCGGTTGCGTGAGCAAGTGATGGTGCGATGGTGTTGTTGTTCATGGAGTTGCTCCCGACAAAACTGGGCAACGGGAAATCATGTACTGTCTTGTCTGGATTTTCCTTCGCCCAGTTGATGATAATTGGAACCAAGTTAGTAGCAAAATCATTTCTACAGGCAGTTACAGCTGCATTGACTGCCTGCTGTAGCAACTCATATTTGTCCTCGGCTGCTTTTTTCGCGTCCTCAGCTGCTTTTTTCTCGACCGCAAGCTTCACCTTCGCGTCGATGTCCGCCTGACTAAACTTCTTTTTCTGCTTCTTGGACTCCGGGCCCTCGTTGTAAAACACCTTCCACGTGGCGCCGTCTCCAGTGCCGTGCACACGACCATATTGCGGCCGCTGGTCCAAAGGGAGTCCCTTAAGTTCGTTCAAGGCCCGGTTGAGAGGGGTGTCCCACTTGGGCCTCATCGGAGAAGTAGGGCTTTCGGCTGCAAGCTGGTGTTGCTTCTCCAGTAGTCTAATCAATTTCCTCGTGATCTTGTCTGTGTAAAAAACCTTTTTCTCCTTGTCCCACTTGTAGTGGGCCCTGATGAAGTCATGCTCCAAGGGGTTGGTGAACTTTGCGAAGGGGTCTGGGAGACCCGCGGCTTCACGTTCCGCGTCCTCCTTATCCCATATGGGCCTTTTACCGAGGTAGCCATGGCTTCCGAGGCGATGCTTCCCCGTGTTCCTTTGCTGAAGGCTCTTGAATTTCGCAGCCTTAGCCTTGGCTGCCTCGGTAGCGCAAGTGTCCTTGAACTTTTCGAACTCCTCTTCCGTAAGTGTCAGATTTTCCTCCAGAATCTTGGACAGGGGTTCATCAGCCTCAATAGCTCGTTTCACCCTCCCTTTCCAGGAGGCCAAATCATTGCTGAACATGCCCATGGCGTGATTGTTAATCTTTTTCATCTTTGGATCATCCCACGGTTGTTCTATGTTATCATCCCGGTCGGGGAACTTGAATCTCTTGTGCAACTTCGTTAGGAGCAACTGCGTCAAATGTTCTTTACTCCTTAAGTCATCGTCGTTGATGCTCGCGCATTCCCTTAGGATGCATCCTACTTGGTTCCCATAGCACTTGCGAGGTTCTTCCGGCTCTAATGACTCAAACTTGCCAGGTGCCATCTTGTGATCACAAGTCGTCCAATCCCTAGTTTGTTAGGTTTTCGTATCCTCTGCTTCTTATGCTTCCTCTTTTTGGTAGCGGCATCGGGGCCGGTACCTTCCCCGCCGGTACCTTCCCCACCGGTCTCGGTGCGGCCATCGGTGCCGGCATCATCAGTGTCGATGTCGGCGTCAGTACCATCATCGAGGCCGACCTGCAAACCTTGCTTAGCAGTCAAATAGTCGAGGTACTCTTGTTCACCCTCATAATCCATCTCGTCTGCATCTTGGTCAGAAGGCCCAGTTTCTTCGTTGTTCGATATGTTTCCTATGATTAAGTGTCCTCATTTATTTCTAAAAGTATGAATAAATGAGAAATGACATAAAAAGAAATCTATGTGCCAGCACTCGATATGCCAACTATGTAGCACAAATTATGCCTTTATTCACGGGAAATTTTGGCATGACCTTTGCTAAAAAATGGACATATCGAGCGCCTGAAATTCACCGGAATGGAAATGAATCAACATTCTGGCGCAACATAGGCCACTCGGATCATTTTCCAAACATGACATGTCCAAAACATGACATATGCACATATCACATGTCCAGTTCAAATTTGCATATAAATTCAGCTAATTTTGAAACCTAGCTAAATTCATAACTAAATAGATAACCTAATTAACATACTGCCCTAACTAAAACCTAAGTAAATTAACCGAAGAACCCTAGCAAAGAGAGAGGGGGGTTTACAGAGGGTGCAGGGGCGAGGAGGCAGGCCCGACGACGGCCGGGAGGGGAGAGGAGGGAGGCGAGGGCCGACGGGTCGGGGGCGAGCGCGCCGGGGTCGGGGGCGAGTGCCGGCGCCGGGGTCGGGGGCGAGGGCCTAGTCGGGGGCGAGCGCCGGGGTCGGGGTCGGGGGCGAGGGCCGGGTCGGGGGCGAGCGCTGGGGTCGGGGGCTAGCGCCGGCGTCGGAGTCGGGGGCGAGCGTCGGGGCCAGGTCGGGCGCGGCGGTGTGATGGGGGAAGAGAGAGTGGGGATTTGGGGGGAAAAGGCGGGATGAAGCAGGGCGAGTGTGAATTTTGGGTTAAGTGGACGTAGCAGTAGCGCATTTGGACAAAACGCGCTGCTACTACCTTCAGTAGCTGCAACGCTTTATACGAAATTCGCTACTACTAACTTCAGTAGCTGTAGCGGTTTAGGCAAAACGCGCTGCTACTACCTTCGCTACTGCCAGTTTTCCTTTTTCTTTTCCTTTGTTTTATCCCACTTTTATTTGCCGAGGGCAGTGAACGAAGGGAGGGCGATATATGTTGCATCATTTGACGGTTAAATATGTATGCAAAATAGGAACATATATATTACACATCATTGGACCCATGCATAATAATGGCTAAGTGTGTATACAAAATAGGAACACACACACACACACACACACACACACACACACACACACACACATATATATATATTACATCATTTGACCGATAACATAAGTTTCCTCAGTGCTGACGTTTTCGTTTTTGAGTCAGCTTCTTTCCCTTCTTGTTCGTCGAAGAATAATTGAGCCCCTCATTGTGACTTTGCCTTTTCCATGGAGTATGATTTTTCTTAGGTAATGTAGTATTGATTCTTCTTTTGACGTATACTTCATCATCATCGTCATCTTCCCTGATTGGGTTGCCGTACTGATCATAGTCTTCCTCGTTGGCGACTCCATCCATTCCAATGATGTTCCTTTTGCCTCTCCTCACGACAACACGGCTGGGATTGCGTGGGTCAGTTATGAAGAAGCATTGTGTCCCGTGCTTAGCATGTACCCATGGCTCGTTTTTTGCGATAGTGTTCACGGCAGCGCTCTTGGCGTCGGGTATAGTCATGGTAGTGAAAATCCGGCTTTCTCTTTCGACATTCTTAGCCCATCTGACACAAAACATCGTCGTGTTGTGCAGTCTAGAGTAGTCAAGCTCCCAGATCTCCTCGACCCTTCCATAAAATCGTTCAGTTGCACCGTTGTCACTACCGGTCATGCATTCCATCGTCACCCCTGAGTTCTGATCATCACTGTCCATATCTTTGGCCTCCGTGTAGAACGTGTATCCATTGATATCATATGCCTGATAGGTTACGAGGTTGGGCGAGGGGCCATGTGCTAAGGCGTATGTGAGCAATCCGTCCTTAGAGCCCTCCTCCGGGGGATTAGCAATAATATACTCTTTGAACCAATGCAGGAAAGTGGAGTTGTGCTCTCTAGTAACTTCGGCGTCCGTCCTGCATACCCCCCGGTCACAATACTTCTTTGCGATAATTTCTTTGCAGTGCCACGAAAGGATCTACCTCGTCTAGGTGTTGTAGCACTACCAAGTTTGCTCTGTCAAAGTCGCTGTGTCGATCTGAGTATGCCACGTGCAGTTCCCTGCGACCGTTGCAGTGACCATCTCCTTCGAGCCTCCCATCGTGCTTGTTAACGGGCAAACCAACACTAACACCAGGCGGCTGGTCTGCGCCATATAGAAAATTCTCACAGAAAGAGATGCACTCTTGTGCCAAATAGCCCTGGACGATGCTTCCATCCGGATGGGACATGTTACGAATGAATCCTTTGATGATCCCATTCATCCTCTCAAATGACTTCATGTTGTGCAGGAATGACGGCCCTAGGTCTATTATGTCATCCACAATATGGACACACAGATGCACCATCACGTCAAAGAACGCGGGAGGGAAGTACATCTCAAGCTCATTCAGTATCACAACAATCTCTTCATTTAGCCTTTGGAGCTGCTTCACACTGATCAACTTTCGAGAGATGACGTCGAAAAAGCTGTGGAGAGCAATAAGCGTGTCACGGACGTGCTTGTCCATTATCCCTCTAAGGGCAACAGGTAGTATCTGCGTCATCATCACATGACAGTCATGAGACTTCATCCCGCTGAACCTTTTCTTGTCTGTGTCTAGATATCTGCTTATCTTGCCACAGTAATCGGAACTAACTTTGACTCCAGTAAGGCACTTAAAGAATTGATTGATCTCAGCCTGATGTTCAGCGGCTCCGGCGCCTTTCTCATCGTCTTTCCCGGCGTGGGGCACTCCTTCCAGTTTTTCAACAGCTCATCGATTTCGGCACCGCTCCGCTTACGTGGAGGTCCTCGATGCTCAGCGTGACCATTGAATAGATCTCCACGGTTTCTCCACGGGTAGTCCTGTTCAAGCCATCTTTGATGCCCCATGTACACGATTTTCCTAGACCCGCCATCTTTCCTTGACGTTAGCTGCTGAGACGTCGTATCATCCCTGCACCGCATGCATCCGCAATATCCATGGCACACCTGGCCTGCCACATATCCGTAACCGAGATAGTCCTGCACTGTCGTGATCAGCGCGGCTCTCATGTTGAAATACTCACCTTTGCTGGCGTCCCATGTCTTGGCCGGTGTTTTCCATAACGTGTCTAACTCCTCTTAAAGTAGCCCCAGATACAAATTAATATTATTTCCTGGTTGTTTCGGCCCTTGAATAAGCATGCTCATGTGCATGTACTTCGATTTCATGCACAACCAGGGGGGAGGTTGTACATCCATACAAACACGGGCCATGTGCTATGGTTGGTGTTCTGGTTGCCAAACGGATTCATGCCATCGGTACACGCGCCGAGCACGATGTTCCTTGCATCACATTCAAAATACCGATAGAAGCTGTTCAACGCTCTCCACTGGCTTCCATCCTTCACGTGTCTCAGCTTCAGATCATCTCCATCGTCGGGCTTCTTCCTCTCCGCGTGCCAGCGCATTAGCTTTTCTTCCTTGGGATCTACAAAATACCTCTGGAGACGGGGAGTGATCGGTAAGTACCATACAACTTTCTGGGGACATTTCTTCCAGGCCTTCTTGCATCGAGAAGCATTGCACACCGGACAACTTGTTTTTTCCGCATGCTCCTTCCGATAAATTATGCAATCGTTGATGCATGCATGGTATCTAACTGTGGCAGATCAAGAGGGCACACGATCTTCTTGGCCTTATCAACACTAGTAGGACATAGATTACCCGCGGGAAGAACATCGTTTAGGTACTTGAGATGCTCATTGAGGCTAGTGTCGGTCCATTTATTTTTAGCCTTCGTCTTCAGGAGTTGGAGCGTGAAACTCAAGCGGGTCACCTCAGGATTGCAACCATCATACAATGGAGTGTTCAAGTCTACCACCAGTTGCTCCAGATTAGTCTCCTTTCTAGAAGCAGCTCTCTCAGTACTCGTCTCGTTGCGAAGCAATGCTTGAACATGAGGGTCCCGCACGATTGAACTTAGTACCAACGAACTCTGCTGCGTGGAGTCCATGTCGTTCTCTCTGCCGCCATGTCCGGCCCCTTCTCCTCCGCCATGTCCGGCCCCTTCTCCGCCGCCATGTCCGGCCTCTTTCCTGCCGCCATGTCCGGCCTCTTCCCCGCCGCCATTATCTATCATCTCTTCGTCTTGCCCCGTGTCATCATTGCCTGCCTTGTCAGCATCCTCAACATCGTCATCCTCATCTTCAATTATCCACCGAGTATAGCCATCCATGAAACCAGTCATGAGCAGGTGCACTTCGACACGACCATCGTCATGGGGTCGAGCCAAACTATTCCTTTGCATTTTCGACACGGACATAAAACCTCTGTCCGGTTATTTTCTTTCATGTCCTGCACCGCCGACCGCAACCACCTGTCCACCATCGTTCCACTGACCATCGTCAACTCTGCACGGTAATAATAAACAAATTGATTATAAAAATGCATGCATGCATCAAAGTCATACAAAAATTTGGCATGACCTTCCCTAAAAATAGGACATATATGGATCTAGAGTTTGCCCGGAATTCGCCGAAACGGAAATAAATCGACATTTCGGCAAAACATAGGCAACTCAAAAGCACAATTTGGCGTCAACTCATGCCACACACACAATTTCCACAAACATATCACACACACATAAACATATTTCCATTTTGCAAAAGCATGAAATTTTCATCATCTCTATCTCGATCGAGATCGAGCACACGGTGGAGATGATGTTGTAGGGAGATCAAAAGTGCACAAAGCTCTTCTTGACAAAGATAGATCTAGTTAGGGGGCAAATAGGTCACTTAACTAAATCCTACATCTACCTAGCTACCTAATTTGGAAGGAGACAACTTCAACTAGTGGAGGGGAAAGGAAAAAGAGAAAGGAGATGCATTAATGGAGGTGGTGTAGTTAGGTAGGAGTAATGAAGAGAGAGAAAGGTGGATAGAAGAGAGAGAGTAATGGGGGAGAAGTATTGAGGAAGAAGAAGAGTGAGAGTGGGAGCATGTGGGGGAGGTAGGGGGAAGGGAAGAGAGGAGGGAGGGGAGGGACGGGTGGGGAAAAGGTGGTGGGTTTTGTGCGGGTTAGCAGTAGCGCGTGAGCTAAAACGTGCTACTGCTAAGGAATTAGCAGCAGCGCGCTTTGGGCGACGGCGCTACTGCTAACAGGGACAAAAAAGTGTGCCAATTTGAAATTTAGCAGCAGTGATCTCACTAAAAGCGCGCTACTACTACATCCGTAGTAGTAGCGCGGTTCGAGCCACCGCCCTACTGCTAAATGGAGTTAGGTGAACACTGCCGGTCGATATTTGTAGCAGCGCGGTTTACATAGAGCGCGCTACTGCTAAAAACTTATCAGCAGCGAGTTTCCCGAACACGCGCTACTACTAATTAGCAGCAGCGCTCCTTTTTGAGCTGCGCTGCTGCTAAGATTCTGTGTATAGGCTTTTCCCTAGTAGTGTCCTTTGTGTGTAAAGTTGTTAAGCTTGGTTAAGTGCTTTGTCTTTGTTTAATTTGCTTTAGCCACTGTGTTGGAGTGTGTTCTCATTAGTGGATGGTAGTATTTGTTTATTATGGTCAGTGCTTAATGACTTGTTTACTTGTGTGGGCATTGTTTACTTGTGTGCTTTACTCCTCTGTTTAACAGTGCACATATTAGATACATGAACCTGTTGGTTTGATGATACCTGAACTATAATTAATTATTTCTTTTATTGTTTATAATACAGGAAGGCCTAAACTGTGGAGTAGTTCAATGGATTGATTTTGAATGGCCAGACTCAATGGAGAAGGCATTGGCCAAGCTATGGGATATGTATGAGGAGATTAAGTCAGCTAGGACCAATGACAATCTAGAGAGTTCATTTGCAATCCACAACCTGACAGAAGAGAAGAAGAAACTACAGGAGAATTATGATAGTTTGTATGCTGATGTGAATGCTCTTTTGGATGCCCAACAGCAGAGGGGTGTGGAGTTAGCCAATCAAAAGGAGCAGAAGCAATATCTTGAAGTTAAGATTGCTGAGCTAGAAACTGTAGTTGGCAACTTGAATGCAGAGCTGTCAAAGAAAGAGGATGAGAAGAAGAAACTACAGGAGAACTATGATAGTTTGTATGCTGATGTGAATTCCCTCTTGGATGCCCAGTAGCAGAGGGGTGTGGAGTTAAAGAATCATAAGGAGCAGAAGGAATATGTTGATGGGAAGATTGTTGAGCTTGAGACTGTAGTGAGGAACTTGAAGGCACAACTTTCAAAGACAGAGGAGGATAAGAAGAAGATGCTGCAAAACTATGAAACTCTGAAGAACCTGGAAGGTGCTCAAGCCAATGTAATTAGGAACTTGAAGTTCAATCATTTGAAGGAGAAGGAGAGGCTGACAGAAGAGAGGCTTAAACTGCAGCATCACATTTCTGAGCTTCAAAAGTCTGAGGAAAAGATAAAGTTGAAGCTTCAGGGTGTGAAGGCCATCTTAGATGAGTAGGGTTCCTTCTAGTATGATAATCATCTATCAGTTTCTAGATGATAATCTTCTATCCAGTACTTTAGTATGAATTTGTGACCCAAGTACTTCAGTGATGAATTTGTGATCTATGGTGTTGGATCCAGCAGTGTTGTAATCTAGATGATAATCATCTATTAAGTACTTTAGTATCTATTTCTGAACCTTTATGTATGTATTTTGTGAGATGAGGTGTTGAATCCAACCTTGAGGAACCTTTATGAATGTGAGTGCACTTTGATGTTATCTGGTCTATGTGCTTAGTAGAATTTGATATAAGATATTTGGGGCTGTTGAATGTGAGTGCACTTTTATCCAACCTCATTTCATCGATGAATCGACAAAATGACCCTAGGGTGACTCCTAGCCACATATCATCGATTTATCGACAAAATGACCCTAGGGTGACCCCAAGCCTCATATCATCAACTTATCGACAAAATGACCCTAGGGTGCCCCCTAGCCTCATATCATCGACTTATCGACAAAATGGCCCTAGGGTGCCCCCTAGCCTCATATCATTGACTTATCGACAAAATTACCCTAGGGTGACCCCTAGCCTCATATCATCGACTTATCGACAAAAATGACCCTAGGGTGCCCCCTAGCCTCATTTCATCGACTTATCGACAAAATGGCCCTAGGGTGACCCCTAGCCTCTTATCATCGACTTATCGACAAAATGACCCTAGGGCGCCCCCTAGCCTCATATCATTGACTTATCGACAAAATGACCCTAGGGTGCCCCCTAGCCTCATATCATCGACTTATCGACAAAATGGCCCTAGGGTGCCCCCTAGCCTCATATCATCGACTTATCGACAAAATGACCCTAGGGTGATCCCTAGCCTCATATCATCGACTTATCGACAAAATGGCCCTAGGGTGCCCCCTAGCCTCATATCATCGACTTATCGACAAAATGACCCTAGGGTGCCCCCAAGCCTCATATCATATAACAATTACTAGTTTAGCCTAAACTATTGAACATTGTAATGGTCAAAATAACAAGCCAACTTGACACACATAGAGAGGCTTAAGTACAGTGCACTATAGATTCATAGATTCATAGATTACAGTACCATATCACATCATCATGAAACATAGCAATTACTAGTTCAGCCAGATTACAGTACCATAAGTTGTTGCCAAAATAGATCTTAGCAATTACTAGTTTAGCTAGATCACATCATCATCAAGGTTGAACATCAGTTCCCAGAAGCATAGAAATAGTCTTTCAGCCTGCTGGGTTGCTTTCTCTGTCTTGGTGGGTTCCAAGAAGCTCTCCTGGCAGCAGTTGAGCTGGCTGTCCTTGTTGCTGCACCTGCAGTTGAAGAAGCTGCCCTTGGTGCTGGAGCTGTTGAAGAAGCTGCCCTTGGTACTGGAGCTGTTGAAGAAGCTGCCCTTGGTGCTGCAGCAGTTGAAGAAGCTGCCCTTGGTGCTGGAGTTGTTAAAGAAGCTGCCCTTGGTGCTCCACTTGTTGATCCCCTTGGTGCTGGAGTTGTTGAAGAAGCTGCCCTGCTTCCTTGTGTGCTACCCTCCTCTGTGTTGCTAGACTGCATATAAGAATTGTAGCAAGTTAATACATTCAAGTGTTAGAAAACAAAATGATGTGTATGTGTGATGTTTGTACAAACCTGATGCTTGTTCTTTCTCATTGCTAAGCCTGGTTTTAGAGTCTGTTTGCATGATGTGTATTTGTGACCTACAAGCTGGCAGTTGCTGCATGTAATTGAATCCATCCTAGATGTATCTTTGGGTGCCAGTGGCTCAAACTGGCTCCTTCTCCTCTTGGTTTGCTTCTTCCCTGGCTTATCCTTGAACACTGGAGGTTCTATGTCTCTGGTATTGGTCTTGGACCACAGATCTTGTCCTAGTACAGGGTATATGATGGGGTTGTATGCTGCTAGATACATTGGCTTTTTGAAAAAGTCACAAAGTCTTCAGGCCTCAGTTTGGCTTTGGTGATAGCTGATACTGCATGATTGCATGGGACTGCAGTCATATACCATTTCCTGCACCCACATGTCCTGCTGTAGGTTAACTGAATAAGTTCTCTCATTGCTTGTCACTTGGTAGATATTTGGCCCAACCATCAATGCTTGACAGTTCCTAGAATTTTTCTTTGCTTCCTCAAGCAACTCAGCATATGTTGGGCATATATCCCACTTGGCTACCTCTGTCTTAGTCCTATTGCCATTGAACCTAACCATCAACTTTGTCCCGATTCCATCTATCATGCTCTTTATTGGTTTGCCCCTCACATCTAATATCATCTTGTTAAAGACCTCACTAAAATTGTTGACAACTAGGTCAATTTTGCAATTGAAGTCCATTGCAAATCTAGCCCAAGCAGCTCTAGGAACTTTGTTAAGCCAAGCCCAAGCAGCCTTGCACTCATTTTTAAGAGCATCCATTGCAGCAAGATGGTCATGTTCAGTATAAGAGTAACTAGATTTATCCATGTACTTCTTTAATTCTGACCCCCTAAAACCAGCAGTCTGAAAGTTTTGATAGATGTGTCTAAGGCAGAACCTATGTGGGCAGTTGGGGAATACATTGTTTGCAGCTTTAAGAAGGCCCTGTTTGGAGAAATCACCATAATCACAACTAAGCAATTATGTACTTAAGCAATGTATATGACCAACAACTACTTAAGCAACTAAGCAATGTATATGACCAACAACTACTTATGCAACTAAGCAATGTATATGACCAACAACTACTTATGCAATTGTGAACTATGCAATTATGAACTAAGCAATGTATATTATAAAATACAACTAAACATGGGAATTACCTTCTGTCTATCAGAGATTATGGTGTAATAACCAAATCTCCCTAATTCCCCACCAATTGCTATCTTCAGTTCAGATAGAAACCAAGTCCAACTTTTTGTGTCTTCTTTGTCCACAACTGCAAAAGCAATGGCATATATGTTATTATTCCCATCCCTTCCTGTGGCATCCAGGATTTGTTGGCCAGTAGATAGCTTGATGAAGCATCCATCCACACCTGCAATGGCACACAACACAAGTCAGAAACAAGGCAAACTAAACATTCAGAAATCCTTCCTTGCAAAGTAAAGTAATCACCTATGAATGGTCTACATCCATTCAGAAATCCTTCCTTGCAAGCATTCAAACAGATGAATAGGCCATGGAACGTTTGATTTTTGCTTGGATGCTCCTTCAAGAACTTAGTAGTGACAATGCACCTACTACCTGGATTTGTGTCCAAGACAGCCTGCAAATAATCCCTGATCCTGGTATACTAACCCCTTTGATCTCCTTGCACCATCTCAACTGCTTTGTTCTTAGCCCTGTAGGCCATATGAGTGCTGATCTCAACTCCATACTTGCTCTTCAGATTTTGCATTATTGTAGTTATTGATGTGTTCAAGTCTGTTCTTATTGCTTCTAACACCTGATGTGTGACCCACTTGATAGTCACCTTGGTGCTCTCTGCTACAGCTGGACATGTGTGCAAAAATTTTGCCTTTCTAATGCAAAATGTTCTCTCATTTGCCAACACAGAAGCTGCAATGAAAAAAGGGCAATCTTCATGTCTGTAAATAGCTATGATTCTGTCATTGCAGTTCCTATGAAACTGATAGTTTCTGTTTTGAGCTATGTGGAATGTGAGAAATGCCCTTCTAAACTGGTAAACACTTTCAAAACAAAGCTTCTTCACAAACTGCATCTTAGGGATCTCTCTATCCTCAGCATACCAGATTCTTGGTTTGGGTTTTTTGGCCCTACTCTTATTGCCAAGCACAAAAGCTAGGGGTACTACCCCATCATCCTCCTCCTCATTCAAATCACCAGGATTTGGATCCTCATCAGATGATGGCACCCAAACATCCTCAAACTTTTGCTCCAAACTTGCATGTGATCTAGTAGTTGGCCCCTTTCTTACTTTCAACTTCTTCCTCTTTTCCCCTTGTGTTACCACCTCCTCTTAAATTTCCTCATCCTCTCCATGCTCCTCATCCTCTCCATGTTCCTCATTGTAACGCCTCGGACACACCCGCTGGTGGTCGTTACTCCTGACGGGATCTAGACTGGCCTCACAGATCAATACTAGTCTTTTCTGTGCACTTTGTCCTCACTCATGCACGCCCGAGAGCAACTTCCCGGTCGGTCACCCATCCTGAAACTACTCCAAGCTGAGCACGCTTAACTTTGGAGTTCTTTCCGAATGGGCTCCCAGAAAATAAGGAATTCTTTATTGATATGAGTAGTCTATCATCCCTATTAAGCCAGGCTATCACATACACCCCCACTCAGAGGAACCGACGTCCTCGTCGGGCCACATGAACGTTCCCTCTTGGCACATACGTCTGTGCTTCCAGTCTGGCACATGTGCCATGCCGTGTGCCACGACGGGTCACAAACGTCATGAACAACATGACCGCGCACCTGTCCGCAAACATCCATGTAACCGCGAGGGTCGGCTCTGATACCAACTTGTAACACCTCGGACACACCCGCCGGTGGTCGTTACTCCTGACGGGATCTAGACTGGCCTCACAGATCAATACTAGTCTTTTCTGTGCACTTTGTCCTCACTCATGCGCGCCCGAGAGCAAGTTCCCGGTCGGTCACCCATCCTGAAACTACTCCAAGCTGAGCACGCTTAACTTTGGAGTTCTTTCCGAATGGGCTCCCGGAAAAGAAGGAATTCCTTATTGATATGAGTAGTCTATCACCCCTATTAAGCCAGGCTACCACACTCATTCACTACCTCTTCTTCTAGCAAATAAGGTTCTTCAACATCATTGTCACCTTCAAAGTGTAAAAGTGGGTCCTGTCTCTGCCTCCTCATCTCAGCCATCCTAGCCATGAAATCCTCATCTTGCTCCAAGTCAGAGTCATTGTCGGTGTCAAAACCGGTGGATCTCGGGTAGGGGGTCCCGAACTGTGCGTCTAGGCGGATGGTAATAGGAGACAAGGGACACGATGTTTTTACCCAGGTTCGGGCCCTTTCGATGGAGGTAAAACCCTACTCCTGCTTGATTGATATTGATGATATGGGTAGTACAAGAGTGGATCTACCACGAGATCAAGGAGACTAAACCCTAGAAGCTAGCCTATGGTATGATTATTGTTGTGATTGTGTCCTATGGACTAAAACCCTCCGGTTTATATAGACACCGGAGAGGGCTAGGGTTACACAAAGTCGGTTACAATGGTAGGAGATCTACATATCCGTATCGCCAAGCTTGCCTTCCACGCCAAGGAAAGTCCCATCCGGACACGGGACGAAGTCTTCAATCTTGTATCTTCATAGTCTTGGAGTCCGGCCGATGATGATAGTTCGGCTATCCGGACACCCCCTAGTCCAGGACTGCCTCAGTAGCCCCCGAACCAGGCTTCAATGACGACGAGTTCGGCGCGTATATTGTCTTCGGCGTTGCAAGGCGGGTTCTCCTCCAAATTCCATGTGCTTGCCGAATAGTATCCGGCTTCCTTATAAATGTTGCGCTCCTTGGCTTCCACGCCCAATAATGGCCCTCTTCCACGTGTCGTACGAATGCGAAAGGCCAGGGTATTTTTACATTTTACCCCCAAGCTGCGCGAATAAGCTGCCTATAAGAGAGGCAAGAATCCAGATCCAAATCACACTATCCTCCTTCCGCGAGTACTCATCAGAGCGCTTCTGACAAAAATCCACTCCATCATGGACCGTCAACGCGGCTCCTCCTCTCGCGCTCCCAGCCCTCAGCCACGAGATTGGAGGAGTTGTTCAGTCCCGCACAGCGAGCTGGTGACGCTCCAAGCGGAGGGATACCTTCCTCCGGCCTTTATGGTCCCGGTTCGAGCCGGGCTGGCCACCTACAAAGGTGGAAAGCAGGTGGAGACCACCCCAATCCCTCCAAAGGAGAGCGGGTGTGATTCGTCCCTTATCTAATAAGGGGGCTCGGATTTCCCATACATCCGTTTCTCTGGGGGCTTCTGGAGTTCTACGGACTCCAGCTTCATCACCTCACGCCCGCCTCCATTCTGCACATTGCGGGTTTCGTAGCTCTTTGTGAGCTGTTCTTGGGCATCGAGCCCCATTTCGCGCTGTGGAAGAGATTGTTTTGCCTCGTACCCCGTTCTCACGAGGGGTCAATATATCAAGTGGGCGGAGCCGAAATATGGCGCATCGCCGGGACCGGATATCTATCCGGAACCCCAAAGAAGGCGTCCGAAGATTGGCCTTCGGAATGGTTTTATGTGGAAGACGCTCCACTGCCGGACCCAGTTCGGATCGGCCTACCGGAGTTCAGCAACGCTCCTCTGAAGAAACGCCTGAGTTGGCGCCCTCAGAGCCCTCAACGGGAAGATGATAGGAGCGTCCATTATCTCATGGGCCGGATAAGGTTGCCGGCTCATTCTGGATTGACCATGATTGGAGTCATGGCCACGTGCATAATGCGAGGGGTGCAGCCACTCCAATATAGGGGCCACCCCATGTGGGATTTCAATGGGGAGAATGACGCCACCCGTCATGGCCGCAAGGGGCCGGGATCGGCTGCCGATCTGGTGAAGATCCTGTCCGGCTTGTACAAGGGGGAGAAGGAGGACCTCCTCCAAACGAGTCCATTAAATGGATTCTCCATGAATAACCCTCAGAGCTGGGTAAGCGAACGTTTATCAATCCGATCCGTGCTTTCAAAGTTAAGTGTCTTACTTTATGATTTCGACGCAGGAACTGCGCCCGGATGTGGAGGGCATACATAGTCCGGCTCCACAACCCCAGGATCCGGGAAGATCCCTTGATCCGGCCTCCGAAGAGGATCCGGACATAAAGGTGGAACTGATTGACGGGGTGTTCCACCAACTTAGCATGGACAATGCTCTAGTCGCCATTACGGCCGACTACCCCGGTTTATCTCCGGCTTCCCAGGCAACTATGACTGGAGCCCTGACACCATTACTTCGTCTGTGCTTGTTTCTAACCGCCGTATACCAACGGTGTCTTGCAGGAGGTGCCTTCAAGGCGGGAAGCTGATCCCGTGGCGGCTGACCAATAAGGGTCAGTTCGGCCCAGCAGGTGGAAGAGGGGTGCGGTGCGAATTGAAACATCGCCGCAAAGGTATGTCACGCCACCGTTTTTAAGAAAAAGACTCCTGTGAAGTATATTAATGCTCAGGACTCTTCCAGGAGAAAGAGCGCTTGCCGGACTGTGCCCAGAGAGGTTGCCAACCAAGCCTCCGCCAGCCAGGCCCCAACACCTAGTCCGGAGGGGGATGCGAGCGCAAGGCGCGAGCCGGATGCTCGTCCAACGGAGGATGCCGACAGGCTGTCCGCCATCAGGTCTGAGGTGGAGAGCGCCATGAATCACAGGCGCCGCCGGACAGTCCTTCGTGATGCATGTTTCTCCCCAGAGGCGTTGAATGCCTTTAACGCGGGAGACGCGCACCTCCGTGCCACTCAAGATGGTTTAACTAGAGCCACGGAGCAGTATGTGAAAGACATACGGGTAAGGAATTTTAATAGTTATATATGCCTGTAGCCCCCGAGACTTAAAGTAGTTAAAATAACTGATTTAAGGATCATTTGATATGCAGGATCTTACGGAGAAGAATACCCAATTGTCTCAGGAGCTTCAAGAGTGCAAGGCCCAACTTGAGGCCGCATTAGCCGCCGCAGGAGGAGACACAGAGACCCCCTCCGGTAACACATATTTCAAAAAGATAAGCGGTGTGCGGCGTGCGTATAAGTCTGACAGTAATATTGCAGATGTTGCCGGACTTGATCTGGACAAGCAACAACTACTGCGCCAGCTGAAGGCCGGCGAGAGGGTTCTTATGAAGGTGCAACAGGAGAGGAACAAACTCCAAGATGCCCACACCCAGCTGGGAGAAGAGCTAAAAGGTGTTTGGGCCCAGCTGTCTGGCTCCGTGAAGGAGAATCAGCGGCTTCGTCGCGGCATTTATAGTAAGTGCTTGAGCAAACTCTTTTGAAAAGGAGAGTTCGGCAAGGAAGTCGATTGACAGAAATATGTCTGTAGGTGTGCTCATAGGTGGCCCTGCGGAGGAAATGCCCGGTTCAACGGGTGACCAACTTCCCGAGCTGGTGCAACTGCATGAACGTGTTCGGCAGGCGATGAGTGGCATCGCCCAGGCCTTATGGCCGTCCGTCTCCCTACCCGAGGGCCTTGGAGGGCTTGCGGAGAAGCTTCAGGGAGCACGGCAGCACTTCTGTCGGTGGAAGATATCGGCCTGCCGTCAAGGCGCCAGGGAGGCCTGGGCTATGGTGAAGATGCGGTACAAGAAGGCGGATCCGAACCACATGGCCGAGGTCGGACCTGTGGGGCCCGATGGGAAGGAGATCCCTATGAGCTTAATGTACGGCCAAGTAGAGTTGGCCGCTAAGTATTCCCAACGGGACTGTAAGTTAGACAGCCTGTTAGATGGGATTGAAGAGGAGTACAATCAGTCGATTTGACGATGTATTTTAAAATGACATGTATAATGCCTTCTAGCCGGATTGTAGATCGTTTGTCTTTGCGGACCTTTTTGCTTCAACCTCGGGACCCTAGAGTCTGGAGTGTGTCCGAATACCCTCACGGTTATGAAAAAACCGGGGCATGCATGGTGACCAGGCGTAGGGGTCATTAGTGCTTTATCAGACAAGTGCCCAACTAGTTATGTTATATTACATGATTAGTAAGAAACATCTTCCAGGGAGAATAGTTCCGTTAGGGGTTCCTTTCCCTGGGAGGCATGCCCTAAAGTGCATGTCCGGACTGCGAAAAGAGCAGAAAAGCATCTGGGGGCAGATAAATAAATAAATAAGAAATCATCTTTCAAGTCACCGATCAAAAATTTCCTTAAGAACGCTAGCTTTCGGCTTCACCCAGTCTGAGGTACACATCCGGCTGACCCGGCAGTAACAATCGCAGAGGTGCTCCCTTTACCTCCTAGCCGAACAATCGGGAACGTAGGGGTAAGCACAGGAGCCAGGCAACCCAGCTTGGCCAAAACTTAAGTCATATCGATTTATATAATGGTGAATAAAAGGTACATGCGGAAGTTTCACACATGTGTTGGGCATAAAGCCCGTATAAATAAGCTTCTGTTAAATAAGCCCCCAGGTATAATGAGTGCGAGTAGCACGTCAAGTGTGTGCGAACAATGCGTAGATCAGCCCTCAAAGGCTTTATGAAAAAGTGGGGAGAAAAGAGAGAAACAAAAGACAACTTAAGTATAAAATGTGGACGGAGGAAGGAGATGAACTCTGAGTGCGGCGCTAGGCGTAGAATCTTCGGAGGCGGGCTGCGTTCCATGGGTTCGGCTCGAGTCGGTTGTCCGATGCATTTCGCAGACGGTATGCTCCACCGGTCAGGACTTGGTCGATGATGAAGGGACCTTCCCATTTGGGCTTGAGTTTGTCCTTTTTCTTGTCCGGCGGGGGTAGAACTAGTTCGCCAACATTGTAAGTTTTGGCTCGTACTTCTCTGCTTTGATATCTTCGAGCCTGCTGCTGATAGAATGTGGAACGAGCCTTTGCCACGTCGCGCTCCTCCTCCAATACATCCAAACTGTCCTGCCGATCCAACTGGGCTTCTCTTTCTTCGTACATGCGCACTCGAGGTGAGTCATGGATTATATCGCAGGGCAAAACTGCCTCTGCGCCGTATACCATAAAGAATTGCGTGAATCCGGTGGTACGATTTGGCGTGGTCCGCAGCCCCCAGAGTACGGAGTCGAGCTCCTCCACCCAGTGCGTGTTAGATTCCATGAGGGACCGCACTAACCTGGGTTTAATGCCGCTCATGATTAGACCATTTGCTCGTTCGACTTGACCGTTAGTTTGAGGGTGATAGACTGAAGCGTAGTCGAGCTTGATGCCCATGTTTTTGCACTAGAGTTTAACCTCGTCGTCCGTGAAGTTCGTGCCGTTATCAGTGATGATGCTATGGGGGACGCCATAATGGTGTACTAGCCCAGATATGAAGTCTATCACAGGTCCGGATTCAGCTGTTTTAACCGGCTTGGCCTCTATCCATTTGGTGAATTTATCCACCATGACCAATAGGTATTTTTGCTTGTGGGTTCCCCCTTTAAGGGGTCCAACCATGTCAAGCCCCCAGACCGTGAACGGCCAGGTGATGGGTATAGTTTTGAGGGCAGTGGGTGGCATGTGGCTTTGATTAGCAAAGAGTTGGCAACCGACGCATCATTGGACTAAGTCCTGAGCATCTGCCCGGGCGGTCGACCAATAAAATCCTGTACGGAAGGCCTTGCCCACAAGGGCCCGGGCTGCAGCGTGGTGCCCACCGAGTCTGGCATGAATTTCAGCCAGGAGATTTCGCCCTTCCTCTTCGGAGATGCACCTTTGAAGGACTCCGGTTGTGCTTTTCTTATAAAGTTCTCCCTCATGGACCTTGTAGGCTTTAGATCGCCGAACTATGCAGCGGGCCTCATTTTGGTCTTCGGGGAGTTCCTGCCTAATTAAGTAGGCTAGGAATGGTTCCGTCCATGGGGCAATTACTGCCATTATTTCGTGGGCTAAAGGTGTTATTTCATTAGCTGAGCCATCGATTGTGTCAGAATGTTCCGTGTTGGGTGGTATGGTTGGTTCCGGGTTGTTATTTCCGGACTCCTCTTCCCATAATACGGATGGCTTAAAGAGCCGCTCCAGGAAGATGTTTGGAGGGACGGCGTCGCGTTTTGCGCCGATGCGTGCCAACACGTCGGTTGCCTGGTTATTATCCCGGGCTACATGGTGGAATTCGAGTCCTTCGAACCGAGCTGACATTTTTAAGACGATGTTACGATAAGCTGCCATTTTCGGATCCTTGGCGTCAAAGTCTCCGTTTACTTGGGATATTGCGAGGTTTGAATCCCCACACACCTCTAGGCGTTGAATACCCATGGAGATTGCCATCCGGAGACCATGTAGAAGGGCCTCGTATTCGGCTGCGTTGTTGGAGTCCATGTATATTATTTGAAGTACGTATTGGACTGTGTCTCCGGTTGGGGACGTCAAGACGACGCCAGCCCCCAAGCCGGCCAACATTTTAGAGCCATCGAAATGCATGATCCAATTGGAGTATGCGCCATACTCTTTAGGGAGTTCGGCTTTGGTCCATTCAGCAATGAAGTCAGCCAAGACTTGCGACTTTATAGCTCGCCGTGGTTTGTAGGTTATGTCGAATGGTAAGAGCTCGATGGCCCATTTTGCAATCCTGCCCGTCATGTCGCGGTTGTTTATGATGTCGTTGAGGGGTACTTCGGAGGCCACTGTTATTGAACACTCTTGAAAGTAGTGTCGCAGCTTCCGGGATGCCATGAACACCGCGTACACTATCTTTTGATAATGCGGGTACCGGGACTTGCATGGAGTTAAGACAGTGGATACGTAGTACACTGGTTTTTGAAGAGGGAATTTGTGCCCTTCTGTTTCTCGTTCGATGACAAGCACCGGGCTTACAACTTGATGTGTTGCCGCGATATATAACAACATTGGTTCGCCCAAGTTGGGCGTGGCCAGGACCGGATTTGTTGCCAATATGGCCTTTATTTCTTCGAGTCCGGCCGTGGCAGCATCCGTCCATTCAAAGTGTTCGGTGTGCCTGAGGAGGCGATAGAGGGGCAATGCCTTTTCTCCCAAACGGGAGATGAAGCGGCTTAGAGCCGCCACACATCCAGTCAATTTTTGTATTTGTTTGAGGTCTTTTGGGATATCTAGCTGTGACAGAGCTCGGATCTTGGCTGGGTTTGCTTCAATTCCTCTACCGGATACAATGAAGCCCAAGAGCTTTCTGGCTGGTACGCCGAAAATGCATTTTTCCGGGTTGAGCTTAATGTCATATGCTCGGAGGTTGTCGAATGTGAGCCTCAAGTCGTCTACTAGAGTTTCGACGTGTTTGGTTTTGACGACCACGTCGTCTACGTACGCCTCCACTGTTTTGCCGATCTGGGTAGCCAGACATGTCTGAATCATGCGCTGATATGTTGCACCGGCGTTTTTGAGTCCGAAGGGCATTGTGTTGAAGCAGAATGGCCCGTATGGAGTAATGAATGCCATTGCGGCCTGGTCTGTTTCCGCCATCTTGATTTGGTGGTATCCAGAATATGCGTTGAGGAAGCACAATGAATCGTGCCCTGCGGTAGCATCGATGATTTGGTCGATGCGGGGAAGGGGGAAAGGATCCTTTGGACAGGCCTTGTTAAGGTCTTTAAAATCGACACAAAGGCGCCAGGATTTGTCCTTTTTTGGTACCATTACCAGGTTCGCTAGCTAGTCCGGATGTTTTATATCTCTGATGAATCTGGCTTCTAATAGTTTGGCTAGATCCTCTCCCATTGCCTGTCTCTTGGGTTCGGAAAATCGCCGAAGATCCTGTTTAACTGGCTTGAATCCTTTTAGGATGTTTAGGTTGTGTTCTGCCAGCCTGCGTGGGATTCCTGGCATATCTGAAGGGTGCCAGGCAAAGATGTCCCAATTTTCCCGAAGGAATTCTCGTAGTGCGGCGTCTACATCAGGGTTTAATTGTGCCCCAATGGAGGCCGTCTTTGTGGGGTCTGTTGGATGGACCTGGAATTTGACTATTTTGTCCGCTGGTTTAAAAGAGGTGGACTTGGATCTCTTATCGAGTATCACATCGTCCCTGTTCACCGTGGAGCACAACGCAGTGAGTTCCTCTTCCGCTAGGGCTTCGGATAGTGCCTCTAGGGCTAGTGCGGCTATAAGTGCATCTAGTGCCCCTTAGTGATTTTGGTGTATTGAAGACTTATAGGTTAAGGGACTGATGCGTTTGTGATTGTACACAGGTCTATAAGTCTATGAGGAGTTTGATATTTACAGAGAAAGTCGACCCCTAAAAATGAAGTTCTTCGACTAAAGACTTTGATATTCTGAAGACTTTCTGAAGACTTTGAAAGTGAAGAAAATGGTGTGACCTTGAAGACTTGATATTCACTTGAGGAACATGAAGCGTGAAGACTTTTGTTTTCGTAGTTTCATTTTCTCTTTCTTGAGTCATAGGAAACACCGTACTGTTAAAGGGGGTCGAGGAAATACTAAGGAAAAATTTCCATGTGATGCTCAACTCAAAATCCTACACCTACCAATCCCTTCGAGTGAAGCCATTGGAAATCTCATACAGTTCAGTCAAGTTCTTCAATGACAGAGACGCAGTTCTTCTGGTCACTGATGACTTTGCTCTGACTGAGGAGTTAGGAATTCGCCAGTGTGAATTGCCTACACAGTGATGAACATGATAGCCCTGAGGAATTTGAGAGTCAAACTTCCGACCGTTGCTGTGCTGCGCGCCAGCTGTCCCAAAATATCTTATCCACCTAACGGTCATATCATTGAAGGGCATTTATGTCTTATCATGTCGGGCTGCTCCCTAGGCTATAAATAGCCGCCCCCTACAACCACTAGTTGGTTGGCTGCTCCGAGAGAACTTGACACTTGTCATTTGAAAGCAACCCATCCTCCGAGGACTTTGAGCGAAAATCATCAAGTGAGGAAAATCCCAAAACCAAACCCCCACAAACCCAAAGTGATTGAGCATCACTGAAGAAATTGATCCTGCGTGGATCCGACGCTTGTTACCTTTGAAGACTGTGCTTCTTCCAGACGGTTAGGCGTCAAGGTCTAGAGCATCCAAGAGGAATTGTGGATTGCCGAGTAACCAAGTCTGTGAAGGTTTGGAAGTCACCTGAAGACTTACCACGAGTGATTGGACGAGACCTGCGTGGTCTTAGTTCAAGGAGAATACGGTGAGGACTGGGTGTCCTGAGTTGCGGCTCAGAGACTGGGTGTCCGGGACTGCGTGTCCTCGAGTTTAAATACTCAGCCGCTCCAACCAGACGTACAACTGAGACAGCAGTTGGAACTAGTTTACCAAATCATTGTCTTCACCAACTAACTGGTTCTATTTCCTCAACCCTTCCATTTCCTCATCACTGTGTTGAATGTTGTTCATATCTGTTTTTGAAGACTTTGACTGAAGACTTTCTCAAATTCCTCAGTTCAATTTCTTCAGTCTGTTTGTCTTCATCTTGCTATCCTGTGTTTATGCTTTCTATACTCTGTGCTAGTCTTCATTTCATCATGATGACTATGTTTGTATCCTGTTATGTTTACTTCTGAGTACTTATTCCGCTGCAAGTAGTTCTTCGCTAAGGAATTTCCTCACCGGCAAATTCCTCAGTGAAGAATTCATAAAAATCGCCTATTCACCCCCCTCTAGTCGATATAACGCACTTTCAATTGGTATCAAAGCAAGGTACTCCCTTGTTCTGTGTGATTTTGGTTTAACCGCCTGGAGTTTTAGTTATGTCGACCGCAGGTATGATCAAGGTCTCGGCTGGGTGTCCTACCTTTGATGGGACGGACTACCCCTACTGGAAGAACAAGATGCGAATGCATCTTGAGGCAATTGACAATGATCTCTGGTATGTTGTGGAAAATGGTGTCCCCTCTGTCACACCCTCACTGAACGCTACCGATGTGAAGAGATTCAAGCAACTCGATTCTCAAGCGAAGAATATCATATGTGGCCATCTGAGTAAAAGACAGTATGGAAGAGTGAGTGCTTTGGAAACTGCTAAGCTTATCTGGGATAGGCTGTCCAAAGTGAATGAAGGAGTCTCAACTCAGCGTGACTCTCGAGTTGATGTTCTTCGGAATCTTTTCAACCGCTTCAAAAGACTCGACAATGAAAATGTCCAACAAACCTTTGATCGCCTCACTGACATCTCAAATGAGCTTCAAGCCCTCGGTGCCACTGACATCACTGATCATGAAGTAGTGAAGAAACTGTTGAGATCGCTTGATTCCTCATTTGATACTCTAGGACTGATGATACAAGAACGTGCTGATTACAAGTCTCTTGATCCTGCCGATATCCTCGAAAGGCTAAATACTCATGAGTTCCAGCTTGCTGAAAAGAGAGATCTCTATGGTTCAAACTATGGCAAACCACGTGCCCTGAAGGCCAAGGCTGTGTCTGACTTTGAATATGAGGATTCTGGTAGTAGCCTTGCTGATCCCGAAGAATTGAGCCAGGAGCTAGCACTGCTCGTGAAGAAATTCCAGAAGTTCTCAAGACGTGGTCGCTTTGGAAAACCCTCAAGAAGCAGTGATTCTTCATCCAGTGACTATAAGAGAAGATTGTGCCACAAATGCAAGAAACCTGGTCACTACATTCAAGACTATCCTCAGTGGGAAAAGGAAATGAAGAAGAAGAAATACAAGGATTACAGTTCTGATGATGCAAAGAAGAAGAAGAAATCGTCAAAATCTTCGTCATCAAAATCCTCGAAGTCCTCATCTCACAAGAAGAGCAGCTCTAAGAAGGCTCGGGCATTCATTGGCAAGGAAATGGACTCTGAAGCTGAATCTGAGGAAAATGATGAAGAGGAGGCGTCTGAAGAATCTGAATCTGGTGTGGCGAGTCTGGCCTTCGCTACAGCTTTCGTCAGCAAGTCCATCTTCAATGCTGAAGAAACTGACTCCACCGACAAGCCTGATGAAGATAATGATGGCTACGCTCCCACCTATTGCTTCATGGCGAAGGGTGCAAAGGTACTCAAATACAACTCCTCTGAATCTAGTGAAAATGAATCTGATGAGGATCTCAAGCCTAGCTACTCTAAACTTGCTAAGATTGCTGTAAAACAACAACGGGCTTTTGAAAAGGTTCAAAACATGCTTGACAAAAGTGATGACATGTTGGGTGAAGAAATGGATCGCACTAAAGCCCTGACTGAAAATCTTCAGAGACTTCAGTCTAGGTTTGATAACCTTCAAAGTCATCATAACACTCTCTTATCTGATCATGAGAAACTTTCTTATGAATTTCTTCAAGAAAAGCAAGATCACGAGAAGCTTTCTCTTGAATCTCTTCAAAGAAAAGAAGATCTTGAAAAGCTAAGAGTGTGTTATGAAGATCTTCAGAAGGAGCGCGATTCATTACTAGCTCAACAAATCAGCGCTTCTCAGGAAGAATTTGTTCCTCCATGCTTAAAGTGCATTGAACGTGAATATGCTAATTCTTCACCTGAATGTTCAAATGCTTCAACTGTTCCAAATTCTTCATCTGCCTCTGCTATCACTAATTCCTCATCTGAGGACATTGCTAGTATCACTGACAATGCAGGGCTGAAGGAATTGTATATGACAGGCATGTACAAAAGCCTCAAAGGGCATCAGACTCTATGTGATGTGCTTAAAAAGCAGATCCTCAACAGAAACCCTAGGAAAGAGGGTATTGCCTTTCAGAGGAAACTCAACGCTGATGGAACATATTGGAAGCCTGAGCAGTACCCCAAAACCTCATGGGTTGCTGCAAAGGGACCTCCAGTTGATCCATCTAACTTATCTAGCTTTACATGTGAATCTCCTCATTCTTCTGATGAGTCATTTGACTCCAACTATAAACTGTTCAAAAATCAGAACGGTGAAGTATTTGCTAGATATGTTGGCACTAACTGCAGGAACGGTTCCCCTATGAAGAAAATCTGGGTTCCAAAGAAGTGCCTTGAAAGTCTTCAGGTGAATGTCCTCATGACACCACCAGTGAAGAACAGGAACCCCAGATCAAATTCTTCAGATGGACCAAATTCTTCATATGGATCCAAGTCCTCATACGGACCAAATTCCTCACATGGATCAAATTTCTCAAAAGGATCAAAGTCCTCATATGATTATCATCGTGCTAACAACTCTGTCTCGTAGGGTAGAGCTAAGGGCTATGAATATGTGCATTATTCTTCAAATCACTATGTTCATAAGTCCTCGAAGAATTACTCTGCTTATTCATATGCTTACCCTAACCCCTCTTATGTGAAACAAAACGGTTTGGCATCTTTGCCACCTTTCTCATATGGTGCTCGCAGAGTGATGAACTCTTTGCCACCCCTCCAGATGTGGGTGGTGAAGAAAAAGAACTAATCTCTTCTGCAGGGTCAGGTCTCCAGACGTGCTTTAGCGTCTGAAGAATTTGCTGGGGACCTGACAAAATGCCTGAAAGGACGCAGGTGAATCATGATGAAATGAACTTTCATTTCACACGTCCTCATACTGCTATATCTGTTTACTGCTTGATGAAATTCATCTGATGAACTTGATGTCATATTCTTCACTGATGAAGCATATGAGATTGTAAGCTACACTAATTCATCTGCAGGATGATCAACCCAAAACCACTGAATGGGTCCTTGATAGTGGATGTACAAATCACATGACTGGTGACAAGAATCTATTGATGGATGCTCCCTTATCACCGTCACCTCTGAAGCATATCATCTTTGCTGACAAAGGCAAAAGTCAGGTATTGGGTCTTGGTAAGGTTGCAATCTCTAAGGATAAACACATGGACAAAGTCATGCTTGTTGAGTCCTTAGGATACAACCTCATGTCAGTCTTAATGCTTTGTGATCTTGATATGGTTGTTGTCTTTGGCAAATATTGCTGTGTTGTGATTATGGAAGCTGACAATTCCAAAGTCTTCGAAGGCTTTAGGAGAGGAGATTTGTATATTGTTGATTTCTCTACAGGACCACAACAAACCGTGTGTCTACTTGCAAAAGCTTCAGAAGGCTGGCTATGGCATCGACGACTTGGTCACGCAGGCATGAGGAATTTGCACACGCTTGCGAAGAAGAAGCATGTCATTGGCATTGAGAATGTCAAATTCCTCAAGGATCACTTATGCGGAGCCTGTGAAGCTGGAAAAATGACCAAGGCCAAGCATCCAGCGAAGACTATCATGACCACTACACGTCCATTCGAACTGCTTCACATGGACCTCTTCGGACCTAATCATTACTCAGCAGTCACTAATGATGCATCTCTATATGGTTTTGTCATTGTTGATGATTACTCTCGATATACATGGGTACACATTGTTACTTACAAACATGAAGTGTAGGAAGTCTTCAAACGATTTTCCTCGAGGGCTTCAACCAACTTTGGTGTGAAGATCAAGCACATCAGAAGTGACAATGGAATTGAGTTCAAGAATTCCGGTCTTGATGCCTATCTTGATGAACTCGGTATTACTCATGAGTTATCTGCTCCCTATACTCCTCAACAGAATGGCGTCGTGGAGCGCAAGAACAGAACTCTTGTTGAGATGGCTCGCACTATGATTGATGAATACAAAACGCCTCAGCGTTTTTGGATTGATGCAATTGATACTGCGTGCCACATTATCAATAGAGTATATCTTCACAAATTCTTCAAGAAGACGGTCTATGAACTCCTCACTGACAAGAAACCCTATGTGAGTTATTTCAAAGTCTTCGGTGCTAAATGCTGGATTAGAGATCCTCACCACAACTCTAAATTTGCACCGAAAGCACATGAAGGTTTTATGCTTGGTTACGGAAAGGACTCACACACCTACAGAGTCTTCAACATTGTTCTTCACAAGATTGTTGACACTATAGATGTGCGGTTCGATGAAACTAATGGCTCACAAAGAGAGCACCTACCTCCTGTGTTAGATGAACCAGCACCTGAGGATGCTATCAAGTTCAAGGCAACTGAGGATGTCATTCCTACGGAAGAATCTGCTGAAGAATTCATTCCTGTTCATGAAGAACGTCGAGCTGATGCACCTGAAGAACATGATGAGGAAAATGGTGCTGAAGAAAATGCTGATCAAAATCCTCAGCGACAACCAGCTCATCCTCGTGTTGCAAAAGAAGTGCAAGTGGAGAAGATCATCGATGACGTTAGTGCACCAGGTCCTCTCACATGCTCAAAAGCTTCACATTTATCTAACTTTTGTGGGCACTATGCTTTTGTCTCTATCACAGAGCCCACTAAGGTAGATGAAGCATTTCTGGAGCCGGAGTGGATTCAGGCTATGCAAGAAGAATTACATCAGTTCGAGCTTAACAATGTGTGGGAATTGGTCAATCGCCCAGATCCTCGCAAGCATAATATCATTGGCACAAAGTGGATCTACCGCAACAAGCAAGATGAAAATGGCCTTGTGGTGAGGAATAAGGCATGACTAGTAGCTCAAGGCTACACACAGGTTGAAGGAATTGATTTCGATGAAACTTTTGCACCTGTTGCTAGACTTGAGGCTATTCGCATATTACTTGCTTACGCTAACCATCATGATATCATCTTATATCAAATGGATGTGAAAAGTGCATTCCTAAATGGTAAGTTTGAGGAAGAAGTATATGTTGCTCAACCCCCAGGTTTTGAAGATCCAAAGAATCCTGACAAAGTCTTCAGACTCAATAAGGCCCTGTATGGCCTCAAGCAAGCCCCTCGGGCGTGGTATGATACATTGAAGGAATTCTTCGTGAAGAATGGCTTCACACCCGGTTCACTCGACCCTTCTCTTTTTACTAAATCATATGATGGTGAACTATTTGTGTGCCAAATATATGTTGATGATATTATCTTTGGCTGTACTGACCAACGTTATAGTGATGAATTTGCCTATATGATGAGTGAAGAATATCAAATGTCTATGATGGGAGAGTTGAAATTCTTCTTAGGTCTTCAAATTCGTCAGCAGCGCAATGGCATATTCATATCTCAGGAGAAATACCTCAAAGATGTACTGAGGAAATTCGGCATGCAAGATTGCAAAGGCGTCAAAATTCCTATGCCCACAAATGGCCATCTATGCACTGATGAAAATGGTATTGACTTCGATCACAAGGTATACCGCTCCATGATTGGTTCTTTATTGTACTTATGTGCATCTAGGCCAGATATAATGCTTAGTGTTTGCATGTGTGCCCGATTTCAAGCTGCACCGAAGGAATCACACCATAAGGCTGTGAAGCATATTCTTCGATATCTAGCTCACACACCAACACTAGGATTATGGTACCCCAAGGGCTCTGCTTTTGATCTCATTGGATATTCTGACTCTGACTATGCTGGTGATCGTGTGGACCGCAAGTCAACATCTGGCACTTGTCATTTCCTCGGAAGATCTTTGGTCTGTTGGTCCTCGAAGAAACAGAACTGCGTATCACTGTCTACTGCTGAAGCTGAATACATTGCTGCTGGCTCATGTTGTGCTCAACTGCTTTGGATGAAGCAAACCCTCAAGGACTATGGCATCAACATGAAGAATGTGCCTCTCCTCTGCAACAATGGGAGTGCCATCAAGATTGCTCACAACCTAGTTCAGCACTCGAAGACAAAGCACATTCAAATTCGTCATCATTTTCTTCGTGATCATGTGTTGAAGGGCGACATCTCCATCGAGCATGTGAAGACTGAAGAACAGCTGGCTGATATCTTCACTAAGCCCTTGGATGAGAAGATATTTAGCAAGTTGCGGTGTGAGTTAAATATCTTAGAATCTTCGAATGTTCTTTGAAAAGGACACACATCCTAACCCTTATGCAGAATTGATGACTTAGATGTGCAACACATGAAGAAACGTTTTTCTTCAATTAATGAAGAATAACACTCTAAGTGTGAAGAAATTAATGAAGAATTTGATTCTCAGAACCCTACAACAATTGTACGCGGTGTCTGAAATCATCATTCTTATACGGTGGGTCACGCCACCACAAAAGTTGAAAATCTTCAATTTGAGTTTTTCCTCAGTTTTGAAATTCTCCAGTTTTTCAAATTCTTCAACTTTGCAAAATCTTCACTGTTTCCGTCATTTTTCTTCATCAGCTATATATATATATATATATATATATATATATATATATATATATGAGTTTATGTCCTCTACAGCATTCACTTATTGCTATTTCTTCAAGTTGTGTTTTCTGCTAAGTGAATGTGATCGGACCCTTCCCCCTCTATGCTATACTCAATCCAATCTATTCACAAATTCTTCATGTGCGTTCTAATTGAAACTCGTTCAAAGTCTTCACTGTGTCCTTGACAGCTGAAGAAATTGCGAACGAAATTTAAAACAAATCTTATCCAGATTTTCGGTTTTACCGCTCAAACCGTTCCGCATCCCACGATGCATTATTATAATCACCCACGATCTTACACGATCTCATCTGCATAGTACGTGGGTGACACATGTCGCGTGAAGGAGAAAGGGAGGGGCATGTTCGTCCCAAAATCTTCGGGCGAACAGTTTTTACCGTGGGTATAAATACCCCTCTCCCCTTCCTCACTTCATTTACTCCGCTCGGTCGCTGTCTCTCGCTCGAGCTCCTCAAACCCTAGCGCCGCCGCTACTCCATCGTCGCCGGTGAGGAAGAGCTTCACTGCCTCGACCTCGTTGCCATCGTACTCGCGCCGGCTGCGGAAATCTTCACTCCGCCGCTGCCGTAGCTGTTTCCCTCTGCCAAGTTAGGGCGTGGGAGATCGAACCGGACGAACTTCACATCTGTTCATCTCAGTTCGTCGTGTTCTTCGGTTCGGGTAATTAAAAGTTACTTTTATTACTCACTTTGATTCTCAAACTTTCCTGAAAATCTTCAAAGGTGTTTTATTCTTCAAATCTTCACACATATGAACACCTCACTTACTGTATGCTCTTGATCCATTTCTCTAAGCACTCATTTTCTTCAAGATTCCTCAATTGTGCGGATTCTCGATCTGTACAACTCTAGAACCTAAGACAAAAACGCTTAGTGAAATTCCTCAAGGCTCAATGGGTCAAATTCCTCAAAACTTGTCTTTTCGAAAAATCCTTCTGAGAACGCATATGACCTCTTCAAATTCCTCGCACCTACACTTTGTTCACAGGTACTCATGACCGCTGCTGAATCACTAGGTTCTCATCAACTTAACTCATTTGCAGCGTTCCTCGAAGAAAAACAGCATACTTCTTCAGAGTGCTCAGTTGTTCAAATTCCTCATCTGAAGAACATGGCTGAAGGAAAGAGACCGCAGAAAGGAGGAAAGAGGCCTGAGGTCATGACTGCTTTCGAAATCCCTGATGAACTCTATAAGGATTATTGCACACCTGATGAAGCCAAGTTTGGCAAAGAAAACAAGAATCAGCGCAAGGTGCGCATTCAGAGAATTGAACGGAGATGGGCAAGGGAATGGAGAGAATATCGATATGTTACTCCAAAGTACATGAAGAAATTCGCTTTGAATCCTCCATGCCCAAGAGCTCCACTGGCACCTGGCCAAGTTGCTGATCCCACTAGCATCAAAAGTAGTGAAGACTTTCCTAAAGAATGGGCTAAGCGCCAAGAAAAATTAGCAAGGCAAGCCAAGGAGGCAGTGAGGAAATTCAATGAGGATTCTGCCGCTGCTGCTGCTGCTGAGTCCTCGGTCAGACCGAGGAAATCAATGCCAAAGAAGCCGGCTCGTAAGCCAAGTGCCTCACCAACAGCGCCCTCGCGGCCAAGTTCCTCTCCTGTGCCCTCACGGCAAACTCCTCAGACCGCTACTGTTCCACCAAAGTCCTCAACTCCCGTGCATCTGGCTACATGCCAAAGGACTACTGGTTTTTCAATTGCTTCTGGTGTCTCGGGAAGTTCCTCAGCTGCACCAATGTCCTCATCAGGCCCCACTCTGTTGAAGACTAAAGCAACAGCTGGACGCGGTCCTCAGCCAAGTCCAAGGAAGAAACAGGTTGCGTTTCAAGTGCCCTCTAATGATGAAGCTTTTGATGAAGAACTTGCAGAAATCATCAGAGATAGACAAGTGAAGGCCGCTAGAGCCAAAGGCACATCTGTGCCACTGCTTTTGGATCCGAAGAAGATCCTCGACTACATTGATCTCTGGCACAAGGACCCGAACACTCCAATGCCTAATCTGCCTCTGACTCCCGGTCAAAGTCACATGCTGACCCATTTCATCAGTCAAGAGAAATGGAAATATGAGAAGGCAAGAGAGATAAAGAGAGCTCAATCTAGAAAGGAGAAGCTTTTGAAGAAGAATGTGGTCAGACTGACACCTGAAGAATTTCTCAAGGCTCAATCTAAAATCCAAGCCCTCAGCAATGACTTCAATGCATACAATGCTGATTGGCAAGGAGCCAAAGTGAGATTCGTCAACCTGACGAAGAAAATGACAACTGTTGCAGCCCCATCGCAACAAGAAAATCCTCAGGCTGCAGACTCTGCTCAGCCTGTTGAAGAACATGCCAGCACCGCTGATGACTTTCAGCCTGCTGATGAAAATACAAGTTCCAGGGCTGATGACTCCATCCCAGCCGCTGAAGAAATTGCCAGGGCATCCACTAGTGGTGCGCCTGAAGAAACTGAAGAGATCAGGGCAACTGCATCAGTTGCGCCTGAAGAACATCAACCTAAGTCCTCAGCTCCTCCCGCGCCTACACCAACTCCTATTCTTCCTTCTGCCTATGAAGTGAAGAAGACCAAGGCTACAGAGCGAGCTGCAGTGAAGAAAAGGAAGGCATCAGCTGCGTCAAATTCTTCGGCTGCGAAGAAAATGAAGCCAATGACCAGCTCGCTTGAAAATCCTATTGATGTCGTTCCGATTTCCTCCATGTCATCAAAGGAAATTGTTCCTTATGGAGAAGACTACAAGATCCCAAGCGGATCTGATGAAGAAACTCATTCTGCTGCTACGTCAGAGCAGCCTGATGAAGAAATTGAAGTGGAAGCAATCCCTTCAATGCCAGTCATTTCCTCACCTATGCCTTAGTTCACAGCTGAAGAGGTTGGTGTTGAGGAAATTGAAAATGACGATGAAGATGTGGATATTGGATGCACTACACCAGTGATGAATGATGACTTTTGGGAAAGTCAGCATCCCAATACTCCTCCATTCACACCGATCCAACAAATTCCTCAGTCCCCGGCTACAACTGTTCAAATGGGCTCTGAAGAAACTCATCCCACTCCTTCTGTTCATGAGGAAATTCCAGCCGCTAGTGCTAAAGAAACTGCTGCTGCCGATCCTCAAGTTGCACAAGAGGAGGAACCAGAAATTCCTCAGCCTGAAGTACCTGAGCTCGCGATTCTTGAGGTTGTGCTGCAAATCACTGACACTCCTTTGCCCAAGCCGAAGAATCCGTTCTCAAGCAAGCAAAAATTCAAGGCTGAAGTCTTCTTTTCTGAGCATGTGTTCTTCACTGATTACAATCCATATGACTCTGCTCGCATAAGGAAGAGGCGTTTCTGGACTGCAAGTCAAGCCAACTTCTATTCCTCAGTGCTATTTGACAAGGACAAAATCTTCGATCATGAACATATTCCTCACGTGGATATGGAATCTCTGCCATGCTTCGAGCCAGTCCTCAGTGTTCTTCACGATGCAGGATTACTCAATTTCTGCAATGACATCTGTGATTGGAATGAAGAACTCATTCTTCAGTTCTACGCCACACTGCATATCACTGGAGACGCTGAAGATGTTAATTCATGGGCGCTGGATTGGATGACCGAAAACACTCATTATAAGGCACCAGCAATTGAATTGCTTCGTGTCCTTCCTCTTGGTCCTCCCCATGACAGTGCACGTTGCATCTACAATGACCCAGAATTGTCAAATCATTATATGCAAGTGCTCATGAAGCTTTTGAAGCCAGGGCAGGCCCCTCGAACCAAATTCCTCGTCAAGGAATTGCTTTATGTGCCTCGGACAGTCTATCGCATCCTGATGAAGACAATGAGTCCAATCAAAGGCCACGACTCAAATGATGAAGATGTCGTTGGCATCATGAAGAACATGCTTTTCAACATCATTCATGGCGTTCCCGTCAACTTCCATGATTTCTTCATGAGGACTCTTGCAAATGTTGCAATGTCACATTTCGAGCTGAAGCCCTATGCACCTTGGATTATGAGATTCATAAGGGCAAGATCTTCACTGAATTACAAGGCTGACACTCTGAACCATGGTAGCTACTTGCCTCCCATTGAAGTCCTCAAGCGACCAGTTTCTTCATCTGATGATAAAGGCAAGGCAGCTGCTGTGATCGATGAAGGCACTCGTCCATTGGATGGTCAATTTCGTCTGGCTACATCTTACTCCACCAATGACGACTCTGCTACACATGACACTGCCGCAAATACCTCAGCTAAGCAAAATCCTCAAGCCACAGCACCCAGGGTGATGACTGATCGTGAGTTACTCCTCAGTCTCCATCAGAAGGTTGATCGCCATCATAAATGGGAAAAGCGTCAGTTTGCTGCCGTTCTTCACAACATGACCTCAACACATAATGCAGTGAAGAAAAACCATTATCACCTTCATGAAACCCTCAACCGCACCTGGGCTGTTCTCACTCATGTATATAGCGCAGAAGAACTGAAGACTATGGGTCTTCAGGAAGCATTTGACTGGTCTGCACCTCCTCCGAAGAAATTCAAGAGGGTCAAAGTTCCTGATCTAGTGGCCAGCTCCTATTCTTCATCGCGTGACACTGATGAGCTTGAAGATTTGGACGACACTGCGGCAGGCCCTACTTCAACAAACAACCCCGACAATGCTGGCGCTCCTCCATCAACTTGAAATTCTTCAGGGGCGTTAGTCCTCAGTTTCGATCCTTTTGGTCATTTGATGACAAAGGGGGAGAAATTTGAGTTAGTCTTCAAGCGGGTTTATATTATGGGAGTTTTGTTAAGTTACAACTCTCGTTCTTCCGAAACTTTTTACTGGATCGAGTTGTAATCTTAAACCCAATGGTGCCCTGATACTTTTGGAAGGGCATAGTGCTCTGATACTTTTGATGCACTATGCTCTGATATTTTTGATGTGTTATTCTGCATGCCTATTCCTCGTTAATATTATTGCACGCATGCTGAATCTCATCAGGCACCATATTTCATCATGCATTTCAAATTCTTCATACTATATATCAAATGCGTGTATGAATTACAAGATATAGGGGGAGATCTCCATGATTCAATTCTTCAAATGTGCATTGCCTCAAAAGCAAATTCCTCACTATGCACATATTCAGGGGGAGTTCTTCTATATCTTGCAATCAAATTCCTCAATATCAGTATTTACACTTCATATGTTTATCCCCGTTGAAAACTTAACCTATGTTGTCATCAATCACCAAAAAGGGGGAGATTGTAAGTGCATCTAGTGCCCCTTAGTGATTTTGGTGTATTGAAGACTCATAGGTTAAGGGACTGATGCGTTTGTGAGTGTACACAGGTCTATAAGTCTATGAGGAGTTTGATATTTACAGAGAAAGTCGACCCCTAAAAATGAAGTTCTTCGACTGAAGACTTTGATATTCTGAAGACTTTCTGAAGACTTTGAAAGTGAAGAAAATGGTGTGACCTTGAAGACTTGATATTCACTTGAGGAACATGAAGCGTGAAGACTTTTGTTTTCGTAGTTTCATTTTCCCTTTCTTGAGTCATAGAAAACACCGTACTATTAAAGGGGGTCGAGGAAATACTAAGGAAAAATTTCCATGTGATGCTCAACTCAAAATCCTACACCTACCAATCCCTTCGAGTGAAGCCATTGGAAATCTCAATACAGTTCAGTCAAGTTCTTCAGTGACAGAGATGCAGTTCTTCTGGTCACTGATGACTTTGCTCTGACTGAGGAGTTAGGAATTCGCCAGTGCGAATTGCCTACACAGTGAGGAACATGATAGCCCTGAGGAATTTGAGAGTCAAACTTCCGACCGTTGCTGTGCTGCGCGCCAGCTGTCCCAAAATATCTTATCCACCTAACGGTCATATCATTGAAGGGCATTTATGTCTTATCATGTCGGGCTGCTCCCTAGGCTATAAATAGCCACCCCCTACAACCACTAGTTGGTTGGCTGCTCTGAGAGAACTTGACACTTGTCATTTGAGAGCAACCCATCCTCCGAGGACTTTGAGCGAAAATCATCAAGTGAGGAAAATCCCAAAACCAAACTCCCACAAACCCAAAGTGATTGAGCATCACTGAAGAAATTGATCCTGCATGGATCCGACGCTTGTTACCTTTGAAGACTGTGCTTCTTCCAGACGGTTAGGCGTCAAGGTCTAGAGCATCCAAGAGGAATTGTGGATTGCCGAGTGACCAAGTCTGTGAAGGTTTGGAAGTCACCTGAAGACTTATCACGAGTGATTGGACGAGACCTGCGTCTTAGTTCAAGGAGAATACGGTGAGGACTGGGTGTCCTGAGTTGCGGCTCAGAGACTGGGTGTCCGGGACTGCGTGTCCTCGAGTTTAAATACTCAGCCGCTCCAACCAGACGTACAACTGAGACAGCAGTTGGAACTGGTTTACCAAATCATTGTCTTCACCAACTAACTGGTTCTATTTCCTCAGCCCTTCCATTTCCTCATCACTGTGTTGAATGTTGTTCATATCTGTGTTTGAAGACTTTGACTGAAGACTTTCTCAAATTCCTCAGTTCAATTTCTTCAGTCTGTTTATCTTCATCTTGCTATCCTGTGTTTACGCTTTCTGTACTCTGTGCTAGTCTTCATTTCATCATGATGACTATGTTTGTATCCTGTTATGTTTACTTCTGAGTACTTATTCCGCTGCAAGTAGTTCTTCGCTAAGGAATTTCCTCACCGGCAAATTCCTCAGTGAAGAATTCATAAAAATCGCCTATTCACCCCCCCCCTCTAGTCGATATAACGCACTTTCAGCGGCTGTCTTGTTTTCGGCGCGCAGTGCTATGTCCGGATCACTGACAAGAGTGATGATTCTATTGGGCCCGGGCATTTTAAGCTTCATGTACCCGTAATGGGGTATGGCTTGGAAAATTGTGAATGCCTCTCGCCCTAATAAAGCGTGATATCCGCTGCTGAACGGGGCCACCTGGAAAGTGACTTCCTCGGACTTGTAATTGTCCGGCGAGCCGAACACCACATCAAGTGTAATTTTTCCTGTGCAGCGTGCTTCCCAACTAGGGATTATTCCTCTAAAGGTTGTGCTGCTTCGCTCAATGCTGCTCCAGTCTATTTCCATTTTTCGAAGGGTTTCCTCGTAGATGAGGTTTAATCCGCTGCCGCCATCCATGAGTACCTTGGTAAGACGAAAGGTGTCCACTATTGGACTGAGGACCAATGCGGCTGGTGCTCGGGCTGTTCGGAATTTAGGTTCATCGCTGGCGTTGAAGGTGATAGCCTTGTCGCTCCATGGATTTGTTGTTGCTACTTGGTAGACTTCGGCAAGGTTGCGGATTGTTCGTTTTTGCATATTATTTGATGCGAAAGTCTCGAAGACTGTTAATACCGTACTGGTACTGTTGGGGTGGTTCTCCGGGGCTAGAAGCTCTTCGCTACTTTTGGCCACCTGCCGCAGTATCCAACATGCTCGAAGGCTATGTGTTGGAGTGGCTCCCTCTGTACTATGAATTTTACAGGGTCCGCTGAGCCATCCCTCCAGTACGGTTCCGTGCCCTTTATGGGGTTTTTGCTTTTTGGTTTTTGTCCCGGGTGCCTGAGCATGATGCACCCTTTTGTTTCGGACTAGGGTCGTGTTCGGAGCCGGATTGTCCCAAAACTTAGTTTCGGTTTTCCGGACACTCTCCATCGCACAGTACTTTCGTACTATGGACGCCAGGTCGGCGAAGCGTGTAATTTCGTGACGACTTACGGCGTTCAAGATTCCCTTGTCCGTGCAATTGTTGCAGAAAATTGAGATTGCGTTTTCCTCACGGCAGTCCTTTATCCTGTCCATAACCAGGAGGAATCTGGCCCAGTAATGATGTACTGTTTCAGCGGGCTCTTGCCGGATTTGAGATAGATCGCTTATGTTTGGGTGGGCGGGTGGAATTAAGTCCGGAACCCTGCCCAACTTGAGGCTCAAGGGCTGAAAAGTTTCCGAATTTGGAAGCTTGGATTGCTGGATATCGTCCAACGAATCTGGTCTGCTGCCTGACTTTAGGTTCAGTACTTGATTGACGTCCGTCCCTCCGCGGGAATCCGGCATGGAGGGACCAGGAGTCCGGACATAAATGGTTTTTAATACAGAGGAAGAATCACCGCGTTCTTCCTCTACCACAGCAACGTGATGGATAACCTGGGGAGAGTCAATCTCTCTCAAATCGGTTTTAAGCCCAATCTGATTGTAGTCTGTAGCGACTCCCAGGGCGGCGAAGCGATCCAAGAGCTCGTTTACGGAAGAGAGCTCCATCGGATCTAGCTGCTCGGTGAACTCCGAGTTGACATGAAGATCGCTTTTGATGACCCGAGAGGTCATCGTCGGAGCGGCGGCCGAACAGGCGGTCATAAGAAAACCACCTAGCCGGATAGTTTGGCCGGCGGCCAAAGCTCCTTTGGCAATAGTACCGTCTTTAAAGATGGGAAGAGGCATCCTTCCTGGTTGTGACGGCACAGAGGAACTCTCAATGAAAGCACCAATGTCGGTGTCAAAACCGGCGGATCTCGGGTAGGGGGTCCCGAACTGTGCGTCTAGGGGGATGGTAACAGGAGACAAGGGACATGATGTTTTTACCCAGGTTCGGGCCCTCTCGATGGAGGTAAAACCTACTCCTGCTTGATTGATATTGATGATATGGGTAGTACAAGAGTGGATCTACCACGAGATCAAGGAGGCTAAACCCTAGAAGCTAGCCTATGGTATGATTGTTGTTGTGATTGTGTCCTATGGACTAAAACCCTCCGGTTTATATAGACACCGGAGAGGGCTAGGGTTACACAGAGTCGGTTACAATGGTAGGAGATCTACATATCCGTATCGCCAAGCTTGCCTTCCACGCCAAGGAAAGTCTCATCCGGACACGGGACGAAGTCTTCAATCTTGTATCTTCATAGTCTTGGAGTCCGGCCGATGATGATAGTTCGGCTATCCGGACACCCCCTAGTCCAGGACTCCCTCATTCATCTTCAGTTAGTAAAACAGGAAGTTTTCTTTTAACTGCCTCCACCCTCTCAACACTCTTCTTATGCTTCTTATACCTCTGTATTTTATTCCTCGTCTTAAGCTCCATAGTTCTTTCCAACTCCTCTTGCTCCAAATCATCATCTCCTGCATTTCCTTCATCCATATCTTGTGCCTCCTGCTCATCAACTTGTGCAACTCTCCTTGTTTTTTGGATGGTGACTTGTACACCACACCTTCCTCACTGACCTCATACACAGTCCTCTCTCCAACACTGCCTATAGGGACCTGCTGCTCACAAACATGGCCTATGTTTATGTTGGGGAACGTAGCAATAATTCAAAATTTTCTACGCATCACCAAGATCAATCTATGGAGATTCTAGCAACAAGAGAGGGAGAGGATGAGTGTATCTTCATACCCTTGAAGATCTCAATGCAGAAGCGTTACAAGAACGCGGTTGATGGAGTCGAACTCGCGGCGATTCAAATCGCGGAAGATCCGATCTAGCGCCAAACGGACGGCGCCTCCGCATTCAACACACGTATAGCCCAGGGACGTCTCCTCCTTCTTGATCCAGCAAAGGGAGAGGAGAAGTTGAGGGAGAACTCCGACAACACGACGGCGTGGTGGTGGTGGAGCTCGTGGTTCTCCAGCAGGGCTTCGCCAAGCACTACGGAGGAGGAGGAGGTGTTGGAGGAGGGAGAGGGCTGCTCCAGGGAAGGGATGTGGCTGCTCTCCCACCCCTCCACTATATATAGGGGCAAGAGGAGAGGGGGAGGCTCCCTAGGGTTTCCCCTAGGGGGCGGCGGCCAAGTAGATTGGATCTCCCTAGGGAAAATCCTAGGGAGACTTGCCCCCCAAGCCAAGCAGGTGGATGATTGCCTCCCAAGCCAGGTGGAGGCACCACACCTCCCCAAATAACGTGGGAAAGGGTGTGGGGGCGCACCACCCCTTAGTGGGCTGGTTTGCCTCTTCCCCTTTGGCCCATGAGGCCCTCCAACACTTGTCAGGGCTCCCGAAACACCTTTCGGTCATGCTGGCCATAGCCTGGTACCCCCGGAACACTTCCGGAATCCAATACCCTTTGTCCAATATATCGATCTTCACCGTCGGACCATTCCGGAACTTCTCGTGATGTCCGGGATCACATTCGGGACTCCGAACTACCTTCGGTAACCACATACTATTTCCCATAACAACTCTAGCGTCACCAAACCTCAAGTCTGTAGACCCTACGGGTTCGGGAACCATGCAGACATGACCGAGACGTTCTCCGGCCAATAACCAACAGCGGGATCTGGATACCTATGTTGGCTCCCACATGTTCCACGATGATCTCATCGGATGAACCACGATGTCAAGGATTCAAGCAATCCCGTATACAATTCCCTTTGTCAATCGGTACGTTACTTGCCCGAGACTCGATCGTCGGTATCCCAATACCTCGTTCAATCTCGTTACCGGCAAGTCACTTTACTCATTCTGTAATGCATGATCCCGTGACTAACTACTTAGTCACATTGAGCTCATTATGATGGTGCATTACCGAGTGGGCCCAGAGATACCTCTCGGTCATACGGAGTGACAAATCCCAGTCTCGATTCGTGCCAACCCAACAGACACTTTCGAAGATACCTGTAGTGCACCTTTATAGCCACCCAGTTACATTGTGACGTTTGGTACACCCAAAGCATTCCTACAGTATCCGGGAGTTGCACAATCTCATGGTCTAAGGAAATGATACTTGACATTAGAAAAGCTCTTAGCAAACGAACTATACGATCTTGTGCTATGCTTAGGATTGGGTCTTGTCCATCATATCATTCTCCTAATGATGTGATCCCGTTATCAATGACATCCAGTGTCCATGGTCAGGAAACCATAACCATCTATTGATCAACGAGCTAGTCAACTAGAGGATCACTAGGGACATGTTGTGGTCTATGTATTCACACATGTATTACGGTTTCCAGTTAATACAATTATAGCATGAACAATAGACAATTATCATGAACAAGGAAATATAATAATAACTATTTTATTATTGCCTCTAGGGCATATTTCCAACAGTCTCCCACTTGCACTAGAGTCAATAATCTAGTTCACATCACTATGTGATTATAATGAATTCAACACCCAAGGGGTTTGATCATATCTCGCTTGTGAGAGAGGTTATTAGTCAACGGGTCTGAACCTTTCAGATCCATGTGTGCTTTACAAATCTCTATGTCATCTTCTAGATGCAGCTTCCACGCGCTACTTGTAGCTATTCCAAACAACTGCTCTACTATACGAATCCGGTTTACTACTCACAGTCATCCGGATTAGTGTCAAAGTTTGCATCGACGTAACCCTTTATGACAAACTCTTTTACCACCTCCATAATCGAGAAAATTCCTTAGTCAACTAGTTACTAAGGATAAGTTTGACCACTGTCATGTGATCCATTCCCGGATCACACTTGTACCCCTTGACTGACTCATGGCAAGGCACACTTCAGGTGCGGTACACAGCATAACATACTTTAGAGCCTACGTCTAAAGCATAGGGGACGACCTTCGTCATTTCTCTCTCTTCTGCCGTGGTCAGGTCTTGAGTCTTACTCAATACTCACACCTTATAACACAGCCAAGAATTGTTGGGGAACGTTGCAGAAAATAAAAATTTTCCTACGGTTTCACCAAGATCCATCTATGAGTTCATCTAAGCAATGAGTGATAGGAGTGCATCTACATACCCTTGTAGATCACGAGCGGAAGCATTCAAGAGAACGGGTTTGAGGGAGTCGTACTCGTCGTGATCCAAATCACCGATGACCATGTGCCGAACGGACAGCACCTCCGCGTTCAACACACGTACGGAGCGGATGACGTCTCCTCCTTCTTGATCCAGCAAGGGGGAAGGAGAGGTTGATGAAGATCCAGCAGCACGACGGTGTGGTGGTGGATGCAGCAGAGTTCTGGCAGAGCTTCGCCGAGCTTTTGCGAGAGGGAGAGGTTTAGCAGGGGAGAGGGAGGCGCCAAGACTTCAGGGGTGCGGCTGCCCTCCCTCCCCCCTCCTTTATATAGGCCCCCAGGGGGGGCGCCGGCCCTAGAGATGGGATCTCTAGGGGGGGCGGCGGCCAAGGGGGTGGAGTGCCCTGCTACATCTCGAGCTAGCGTTGGTTTTCCCCGAAGAGGAGGTGGTGATGCAGCACAGTAGCGTAAGTATTTCCCTCAGTTTTTGAGAACCAAGGTATCAATCCAGTAGGAGGTCACGCGCAATTTCCTCGTACCTGCACAACACGATAGCAACTCGCAACCAACGCTTAGGGGTTGTCAATCCCTTCACGGTCACTTACGAGAGTGAGATCTGATAGAGATAATATTTTTGGTGTTTTTGATAGATAGATGCAAAGTAAAAAGTAAAGGCAAAGTAAAAGCAAAGCAAGTAAATAAAGTGAGATAGATTGATATGATGAGAATAGACCCGGGGGCCATAGGTTTCACTAGTGGCTTCTCTCAAGAGCATAAGTATTCTATGGTGGGTGAACAAATTACTGTTGAGCAATTGACAGAACTGAGCATAGTTATGAGTATATCTAGGCAATGATCATGTATATAGGCATCACGTCCGTGACAAGTAGATCGAAACGATTCTGCATGTACTACTATTACTCCACTCATCGACCGCTATCCAGCATGCATCTAGAGTATTAAGTTAAAAACAGAGTAACACTTTAAGCAAGATGACATGATGTAGAGGAATAAATTCATGCAATATGATAAATACCCCATCTTGTTATCCTCGATGGCAACAATACAATACATGCCTTGCAACTCTTTCTGTCACTGAGTAAGGACACCGCAAGATTGAACCCAAAGCCATGCACTTCTCCCATTGCAAGAACTACCAGTCTAGTTGGCCAAACCAAACGGATAATTCGAAGAGACTTGCAAAGTTAACTCAATCCTACATAAAAGAATTCAGAGAAGAATCAAATATTTTCCATAGATAATACTGGATCATAAACCCACAATTCATCGGTCTCAACAAACACACCGCAAAAACAAGATTACATCGAATAGATCTCCACGAGAGAGGGGGAGAACATTGTATTGAGATCCAAAAAAGAGAACAAGCCATCTAGCTACTAGCTATGGACCCGAAGGTCTGAAGTAAACTACTCACACTTCATCGGAGGGGCTATGGTGATGATGTAGAAGCCCTCCGTGGTGGATGCCCTCTCCGGCGGAGCTTCGGAACAGGCTCCAAGATGGGATCTCGTGGATACAGAAGGTTGCGGCGGTGGAATTAGGTTTTTTGCTCCCTCCCTAGTCTAATGGGGGTACGTAGGTATATATAGGAGGAAGGAGTACGTCGGTGGAGCTCTGAGGGGCCCACGAGGCAGGGGGGCGTGCCCAGGGGGAGGGGCGCGCCCTCCACCCTCGTGACCACCTCGTGGCTTTCTTGACGGAGGGTCCAAGTCTCCTGGATCTTATCTGATGAGAAAATCACGTTCCCGAAGTTTCATTCCGATTGGACTCCGTTTGATATTCTGTTTCCTCGAAATACTGAAATAGGCAAAAAACAACAATTCTGGGCTGGGCCTTCGGTTAATAGGTTAGTCCCAAAATAATATAAAAGTGGAAAATAAAGCCCAATATAGTCCAAAACAGTAGATAAAGTAGCATGGAGCAATCAAAAATTATAGATACGTTGGAGACGTATCATGCCCCCCAAGGCAAGTGGAGGCGCCCCCTCCCCTAGGGTTCCCAACCCTAGGCGCAGAGGGGGGCCCAGGGGGGGCGCACCAGCCCACCAGGGGCTGGCCCCCTCCCCACTTCAGCCCACGGGGCCCTCCGGGATAGGTGGCCCCACCCGGTGGACCCCCGGGACCCTTTCGGTGGTCAAGGTACAATACCGGTGACCCCCGAAACTCTCCCGATGGCCGAAACTGCACTTCCTATATATTATTCTTTACCTCCGGACCATTCCGGAACTCCTCGTGACGTCCGGCATCTCATCCGGGACTCCGAACAACTTTCGGTTTGCTGCATACTCATATCTCTACAACCCTAGCGTGACCGAACCTTTATTGTGTAGACCCTACGGGTTCGGGAGACACGTAGACATGACCGAGACGGCTCTCCGGTCAATAACCAACAGCAGGATCTGGATACCCATGTTGGCTCCCACATGCTCCTCGATGATATCATCGGATGAACCACGATGTCGAGGATTCAATCAACCCCGTATACACTTCCCTTTGTCAATCGGTACGTTACTTGCCCGAGACTCGATCATCGGTATCCCAATACCTCGTTCAGTCTCGTTACCGGCAAGTCACTTTACTCGTACCGTAATGCATGATCCTGTGACCAGACACTTGGTCACTTTGAGCTCATTATGATGATGCATTACCGAGTGGGCCCAGAGATACCTCTCCGTCATACGGAGTGACAAATCCCAGTCTCGATCCGTGTCAACCCAACAGACACTTTCGGAGATACCTGTAGTGCACCTTTATAGTCACCCAGTTACGTTGTGATGTTTGGTACACCCAAAGCACTTCTGCGGTATCCGGGAGTTACTCGATCTCATGGTCTAAGGAAAAGATACTTGACATTTGAAAAGCTCTAGCAAAACGAACTACACGATCTTGTGCTATGCTTAGAATTGGGTCTTGTCCATCACATCATTCTCCTAATGACGTGATCCCGTTGTCAACGACATCTAATGTACATAGTCAGGAAATCATGACTATCTGTTGATCAACGAGCTACTCAACTAGAGGCTTACTAGGGACATATTATGGTCTATGTATTCACACGTGTATTAGGATTTCCGGATAATACAATTATAGCATGAATAAAGACAATTATCATGAACAAGGAAATATAATAATAATCCTTTTATTATTGCCTCTAGGGCATATTTCCAACAATGTCCCACGTGCACTAGAGTCAATAATCTAGTTACATTGTGATGAATCAAACACCCATAGAGTTCTGGTGTTGATCATGTTTTGCTCGCGAAAGAGGTTTAGTCAATGGATTTGCGACATTCAGATCCGTATGTACTTTGCAAATATCTATGTCTCCATCTTGAACATTTTCACGGATGGAGTTGAAACGACGCTTGATGTGCCTGGTCTTCTTGTGAAACCTGGGCTCCTTGGCAAGGGCAATAGCTCCAGTGTTGTCACAGAAGAGTTTGATCAGCCCCGACGCATTGGGTATGGCTTCTAGGTCGGTGATGAACTCCTTCACCCAAATTGCTTCATGTGCTGCCTCCGAGGCTGCCATGTACTCCGCTTCACATGTAGATCCCGCCACGACGCTCTGCTTGCAGCTGCACCAGCTTACTGCTCCACCATTCAACATATACACGTATCCGGTTTGTGACTTAGAGTCATCCAGATCTGTGTCGAAGCTAGCGTCGATGTAACCCTTTACGACGAGCTCTTCGTCACCTCCATAAACGAGAAACATGTCCTTTGTCCTTTTCAGGTACTTCAGGATATTCTTGACCGCTGTCCAGTGTTCCTTGCCGGGATTACTTTGGTACCTTCCTACCAAACTCACGGCAATGTTTACATCAGGTCTGGTACACAGCATGGCATACATAATAGATCCTATGGCTGAAGCATAGGGGATGACACTCATCTCTTCTTTATCTTTTGCCATGGTCGGGCATTGAGCCGAGCTCAATCTCACACCTTGCAATACAGGCAAGAACTCTTTCTTGGACTGATCCATTTTGAACTTCTTCAAAATCTTATCAAGGTATGTGCTTTGTGAAATACCTATGAGGTGTCTCGATCTATCCCTATAGATCTTGATGCCTAATATGTAAGCAGCTTCTCCAAGGTCCTTCATTGAAAAACACTTATTCAAGTAGGCCTTAATGCTGTCCAAAAGTTCTATATCATTTCCCATCAAAAGTATGTCATCTACATATAATATGAGAAATGCTACAGAGCTCCCACTCACTTTCTTGTAAACGTAGGCTTCTCCATAAGTCTGCATAAACCCAAACGCTTTGATCATCTCATCAAAGCGAATGTTCCAACTCCAAGATGCTTGCACCAGCCCATAAATGGATCACTTGAGATTGCATACTTTGTTAGCATTCTTAGGATCGACAAAACCTTCCGGCTGCATCATATACAGTTCTTCCTTAAGATGTCCGTTAAGGAATGCTGTTTTGACGTCCATCTACCATATCTCATAATCATAGTATGCGGCAATTGCTAACATGATTCGGACGGACTTCAGCTTCGCTACGGGAGAGAATGTCTCATCGTAGTCAACCCCTTGAACTTGCCGATAACCCTTAGCGACAAGTCGAGCTTTATAGATGGTAACATTACCATTCGCGTCGTCTTCTTCTTAAAGATCCATTTGTTTTCTATCGCTCGCCGATCATCGGGCAAGTCTGTCAAAGTCCATACTTTGTTTTCATACATGGATTCTATCTCGGATTGCATGGCTTCAAGCCATTTGTTGGAATCTGGGCCCGCCATCGCTTCTTCATAGTTCGAAGGTTCACCATTGTCTAACAACATTATTTCCAGGACAGGGTTGCCATACCACTCTGGTGTGGAACGTGTCCTTGTGGACCTTCGAAGTTCAGTAGCAACCTGATCCGAAGTACCTTGATCATCATCATTAATTTCCTCTCCATTCGGTGTAGGCACCACATGAACATTTTCCTGAGCTGCACTACTTTCCGGTTCAAGAGGTAGTACTTCATTGAGTTCAACTTTCCTCCCACTTACTTCTTTCGAGAGAAACTCTTTTTCCAGAAAGGATCCGTTCTTGGCAACAAAGATCTTGCCCTCGGATCTTAAGTAGAAGGTATACCCAATGGTTTCCTTAGGTTATCCTATGAAGACGCATTTTTCCGACTTGGGTTCGAGCTTTTCAGGTTGAAGTTTCTTGACATAAGCATCGCATCCCCAAACTTTTAGAAACGACAGCTTAGGTTTCTTCCCAAACCATAATTCATACGGTGTCATCTCAACGGATTTAGACGGAGCCCTATTTAAAGTGAATGTAGCTGTCTCTAGAGCGTATTCTCAAAAAGATGGCGGTAAATCGGTAAGAGACATCATAGACCACACCATATCCAATAGAGTGCGATTATGACATTCGGACACACCGTTACACTGAGGTGTTCCAGGCGGCGTGAGTTGTGAAACAATTCCACATTTCCTTAAGTGCGTACCAAATTCGTGACTGAAATATTCTCCTCCACGATCTGATCGTAGGAACTTTATCTTTCGGTCACGTTGATTCTCTACCTCGTTCTAAAATTCCTTGAACTTTTCAAAGGTCTCAGACTTGTGTTTTATTAAGTAGACATACCCATATCTACTCAAGTCATCAGTGAGAGTGAGAACATAACGATATCCTCCGCGATCCTCAACGCTCATTGGACCGCACACATCTGTATGTATGATTTCCAATAAGTTGGTTGCTCGCTCGATTGTTCCGGAGAACGGAGTCTTGGTCATTTTGCCCATGAGGCATGGTTCGCATGTGTCAAATGATTCATAATCGAGAGACTCCAAAAGTTCATCAGCATGGAGCTTCTTCATGCGCTTGACACCAATGTGACAAGGGCGGCAGTGCCACAAGTATGTGGGACTATCGTTATCAACTTTACATCTTTTGGTATTCACACTATGAATATGTGTAACATTACGTTCGAGATTCATTAAGAACAAACCATTGACCATCGGGGCATGACCATAAAACATATCTCTCATATAAATAGAACAACCATTATTCTCGGATTTAAATGAGTAGCCATCTCGTATCAAACGAGATCCAGATACAATGTTCATGCTCAAACTTGGCACTAAATAACAATTATTAAGGTTTAAAACTAATCCCATAGGTAAATGTAGAGGTAGCGTGCCGACGGCGATCACATCGACCTTGGAACCATTCCCAACGCGCATCGTCACCTCGTCCTTCGCCAGTCTCCGTTTATTCCACTGCTCCTGCTGTGAGTTACAAATATGAGCAACAGCACCGGTATCAAATACCCAGGAGTTACTACGAGTACTGGTAAGGTACACATCAATTACATGTATATCGCATATACCTTTAGTGTTGCCGGCCTTCTTGTCTGCTAAGTATTTGGGGGGGGGGGGGGCAGTTCCGCTTCCAGTGACCCTTCCCTTTGCAATAAAAGCACTCAGTCTCAGGCTTGGGTCCATTCTTTGACTTCTTTCCGGCAACTGGCTTACTGGGCGCGGCAACATCCTTGCCGTCCTTTTTGAAGTTCTTCTTACCCTTGCCCTTCTTGAACTTGGTGGTTTTATTGACCATCAACACTTGATGTTCTTTCTTGATTTCTACCTCTGCCGACTTCAGCATTGAAAACACTTGAGGAATAGTTTTCACCATCCCCTGCATATTGTAGTTCATCACAAAGCTCTTGTAGCTTGGTGGGAGCGACTGAAGAATTCTGTCAATGACCGCCTCGTCCGGGAGGTTAATGTCCAGCTGGGACAGGCGGTTGTGCAACCCAGACATTTTGAGTATGTGCTCACTGACAGAACTATTTTCCTCCATCTTACAACTATAGAACTTGTCCGAGACTTCGAGGGTGTTTGTTTCCAGGAACTTATTGGTTTAGGGACTTAAAAAAGTCCCTATAAGTCCCATCTAAACCAAACAGGAGGGACTTATAGGGACTTAAAGTGAGCATTTGGGACTTATGAAATAAGACTCTCAAGGAGGGACTTATAGTTGTAATATGGTCTTATAGAGACTTATAAGTCCCAGGAACCAAACAGGTAGAGACTTTTTAGGGACTTGGGACTTATGAGTTGGGACTAAAAAAAATCCTAGGACTTATGAACCAAACAGGGCCTTACAACTATAAGTCCCTATAAGTCCCTCCTTGAGAGTCTTATGTCTTATACCGAAAAAGGCTTTCGCCCCGCTTTATAGATAAAGCAAACCGCCACAAGACAAACAACCACACCAGGTTCAAATACACACACCCAAGTACCACACCAAAGTCATAAGGTTCTGCTGAGGGCATAGCTCAACAAGGCCAAAGAAAGAGAAAAAACAGAGCGAGACCCGCGCAGGGGATCTAGTCAGGCTCCGGCGGTGGCGGCGGCGGCGGCGGCGATAGGCGGACGGCCATCGAGCGAAGATCGGCGATGAAGGTAGAGATGGCGTCGCGCTCCAGGGGACGGCTAAGCGGCCGCCAAAGCTGCAGGAAACCCGAGAATTTGTAGAGAGCGTTAGTAGCACGACGAAGAGGGGTATGCTCGATCATAAGCTTATTATGAACAGTCCAAAGAGTCCAGGCTAGGACCCCAACCTCCAGCCACCTAATGTGGCGAGAGGACGAGGGGGACGTTTGGAGTTCAGCAAATAAGTCGGGGAAGTTGGTGTGAGTCCAACTTCCCTCGGCAATCTCGCGAAAACAGCTCCAGAGGAACCGGGCGGAGGCGCAAGCGAAGAAGATGTGGTTGGAGTCCTCGGGGACGGCACAGAGGGGGCAGATACCAGTGCCCGGGCCATTACGCTTGCGGACCTCCACACCGGAAGGGATCCGTCCCCGGATCCACTGCCACATGAAGATGCGGATCTTCAGTGGGAGACGGACGGACCACACCATCGAGAGGGGGAGGAGCGGAGGAGGGGGAAATGGCCAAGTAGAGCGATTTGGTAGAGAACTGGCCAGACGGCTCCAAATGCCAACGCACACGGTCTTGGACTCCATCTACCAACGGCTCATGCAGAGCGACACAGTCAAGCAGCTCATGCCAGGCGGCGGATTCCGCAGGCCCAAATGGCCGATGGAAAGCGAGGCGCCCTAAGTCAATGAGGGCCCTATCAACAGAAATCATGGGGTCGACAGAGATAGAGAAGAGGATGGGGAAGCGGGCCGCAAAGGGGGAGTCGCCGGCCCAGCGGTCAAACCAGAAGAGCGTCAAGAGGCCGGACCCTACCGAGATAGAGGTACCAATGCGGAGCACAGGGAGGAGCTGGACGAGGGACTGCCAGAACTGAGAACCTCCCGACTTCTGGCAGAAGGCAAGGGGTTGGCCGCGCAGGTATTTATTCCGGATAATGTCCAGCCAGAGGCCACCATGACCCTGCGAGATGCGCCGCAGCCACCGGGATAGGAGGGAAATATTCATCCGCTTAGAGCACATGATTCCCAATCCACCCTGCTCCCTAGGCTTGCAGATGTCAGGCCAGCTGACCATGTGATACTTCTGCTTGCCGTGCTCACCAGCCCAATAGAAGCGGGACTGGATTTTGGCGATCTCCTTATGGAGAGATTCATGGAGGCTGTAGAAACTCATAAGAAATAAGAGGAGTGAGGGAGTCCTGGACTAGGGGGTGTCCGGACAGCCGGACTATCAATATCCGCCGGACTCCAAGACTACAAAGTTACAAGATTGAAGACTCCGGCTCGTGTCCGGATGATACTTTCCTTGGCGTGGAAGGCAAGCTTGGCAATACGGATATGTAGATCTCCTACCATTGTAACCGACTCTGTGTAACCCTAGCCCTCTCCGGTGTCTATATAAACCGGAGGGCTTTAGTCCGTAGGACAACATACATCTCAACAATCATACCATAGGCTAGCTTCTAGGGTTTAGCCTCCTTGATCTCGCGGTAGATCTACTCTTGTACTACCCATATCATCAATATTAATCAAGTAGGACGTAGGGTTTTACCTCCATTGAGAGGGCCTGAACCTGGGTAAAAACATTGTGTCCCTTGTCTCCTATTACCATCCGCCTAGACGCACAGTTCGGGACCCCCTACCCGAGATCCGCCGGTTTTGACACCGACATTGGTGCTTTCATTGAGAGTTCCTCTGTGTCGTCACCGATAGGCTTGATGGCATCTTCAACCAGTGACGCTGTCCAGGGTGAGACTTTTCTCCCCGGACAGATCTTCGTATTCGGCGGCTTCGCCCTGCGGGCCAATTCTCTTGGCCATCTGGAGCAGATCGAAAGCTACGCCCCTGGCCGTCAGGTCAGATTTGGAAGCTTAAACTTCACGGACGATGTCCGCGGAGACTTGATCTTCGACGGACTCGAGCCACAGCCAAGCGCGCTGCACTGTGACGATGGGCATGATCTAGCTCTGCCGCCGAACAGTGCCTTGGTGGCCGCACACGGATCCGCTCCGGCCATTAGCCCGGAGCCGATCGCCCAGATCGAGGGCCGGTGGATAGACGCCACCCTGGGGGCTTCAACATATTCCAACACTCGCCTTTTGGCGATATCCTGAATTCATTAAAGCATCTCTCGTTATCGGGAGAGTCCTGGCCGGACTATGGCCAGGATGGTTGGAGTTCAGACGACGAAGAAATTCAGAGCCCACCCACCACCCACTTTGTAGCCACTGTCGACGATCTAACCGACATGCTAGACTACGACTCCAAAGACATCGACGCTATGGACGACGATGCCGGAGACGAACAGGAACCAGCGCCCACAGGGCACTGGAAAACCACCTCGCCATACAACATATACATGGTGGACACCCCAAAAGACGGGGATGGCGAAGAAACAGCGGAGGCAGACTCCTTAAAGAAACAGCCCAAGCGCCAGCGTCAGCGGCGCCGCTCTAAATCCCGCCACAGCAAAAATAGAGATTCCGGCACAGGAGATAACAATACCCCAGAGAGTGCCGAAGACAATCCCCTCCAGCAAGACTCAGCACAGGAGGATGCAGAAGCAAGCCCTCACGAGAGGGCGGCAGACGAAGAGGTTGAGAATCATAACTATATGCCTCCCTCCGAAGACGAAGCAAGCCTCAATGATGACGAAGTCGTCGTGCCCGAGGACCCCGTCGAACAAGAGCTTTTTAAGCGTAGGCTCATCGCCACGGCAAGAAGCCTGAAGAAGGAAAATCGGAAGCTCAAAACAGCGGAAGACACACTCAGAATGAGATGGAACAAAGTGCTCAAAACCGCAGATAAATGCGGCAATAGCCACCAATCGAAAAGCTACCCGAAGCGTAAGCTGCTACTAGAATTCGACGAGGAGGCCATAGAGCCTCCACCGTCAAAAGGCCCAGCCAGGTCCATCTACGGACCCAAAAAGAAGGCCCCAGGAAGCAAAGTAACACGTCAAGTGTCCGATGATAGCGGCACATATAAGTACAGGGGCGCCGCACACCCACTATGTTTCACCGATGAGGTGCTGGACCATGAATTCCTAGCAGGGTTTAAACCCATAAACATAGAGGCCTACGATGGAACAACAGACCCTGGAGTCTGGATAGAAGATTATATACTGCATATACACATGGCTAGAGGAGACGATCTCCACGCCATAAAATATCTACCCCTTAAGGTCAAAGGGCCAGCCCGTCATTGGCTCAAAAGCCTCCCAGAAAACACTGTTGGAAGTTGGGAAGAGCTCGAGGACGCATTTAGAGCGAATTTTCAAGGGACTTATGTCCGTCCTCCGGATGCAGACGATTTAAGTCATATAACTCAACAGCCCGGAGAGTCAGCGCGGAAATTCTGGAACATGTTTCTTACTAAAAAGAACCAAATAGTCGACTGTTCGGACGCCGAAGCCTTAGCAGCTTTCAAGCACAATGTCCGAGACGAATGGCTCGCCAGGCACCTCGGTCAAGAGAAACCGAGGACAATGTCCGCACTAACAAGCCTTATGACCCGCTTCTGTGCGGGAGAGGATAGCTGGTTAGCAAGAAGCAGCACCAGCGACCCAAGTACATCTGAGATAAGAGATGGAAACGGAAAATCATTGCGCAGAAAAGAGCAGCGCCGGAATAAAGAGAAAAGCCCAAAGAGCACGGCAGTCAACGCCGGATTCAAAAGCTCGCGGCCCAATAACAAAACACAGCCTCTCAAGGATGACAGCGACGAATTGTCCAACTTACACAAAATTTTGGGTCGGATATGTCAAATCCACAGTACCCCCGGAAGGCCTGCAAATCACACCCACAGGGATTGTTGGGTTTTTAAACAGTCCGGCCGACTAAATGCCGAACACAAGGGGATCGACGCGTCAAGCGAAGAAGATAAACCCCGCCAGCAGGGCACCGGAAAACAAAAGACTTTCCCACAAGGGGTCAAAGCAGTAAACTCACTTCATGTGATAACACGGAAAAACAGTGCGGCACTTTCTAAAAAGAGCTTCGCACGGTCCAACCCAGCAGACCGTAGAGATTGGATATCAAAACCAATCACTTTCGACCATCTGGACTATTCCAGAAGAGTTCGAAATGCGGGACGGACTCCCCTGATATTGAAACCCATAATAGACGGATTACAATTTACTAACGTCTTAATGGACGGAGGCAGTGACTTAAACCTGCTATATTCAAACACAATCCGTAGGATGGGGATAGACCCTACCAAAATTCGACACAGCCGCACTTCCTTCAAAGGAGTGACGCCAGGCCCTTACGCCAAGTGCACAGGCTCTATATTACTAGAAGTCGTGTTCGGATCGCCGAACAATTTTCGACGCGAAAAATTAATTTTTCATATCATCCCATTTGAAAGTGAATATCAAGCACTCTTGGGGCGAAAGGCTTTTGTCCACTTCAACGCCATACCGCATTACGCGTCTCTTACACTCAAGATGCCCGGTCCGCATGGCGCCATTTCAGTGCGAGGGTCACTTAAGGACCCCGGACTCGGATAGACGAATCCGGCCTCAGCAGGCTAGGGGCTCCCTAGCCGCATACCCCTTCACAGGGGGCTGCGCGCACAAACAATCGCGGTTTCATATAAACCTCGCCTTAATAATTTATATTTCTTATTTTACATATTTTTTGCACGAATTGTTTCTAAAACTAAACGTTCCTCTCTTTCTACAGATGAACAACGTGCGTACCCATCCAGGATAACGGCGCAACGGAGACACAGGCGCAGACGTGCAGTAGGGACCCGTTGCAAGGATTCTTTTCAGATTAAGACCCTGCGTAGACCTTTTTTACTGTCTCTTGTTCTTACTCTCCCTTGGTTTCTTCCTATAGCCAAAGCGGAGCCTGACGCTTTGGCATCGGCCGCGTCAGAAGACCATGCCCGTACCTGGACACTAGGGGCTTAGGGCATCGTTCTGCCCACTATTATAAAGACCGAACACCTTAGGGAGTGTTCGGCGTCTCGAGTTTGGCATTATATGCATCAGCTCCGAATCATGTCTTTGGTCAAATGTTGGGTTTGCCCGGCTCCTGTGTTTTGCTGCCTTACGTTCCGTATCATCAGCTAACGCGGCACCAGGAAAACTACTGCGATTGTGCCCCAGTTCGGCTGGGCGAGCACCTCAGTAGAGAAAGCCGAAAACTGACTGTCATGATACAGCGAGAGTCTGGTCAACCACTCGATCGACTATCGGAATGTTTAGAATTCCCCGCTTTGACGAAGGACCGTTTCCCGGTCAGGCACATACGCACCCCGAATCCGGAGATGTGCGGTGCCACCAGGGGCTATATCGTAGCCCCACCCTCGAGCTCCACTGGCTAAGTGAAAGTGATAAAGCATTATAGTCCGGATTGCCTAGTTCGCTACGCTACCACCTCCTTAAACAGGACCGAGACGTCGGATTAAGTGTGAAAACGCGCTATTTTGCGAACACCCCCGCACCCTGTGCGTGGGGGCTGAAGCCGAAGACTGCAATCTTTCAAGTTATACAAAAGTATACATAAACGGCCGCACAGGAGAAGTTTTACTACTTGGACGCACAAGTATAAAAAGCAGTTATAACATAATCATCGATTTACAAACTAATGCGTTCATTTGAACGTTACATTCTTCGAGCACTGCGACTCTATTACACGAGCGCCACGCATAACTTCCCCGAAATAGTGCTCGGCAGGGAGCCGGTCTTCATCCGAACCCTGGGCAACAACAGCGGTGGCGTCCATCTCCGGACAACGCGCCTTCATACGGGCAAGAGCCATCCGCGCGCCCTCTATGCAGGCCGACCGCTTCATCTCCTTTATATGCGGCACCGCTCCAAGGAATTGTTGTAGTAAGCCGAAGTAGCTCGTCGCCTTGGACCTCTCTGGCCAGACATGGGCCACGATGTCAGTCATGGCAAGTCCGGACAATCTATTTAGCTCGGCCCATTCGGCCAACCGGTCTGTCAATGGAAGTGAGCGATCCGGACTGTGGAATTGAGACCAATATAGCTCTTCCGTCTCGTGATCCTCCTGGCTCCGAAAGTGTTTCACGGCATCGGCTGCACTTGCAGCTAAGTCCATATACGGATCTTCCGGACTCCACAGCCGCTCAAACTGAGCATACCTTGCATCCATAAACCGGCGACGCAGCAGAAAAGGCTTGCCAGCCACGATCTCTCCGGTCTGGCGCAGTTCCTCCTTCATAGCCCGCATTGCAGAGCGGGCATCCTTGGCTTCGGCGGTGGCCTTCTTCAGGTCTTCCCGCTCCAATAAGCGCTCCTTTTCAAGAGCCTCATAGCGGTCGGCAGCATCCTTTACCTTCATGGCCAATTCGGCCACCTCCGCCCTGCTTAGGCAGTGCGCAGCCTTTTCGGCTTTCAACTCTTCGGCCGCCTTCGAGGCAGCCACGTCACTCCTTCGGGCTTGCTCCTTAGCTCGAGCAAGTTCGTCCCGAAGGCTCTCCACAGCAGCAGCACCATCTGTACAACAGCATACAATTTATCAGAGGAGGGCTTCGACCCCCTCAAATAAAGCGACTGCGGAGAATTTATTTACCTTGTGACTCGTTAAGTCGCCGGTTGACAAGTGCGATGTCAGCATCTGCCACGTCAAGTTGCCTACTTAATTCAGCAACCTCACTAGTCCGGCTAGCCCCCGGACTATCCGCCACCTGCATAGGAACGACGGAATTCATTACTTCAGATTTCGATCCTCGGTACGCTGTCGTTTCCGACAACCTACTGAGTCTCAGGGGCTACTATCTATATAGGGTGCATTTTTTATATGCAAAATTGTTAAAAGACGAAGGGGTGTGTCATTTTTGCATACCTCAAATCCCGCCAGCAAACCCAAGGCGGCATTACGCAATCCGCTCTCAGCGGACGAAATCCTTCCAATCACCATACGCATCAACGCACGGTGATCTTCTGAAATGGACGCCCTCTCAAGCAGATTCTTCAGTTCCCCCGGCCGTACACTAGTAGGTGCCGAACTCTCTGGCCCCTCCGGACTCGGGGATACCCTCCGTGATGACACTTCGGGTTCGCCTGCCTCATCTGGCGGCGCTGCGGACGGAGGCGTATCGCTCTCCATCATCTCCGGAAGAAGGTCCCCCGAAGACGAACTCATCTGAGAAGGCTGCAGATCCGAACTGCAATATAAATATTTCGGTTACCTACGGAAGCACAAATGAAGGTATTTTCTTACTAATTAGCTCCCTCTTTCATACTCACGGCTCGCTGGAGGGCCGATCCTTTGGTGATGATTGTGCGTCCGGATTCTTTCCGGGCGCCGGACCCCCCGGGGAAGATCTCTTCCCACGCTTAGGGGCTTTGGCCTCCGGATCTTCAGAGGAGGTCCTCTTCTCCCCCTGAAAGGAGGGGCTCTTGGTTCCCCCCTCTTCAGTTTCCCCTTTGGGCAAAATATTAGCTCCTCTATTTTCCCTGTCGCCCCTTCTGTGGGCGCAACCTCCAACATTCTGACCAGCACGGGCTCCAGTGTGGTCTCTGGGAGGGGGGCCGGACACCTTATCAGCCTTGATCGCGCCACCCATTCCTGTAAAGAACAAAGGGTCAGGAGGCGAACTCTAGAAAGGCACATAAACAGAATGTCCGGACTCTGAGCTATTTACCCGAGTATCCGGGCGATCGCGGCTTAGGCCTGCATCCTCGGCTAAATCCGGACACGCCACCTGCGGTCCGAAGAACAACTTGTACATCTCCACGGGTGTCGCACCCATGAAGTGTTGGAGAATCCGAGGTCCCTCCGGGTTGAACTCCCATAGACGGAGAGGACGGCGTTTGCAGGGCAGGAGATGCCTGATTAGCATAACCTGCATCACCTTGATCAGGTCGATCTCCCTCGCTTGGAGATCTCGAATCTGGCCCTGCAGTGAGGGAACGTCTTCGGACGACCCCTAGTTGAGCCCTTGGTTGACCCACGACATCAGTTGGCGTGGAGGTCCTGGGCGGAATGAGGGCGGCGGCTTTTGCCTGCTGCCCCTTGGAGCGGTGATATAGAACCACTCCTGCTGCCATAGCCCGAGTTCCTCTTGGAAGGAACCCTCAAGCCACGGGGCATCGACCTTCTTGCTTATGGTCGCCCCGCCGCACTCCGCTTGACGCCCCCCGATCATCTTCGGCTCTACCTTGAAGGTCTTCAGCCATAGGCCGAAGTGGGGGATGACGCGGAGGAAGGCTTCGCAGACGATAATGAATGCGGAGATATGGAGGATAGACTCCGGAGCCAAGTCGTGAAAGTCCAGCCCATAGTAGAACAGGAGCCCTCGCACGAAGGGATCCATCGGGAAGCCTAAACCCCGGCGGAGGTGGGATACGAAAACGACGTATTCACCGGGCTCGGGGGCTGGCACGGCCTTCCCTTGGACAGGCAACCTGTGCGAAACCTCGTAGGCCAGGTACTTGGCCTCACGCAACTTCAATATGTCCTCCTCCGTGACGGAGGAGGGCATCCACCGGCCCTGGAGGTCGGAGCCGGACATGATTGAGGATCCGAAGCGCTTGAATCTGAGGCTCTGGGTGTTGGAACTGGGAGCAGGGAAGAGATTCGATGCGAGATTGAAGAATAAGGGCGAGCCTTGGTCCTCTTATAAAGGGGAAGAAATACCAAGGGCCATCTCCGTGACCGTTTGAGATTCCCCTTCGATAGAGGAGGCGTGGCGACGGGAACGGTTGGGTTACCAACACACGTATTGATGAGAATCCCGGAATAAGGGGAACACAATCTCTGCTTCGACAAGACGTGCCAAGGAAACTGCTTCGCTAAACGTGCTGAGGTGGTATAGTAAAAAACGATTCAAACAAAGGCTTGGTTGCGGTGTGATGTCACGCCGCATAATACGTCAGCAGATTGAGCTAAGTGTGCATTTTATTCTCTCTACGGTGGAATGTGGAATTTATTTTGCAGAGCCGGACACTATTCTGGTGTTCATGATCTTCTCTGGATTATTCAAGGGAGGAACCCGCCTTGCAATGCCGAACATTGTGCACGCCGGACTTATCGTCATTGAAGACTGGTTCAGGGGCTACTGAGGGAGTCCGGGACTAGGGGGTGTCCGGACAGCCGGACTATCAATATCCGCCGGACTCCAAGACTACGAAGATACAAGATTGAAGACTCCGGCTCGTGTCCGGATGGTACTTTCCTTGGCGTGGAAGGCAAGCTTGGCAATACGGATATGTAGATCTCCTACCATTGTAACCGACTCTGTGTAACCCTAGCCCTCTCCGGTGTCTATATAAACCGGAGGGCTTTAGTCCGTAGGACAACATACATCTCAACAACCATACCATAGGCTAGCTTCTAGGGTTTAGCCTCCTTGATCTCGCGGTAGATCTACTCTTGTACTACCCATATCATCAATATTAATCAAGCAGGACGTAGGGTTTTACCTCCATCGAGAGGGCCCGAACCTGGGTAAAAACATTGTGTCCCTTGTCTCCTGTTACCATCCGCCTAGACGCACAGTTCGGGACCCCCTACCCAAGATCCGCCGGTTTTGACACCGACAAGGAGGCTGGAGAGGGAGGAGTTGAAAAGAATAGTCCGGGCCGCCTTGGAAAGCCACCTCCCCTGCCAAGGCTCGCATTTAGTCTGGAGCTTGGTCACGGAGGGGCGAAGATCGGCGGCCAAGAGGCGCGAGTGACTGATGGGCGTCCCAAGGTAGGTAGTGGGGAACGAGCCCAGGCGGCAATTGAGTCTATTGGCAATGGCCACTGACTCATCGGGAGAGTATCCCATCACCATAACATCGCTCTTATCAAAGTTGATCTTGAGGCCCGACATCTGTTGAAAGCAAAGGAGGAGGAATTTGAGATCATGATGATCGTGTCATCGGCATACTGGAGGATGGAGATCCCCGAGCCCCCGGAGAGATGGGGGGTGATACCACGGAGGTGGCCCGCGGCTTTAGCCTTATCTAGAATGGAGGCCAAAGCGTCCACGACCATATTGAAGAGGAACGGGGAGAAGGGGTCGCCTTGGCGCACCCCACAAAGGGTAGGGAAGAAGGGGACGATCTCGCCGTTAATGTTGACCGCCATGCGACCGCAAGAGACCATTTGCATGACTCTCGTGATCCACCGGTCGTCAAAGCCCTTTCGCAGAAGAACTTCCCGAAGGAAGGACCAGCTAACCGTGTCATAGGCTTTGTGAAAATCGATCTTCAGAAAGACCGCCTTCAGGTGTTTGACCCGGACTTCATGAAGGACCTCGTGCAGGACCAGGACACCATCAAGGATGTACTGGCCCTAAATTAACGCAGATTGGTTAGGGTGAGTAATCCGGTCTGCAAGCAGGGTCACCCTATTGGCGTACCCCTTGGCCAGGATCCGGAAGATCATGTTGATGACCGTAATCGGGCGGAACTGGCGGATGTCCGTCGCCCCAGGGACCTTGGGGATGAGGGAGATTGTCCCAAAGTTGAGGCGGCCAAGGTCAATCGTGCCCACGAAGAATTCCTCGAAGATGGCCAAGATCTCAGGTTTAACCACGTTCCAGAAGGTTTGGAAGAAGATGACCGGAAGACCGTCAGAGCCCGGCGCCGAGGAGGGGTTCATACCCTTGATGGCCTACCAGACCTCCTGTTCAGAGAAGGGGGCCTCCAGGGATGCATTATCTTCGTCAGAAACCAGATGGGCGCCGGTCCAGCAGTCAAGGGCAAGAGAGAGACCACTCCGAGGAGCGGGGGAGAAGAGGGAACGATAGAAACCATCAACATGGGCGCGGATGTCCCGGCGATCCTGAAGGAGAGTGGCTCCATCCCAAAGGCAGGGGATGGTGTTGCGTCTACGGCGACCGTTGGCGATCGCCTGGAAGTAAGCCGTATTCTGATCACCCTTCAAGACCCAATGCTGAGCGCCCCGAATACGCCAATAGGCCTCCTCATCAGTGTAGATCACGGAGAGCTGGTCCTCGAGGTCATAGCGGGACAACCACTCGTCCAGAGAGAGACCGACCGCGTCAGCCCTAAAGTCGAGGGCCTGGATCGCAGTCAGTAGCGCCTTCTTACGCTCCCTGGTGTCCCGGCCTAGGTTGGCTCCCCACCCCTTCATAAATTGCCGAGCACGCTTCGCACAGAAGTGCCACGCGTCTATGGCGGAAGGAGGGCGGGGGTGGGGGTGGGCACGAGCCTCGATCCAACGAGCACTGACGGCGTCGGAGAATCCGGCCTGGGAGAGCCAGAAGGTCTCAAAACGGAACCGAGGGGGAATCGAGGGACGCTCGTCCGCGGAGGAGAGAAGCAAGGGGACGTGATCCGACCCAATCCGGGTGATGGCACGAAGAGAGGCTAATGGGCACCGGAGGTCCCACTCGGGGGAAACTAGGACCCTGTCCAAGACGGAGAGGGTCGGGGAGGCTTGGCGGTTGGTCCAAGTAAAACGAGCCCCAACCCGATCAATCTCCCGGAGGGCAAGGTCGGCAATGAAGTCGTTAAACATGTCCATCCGGGCAAAGCTAACATTGCCATTATTCTTGTCTTCCGCAAATCGCAGCAGATTGAAGTCACCCCCGACAACTACGGGGAGGGAGGCGGCCGAGATTTTCCGGTGAAGCTCCTCCAGGAAGGAGGCCGACCTACTATGGTCGGCCGGACCATAGACTATGATGATCTCCCATTTGAAGTTTAGTGATCTCTTGAAGACCTCCATGCTAACGAAGAATTCGCCCCGATCCATGCTGCCCACCTCAAAGGTGGCATCCTTCACACCTAAGAGGATGCCACCCGAGTGGCCCGCGCTCCCACTAGAAGGGAGCCAGTGCCACGCAAATAGGTGAGAGCTCAGCCGGTCAAGCTCAGGGAGCGCAAAGTCACGACGCATGGTCTCCTGCACAGCCACGAGGTCAATGTGCTCATCTCGCATGTACTCCACTAACTGGCGGCGGCGGCCATCATGGCCGAAGCCGCGGATGTTCCAGAAGAGGGCTCGCATCAAGGAGCCATTGGGGGGCTGCTTGACCCCAAGACACAGGATGCGCTAAGCGCGCGAAGAGCCGCCGTGCGGGAGCGGGTGCGTCCCCGGATCTCCAACCTGGCCCCCGAGGGAGGGGGAACCGTCTGCCGTGTCCGAGGAGGGGGGGAAGAACCCCTAGGTGGCGCAGGGGCATGGGGAATAGCGAGGACCGCTCGGGCCTCTGCCAGTTTCCCGTAAAGAATCTCCCGGGCCCTAATGGGCGCTACCTGGGCGAGGGGGGACCCACCTCCCCACGGAAGATGATCGCGGAATCGGCGGCCACTTTGGCGAGATGGCCCAGAGGAACAGATTCAAGAGCAGAGAAAGAACAAGACGAAGTAGAGGGGGGAGCGGCGGGCGTACCTGGCTCCAGGTTGCGGGCGGCAGCGCGAAGCTCGGCCCGCTCGGGGATGGGAAGCGCCGGGCGGCCCTCGGGGTGGGCAGCGTCTAGCCGAGCACTCCGGCGGCCGGCTACCACCGGGGAGGAAGCCGACCGGCCGCGGCGGGAGTAGGCGGCGGACCGAGGAGGGGGAGGCTGGGCTGCCAGGGGGGTGATGATCCGGGCCGCCCCCTTCCCAGGAGGCGACGAGGGAGAGGCCACCAGCCCCGGCCCAGCACAGCCAAAGGGGCTCTGGGTCAAGGATAGAGGAGCGACCCGAGGGGGGGAGAGCGCACCCGAGGCCGAAGAGCATGCCCCAGAAGGGGCCCGAGGAGACGGCGGGGCCGGGGGCGCGTCGGGCGGCGAGGAGATGACGGTGGCGGGGGGAGGCGAAGCCGGAGGGGGGGGCGTCCACAGGTGGCGACGCCCCACCCTCAGGGACCGCCAGCGAGGCGGGGAGCAGACCTCCGGTCAGGCCGACAGGGGCCAACCCCGGGGGCGGGGAGGAGACGGGGGAGCACGGGGAGGAGGCCGGACAGACCACCAGGCCGACACTGGAGATGTCGCTCCCCTCGGATGACGACCCGTCAGGGATCGGCGGGTCATCAACCGCGGGGCCGGGAGCAGCCTGGCGGCCCTTGCCCCCCGTAGCCGGAGGGGGGGCGAGGGGGAGGGGGAGCGGGAATCCTCGGAAGCCCCCTCCTCGTCAGAGCGGTGGGAGCGAGAGTGGTGTCGGCCGTGGTAGTCTCCGCCGGCCCCCCGAAAGTCGTCTGGGGGACCGACGTCGAGGGAGCGGGGGCGCCCAACGTGGTTGGGAGGCTCGGGGGCGATCCTGAGGTCGAAGCCCCAGTCGTTGAAGAAGACCCGGACCGATGTGCAGCTTGGTGGAGTCGAGACACTTGACCTTGACCCTCACCTCCTCCTCCTTGCGCAGTGAGAGCTCGTCGACCACCACCACCTTGCCCAAGAGGCGAGACATCTGGCGGATGACAATCTCTGACCGCGCGATGTCAGGGAGACCGGAGATGAGGATCCAGGCGGTGTCGAGGACGGCCACGGCCTGAGCGTCGAGAACAGACTCGGAGATCTCGACCACCAGCTGGTTGAGCGCGAGCGTGATCCGGCCACTACGTGTGGCATAGCCGTAGCTGACGGAGTCGGGGAAGACGACAGAGAAGATGTGACCGGCGGTGGGGGTGACCACCCAGTCCCACTGGCGGCGGTAGAGGTGGTTGAGCTCGGCCTCGATCATCTCCGGGGACGCCACCCCGTCAACGACTGTGACGACCGCTGAAGCGATGGCGAAGGCGGAGGGGCGTCCGGGACCTCAAGGTGGAAGAAGCCCAACCCCTCGATCCCGTGTCCATACATCATGAGCTCAGAGACCACCGGTCTGTCCGGGCACAGAATGGCGGGGTGGCCCGGGTCCTTGCAGAGGTAGCAGCACTGGGGGTTGACACATGCAACCTGAGAGTGTCCTCGCACCCCACAGTTGAAGCATGGGGGACGAGGGAGACCGGAGACGGGGCCCGGAGCGCTGGGGGCCCCCGGACCCGTGGAGGGAGGGATGGCCGGAGTGGGGCGGGCGCCCCGGCGCTTCTTCTTCTTGGCGGGGCCGGGGCGGCCGCGGGAGGTAGCACCACCAAAGGCCGGAGCCGGGACCGTAGTCCCCGCGGCAGCGTGCGGCGGGACATAGCGGCGGGTGTCCGGGGTGGGGAGGATACCTTCCCGCGGGCGGGGAGAGCCGGCACGAACCGGACGGGCGGGAGAAGGGGACCGGTCCCTACGACGGGATGGCGAGGGGGAGCGCCTGCGACGCCAGTCGCCCGAGGACGCCCGAGGCGAGCGGGACTGGGCCCGGTCATCCCGGCGGGAGGGGGAGCGGCGGCTGTCCCGGAGCTCCCGGAGCTCGCGCCGGAGCTCCTCCTCCCGCCGGAGGGAGTCGGGAGAGGGGCGGGTCGAGTCGCGAGAGACCTCTCCCGCCTTGCGCTTTGCCCGGGGGGCAGGGTCCAGCTGGTCCCGCGGCATGGCCAGCCGCGGCGCGACGGGAGCCAGAAGGGCGAGGGGAACGGTCGGGGACGGGCAGGCCGCCGGGCGGCCGGACGGGGGAGGGGGAGCGGCGAGACGGATCGGCGGGGCGAGAACGGAGGCGGGGGAAGGCAGTGGAGCGGGATGAGGAGAACCCAAGGAGGTGGCGGCGCACGAGGACTGGGCGAGAGGAAGGCCTCGTGAAAACCAGATCGATCTGGCGAGCCCCTCCCTGGGCCTAGGGCACGGGGGAGGCCCAACCGGGATGGGTCGGCCTGTGGGGGAAGGGGGAAGGCGAGCCGGGATAGGCCGCGCGTGGGCCCCCGAGCCGGATGGGCCGGGGCCCAGCAGCCCAGCAGGCCCCGTCGGGGTGCCAGGGGCTTGGGGGGGAGCGGAGGTGGAGGGGGAAACCCTACCGGACGGGGACGACGGCGCCGCCGCCGGCGTCGCACCGGCGAGGCGAGCGACCGAGGTCCGGGCGGCGCGGGCAGTCCGCACGAGGAGCCCCGAGGAGCCGAAGTGGGCGATGAAGGGCCGGAACGGCGACGGCCGAGGCACCGGGGCCGGGAGGAGGGCGGGGAGAGGAAGGGATAGCAGGGGGGAAGGGGAGCCGGCGGCCGGTCCCCCACTGCTGGCCGACGCCAGGAGGAGCGAGCGGGGCCTCGGTCGGCGCGCCCGGCTACGCCCCAAGCCTGCACGCGGCGGCGGCGGAGGGACCTACCACCCAAGGCCGGACCTTGGCGGCGCGGCATCCGAGCCGGGCTCCGGGTCGCCGGGGAGGCCGACGCCGGCACCCGCCTGCCGGCCACAGAACCCCTCACGTGGGGGGCTGAGCTGGCCGGCCGGCGGGGCGGAGCGGGCCGACGGGAGGAGAGGGGGGTAGAGGGGGCCGGAGGAGAGGGAGGAGGGGGGAAGGGCGCATCATCAGCGCAGTCGGCCCAGCGGAAGGGGGCGCCCGGGGCGGCCGGCTCGGAGACGGCCGGCGCGGGGGGCGGCGGCGGGGCCGTAGGCGGGGGAACCGGCAGGGAAGGGGCGGGGGGAGACGACGGCGGCGCCGCGGCGGCGGCGGCGGAGTCGCCAGCGGGGGCGCCCGCGAAGTCGCCCGAGACCTCCATCCTCCCAGCGTGCTTCATTCCTATTACACCAAACGCTTGAGGTTATCTCTTATGTCTTATATAGACTTATAGGTCCCAGGAACCAAACAGGTAGGGACTTTTTAGGGACTTGGAACTTATAAGTTGGGACTAAAAAAAGTCCTAGGACTTATGAACCAAACATGGCCTTAACTAATATTCTTGTAATGTGCTTCGTTTGGCTTAACTATCCCGTTTGACTTGTATTTTTAGAGCGGAACTGAATTTGAAGTAGCGAAATAGTCCCGAACAGGCCGCAGAGCTGTACAAACAGAAATGTCCAAAACTTAGTAAGAAAAATGCAATATATATTTGTGTTTCCAATAACCCTCAAAACATATATATTTCCAATAAACAAATAGATATTGAAAAAAAAAATGCATACGTATGTGGATAAGTCGATAAGGCGCCGCGCGCCCCTCCAGCTCACGTTCACGCTCACGCGCTGCCGACCCAACCCAAACCTCGTCCTCCTCCTCTATCTCTCCCTGCCCCGCACGTCTCTGACCGATCCGTTATTAATTACGAGCTGATCTGCACATTACGTGGCACAGTTATTCTTCATCAGAAACGGCTCGCCTTCATTACCCCTGCGAATTTAAAACCCGCACCCCATCCATTCGTGCCTTATTTAAAATCCGACCTCCTCCTTAAACTGACGACGACGACGACGAGAGGGGGCGTTTCTTCTCCTTCCTGTTGGCGATCAATCAACCCGCACGCGCGCGCACACGGCCGCCTCCTACCGGCGCTTGGCGGATCGGCGGCGCCGGGTCCAGATCGGGCGGATGCCGCCGCGGCCGGAGCCGTGCAGCTCGTCGTCGTCGCTGGGGAACGACAGCGACGAAGGCGGCGCGCCGGCGGGGACGGAGGACGGGGAGGGGGAGGTGCAGAGCGCCTACAGCGGGGCGGGGCTCGACGGCCTCGCCGCATTGGAGGAGTCGCTTCCCATCCGGTGAGGAGCAGAGCCCCTTTTACTACGTTTTTGTTTCGGCGTGTTAGATTCCTGCTCTCGCTCTGCCCGCGAGCTCTCGGAAGAAATAGTTATCCTTGCGCGATCTTCGCTGGACGCCGCGCGTTTGGGATTGGGGAAATAGGCACATTTGTCTGCATTTCTGTATGTTTTGTTTTTGCAACTGTAAAGGGGAGAGTAGGACGACAAACATATTTCTGTGAACCGCGCTAGAGGATTACTCCCAACTAGTAGTAAATAAACTGATATTGCCACACAGCTGGTCAACCCAAGGTTCCGATTCAACAAATGAGCCAACGTGGGCTGCCATATGTTGAAATTATATACTATAGTGCATGTTCTTGATTAGAACATCTCTTAGAGTTGTGCATCATTTTATTCAGTTGCGACGTTGCGTGATGATATGGAGTGCTCCACATTGTTTAGTTGATGAGACAGGTCTGTGCCATTTGCCCAGCCAATTGTGTGCTAATGACTGTTGCATCGCGTCGTTCTCATGTCCTGCTTTAGTAATGTTTAGTATTATTGTTGTGAGGTTGGCGAGGTGTACCTATCTTCTCATGAATACTTGCGCATTTTTCTACAAACACATTGCTTGTAGAGGAAATAGCAAGAACATGTTATTAGCTGGAAATTCTACAGTACAACTCTTGACAACACAATGCAAGTTTCATGTTGGGATCCTTCGCTGTATATGAACCCCACTAAAGAGTGCTCCATTTGATATGTTTGCTACTATACAAACTGTGGCTTTGTTTATTAAGGGAAACATTTTCCTACATGTTCTGCAAACAGTATGCTCCTTCTATGGTACTATTAATATACTCTGGTTAAGTATCTTACATTTCCTAATACTGAGAAGTAGCTTTAGTATTTCTTGGCAGTATGGTTGTGCTAACTGCTAAATGCAAAGGTTCCTTTGTTTATTGACATAAATTTCCCTGATTCCTTCTGATCCGGAAACGCTTACTTTGGTATTGTGTCTGTTCAGTCTTGCATGTTTGCTCATAAACAATGCACCACCAGAGCGGCAATGCTTATCGCTAAAGCTGTTATGTTGTTATACTTTTCTGCATTACACGCTTCATGCGTGTGTTCATTGCACCATTATGGTGTTTATCTATATGCTACCTATGACGTGCTTATCCTTTTTGTGGGGCAGGCGTGGCATCTCTAAATTCTATAACGGCAAGTCCAGATCTTTCACATTTCTTAAGGAAGCTATCGGGCCATCTGGTTCTGCAAAGGTCATTGCCAAGGCAGACAATGCTTACTCCAGGAAACGGAAAAATCTTCTTGCATACAGCATCATGTACGATCAGTCACGGATCACCTTGCCGGAGACCTACGGGAACGGTTTCTCCAAGAGGTTTGTGGGTTTAAGCAGGTTGAGGCCCTCGGATGGTATGAGCTCTAACAGAAGCAGTAGCAGCAGCCTCAGCAGTGACGAAAACGAGCCGCCTCAGCAGTTCATTTTTGTTCAGTCACCTGATAACACTGCACAATTTGCTTCTCCAGCGATCACCACACCTCGGCTTGGGTCTTGCGCGTCTAAGATATTGCCCATGCCAATGAGGTCGTTTTCGATGGTGAATCTGCAACGTTTGCACAGCCGCTGCTCATCTGTTTGCCTGGAAGAAGAGCCGGAGGCTGATTAACAAGGAATTCAAGAGGCATTTCCATCTTTTTGTGTTTTTCTTCTTCTTGTGTTTGTTCTGGGGGCTAATATACCGCATCTCTCTTTTGCTAACCTAAGGTTGCATTGGGGTGTTTGCCTAAATAAGAGGGAGTTGATGAAAAAAGAGGGAGCATGTATGGTGACGGTATTGTGTGTAAAATAGCTTGTTTGACAATGTGTAAATGTAAATTGCATTATCTGCTAAAATCAAATGCAGTAAGTCAAAGGCAGAAATCACACTCCCTCCAGTTTGCAGAAAACTGATATTTTGAACATTGGTACTTTGCAATACTCCTTCCGTCCTGAATTACTTGTCACAAAAATGGATGTATCTACACATACTTTTAGTTCTAGATACATTCATTTCTGCGATATATGAGAAAACATAGATAGGCCAAGTTCTAAATTTTGAGAAGATTTATTCCAGAAACGTAATGCTTTTGTGAACTAATATGAGTGTTTTTTTAACACAGTACAGAACTTGAACCCTGATGAGCTGGGGATACCACCGTCCCTCTAACCATCCAACCACAGGTTGGTTTGCTGATACGAGTGTTATGTGGTAGTATACTTTTGTGGTCTGCATCCGTACGTGATCGTTACTCAGCCCTGCTGAAGTTAAGGAGAATATGGCTTATGGGTGCAACGGTTGGGAGACGGTAGCACGGGATACTTACAAATGGTTTTTATGGCCCTCAAATAATAGGATAGGTGTATAATCATCTTGTCCTATTTCTGTCGATTGTGGCAATTTTTATTTTTTTCAGCTTGATTCATGAAGTTGTATCAAACTACGTACTTTGTGGCTACTTTGTTTAATAATATGGCTCTATGCATTATTTTGATGCAGAGGCTAGGTAACCCTCCTTTTTCTAAAAAGCATTACGTGAGTGAATTTGGTCAATCGCTGCGCTCGTTATGTGGAGGGGCGCAACCTCATAACGGGCCGGTTCGGTACTAAGTACTATCGTCTATAGTATTTGCCAACATGTCATTTTTTAAAGAAAATGCACGTGCCCGACTTTACAAATAAAGCCACTAGGTAGGGTTCAAAACATACAACCAAATAGAACGAGATTAAGACAGTACAGTTACACGGCATGAAAGCCGGAATAGGCACGCAGGCCAACTACCTACGCCTAAGGGCACAACAACCCAAAAAGAACATGGTCAACCAACATTGGCATGGTTGTTCTGGAGCAAGGGAGACGTCGTAGAATGTACCCGTGCGATCAGGTCTTCAATTACTCCACAATCCTGGTCCTTAGTCAATAATTTTCACTGGTGTAGGAAAGAAATCAATTTGAAAAGACAATCAACGGGTTTAGACGAGAATATGTTTTCAATAGTAAATTTATTCCTAGTAGTCCACATGACCCAGGACATAGCCGCGAAACCAAACCAGAACATGCGTCTATTTTGACCAGCAAGATAACTAGAGCAGGATCGAAGGTCGGAGAAAGAAGTGAGAGACCAGTTAACACCCAACCATGATCTGATATAGCTCCACATAAGTTTAGCCAGATATAGCAATTAAAGAGCACGTGACCTCTCTAGCGCCACAAAGCTTACAAAACTCATTTACAGGACCGTTACATTTACGGCTCTAGTCTGCCGCGGGGAGCCTCCCACAAATGGCTTGCCACATAAAGATTTTTATCTTAAGGGGGATCTTGGCACCCCAAATATCTTTGAATTTCGACCATGGATAACCTATAATCAACCTGGATAAAGTGACTTAACCAAAAAATGACCAAAGGCCGAGTGAGGCCAAGGCACTTGGTTCGCATTCTCCGACAGTTGGGGAAACAGTTCGGCATGTTGCTGCCACTGATTCATCTCTACGGGAGAAAGCTTACGTCGAAGTTGTAAGTCCCAGCCAGAACGGGCGAGACCTGAGATGGAAATCTCAGGAAAGAAAACAGAGGAAAAAATAGTAGGAAAAGAAAGACAAAGAGGATTATCACCAGACCACCAGTTAGTCCAATATTGGATAGATTCACCATTACCAACTACAAATTTAACCCGAGAACGAAGATATCCCTCACCCTGACCAAATTGCGCCAGACTGGGATCCACCAGTTGCAGAAGCAAACATAGGGTTGTCAGAGGGAAAGTACTTTGCTTTGAGAATGTCACACCACAGCATGCCATCAGGAGTGTTAAAGATCCTCCACCACCATTTGACAATGAGGCATATACTCATGATAGAGGTATTGATGATACCCAACCCTCCCAGTCCTTTCGGTTTACACATAAGTTTTCACTTGAGCAAACTATTTGTGTTTATTATCAGCCGAGTTCCAGGAGAACGCACTACAATGCTTATCAACACCTGCATGGGTGCCTTCAAGCAGACGATAAAATCCCATAAGAAACATGGGGAGGGAGGAAAGACAAGCATTAATAAGGCATGCGCATGAATTACAACGCCTGCGCCATTGCATCACCATGTTCTGAGCACTATAGGAGCAAAATCAGAGGAAACAAGACGAACTGGGGAGACCGGAAGGCCCAAGTTTTTGAGGGGAAAGGAGCCCAACGATCAGTTGAGACTATGGGCCACATGGACCGACTCTTCATTAGATCCATTAAGAAGAATAACCTCGCTTTTTAGGAAATTAATTTTCAGCCCTAACATGGCCTCAAAATAGAGAAGGATGAATTTAAGTTGGCAAGACAAGGATCGCTATATTCTAACAGGATAATGGCATAACCAGTGTATTGTAGGTGAGACACACCATCCGGGATAAGGTTAGAAATCACAAGCGTGATATGCCCAGCAGTTGCAACTCTGTTGAGGAGACAGGAGAGAGCGTCAACCACAAATTTAAAGAGAAGGGGAGAGATGGGGTCCCCTTGACGCAGGCCACTACTATTGCAAAAATAGGGACCCACCATCCCATTAACACTGACAGCCGTGAGCCCACCACACACGAGTTGCATAATTCTATGGACGCAGGCTCCATCAAAACCTTTAGCCAAAGTACTAGCGTAAAAAATCCCATTTAAAGAGTCGTACACATTTTTGAAGTAAGCTTAAGAACCATAGCCTTAATGCCTTTAGAGTTGATATCATGCAGAATCTCATGCAGACCAAGGATGCCATCAAGAATAAAACGACCTTTGACAAAAGCAAATTGAGATTGACTAATGACTCTATTAGCCACATGCATAAGTTTAGTAGCAAAGGCCTTAGCAGGAAATTTAGCGAAGTTGTTGATAAGAGCAATATGTCTAAATTACCAAACAGAGTCCACATATTTCACTTTAGGGATAAGGGAGAGGAGATCATAATTAAGTCTTGAGATATCGACCATACATAGACAGAAACCTTGAATGACAACATAGACTAGGGTTTGAGAACTAGCCAGAACTTCTTAAAGAAGGCAATAGAGAACCCATCCGGGATAGGAGCCGAGTTGGAATTAGAGGAGGCCACGGCCTCGTCGATCTCACACAGAGGGGACATAAGCATCACGTTTTCCTCTACAGACACTATCTGAGAGCTAGTCGAAATAGACGGGGAGAGATGAAAGCCAGAGGTGGCACGAGCAGATAAAAGATCAAAGAAGAAATTATGGACATGTTTCATAATCAGTGATTGGTCTGAGACCACTGAGCCATCAATAGACAGACAGAAGATGGCACATCTACGCCTACAACCATTGGCTAGAGCAAAGAAATACGCAGTCATGGCGTCACCTTTCAGGGCCCAATTGATGCACCCACGTTGTTGCCAGTAATCTTCTTCATGACCATGTAGGGCCATGAGGGCCGCTTCTAGCGAAAACTGAGCCTTCCAACCACCCTGGTTGAGGCCCACAGAGTCATACCTCGCATCGAGGGCCTCGATCTGCCCCAACAGATTAGGTTTTTCACAGCGAGCCTCAGCTGCCCCATTCCTACCCTAGCCCTGCAAAAATTGTCTAAGATGTTTCGAGCAGTGATTCCAATCATTAATCGCACCAGGAGGAATTGAAGTAAGTAGGTTAGATATCTTGGAAGAGAGCATAGGAGTAAACCCCTCGACCAAAAGCCAGGAGGAATCAAACTCAAAACGCTTAGTAAGACTGATGGCGCGCTCCCCAGAATCCAGGATAAGGGGGTGTGATCAGAACCAATATGAGCTAATGCCACTAAAGAGGCCCATGGAAACAAGGCGTCTCAAGAAGTACATGTTGGGAAACGTAGCATGCAATTTCAAAAAAAATTCCTACACTCACGCAAGATCTATCTAGGAGATGCATAGCAACGAGAGGGGGAGAGTGTGTCTACGTACCCTTGTAGACTGAAAGCGGAAGCATTTAACAATACGGTTGATGTAGTCGAACTTCTTCTTGTTTGACCGATCAAGTACCGAACGCACGGCACCTCCGAGTTCTGCACACGTTCAGCTCAATGACGTCCCTCAAACTCTTGATCCAGCAAAGTGTCGAGGAAGTACACGAGTTCCATCAGCACGACGGTGTGGTGACGTTGTTGGTGAAGTGATCCGTGTAGGGCTTTGCCTAAGCACCGCGAGAATATGACCGAGGGTGTAATCTATGGAGGGGGCACCGCATACGGCTAATAGATGTTGTTGTGTGTTCTAGGCGCCCCCTCCCCACGTATATAAAGGTGGGAGGGGGAGCGGAACAACCTTGGAGAGCCCCAAGTAGGAGGAATCCTTCTTGGGGGCCTTTTCCAATTCGCCCCCTACCATATTTGCTGAAAGGGAAAAGGAAGAGAGGGGAGAGGAAAGGACGGGGACTCCCCCTTTCCTTCTCCCACTTGGCCGGCGGCCTAGAAGGGGTGCGCCAGTACCTTGTGGGCTGGTGTGCCCCTTCCCCTTTGGCCCATGTGGCCCATTAACCTCCCGGGGTGTCCGGTAACCCCTTCGGTGCTCCGATAAATATCCGATACACTCTGGAACACTTCCGGTGTCCGAATACTATCGTCCTATATATCAATTTTCGCCTCTCTACCATTTCAAGACTCCTCGTCATGTCCGTGATCTCATCTGGTACTCCGAACAACATTCAGTCACCAAATTACATAACTCATATAATACTAAATCATCATCGAACGTTAAGCGTGCGAACCCTACGGATTCGAGAACTATGTAGACATGACCGAGACACCTCTCTGGTCAATTACCAATAGCGGAACCTGGATGCTCATATTGGCTCCTACATATTCTACGAAGATGTTTATTGGTCGAACCATTATGATAGCATACGTTATTTCCTTTGTCATCGGTATGTTACTTGCCCGAGATTCGATCGCCGGTATCTATATACCTAGTTCAATCTCTTTACCGGCAAGTCTCTTTACTCATTCCGTAATACATCATCCCGTGAATAACTCATTAGTCATTTGCTTGCCAGGCTTATTATGATGTGCATTACCGAGAGGGCCCAGAGATACCTCTCCGATACTCGTAGTGACAAATCCTAATCTCGATCTATGCCAACCCAACAAACACCTTCGGAGATACCTGTAGATCATCTTTATAATCACCAACGTAAGATAGCACACAAGGCATTCCTCCGGTGTCCGGGAGTTGCATAATCTCATAGTCAAAGGAATATGCATATGACATTGAACAAAGCAATAGCAATAAAACTGAATGATCAATATGCTAAGCTAACATATGGGTCTTGTCCATCACATCATTCTCCTAATGATATGACCCCGTTCATCAAATGACAATAGATGTCTATGGTTAAGAAACTTAACCATCTTTGATTAACGAGCTAGTCTAGTAGAGGCTTACTAGGGACATGGTGTTTGTCTATGTAGCCACACATGTATCAAGTTTCCGGTTAATACAATTCTAGCATGAATAATAAACATTTATCATGATATAAGGGAATATAAAATAACAACTTTATTATTGCCTCTAGGGCATATTTCCTTCAGTCTCCCACTTGCACTAGAGTCAATAATCTAGTTCACATCGCCATGTGATTTAACACCAATAGTTCACATCTTTTTGTGATTAATTAACACCCATAGTTCACATCGCCATGTGACCAACACCCAAAGGGTTTACTAGAGTCAATAATCTAGTTCACATTGCTATGTGATTAACACCCAAAGAGTACTAAGGTGTGATCATGTTTTGCTTCTGAGAAAAGTTTAGCCAATGGGTCTGCCACATTCAGATTCGTATGTATTTTGCAAATTTCTATGTCTACAATGCCCTGCATGGAGCTTACTCTAGCTAATTGCTCCCACGTTCAATATGTATCTAGATTGAGACTTAGAGTCATCTAGATCAGTGTCAAAGCTTGCATCGACGTAACTCTTTTACGACGAACTCTTTATCACCTCCATAACCGAGAAGCATTTCTGTCGTGGTTTTGTCACGGCAGATGTCCTCGTGAAAGGACTTAGTCGTGGAGCCATCGCTACGAGTTAACTTGAAGGGGTTAAAGCGGACACAAAGACACAAGTATTTATACTAGTTCGGCCCCTTCGATGAAGGTAAAAGCCTACGTCTAGTTGTGATGGGATTGATGTGGTTTGGATGACTAGGGAGCAAATAAGCTTCGCCTAGGCTCGAGTTGTTGTTGTCTGTCCTTGAACCGCCGCCGGGTCGTCCCCTTATATACACGGGTGACGCCCGTCGGTCCACAGAGTCCCACACCGGTTCATACTCGTATCCCGGTTGGTCTCTCTCTATTCCTAACTTACAATGCAAATTTACATATCTAGCCGGTTTACGGCTACAGGTTCTAAACCGACTACAGGCCTTGGGCCTTCATCTGCTTAATCACCTTTAAACTACTAATGAAGCTAACCCGGCCAGGTAGGCCGGTTCACGCCCAGTGGTAATATCCCCAACATTAGGCCCCAGATTGATTTGAAGTGGTTCATGTCAATCCTTCACAAAAATCTTCATGTCGTCATCATCTCTGGTTGCTGTAAATCGGCATGATGTCATCATGAAGTTTTACATTTATGACGCCTTCTTTTATTAATAGATCTGTGATACCCAAAGCAGCAGCCCCACTTCCGAATTTTGTGGCTCCTGGATACGCGCGCCTGACACACGTCCTTTGCCTTATAAATAGGACCGAAGGGTCATTTCCTTTTCTCCCCTTCGTCTCTTTCTCTTCGTCTTCCTCGCGTCGCCAGCCTTGGAGCTCCGCCGCCGCCGTTGACCTCTGCACCGTCTTGGGCCGCTGCATCAACCTGAACACACCAGAGCACTGCGACAGCCTTCCGCGTCTTCCTCGAATCTGGTAAGCCTTCTGTTCTTCTTAACATAGATCTGTTCTAGGGTTTCGTGTTCTTGCCATGTTCATCACTTGTTCATGCTCGTACCCAGACTCCTGGATAGATCTGTGAAACCCTGCTCTGACTAGCAATAGCTTTTTAGCATCCGCCTGTAGTTTCACGCTCAAGCCTATAGATCTCATCCACATACCTGCCCATTGATTTACTTCCGTTATGCTTTAACCTTTTGAATATTTTCTGTTTTTCTGAACTTGCTTCAGATCCATTGCTGGAATAAGACCTTGTGAAACCTGTTTCTGCATACTTAGCCATCCGCAACCTCAATTGCTTTCAATGTTTAGATCAGGCGGTTTAACTTAATATAGAAAAAGTTAATAAACCGGTATATACCATTAGTCCCCTTGTTGAACCGCCATAACTCTTTAGCCATATGAGGCCACTTCATAGAAATCCGGTTTAAATATACTGCCTCCGGTTTAGCATTGTTCATACCAGCGCCTTCTTTTATCCAACATATTCTTGAACCGGAATCACCTGTTTCTTGTAGATCTCACCATGGCCAAACAAGTATATGAGTGCAACCGGGTTCCTTCTCGTGTCACAGAAACTCAGTTGGATAATTTAGTCTCGATCGGCGCTTTAGGCAGCAAAGAGACTATCCACTGGAGGGTTCCTGGTGATGAATGTCCTCCCACACCTCAAGAGGGAGAGGTTGTGATCTTTGCGGATCATTTAGCCCGGGGCTTCAAACCGCCCGGCTCTAAATTTTACCGGGATGTGTTAGCTAATTTTCAACTCCGCCCGCAAGATACTGGCCCCAATTCTGTTACCAACTTATGTCACTTCCAAGTGCTTTGTGAGGTATACCTTTAAGAGGAACCCACAGTTGAATTGTTCAGAGATTGCTTCCACTTAAACCGCCGCACATAATTCACTGATGGTCCCAATACCGAATTGGGCGGTATGGCAATTCAGAAAAGGAAAGAAATCACTTATCCCCATGCCAGACTGCACAGTCACCCCAAGGAGTGGAATGCAACATGGTTTTACTGCAAAGATACTTCCCCTGATGATGAAAATCCTTTGCCTGGCTTTCGTCCGGAGCGGCTCAGCAATACACACCCCTTCCCACAAAGGTTAAGTGCCAAGGAGAGGAGTAAATACGCTCCGCAATTATCCAAGCTCCGAGCCTTCATGGCCAACGGTTTAACAGGAGTAGATCTCGCACACTGTTGGATATCATGGAGCATACTGCCTCTCAGCCGGGGCTCCGGTTTAATGTGCAAGTATACTGGTAGTGTTGATGACCCACTCCGACACACCAACATCCAGCTCTCCGATGATGAAGTCACAGAGGCTGTGAAGAAAATGTTGAATGAACCGGAACACCTCTGTGCTCAAACCGGCCTGCTCCCTTTCTGTGCTACCAACAAACCGCCAGCTGTAAGATTTTGATTGTACTTTTTACTGAACCTATTATTGCTATCTCCGTCTGACATCGATTGCTGCTTAACCAGGGTGATAATCCGTTTTGGAGCAAGAAGCTTCCACAAGACAAACCGGAGAAAATAGAACGGTCAACCCGGCCAAAGACCAAGGTTATCAAGAAGCCTGCTAAAAAGAGGAAAACCACTGCTTCATCTGATCCGGCTATTGATGATGATGTGGGTAACTCGGACCTTGAGGTAGAACTCGATCCACTAGGCTTACTTTTTACACGCCTTATTGATGATGATACTTGTCAGGACGACGCTGAAGCCAGTAATGCTGATGTCGCTGAGGTAACTATTCTCTCTTCCGATTCAGATCCTTTGCCTTTGCCAAAATTTCGCCAGGCAAACTGGAAAGTTAAATTTTCTCATCCTCTTGCTTACTTGGATCCCAAATTTCTTATGAAGACTCAGCAACATGAAGATCGCCGCACAACCCGGCACAGCGGCCAGGTAGTTACCTCCGCCGGTTTACCAAACAGTCCGGTTCGAAAACACCGCTCTGAGGTCTCCGACCTTTTTATTAATTTATATCCTAAAGCGGGTTTCATCCGTCAACCTCTTAATCCGTCCGACTCCGATTATCAGGTTACTTCTCATTCTTCCTCTGGTGAATCATCGGCCACTCAGCTGCTGCCACTGAAAACGGTTCTTGGGTAAGCTAGGCTGAACATATGCTTCTGGTATACTGTGTTATAACTTATGTTGTTCCTTGACTCTTTGTTTCTCTTTCAGGGCTAAACCTAAACCGAGCAAGAAAGCCCGCCTGGATAAAGCGGCCGAGGAAGATGTCGCCCCTGAACAGGATAAAGCACCAGATCTTGAAGCGTTCATTCATGAGGATATTCCCAATGATCCTCCCTTGCAAGATGATGCTATTCCTGAGAAAAGGCCTATCAATACTTCAGTCCCTGTTGACCAGCCTGCCAGCTCCGTCCGGATTGAAAGATCCCGCAGTCCTTCAAAACCTGTCGATAAACCGACCGCGCCAACGCAAACCGGCGAGTCCAAGGATGATAATGTTGTAATTACCGGCGTAGGTCGCTTTGAACCAGGGAATCCTGTCGCTTTAGCCAAGCATACTGTGAAAGAAGATTTTTCTGCCATGAACAAAGGTAAATGGGATGTTGATCTGGAAACATATGCTGCTCTGAGTGCCCAAGATCTTCATTCTGGTTACTTGAACCGGCTATATACTAGTCGTGACTGTGAAGCTGGTCTGGTAAAGATGATGAGAGATAAATTTGAGGTAACTTCCTTGTGCTTCTTCTTTCTTTAATTACTGCCACTGTATTACTCCTCCTAGCCCCCAAGGGCCGGTTCAACTTAGTATAGTTAAACCGGGACTCCAATAAAGATTCTAACATCAGAACATAACTGAGCAAATAGCCATTAGCCCCCAAGTGCCAAGTTGAATACCTGTATTGAGCTTGGGACTTTGCGATTTAGTAATAGATGAAGATTGAAGGTGCATTAACCCCCAAGTATCAAGCGTATAACTTGTTATTTGGTTGGTACTTCAAATTCTTGTACCGTTTGTTTAAAGCCAAGCACTGTCTTTATGCAGGCTGAAGTGAGGATCAAAGAGGACCGGATTACTGATCTGCAGGAAACTTTGAAAACCCAACAAGCCGAAACCGACAAGGCAAGAGAAGAATTAACCAGCGCTTTGAGCATCACAGAACAGCTGAAGGAGGGCTTCAAAAAGGAGCGGGCTGATTGGGCCACTGAGAAGGCCGCTTTAATAAAAAGAGCTGAAAACGCTGAAGCTGCCCTTAAACCGGTGGTAGATGAACTGACCACCGTAAAGCGGCAAGTACATGCCATGACCGCTGCTATCTTTGGTAAGCTCCTTTTGGATTCTTTGACAACTTTGGCCTTCTTATAGTAGATCCGGTTTGTGATCTTTTCTGTATTGTTGCAGGTACACGCATTGGTCACTTAGGGTCAGATGTTCGGAAGAAATTGAAGGCTGCCTACACTTTAATTAAACAGCTGTATACCGGAGCGCAGCGGATCATCACCACTGCATCTCATAATAATCCGGCACCCACTTTAATCCAAGATACTCTGAATAGGTTGTCAACGCTTCCTGCTCGGATTGAAGAGCTGAAAAAATCTGCTGCTCGAACCGGAGCCATTAATGCCTTGATCCGAGCAAAAGCATGGGTGCCAGATTTCGATCCTGTTGAAGCAGCTCAAGGCTATCCCAGCTTGAAGGAAGATGGCTCAGAGTTCAATGAAGATGATTTGAGGGCGATAAACCATGCAGTACACCCTCTGGCTTGTCAATTGGCTGAAGAGGCAGACTTGTCGCATTATCAAGCTCAGTACAATGATCAGAACAAATGAGTGGCTGCACCAATCCCTGAAGCGGAGAATTTGATTCCTCCAATCCGTAAGCATACTTACGCTACTGATATTGAACCGTCTTCTTTGATCCATGAAGAGGCTGTCTTTCAAGCTTTAATGGGAATCGACTGGACCACTGTTGATTTCCAGCCAATGGATAGAGATGAGGAAGCTGAAGCGGCGCGGGACGATCCACAACCATCAGACGGGGGCAATGAGCAGGCTTGAACCGGAGGCCGGTTTAAATAGCTGCTTAATTATGATCTGCCAGAACAACAATGATCTTATTTGGGCACCGCGTTGCCTTGTAATAGAATAGAAAATACTGTTGCTTTAAATATGCCTTCGTGCATAAGTACTGATGCTTTTGCTTGAAATCCTCAATTTATATTTCCTGCAATCAGAAAATCTTGAACTGCGGTGGCGGTTATACCGCCAGCCGGTTTATGACCTTGATATATATATATATCATCAATGTATTTAAGACATATAATCAAATATGCGATACAAAATACCTTCCATCGCTGGGCATGAAGTTGGCTTAGCCAGGCTTGAAACAGAGTATTTATAAACCATTACCATCAAAGGGGAGAAAAAAACTCCCATGTAAACCATGCTGGGTCATTATGGGCCCCCCTGCTACTCCATGATGTTAACATGAAAGTTAAACCGGACATATTTCTCCGGATTAAAAATGAACCGAATTCCGTCAGCTGAACCGGTAAAAAAGTGTTGCTGGTTTAAAGGAAACACAACAAAAATTGAAGAATAGTCATAAAAGAAATATGGAAGCAAAGGCAATGATAAAAACCGTTTGCAAAAACATGCTTTACTGAGTTGATCAGATGGTGTTACCATGGTCGGACAGGACCAAGCCCCCAATAGGAGTGACAATGGTTCAAGTCAGCCAGGTCCCCAAATGAAACCGTGGCATTTATGCCGATCAAAAGGCGTGGCAATGGTTCGGGTTCGACCAAGCCCCCAAGTGATTCTATGGCCTTAGGCCAATCAAGAGGCGTGACTGGTGACTTGACCATGTCCCCAAGTGATCTGGTGGCTTTCACCTATCAAAAGGTGTCGCATTGGTTCGGACACGACCAAGGCCCCAAGTGATATCACAAAGCTTTTTTGAAAAGCAAATTTCAAGGGGTAAACCGGAGGCCGCTTTAAAACAGAACCACTCCATGTAACCACACATGAGATGAAAGGACAGAGACCCCGCTTTAGCTGAGGCTCCGGTTTTATTATATCAATGATAATATATACACTGTCATAATATGTACATAGATAGAGCCGATGGCTCAAGTGTAGTAAGGCCAAAGATGAGCTATGTTCCACGGCCTATTGGTCTCCTCCTCTGATGTGTGTGAGTCTTCATGCTCTCGAATATCAATCAGATAGTACGACCCGTTGTGTAGATTCTTGCTGACCACAAAAGGTCCCTCCCAAGGTGGGGATAACTTGTGCATATCCGTCTGGTCTTGGATGAGCCGAAGCACCAAATCTCCTTCTTGAAAGGCTCTAGTTCTGACCCGGCGACTGTGATAGCGACGAAGATCTTGTTGATAAATCGCCAAGCGGGCAGCCGCTATGTCACGCTCCTCATCTAATAGGTCCAAAGCATCTTGCCGTGCTGTCTCATTGTCCGCTTCAACATAAGCCACCACACGAGGCGAATCGTGCCGGATATCACTAGGGAGAACCGCCTCCGCTCCGTAGACCATGAAAAACGGCGTGTATCCTGTAGATCGGTTGGGCGTAGTATTGATACTCCATAGCACAGACGGTAGCTCTTCAACCCAACAACCCGGTGTTCTTTGCAATGGAACCATAAGCAGGGGTTTGATGCCTCACAAGATCTCTTGATTAGCCTGTTCTGCCTGCCCATTGGACTGGGGGTGAGCCACTGATGATACGTCAAGTCGGATGTGCTCACGCTCACAGAATTCCTTCATAGCGCCCTTGGATAAATTGGTACCATTGTCAGTAATGATACTATGTGGAAAGCCAAACCAGAAAATCACCTTTTTAATGAACTGCACCGCTGTAGCTGCATCACACTTGCTAACAGGCTCCGCTTCAACCCACTTGGTAAATTTGTCAACTGCCACCAAAAGGTGGGTTTTCTTATCCTTGGATCTTTTAAAAGGTCCGACCATATCCAGCCCCCATGTTGCAAATGGCCAAGTAATTGGAATCATCCTCAATTCTTGAGCCGGCACATGAGCACGCCTTGAAAATTTCTGACAGCCATCACACCGTTTAACCAAGTCCTCCGCATCAGCCTGAGCTGTCAACCAGTAGAACCCATGACGAAACGCCTTTGCCACCAGAGACTTTAAACCGGCGTGGTGACCACAATCCCCTTCATGGATTTCACGTAAGATTTCATAGCCTTCCTCAGGAGAGACGCAGCGTTGAAACGCCCCTGATACACTGCAATGATGCAATTCGCCATTGACAATGGTCATAGACTTGGATCACCGGACTATCTGCCTGGCTAGAGTTTCATCCTCTGGCAACTCTCCCCGGTTCATGTACACAAGATAAGGAACTGTCCAATCCGGTATAATATGCAGGGCAGCCACCAATTGAGCCTTCGGATCAGGAATAGCCAAATCCGCTTCACCCGGGAGCTTGACTGACGGGTTGTGCAATACATCTAGAAAGACATTAGGCGGGACCGTTTTACGCTGAGACCCCAACCGGCTTAAAGCGTCCGCCGCTTCATTTTTTCCACGATCCACGTGATCCACCTGATAACCTTTGAAGTGACCCACAACCATATCCACCTCACGACGATATGCAGCCATAAGTGGGTCTTTAGAATCCCAAGTGCCAGACACCTGTTGAGCCACAAGGTCCGAGTCACCAAAGCACTTAACCCGACTTAAATTCATCTCCTTAGCCATCCGGAGACCATGTAGCAAAGCTTCATACTCAGCTGCATTATTAGTACAAGGGAACATTAAGCGAAGAACATAACAAAACTTATCACCTCGTGGGGAAGTTAATACGACTCCAGCACCTGAGCCCTCCAATTTCCTGGATCCATCAAAATGGATAGTCCAATATGTGTGATCCGGCTTCTCCTCTGGTGCTTGCAACTCCGTCCAATCATTGATGAAATCAACAAGTGCTTGAGACTTCACCGCCGTCCGAGGCACGTACTTCAATCTGTGCGGCCCAAGTTCTATAGCCCACTTGGCAATCCGGCCAGTCGCCTCCTGGTTCTGTATGATATCGCCCAAGGGAGCTGAGCTGACCACTATGATGGGGTGCCCTTGGAAATACTGCTTCAACTTCCGGCTTGCCATGAAAACTCCATATACCAGCTTCTGCCAATGCGGATACCTTTGCTTGGATTCAATAAGCACCTCGCTGATATAGTAAACTGGCCGCTGAACCGGATACTCCTTGCCCGCCTCCTTGCGTTCTACCACAATGGCCACGCTAACTGCGCGAGCATTGGCCGCTACGTATAGCAATAATGGCTCCTTGTCGACCGGAGCTGCAAGAACGGGCGGATTGGCTAATTGCCGCTTCAAGTCCTCCAATGCTTCATCAGCATCCGGACTCCAGATGAATTGATCTGTCTTTCTCAGCATCTGGTATAAAGGGACGGCCTTCTCTCCGAGGCGGCTGATAAACCGGCTCAGCGCAGCAATCTAACTCGCCAAACGCTGAACATCGTTGATACACTTCGGTTTAGCCAGGGAGGTGATAGCCGTAATCTTCTCCGGATTAGCCTCAATTCCTCTGTTGGACACAAGAAAACCCAGTAACTTGCCTGCCGGAACACCAAAGACACACTTGGTCGGGTTAAGCATCATCTTGTAAACTCGCAAGTTGTCAAAGGTTTCCTTCAAATCATCAACCAGCGTCTCCTTCTGCCTTGACTTGACTACAATGTCATCCACATAGGCGTGCACATTACGGCCGATCTGTCTATGCAAGCAGTTCTGTACACACCGTTGATAAGTGGCTTGGGCGCTCTTGAGCCCAAAAGGCATAGATACATAGCAGAAGGCTCCAAAGGGAGTAATAAACGCCGTCTTCTCCTGGTCCTTAACCGCCATTTTGATCTGATGATACCCAGAATATGCATCCAAAAAACTCAAACGCTCACAACCCGCCGTGGCATCAATAATCTGGTCAATGCGGGGAAGGGCAAAAGGATCCGCTGGACAAGCCTTGTTAAGATCCATGTAATCCACACACATACGCCAAGTGCCATTTTTCTTAAGGACCAGCACCGGATTAGAAAGCCACTAAGGGTGGAACACTTCAATGATAAAACCAGCTGCTAAGAGCCTGGCCACCTCCTCTCCAATAGCTTTGCGCCTTTCTTCATTAAACCGGCGGAGAAACTGCTTTACCGGTTTATACTTGGGATCAACATTAATAGTGTGCTCAGCGAGTTCTCTCGGTACACCTGGCATGTCAGAAGGCTTCCATGCAAAAATGTCCCGATTCTCACGGATGAACTCGATGAGCGTGCTTTCCTATTTAGGGTCCAAGTTGGCATTGACAGTGAACTGCTTGGACGAATTGCCGGGCACGAAGTCAACAAGCTTCGTCTCAGCCGCCGATTTGAACTTCAGATCTGAATCATGCTCCGTAGTTGGCTTCTTCAAAGGGGTCATGTCCGCCGGATCAACATTGTCCCTATAATATTTCAACTCCTCCGTGGCACAAACCGACTCTGCATAGGCCGCATCACCTTCCTCACATTCCAAAGCAATCTTGTGGCTCCCATGAACCGTTATTGTCCCCTTGTGGCCCGGCATCTTGAGCTGCAAATAGATATAACAAGGCCGTGCCATGAATTTGGCATAAGCCGGCCGCCCAAACAAGGCGTGATACGGGCTCCGGATTTTCACCACCTCAAAGGTTAGTGTCTCGGATTGGGAATCTAGCTCGTCCCCAAAAGCCACCTCCAGGGCTATCTTACCAACAGGATATGCTGATTTGCCAGGCACCACACCATGGAACACCGTATTAGACGGTCTGAGATCTTTGTCTGTTAGCCCCATGCGGCGGAATGTCTCATAGTACAGGATGTTAATACTGCTCCCTCCATCCATGAGCACCTTGGTGAATTTATAACCTCCCACCTGAGGGTCTACTACTAATGCCAACTGGCCCGGATTGTCAACCCGGGGTGGGTGATCCTCCCTGCTCCACACGATAGGCTGCTCCGACCAGCGTAAGTAACGTGGTACGGCCGGTTCAACAGAGTTCACCGCTCGCTTGTGGAGTTTCTGGTCGCGCTTATCCAAGCTAGTTTTGAAAACGTGATACTGCCCATTGTTCAACTGTTTTGGCTGGCTCTGATAACCCGACTGCTGCTGCTGCTGCTGTTGGTTGTAACCCCCTTGGCCACTCTGATTATTCTGGTTATTATGACTGCCCTGATTGAAACCTGAACCGGAAGCTCCATCGTGACCCGGCCCATGGAAACCGGATCTTGAGCCACCACCTGACCCACGGTCATACCGGAAGGCATTAGAGTTCTTAAATTCCTGCATAATGTAACAATCCTTCCAAAGGTGGTTAGCCAGCGCCTCCTTCGTCCCGTGCTTTGGACAAGGCTGATTCAACAAATAGTTTAAGCGATCCGGGTTAGGATTTGGAGCCCCACTACGATTCGCCACTTTACCTCTGCGTCGTTGACCCTTGTCCTGCGCATTAGTGTTAGCCACAAAGTCCATGCTGCCATCCGCTTTACGCTTGCCTCCATTTCCGTGGCCCGCCGGTTTGTATTGATGCCCCTTGGAGTTGCTATTCTTCTTTCCCTTCCCTGCTTCGTCATCGCCAGTCTTGGGATCCTTGGTACTATCAGAATCAGCATACTTCACTACAGCGGCCATGAGGGTTCCCATGTCGTTGCAGAACCGCTTCATACGCCCCAACTTCAATTTCAGAGGCTTAAACCGGCAGTTGCCCTCCAGGGTTAAGATCGCAGAGTCAGCATTGATCCTGTCAGACGAATGCAAGACTTCCGAAACGCGGCGTACCCAATGGGTTGTTGACTCTCCGTCCTCCTGAACACAAGCCGCCAAGTCTACTATGGACTTAGGATGCTTGCACGTATCTTTGAAATTCTGGATAAACCGGGTCCGCAACTGGGCCCATGAACTGATAGAATTAGGCGGCAGGCTCTTCAACCAAGTACGGGCAGTGCCTTCAAGCATCATGGTGAAGTACTTTGCACACGCGGTCTCATCCACATCCAGCATCTCCATGGCCATCTCATAACTCTCTACCCACGCTTCTGGAGATAAATCAGCAGTGTAATTCGGCACCTTGCGCGGACCCTTGAAGTCTTTGGGCAGGCGTACATTGCGTAAAGCGGGGACTAAACAGGGCACTCCCAAGCTAGATGCGACCCCTGGCCCGGCAGAGGTGGTAGGACGAACCGGTGTAAGCTGACCCGCCTCATTCTGTGCTGCTAACACGGCCTCCCTTCGTGCCCGGGCCCGGTCCACTACATCCTGAGCATCGCGAACACCACCTGCCGGGTTATTGCCACGGGCCGCTTCACGGTTCCGCGCATTGCTTGATACGGCCGGTTCATCCATACACCTACTATAGCTCCGGCTTGGACGGGGTGTGGAATGAATCCGATCACGGCTGTATGAATACGCCTCCTGCTGAATCAAAGCGGTCCGGAGAAGTTCCTTAACCCGGCGTGTCTCTATTGCTTGCGGAGAGTCTCCTTCGATCGGGATAGCTTCCAATCGCGCAGCAGTTGCGACAAGATTGTCCATAGGATTAGAATAATGACCCGGAGGTGTCTGAACCGGCGGAGGAATCACAATGTTTTGCCGAGGAGGTTCCATCAGGCGGGGTTGGACCGTCGCTCCTGGCCCTGGTGCCTCGACCCGGTTTACCTCCAGGTGCCCCGGCGGATTACTGGTTCCGGCTCCCGGAGTGTGAAAGAGATTTCGAGGGTCGAACCCTAACGGAAGGCGTGATCTGTGCTTCCGCTTCAAGACCTCCTGTGATGCATTCTGGTCGAGCATGAGCTTATAGGCCTGGGCGTCCAAAGCGGCCCGCTCTGCGGCCATCCTGTCCTTCTCTGCTGCCAGGTCGGCTTTGGCCTGTACGATCTGCTCTCTCACCTTTGCAACCTCCGCATCATGGGCCTCCTGATCCGCCGGATTGGACTCTGCCATAAGTACCGCTAGTGCGTCAAACATGTCAGACAGAACTTGAACCGGTGGGCGCACAAGGCCTCCTGCCCCTGCTGCCGCCGCCGCTGCTGATCCGGAGAGCATTGCTGCTGCGGTCGAAGAGTGATTCGCCGCCTATGTGCCGGCCATGAATATTCCAACCCGGTTGATCTGATCTGGGGGGTCTGGAATACTGTCGCCATCGGAACAGCCCCTAATCTGGTCGTCTTGCAACTGGTACAATGATTCGGTCTCTCCAGTTAAGGACTCGTCGCCGAAATAGACGACGGTCTCGCTACCGTATTCTGACTCGTCCTCATGCTCTCCTCCGTGGATGACCCCCACGAAGGCACGCTTCACGGCCGGTTTAACCTGGGTAGATCTCACACGCTGAGCCGTCTCGATGAGGTCGGTGCAGATGTCCGGCTCAGGCCCAGGCTCACCAATCTTGCCGATAAAAACATGTATGCCACCAAAGGGGACCCGGTACCCGTACTCAATCGAGCCGGCTTCGGGACCCCATCCTGCGTCGTCGATGTAGAGCTTGCCGCGACGACTCTTGGTCATCTGGCCCGCAGCATAGCCTTCGAGTCCTTCGAACTTGCCCTCCAAGATCATCAAACCTTCGTGCGATAGCCCCACAGTGGGTGCCAACTGTCGTGGTTTTGTCACGGCAGGTGTCCTCGTGAAAGGACTTAGTCGTGGAGCCATCGCTACGGGTTAACTTGAAGGGGTTAAAGTGGACACAAAGACACAAGGATTTATACTAGTTCGGCCCCTTCGATGAAGGTAAAAGCCTACGTCTAGTTGTGATGGGATTGATGTGGTTTCGATGACTAGGGAGCAAATAAGCTTCGCCTAGGCTCGAGTTGTTGTTGTCTATCCTTGAACCACCGCCGGGTCGTCCCCTTATATACACGGGTGACGCCCGTCGGTCCACAGAGTCCAACACCGGTTCATACTTGTATCCCGGTTGGTCTCTCTCTATTCCTAACTTACAATGCAAGTTTACATATCTAGCCGGTTTACGGCTACAGGTTCTAAACCGACTACAGGCCTTGGGCCTTCATCTGCTTAATCACCTTTAAACTACTAATGAAGCTAACCCGGCCCAGGTAGGCCGGTTCACGCCCAGTGGTAATATCCCCAACAATTTCCTTAGTCCCTTTTAAGGTAACTAAGGATAATTTTGACAGTTGTCCAGTGATTGATTCCTGGATCACTATTGTATCCCCTTGCCAAACTCATGGCAAAGTACACAACATGTTTGGTACACAACATGGCATACTTTATAGAACCTATGGCTGAGGCATAGGGAATGACTTTCATTCTCTCTTTATCTTCTGCCGTGGTCGGGTTTTGACTCTTTACTTAACTTCACACCTTACAATACATGCAAGAAATCATTCTTTGCCTGATCCGTTTTGAACTCCTTCAAAAATGTTGTCAAGGTATGTACTCATTGAAAGTCATATCAAGCGTCTTGATCTATCTCTATAGATCTTGATGCCCAATATGTAAGCAACTTCACCGAGGTCTTTCATTGAAAAATTCTTATTCAAATATCCTTTTATGCTATCAAAAATTTCTACATCATTTCCTATCAACAATCTGTCATCCACATATAATATCAGAAATGCTACAGAGCTCCCACTCACTTTCTTGTAAATACATGCTTCACCATAAGTCTATATAAAACCATATGCTTTGATCAGCTTATCAAAGCGTATATTCCAACTCTGAGATGCTTGCACCAGTTCATAGATGGATCGCTGGAGTTTGCACACTTTGCTAGCACCTTTAGGATCGACAAAACCTTTTGGTTGCATCATATACAACTCTTCTTTAAGAAATCCATTGAGGAATGAAGTTTTGACATTCATTTGCTAGATTCCATAGAATGCGGCAATTGCTAACATGATTCGGACAGACTTAAGCATCGCTATGGGTGAGAAAGTCTCATCGTAGTCAACTCCTTGAACTTGTCAAAAACCTTTTGTGTCAAGTCGAGCTTTGTAGACAGTAACATTACCATCAACGTCAGTCTTCTTCTTGAAGATCCATTTATTCTCTATGGCTCGCTGATCATCGGGAAAGTCAACCAAAGTCCATACTTTGTCCTCATACATGGATCCTATCTCAGATTTCATGGCCTCAAGCCATCTGTCGGAATCTGGGCTCATCATTGCTTCTTCATAGTTCGTAGGTTCTTCATGGTCTTGTAACATGACTTCCAGGACAGGATTACCGTACCACTCTGGTGTGAAACGTGCTATGTTCGACCTATAAGGTCAAGTAACTTGATCTAAAGTTTCATGATCATCATCATTAGCTTCCTCTCTAGTTGGTGTAGGCATGACGGGAACGGATTTCTCTGATGTGCTACTTTCCAAATTAAGAGAAGGTACAATTACCTCATCAAGTTCTACTTTCCTCCCACTCACTTCTTTTGAGAGAAACTCCTTCTCTAGAAAGTTTCCATTCTTGGCAATAAAGATCTTGCCTTCGGATCGGTGGTAGAAGGTGTACCCAATTGTTTCCTTAGGGTATCCTATGAAGACGCACTTCTCCGATTTGGGTTAAAGCTTATCAGGATGAAGCCTTTTGACATGGGTGTCGCAACCCCAAACTTTAAGAAACGATAGCTTAGGTTTCTTGCCAAACCACAGTTCATACGGTGTCGTCTCAACGGATTTAGACGGTGCCCTATTCAACGTGAATGCAACTGTCTCTAATGCATAATCCCAAAATGATAGTGGTAAATCAGTAAGAGACATCATAGATCGCACCATATCTAATAAAGTACGGTTACAATGTTCGGACACACCATTACATTGTGGTGTTCCAGGTGGCGTGATTTGTGAAACTATTCCACATTGTTTTAAATGAAGACCAAACTCGTAACTCAAATATTCGCCTCCGAGATCAGATCGTAGAAACTTTATTTTCTTGTTACGATGATTCTCCACTTTACTATGAAATTCTTTGAACTTTTCAAATGTTTCAGACTTGTGTTTCATCAAGTAGATATACCCATATCTGCTCAAATCATCTGTGAAGGTCAGAAAATAACGATACCCGCCGCGTGCCTCAACACTCATTGGACCGCATACATCGGTATGTATTATTTCCAATAAGTCATTGGCTCGCTCCATTGTTTTGGAGAACAAATTTTAGTCATCTTGGCCATGAGGCATGGTTCGCAAGTATCAAATTATTCATAATCAAGTGATTCCAAAAATCCTTCCGTATGGAGTTTCTTCATGCGCTTTACACAAATATCTACTTTCTCCAAAAATCTACCTAAACGGCAGTGCCACAAATATGTTGCACTATGATTATCAACTTTGCATCTTTTGGCATCAATATTACGAATATGTGTATCACTACAATTGAGATTCAATAAACCATAGACATTGGGTGTATGACCAAGAAGGTTTTATTCATGTAAACAGAAAGACAATTATTCTCTGACTTAAATGAATAACCGTATCGCAATAAACATGATCCAATCATATTCATGCTCAACGCAAACACCAAATTACATTTATTTAGGTCCAACACTAACCCCAAAAGTAGAGGGAGTGTGCGATGGTGATATTATCAACATTGGAATCTCTTCCAACACAGATCATCACTTCGCTCTCAACTAGTATCTGTTCATTTTGTAACTCCTGTTTCGAGTTACTAATCTTAGCAACTGAACCGGTATCAAATACCTAGGGGCTACTATGAACACTAGTAAAGTACAGATCAATAACATGTATATCAAATATACCTTTGTTCACTTTGCCATCCTTCTTATCCTCCAAGTATTTGGGGCAGTTCCGCTTCCAGTGACCATTTCCTTTGCAGTAGAAGCACTCGGTTTCAGGCTTGGGTCTAGCTTTGGGCTTCTTCCCAAGAGTGACAACTTGCTTGCCATTCTTGTTGAAGTTCCCTTTCTTTCCCTTGCCCTTTTTCTTGAAACTAGTGGTCTTGTTAATCATCAACACTTGATGTTCTTTCTTGATTTCTACCTTCGCTGATTTCAACATCGCGAAGAGCTTGGGAATTGTTTCGTCATCCCTTGCATATTATAGTTCATCACGAAGTTCTAGTAACTTGGTGATAGTGACTAGAGAACTCTATCAATCAGTATCTTATCTAGAAGATTAACTCCCACTTGATTCAAGCGATTGTAGTACCCAGACATTCTGAGCACATGCTCACTGGCTGAGCTATTCTCCTCCATCTTATAGGCAAAGTACTTGTCAGAGGTCTCATGCCTCTCGACACAGACATGATTTTGAAATACTAATTTCAACTCTTGGAACATCTCATATTCTCCGTGGCGTCCTGGTTCTAAGCCGTAAAGCATGGCACACTAAACTATCAAGTAGTCATTATACCGAGCTTGTCAAACGTTCATAACGTCTACATCTGCTCCTGCAATAGGTATGTCACCTAGGAGTGCATCAAGGACATAATTCTTCAGTTCAACAATGAGGATAATCCTTAGATCATGGACCCAGTCCGCATCATTGCTACTATCATCTTTCAACTTTTCTCTAGGAACGTATCAAAAATATATAGGAGCTATATCGCGAGCTATTGATCTACAACATAGATATGCAAATACTATCAGGACTAAGTTCATGATAAATTAAGTTCAATTAATCAAATTACTTAAGAACTCCCACTTAGATAGACATCCCTCAAGTCATCTAAATGATACGCGATCCAAATCAACTAAACCATGTCCGATCATCACATGAGATGGAGTAGTCATCAATGGTGAACATCTCTATGTTGATCATATCTACTATATGATTCACACGTTCGACCTTTCGGTCTCCAGTGTTCCGAGGCCATGTTTGTACGTGCCAGGCTCGTCAAGTGTAAGCCGAGTATTCCGCATGTGCAAAACTGTCTTGCACCCATTGTATGTGAACGTAGAGTCTATCACACCCGATCATCACATGGTGTCTCGACATGACTAACTGTTGCAATGGTGCATACTCAAGGAGAACACTTATACCTTGAAATTTAGTTAAGGGATCATCTTATAGTGCTACCGCTATAGTAAGCAAAATAAGATGCATAAAAGATAAACATCACATGCAATCAAAATAAGTGACATGATATGGCCAATATCATCTTGTGCTTTTGATCTCCATCTCCAAAGCATCGTCATGCATGATCTCCATCGTCACCGGCTCGACACCTTGATCTCTATCGCAGCGTCATGGTCATCTCGCGAACTATTGCTTCTACAACTATCGCTAACACATAGTGATAAAGTAAAGCAATTACATGGTGTTTGCATTTCATACAATAAAGAGACAATCATAAGGCTCCTGCCGGTTGCCAGTAACTTTTAAAAAACATGACCATCTCATACAATAACATATATCACATCATGTCTTAACCATATCACATAACAACATGCCCTGCAAAAACAAGTTAGACGTCCTCTACTTTGTTGTTGCAAGTTTTACGAGGCTGCTACGGGCTTCTAACAAGAACCGTTCTTACCTACGCATCAAAACCACAATGGTGTTTCGTCAAGTTTGCTGTTTTAACCTTCTTGAAGACCGGCCTAGTCAAATTCGATTCAACTAAAGTAGGAGAAATAGACACCCGCCAGCCAACTTTATGCAAAAGTAGTTGCATGTCTGTCGGTGGAATCGGTCTCATGTGCGTGGACATGTAAGGTTGGTCCGGGCCGCTTCATCCCGCAATACCGCTGAATCAAAATAAGACGTTGGTGGTAAGCAGTATGACTACTACGACCCACAACTCTTTGTGTTCTACTCGTGCATATCATCTACGCATAGACCTGGCTCGGATGCCACTGTTGGGAAACGTAGCATGCAATTTCAGAAAATTTCCTACATTCATGCAAGATCAATCTAGGAGATGCATAGCAACGAGAGGGGGAGAGTGTGTCTATGTACCCCTGTAAATCGAAAGCGGAAGCGTTTGACAACGCGGTTGATGTAGTCGAACTTCTTCTCATTCTGACCGATCAAGTACTGAACGTATGGCACCTCCGAGTTCTGCACACGTTCAACTTGATGACGTCCCTCGAACTCTTGATCCAGCAAAGTGTCGATGAAGTAGATGAGTTCCGTCAACACGATGACATGGTGACGGTGATGGTGAAGTGATATGCGTAGGGCTTCGCCTAAGCACTGTGAGAATATGACCAAGGGTGTAATCTATGGAGGGGGGGGCGGGCGCCGCACACGGCTAAGAGATGTTGTTGTGTGTTCTAGGCGTCCCCTCCCCACGTATATGTAGGTGGGAGGGGGAGGGAAACATCCTTGGGGCGCCCCAAGTAGGAGGAATCCTACTTGGGGGCCTTTTCCAATTCGCCCCCACCATATTTGCCCGAAGGGAAAAGGAAGAGAGGGGAGAGGAAAGGAAGGGGGAGGCCGAGTCCCCCCTTTCCTTCTCCCACTTGGCCGGAGGCCTAGGAGGAGTGCACCAGCCCCTTGTGGGCTGGTGTGCCCTTTTCCCTTTGGCCCATGTGGCCCATTAACGTCCCGGGGTATCTTGTAACCCCTCCAGTGCTCTGATAAATATCCAATACACTCTGGAACACTTCCGGTGTCCGAATACTATTGTCTTATATATAATTTTTTACCTCTCGACCATTTCGAGACTGCTCGTCATGTCCGTGATCTCATCCGAGACTCTGAACAACATTCGTTTACCAAATTACATAACTCATATAATACTAAATCGTCATCAAACGTTAAGCGTGCGGACCCTACGGGTTCGAGAACTATGTAGACATGACCGAGACACCTCTTCGGTTAATAACCAATAGCGGAACCTGGATGCTCATATTGGCTCCAACATATTCTACGAAGATCTTTATCGGTCGAACCGTTATGACAACATACATTTCCCTTTGTCATCGGTATGTTACTTGCTCGAGATTCGATCGTCGATATCTATATACCTAGTTCAATCTCGTTGCCGGCAAGTATCTTTACTCGTTCCGTAATACATCATCCCGTGACTAATTCATTAGTCATTTGCTTGCAAGGCTTATTATGATGTGCACCGATAGGGCCCAGAGATACCTCTCCGATACTCGGAGGTACCAAATCCTAATCTCGATCTATGCCGACCCAACAAACACCTTCGGAGATACCTGTAGAGCATCTTTATAATCACCAAGTTACGTTGTGACATTTGAGAGCACACAAGGCATTCCTCCGGTGTCCGGGAGTTTCATAATCTCATAGTCAAAGGAATATGTATATGACATTGAAGAAAGCAATAGCAATAATACTGAACAATCAATATGCTAAGCTGATGGATGGGTCTTGTCCATCACATTATTCTCCCAATGATGTGATCCCATTCATCAAATGACAACACATGTCTATGGTTAGGAAACTTAACCATCTTTAATTAACGAGCTAGTCTAGTAGAGGCTTACTAGGGACACAGTGTTTTGTCTATGTATCCACACATGTATCAAGTTTCCGGTTAATACAATTCTAGCATGAATAATAAACATTTATCATGATATAAGGAAATATAAATTAACAACTTTATTATTCCCTCTAGGGCATATTTCCTTCAGTACACATGAGGACACGGTCTAGCACCGATCGAACCGGACAAGATTGTCTGTTATTCCACGTAAAACGAGCACCTAGTCGCTAAACTTCCCATAAGGCGAAAGATTAAATGAAATTGTTAAAGGAAATTGCCCTATGCCAATCAAAGTTGTCATTATTTTTGTCAACAGGGGAGCGCAACAAGTTAAAATCACACCCAATAATCAGCGGTAGCGTAACAGACTCTAATTTGTTAGACAATTCGTCGAGGAAAAGGGAGGATAGGGAGTGGTCTGCCGGGCCATACACCACAATGATTTCCCAAAGCTTATTGAGAGATTTATGAAACAACACCAAACTGGCAAAAGAAAATACCATGTTCAAACACAACCACATCAGAAACATCTAAACTAGCCCCTACCAAAATTTCATCGGAGTGGCCTCACACAGGGGCCCATCTCCAAGAAAATTGATCCAGACGGGCAATAGAATCATTGGGAGAGAAGGAGGATTTAATGGTTTCCCGAAGGCAAATAAGATCAATGTTCACATTTCTAATATACTCCTGAAGTTGGCTTCGACGCCCCTAGCCTCGAAGCCCCACAAGTTCCAAAAGATTGCTCTCATCGGAAAGAGAGGTTTTTAATGCGCAGGCTCGACATGCAGGGCGCAACACAATCCTTAAATTTTCTTCCACGTTGTTTTTTGATAGCGGGGGCTGAGGGTTGGCCACTACCAGCCTCTAGGGAAGAGAGATGAACAGTAGCAGGATCGGTGGAGCCGGCGATGCAGCAGACTTGGCCGCCCGAGCCTTAGCAAGCACCGCTTGTGCAATTTTGTTAGGCCGAATCAAGGAAAGTAAAGAGTTGTCGAACCTAGGTTAGAATCAAGAACAAAACCATAATTGGAGGCTACCTTCAGAAGATGAGAGTTAGGGATATCGTGTAAAACCATAGGAACCGAGGAAGAAGGTGAGGAAATACCTTGGGGCCAGCTGCCAGAGACGTCACGCGCCGCTCCGCCCGAGCAGCGATCAGCTCACCATTGCCATGTGACCGATGGGTCTTTCGAGCCGTGGACACTTGAGACTTGAGAGGAATAGAGTTGGAAGAGGAGGGAGACTTCCCTACACCTCCAACTCAGCACCAGAAGACCGCCCAAGATCAGCATCGAGTTTGCAGTAGAGCCTTGCAATAGAGTGCTTGGGGCCAGTAGGTGTACGCGAGCGAGAATGAGCCCGAGTAAAGACTATGCGGATTGATGTCTGCTTGAACTACGTCGGTATTTCCCCAAAGAGGAAGGGATGATGCAGTATAGTGATGGTAGGTATTTCCCTCAGTGATGAGACCAAGGTTATCGAACGAGTAGGAGAACCTCCTCACACCGCGTAAACAACACCTGCACACAAATAACAAATACTCGCAACCCGACGTGTTAAAGGGGTTGTCAATCCCTTCCGGGTATGGTGCCTCAAGATAGGCAAATAACGTGAGGTAAAAGTGGTAAATAGGATAAATAGATCGCGGAAAAAATAAATTGCAGCAAGATATTTTTGTATTTTTGGTTTAGTAGATCTGAAAATAAATGCAAGAGAAAATAGAACGCAAAGGATAATATGATGAAAAGAGACCCGAGGGCCGTAGGTTTCACTAGTGGCTTCTCTCGACAAAAATAGCAATTGGTGGGAAAACAATAACTGTTGGGAAATTGATAGAACTTCAAATAATCATGACGATATCCATGCAATGATCATTATATGGGCATTACGTCCAAGATTAGTAGACCAACTCCTGCCTGCATCTACTACTATTACTCCACACATCGACCGCTATCCAGCATGCATCTAGTGTATTAAGTTCATGGGAAAATGGAGTAATGTAATAAGAACGATGACATGATGTAGATGGGATCCGTTTATCTATTGCGGAGATATAGATCCCATCTTGTTATCCTTAGTAGCAACGATACATATGTGTTGGTTCCCCTTCTGTCACTGGGATCAAGCACCGTAAGATCGAACCCACTACAAAGCACCTCTTTCCATTGCAAGATAAATAGATCAAGTTGGCCAAACAAAACCCAAATATCGGAGAAGAAATACGAGGCTATAAGCAATCATGCATATAAGAGATCAAAGAATACTCAAATAACTTTCATGGATAAAAAACATAGATCTAATCATAAACTCAAAGTTCATCGGATCCCAACAAACACACCGCAAAAAGACTTACATCATATGGATCTCCAAGAGACCATTGTATTGATAATCAAGAGAGAGAGAGAGAGAGAGGAAGTCATCTAGCTACTAACTTTGGACCCGTAGGTCTACAAAGAACTACTCATGCACCATCAGAGAGGCACCAATGGAAGTGGTGAACCCCTCCATGAGGGTGTCTAGATTGGATCTGGTGGTTCTGGACTCTGCGCCGGCTGGAATTGATTTTTGTCGACTCCTCTAGGGTTTTTGGAATATTTGGGTATTTATAGAGCAAAGAGGTGGTTCAGGGGGCACCCAAGGTGGGCACAACCCACCGGGGCGCGTCTGGGCCTCCTGGTGCATCCTGGTGGGTGCTGCTCCCCTCGAGCCACCCCCAGGTGCTTCCTTGGCCCCCAGTTTCGTTGCATTTGGACTCCATTTGATATTGATTTCCTGCAATGTAAAAAACATGCAGAAAACAACAACTAGCACTGGGCACTATGTCAATAGGTTAGTACCAAAAATGATATAAAATGACTATAAAATGATTGTAATACATCCAAGAATGATAATATAATAGCATGAAACAATCAAAAATTATAGATATGTTGGAGACGTATCAGCAACCCCAAGCTTAATTCCTGCTCATCCTCGAGTAGGTAAATTATAAAAACAGAATTTTGATGTGGAATGCTGTCTAACATGTTCATCACATTTCTTTTCTTTATAGCATGGACATGTGGACTTTTATATGATTCAAAGCAATAGTCTAGTTTTTACATGAAGACTTTAATACTCAAGCATACCAACAAGCAACCATGTCTTTCAAAATATCAACACTAAAGCAAGTTATCCCTAGCCCATCATGCTCAATCATTGATCAATTCATGAAACACACTCGAATATGAGCTACACCCAATGCTCAAATACGATCACAGTGCCCCTTAGTTGGTGCTTTATAAGAGAAGATGGAGACTCAAATTCAAAATAAAAATTGCGTAAGTAAAAGAAAGGCCCTTCACGGAGGGAAGTAGTGATTTGTAGAGGTGCCAGAGCTCAGAGCTTAAATTGAGAGATAAAAATTATGTCTGAGAGGCATACTTTTCCCACCAACGAAAACAACTTGGAGCATCCCAACACTTCCATGCTAGATACATCATAGGCGGTTCCCAAACAGAAAATAAAGTTTATTCCTTTTTCCACCATAACTTTCACTTTCCATGGCTAACCGTATCCACGGGTGCCCTCCATACCAACACATTCCAAGGAATTTATTATTTGACAACATAAAGTAATTCATTATTAATTTCGGGACTGAGCATCCCTAGTACCTTTGCCATACTCTTGTGCAATGACAAGTGAATAAACCCTCATCATGAGAATACCACATCTAGCATGGAAAATATTGACTACCCTTTACCGCTTCGCGAGTAGTAGAGCACAGAAAAGAGAAATTTATTTTGAACATTAGAGATGGCACATGAAAATTTGCTTAGAACGGCATGGAAATACCGCATATAGGTAGGTATAGTGGACTCATAAGGCAAAACTGGTTTAAAGGGTTTTGGATGCACAAGTAGTGATCATACTTAGTGCAAAATGAAGGCTAGCAAAAAGATTGAGAAGCGACCAACCAAAAAGCAAAAAATCTCGTACCCAAGCATTAAGCATAAGTAACACCGAATAATACACAATAAGTAGGATATAAATTTCATTGCATAACTATTGACATTTGTGCTTGCATAGGGAATCACAAACCTTAACATCAATATTCTTACTAAAGCACAATTACTCATCAACATGACTCACATATCATATCGTCATATCTCAAAACCATTACTAAGAATCAAGTTTATTTTGTCCAATGATCTTCATGAAAGTTTTTATTATATCCTCCTTGGATATCTATCACTTTGGGAATATTTTCATATGTTGCTTTTGATAAGCTCAAACAAATATAAGTGAAGATCATGAGCATAAATTTTTCTTTCTCTCAAAATAATCTAAGTGAAGCAAGAGAGGATTTCTTAAAAATTTACTAACTCCCAAATAAATCTAAGTGAAGCATGATAGCTTTTCTTCAAAAATAACAAAGCACACCATGCTCAAAAAGATATAAGGGAGGTACTAGAGCAAATCCACGGCTCTAAAATTTTTAAGTGAAGCATAGGAGCAAGCATAGCATAATTTTTGGCTCTCTCAAAAAGGTGTGTATAGCAAGGATTAAACACTTAAAACACTAAGTAAAACAAGCAAAGACTCATATCATACAAGACGCTCCAAGCAAAACTCATATCATGTGACGAATAAAAATATAGTTTCAAGTGAAATACCAATGGTTGTTATAGGAAAGCGGGGATGCCACTCGGGGCATCCCCAAGCTTAGTTGCTTGCTAATTCTTTGAATATTATCTTTGGGTGGTCGGGCATCCCCAAGCTTAGCCTTTTGCTTATCCTTATTCCTTCATCCACCGTAAGATAACCCAAAACTTGAAAACTTCAATCACACAAAACTCAAACAAAACCTTCATGAGATCCGTCAGTATAATAAACCAAACCACTACTATAAGTACTGTAGAAAACCTATTCTTATTTAGATTTTGCATTATATCTACTGTATTCCAACTTTTCTATGGCAAAAAATCATCAAAGAAAACCATAGAATCATCAAAACAAGCACACAACGCAAAGAAAACAGAATCTATCAAAAACAGAACAGTTTGTAGCAATCTGAATATTTTGAATACTTCCGTAACTCCAACAATTATGAAATAAATTGGTGGACGTGAGGAATTTTTCTATTAATCCTCTGCAAAAACCATCAACTTAAAAGCACTATTCTGTAAAAAATGACAAATAATCTTGCGAGCGCAAAAGTTTCTGTTTTTCAGCAAGATCAAATAAACTTTCACCCAAGTCTTCCCAAAGGCCTTGCTTGGAACAAACACTAACTAAAACAAAAAAAACACAATCATAATAGTAGAATAATTGTGCTAACACAAAATAACAGAAAGCAAAAATAAAAAATAAAAATTATTCATTGGGTTACCTCCCAACAAGCGCTATCGTTTTACGACCCTAGCTAGGCATAACGCGTAGGATCTAAGTTTTGTCATCCTTGGTTCTAGATCCATAAGATGCCCTCATGATTGATTCATATGGTGGCATAATTATTGTTCTAGGGAAGTGTTCCATTCCCTTCCTTAGTGGAAAGTGAAATTTAATATTGCCTTCTTTCATACCAATCACGACAACAATAGTATGCAAAAATGGTCTACCAAGAATAATTGGACAAGACAGATTGCAATCAATATCAAGAACAATAAAATATATGGGAACATAATTCCTATCTGCAAGAATAAGAACAACATTTATTCTTCCCATAGGCTTTTTAATAGTAGAATCCGCTAAGTGCAAATTTAAAGAGCATTCTTCTATATAGGTAAGACCAAACACATCACATAAAGATTTCGGAATTGTAGAAACACTAGCACCCAAGTCACATAAAGCAAAACACTCATAATTTTTAATCTTGACTTTGATAGTAGGTTCCCATTCATCATACAATTTTCTAGGAATTGAAACTTCTAATTCCAACTTTTCTTCAAAAGCTTTCATCATAGCATCAACAATATGTTTAGTAAAAGCTTTATTTTGTTCATAAGCATGGGGTGAATTTATCATGGATTACAACAAAGAAGTACAATGAACCAAATAGCAACTATCATAATTAATGTCTTTGTAATCCAAAATAGTGGGCACATCACTAGTTAAAGTCTTGACCTCTTCAAACCCACTTTTATCAATTTTTTCAAGAACATTTTCACCCTCCGAATCATAGGGGCTCCTTCTAACTAAAGTTGACTCTTCTCCAGTACCTTTTTCATCAATCTTAAATTTACTAAACAAAGAATCAATATAAGAAACACCAATCACTTTAAGATCCTCATCACTTTTATGATAGTAATCACTAGAAAACGCCTTTTCTAAAAGTTCTCTTTTAGCTCTAAGCATAGCGGTTCTTTTATTACTTTCATCCATAGAAACATAAAGAGCTTTAATTGATTCTTCAACTTTAGACACAAAATTTTTCATCTTGAGTTTCTACATCATGAGTAATTATATCAACACTTCTAGACAAATCATCAATTTTATTCAACTTTTATTCTATCAAAGTGTTGAAAGCCTTTTGCATATTGATAAATTCTTTGATATTGCTCTCAAGATCAGAGGTGTTTCTATTATTATTGTAGGTGGGATTACCATAGGAATTACCATAATTATTAGAGGAATTACTAGGAAAAGGCCTAGGATTAAAATTACCTCTATAAGCATTGTTATTGAAATTATTTCGTGAGACAAAATTCACATCTATGGCATCACTATTTTTCTCAATCAAAGTAGACAAAGGCACGTCATTAAAATCAATTGGAGCATTTTTACTAGCAACCAACTTCATAAGAGCATCAACCTTTTCACTCAAAGAATTTATTTCTTCTACCGAATTGACCTTTTACTAGTAGGAGCTCTTTCGGTATGCCATTGCGAGTAATTTGACAGAATATTGTCTAGCAATTTAGTAGCTTCACCCAAAGTAATTTCCATAAAAGTACCCCCCGCGGCAGAATCTAAAAGATTATGAGAAACAAAATTCAATCCCGCATAAATTTTTTGTATGATCATCCAAAGATTTAACCCATGAGTTGGGCAATTCCTTAGCATCAATTTCAGTCTTTCCCAAGATTGTGCAACATGCTCATGTTCAAGTTGCTTGAAATTCATGATCTGGGTTCTAAGGAAAATAATTTTTGCGGGCGGAAAATACTTGGTGATAAAAGCATCTTTGCACTTGTTCCAAGAATCGATACTATTGCGAGGCAAAGAAGAAAACCAAATTTTTGCGCGATCTCGCAAAGAAAACGAAAATAATTTCAGATTCACAACATCATTGTACAAATCTTTTTTCTTTTGCATATCGCATAATTCCACGAATGTGTTGATATGGGATGCGGCATCCTCATTAGGAGCTTGGCGATTCGGATGTAAAGATTCCTTTCTCTGTAACCGACTCTGTGTAACTCTAGCCCCCTCCGGTGTCTATATAAACTGGAGGGTTTAGTCCGTAGGACAACAACAATCATAACCATAGACTAGCTTCTAGGGTTTAGCCTCTACGATCTCGTGGTAGATCAACTCTTGTAATACTCATATCATCAAGATCAATCAAGCAGGAACTAGGGTATTACTTCCATCGAGAGGGCCCAAACCTGGGTAAACATTGTGTCCCCCGTCTCCTGTTACCGTTAGCCTTAGACTCATAGTTCGGGACCCCCTACCCGAGATCCGCCGGTTTTGACACCGACATTGGTGCTTTCATTGAGAGTTGCACTGTGGCGTCGAAGATAGGGTTGATGGCTTGCATTGTTATCAAGGACAACATCACCTCCGGGGGATCCCTGTCCTCAGGCCAAACTCTCCGGCTAGGCGGCTTCGTCTTGACCGCCCATTCGGCCATCGGGCCGACCATGACTTCTCAAGTCATCGAAAATCGCCTCCGCGTCAACTCGAAATACGCCGAGCAGATGGATCCAACGGAGTTATCATCTTTAAACGGGCTCCGGAATCGCATCGCCGCTCTGGGAGTTGCTTCGGACTACGATCGGTTTGGGCTTAAACCCAATCAAAGAGAGATTGAATCTCCGCCGATCACCCATCAGATAGTGGTGGTGGAGGAGCGATCCAACAACTCTTCCCCCATATTGAGGATGAAATATGTCTTGATTTCCGAGCTCACCAAGCCGGATACATGCCCGCGGGAAGACGCGCCCCGAACTCCGAACTTAGAATCGGACTGTGGGCCAGAAAAATTGGTTTACATCCCGGATTTCGAACTATTAAGCTCGGAAACTCCTGAAGCTCTGGGTCATGATCCAGATCTGGGTTCGGACTCAAATCCACCCACCCACCCAGACTTAAGTGATCTTTCGCGCATCAAACAACAGTCCCATGAGACGGTACATCACTTTTGGGCCAGATTCCCCATTGTCAAGGACAAGGTCAAAGATTGTCGCGACGAAGACAAAATCTCATTATTCTGCAAAAATTGCACGGACAAGGGACTACTTAACGCCATAAATCGCCGTCACATATCACGCTTCGATGACTTGGCGACCATAGTACAGAAGTACTGCGCGATGGAAAGCGTATGGAGAACCCAGACAGCCTTTTGGGATCCACTGGCTCTCGCTAAACCCCTCATCCGAACAAAAAGGGTGTACCTTCGTAGGTCGCCCGACCCAATCTTGAAGAAATCAAAGCCCACTGCAGGGCGCACAACTGTTTTGGAAGGGTGGCTCGATAGGCCATGCAAAATACACACCACACCGGATGCCGTACCAACACACATCCTTAGAGCATGTTGGATACTTTGGCGGGTGGCCAAGAGTGGCGAGGATCTCCTCATAAAAAACACTGCAGAGCAACATCCCACAGAGCACAACACTATAGTATTGACAGTCTTCGAGACTTTTGCCTCAGGTAACAGGCGCAAGAGAGCACTCCGCGGCCTCGCCGAAGTCTGCCAAGTCGCACCAATAAACCCCTGGAACGACACGGCCATAACTTTCAGTGCCAGTGACGAACCGCAAATCAGAACAGTCCGGGCACCAACCGCTTTGGTCCTTAGTCCAATCGTGGATGGCTTCCGGCTTACCAAAGTGCTCATGGACGGCGGTAGCGGATTAAACCTCATTTACGAGGAAACTCTCAACAAAATGGAACTAGACAGGAGCCGCATTGAGCAAAGCAGTACAACCTTCCGAGGAATTATTCCTAGCCGAGAGGCAAGATGTGCTAGAAAAATCACACTCGATGTGGTATTCAGCATGCCGGATAATTACCGGTCCGAAGAGATAACCTTTCAGGTGCCCCCCTTCACCAGTGGATATCACGCCTTGTTAGGGCGGGATGCGTTCACGAGCTTCCAAGCTATACCCCATTACGGGTACATGAAGCGCTCAAGATGTCGGGGCCCAATGGAATTATCACCCTTGGCAGTGATCTGGACACAACACGCCGCGTCGAAAAAAAATAGCGGCCTTGGCCCTCAAAGCATTGTCTAAAACCCTCGCGGCCGAAGAATTAACCGCATTACGCTCCAAAGTGGATAGGGATGATGTGATACTCGATAAGCGATCCAAGTCCACCCAACGGACTCCTCAAAGACAGCATCCATTGGGGCACAACTGGACCCCACAATTGATGCTGCACTGCGGGCGTTCCTACGCGAGAACTGGGATATCTTTGCCTAACACCCTTCTGATATGCCGGGATCCCATGCAGGCTGGCCGAACACAGCCTTAACATACTGAAGGGATACAAGCCGGTCAAGCAAACACTACGGCGCTTTTCAGAACCCAAACGACAAGCTATGGGAGAGGAACTAGCCAAGTTACTGTTGGAAATATGCCCTAGAGGCAATAATAAATGGTTATTATTATATTTCTGTGTTCATGATAATTGTCTATTATTCATGCTATAACTGTGTTATCCGAAAATCGTAATACACGTGTGAATACATAGACCACAACAAGTCCCTAGTGAGCCTCTAGTAGACTAGCTCGTTGATCAACAGATAGTCATGGTTTCCTGACTATGGGCATTGGATGTCATTGATAACGGGATCACATCATTAGGAGAATGATGTGATGGACAAGACCCAATTCTAAGCATAGCTCAAAGATCGTGTAGTTCGTTTAGCTAGAGCTTTTCCAAATGTCAAGTATCATTTCCTTAGACCATGAGATTGTGCAACTCCCGGATACCGTAGGAGTGCTTTGGGTGTACCAAACGTCACAACGTAACTGGGTGGCTATAAAGGTGCACTACGGGTATCTCCGAAAGTGTCTGTTGGGTTGGCACGAATCGAGACTGGGATTTGTCACTCCGTATGACGGAGAGGTATCTCTGGGCCCACTCGGTAATGCATCATCATAATGAGCTCAATGTGACCAAGTGTCTGGTCACGGGATCATGCATTACGGTATGAGTAAAGTGACTTGCCGGTAATGAGACTAAACGAGGTATTGGGATACTGACGATCGAGTCTCGGGCAAGTAACGTACCGATTAACAAAGGGAATTGAATACGGGGTTAACTGAATCCTTGACATCGTGGTTCATCCGATGAGATAATTGAGGAGTATGTGGGAGCCAACATGGGTATCCAGATCCCGCTGTTGGTTATTGACCGGAGAGGCGTCTCGGTCATGTCTGCATATCTCCCGAACCCGTAGGGTCTACACACTTAAGGTTCGGTGACGCTAGGGTTGTAGAGATATTAGTATGCAGCAAACCGAAAGTTTTTCGGAGTCCCGGATGAGATCCCGGACGTCACGAGGAGTTCCGGAATGGTCCGGAGGTGAAGAATTATATATAGGAAGTGCTGTTTCGACCATCGGGAGAGTTTCGGGGGTCACCGGTATTGTACCGGGACCACCGGAAGGGTCCCGGGGGTCCACCGGGTGGGGCCACATATCGCGGAGGGCCCCGTGGGCTGAAGTGGGGAGGGAACCAGCCCCTGGTGGGCTGGTGCGCCCCCCTTGGCCCCCCATGCGCCTAGGGTTGGGAACCCTAGGGGAGGGGGCGCCTCCACTTGCCTTGGGGGGCAAGTTTCCCCCTTGGCCGCCGCCCCCCTAGGAGATCCCATCTCCTAGGGCCGGCGCCCCCCCCCCCCTTGGGGACCTTATATAAAGAGGGGGGAGGCAGGGCAGTGGTACCCTGCATCTTGGCACCTCCCTTCCCCCCTTGCTACACCTCCTCCTCCCGTAGACGCTTGGCGAAGCCCTGCCGGATCCCTGCTGCATCCACCACCACGCCGTCGTGCTGCTGGATCTTCATCAACCTCTCCTTCCCCCTTGCTGGATCAAGAAGGAGGAGACGTCACGCTGACCGTACGTGTGTTGAACGCGGAGGTGCCGTCCGTTCGGCGCTAGGATCTCCGGTGATTTGGATCACGACGTGAACGACTCCCTCAACCCCGTTCTCTTGAACGCTTCCGGTCGTGATCTACAAGGGTATGTAGATGCACTCCCCTATCTCGTTGCTGGATGAACTCATAGGTTGATCTTGGTGAACGTAGGAAAATTTTTATTTTATGCAACTTTCCCCAACAGTGGAATCATGAGCCAGGTCTATGTGTAGTTCTCTTTGCACGAGTAGAACACAATTTGTTGTGGGCGTAGATGTTGTCAACTTTCTTGACACTACTAGTCTTATTTTGCTTCAGCGATATTGTTGGATGAAGCGGACCAGACCGACCTTACACGTACGCTTACGTGAGACAGGTTCCACCGACTGACATGCACTAGTTGCATAAGGTGTCTAGCGGGTGTCTGTCTCTCCCACTTTAGTTGGAGCGGATTCGATGAAAAGGGTCCTTATGAAGGGTAAATAGAAGTTGACAAATCACATTGTGGCTTTAACGTAGATAAGAAAACGTTCTTGCTAGATCACCTATAGAAGCCACGTAAAAACTTGCAACAACAATTAGAGGACGTCTAACTTGTTTTTGCAGCAAGTGTCTTGTGATGTGATATGGCCAAAGTTGTGATGAATAATGAATGATATATATGTGATGTATGAGATCATGTTCTTGTAATAGGAATCATGACTTGCATGTTGTTGAGTATGACAACCGGCAGGAGCCATAGGAGTTGTCTTTATTTTTATATGACCTGCGTGTCATTGAAGAACGCCATGTAAATTACTTTACTTTATTGCTAAACGCGTTAGCCATAGAAGTAGAAGTAGTCGTTGGCGTGACAACTTCATGAAGACACGATGATGGAGATCATGATGATGGAGATCATGGTGTCATGCCGGTGACGAAGATGATCATGGAGCCCCGAAGATGGAGATCAAAGGAGCTATATGATATTGGCCATATCATGTCACTATTATGATTGCATGTGATGTTTATCATGTTTTTCATCTTGTTTACTTAGAACAACGGTAGTAAGTAAGATGATCCCTCACACTAATTTCAAGAAAAGTGATCCCCCTAACTGTGCACCGTTGCGAAGGTTCGTTGTTTCGAAGCACCACGTGATGATCGGGTGTGATAGACCCTAACGTTCGAATACAACGGGTGTAAGCCAGATTTACACAGGCAATACACTTAGGTTGACTTAACGAGCCTAGCATGTACAGACATGGTCTCGGAACACGGAAGACCGAAAGGTCAAGCATGAGTCGTATAGTAGATACGATCAAGATGTTCACCGATGTTAGCTAGTCCGTCTCACGTGATGATCGGACACGGCCTAGTTGACTCGGATCATGTTTCACTTAGATGACAAGAGGGATGTCTGTCTAAGTGGGAGTTCATTAAATTTGATTAGAAGAACTTAATTACCATGAACTTAGTCTAAAATCTTTACAATATGTCTTGTAGATCAAATGGCCAACGCTCATGTCCACCTGAACTTCAACGCGTTCCTAGAGAAAACCAAGCTGAAAGATGATGGCAACAGCTATACGGACTGGGTCCGGAACCTGAGGATCATCCTCATAGCTGCCAAGAAAGACTATGTCCTAGAAGCACCGCTAGGTGAAGCACCAATCCCAGAGAACCAAGACGTTATGAACGCTTGGTAGTCTCGTGCTGATGATTAATCCCTCATTCAGTGCGGCATGCTTTACACCTTAGAACCGGGGCTCCAAAAGCGTTTTGAGCAACACGGAGCATATGAGATGTTCGAGGAGCTGAAAATGGTTTTCCAAGCTCATGCCCGGGTCGAGAGATATGAAGTCTCCGACAAGTTCTTTAGCTGTAAGATGGAGGAAAACAGTTCTGTTAGTGAGCACATACTCAAGATGTCTGGGTTGCACAACCGCTTGACTCAGCTGGGAGTTAATCTCCCGGATGACGCAGTCATTGACAGAATCCTCCAGTCGCTCCCACCAAGCTACAAGAGCTTTGTGATGAACTTCAATATGCAGGGGATGGAAAAGACCATTCCTGAGGTATATTCAATGCTGAAATCAGCGGAGGTGGAGATCAAAAAGGAACATCAAGTGTTGATGGTAAATAAAACCACTAAGTTCAAGAAGGGCAAGGGTAAGAAGAACTTCAAGAAGGACAGCAAGGAAGTTGTCACGCCTGGTAAGCCAGTTGCCAGGAAGAAGTCAAGCAATGGACCCAAGCCTGAGACTGAGTGCTTTTATTGCAAGGGAAGTGGTCACTGGAAGCGGAACTGCCCCAAGTACTTAGCGGACAAGAATGCCGGCAAAACCAAAGGTATATGTGATATACATGTAACTGATGTGTACCTTACCAGTGCTCGTAGTAGCTCCTGGGTATTTGATACCGGTGCAGTTGCTCATATTTGTAACTCAAAGCAGGAGCTGCGGAATAAGCGGAGACTGGCGAAGGACGAGGTGACGATGCGCGTCGGGAATGGTTCCAAGGTCGATGTGATCGCCGTCGGCACGCTACCTCTACATTTACCTACGGAATTAGTTTTGAACCTTAATAATTGTTATTTAGTACCAGCTTTGAGCATGAACATTGTATCAGGATCTCGTTTAATTCGAGATGGCTACTCATTTAAATCCAAGAATAATGGTTGTTCTATTTATATGAGTGATATGTTTTATGGTCATGCCCCGCTGGTGAATGCTTTATTCTTAATGAATCTCGAGCGTAATGTTACACATATACATAGTGTGAATGCCAAAAGATGTAAAGTTGATAACGATAGTCCCACATACTTGTGGCACTGCCGCCTTGGTCACATTGGTGTCAAGTGCATGAAGAAGCTCCATGCTGATGGACTTTTAGAGTCTATAGATTATGAATCGTTTGACACATGCGAGCCATGCCTCATGGGCAAGATGACCAAGACTCCGTTCTCCGGAACAATGGAGCGAGTGACCAACTTATTGGAAATCATACATACTGATGTGTGCGGTCCAATGAGCGTTGAGGCTCGCGGAGGATATCGTTATGTTCTCACTCTCACTGATGACTTGAGTAGATATGGGTATGTATACTTGATGAAACACAAGTCTGAGACCTTTGAAAAGTTCAAGGAATTTCAGAATGAGGTAGAGAATCAACGTGACCGAAAGATAAAGTTCTTACGATCAGATCGTGGGAGTGAATATTTAAGGCACGAATTTGGTACACACTTAAGAAAAAGTGGAATCGTTTCACAACTCACGCCGCCTGGAACACCTCAGCGAAATGGTGTGTCCGAACGTCGTAATCGCACTCTATTGGATATGGTGCGATCTATGATGTCGCTTACTGATTTACCGCTATCATTTTGTGGATACGCTCTAGAGACAGCTACATTCACTTTAAATAGGGCACCGTCTAAATCCGTTGAGACGACACCATATGAATTATAGTTTGGGAAGAAACCTAAATTGTCGTTTCTGAAAGTTTGGGGATGCGATGCTTATGTCAAGAAACTTCAACCTGAGAAGCTCGAACCCAAGTCGGAAAAATGTGTATTCATAGGATACCCTAAGGAAACCATAGGGTATACTTTCTACTTAAGATCCGAAGGCAAGATCTTTGTTGCCAAGAACGGATCCTTTCTGGAGAAAGAGTTTCTCTCGAAAGAATTAAGTGGGAGGAAAGTAGAGCTTGATGAAGTACTGCCTCTTGAAACGGTGAGTAGTGCAACTCAGGAAGATGTTCCTGTGGTGCCTGCACCGACAAGAGAGGTGGTTAATGATGATGATCAAGATACTTCGGATCAAGCTCCTACTGAACTTCGAAGGTCCACAAGGACACGTTCCGCACCAGAGTGGTACGGCAACCCTGTCTTGGAAATCATGTTGTTAGACAACGGTGAACCTTCGAACTATGAAGAAGCGATGGCGGGCCCAGATTCCAACAAATGGCTTGAAGCCATGCAATCCGAGATAGGATCCATGTAGGAAAACAAAGTGTGGACTTTGACAGACTTGCCCGATGATCGGCGACCGATAGAAAACAAATGGATCTTTAAGAAGAAGACGGACGCGGATGGTAATGTTACCATATATAAAGCTCGACTTGTCGCTAAGGGTTATCGACAAGTTCAAGGGATTGACTACGATGAGACTTTCTCTCCTGTAGCGAAGCTGAAGTCCGTCCGAATCATGTTAGCAATTGCCGCATACTATGATTATGAAATATGGCAAATGGACGTCAAAACGGCATTCCATAACGGTCACCTTAAGGAAGAACTGTATATGATGCAGTCGGAAGGTTTTGTCGACCGTAAGAACGCTAACAAGGTATGCAAGCTCCAGCAATCCATTTATGGGCTGGTGCAAGCATCTCAGACTTAGAACATTTGCTTTAATGAGATGATTAAAGCGTTTGGGTTTATGCAGACTTATGGAGAAGCCTGATTTTACAAGAAAGTGAGTGGGAGCTCCGTAGCATTTCTCATATTATATGTGGATGACATACTTTTGATGGGAAACGATATAGAACTTTTGGACAGCATAAAGTCCTACTTGAATAAGTGTTTTTCAATGAAGGACCTTGGAGAAGCTGCTTACATATTAGGCATCAAAATCTATAGAGATAGATCGAGACGCCTCATAGGTCTTTCACAAAGCACATACCTTGATAAGATATTGAAGAAGTTCAATATGGATCAGTCCAAGAAGGGGTTCTTGCCTATGTTGCAAGGTGTGAAATTGAGCTCGGCTCAATGCCCGACCACAGCAGAAGATAAAGAAGAGATGAGTGTCATCCCCTATGCCTCAGCCATAGGGTCTATCATGTATGCCATGACCTGTACTAGACCTGATATAAACCTTGCCGTAAGTTTGGTTGGAAGGTACCAAAGTAATCCCGGCAAGGAACACTAGACAGCGGTCAAGAACATCCTTAAGTACCTGAAAAGGACTAAGGACATGTTTCTCGTATATGGAGGTGATGAAGAGCTCGTCGTAAAGGGTTATGTCGACGCTAGCTTCGACACAGATCTGGATGACTCTAAGTCACAAACCGGATACGTGTATATTTTGAATGGTGGGGCAGTAAGCTGGTGCAGTTGCAAGCAGAGCGTCGTGGCGGGATCTACATGTGAAGCGGAGTACATGGCAGCCTCGGAGGCAGCGCATGAAGCAATCTGGGTGAAGGAGTTCATCACCGACCTAGGAGTCATACCCAATGCATCGGGGCCGATTACACTCTTCTGTGACAACACTGGAGCTATTGCACTTGCCAAGGAGCCCAGGTTTCACAAGAAGACCAGGCACATCAAGCGTCGCTTCAACTCCATCCATGAAAATGTTCAAGATGGAGACATAGATATTTGTAAAGTACATACGGACCTGAATGTAGCAGATCTGTTAACTAAACCTCTCCCTAGGAACATGATCAACACCAGAACGCAATGGGTGTTCGATTCATCACAATGTAACGAGATTATTGACTCTAGTGCAAGTGGGAGACTGTTGGAAATATGCCCTAGAGGCAATAATAAATGGTTATTATTATATTTCTGTGTTCATGATAATTGTCTATTATTCATGCTATAACTATGTTATCCGGAAATCGTAATACACGTGTGAATACATAGACCACAACAAGTCCCTAGTGAGCCTCTAGTAGACTAGCTCGTTGATCAACAAATAGTCATGGTTTCCTGACTATGGGCATTGGATGTCATTGATAATGGAATCACATCATTAGGAGAATGATGTGATGGACAAGACCCAATTCTAAGCATAGCTCAAAGATCGTGTAGTTCGTTTAGCTAGAGCTTTTCCAAATGTGAAGTATCATTTCCTTAGACCATGAGATTGTGCAACTCCCGGATACCGTAGGAGTGCTTTGGGTGTACCAAACGTCATAACGTAACTGGGTGGCTATAAAGGTGCACTACGGGTATCTCCGAAAGTGTCTGTTGGGTTGGCACAAATTGAGACTGGGATTTGTCACTCCGTATGACGGAGAGGTATCTCTGGGCCCACTCGGTAATGCATCATCATAATGAGCTCAATGTGACCAAGTGTCTGGTCACGGGATCATGCATTACGGTACGAGTAAACTGACTTGCTGGTAATGAGACTAAACGAGGTATTGGGATACTGACGATCGAGTCTCGGGCAAGTAACGTACCGATTGACAAAGGGAATTGAATACGAGGTTGACTGAATCCTCGACATTGTGGTTCATCCGATGAGATCATCGAGGAGTATGTGTGAGCCAACATGGGTATCCAGATCCCGCTGTTGGTTATTGACCGGAGAGGCGTCTCGGTCATGTATGCATATCTCCCGAACCCATAGGGTCTACACACTTAAGGTTCGGTGACGCTAGGGTTGTAGAGATATTAGTATGCAGCAAACCGAGAGTTGTTCGGAGTCCCGGATGAGATCCCGGACATCACGAGGAGTTCCGGAATGGTCCGGAGGTGAAGAATTATATATAGGAAATGTTGTTTCGGCCATCGGGAGAGTTTTGGGGGTCACCAGTATTGTACCGGGGCCACCGGAAGGGTCCCGGGGGTCCACCGGGTGGGGCCACATATCGCGGAGGGCCCCGTGGGCTGAAGTGGGGAGGGGACCAGCCCCTGGTGGGCTGGTGCGCCCCCCCTTGGGCCCCCCTGCGCCTAGGGTTGGGAACCCTAGGGGAGGGGGCGCCTCCACTTGCCTTGGGGGGCAAGTTTCCCCCTTGGCCGCCGCCCCCCCTAGGAGATCCCATCTCCTAGGGCCGGCGCCCCCCTTGGGGACCCTATATAAAGAGGGGGGAGGGAGGGCAGCGGTACCCTGCATCTTGGCGCCTCCCTTCCCCCCTTGCTACACCTCCTCCTCCCGTAGACACTTGGCGAAGCCCTGCCGGATCCCTGTTGCATCCACCACCACGCCGTCGTGCTGCTAGATCTTCATCAACCTCTCCTTCCCCCTTGCTGGATCAAGAAGGACGAGACATCACGCTGACCGTACGTGTGTTGAACGCGGAGGTGTCGTCCGTTCGGCGCTAGGATCTCCAGTGATTTGGATCACGACGTGAACGACTCCCTCAACCCCGTTCTCTTGAACGCTTCCGCTCGTGATCTAGAAGGGTATGTAGATGCACTCCCCTCTCTCGTTGCTGGATGAACTCATAGATTGATCTTGGTGAACGTAGGAATTTTTTTATTTTATGTAACGTTCCCCAACAGTTACTCGAGGCCGGATTGATCAGAGAAATAAAACACCTGGATTGGCTAGCAAACTTGGTGATGGTACCAAAGAAGGATAAATCCTGGCGCCTATGTGTCGATTTCAAGGACCTCAATAAGGCCTGTCCTAAGGATCCCTTCCCTCTCCCACGCATTGATCATACCATCGATGCTACCGCGGGACATGACTCAGTGTGTTCCCTTGATAAATACTGGATACCATCAAATCAAGATGGCAGAGTCCGATCAAGCCGCAACGGCATTTATAACTCCATACGGGCCTTTCTGCTTCAACACTATGCCTTTCGGGCTCAAAAATGCTGGCGCCACCTACCAACGCATGATTTAAACATGCCTAGAGAAACAAATCGGCAAAACAGTTGAAGCATATGTCGATGAGGTAGTCATCAAGACCAGACACGCTGAGTCTTTAATAGACGATCTAAGGCTCACGTTCGATAACCTCCAAACATATGACATTAAGCTCAATCCGGAAAAATGTGTTTTCGGCGTTCCCGCCGGAAAGCTGCTGGGCTTCATCGTTTGCAATAGAGGAATTGAAGCAAACCCAGCTAAAATCCGAGCTTAGTCATAGTTGGATACCCCAACAAATCTCAAACAAATCCAGAAGTTAACTGGATGCGTAGCAGCTCTAAGCCGCTTTATCTCCAGATTAGGAGAAAAGGCATTGCCACTTTATCGCCTTCTTCGATGAACCGAACACTTCGACTGAAGAATGCGGTGACGGTCGGACTAGAGGAAATAAAGGCTCTTTTATCGAGCAACCCAATCCTGGCCGCGCCGAACGTTGGCGAACCCATGTTGTTATACATAGCTGCAACACACCAAGTTGTGAGTGTGGGGCTCGTCGTCGAACAAGAGGAGGACAGACACAAGTCCCCGGTTCAGAAGCCGGTATACTACGTACCCACTGTCCTCACACCATGCAAATCCCAATAGCCACATTATCAAAAAATAGCATCGCAGTCTTCATGGCATCCCGGAAACTACGACACTACTTTCAAGAGTGTTCAATCATGGTGGCCTCTAAAGTACCACTCAACAACATAATAAACAACCGTGATTCCACAGGCCAGATTGCCAAGTGGGCCATCGAGCTCCTCCCATTCGACATCGCATATAAACCACGACGAGCCATTAAATCTCAAGTACTGGCGGATTTCGTCGCCGAATGGACAGAGGTCAAACTCCCAAAAAGAGTACGACGCATACTCCAACTGGATCATGCACTTCGATGGCTCTAAAATGCTGGCAGGTCTCGGGGCAGGTGTTGTCTTAACATCCCCCACGGGAGATATAGTCCAATACGGACTCCAAATATTATACACAGACTCCAACAATGCAGCTGAATACGAGGCCGTGTTGCATGGTCTTCGGATGGCTGTCTCCATGGGCATTCAGCGCCTAGAAGTGCGTGGGGATTCAAATCTTGCAATATCTCAAATAAATGGGGACTTCGATGCCAAAGATATGAAAATGGCGGCCTATCATAATGCCGTCCTTAAGATGTCAGCTCCGTTCGAGGGGCTCGAATTTCATCACGTGGTTCGAGAAAACAATCAAGCGGCGGATGTCCTCGCCCGAATCAGCGCTAAGCGCGACCCTGTCCCACCTAACATCTTTTTGGAAAGGCTTTTCAAGCCATCCGTGGTGTGGGAAGGGGGGACCGGCAACATCAGTCCGGATCCGACCACAACCCCAGATTCCGAACACACAGACATAATCGGGGACTGTGCCACCAAAATAACACCTTCGGCCCATCTCATCATGGCTGTTATTGCCCCATGGATCGAACCCTTTTTGGCCTACCTTAATAGGCATGAACTCCCCGAGGACCAAAATGAGGCACGCTGCATTGTGCGGCACTCTAAAGCCTACAAGGTCCATGAGGGAGAGCTTTATAAGAAAAGCGCCACTGGGGTACTTCAAAGAAGTATCTCCGAGGAGGAAGGGCAGCAGCTCTTGGCTGAAATTCATGCCGGCCTCGGCGGTCACCATGCCGCAGCTCGGGCCCTTGTAAGCAAGGCCTTCCGTACATGATTTTACTGGCCGACGGCCCGAGCAGACGCACAAGACCTTGTCCAACATTGCATCGGATGCCAGCTTTTCGCCAACCAAAGCCATATGCCACCCGCTGCCCTACAAACAATCCCCATAACTTGGCCTTTTGCGGTCTAGGGGCTTGATATGGTTGGACCCCTTAAAGGAGGAAGCCATAAGAAAAGATACTTGTTGGTCATGGTGGACAAATTCACCAAATGTATAGAGGCCAAGCCAGTTAAAATGGCCGAATCCGGACCCGTGATAGACTTCATATCGGGCATAGTACACCGTTATGGTGTCCCCCATAGCATCATCACCGAAAAGGCTCCAATTTCACCGCCGATGAGGTGAAAACTTGGTGTGGCAAGATGGGCATTATGCTCGATTACGCCTCCGTCTATCACCCTCAAACAAACGGTCAAGTCGAACGAGCCAATTATCTTATTATGAGCGGCATTAAACCTAGACTAGTGCGATCCTTAAAAGAATCAGACACGCACTGGGTTGAGGAGCTTGAATCCGTACTCTGGGGGCTGCGGACCACGCCAAATCGCACTACCGGATACACCCCCTTCTTCATGGTGTACGGCGCAGAGGCTATGCTGCCCTATGGTATTATTCATGACTCACCTCGAGTGCGCATGTACGAAGAGAGAGAGAGAGAGAGGCCGAGCTCGATCGGCAGGATAGTTTAGATGCCCTAGAGGAGGAGTGCGACGTTGCAAAAGCCCGTTCCGCATTCTATCAGCAACAGGCTCGCCGGTATCAAAGAAGAGAATTACGGGCCAAGACCTATAATAATGGCGAACTCGTTCTACGTCTACCGGAGAAGAAAAAGGACAAACTCAAGCCCAAGTGGGAGGGTCCCTTCATTATTTACAAAGTGCTCATGGGAGGAGCGTACCGACTACGGGATGCATCCGACAACCGCCTTGAGCCGAACCCATGGAACGCAGCCAGACTCCAACGATTCTACGCCTAGCGCCGAACTCCCTGTTCGTCTGCTTCCCTCTGTTGCTTTCCATTTACTTTTCAGCTCTCCTCTCGCCGTTCTTTTTTGAAAAGCTCTAAAGCTCTATTGTGGCTAGAATACACAGTTGTACCGCACTAATCTTCAAGTATGTGCGCTCATTATACCTGGGGGCTTCTTATATAGAAGCTTAATACAATTATCTTCCGGGCATCAAGCCCACTGCATATACGTCCTTTTTCCATATGCACCTTTTCTTCGCCATTATATGCATCGATATGACTTAAGTTTTGGACAAGCTGGGTTGCCTAGCTCCTGTGCTTATGCCCTACGTTCTCATTAGTTCGGCTAGGGCATAAAGGGAGCACCTCTACGATTGTTACTGCCGGGTACTCCAGACGTGTACCTCAGACTGGGTGAAACCGAAAGCTAGCATTCTTAAGGAATATTCGGTTGGTGGACCAAAGATGTTTTTTACCTATCACAATACAAACCCCCAGATGTTACATACCCTGCGCTTTTCGATCGCAGTTCGAACATGCACGTTAATGCATGTGTACCCAGGGAAAGGAACCCTTAATGGAACTATTCTCTCTGGAAGATGTTTCTTACTAACCATGTAAAATAACATAGCTAGTTGGGTACTTGTCTATTCAAGCAATTATGGCCCCTACGCCTGGTTTCCACGCGTGCCCCAGTTTATATTACCAAGCGGGTATTAAGAAACACTTCAGACTGTCGAGTCCAGAGGCTGAAGCAAAAAGGTTCGCCATGACAAATGTTTTACAGTCCGGCTAGGGACAAATATGTCAATTGAAGTACATAGTCATTTAGACTCAAATGCTTCTTCTTCTATGCCATCCAACAGGTTGTCTAGCCTACAGTCCTGTTGGGAATATTTTGCAGCTAATCCTACCTTGTCATATACCAGACTAACGGGAATTTCTTTCCCATCTGACCCTACAGGTCCAACTCGGGCCATATGATTTGGATCAAGCTTGGTATACTGTGTTTTCACCATGGTCCAAGCCTCTCTCGCCCCTTCTCGACAGGCAGCTATCTTCCATAGTCGGAAACACCGCTGTGCTCCCTTGAAAAGCTGAGAAAGCTCCCCCATACTTCCTGGTAGGGAGGCGGATGGCCACAAGGCCTTGGCGACACTCTGCATGACCTGCCGAACTTGCTCGTGCAGTTGCGAAAGCTCTTGTAGCAGATCGCCTCAAGATCCAGGCATCTCCTCTTCGGGACGGCCTGTCAGCATACCTATAGACATAACTCTGTTAGTTCTTGTCTTTACCGAACTACGTAAATGTCCGTTTGAGAACATACTAAAAATGCCATGCTGAAGCCTCTTATTTTCCTTCACGGAGTCAGCCAGCTGGGCCCAAACATCTTTCAATTCTTCACCCAACTGGGTATTAGCATCTTGGAGCTTGTTATTCTTCTGTATGACCCGTCTAAGTACATGCTCGCCAGTGGCTACTTGCCTTTGTGCATCTTGCTCACCCTCTTCTGGGGTTCCCGGATTCTGTTCCGGATTATCTGAGGATTTTGATCATCAGATATTGTTAGCGTTACTGGTTTATAAACACAATATTGTTTTTTCTCAATTCGGGAATACATACCAGTCGATGCCTCTTTGGATCTTGACATCTTGGCCATAGCGGCCGTTAGCTGGGTTCAACACTCTTCCAGCTCTTGAGACAACAGGTTGTTCTTCTCCGAGAGAACCTACATGTACAATGATCCTTAAATCAGTTATATCAACTGCTTTAAGTCTCACGGGCTACTGATATACATAATTATCAGATTTTTATATTTACCCGTATATCCTTCAAATACTGGTCCATGGCTCTAGCAAGCTCATCCTGAGCAGCTCGGATGTACGCATCACCCGAGTTGAAGGCATTAAAAGCCTCATCTGAAAAACCAGGGTCGCGGAGTGCAGTCCGCCAGCGCTGATGATTCATGGCGCTCTCCACTTTAGAATTTGTAACAGACATTCTGTCTGAATCCTGTGTTTGAGGACAGTCTGGTGTCACTCCCGTGTTGGCCTCCGTCCTCGAGATCAGGCCTGGAATCCGGCTAGTGGAGGCACGGTGGGCAGGATACCCGGACATAGTTTGGCGGATGTTCTTTCTGCTAAACACACAACGGATAGTGTCATACTTTAAGATGACGAACCATGGAGCGTATTTAAAACCATACCTCCTTGAGGACGGCTCCGCCACATTTTTGTTCGCCTTTCTTTTTAAAAGGCCTACCCGGCACGGGCGCCCCTTGTTGGCGAGTCGCCTCGGGTTCGGCTTGGCGTACCGATCGTCTTCCCTTTAGAGCGTAAGAATTGCACGGTGGGTAAGACGGAAGGAATAAATCTTTTCCGGTAGATAAGTCTCTTGTTTACTTACATGCGATACAGGGAGGAGGCCAGGATAGTCAGCAATGATGGCCACCTCTGTGCCGTCATAGCTCCCCTGGTGAAACACCCCTTCCATGAGCTCCACGAATATGTGTGGATCCTCCTTGAATCCGGGGTCAAGGGCCCGATTACGATCCTCTGGCTGTGGTGCTGGGCTATGGAACTCCCTAGTTATTTTCCGACATTCCTATTATAAGTAGACGGAGTAAATATTTATGAAAACAAAGGCTCAAGGAATGAATAGAGTAGAGCAATGGATGGCAGCTCACCCTACTGGGAGGGTTGTACATGGAAAATCCATCACGTGGCTTAATGTGGGCGAACTCCTCTCTTTCCCCCTTGTATAAATCAGACAGTATTTAATCAGGACCCTTTCGACCGCAGCGGGTGGCATCGTCTTCTCCATTAAAGTGCCACATGGGATGCCCTCGGTATTGGAGTGGCTGAACCCCCCGCATTATGGATATCGCCATAACATCGACTATTGACAGTCTGGACTGAGCGAATATTCTTATCTAGCTCATCAATTGAAGGACCTCCCTGCTATCTTCCTCTCTGGGGCTCCGGGGATGCCAGTTAAGGCGTTTTTTCAGCGAAGCATTTGTGAACTCAGGAAGACCCATTCGGATTAGGTCGGGAAGGGAGAAGTCCTCAATATAAAACCACTCGGAGGGCCACTCTTCGGGTGCCTTCTTTGGTGTGTCGGATAGGTATTTGGTCTCGGCGATGCGCCATATCTCGGCTCCGCCCCACTTGGAATATCGACCCCGCTTGATTACGGGGACGAGGCAGAATAGCTTCTTACATAGCTCAAAATGGGCTTCGCAGCCTGATACGTCTCCAACGTATCTATATTTTTTGATTGTTCCATGCTATTATATTACCCCTTTTGGATGTTTATGGGCTTTATTTTACACATTTATATCATTTTTGGGACTAACGTACTAACCAGAGGCCCAGCCCATATTGCTATTTTTTTGCCTATTTCAGTATTTCAAAGAAAAGGAATATCAAACAGAGTCCAAACGGAATGAAACCTTCGGGAGCGTGATTTTTGGAACGAACGTGATCCAGAGGACTTGGAGTGCAAGTCAAGAAGCTGTCGAGGCTCCCACGAGATAGGAGGGCGCGCCCCCCCATAGGGCGCCCCCTATCTCGTGGGCCCCTCGGGCGGCCACCGTCGTACTTCTTCCTCCTATATATACCTACGTACCCTGAAAACATCCAGGAGCAGGACAAAACACAATTTCCACCACCGTAACCTTCTATATCCGCGAGATCTCATCTTGGAGCCTTCGCCGGCACTCTGCCGGAGGGGGAATCGACCACGGAGGGCTTCTACATCAACATCCTTGCCCCTCTGATGAGTTGTGAGTAGTTTACGACAGACCTACGGGTCCATAGTTATTAGCTAGATGGCTTCTTCTCTCTTTTTGGATCTCAATACAATGTTCTCCCCCTCTCTTGTGGAGATCTATTCGATGTAAACTCTTTTTGCGGTGTGTTAGCCGAGATCCGATGAATTGTGGGTTTATGATCAAGTTTATCTATGAATAATATTTGAATCTTCTCTGAATTCTTTTATGTATGATTGAGTTATCTTTGCAAGTCTCTTCGAATTATCATTTTGGTTTGGCCTACTAGATTGATCTTTCTTGCCATGGGAGAAGTGCTTAGCTTTGGGTTCAATCTTGTGGTGTCCTTACCCAGTGACAGAAAGGGTTGCAAGGCACGTATTGTATTGTTGCCATCGAGGATAACAAGATGGGTTTTATATCATATTGCTTGAGTTTATCCCTCTACATCATGTCATCTTGCTTAATGCGTTACTTTGTTCTTATGAACTTAATACTCTAGATGCAGGCAGGAGTCGGTCGATGTTTGGAGTAATAGTAGTAGATGCAGGCAGGAGTCGGTCTACTTGTTATGGACGTGATGCCTATATACATGATCATGCCTAGATAATCTCATAACTATGTGCTTTTCTATCAATTGCTCGACAGTAATTTGTTCACCCACCGTAATACTCATGCTATCTTGAGAGAAGCCTCTAGTGAAACCTATAGCCCCCCGGGTCTATCTCTTATCATATTTGCTTTCAATCTACTTTTATTTGCATCTTTACTTTTTGCATCTATATTATAAAATACCAAAAATATATTTATCTTATCATATTATCTTTATTAGATCTCACTTTCGCAAGTGGCCGTGAAGGGATTGACAACCCCTTTATTGCGTTGGTTGCTAGTTCTTTGTTTGTTTGTGTAGGTGCGTGGGACTTTTGAGGAGCCTCCTACTGGATTGATACCTTGGTTCTCAAAAACTGATGGAAATACTTATGCTACTATTGCTGCATCACCCTCTCCTCTTCGAGGAAAACCAACGCAAGCTCAAGACGTAGCACAGCCCAGAAATAGCTCACAAAGAGCGACGTAGCCTGCGATATGCAGGATGGAGGCAGGTGTGAAGTTGTGCAGCTGGAGGCTGTAGAACTCCAGAAGCCCGAGGAGGAACGGATGGATTGGAAATCCGACGGCCCTCAGTAAGTAGGAAACAAGGCATACTTGCTCCCCCTGGATGGGTTGGGGAAGTTCTCCGCTTGCTCCCCGCCGTCGAAGGAAGCCAATCCGGCTCAAACAGGGACTAGGTACGCAGGAGGTAGGTACCCTTGGGTCTACAACTTCACTAATTGGCCGTGGGATACGGTACACTTCTCCCAATCGCCCGGTTTGGTGTTGCGGGAGCGGGAGGAAGAGCTGCGAGCGCCGACCATGTTGGAGTGGTTTTTTCAGGCATGCTCTGATGATTCCTCACTTGGGGGAGATGGTGTGGATTGGATCTGAAGATCCTCATCTCTTTAATAGACAATTTATTTACATGGTTAGGGTGGCAAATGTAAAAACGCCCCGACTTCTCGCATTCGCTCGACACGTGGAGGCTGGGACTGTTAAGGTGCAAAAGCCGATGAGCATAACATTGAATGGGGAACCGGGCACTACTATTTGCAACAGGTACATTGAAGAATTCGGAGAAGGAACCCGCCTTGCAATGCCGAAGACAATCTATGCGCCGGACTCGGTGTCATTGAAGCCTGGTTCGGGGGCTACTGAGGGAGTCCTAGATTAAGGGGTCCTCCAACAGCCGGACTATACGCGTATGCCAGACTGTTGGACTATGAAGATACAAGATAGAAGACTTCATCCTGTGTCCGGATGGGACTCTCCTTTGCGTGGAAGGCAAGCTTGGCGATTCGGATGTAAAGATTCCTTTCTTTGTAACCAACTCTGTGTAACCCTAGCCCCCTCCGATGTCTATATAAACCGGAGGGTTTAGTCTGTAGGACAACAAAAATCATAACCATAGGCTAGCTTCTAGGGTTTAGCGTCTACGATCTCGTGGTAGATCAACTCTTGTAATACTCATATCATCAAGATCAATCAAACAGGAAGTAGGGTATTACCTCCATCGAGAGGGCCTGAACCTGGGTAAACATTGTGTCCCCCGCCTCCTGTTACCGTTAGCCTTAGACGCACAGTTCGGGACCCCCTACCCAAGATCCGCCGGTTTTGACACCGACAACCCTAGGTGGGCACAACCCACCAGGGTGCGCCTGGGCCTCCTGGCGTGCCTGTCGGTGTCAAAACCAGCGGATCTTGGGTAGGGGGTCCCGAACTGTGCGTCTAGGCGGATGGTAACAGGAGACAAGGGACACGATGTTTTACCCAGGTTCGGGCCCTCTTGATGGAGGTAAAACCCTACGTCCTGCTTGATTAATATTGATGATGTGTATTACAAGAGTGGATCTACCACGAGATCAAGGAGGCTAAACCCTAGAGGCTAGCCTATGGTATGATTGTTGTAATGGATGTTGTGTCCTACGGACTAAAGCCCTCCGGTTTATATAGACAACGGAGAGGGCTAGGGTTACACAGAGTCGGTTACAATGGTAGGAGATCTACATATCCGTATCGCCAAGCTTGCCTTCCACGCCAAGGAAAGTCCCATCCGGACACGGAACGGAGTCTTTAATCTTGTATCTTCGTAGTCTTGGAGTCCGGCGGACGATGATAGTCCGGCTGTCCGGACACCCCCTAGTCCAGGACTCCCTCAGTAGCCCCTGAACCTGGCTTCAATGACGATGAGTCCGGCGCGCATAATGTTCGGCATTGCAAGGCGGGTTCCTCCTTTGAATAATCCAGAGAAGATTGTGAACACCAGGATAGTGTCCGGCTCTTCAAAATAAATTCCACGTTCCACTGTAGAGAGAATAATATATACACAAGTTCAATCCGCTGACGTATTTTGCGGCATGACGCCACACCACTACCAAGCCTTTACTTGAATCTTTTTTTATTATACCACCTCAGCGCGTTTAGCGAAGCGGTTTCCTTGGCATGTCTTGTCGAAGCAGAGATCGTGTTCCCCTTATTCCGGGATTCTCATCAATACGGACGTGGGTAACCCAACCGCGCCATTGATGGTGGCGCTTGGGAGATAAGCGAGTTTTACCAGGCTAGTGGGGACGCATAGTCTTCGTCCGCCTATATATAAGGTATAAGGATTCACCTTTTCACCTACGCCTTCTTCCTCCTTTGCTTATCCATCTCCGCGCACTCGATCTCCAGCGCCCAAGTTCGCGCATCTCGTCTCAACCTTCTCTGACCATGTCCGGAGCGGGAGGCAAGTGGTTGGCCTCCACCGTTAAGGAGGAGCACATCACAAAGCTGCGCAGCGCCGGATACCTTTCTGGCGACGTCGCGCACCGGCTGCCCGACGAGGGACAGCTCATCCCCACCCCCAGGCCCCATGAGAGGGTCATTTTCCTCCCCCACTTCCTCCGTGGACTGGGCTTTCCACTTCACCCCTTTGTCTGGGGGCTCATGTTCTACTATGGCCTGGATTTCCATGATCTGGCGCCGAACTTCATCCTCAACATCTCGGCGTTTATCGTCGTGTGCGAGGCCTACCTCTGCATCCAGCCCCACCTCGGCTTGTGGCTCAAGACCTTCAATGTCAAGCCGAAGGTGGTGAAGGGCACTCAAGCAGAGTGCGGAGGCGCCATGTTGGGCAAGATGCCCAACGTCCTTTGGTTCGAAGGGGCCTTCGTGGAATCCCTCAAGGGGTGGCAGTCGGGGTGGTTCTATATCATCGAGCCGCGCGACCCTACGTGGGCGGCGGCCCCCGAGTTCAGATCTGGTATCCCTACGCAGCTCACCTCCTGGAAAGAGAAGGGCTTGCTGTGGGGTAATTCGGAGGAGCTGACGGGACTCCAAGCCTGTATCCAGAAGCTGGTGAATAAGAAGCTCAGGCTGGTTAACATGGTCCAAGTCATGCTCATCTGCCGTATTCTCCCATGCCAAGAACGGGCATTCAATCTGTGGGAGTTCGATCCGGAACAGCACCAGGCGTTGAGCGGGCTCTTCGACACGACGTACGAAGGCGCCTGGAGGATGCTGTTTAAGGGCGCCGAATCCCCCGCATCCGCGACGGAAGATCGCGGATTCCATTCGCATCGTCCAGCTGACAAGGTAAGTGATTCTACCCCTTTACGGGACACTTGTTGTTAATAGTTCGACCCTAAGCGAGTTTTAATCTCCCTTTTCCTTTGACAGGAATGGATGAAGAAGGCCGAGCAGCTCATCTGCCCGGCTCCCATGCCAGAAGACCCAGTGGACGCCTGTCTAGCGGGGCTGCTGGTTCCGGCACCGCATGTGGTGCCGGAGAAGAAGGCCAAGAAGGTGGCCACGGGCACTCGAAAGAGTTCCTGTTTTCAGGTCTTCGATGACTTCGAGGCGGACTCCTCCCCCGAAGATGAGGAGGAGGAAGAAGACTCTCTCCCAGAGGAGGGATAGAGGAAGAGGAAGGCTTCCCCAATAGGGGAGGCCGACGGGTCCAAGAAGGGAAGAACTATTCCCCCGGACAGCTCCGCCAACACCAACGTTGGCGATGAAGAGTGGCCCTCAAGGGCCAGGCCTCAGGCGAGATCGTAAGTATCCGGATCCCTGAATGATCTGCAATTTCTTTTGTGTCACATAGTGTCCTTCTAATGCCGCATACTGCCTGCAGTCCGGCCGACGATGATCTCCCTGCTTCGTCGAGCGGGTCGTTGGCTGCGTTGGATGTGGAATCCATTCCGACTGCCTCCACCCCTCGCGCCGCTGAGGACACCGAGGTGGGATCCCGGGAAGGGACCCATCAGGAGGAGGCTCCGGAGGCGCCGCAAGGCAGCCTCCCGGACTTTGCGTCGGACTCTACGCCGGAACCTGCAGTGGTTCCAGAGTCCGGCAGGCGGCCCCTTCGCAAGAAGGGCAAGACCGTGACACCGGCGGCCCCCGTCCAACCGGAGGCGCCAGACAACTTGTTGGAGGCGCTCAAAGGCGCTTCCATCGAGGAAGAACACCGCACTATCATGAGTGCGGTGATTCAGAAGGTTCGGCTCGCCAAGAGAGGGCTGACCGAAGCCTGCAGCAGCCTTCTAACAGGCTTTGAGGTAAGAAGTTAAAATTATGTAATGTAATACCGCATAGACAGTAGCCCCTGATGCTCGGTTCGGTGTTCGGAAAGAAAAGCCGGACTGAGGATCTAAAGAAGATATACGCAGGGTTGCTAAAAATTATGTCAATTTGGGTTTGCAGGCTGCGCTGCTGACCTCTGCCGCACTGACTGCGGAGGTCGGTGCATTGAAGCAAGATCTCGAGCGGTCCGAGCAAGAGTTCGGCCGTGCCAAGAAGCAGCTCGAGGACAAAGAAGGTGAGTAACATCACTTTGAAAATTTACCTTACAGTAAAGGATTTAGGTTGCAATAAAAATAACAGGGATAACGTGGGTACTGCAGGGGCCATTAACGAGGTGGCAACCCTGAAGGAGGCTGTGTCCGCGGCCGAACGCAATGCGGCCACGGAACGGGCAGAGCGAGAGAAGCAGGAGGCGCGGGTGGCGGAAGTGCGGCAAGAGCTTCAGGCTCTCATGGAAAAGCATGAGAGTTTGGAGCGCGACTCAAAGACTCGAGAGTCTGAGCTTGCCTCGGCTCTCGAAAGTGCCAAAGCCGCCAAGGCCGAGGCCCATAAGGCTCTTCAGGAGGTTGAGGATGTGAAGAAAATAGCGGCGGGTAAGGCATTTTTCATGCAAAGCAAGCATGTTAATGTAAACTTCCTGATACTTACCCGAATTCGGAGCTCTCCAGGGGCGTTTGCAGATTTGCCTCGCAGTGTATCCGATGCCGCCGCGTTCTACCGTGGTGAGGAGGGGAGCTCAACGAAGAAGGTCTTCTGGTCTCAGTACGCTGAGGCCGGCCATCCGGTGCCCCCTAGCGACCAGCTGAAGCAGCTGGTCGAACTCCACAAGGTAGCTGAGGAGGCCATGAAGGGCCTCATAGTCCGGCTGTGGCCTGGAGAGGCCATGCCTGGGAGCTACTTCGGCCTCGTGCGGCGGCTGGTGGATGCGTGCCCCTGGGTGGAGGTCATCAAGCGCTCCGCCTGTATTGAAGGTGCTCGTCGGGCCCTTGCCCGCGCAAAGGTGCACTGGGGCAAGCTGGATGCGGAGAGGCTTCTTACTGACCCGCCGCCAGGGGGCAAGGAGTATCGTACGCCCGAAATGTACTATAAGACTGTCCTGAAGGGTGCCCGCAATATTGCGGATGAGTGCCCCAGAGATGTAATTATTGAGTAAACTCGCTGTGTATTATCCTGTGCGCTGAAAACTTTGTTCATATGCGCTAAGCAACGCTTGTTTAATTTAAAATATTACCTTCTGTGCGGCCGTTTATAAAATCTGAGAGATGGCAAGTCGTCGGCTTCAGCCCCCATGCCACTAGTGCTGGTGTGTTCGGGATAAACTTGAGCACTCTTATTCCCATTTTTGGGTCCATCTAGGGAGGCGCTTAACACAACGAACAAGGCAACCGGATTATAATGCTTGAACACTCTCACTTAGCCATAGAATTCTATAATTTTAAATTTCGGCGAAGCCCCTAGTATTCGGAAGACCGAATTCGGGGCGCTATCCACGCCTTCGTCGAACATTATCCGGTACTTCGCTCGAAGCGGCATAAGTCTTTAGGGACCCGAAAAGACCTCTCGAACAGCGACCAGTCTCTCGCCTTATCATGCCAGTCAGTTTTAGCTTTCTCCACTGAGGCGCTCGCCCAGCTCAACCGGGGCGCAATCGCAGTGGTTCTCCCAGTGCCACCTTAGCCGACAGAACGGAATGTAAGGCACCAAAACGTGGGAGCCGGGCAAACCCAACTATTGACCCAAGACATGATTCGGAGCCGATTCATATAATGCTATAAGTTCGGGGTGCCGCACTTGTGAAAGTGTCCGGACTTATCACACCATAATGCGGGGAACATAAGCCCCTGGTGTATTCGGCCGTACCAAAATATACGGGTGCAAGATGTCATTAATGAACATATGTGTAAAGTAATGCAATAACAGGCAAAAAATGCTGCATTATTTATTCAAGGAATTCTGCTATGAGTGCGGAAGGATACAAATAGTGCGGTAAGCAAGGGATTGGACTAAATAAACATGTCCCCCTCCAGGGGTGGGCTGCGGACTGGTGTATATAATCGAATTTAATGCTCGTAATGGAGACCACCTGAGTGTTCGTCGCAGCCTTCTTCCCTCCCTGGCTGTTGCATCGTGAGTTCGGCGGGTTCGCCACTGGATAGAGCCTCTGGTGAACGGAGTCCTGTGTATACAAAGAAGGAAAGTAGAAAAAAAGGCGACACACTTGTGAGCCCCTGGTGTGGTCGAGCCGCACTCTGGGTCTGTTGTGGTCATGCCCCTCCCCCTAGGCCCATGGTATCTCCAGAGCGTAGTGATGTACGCGGAGGGTTGGTCTTGCAATCATGCGAGGGCTGGGGTTGGGGCCGCATTGCTACACATGCTTGGAACGTGCCAGGTGGTCTTGGTTGATGTTGCTCCGGGCGCGTTTGGCCGTGTCCGGCCGTTTAACGGCCGGACTCGAAAATTGCCTTAGAAGGCTGCTCTGTACTTTTGCCGTGAGAGCCGCTGTATGTTCCTCCGTTCGGAGGGAGCGTTCCGTATTTCCGTTGACCGTGATGACTCCACGAGGGCCTGGCATCTTGAGCTTGAGGTATGCGTAATGCGGCACCGCGTTGAACTTTGCAAACGCGGTTCGTCCGAGCAGAGCGTGATAGCCGCTACGGAATGGGACTATGTCGAAGATTAACTCCTCGCTCCGGAAATTGTCTAGGGATCCGAAGACCACTTCCAGTGTGACTGAGCCTGTACAATTGGCCTCAACACCTGGTATGATGCCTTTGAAGGTCGTCTTTGTAGGTTTAATCCTTAAGGGATCTATGCCCATCTTGCACACTGTGTCCTGATAAAGCAGGTTCAGGCTACTGCCGCCGTCCATCAGGACTCTTGTGAGGTGAAATCCATCGACGATTGGGTCTAAAACTAATGCGGCGAATCCGCCATGGTGGATGCTGGTCGGATGGTCTCTTCGATCGAAAGTGATCGGGCAAGAGGACCATGGATTGAACTTCGAGGTGACTGGCTCCATCGCATATACGTCCCTTAGTGCACGCTTCTGCTCCCTCTTGGGTATATGGGTTGCGTATATCATGTTCACCGTCCGCACTTGTGGGGGAAAACCATTCTGTCCTCTACTGTTCGGCGGCCGGGTCTCTTCCTCGTCGTCGCTATGCAGCCCCTTGTCACTGCTTTCGGCAATTAATTTGCCTGCCTGCTTGAATACCCAACAATCTCTGTTGGTGTGGTTAGCTGGCTTTCCGGGGGTGCCATGTATCTGGCATGAGCGGTCGAGTATTCGGTCCAAATTGGACGGACCCGGAGTTGTTCTTTTAAATGGCTTCTTCCGCTGACCGGGTTTAGAGCCTCGGAATCCGGCGTTGACTGCCGTATCCTCCTTGTCGTCGCCATTAACGCGGCGTTTATTTTTGCTTCGACGCGACCTGCCATTGTGGTCCTTGGTATCCGGACTGCCAGAATTTTTACTGAGGTTGTTGCTGCGAGCTAGCCAGCTGTCCTCTCCCGCACAGAAGCGGGTCATTAGAGATGTGAGGGCTGCCATGGTTTTCGGCTTTTCCTGTCCTAGGTGCCGGGCTAGCCACTCGTCGCGGATGTTATGTTTGAAGGCTGCGAGGGCCTCTGCATCCGGACAGTCGACGATTTGATTTTTCTTTGTTAAGAACCGTGTCCAGAACTGTCTGGCCGATTCGTCTGGCTGCTGAATTATGTGGCTTAGGTCATCGGCGTCTGGTGGTCGCACATATGTGCCCTGGAAGTTGTCGAGGAATACGGCTTCCAGGTCTTCCCAACACCCAATTGACTCTGTGGGCAAGCTGTTAAGCCAATGCCGAGCTGGTCCTTTAAGCTTGAGTGGGAGATACTTGATGGCGTGGAGATCGTCACCGCGGGCCATATGGATGTGAAGTAGGTAATCTTCGATCCAAACCGCGGGGTCTGTTGTGCCATCGTAGGATTCAATGTTTACGGGTTTAAACCCTTCAGTGATTTGATGAGCCATTACTTCGTCAGTCAAGCATAGCGGGTGTGCGGCGCCTCTGTATTGAGCAATATCACGGCGTAGCTCAAGGGAGCGTTGTCTGTTGTGTTCGGCCCGGCCGGAGTTGTTGTATCCGGCGTGACGGTATTCGTCGTGGGTCGTGGGGCGCCCACGTGATCCATAGATGGATCTGGATTGCCTTGCTTTATCCTCCAATATATCTCGCAAGTCCGGCGCGTTCCCTCTTGGCTTCGCGCTTTCGGAGCGGTGCCGGCGTACGGTCTTGGTGGAGGGCCTGGATGCCTCTCTATCGCGACCACGGGGTGGTCGGTCGGCCGTATTATGCGCTGGTGATGGAGGTATGTATGCTTCCTCCTCTAATCGGGGGAGCAACTTGCGTTTTGGGTAGCTCTTGGAGGGACGTTCGAGTTCGTACACCTCGGTCCATCGATCGGCCAGCAGGTCTTGATCAGCTTGAAGCTGCTGCTGCTTTTTCTTTAGGCTATTTGCCGTGGCCATTAGACTGCGTTTGAAACGCTCTTGTTCGACGGGATCCTCGGGCATGACGAATTCGTCATCGTCGAGGCTTGCCTCGTCTCCGGAGGGAGGCATGTAATTATCATCCTCGACCTCTTCGTCTGTCGCTCTCTCGCGAGGGCTTGCTTCTGCATCCTCCTGCGCTGAATCTTGCTGGAGGGGATTGTCTTCGGCACTGTCTGGGGTGTTATTATCTCCTGTGCCGGAATCTCCATTCTTGCTGTGGCGGGATTTAGAGCGGCGCCGCTGACATTGGCGCTTGGGCTGTTTCTTTAAGGAATATGCCTCCGCTACTTCTTCGCCGTCCCCATCTTTTGGGGTGTCCACCATGTATATGTCATATGACGAGGTGGTCTTCCAGTGCCCTGTAGGCGCTGGTTCTTGTTCGTCTCCGGCATCGTCGTCCATACCATCGATGTCTTCGGAGTCATAGTCTAGCATGTCGGTTAGATTGTCGATGGTGGCTACAAAGTGGGAGGTGGGTGGGCTTTGAATTTCTTCGTCGTCCGCATCCCAACCATCCTGTCCATAATCCGGCCAGGGCTCTCCGGATAGCGAGAGATGCTTTAGCGAATTTAGGATGTCGCCAAAGGGCGAGTGCTGAAAGATGTCCGCAGCAGTGAACTCCATGATCGGCGCCCAATCGGATTCGATTGGCAGGGGCGCAGGAGGTTCGGAGTCCGGCAGGGAGTCCGGCACCTCGGAGTCACGAGCTTTAAAGGGGACAAGGTCGGTGTTCGGCTCCATCGCTGCGGAAGTTGCAGCCCCCGAGGCGGAATCCAGCCACCGGTCCTCGATCTGGGCGATCGGCTCCGGGCTGAGGGCCGGAGCGGATTTGTGTGCGGCCACCAAGGCACTGTCCGGCGGCAGAGCTAAATCATGCCCATCATGACAGCGCGGCACGCTCGGCTGTGGCTTGAGTCCGTCGAAGATCAAGTCCCCGCGGATGTCGGTCGTGAAGTTTAGGCTTCCGAACCTGACCTGATGGCCAGGGGCGTAGCTTTTGATCTGCTCCAGATGGCCAAGTGAATTGGCCCGCAGTGCGAAGCCGCCGAATACGAAGATCTGTCCGGGGAGAAAAGTCTCACCCTGGACGGCGTTGTTGTTGATTGAAGAAGCCATCGAGCCTATCGGTGACGGCACAGAGGAACTCTCAATGAAAGCACTAATGTCGGTGTCAAAATCGGCGGATCTCGGGTAGGGGGTCCCAAACTGTGCGTCTAGGCGGATGGTAACAGGAGACAAGGGACACGATGTTTTACCCAAGTTCGGGCCCTCTTGATGGAGGTAAAACCCTACGTCCTGCTTGATTAATATTGCTAGCCTATGGTATGATTGTTGTAATGGATGTTGTGTCCTACGGACTAAAGCCCTCCGGTTTATATAGACACCGGAGAGGGCTAGGGTTACACAGAGTCGATTACAATGGTAGGAGATCTACATATCCGTATCGCCAAGCTTGCCTTCCACGCCAAGGAAAGTCCCATCCGGACACGGGACAGAGTCTTCAATCTTGTATCTTCGTAGTCTTGGAGTCCGGCGGACGATGATAGTCCGGTTGTCCGGACACCCCCTAGTCCAGGACTCCCTCAGTGCCCTCGTGGGTGGTGCTCCCCTCGAGCCACTCCCACAGGTGCTTCCTTGGCCCACTGGATGTGTTCTGGCCCAAAAAAACCTCCAGGAGTTTCGTTGCATTTGGGCTCCATTTGATATTGATTTCCTGCGATGTAAAAAACATGTAGAAAATAGCAACAGGCACTTGGCACTATGTCAATAGGTTAGTACCAAAAACTGATATAAAATGATTATAAAACATCCAAGAATGATAATATAACAGCAGGGAACAATCAAACATTATAGATACGTTGGAGACGTATCACAGATCGCATATTTCTTCTTAGTAGCTAGGCTCGAGGCTATGGGATCCCTGGGTGGGTTGTCATCCAAAATTCCAGGGAGGGAAGGATAAGAGGGGCGCGCTGGAAGGTTGGAGCATACAACCGAGAAGGGGGTGCCAAACAGCTCATCCACCAAGGCCGCAGCGTTGCTAGCAGACGACATCACCTTTGCCCCCCATCGTGCGGCGCATCACGAGGAGCTCTAGATTTGAAAAGCTGTTGCATCTTAGGACTGAAGGCCGCCCACTCTTCGTTGGTAAAAGGGGGCCGGAGTCATCCTCGAAATGGTTGTCCTCATGATCACCGCCACCTGAAGGAGGCAGAGGTTTCTTGGGTAAAGGAGGGGGGAGCTTGAGAATTTGGGGCACCATCAATGCTCACCTTGATACGATACGCGTCCGAGGCAAGGTAGAACTCAACAAAATCACGAACACACTCCGCACACTAGACCAAATCTTCATGGGCACCAGACCCAGGCGACCAAGGGAAGGCTCATTGACCTTGATAGGTTTGCCAATAAGCTCTCCAAAGGCCATCATAGCAGGAACGTAACACATAATCGGCGACACATCCTCCAAAAGCACCCATGAGTCAACCAGAGATCCGAAAGAGTGGCTCCCACCATCAGCTTCCTTCATAGAGACGACAATACTGTTGCGGGGAAGAGTGAAGCTTGTACATGTGGCCATCATCTTTATATTATCACTAGAAGGAAAGATCAACCCAAAGGAGGAATCAGACAACTATTGGATTTGCCAGTCCCAACCAGCTTGACCCCATGACCCCAGTTCATTAGAGAATACTACAGTAAGACCGCATAAGACAGCAAAGTAATAATGGCAGCATTGGCAATAGCCAGCATGGTGACTGCAGGCTTCAGAACTCCCTCCAAACTAAAGAAACCATAGCCTGGCAACCCTGGCCCATAGTGCCTGAAGGAGGTGGGCTTGACATGGTTGTTGCACTCCACTGTCAAGTGACCATCAGACCGACAAACCATACGGAAAGGGGGGAGGGGTTCTCACAGTGGGATTGGAAGTGGCTAGGCCGATGGCAAGCAAAGCGGGTCAAATTAGGGTTTCCCGAACCCAGCAGAGGCTTGCCAAAGGCCTGAGGGAACGGATGCGAGGGAAGGATACCGTCGCCCATAGACCCAGCAGCAGAAGAGGAGGTGTAATCAGACGGCTTGAATTTGCGTGATTTGTTGGCGAAGGTGTTGGAGTTGGAACCCCCAAAGCACTGAGCAGGACAACCACCGAAACCACCATCAGATTGAGGGGGGAGGGCGGGCCGGAGGAGGAGGTGGCGAGGAAGATCAGATCTGGTCAGAATCGAGCCCTCCACTGATGACCCACAAGTATAGGGGGTCAATCGTAGTCCTTTCGATAAGTAAGAGTGTCGAACCCAACGAGAGCAGAAGGAAATGACAAGCGGTTTTCCAGCAAGGTAGTTTCTGCAAGCACTGAAATTGTCGGTAAGAGATAGTTTGATAGCAAGATGATTTGTAACGAGCCAGTAACGGTAACGGTAAATAAAGTGCAGCAAGGTAGCCCAATCCTTTTGTGGCAAAGGACAGGCGAAAACGGTCTCTTATAATAAGCAAAGCGTTCTTGAGGGCACATTGGAATTTCATCTAGTCACTTTCATCATGTTGGTTTGTTTCGCGTTCGCTACTTTGTATAATTTGATATGTGGACGGACCGATGCTTGGGTGCTGTTCTTACTTGAACAAGCATCCCACTTATGATTAACCCCTCGCAAGCATCCGCAACTATGATAAAATTATTAAGATAAAATCTAACCATAGCATTAAACATATGGTCCAAATCAGTCTCTTACGTAATAGCGCATAAACTAGGATTTATGCTTTTGTCACTCTAGCAACCCATCATCTAATAACTACTCCTGAATGCATTCCCTTAGGTGAAGTGTTATGTAGTCGATGTTCACATAATACCACTAAGGGAATCACAACATACATATCATCAAAATATGAAACACATATCAAATTCACATGATTACTTGCAACATGACTTCTCCCGTGACCTCAAGAACAAAAGTAACTACTCACAAATGATATTCATGCTCAAGATTAGAGGAGTATTAAATAGAATAATGGATCTGAACATATAATCTTCCACCAAATAAACCATATAGTAATCAAGTACAAGATGTAATCAACACTACTAGTCACCCACGGGTACCAATCTGAGATTCCGGTACAAAGATTGAACACAAGAGATGAACTAGGGTTTGAGATAAGATGGTGTTGTTGAAGATGTTGATGGAGATTAACCTCCCAAAGATGAGAGGGTTGTTGGTGATGATGATGGATTCGATTTTCCCCTTCGGGAGGGAAGTTCCCCAAGCGGAATCGCTTCGCCGGAGGGCAAAAGTGCTCCTGCCCAAGTTCCGCCTCGAGAAGGAGGCGCTCTGATACGTCTCCAACGTATCTATAATTTTTGCTTGTTCCATGCTGTTATATTATCACTCTTGGATGTTTTACAATCATTTTATAGCAACTTGATATCATTTTTTGGGACTAACCTTTTGACATAGTTCCCAGTGCCAGTTGTGGTTTTTTGCTTATTTTTGACTTCGCATAATATCAGTACCAAACAGAGTCCAAACGCAACAAAACTTTTTGGAGATTTTTTCTGGGCTAGAAGACACCTGATGGGCCAAAGAAGTATCAGAGGGGGGCTCAGAGGGGACCACAACCCACCTGGGGGCCCAGACGCGCCCTGGTGGGTTGTGCCCACCCTGGTGGCCTCCTGCACTGCCTCTTCGCCTTATAAATCCCCAAATATTCCAGAAAGCCTAGGGGAGTCGGCGAAACACAATTCCAGCTACCGAAAGTTCCAGAACCAAGAGATCCAATCTAGACACCATCACAGAGGGGTTCATCATCCTCATTGGTGCCTCTCCGATAATGCATGAGTAGTTCATTGTAGACCTACGGGTCCGTACGCAGTAGGTAGATGGCTTCTTCTCTCTTTTTGATTCTCAATACAATAGTCTCTTGGAGATCTATTTGATGTAACTCTTTTTTGCGGTGTGTTTCTTGGGATCCGATGAACTTTGAGTTTATGATCAGATCTTTTATCCATGAATATTATTTTAGTCTTCTTTGATCTCTTATATGCATGATTACTTATAGCCTCGTATTTCTTGTTCGAATCTTTGGTTTAGTTAGGCCAACTAGATCGATTTTTCTTGCCATGGGAAGAGGTGCTTTGTGATGGGTTCGATCGTATAGTGTTCTTTCCCAGTGACAGAAGGGGCAGCAAGACACGCATGTATCATTTCTATTAAGGATAACAAGATGGGGGCTATTCCTACATGAATAGATCTCGTCTACGTCATGTCATTATTCTTATTGCATTACTCCGTTTCTCCATGAACTTAATACACTAGATGCATGCTGGAGAGCGGTCGATGTGTGGAGTAATTGTGATAGATGCAGGCAGGAGTCGGTCTACTAATCTTGGACGTGATGCCTATATAATGATCATTGCCTTCGATATCATCATAATTATTCGATCTTCTATCAATTGCCCAACAGTAATTTGTTACCCACCATATGCTATTTTCTCGAGAGAAACCACTAGTGAAATCTATGACCCCCCGGGTCTATCCTTTATCATATTTGCTTTGAGATCTATTTTTAGTTGCTTTTATTTTCAGATCTATATTTCCAGAAACCCAAAAATACCTTGCTGCACTTTTTTATTACTTATTTTATTTCGCGTTTTATCGAGATCTATTTAGCCAATCTACACAATTTTTATCCTGTCAACCTGATAATTTCTGGCACTATTACCCGTAGAGGGATTGACCATCCCTCCTAATCGTCGCGGGTTGCAAGTATTTGTTCGTTGTGTGCAGGTACCGTTTACAAAGTGTTGCTTGGTTCTCCTACTGGATTGATACCTTGGTTTCATAACTGAGGGAAATATCTACCATAGTTGTGCTGCATCATCCCTTCCTCTTTGGGGAAATACCGACGTAGTTCAAGCGACATCACGCTCTGTCCATAAAGTCCTCTCCATATTTTCCCTTATTTTTTCTAGGTCAAAAGACCTTATATACCAGAAGATGGGTTGGGCTGCCCACCACCCACCAGGGCGCGCCTGGAGGGCCTGGCGCGCCCTGGTGTCTTGTGGGCACCAGGCAGCCCCCTCTGGTAGTTATTTGCTCCAATATTTCTTATATATTCCAAAATAATTTTGCATAAAATTTAGCTCATTTGGAGATGTGCAGAATAGGTATCTCTGACATAGCTTTTTTAGGTGCAGAATTCCGGTTGCCGATATTCTCCCTCTTTGTGTAAACCTTGCATATTATGAGGGAAAAGACATTAGAATTACTCCATTAATCATTATTATCCATAAAACATTATAAATAATAGTAGGAAAACATGATGCAAAATGGACGTATCATCCGCCGCCGTCTCCCACGGTTCAGCGACCGAAGAAGAACACGACAAGGAAGCGGGGCCGCATGCGAGCCTGACACCCCATCCCGCTAATAACCCAAAAGTATAGGGTATCAATTGTAGCCTCTTTCGATAAGTAAGAGTTTCGAACCCAACGAGGAGCTAAAGGTAGAACAAATATTCCCTCAGGTTCTATCGACCACCGATTCAACACTACGCATGCTTAAAGTTCGCTTTACCTAGAACAAGTATCAAACTAGAAGTACTTTGTAGGTGTGATAGGTTAGGTTTGCAAGACAATAAAGAGCACGTAAATAAAATCTAGGGGCTGTTTAGATAAATAAATAACTAAGTTAGTTTTAGTAGACAACTTTTTGTCACAAGAAAGTTATTTGTCCCTAGGCAATTGATAACTAGATTGGTAATCATTATTGCAATTTTATATGAGGGAGAGGCATAAGCTGACATACTTTCTCTTCTTGGATCATATGCACTTATGGTTGGAAATCTATCAAGAATCCGCAACTACTAAAGATCATTAAGGTAAAACCCAACTATAGCATTAAAGTATCAAGTCCTCTTTATTCCCATACGCCATAACCCACTTATCCGTGTTTGTGTTTCTATCACTCACGCAACACAGACAATAAGAAAACCATAAACATATTGCAAACCCTACAGCGGGGATCCCTCATGCTTGCGCGACACGGAGAGCACCATAGGATAGCACCAATAATAAAACATGCAACTCAAACCAATCACGATCATCAATCAACCCATAGGACAAAACGGATCTACTCAAACATCATAGGATAGCCATACATCATTGGGAAAGAATATATAGCGTTGAGAACCATGTTTAAGTAGAGATTACAGTGGGTAAAAGAGAGGTTACACCGCTGCATAGAGGGGGAGAGAGTTGGTGATGATGGCGGTGAAGTTGTTGGTGTAGATCGCCGTCACGATGATGGCCCCAGCAGCGTTTCGGCGCCACCGGGAGAGTGGGAGAGATCCCCCCTTCTTCTTCTTCTTCCTTGACCTTCCCCCTAGATGGGAGAAGGATTTCCCCTCTAGACCTTGGCCTCCATGGCGGCAGAGGGGCGAGAGCCTCTCCGAGATTGGATCTCTCTCTCTATATGTTTCCTTCTGTTTCTGCGCTCCCAGATTCTGGCCTTTCACCGTTTCTTAAATTCCCGGAGATCCGTAACTCCGATTGGGCTGAAATTTTAACACGATTTTTATCCAGATATTAGCTTTCTCGCGGCCGAAGAAGGGCACCAACCGCCTTACGGGGTGGCCACAAGGGCCCAGGGTGCGCCCTACCCCCTGGGGCGCGCCCCTCACCCTTGTGGGACCCTCGGGCATCGTCTCGCGTTGATTCCACTTCCCAAAATACACATATATTCCAAAAAAAATCTCCGTAAGTTTCATCCCGTTTGGACTCCGTTTGATATGGTTTTTCTACGAAACAAAAAACATGCAATAAACAAGACTGACACTGGGCACTGGATCAATATGTTAGTCCCAAAAAGTTGCCAAAAGTATATAAAAGTTGTAGAATATTGGCATGAAACAATCAAAATTTATAGATACGACGGAGATGTATCACCCGCGGGCCCGATGACCGCTGCTCCTCCGTCTGCATCGAGGCAAGGCCTTTGGCCCACGCTACCCGATCCGCTGCCACCTACTCACGCACCGCATGTTCTGCCTCCAACTTGGTTCGCAGCTCTGCCTCATACACCTTCCCAGGCCACCGTTGACTGAGCCCTCCCTGGGTCGCTTGCCATTGGAGTTGGCGTCCGAGGAGGAGCCACGCGATTTGTCCATGGACACAACCGCGACGAAGGAGAGAGAGAGAGTGGTGGAGGAGGGCGAAGAGGGAGAAGAACACGAATTCTGGATCGAGATCTACAAATGTCAGCGGCGGAAGCCAAAAACCCTAGAAATGGGTCGCGAGAGCCTTTTGGTAACCATATATATCCACGAGGCTCGGCGCGAGGGGGATGGGGGCTGAGGGTGGTAGCTGGGCTGGGCCAACAACCAGGCCCAGGCGAGGGGGGGACCAGAGGAGGAAAAGCAAGTGTCAGACAGGGCAACGGGCCCAGCCACTAGTGGCCCCGAGACAGACCCATGGGCCGGCCCAGGTAATGGTCTAGCAACGCCGCGAGGCGACAGCTGGGTCATCCCAGCTAGGGTTACCACCGGACTGCGGCCCAGATCCATCGCCGGCGCCGGCGCCCGGGGCGGCCGCGACACACCATGATCGCAGGGGCACGGGGATGACGATGAAGAAGAACAGGAAGAGGGAGGAGAGGGGGAGGACAGACAGAGGTGAGCACGAAAACTTACCTGATTTGCGCTGTCGGGCCGGCACGCGCGATCAGCCGCTGGACGAATCCGCCGACGAGGCGACGCACCATGCAGGGCTGCACTCGCCCAGGGCGAATTTGTGACCGCGGATAGCAGGCCGGAGCAGAGCAGCCACGGCCGACGCCACCGGTGCGGACCCAACCGGCTCATTGTAGGAATCCTCCTTCTCCAACAGCACCCAAAAGCGAGAACCCGACGCTCGCGGGCTAGATGAGAGGCCATCAGGAGGCAACGAGGGGCCAAGAGCGAGGAGCGGGGAAGGGGAGGGGAGGGTCACGGCCGTGAAGAGGGGAGAGACCGGCAAGGGAGCCAGAGAGGGGGGCGGAGGGGTGGGGAGGGGGTGGGAGCACTGAGAGGAGGGAAGGGAGAGAGGAGGAGCCATCCCGCAGTCCAACCAGAGATTCCCCATTCTTATGATCTCAAGAAGGAACCTATTACCGGTGCATATCTTTTCTCATTCTTTATAAGGCAAAAGATTTTTTCCCGTTTCAAAAAAAAAAATCTTTTGATCATACTAATGCTAGCTTGTGTAATCAAACAATCGACCTGTTGGTTCTCGGTAGTAGCATAGTAGCACGAAGAAGAGCATATATGATAAACATGTAAAACACATGTTTATGTGAAGATATCCGTGACATGCAATCAATTAGCAGTCTCCTCGCCAAAGTAACAGATATAATTTTGAGAAAAGTCCACATTACAACCTCCTACTTGCCACTTGGGAGGTGTTTGTTTCGGCGAGAAACCTCCGTTACCTGTTTACGGGGTAAACGAAAAACGTTACAAGTGTTTGGTATGCGCACGACATAATTAGATGCCTCCGTAAACAATTGCAGGTCAGTTTTAGATCGATACCACCCACACCCCTCCATAAACGCTGGCGTTACCGCACCTCTCCTCCCACGATTCGCTCGTCCTTGACCTGCGCCGCCGCCTCCTCTTCGACTCCGGCGTTGGCGCCGGCGCCTTCCAGATCCCCTTCCAACCCCCTCTCCATCTTCCTCGATCCTCCTCGTCCAGTGCCACCGCCGCTTGGTAGCCATCTCCGCCACCCCTGGTCGCCGTCCCGTTCCCTGCCGCCCTAGCTCCCCCTCGTCGCCGGACTGCAAGGTACAGGCTCCATCCCTCCTCCTCCTGTCCTCGCTCCTCCGTCCTCCTCTGTTGCCTGCTCTCCTTCCCATCCCTTGTCTGCTCTTCTTTTCAGCCACCGGCCACCGGCCACGACGACCTCGAAGCAGACACGGTAACTCGATTCCTTTACAGTCATGAAACAAACAAAACAGAGATTTTTCCATTACATCCCTGTTACCAGCGTTATCTAATTCCTTTACCATTTATGTTACCAGTCTCTAATCCAAACACCTCCTTGGTTTACATTTCAACCCTCAACTCCAAAACCGGCTATCCCACACCCTTAACTTCCCGTTCGGTTCAGGAATCACCCTCCCCCTGGTTTTGACTGGTTCTGAATGTGTTGACCGGTTTTGACCGCATTGACTGCTAACTGGGCAAAGCTTTTGATTATCCAGTCAGGTTAATTGAAACATTATTTCGTTTGTTTAATGCTCGGATTGAATGCGATGGGTCACGGGAGTTAGGCCGCTGATTGTGCTTGCTTGGACTTGCGGTGCTCCTCCGCGTAGGCGGCCATCGTGAAGCGACACACAAGGCAGCGCCGGCTACAGCGGAGCCAGCAGAAGAAGCAGCGCAGGCTGACCGAGTGGGAGCAGGGACAGCGGGGAGGCAGAGTCCCTGTTCCTCTCTTCGGGGCTTCCGGCTCGAGGCGGACTGGCGGCGAGCTGCGGCTGTTGGTTTTAGAATGCTGGCTTGGATCTTCCCGACATCTAACTCAAGTACGAGTGCAAGCTGGGCCAAGGAAGCTAGCACACAGCCACACACGCAGGTGGATCGATTGCTCGTAGTAGCGCACGTACGTATATGAAACTAACTGCCGGCTAGGTCGATCGATCTGGGGTAGCGCTTCTAGTTCTCGGCGAAACAACACGCGCAAACAGCACGCCTGAAGGTCTTCGGATCACGGCATTGTCGGAGTCGACAAAGATAAGTTCCCCTGGCTCCTGCACTCCCGCGCTTGTGCCGCCTTGGCAAGTGGCCACCGGCCATCAAACTTTGATACGATCAGTCGATCACTGCCAGATGTGCCCATAGCCATGTGATCAGCGTACGGTAATCCCCCATTTATTCTAACCCTCTCTGCTAATCTATAGCCGGACCACACCTTCATTAAACACACGAAAATAACCTTTCAAAAATTCGACATAGTCCAAGCTGACGTGGTGTTGTACAGTCAGCAGTAAACGTAGCCAAAACCGGTCAACACAGTCAAAACTGAGTAGGGGGTTGATCTGTGAATCGAGTGGGAAGTCAAGGTTGCTGGATTACCGGTTTAGAGTTGATGGTTGAAATCTAAACCGAGTGGCAAGTTTTTTTTTTTTTTTGAGGGGGTAGTGGCAAGTTGAAGGGACTTTTCTCTATAAATTTTCGGTAACCACAATGCTACATTTGTAAGAAGCTGTAATAAAATTATTGCTTGAGCCAGAATAGAGGCATCATGCTAGGCGCAACAACACTGATCGATCTTGCAGTAGGCTCCAGTCGAGGGCTTGCCGCTGATGCTGCATGCGGTCTGGCAACGGTCTTGGCACTTTTCCACATGAAAGCACACCGGAGAATCCACTCCATCTTCAACTGCAAGTTCGATCGATGATCCATATAAGTCGCGGCATAAATTGAGCAATGAATTGACGTACAATGTATGTAGGGAAAAGTAGTGATGGATTTTTTTTGTTAATAAATTTACGGACCCAAATACCCGATCCAAACTCTAGAGATCAACAAAATTTGGAAACACATGAACAAAACAACAAGAGATTTTATTACATGTACGTGCATAGCAGGACGACGATGATAGGGTGGAAGACATGATCATAAGAACCACGAAAACCGCAGCCATCCGGGTCGCGTTGCTCTTGAGTGCCATGACGGAGACAACGATGGAGAATCGCTTATTTCTTTGTTGTGTGCCTAAGGATGCGGTAAGCTCTTGTCCTTGTATAGTCGTTTATATAGAGAGAAGGTGAATGAAATCTTTGTCATTAAAATGCCTTCCAAAATTTTTAAGCTGGAATTCAGTACTACTATATCAATAGAAATATTGATTTTCCGGCAGGAATGGATTGGTTTCCAAATATGTAGTATCCTCTTCCTTTTTTACAACGGCATCTTGCCTAGTTTTTTAGGGGCCTAGTATTTTATTTAGGAAGCGAATGCAAGGAAATCCTCAACGTTTTGATGCATCTTTGGAATTATTACTGGCAACAACGTGCCATTTCCGCAAAATGCAGTGGTTCGAGTTAATTTGGGTTCGCAATTTTCACAGTGCTATATTTTCCAAGAACATGGTGAACTGTACTCAACTTCAGGTACTACACAAACACAAGCAATTCCTCAGTGACGTCCAATGTTGGGAGTTGCCATGTTTAATCAGATACTACACTTGAATGTGTTTGTTTATATGTGTGACATTCACAAAAGGTAAACGTTTTCAATCGGCACGCCGGCCGAAACGTTCGGCCGGCCGAATAGCGTATATCCTACTGAACCAGCGCGTCAGATCAAGGGCCCACGCACCGCTTTTTTCACCTGACCTTATCCTCTCATCTGACCTCGTTTTCTTTCCTGTCTCTTCTTCGTTCTCCTCCTGTCGGTCTTCTTTCCTTTCCCCTCGCCATGAACGCCACACCGCCATGGATGTGGCCTTCAAGCACCCCTTCCCCCTCCGTCCCCTCTCTACCTCCCTGCCGCCATGCGTCCTCACCACCACCTCCCACAAAGCCCGCGTTGAGGCGACGACGAGCTGCTCTGCCCCCCCCCCCCCCCTCCCCTCCCCTGTGAGCTTGAGGCGACGGCGCTCACACACCGGCGACACCATTTTTTTGCAAGACGCCATGCGGCTATGGCTTTGTTTTTTATTTTTAGCCAGTTGCAACTTTTTGATTTGTCGGTTCTAGCTTTTTATTTCGCCGGTTGTAGCAATTTTCATCTACGAGCACCAATTTTTGATTCATTGGTTCCAACATTTTTTCCCGTGGGTAGTAGCTTTTCATGTCGCTGGTTCCAACTTTTGATTTCGCCGGTCGCAACAATCCCACTTTCGACAGTAGCAACTTTTTGAGTCATAGGTTGTAGCACTTTATTTCGTCGGTAGTACCTTTTTGCTGGAGGAAGGGGATCGATGAAGTTTTTTTTGCTACAACCATGTAGCACAGAAGCTTCAACCATGCGTGCCAGAGCTGCAAACCATGGTACACCAGAGCTACGACCGGAGACACCCATCACCGGCGACGCCCATCACCGACAAGGCTGCAACCGGCACGAGGCAGTGCTGCAACCAGTGTCCAGCAAGCTGCAAGCGACACAATGACAAGCTTCAAACCTGGTGGGTCACCATGCCGGCGATGGCGACCATGCCTGCGAGGGGAGCTGCAACCATGGTGAGTTGCTGGAACCGTCTTTTATTTTTGCTACGACCGGCCAAAATTTTTGCTATGTTTCGGTGGCGAAGGTCCATGGTTTTGCTGGAACCTACCAACTTTTTTGCTGGAACCGGCTAAAATTTTGCTTCAACTGACTTTTTTTGTTTTCTTAGTTGCGGCGAGTGGTGGCGAGCAGTGGCGACGGACGTGGGGGCGGTGACCATGCCGGCGGTGGGCAGCACCGGCGACGGACGGTGTTGCAGTCGACGCCGTGGAGCTACCATGGATGCAACACGGAGGCAAGAGAAAAGGCCGTCACGGTCAACGACCTTTTTGGTGATAGCGGCGACGGCGAGCATCGGCGGTGAGCGTGTGCGGCGAGGCAAATGGGCATGGTTCGGCGAGCGCGGGTCATCGGCGGCTGAGGACGAGCGGGGCGTTGGTCTTCCCTTTTTCTATTTCTATCCTCTGCTTTTTTGTTCTTCAGCGTTTTGTGTAAGGCTGAATCGTATGGTTTATAAAAGCTATATCGTGTGGCCCACGCGGGACCGGCTGAAATTTTCGGCCGGCGCACCGGCGCAGAGTGGCGCCCAAAAGGTGTTTCCGCCCCTCAACGCACCAAGTATCAACTCCTCTGTTTGACGTTCCATGCGTTTTGTCAAAGTCTGATAAATTTTTCAGTAGGGCGCGACGTTCTCGTCGTTTGCCAGGCAGCTGTGGTCCATGCTGGCCTCTTCATTTCTGAAGACGTACGACACACTGACACTTGTCATTGTGAGTAGACATTGTGTGAGCGTGTGTCATGCCCGTGTTACCCTCGGTGTAACTATCTAAAGTGAAGACCATGCCACTCACAGGCATCACCTGCCCGATGATCATAGACGAGGGAACGACGGCAGCATCTAAAACTCCGCTCTCCATGACGTCGAGAGGTAGCACCTACCCCAAATTCAAATGCTCTCTTCGCGATTGAACTTTGTGACTTGCTAGCCAGCGTTGAAGTTGCTAGACCTGGTTTAGATAGGTCGATTGCTTGTCTCCTAACAGGGACGCTAATAAGGGACAAACAAAAGAAGGTGGGCAATCGCAAGAGTGGCGCCAAAGGCAAGACGTCTTTGGCTGCTTGATTGGGTTATCATTGTGGGTTGGGAGGTGCCTCTGGGTTTGTGGATGTTGTGTATTCGGCGAGTGTGACGGACCGTCTGTGCGGTTGTGGGGTTTCATGCCGTGTGAGTAGTTCGTTTGTGCTCCGTTTGTATTGGTTTTTGCCCGGTTTTCCGTTAATTAACTAGGCAATTCTCTTTTTCTTAATTAATCGATGAGGCAAAACTTTTGCCTCCGTTTCCAAAAAAAATGAAGACCCAAACTTCACCGTGCAAATCAAAATTTCCGAGAGATGTTTTCTTTTCACATGGTAATTGGATTACTACACAGCAAGTACAGCTAGCCGGCTCTTCGCAGATAGACCATTACCCCGAGGCCGGTGACCAGGGCAGCCCCGGCCGCGACCCCGCCGTAGGCCGCCGACCACGCTTCCCGGCTGGCCAGGTCCATCGTCGTCGTTCCGTTGCTAGATGACAGGCTTCTCCGACCCGGCGTGCCGCCAGAGTAATCCAAGAAGAGCTTCAAACCCTGCAAATGCAAAAGAAACAAAATAGTTCAAACCAAACCGGCTGAACGGAACAAGTTTCGTGATGCCGGTGGATCCATGCATGCATGCCTTCCATCCGGAGAGCCTTGCGTGGTCGACCGCCGCCGTGAGGTCGTCGTCCGACGCCAGCACCACCATGTCCCGGTCCTCGTCTTCGTACTGCAAGCATACGTACGTACCAGCCGGGTCATGCATGCATGCATTTGCCCAGTTTCATCATCACATGTATCCCGTGATGAACCACTCACCAGGATCTGAGGCAGACGGTGGCGGTCGATGTCGGTGCCGAGCCTCTGGAGTATGCAGGTGACCAGCGGCGTCAAGCTCTGCACCTCTGCAGCGCATGCATGCAGCAGACGATATATAAGTAGCAGGTTAATGGGGGCGAACAACACGGCACGGTCAGCAGCAGTAGGTAGGTACCGCAGCTGAAGCGGTGCATCCGGCCTCGCCTGTCCTGGAGCTTGAAGGAGAAGAGAGCGGGGTAGGGCGGCTCGGCCGCCTCGTGGATGACCTCGGACATCATCTGGGACCTGGCCGCCTCCTTTTCAAAAAAAATCTGGGACCTGGTCGCGTCGCTCATCAGAGACTGGGTTTCCGTCTCGTCATCCATCGAGCCCAAGGCCATGGCGGAGTCCCAGAACCTCTGGATCATCGAGATGGTCGCCTCGTCCCCGGTGCCGCTGCTCTCAACCTATACATTCATGCAATCAGTAGGAGACATCTCATCGACCAACTCAAACCTTTTCTGTCTTCTGAAAAAAAAGGAGGACTTACGATGGAGATGGCGGCATGCGTGATGTCGATCACGTCGACGATGCAGACGATGGAACCGTCTGCCCGCACACAGACGGTGAAAACACAGAAACGTGAGTGTCAACTTGCCATTTCTCCTCTGCTCTGCATAGCACATAGAGTAGTATATACCTCTGTCCATCACGGGAAGATGCAAGAACTTGCGCTCCTGCATTGTCCGGAGAGCATCCAGTATCGGCGTGTCGACCGTCGCGCATTCAGGGTCAAGAGTCATGACCTGCAGGTGAATCATATACATTTCAGCTTCCATCACATTCACATGGCAGCCAAGAAATATATCGTGGCGGTTGGAGTTGGAACGTCATACCTTCTCGACCGGGGTTGAGTCTGCAGGGAGGTTCCTGGCGATCATTCTCATCAAGATGTCCCTGGAGCTGCACGCCCGTAGACCATTGCCAACACCAAAGGAGGATAATCAGCAAAACGCTCATCTGACCTGACACAAGGAAATGCCACTGAAAGGCACGTACGTGAGGATGCCCCGAGGTTTATTCCCGACGGCCACGACGGCAGAGTTCGCACGCGCCTCCACCATCATCTTGGTCGCCGCGAGCACCGAATCGCCCGGCGCTGCGATCACAACCCTACATTATAGATCCACATGGCATCAGTTCTGATGAACTAACGCACTACATGCGCAGATAACTGAATGAAGCAAATGCAGAGGGGCTCATGAACCAAACGTTGAGTCAGCAGTGATTATTGTCGACAAGGATGGCCTCAACATCTGCTCCTTGAAAGCCTCTAGCAACGAGCTCGGGTTACCTGCAGATCCAACCCAACAGGAGATAAGTTCTTTAACCTTAGAGATTCGTTTGATAGGGATGTATAGATGATTTGACTGCAACCAATCAGCACACTAGCTTGACATAGGATTGATTACTAGCTAGGGTTGCTGCTGGTGCTACGTACTCCCAGAGTGATACTTGTCGGTGCCGTCGATCACCGCCTTCCCCTTCTCGGACGCCCGCTCCATCCTGGCGATGGCGTCGTAGAGGCACTTGGCGATGTCGAGCATGGCCATCACCTCCCCGTTCTCCACCACCGGCAGGTGCCTGAACTTGCCTGAAATTACACCGGAGCAATTAATTAATCAACTCTTCATATAGAGAAGGGAAAAGGCCAGGTGCAGCTCGACCTTGGACCATCTTCTGCAGCGCCTCGACGGCGAGCGTGTCGGAGAGGACGAAGACCGGATGCCTCGTCATCACCTTCCACACCGGCGTCTCGTCCATCCTGACCTCGCGGGCGATCACCCTCGTAGCAATGTCCTGTAGATTAAATCACAGCTCAGAGCGCGCGGTGGGAATTCCATTTCCATGCCGAGAGGAAGGAATTGGCCAGCGTACCTTGTCGGTCAGGATGCCGCAGAGCAAGGCGTTGGAGTCGGTGAGGAGCGCGGCGTCGACCCTACGCGCCGCCATGCGCCGGCAAGCCTCCAGCACGGTCGTGCTCTCCGGCATCGTCAGCGCCTTGGACAGCCGCAGCCGCTTCACCGTGCGCTCGCTGCCCAGGGTCCTGCGCCACCGGCCACGCGATTCATGCTTACATTTGATCAAGCATGCATGCATGCAAAGAAATTGATTGGAACGGAGATGGAGGCGGGTACGTACACGGACCGGGCGAGCCCGGGCTTGGGGCCGGCCATGCCGGCGGCCGCCGCCCGCCGGGAGCCGCTTCCCAAGGACATCGTCCGCCTTGGCGGCGACAAGCCGGCCATTGCGCGGCGTGGACGTGCGTACGGCTAGCCGTCTGGGAAATGGGGGCGAAAATGCATGGAAGGTCGACGTCGTGCCTGGTTCAGCTCCCGCCATTTTTTCCCATCCGCCAGGTTAATTGCTCGTTAAATTGCACAAAGCATTGTTGCACTGCCCAATTATAGCCTGTGGTGGGAGTGATCTCTAGGAGAAACTAGTTACCATGGGCTATCACATTTAGAGTAGAGATTGAGAGAGACCAAGTGAATCAAGCGCGTTTATCCCTTTTTTTTTTTGAAAAAGAGGTTGGAGGCTCCGGCCTCTCCATCAATTGATGCACACGTAGCCATTCTTATTAAATGATGCGAGACATCGAGACAACATCAACACATGGAGTATATAACAGATGCAACTATGGCAGAAACATTAGACGATATGAATGTAACACCTAGGACTATGTCAACACGTTCAAGAAGGGATAAACGCCCTCACGCTACCGTCATCACGGAGACAATGTCTTCAACAAGATAATGACGCAAGTTCGCCGCTGCTGAGTCTGAGCAGCAAAGGCCAGAACTAGGGTTTTCAGCCCAGATATGAAGTGTGTTTGAAATGCCATCTTAGCAACAGATCTTTCGAGAGTCACATCTCCCAGTTCTTCATGCTAGGCCAGAGTGACACTAGTAGATGGGTGGGGTGTATGCCCACCAAAGATCATCATCATGGCCGTCGGGAGGCTGTCCATGCCGCGGTGTAGAACTAGCCGCTGCCACTTCACAATAGCGCGAGTCGACCTGCAACATCCACCATAACTCTGAGGCTGTTGCCCCAGCGTTCTTCCTGTGAACAGAGAGGCGGATGCCGCCGAGTTTGATGTCGACTGGGAGCCGCCGGTGCACCTTGCCCAATCATGGCACGGGAGCCAGCTGCCCACCAACAACCACCGAATGTGTCCGTGCCATAGCCGGGCACCCGCCCTGCCACGCACAGGACTAATAAGCGCGTTTATTCTTATTGATGATTTTTTTCCCAGGGAAATGATCTTGCTATTTATACAATCACAAGAGTCGTGGTCGATCACCCTTCGCCGACACCCTTCAAAGTGTGCGAGAACCAACTATAAAAGACGATTCCTTGCACGTGTTGATAAGCATATAACTATTCGAATAACCGTGCCCGCGATTGTAGGACTACTTGGTTATTTATGTCTTCACGGATCACTTGAATCTTGAACTAAACGCATGAATATAAGTGTAAGTGCTATGAATTGATTCCTCAAGTTGGAACGATGGGGGTTTATAGTGTTGTAATGTCTGTGGTGCATAAAATGGATTGTACTCAAATTCACTTGTCTTCGGAACCCCTTTCCAAGACTATTTGGTAGTCATTTGTAATTCAATAGCAGGAAAATGTGAAAACTATTTTTTCACAAAAAGATGTCCACATATAAATCACTGGCCATGGCAGCCTCCTTACAAAGTTTTTAAGTCTGTCAGAGCCCTGTGTCCCCATTGTTAATGAAGGGGGTAGAACACTTTTGGCTATTTCCCGATGGCAATAATATGGTGACTGAGGGAGTCCTGGACTAGGGGGTGTCCGGACAGCCGGACTATCAATATCCGCCGGACTCCAAGACTACGAAGATACAAGATTGAAGACTCCGGCTGGTGTCCGGATGGTACTTTCCTTGGCGTGGAAGGCAAGCTTGGCAATACGGATATGTGGATCTCCTACCATTGTAACCGACTCTGTGTAACCCTAGCCCTCTCCGGTGTCTATATAAACCAGAGGGCTTTAGTCCGTAGGACAACATACATCTCAACAATCATACCATAGGCTAGCTTCTAAGGTTTAGCCTCCTTGATCTCGTGGTAGATCTACTCTTGTACTACCCATATCATCAATATTAATCAAGCAGGACGTAGGGTTTTACCTCCATCGAGAGGGCCCGAACCTGGGTAAAAACATTGTGTCCCTTGTCTCCTATTACCATCCGCCTAGACGCACAGTTCGGGACCCCCTACCCAAGATCCGCCGGTTTTGACACCGACATTGGTGCTTTCATTGAGAGTTCCTCTGTGTCGTCACCGATAGGCTAGATGGCATCTTCAACCAGCAACGCTGTCCAGGGTGAGACTTTCCTCCCCGGACAGATCTTCATATTCGGCGGCTTCGCCCTGCGGGCCAATTCACTTGGCCATCTGGAGCAGATCGAAAGCTACGCCCCTGGCCGTCAGGTCAGATTTGGAAGCTTAAACTTCACGGCCGATGTCCGCGGAGACTTGATCTTCGACGGACTCGAGCCACAGCCGAGCGCGCCGCACTGTGACGATGGGCACGATCTAGCTCTGCCGCCGAACAGTGCCTTGGTGGCCGCACACGAATCTGCTCCGGCCTTTAGCCCGGAGCCGATCGCCTAGATCGAGGGCCGGTGGATAGACGCCGCCCTGGGGGCTTCAACATCCACGGCGATGGAGCCGAACACCAATCTTGTCCCCCGCGAAACTCGTGATTCCGAGGCGCCGGACTCCTTGCCGGACTCCGAACCTCCCGCGCCCCTACCAACCGATCCGGATTGGGCGCCGGTTATGGAATTCACCGCTGCGGACATCTTCCAATGCTCGCCTTTCGGCGATATCTTGAATTCACTAAAGCATCTCTCGTTATCAGGAGAGTCCTGGCCGGATCATGGCCAGGATGGTTGGGATACGGACGACGAAGAAATTTAGAGCCCACCCACCACCCACTTTGTAGCCATTGTCGACGATTTAACCGACATGCTAGACTACGACTCCGAAGACATCGACGCTATGGACGACGATGCCGGAGACAAACAGGAACCAGCGCCCACAGGGCACTGGAAGGCCACCTCGTCATACGACGTATACATGGTGGATACCCCAAAAGATGGGGACGGCGAAGAAACAGCGGAGGCAGATCCCTTAAAGAAACAGCCCAAGCGCTGGCGTCAGCGGCGCCGCTCTAAATCTCGCCACATCAAGAATGGAGATTCCGGCACATGAGATAATAATACTCCAGAGAGTGCCGAAGACAATCCCCTCCAGCAAGACTCAGCGCAGGAGGATGCAGAAGCAAGCCCTCATGAGGGGGCGACAGACGAAGAGGTTGAGGATCATAACTATATGCCTCCCTCCGAAGACGAAGTAAGCCTCAACGATGACGAATTCGTCGTACCCGAGGATCCCGTCGAGCAAGAGCGCTTCAAGCGCAGGCTTATCGCCACAGCAAACAGCCTAAAGAAAAAGCAGCAGCAGCTTCAAGCTGATCAGGACCTGCTGGCCGATCGATGGACCGAGGTCCTCGCGGCCGAAGAGTATAAACTCGAACGTCCCTCCAAAAGTTACCCAAGACGCAAGCTGCTCCCCCGATTAGAGGAGGAAGCATGCGTACCTCCATCACCAGCGCACGATATGGCTGACCGACCACCCCGCGGTCGTGACAGAGAGGCATCCAGGCCCCCAGCCAAGACCATACCCCGGCATCGCTCCAAAAGTACGAAGCCAAGAGGGAATGCGCCGGACTTGCGAGAGATATTGGAGGACAAAGCAAGGCAATCCAGATCCATCTATGGATCACGTGGGCGCCCTACGACCCACGACGAATACCGTCGTACCGGATACAATAACCCCGGCCGGGCCGAACACAGCAGACAGCGCTCTCTCGAGCTGCGTCGCGATATCGCCCAATACAGGGGCGCCGCACACCCGTTATGCTTCACTGACGAAGTAATGGATCATCAGATCCCCGAAGGGTTCAAACCCGTGAACATCGAATCTTACAATGGCACAACAGACCCCGCGGTGTGGATGAAGACTATCTTCTCCACATCCATATGGCCCGCGGCGACGATCTACACGCCATCAAGTACCTCCCACTCAAGCTTAAAGGACCAGCTCGGCATTGGCTTAACAGCTTGCCCGCAGAGTCAATTGGGTGTTGGGAAGACCTGGAGGCCGCATTCCTTGACAACTTCCAAGGCACATATGTGCGACCACCAGAAGCCGATGACCTAAGCCACATCATTCAGCAGCCAGACGAATCGGCCAGATAATTCTGGACACGGTTCTTGACGAAGAAAAATCAAATCGTCGATTGTCCGGATGCAGAGGCCCTTGCAGCCTTCAAACATAACATCCGGGACGAATGGCTAGCCCGGCACCTGGGGCAGGAAAAGCCGAAATCCATGGCAGCCCTCACATCGTTAATGACCCGCTTTTATGCGGGAGAGGACAGCTGGATAGCCCGCAGCAACAATCTCCGTAAAAATTCTGGCAGTCCGGATACTAAGGACAACAACGGCAGGTCACGCCGAAACAAAAACAAGTGCCGCATTAACGGCGACGATAAGGAGGATACGGCAGTCAATGCCGGATTCCGAGGCTCTAAACCCGGTCAGCGGAAGAAGCCATTTAAAAGAACCACTCCGGGTCCGTCCAATCTGGACCGAATACTCGACCGCTTATGCCAGATACATGGCACCTCTGAAAAGCCAGCTAACCACACCAATAGAGATTGTTGGGTGTTCAAGCAGGCTGGCAAGTTAATTGCCGAAAACAATGACAAGGGGCTAAATAGCGACGACGAGGAAGAGACCCGGCCGCCGAACAATAGAGGACAGAAGGGTTTTCCCCCACAAGTGCGGACAGTGAATATGATATACGCGACCCATATACCCAAGAGGGAGAGGAAACGCGCACTACGGGACGTCTATGCGATGGAGCCAGTCGCCCCAAAGTTCAACCCATGGTCCTCTTGCCCGATCACTTTCGATCGAAGAGACCATCCGACCAGCATACGCCATGGCGGATTCGCCGCATTGGTTTTAGACCCAATCGTCGATGGGTTCCACCTCACAAGAGTCCTGATGGACGGCGGTAGCAGCCTGAACCTGCTTTATCAGGATACAGTGCGCAAAATGGGCATAGACCCATCAAGGATTAAACCTACAAAGACAACCTTTAAAGGTGTCATCCCAGGAGTGGAAGCCAACTGTACAGGCTCAGTCACACTGGAAGTGGTCTTCGGATCCCCGGATAATTTCCGAAGCGAAGAGTTAATCTTCGACATAGTCCCGTTTCGCAGCGGCTATCACGCTCTGCTCGGACGAACCGCGTTTGCAAAATTCAACGCGGTGCCGCATTATGCATACCTAAAGCTCAAGATGCCAGGCCCTCGTGGAGTCATCACGGTCAATGGGAATACGGAACGCTCCCTCCGAACGGAGGAACATACAGCGGCTCTCGCGGCAGAAGTACAGAGCAGCCTTCTCAGGCAATTCTCAAGTCCGGCAGTTAAAAAGCCGGATACAGCAAAGCGCACCTGGAGCAATACCAACCAAGACCACCTGGCGCGATCAGAGCGCGCGTAGAAATGCGGCCCCAACCCTCACCCGCGCATAATCGCAAGAATAACACTCCGCGTACATCATTACGCTTTGGAGATACCATGGATGCAGGGAAAGGGGCACGATCACAATGGACCCAGAGTGCGGCTCGACCACACCAGGGGCTCACAAGTGCGCCTCCTTTATTTTTTATTTTTTTTCTTCTTCTTTTATGTACACAGGACTCTGTTAACCAGAAGCCCTGTCCGGTGGCGAACCTGCCGAACTCATGATACAACAGTCAGGGACTAAAGAAGGCCGCGACGAACATTCAGGTGGTCTCAATTACGAGCATTAAATTCGATTATATACACCAAGTCTGCAGCTCATCCCTGGAGGGGGACATGTTTATTTAGTCCAAATCCCTTGCTTACCGCACTATTTGTATCAGTCCGCTCTACTAGCAGATTTTCTTTCATAAATAATGCAGCACCTCTTTATTGCAATTGCATTTTAAATATATGTCCGTTACATGACATCTTGCACCCGTATATTTTGGTACGGCCGAATACGCCAGGGGCTTCTGTTCCCCAAGTTATGGTGTGATAAAGTCCGAACACTTTCACAAGTGCGGCACCCCGAACTTATAGCATTATATGAATCGGCTCCGAATCATGTCTTGGATCAATAGTTGGGTTTGCCCGGCTCCCACGTTTTGGTGCCTTACGTTCCGTTCTGTCGGCTAAGGTGGCACTGGGAGAACCACTGCGATTGTGCCCCGGTTGAGCCGGGTTAACGCCTCAGTGGAGAAAGCTAAAACTGACTGGCATGATAAGGCGAGAGACTGGTCGCTGTTCGAGAGGTTTTTTCGGGTCCTTAAAGACTCACGCCGCTTCGAGCGAAGTTCCGGATAATGTCCGACGAAGGCGTGGATAGAGCCCCGGATTCGGTCTTCTGAATACCAGGGGCTTCACCGAAATTTAAAATTATAGAATTCTATGGCTAAGTGAGAGTGTTCAAGCACTATAAGTCCGGTTGCCTTGTTCGTCGTGTTGAGCGCCTCCCTAGATGGACCCAAAAATGGGAACAAGAGTGCTCAAGTTTATCCCGAACACCCCAGCACTTGTGGCTTGGGGGCTGAAGCCAACGACTTGCCATCTCTCAGATTTTATAAACGGCCGCACAGAAGGTAATATTTTAAATTAAACAAGCGTTGCTCGTGGCGCATATGAACGAAGTTTTCAGCGCACAGGATAAATATACAGCGAGTTCACTCAAAAATTACATTTCGGGAGCACTCATCTGCAATATCGCAGGCTCCCTTCAGGACAATTTTATAATACTTCTCCGGCGTGCGATACTCCTTGCCCGACGGCGGTGGGTCCGTGAGAAGCTTCTCCGCATCCAATTTGCCCCATTGCACCTTTATGCGGGCAAGGGCCCGACGAGCGCCTTCGATACAGGCGGAGCGCTTGACTACATCCAGCCTAGGGCATGCATCCACCAACCGCCGCACTAGGCCAAAGTAGCTTCCAGGCATGGCCTGTCCAGGCCACAGCCGGACTATGAGGCCCTTCATGGCCTCCTCAGCTACCTTGTGGAGTTCGACCAGCTGCTTCAGCTGGTCGCTTGGGGGCACCGGATGGCCGGCCTCAGAATACTGAGACCAGAAGACCTTCTCCGTCGAGCTCCCCTCCTCGCCATGATAGAATGCGGCGGCATCAGACGCACTACGCGGCAGATCTGCAAACGCCCCTGGAGAGCTCCGAATTCGGGTAAGTGTCAGGTAGCTTACATTAACACGCCTGCTTTGCATGAAAAATGCCTTACCCGCCGCTATCTTCTTTATGTCCTCAACCTCCTGAAGGGCCTTACCGGCCTCGGCCTTGGCGGACTTGGCACTTTCGAGAGCCGAGGCAAGTTCGGACTCTCGAGTCTTGGAGTCACGCTCCAAACTCTCATGTTTTTCCATGAGAGCCTGGAGCTCTTGCCGAACTTCCGCCACCCGTGCCTCTTGCTTTTCTCGCTCAGCCCGTTCCATGGCCGCATTACGTTCGGCCGCGGACACGGCATCCTTCAGGGTTGCCACCTCGTTAGTGGCCCCTGCAATATACATATTATCCTTGTTAATTTTATTTGCAACCAAAATCCTTTTCTATAAGGTACTTATTCAAAGAGGTGTTACTCACCTTCTTTTTCCTCGAGCTGCTTCTTTGCATGGCCGAGCTCTTGCTCGGACCGCTCGAGATCCTTCTTCAGCACGTCGACCTCCGCCGTTAGTGCGGCAGAGGTCAGCAGCGCAGCCTGCAAACCCATATTGACATATTTTAAGCAACCCTGTGTACATCTTGTTAGATCCTTAGTCTGGCTTTTCTTGCCGAACACCGAACTAAGCATCAGGGGCTACTGTCTATGCGGTATTACATTATATAAATTTAACTTCTTACCTCAAAGCCTGTTAGAAGGCTGCTGCAGGCTTCGGTCAGCCCGCTCTTAGCGAGCTGAACCTTCTCAATCACCGCACTCATGATAGTGCGGTGTTCTTCCTCGATGGAAGCGCCTTTAAGCGCCTCCAACAGGTTATCCGGCGCCTCCGGTTGGACGGAGGCCGCCGGTGTCACGGTCCTGCCCTTCTTTCGAAGGGGCCGCTTGCCGTACTCTGGAACCACTACAGGTTCCGATGTAGAGTCCGGCACGAAGTCCGGGAGGTCGCCTGACGGCGCCTCCGGAGCCTCCTCCTGATGGGTCCCTCTTTGGGATCCCACCTCGGTGTCCTCGTCGACGCGTGGGGTAGAGGCAGTCGGGATGGAATTCACATCCGACGAGGCCAGTGACCCGCTCGATGAGTCGGGGAGATCATCCTTGGCCGGACTACGGACAGAATGCGGCGTTAGAAGGATACTACGTGACATGAAAGAAATTACACATCAAGGATCCGGATACTTACGATCTCGCCGGACGCTTGGCCCTTGGGGGCCACTCATCCTCGCCAACGCTGATGTTGGCAAAACTGTCCGGGGGGATAGTTCTCCCTCTCTTGGACCCTTCGGCCTCCCCGATTGGGGAAGCCTTCCTCTTCTTCTCTCCCTCCTCCGGGAGAGAATACTCCTCCTCCTCGTCTTCAGGGGAGGAGTCCTCATCGTCGTCAGACGCCTGATTGCGGGAACTCTTTCGAGTCCCCGCGGCCACCTTCTTGGCCTTCTTCTCCGGCACCACGTGCGGTGCCGGAACCAGCAGCCCCGCTAAGCGGGCGTCCACTGGGTCTTCTGGCATGGGAGCCGGGCTGGTGAGCAGCTTGGCCTTCTCCATCCATTCCTGTCAAAGGAAGAGGCAGAATGAAACCTCACTAGAGTCAATCTAATTATCACAAGTGTCCCGTCATGGGGTTGAATCACTTACCTCGTCAGTTGGACACTGCGAGCTGAATCCGCGATCTTCCGTCGCGGATGTGGGGGCTTCGGCGCCCTTGAACAGCACCCTCCAGGCGCCTTCGTATGTTGTATCGAAGAGCCCGCTTAGCGCCTGGTGCTGTTCCGGATTGAACTCCCACAAATTAAATGCCCGTTCTTGGCATGGGAGGATCCGCCGGATGAGCATGACTTGGACCACATCGACGAGCCTGAGCCTATTGCTCACCATCTTCTTGATACAGGCTCGGAGTCCTGTCACCTCCACCGGATTACCCCACTGCAAGCCCTTCTCTTTCCAGGAGGTGAGCTGCATGGGGATACCAGATCTGAACTCGAGGGCCGCCGCCCATGTGGGTTTGCGCGGCTCGGTGATGTAGAACCACCCCGATTGCCACCCCTTGACGGAATCCACGAAGGTCCCTTCGAGCCAAGGGACGTTGGGCAATTTGCCCAACATGGCGCCTCCGCATTCCACTTGCGTGCCCTTCACAACCTTCGGCTTGACGTTGAAGGTCTTGAGCCACAGGCCGAAGTGGGGCTGGATGCAGAGGAAGGCCTCGCACACGACGATAAACGCCGAGATGTTGAGGATGAAGTTCGGCGCCAGATCGTGGAAATCCAGGCCGTAGTAAAACATGAGCCCCCGGACAAATGGATGGAGCGAAAAGCCCAGTCCGCGGAGAAAGTGGGGGAGGAAGACGACCCTCTCATGAGGCCCAGGGGTAGGGATGAGCTGCCCCTCGTCGGGCAGCCGATGCGCGATATCGCCGGAAAGATATCCGGCGCTGCGCAGCTTGGTGATGTCCTCCTCCTTAGCGGTGGAGGCCAACCATTTACCTCCCGCTCCGGACATATTCGGAGAAGGTCGAGGCGAGATGCGCGAGCTTGGGCGTTGGAGCTTGAGTTCGCGGGATGGATAGGCAAAGGAGGAAGAAGACGTAGGTGAGAAGGTGAATCCTTATCCCTTATATATAGGCGGACAAAACTATACGTCCCCCACCAGCCTGGTAAAACTCGCTTATCTCCCAAGCGCCACCATCAATGGCGCGGTTGGGTTACCCACGCACGTATTGATGAGAATCCCGGAATAAGGGGAACACGATCTCTGCTTCGACAAGACGTGCCAAAGAAACCGCTTCGCTAAACATGCTGAGGTGGTATAGTAAAAAACAATTCAAACAAAGGCTTGGTTGTGGTGTGATGTCACGCCGCATACTGCGTCAGCAGATTGAGCTAAGTGTGCATTTTATTCTCTCTACGGTGGAATGTGGAATTTATTTTGCAGAGCCGGACACTATCCTGGTGTTCATGATCTTCTCTGGATTATTCAAGGGAGGAACCCGCCTTGCAATGCCGAACATTATGCACGCCGGACTTATCGTCATTGAAGACTGGTTCAGGGGCTACTGAGGGAGTCCTGGACTAGGGGGTGTCCGGACAGCCAAACTATCAATATCCGCCGGACTCCAAGACTACGAAGATACAAGATTGAAGACTCCGGCTCGTGTCCGGATGGTACTTTCCTTGGCGTGGAAGGCAAGCTTGGCAATACGGATATGTGGATCTCCTACCATTGTAACCGACTCTGTGTAACCCTAGCCCTCTCCAGTGTCTATATAAACCGGAGGGCTTTAGTCCGTAGGACAACATACATCTCAACAATCATACCATAGGCTAGCTTCTAAGGTTTAGCCTCCTTGATCTCGTGGTAGATCTACTCTTGTACTACCCATATCATCAATATTAATCAAGCAGGACGTAGGGTTTTACCTCCATCGAGAGGGCCCGAACCTGGGTAAAAACATTGTGTCCCTTGTCTCCTGTTACCATCCGCCTAGACGCACAATTCGGGACCCCCTACCCGAGATCCGCCGGTTTTGACACCGACAGTGACCCTGTGGAAGGAAGTTGTTGATGGAAAATGGTAGCTAGTGATGACTTTTGAGCCGTAGGTATTTGGGTTTTATTGGTTTTCTATTTACTAAATTATAAAGATCATTGTCTCATATTATTTTGTGGTAGCTCAAAGGTTAGACTTTACTGACATCATAGCTCTATTCTCCCTAACTGTTTGTCCAACTGTTTTGTCTTTGTCATTGCCATGTTGTCTTCCTATGGGCTCTCTGTTGAACATGTGTGATAAGAATGATGTTGGAATAAAACATAATGTGTGCACACTGCATTGTTTGTGCTTGAGCATGTATGGAAGTATTAATCATGTGTTGTGTAATTGCATTTTTAAATTCCCGTTGAACTTTTTTTCTTGACAAAAAGGCAATATGGCATCCCCAACTAAGATTTGAATCCCAGTGATCATCTTTAGCACGACCTATTTTCGCTTTGCTGGCAGAAGTTATTTTCATTATAAGATTAACAACAAAGCCTTGTGAAGAACATGTTCAACAGGAGATGAAACATTCCGGTTAAAACAAGATTATTGTGTGTTGATTAATATGATTATTGTGTGTTGTTCAAATCGGCCAAGCAACCTTGGAAGCGAAATCCATAATGTTGTGCTTAAGAGTCGATCCTCCTTCTCTCATACAAAGGCCAACCAAATCCTTGTGCGAGGGCGGTGAATATATGTAGTCCTAATGCAATACCAAACATAACAAGACAGATGACACCCAAAGAGTAGGTGGTTAATATCCTCAACATTAGTCCACACATACATATACTACTCCCATCGTTACAACATATAGTGTTGTATACAAATTCTTAGAAAAAATATGCCTTTATAACCTTTGACTAAATTTATTAAAAATATATTAATGTCAGTAATACCATATAAAAAATATAATTCATGGTGTATTAATAATGTGTATGAAATAACACCCACCAATAACTTAGAATTATAACTATATCTAAATAACACATCGACACATTCGCGAGACCATCCTTTTTTTATTAACTTCATTATAACTCGGATTCTGCCTTGGAATAAAAACCAAACAAATGTTTTGTTTATCAAAGGAATGTTCTCACATATCTAACCCCTCCATCTCTAACCCATCCATCTAAAGTTGCATCATACATATACTACTTAGAAGATAGATGCCCTACAACTGGCCAATCTTATTTTTGAAATCAAAATGAGTTGCCTGGTGGCATCTGCAATATGCTGACGATATTGTTATTCTTAATGAGAAAAATGACCTACAACTAGCCAGTCTTAAATTTCTTTTGTTGTGCTTTGAAGTCATGTCAGTGCTTAAAATGAATCTCTTCAAAACTGGGGCCTTTGTGTTAGGATGCTCGGCCGAGCAATCTTGTGTTGCAAATGTTCTTAACTCTAAGCTTGGTTCGTCCCCCCCCCCCCCCCACCTACCTTGGCATTCATATCTTTCCTCTTAAGCTTCTCGTGGGTGACTTTAGGCCCACTGAGCTAAAAATTGGCTCTAGAGTCGCTCCTTGGCGTGGCCGCTACCAATCTTCTGTTGGGAGGGACACACTTATTAATTCAAGCCTGTCCAGTCTACCGACTTTCATTATGGGATTTTATCAGTTATACAACAGCGACCACACGTGTTTTCATAGGAATCGTAGTGCCTTTTGCTGGAATACCATGGATAACGAAAAGAAATACATGATGGTCAAATGGAAGATTATGTGATGCCTGAAAAGTCTTGGGGGACTTGGAATCATTAACACTTCTCTCATGAACAAATGTTTGATTATGAAGTGGTGTTGGTGTCTTTACAATGACCCCCCTTCGAGTGTGTGGCGAACAATTCTCCAGAGCAAATATTTCCCTGGTTGGCCCCTTTTCATGCCCACCGCTCGTGGGGGCTCTTAGTTCTAGAGAGCTCTTATCAAGATTCGAGATGAATTTCGTGGTCAAGTGAAGTTCTTAGTTGGTTCTGGTTCCTCGGTCAGATTTTGGCTCGACTGGTGGATGGGCGAGGGGCCCCTCTACCTCTCATATCCTACCCTTTTCTCGTACTACTCCAACTTGGAAATCTCTATTTCAAAGCCAACCTCAGCTGATTGGAGCCTTGGCCTACGCTGGACATTGTCTCCCGCAAAGTTGGAGGATTGGCAGGCTCTCACTGCCGATCTGGCGTTGCTCTCAGATACCCCGAACCAGATCTCTTGGCCCCATTCCCCTTAGGGCAAGTTCTCAATCAAATCAATATACCTTAAGCACTCTCGAGGTTGGCTCTCCCCAGGTTTCAATGGCCTCTGGCGAGCTCGGATCCCGTTCAAAATCAAAATATTTCTTTAGCAGGCCATCAGACAAAAATTATAGGCTAGTGATCAGATTCTTAAACGTAATGGGAATGTGTCTCCCTTATGCTCTCTTTTGCGGCCGGACCGAGAACACCAAGCACATTCTTTTGAACCGTGTTTCAACTAAGCTTGGCTGGAGGTGTGTTCGTTCGTGGTTGAACGTGGATTGGAACCCATCATTCATTGATGACTTCCTTCCTCTAATCCTAAACCTCTATGACCAATTTGCTAGAGTCTTATGGCTTGCTTTCGGTGCTCTTGTGTGGGCTTTGTGGACTATTCATAACAAATTTATGATTGAACATTCTTTTCCTAACAAACCTGTCGATATCTTGTTTAAAATGGCTGCTTTTCTTTAGCAGTGGAGCCCTCTCACTATGACCGGTGATGCTGATGCTATTGTCCGAGCTTCAGCCTTCGCCCTGCCTCCCCAAAGGTCCCCGATGGTGAATCTCGTCTAGTCTGCTTTCTCCTTTCTTTGCCGAACCTACATGTCCTTTGGCTTGATCCTATGAATCTATTTGTACCTGGTTTGCATTACTTTCTGTGAACTCTGTCTTGATAGCTTTATTATAAAGTTGGGCAACTGCCTTTCCTCTAAAAAGACGTCCATATAGCTAAACCATTAAAGACAACACTTTGAAGTTGTAGCTGTAGCTGTAAGCCTTGCCACTTAGCACTTTTCAGATCCCCAAACTATCTAGGGAGAGTAAGATGACCAACACACAAAAAATTCTTATAATGCTTTAGATGTTTGCCAGCGTGCATCCTAATTATATAGAGGCCGGGGGTTACTCGTAAGGCTTTCTATCCGCTTTATGCTACATTCTTAGATAATAAAAACACCCTTTATTGAAAAAACGGATAAAAAATTCTCAATGAATGCACCAATCGACAAAGATCTAGGGGTGTTACCATTCTTTTTGAACGGAAAAAAATGCTATTCTCAATGAACCTCCAGGCTTCAGCAATAGTATCTGGATGAAACAGAGGCTAATGCTCACCAGATCAAATCTGCACAAAATAGTCTTCAGATCTTTCAAAACTATGACCTGTGAGTTTACATGAAAGTTCAGGGATTGGAAGTTCAGTCGAGAAGTTGGCCATCAACTTTCCAGTAAAACGCAGAGCATTCTCAGCTCCAAGTGACCACCCCCGACCACGCAGGCTGCCACGATAGACGATACACAAGGAGATACATATCCATCGGCTTCCCAGCAACGACATGGCGTCGGCATCTCCGCCTACCCCCACCGCCGGCGCGCGCCCCAATCCCAGCATACCCTCCTCCTCGTCCTCCTCCTTCTCCACCGTCTCCCCCCGCGGCCCCATCTCCCTCCGCGGCGCCTCGAGGGCGTTCTCCGTTTCCTTCCTGCAACGGCGACCATCCCCTCCCGCCAGAAGGTCGCGCCTACCAGGCCCCATCCGCTGCTCTGATGCCTCCGGCGAGGTGGTGAATTCTCATTCATTTTACCCCATCATTTCTAATCAGATTGGTAATGCATATGCGCGCGTTTCTTCCCGCAAGATAGAGAAGCATGTGTTTCGTTTTCGGTTGACTGGATTGATGTAGGGAAACCAAACTAAAGGAGAAAACTAGATTAAGGTTGGCTCATTTGGGGAGACATGACTGTTTGCTTTAGCTGTACATGATGTGTTTCTCCACTATTTGTAGTCCAGTTGATAATCATGTTTTTTGTAATATTATGATTTTAACTTGCAAAATATGTGAGCAGAGTCCAGTGTGTCCCATCTGGGAAATTTACCTTCTGTTTCTTTTTCCAAAGAAGTATGTGCATATGCTACAATTGAGTTCATCTGGTGTGAAAATAGGGATATTAACTGGGCTGTGGTATACTTACACTAAAAGAGAGCTAACTGGTAACTAATGCAGAACCCCTAAAAAAAACTAATGCAGAAAGTTAACAAAAAAGTGTTGACTATTTGTTGTCTTCCTGGAACTAGAAGATAATAATTCTGAAATGTTGTAGAAACATTTGGATTTGTAGTGTGATGAGAGTGAGGCAATCGGCTAGTCATGGTGCTTCTTTGATTGGCAAAATCCTGAAATTACTCGTGCTTTTGTTGGGTGGACAAAAGCATGTCTGCAATGCGCACATCATATTCATGGAATTTATATTGCATTGTTGGGAGTGTAACTCTGATGCAAGTTTTGACCTTTTGTAAATCCCCATAGGTAGTTACTGGTGCTGTTATGTAAAGTTGTAAACAGCTCATTTGGGAAATAAGGAATTAATGGAATTCTTTAAAAAAAGAACACTTATGATAATATAACTTAGATTTGGGTACATGTTTTTTGTTGATGCATATTCTGATCCGCATTTTCTTGTTAGGTCGACGCAGTTAAGATTGAGAAAACCAAGCAGCCACAAGGAGGCTCGACCGGTATGATCTTTGTGGCACGTACTAACTTTGCTTCTCCAAATTTTTGTTTTCTCCTAGGGCTGAATTATTTTCTTCTTTCATACAGGGGAAAGAAATTATGACAAAGATTTGTTCAGAAGATTTTCACCTAAAGAGTATTCACAACTAACTGTAAATCCAAAGACAATAATACATCTTCATTTTATCTTGTCCCATGACAGTCTTTAGGACTTTAGCTTAAGAGTTGAGTTTGCTGTCTGCATTAGAATGTACTCAGAGAAGCAGAAGGCCTCATCAAAGTCGGTTCCCTTTAATTTATTTGGGTTTGAATATATGTGGGCAGAAAAAAAAATTGCTAGGCTAGGACTAACATATACTCCCTCCATCCCAAAATAAGTGTCGCTGATTTAGTACAAAGTTGTATTAAATCAGCGACACTTATTTTGGGACGGAGGGAGTACCCTTGGTTCTTATGCAAATATATGTAGCATATAATGGTAGTGTGAGTAATACCCTTGCATTTATTACAGAAGAACCTTGCATCATCCATCTAATTGAGGCTAACGACTCAACCCTAGTCATGGATTGTTATACCGATACCCTTGCATGTATTACAGAAGAACCTAGCACCATCCATGCAACTGAGTCTAATGAATGTCAGGTTCAAGCTCGCAAACCTTTTTCATGATTATACCGATACGTCCCCTGTGGGAAATTATACCAATACTTGGAATGACATATCTTGTTTACTCTTGAAATTTTGTGTTATAAAATGATAGTTCACCATTTCTCATGTCTTATTGCTGATTCAGGTTGCTAGAACAATTGAAGAGATATGGTGCTGCTGGAGTTTTGTCATATGGACTACTTAATACTGTGTACTATGTCACCACCTTTTTATTAGTTTGGTAAGTTAATGCATGGTGCTGTGACGCCGTGCTGTTATTATAGTTTTACATTACTTCAGAACAAACATATTGTTATGTAACTTCAAAATTCACTTAAAAACTTGTTTCACTTCATGCATTTCCATGAGCCAAAACCACTGCAGATGCAACAGGAGCATTGGATGAACTGGAAGGAGTCACTGACTGATTTACTTTCCAGGTTTCATGTTTCGCCTGCTCCTGGTAGGATGGGTTATGCTGCAGCAGTGGAGAGGTAATTGTTGTACATTCTGTCTTTTTTCTAAGCAGTCTCTTCTCATTATAACGTCTTCTATACGAACTAAAGCAGGTTCCTTAAATTAATGGCAATGGTGTGGGCTGGCAGTCAAGTTACTAAAATTCTGCGCGCAGGAGGGTAAGTTAGTCTCCAACTTAGTGTATAACTTGTTGCGCGGATCAGCGTAGCGAAGCATAATTGGACACTACTCTGCTTTGCAGTGGTAACTTGAGGAACATCCTCAAGCTTTTCAAATTTTAAACTGTCCTCTGTTCTAAAAGACGATTTCTTTGGTTTACTACAGAGCCCTTGCACTGGCTCCTCTTGTTGATAGAGGACTGAGATGGTTCACTGTCAAGTTCAACTTCCAGTCAGAAGGAAAGGTAAACTATGAGACCTCCCGTTCACTTTTTTATTGGCAGCAGTTTGTTCGAGCTTCAAGCAATGGCAAGGTGTTAGGCTTAATCACCGACTTTCTAATGTGTTTTCCTTTTTGTTACATTTACCATCGTGTAGGCATTTGGGACGATTGTAGGGTTATGCTTTGGGCTTGCTGCGCTCATGTTCGTCGGATTAACACTACTCTGGGCATAGTGCATATGTTGCTGATGGCAGCAAAATGTTGTGGATGCACAGGCGTACATACAGGGACACAGGCATTCAACACTCACACTTGACTATTAGGCTTACAACATTTTCAGCATGAATATTATTCCTGTATCAAGACCTGTCGGCACCGTGTTATAGACCTTGTTAGTTGTTACGCATACATAATTTGTCGTGGAAATGTAATCTGTTGTGATGTTTAAGCAGCCTCTGGAGTCAAACATGTTGATGCTCTTCTTTCTAGCAGATGTGATGAATAAATAAACTGTGAAAAAGCTCCATCCATATTTGTGCTTCGCCTAGATAGGGCACATATATGCGGGGCCATGTGAAGGAAGCGGAGCTCAAACATTCAGCCATCTGTTCACGCATTTGATGTCGTGATTGCCATCAACGTTGCATGAAAGGAAAGCGCCAGGTCCCGCCTCCCAAAAGCAATCGCCAATAAAACATGGGAAAAAATCGCCCCCGATCTCCCTCCTTAAAAAAAAAAAACCAAAAAAACCTACTATAGGCGCTCAGGATCTCATGGCCTTTTTTTGGGTGATGATCGGAGGGAGAAGTGCAGGAAATCGGGTTCCCATGACGTTTTCTTCCAAAACAATGACAGATGCTCATCAATGAATCTGATGAAATATGTGGGAGCCACGAAATATCCTGTTTCATCAACCCAGGAAGTAAATCGGATATTTTCATTCACGGCCCGGATCTCATCTTTCCATGTGACTGGAGTATTCCGCAGTACAACATTTGCTATATAAATACGATTGGTGGAGCAAGCCGAGGGAGAACACACAACCAAAACGAACCCAGCGAATCACCTCTCGCACAATGACGAAGCACATCAAGGGCCAAGCTCTCCTCCTTTCGTTGCTTCTTGTCATCTGTTTGGCCGTTCCTCCGCCCACATACGGTAAATTTAGCAATTATTAATTTTTTTGTTGTTTTCCAGTGTTCATCCGTATGTTTAGATTTGTGATTCGTCAAATATATATATATATATATATATATATATATATATATATATATATATATATATATATATATATATATATATATATATATATATAGTGTTACTATTCATCACCCACGGTTCAGAATACGTTATTCTCCACCCGAGGTAATCTTACGATCATTTCATAAATAAATTATGTTTCAAATACAAATAGTTACAGTCATACTGATTCACTGCGTAAATTTGGCATAAAAAAATGTCAGAAAACCAGAAAAATTACATTTTATGTACATTTTACACTATATTTTTACGTTTGAAATTTGCATAATATAAAATATTTTTTACGGCGATTATATATTTTCTTACGTTCTCTTTTTATGTCTGAAATAAGACAAAATTTACGGAACATAAAATTATGGTGCATTCATGTTAAAATAAAGGGGGTGAAGAATAACTATTCCTCACCCAGGATGACAAATAGCGCGAATATGTTACTCTTCACCCGAGGTAATCTTACGATCGCTTCCCAAATAAATTACATTTAGAATATAAATAGTTACATGCATATTGATTCAATATGTAAAATTTGGTATAAAAAATAAAAATATAGGTTATAAGACCAGAAAAATCACATTTTATATATGTTTTACATTATGTTTTTACATTCGTAATTTTACGTAACATAAAATATTTTTTACGGCGGGTACATACTTTCTTACGTTCTTTTTTTATGTATGAAATAAGACAAAATTAACGAAACGTAAAAATACGGTGCATTAATGTCAAAATAGAGAGGGGTGAAGAATAACTATTCCTCACCCAGGGTGACAATATATATATATATATATATATATATATATATATATATATATATATATATATATATATATATATATAGAGAGAGAGAGAGAGAGAGAGAGAGAGAGAAAATGCATCCTACTATCGGGTCCCTCCTTCCATCTATATAGGGCCTAATCGTTTTTCGAGACTAACTTTGACCAAGTGTTAGAGCAATAACATATGACATGCAAGTTACAGAAAGCATACCGTCAAATTCGTACGTGAAAGGAGCTTCCAATGATATAATTTTCACATTATACATCTCATTTATTATTAGTCTTAGTCAAAGGCGGTCTTGAAAAACACATTAGGCCCTATATAGATGGAAGGAGGGAGTATATGTCTTGGTGTTGAGAAAATATTTCTTTAATTGCTTCGTGTTCTTTCTCTTTTTTATCTTTACTAGGACGGAGCATCGACAAGATGGGGATCAACACAACGGATGTGAGCTATCGTTGTCGTTATGCCATATTTCCGCCAAATGCATTCAAGTTGTGCTGCGATGGTCCTTGCTGGGGTGGCCCGTGCTACAAGCACAGAGACGACTATGTCAAGACTTGCCAGTGCCCCCAACCATGATTCCTAATGAAGATCATCATGTTTCCTATCAATATGTACTTTTCTGATTACGTGTGAGCGAATAATAAGATGTGATCCCTACTTATTATTATTGTTTCTGGCAGTGGCGGAGCTTCGTGTAGACCAACGGAGGCAATGGTCCCCCCCTAACTTTTACAACCATTGAAAAATATGTTTTATTTTAGGCCTAACTAGTGTTTAAACAAGAGATTAGCCCCTCCTTCCTTATTAATTTGCCTCCATTCAGCTAATGGCCCCCTCTTGGATTATGCTCAAGCTCCACCACTGTTTTGCAAAACCACCAACATTTTTTGAATCTGCAAACTTTTTATGATTTTCTAAACATTTTTTAATTCACATATTTTTTATGATTTATTTATCAAACTTATTTTTTTTGAAAACTCACAACTTTTAGAATATTAAAATCCGAAATTAATTTAGAAGAAAGAAAACAGAATGAGAAAAGAAAAGGCAAAAAAGTAAAATGTAAAAAAAACAGGGGTGTGAAGCCCCGCACATGGGCCGGCCCATGAACGCATACATGAGTAGGACATGCGTGAGAAAACGAAAGATAGAAATTGTGGGGAGCAACTAGTTAACGAGGCTCGTAACGAGCGGTTCGGGAGCGCTCCGCGCGTGACAAGTGTCGCGCGCGGAGTGCTCCCGCAAGGGAAAACCAGTTGCGCGGTTGGTTCCCGGTTTTCCCTTTTCGGTTTGTGGTTTGGTGCGTTTTGTAGTTTGACCCTCAAACTACGAGAATTTTCCGTTTTCCCTTTCCGCGCGAAAACACACAAAAAATACCGCTTCGCGCGGTTGGTTCCCTGTTTCCCTTTCCCGTTTCCCTTTTTGTTCCCATTATATTTCCGGGTAATGGAGATTATGGGGTAGTTACGGGCGGGGACTACCAACACTATCAAATGTCACCTTTCAAGTAAAGAAAAAATGCAACTTTTTAATGTAAAACAACATTCTTCAGAATCATTCAATCGTGTGACTTCTATATAGGCACAACTGAACACTAGGAGAGGCACGGGTGTATACTAACTTTACTAAATTGAAGAAAAGCACCTTCGGCTCGCCTTCGGCTCGTTTAATTTTCATAAACTTCTTGAAGGGGAGGCATAGGTTGAAGTGTGTGTTGGTCGTGTGGCATGCTGGTTCGTGCGGCACGTTGTACGTCGTCGTGTGACATGGTGCCTCCGGCGCGAGGGAACCTCCGGCTCGCCTTCGGCTCGTTTAATTTTCATAAACATCTTGAAGGGGGGCATAGGTCGAAGTGTGTGTTGGTCGTGCGGCGTGCTGGTTCGTGCGGCGCGTTGGTCGTGCGGCGTGTGGCACGGCGCCTCCGGCGCGAGGGAACCTCCGGCTTGCCTTCGACTCGTTTAATTTTCATAAACATCTTGAAGGGGGGCATAGGTCGAAGTGTGTGTTGGTCGTGCGGCGTGCTGGTTCGTGCGACACGTGTACGTCGTCATGTGACACGGCGCCTCCGGCGCGAGTGAACCTCCGGCTCGCCTTCGGCTCGTTTAATTTTCATAAACATTTTGAAGGGGGGCATAGGTCGAAGTGTGTGTTGGTCGTGCGGTGTGCTGGTTCGTGCGGTGCGTTGGTCGTGCAGCGTGTGGCACGGTGCCTCCGGCGCGAGGGAACCTCCGGCTCACCTTTGGCTCGTTTAATTTTCATAAACATCTTGAAGGGGGGCATAGGTCGAAGTGTGTGTTGGTCGTGCGGCGTGCTGGTTCGTGCGGCGCGTTGTACGTCTTCATGTGACACGGCGCCTCCGGCGCGAGGGAACCTCTGGCTCGCCTTCGGCTCGTTTAATTTTCATAAACATCTTGAAGGGGGGCATAGGTCGAAGTGTGTGTTGGTCGTGCGGCGTGCTGGTTCGTGCAGGGTGCTGGTTCATGCAGCACGTTGTACGTCCTCGTGTGGCATGGCGCCTCCGGCGCGAGGGAACCTCCGGCTCGCCTTCGGCTCGTTCAATTTTTCATAAACATCTTGAAGGGGGGCATAGGTCGAAGTGTGTGTTGATCATGGTGTGGCACGGCGCCTCCGGCATGAGGGAACCTGCTTGTTTAATTTTTATATAGCAGGTTGTGCTGAAGGCATGGGTTTGAAGCATGTGTTTGAAGCATGTGCTGAAGTTTGTGCTGAACGTTGTGCTGAAGGCACGGGTTTGAAGTAATTGCAGTCACGTCTGTTTACGAGCTAGGTTTGTGCGTGCATTCACATGTGTGTATACTACGAAGGCATTGGTATGTTGCCTACGGAGGCACGGGTTTAAAGCATGTGAAGTCACGTGTGCGTAGGAGCTAGCCACGGTTGAGGCGTTCTTGGTATGTGTGTGTGTGTGTGGATATTGCCCGGAGGCATGGTGACCCAATGTTTGGTGGCACAAAGGCCATGTCACCTCTGGAGCCACGGGAGGGTGGTCTCCAGAGTCACGCGTAAGGCTATGTATGTGTGTGGATATTGCCCGGAGGCATGGTGACCCAGTGTTTGGTGGCACAAAGGCCATGCCACCTCTGGAGGCACGGGAGGGTGGTCTCCAGAGTCACGCGTAAGGCTATGTATGTGTGTGGATATTGCCCGGAGGCATGGTGACCCAGTGTTTGGTGGCACAAAGGCCATGTCACCTCTGGAGGCACGGGAGGGTGGTTTCCAGAGTCACGCGTAATGATATGTGTGCGTGTGGATATTGCCCGGGGGCATGGTGACCCAGGGTTTGGTGGCACAAAGGCCTTGTCACCTCTGGAGGTACGGGAGGGTGGTCTCCAGATTCATGCGTAAGGGTTCGTTTTGGGAGTCAGTGTTGTCGTACAAATAAGAAGAGGCATTGTTGTTTATAGTTTACTGGCACTCTCTGATGATGTAAGAGGCATTGGTGTCGAAATAGTTCTCTTTTCAACATGAACACGCAATTTCTAACTACATTACATAGAGATGTGAGTTATTGATAAATTTTGTTGTCACGTCTAGATAGAATTAGCCTCGCGGGCTAAATCAAAAGGTTTAGTCTTCATTTTTGCTCAAGGTCTTGCTAATGTCGTCACCCATTCACTAGCTTTGACTTGATTCATCTCGCTACTTAAGAGAATGTACATTGCCTCTGCCCTCCAATCTTCGACCTCATCCTGTGAAATTTTACCGAGAAGAGAAGCATATTATCATAGTTTGTGCATATAAGTTGTTTATAAGTAAATCTATATAAACTTACTGTCAAATCTTCAAGGTCTTGGACAAACTTTTCACCATTGTAGATGAATGCAAGCTTTAAAATAGCAAATGTTGACTCTCCCTTTTCTACCACTGGAGCATGGTATGAATCTGCCATCTTGTACGCATGGGAGTCATTGTTTGTCCTAGTATGGTGTTGAAGACTTCTTTAAACCTAGATACCTGGGAATATTGCATTTTGTAATTAATTGTTTTTATATTGCAACTTGTAAAACTGAAAAATTTGTTATGTATAAATGATTACGATTGCTAACTTATGAACATGATATTCCTGAAACTGTCTTTCTCTTTCTTTTTCAGCATCTTCATTTTCCTGAAGAACTCGACTTGCTTCTTTTTCATCCAATTTATCTACGTCTATCTTTTCTTTCTCAAATTCCTCTAGAGTAATTTCTCGAGGATCAATAATGTGAACTTTGTTTTTGTATTTGTCCAACACATATAGTACATAGCGATCATCCTTCTCCATTGGAATGAATATCTGCGTACAAAATACTTGTTGCTTAGATGACAGTTTAATATAAAGTAATTTAATAGAACATATATTTTCAGATTTTGTCATGGAGGAAAGGTTTCTTACCATGTTTGCTGTTGAGAGCTTTTTCCGTTGATTTTCCTTGAGATACATGGGAACCAGCTGATTCTTTCTTTTTTGCATTTCAATCTTAAATTTTTTAATACCAGTTTTGTGATGCTTTAAATCCAATATATGCTGCAAACAATAATTATGATGAAAAAAACTGTTAGAAAAAAGAGTTGTGTAACAATATAAAAAGAGTAGTTGTTGCAATATAGACAAGATTTTGCTTTTTAAAATTTTACCTCTGCAAAGTTTGGGCCTAATATTACTCTGTCACTCTGTTTTGAATCTTGTCTGCTTTCCCAGATTTCTGCTATGTCATCGAGGACCCTCTTTTCCATATGATGTGGTATGTTCGTCTGTGTCACGTCCCTAGTTCTGGTATGATCTAGGCTTGATTTGTGCATCATGTTTAAATACCATTTAAATTTGAAATGAGGACTTGGGAAACCCTCAGAATCATTTTGGAAATGACCCAAATAAAAATTGTTCCAAAAAGGTCCAAGAAAATGCTCATGTTGCTCTCTGAAAATATTGGACAGAGATAAAAATCAAACCAATATTTTTAGGACCTCATAAGTATTTATTTTGGGCATTTGGAATTAATGCATAAATACTTGCATTGGAAATATATTAGTTATATATATAAATATATGTCCAAAAATTATGCCACTTGTTGGGGAGCTCTGGAATAATGCCATTAGTTCCTACAAAAATGGGCATAAGGAAATAAATTGATTTAGTATTATTATTAAATCAAAACATATGTCAGTAAAATAGAAAAGGAAACAGAAATAAAAAGGGATACTTACCTGGGCCTCCTCCCGGTGCAGCCCAGCAGCAGCCAGCGCCGTCCCAGCCCACTAGCCCTCCTCTGTCGTCTTCGTCCTCGACAGGAGGACGGGCGCGTGCCCGACGCGCGCGCACCGCCGCGCCGCGCCACCTCCTCCCTCCCTGCCTGCCTGTCCTCCTCCTCGTCGCTCTGGATGGACCGGACGATGCCACGCGACGCCCCGCACCTCTCTCCCTCTCTCTCATTCCTCCCCCTCCCCGGGTTCTCTCTCTCCCGACCGCCTGAACGCGCCTGTCGCCACCACTCGCCATAGCCGTAGCCACCGCACCCCTCGAGAGCATCTGAGCCGTCCCCGAGCTCCGCGCCGTCGTCCTCGTCCTCTCCGCCAAGCCGCAAGACGCGGGAAGCCTTGGAGCGCCGCCATCGCCATCGTCTTCGTCACCGGCTGCCCGAGATCGCCGACGACGCTCCGGCCGCACCAGTGCTTCCCCGAGCTCGCTGACGCCTTCGCTGGATCCGCCGTGAGCTCTACTTCGTTTTCCCCTCCTCCCCGTGCTCGTTTGCCCCGTCTGGCTAGCACAACCACCGCGCCCGCAAGCTCTTCGCCGCCGGCCATGGCGCCACGGTGGCCAGAGCCTGAGCTAGCCACTCCCGCGCGCGTCACCGTGTTCCTGGTGACGCCAGGAGGCCGTAGAGCCTTTCCGCTCACTTCCCCATGCCCCGCAGCACCCGCGCGCACTCGGCCGAACTCCGGCCGCCGCCCCGAGCTCCGCTCCGGTGAGCTCCGCCACCTCCGCCGCCTCTCGCTGGTTCCCCTGGATGCGCGGGAGCGCGGGCGACCTTCTGGTGCCCCCAGCCACCGCTCTCGTGGCCTCCAGCGGGGACTCCGCCGAGCCCCGTGGTCGCCGGCGGCTAAACGCCGGCGGGATTGACCGTGTCAACCCAGCTAACTAACCCCCCCGGCTAATTAAGTTAGATTAGTACTAACAAACTAGATTAGTTGGTTTAGACACTGACAGTGGGCCCCAGCGCCACTAATCTAAGTTAGATTAGAAATAACCCCCCCTGTTAACTAACTGTGACACTGACGTGTGGACCCCACACGTCAGGTTTGACCCTGGTCAGCCCCGGTTGACCTGCTGATGTCATGCTGTCGTCATGCTGACGCAATTATTTACTTTCTGGTTTAAATTTAAATCAGGAAATTCCAGAAAATGATTTAAACTTCAACAAATCATAGAAATTCAACCGTAGCTCAGATTGAAATAATTTATATATGAAAAATTATCAGAAAAATGCAACCTTTCCATCTGTACTAGTTTCATGCATGACAAACCAACTTATACATGCTGTATATGAGAAAACACATTATGGCATTTATTAGAGCCTACTTTGGAGATGCATTTGAGCTTCTGGTTCAAATGGACTTCAAACCAAATGAATACTAGTTGCATTAGCTCGTATTGATTGTTGGCACCGTTCCTTCTCGATAGGTCTTGCTCCGGAGCCGTTCCAGAGTACCTGTCTGTGAAGCAGTGCCTCCTCTGTTGATCTACCAGGCAAGCAAACCCCCTTGTTCATTCCGATAAAATCCTACTCTCTCGCTCCTGCTCTCAGTTATTGCATTAGGACAACAACGATTCATCTGCTACTTTGTGCTGCGGTAGTTGAACCCATTCCTCTGCATGACCTGTCATTGCCACAGTAAATAGTTGAAACCCACTAGCATGTGTAGGAGTTGATTGAGCCCATGTTTTGTTCCTACCATGCTATGCCTGCTATTGCTTAGAGTTGTGTCAGGTCTGATTCATTGGGAATGAATTGGAGTGTTATGAGTTGTTCTGGTGCTGAGAGTTAAGTGTGTGAACACGATTTGGTAAAGGTAGCGGTGAGAGGCCATGTAGGAGTACATGGTGGGTTGTCTCACTGGAACCGTACTTAAGCACTGAGTTCTATGTATGTTGTCCAATGACTCGATACTACCACACATTGGGCTCCGGGCGCTCCAAGCCCTCTCGACTTATTAACCAACTTGACCTCTGTCCAGGAGTCGCAACTAGTTTCTGGTGTTTGTAGATAGTGTTAGTAGTCTACCAAGTGGCACCCGGCCAGGTGGGCTTGGGACAGACTAGGCACAGTGGCACGGTGTACCAAGTGGCACCCGGATGGTGGGCTTGGGAACCCTGCTCACATCGTTTGGGGCCGTGAGCGACACCCCGGCCGGATCTCCTTGCGGATGAAACCCGAATAGGCGATAAACCTGGGCTAGAGTCTTGTGTGGTTAGTCAGGTCGTGGCCGACTCCCTCGCCAGGCTTCCGCTTGAAGGTTGCCGAGATACACGACGTGTACATGGTGGTAAGTGGCGAGAGCGTGTGTGAAGAAGTACACCCCTGCAGGGTTAACATGATCTATTCGAATAGCCGGGTCCGCGGATATGGACTTCTTGGATGCTTACATGGTACATAGACAACTTGAAGTGGATACTCTAAAATGCTCAAGACAAGTGTGAGTGCTATGGATGGCCTTCCCGTAGGGAGACGGGGATGAATCCATAGTAGTGTATTGTGTGGTGATTAGTGGACTCGTGTGCGCCATATCACCTCAAAGAAGTTCTGGTAGTCGTAGAACAAGATAGCCACAGAGTCAAAGCTGGCTTGCTGCAACTAAACCCCACATTACCCTCTTGATACAAATGCATGTATGATAGGATCTGATGTAAGTCTTGCTGAGTACCTTTGTACTCATGTTGCTTTATTTATGTTTTTGCAGTGGAGACTTCGGTCTTACTAGTGTTCTCGTGGACTTCGACAAGTAGCTTGTACCTCAGCTACGATCTTGATCGGACGTTGTAGATAGTCAGGCTCTTTAGCCTTTTTCATTTGTAGATGTCTGTACTCAGACATGTAATGCTTCCACTTGATGCTTGATTGCTCTGAATGTTGGGTCATGTGACCCCTGTTTGTAATAAATGCTATGATGGCTCTTTGAGCCTTATCTATATGAGTTGTTGAGTTATGCTGTGATGCCATGTTGTACAGCACATACTTGCATGTTATGCGTAGGTGTAATGTGTATTGCTATGTGTGGGATCTGACTATCTAGTTGTTTATCCTTAGTAGCCTCTCTTACCGGGAAATGTCTCCTAGTGATTCCACTGAGCCATGGTAGCGTGCTACCGCTCCGGAACACTTGGGCTGGCCGGCATGTGTCCTTCTTCGTTCCTGTGTCTGTCCCTTCGGGGAAATGTCACGCGATGAATACCGGAGTCCTGTTAGCCCGCTACAGCCCGGTTCACCGGAGTCCTGTTAGCCCAGTGCTACAGCCTGGATTCACTCGCTGATGACCGACACGTTCGATGTTGGGTCATGGATGCCTGTCCCTGTAAGTTTGTGCCACTTTGGGTTTACGACTAGCCATGTCAGCCCGGGCTCCTCATCATATGGATGCTAGCGACACTATCATATACGTGTGCCAAAAGGCGCAAACGGTCCCGGGCAAAGGTAAGGCAACACCCGTGGGGATACCGTGCGTGAGGCCGCACAGTGATATGAGGTGTTACATGCTAGATCGATGTGGCATTGAGTCGGGGTCCTGACAGCTTTGGTATTAGAGCCTGACTGCCTGTAGGATTACCAAGCCAAACTGGTCGAAGTTGAGTCTAGAAATTCTTTAGTTATGTAAGGGAATTGATTGTGGGAAGGAACGTAAGGCTCTTTTTACTCCTTATACCTCATGGCCTTCTGATCTGAGTCATCCTATCTTTCCTGCGGGGTTAAGGAACTAGGCTTTCTCTTCCGTCTATCAGGATCACGTGTTACTACTCCGTAGTACCATAGGATTGGTTGATCAGAGTCATACCCCAGTTTTCGAGTACTTTCGGTGTAACCTGTTCGGTATGGTCTCAGAACCTTGAGTGGTGATGTTGAGTATGTTACTACCCCATTTTAGCAGGATGTCTCATTCTGAGCATTTTACTGCCGTTGTGCTGCCGGAATTGCCCTAGGAGTTCGAGAGATACTAATTTCCTTGTCCTACATTCTATAGCCTATAGTTGATGCTGATTCCGTCCTTCGTTTCGTTTCTCAGGATGTCATCAGCTAAGCGAAGTTCTGTTGCTCGTAGCCAGAACCACGGAGATGGTAGGGATGAGGATCCTCCCGACCAGCCTTCGTTGACAGAGTTCATGTTAGAGATGGAGAGAAACAAGCGTGAGTCTAACCGCTTGTTGGCACGTATTGAGGAGAACACCGCACATCAGTTCAAAGGATCTGTGACCATTCATGACTTCATTCGCTTGCACCCACCTACCTTTCATCACTCCATCGAGCCACTCGATGCAGATGACTGGCTCCGTAGTATCACACACAAGCTCCGTTCTGTGAACATAGATGAAGATGACAAGGTCACCTATGCCACATACCATCTGGAAGGTCCTGCTAGTCTTTGGTGGCAGAACTATGAGGCTATGCTTCCAGCTGGCCAGATTCCTACTTGGAGGGATTTCGTTGAGGCTTTTCGCGAGCATCACATTCCCCAGGCCCTCCTTGATCGCAAGAGAGAAGAGTTCTGTAGTTTCACCCAGAGTAAGATGGCTGTTGATGCTTATAGCAGAGAGTTTGAAAACCTTGCCCGCTATGCCACAGAAGAGGTGTCCACGGACGCCAAGAAGCAGGCTAGGTTCCGGAAGGGTCTCAACCCCAAGTTGCGTCGTGATCTCCACCTACACCATTGTGATACATTCCAAGCTCTTGTGAACAAGGCCATTAATGCGGAGACAGCTCAGCTCACTTACGAGGAGTCTCGTAAGCACACCCGTGATTTGGGATCTTCTTCCGGTTCTGGTTCTCAGAAGCGCAGGATTTGGGTTCCAAACTCCGCTCTTCCTCCCGGATATCCACCAAGGCCATCTCATGTGGTGCCTTCCCCAGCTCAGTCGTGTGTTCCACCCAGGCCTACTGGTAGACCGCTTGTCAGTGCGGGTCCACGTCCAATTTCAAGGACTTGCTTCACATGCGGGAAGCCAGGACATTATGCACGTGACTGCTCTCAGACTAGTTATGCTCCACCCCAGCCCGAGAAGTCTGTTGGCTATGTTAAGCCACCTGGAAAGATGATCAGTGTCAAGTCAGCTCCCACTGAACTTGGACGTGTGCATCACGTCTCAGCCAGAAACGCTCATGATGATCCGGATGTCGTTCTTGGTACACACCTTGTCAACTGTCATCCAGCATCGGTTTTGTTCGATACTGGAGCATCTCACTCCTTCATTTCTGAAAGCTATGCTAACTTGCACAACATGTCATTTTGTGATATGCCCTCTCCACTAGTCATTCAAACTCCTGGATCCAAATGGCAAACTTCTAGTGTAAGCCATGGTAACGAAATCCTTGTAGACAGACTTGTATTCCTCGCATCACTTATAGCCCTCAAGTCTACAGATATTAACATCATCTTGGGTATGAACTGGATGACAGCTCATTATGCCAAGATTGATTGTTACACCAGGTCTGTTCAGCTTACACACCCATCTGGCAAGATAGTCACTGTCTCCACTAGAGTTGCAAGGCGTCAGCTCTATTCTCTTAATGCCAGCCCTCTTCCAGACCTTGAAGATATCCCGGTAGTCCGTGACTTTCCGGATGTCTTTCCAGAGGAATTGCCAGGTGTTCCACCTGATAGAGATGTAGAGTTCGTCATAGATCTTATCCCAGGAACCGCTCCAATCTCTAGGAGACCTTACAAGATGGCACCCTTAGAACTAGCCGAGCTTAAGAAACAACTTGATGAGTCCTTGCAAAAGGGTTTCATCCGTCCTAGTTCTTCTCCTTGGGCTTGCCCCGTCCTCTTCGTCAAGAAGAAGGATGGTATGGACCGGATGGTTGTAGATTATCGTCCTGTTAATTTGGTCACGATAAAGAACAAATATCCGCTCCCCAGGATCAATGATCTGTATGATCAGCTCGCTGGATCCTCAGTCTTTTCCAAGATGGATTTGAGGTTAGGCTACCACCAAATCAAAATCAGAAATGGGGACATCCCCAAGACGGCATTTGTCACTCGTTATGGTCAGTACGAGTACACCGTCATGTCCTTTGGTCTAACCAACGCTCCAGCTACCTTCTCCCGCTTGATGAACTCGATCTTCATGGAGTACTTAGATAAATTTGTCGTGGTTTACCTCGATGATATTCTTATTTACTCGAAGAACGAAGAAGAGCATGCCGAACATCTTAGACTTGTGTTAAAAAACTCAGAGAGCATCGCCTTTATGCCAAGTTCTCGAAGTGCGAATTTTGGTTGCCAGAAGTGACCTATCTAGGCCACGTAATCTCTAGTAAGGGCATTGCTGTCAATCCCGAGAGAGTTAAGGCTGTTCTCGATTGGACTCCACCTGAAACCGTAAAACAAGTTAGGAGTTTCCTTGGTCTAGCCAGCTATTGTCGCCGCTTTGTTGAAAACTTTTCCAAAGTAGCCAAACCCCTCACGGAACTTCTCAAGAGAGATAAAAAGTTTGAGTGGTCCCCACAATGTGAGTACAGTTTTCAGGAACTGAAAAGATGCCTGACTTCTGCTCCCATACTTGTGCCACCGGATTTCACGAAGGACTTTGTTATCTACTGCGACGCCTCACGATTGGGACTAGGTTGCATTCTTATGCAGGATCGTCATGTGATTGCCTATGCATCTCGACAGTTGCATCCACATGAGGATAATTATCCTACACATGATCTAGAGCTTGCAGCCGTAGTCTATGCACTCAAGACCTGGCGACATTACCTTCTTGGTAAACGTTGCGAGATCTACACCGATCACCAGAGTCTCAAGTATATCTTCACCCAACCGGATCTGAACCTTAGGCAAAGACGTTGGTTGGAGTTGATCTCAGATTATGATCTAGGGATTACCTACACCCCAGGCAAAGCTAATGTCATGGCTGATGCGCTAAGCCGTAAATCCTATTGCAACAATCTCATGTTGCAGCAGGGCCAACCACTTCTCCATGAGGAATTTTGTAAGCTTAACCTTCACATAGCTCCTCACGGATTCCTTTCTACCTTGGTGGCGAAACCTGATCTTGAGGATCGGATTATCGCAGCTCAAAAGCAGGATACGGGAATTTCCCAGATCAAGAGAAACATTAAGAAGGGAGTTGGTGGATGTTTCTCTATGGATGATCGTGGTGTTGTTTTCTTTGTGAATCGCTTGGTGGCTCCCAAGAATCAACATCTGCGACAATTGATTCTTAAGGAGGCGCATGAATCTCCTCTCACGATTCATCCCGGTAGTACTAAGATGTATCAGGACCTACGCCAGAGGTTCTGGTGGACTAGGATGAAGAGAGAAATTGCTCAGTTTATCGCTAACTGTGACGTTTGTCGTCGCGTTAAGGCAGAGCATCAAAGACCTGCTGGCACCCTTCAGCCTTAGCTATTCCTGAGTGGAAATGGGATAAAGTTAGTATGGACTTCATCACCGGCTTTCCTAGGACCAAGAAAGGGAATAATGCTATCTTCGTAGTCATTGATCGTCTATCCAAAGTGGCGCACTTCCTTCCTGTTCGAGAGAGTATCACTGCTAGTCAGCTCGCTGACTTATATATTTCTCGAGTAGTATCATTTCATGGTGTTCCACTAGAGATCAATTCAGACCGTGGTAGTCTTTTCACTTCTCATTTCTGGGAGAGTTTCCAAACTGCCATGGGAACCCATCTTTCCTTCAGTACCGCTTTCCAACCTCAGTCGAGTGGTCAGGTGGAACGGGTCAATCAAATTCTCGAAGACATGCTCAGAGCTTGCGTTATCTCATTCGGTATGGATTGGGAGAAATGTCTTCCCTTTGCCGAGTTTGCTTATAACAATAGCTATCAATCCAGTCTCAAGAAAGCTCCTTTTGAAGTTCTCTATGGACGAAGATGTCGAACACCTTTGAATTGGTCAGAAACCGGGGAAAGACAATTCTTTGGACCGGACATGATCCAGGAGGCAGAAGAGCAAGTTCGCATCATCCGTGAGAATTTGAAAACAGCCCAGTCTCGTCAAAAGAGCCAGTATGATCGTCATCATAAGGATATGACTTATGAAGTTGGCGACAAAGCTTACCTTCGGGTTACCCCTTTGAAGGGTACCCATCGATTCGGTATCAAGGGCAAGTTGGCTCCTCGTTACATTGGTCCTTTTCGCATTCTCGCTAAACGAGGAGAGGTTGCCTACCAGTTGGAACTACCCCCACATCTTTCTCGAGTTCATGATGTCTTCCATGTCTCTCAACTCAGGCGTTGCTTCTCGGATCCTATCCGTGGAGTGGACCACGAAACGCTTGATCTCCAAGATAACCTCACATATCGAGAGTATCCGGTTCGCATTCTTGATCAGGCAGAGCGTGCCACCCGACGTCATAACATCAAGTTTCTCAAAGTTCAGTGGTCTCATCATTCCGAGAGAGAAGCTACTTGGGAGCGAGAAGATCGTCTTCGACTGGAGTACCCCACCTTCTTTCCGTCGACCCCTGAATCTCGGGACGAGATTCTTTCAAGTGGGGGTGAGTTGTCACGTCCCTAGTTCTGGTATGATCTAGGCTTGATTTGTGCATCATGTTTAAATACCATTTAAATTTGAAATGAGGACTTGGGAAACCCTCAGAATCATTTTGGAAATGACCCAAATAAAAATTGTTCCAAAAAGGTCCAAGAAAATGCTCATGTTACTCTCTGAAAATATTGGACAGAGATAAAAATCAAACCAATATTTTTAGGACCTCATAAGTATTTATTTTGGGCATTTGGAATTAATGCATAAATACTTGCATTGGAAATATATTAGTTATATATATAAATATATGTCCAAAAATTATGCCACTTGTTGGGGAGCTCTGGAATAATGCCATTAGTTCCTACAAAAATGGGCATAAGGAAATAAATTGATTTAGTATTATTATTAAATCAAAACATATGTCAGTAAAATAGAAAAGGAAACAGAAATAAAAAGGGATACTTACCTGGGCCTCCTCCCGGTGCAGCCCAGCAGCAGCCAGCGCCGTCCCAGCCCACTGGCCCTCCTCTGTCGTCTTCGTCCTCGACAGGAGGACGGGCGCGTGCCCGACGCGCGCGCACCGCCGCGCCGCGCCACCTCCTCCCTCCCTGCCTGCCTGTCCTCCTCCTCGTCGCTCTGGATGGACCGGACGATGCCACGCGACGCCCCGCACCTCTCTCCCTCTCTCTCATTCCTCCCCCTCCCCGGGTTCTCTCTCTCCCGACCGCCCGAACGCGCCCGTCGCCACCGCTCGCCGTAGCCGTAGCCACCGCGCCCCTCGAGAGCATCTGAGCCGTCCCCGAGCTCCGCGCCGTCGTCCTCGTCCTCTCCGCCAAGCCGCAAGACGCGGAAAGCCCTGGAGCGCCGCCATCGCCACCGTCTTCGTCACCGGCTGCCCGAGATCGCCGACGACGCTCCGGCCGCACCAGTGCTTCCCCGAGCTCGCTGACGCCTTCGCTGGATCCGCCGTGAGCTCTACTTCGTTTTCCCCTCCTCCCCGTGCTCGTTTGCCCCATCTGGCTAGCACAACCACCGCGCCCGCAAGCTCTTCGCCGCCGGCCATGGCGCCACGGTGGCCAGAGCCCGAGCCAGCCACTCCCGCGCGCGTCACCGTGCTCCTGGTGACGCCAGGAGGCCGTAGAGCCTTTCCGCTCACTTCCCCATGCCCCGCAGCACCCGCGCGCACTCGGCCGAACTCCGGCCGCCGCCCCGAGCTCCGCTCCGATGAGCTCCGCCACCTCCGCCGCCTCTCGCTGGTTCCCCTGGATGCGCGGGAGCGCGGGCGACCTTCTGGTGCCCCCAGCCGCCGCTCTCGTGGCCTCCAGCGGGGACTCCGCCGAGCCCCGTGGTCGCCGGCGGCTAAACACCGGCGGGATTGACCGTGTCAACCCAGCTAACTAACCCCCCCGGCTAATTAAGTTATATTAGTACTAACAAACTAGATTAGTTGGTTTAGACACTGACAGTGGGCCCCAGCGCCACTAATCTAAGTTAGATTAGAAATAACCCCCCCTGTTAACTAACTGTGACACTGACGTGTGGACCCCACACGTCAGGTTTGACCCTGGTCAGCCCCGGTTGACCTACTGACGTCATGCTGTCGTCATGCTGACGCAATTATTTACTTTCTGGTTTAAATTTAAATCAGGAAATTCCAGAAAATGATTTAAACTTCAACAAATCATAGAAATTCAACCGTAGCTCAGATTGAAATAATTTATATATGAAAAATTATCAGAAAAATGCAACCTTTCCATCTGTACTAGTTTCATGCATGACAAACCAACTTATACATGCTGTATATGAGAAAACACATTATGGCATTTATTAGAGCCTACTTTGGAGATGCATTTGAGCTTCTGGTTCAAATGGACTTCAAACCAAATGAATACTAGTTGCATTAGCTCGTATTGATTGTTGGCACCGTTCCTTCTCGATAGGTCTTGCTCCGGAGCCGTTCCAGAGTACCTGTCTGTGAAGCAGTGCCTCCTCTGTTGATCTACCAGGCAAGCAAACCCCCTTGTTCATTCCGATAAAATCCTACTCTCTCACTCCTGCTCTCAGTTATTGCATTAGGACAACAACGATTCATCTGCTACTTTGTGCTGCGGTAGTTGAACCCATTCCTCTGCATGACCTGTCATTGCCACAGTAAATAGTTGAAACCCACTAGCATGTGTAGGAGTTGATTGAGCCCATGTTTTGTTCCTACCATGCTATGCCTGCTATTGCTTAGAGTTGTGTCAGGTCTGATTCATTGGGAATGAATTGGAGTGTTATGAGTTGTTCTGGTGCTGAGAGTTAAGTGTGTGAACACGATTTGGTAAAGGTAGCGGTGAGAGGCCATGTAGGAGTACATGGTGGGTTGTCTCACTGGAACCGTACTTAAGCACTGAGTTCTATGTATGTTGTCCAATGACTCGATACTACCACACATTGGGCTCCGGGCGCTCCAAGCCCTCTCGACTTATTAACCAACTTGACCTCTGTCCAGGAGTCGCAACTAGTTTCTGGTGTTTGTAGGTAGTGTTAGTAGTCTACCAAGTGGCACCCGGCCAGGTGGGCTTGGGACAGACTAGGCACAGTGGCACGGTGTACCAAGTGGCACCCAGATGGTGGGCTTGGGAACCCTGCTCACATCGTTTGGGGCCGTGAGCGACACCCCGGCCGGATCTCCTTGCGGATGAAACCCGAATAGGCGATAAACCTGGGCTAGAGTCTTGTGTGGTTAGTCAGGTCGTGGCCGACTCCCTCACCAGGCTTCCGCTTGAAGGTTGCCGAGATACACGACGTGTACATGGTGGTAAGTGGCGAGAGCGTGTGTGAAGAAGTACACCCCTGCAGGGTTAACATGATCTATTCGAATAGCCGGGTCCGCGGATATGGACTTCTTGGATGCTTACATGGTACATAGACAACTTGAAGTGGATACTCTAAAATGCTCAAGACAAGTGTGAGTGCTATGGATGGCCTTCCCGTAGGGAGACGGGGATGAATCCATAGTAGTGTATTGTGTGGTGATTAGTGGACTCGTGTGCGCCATATCACCTCAAAGAAGTTTTGGTAGTCGTAGAACAAGATAGCCACAGAGTCAAGGCTGGCTTGCTGCAACTAAACCCCACATTACCCTCTTGATACAAATGCATGTATGATAGGATCTGATGTAAGTCTTGCTGAGTACCTTTGTACTCATGTTGCTTTATTTATGTTTTTGCAGCGGAGACTTCGGTCTTACTAGTGTTCTCGTGGACTTCGACAAGTAGCTTGTACCTCAGCTACGATCTTGATCGGACGTTGTAGATAGTCAGGCTCTTTAGCCTTTTTCATTTGTAGATGTCTGTACTCAGACATGTAATGCTTCCACTTGATGCTTGATTGCTCTGAATGTTGGGTCATGTGACCCCTGTTTGTAATAAATGCTATGATGGCTCTTTGAGCCTTATCTATATGAGTTGTTGAGTTATGCTGTGATGCCATGTTGTACAGCACATACTTGCATGTTATGCGTACGTGTAATGTGTATTGCTATGTGTGGGATCTGACTATCTAGTTGTTTATCCTTAGTAGCCTCTCTTACCGGGAAATGTCTCCTAGTGATTCCACTGAGCCATGGTAGCGTGCTACCGCTCCGGAACACTTGGGCTGGCCGGCATGTGTCCTTCTTCGTTCCTGTGTCTGTCCCTTCGAGGAAATGTCACGCGACGAATACCGGAGTCCTGTTAGCCCGCTACAGCCCGGTTCACCAGAGTCCTGTTAGCCCAGTGCTACAGCCTGGATTCACTCGCTGATGACCGACACGTTCGATGTTGGGTCATGGATGCCTGTCCCTGTAAGTTTGTGCCACTTTGGGTTTACGACTAGCCATGTCAGCCCGGGCTCCTCATCATATGGATGCTAGCGACACTATCATATACGTGTGCCAAAAGGCGCAAACGGTCCCGGGCAAAGGTAAGGCGACACCTGTGGGGATACCGTGCGTGAGGCCGCAAAGTGATATGAGGTGTTACATGCTAGATCGATGTGGCATTGAGTCGGGGTCCTGACAGTCTGTGCTGGTCTTGGACCAAATACTGTCTTCAGTCGAGCTCCAGTAAGTTGTGTGCTTTCACTGTCCCTGCGGATGTGTCTAAATATAGTTTTGCTGCGACAGGGAGATTAAATAATTTTGGAGGTCACGGTCAGTGAGAAATAGATTTTTACATTATTTTTGGCCTCTGTGCAACTATTTTGAGGTGCAATAGAAAACAACTCACTTTTTGTATTCCTCCTGCCAGCTGTCGCTCATGACTAGATGGAAGAGGTCGGACGCCTCCGTTGTGTGTTGGAAGCAATGAGAATGTTTTGGGTATAGACTGGTGCTTTGTCTTTTTTGTGTGTAAATCCAAAGACAATAATGCATCTTCGTTTTATCTTGTCCCATGACAGTCTTTAGGACTTTATGTACATGTGTTTCATGAGCTTAACAGTTGAGTTTGCATTCTGCATGGGAATGTACTCAAGAAGCAGAGGGCCTCACAAAAGTTGGTCCTCTTGTATTTATTTGGGTTTGCTTGAAAATTAGTTAGTCTTTTATGCAAATATATGTGGGCAGAAAAAATATTGTCTTTTATCCAAAGACAATAATGCATCTTTGTTTTATCTTGTCCCATGATAGTCTTTAGGACTTTATGTACATGTGTTTCATGAGCTATAACAGTCGAGTTTGCATTCTGCACTAGAATGTGCTCGGAGAGCAGAAGGCCTCACCAAAGTTGGTGCTCTTGTATTTATTTGGGTTTGCTTGAAAATTAGTTAGTCTTTTATGCAAATATATGTGGGCAGAATTTTTTTGCTAGGCTAGGACTAATATATACTCCCTCCATTCCTAAATATTTGTCTTTTTAGAGATTTCAAATGGTTACAACATACGGATGTATATAGACATGTTTTAGAGTGTAGATTCACTCATTTTGCTCCGTATCTAGTCACTTGTTGAAATCTCTAGAAAGACAAATATTTAGGAACGGAGGGAGTAGCATATAATGGTAGTGTGAGCAATACCCTTACATTTATTACAGAAGAACCTTGCATCATCTTTCTAATTGAGGCTAACGACTCAACCCTAGTCATGGATTGTTATACCGATACCCTTGCATGTATTACAGAAGAACCTAGCACCATCTACGTAGCCGAGTCTAATGAATATCAGGTTCAAGCTCTCAAACCTTTTTCATGATTATACCAATACATCCCCTGCGGGAAATTATACCAATACTTGGAATGACATACCCTGTTTACTCTTTAAATTTTGTGTTATAAAATGATAGTTCACCATTTCTCATGTCTTATTGCTGGTTCAGGTTGCTAGAACAATTGAAGAGATATGGTGCTGCTGGAGTTTTATCATATGGACTACTTAATATTGTGTATTATGTCACCACCTTTTTATTAGTTTGGTAAGTCAATGCATATGGTCCTGTGATGCCATCCTGTTTCTTAGTTTTACATTACTTTTAGAACAAATTTTATTATGTAACTTGAAAATGTAAAGTTTTCATCAGTCATGAGAAGACCATTAATTCACTTAAATACTTGTTTCACTTCGTGCATTTCCATGAGCCAAAGGAACTGCAGATGCAATAGGAGCATCGGATGGGAAGGGAGTCACTGAATGATTTGCTTTGCAGGTTCCATTTTTCGCCTGCTCCTGGTAGGATGGGCTATGCTGCAGCAGTGGAGAGGTAACCGTTGTAAATCCTGTCTTTCAGTCTCTTCTCACTAAAATGTGTTCTATACCAACTAAAGCAGGTTCCTTAAATTAATGGCAATGGTGTGGGCTGGCAGTCAGGTTACTAAAATTCTTCGCGCAGGAGGGTGAGTCAGTCTCCAACTCAGTGTATATAACTTGTTGCCCGGACCAGTGTAGCGAAGCGTAGTTGAATACTACTCTGCTTTTTAGTGCTAACTTGAGGAACACCGAACATCCTTCAAGCCCACACATTTTCAAATTTTAATGAATGCATTGCTACCTATTGAAATCTATTGCCCTCTGTTCTGAAAGGCGACTTCTTTATTTTACTCTAGAGCCCTTGCACTTGCTCCTCTTGTTGATAGAGGACTGAGATGGTTCACTCTGAAGTTCAACTTCCAGTCAGAAGGAAAGGTGAAATATGACATCTCCCCTTTAACTTTTCTATGGGCAGCAGTTTCTTCGAACCTAAAGGAATGGCAAGGTGTTAGGTTTAATCACCGACCTTCTAATGCATTTTTTTGGTTACATTTACCATCTTGTAGGCATTTGCGACGATCGTAGGGTTATGCTTTGCACTTGCTGCGCTTATGTTTGTTGGATTGACAGTACTTTGGGCATAGCGCATATGTTGCTGATGACAGTCAAGGGATTATGGCAAGATGTTGAGGTACAGCCATACAGGCATTCAACATTCGCATTTAGCTGATAGGCTTAGTTACAACATTTTCAGCATAAATGTTCCTGTATCAAGGACCTGTCGGCAGTGTTCTTTAGTCCTTGTAATGCAAAGAGAGTTTGTGGTGGTAATGGAATCTGTTTTGATGTTTAAACAGCCTCCGGAGTCAAACATGTTGATGTTCTTCTTTCTAGCAGCTCTGATGAATAAACTCTGTAGAAGCTCCATATCTGTGCTTCCTCTACTGGTTGATTTAATCATGGTTTGTAAACTCCAAAAATAAGACAAGTTTGACACTAGTACTCTTTCTTTTTTGCGTGGTAAGGGGCGTTTTTATTCAGTCAAGAGGCCACAAATCCTCAATACAAATTGGAACATAGTTTAACCACTGTGGTTCTCTCGGAGCGGCTATAATTGGCCAACCGATCTGCAACTTTATTTTGAATTCTCTTGGAGCGGCTATAATTGGCCAAGCGATTTGCAACTCTATTCTGAATATGGTGATTTTTCTGAGGAAAAACTCCCCACTACTGATTAATTCTTTGATCTATAGAACTAAATGCCCATAAGCTAATCTAACCAAACCATTGTTCGATAAAACTGAAAGTGCTTCCGAAGAATCCGACTGCACGAAAATCGGAAATGTTGTACTCCCTCCGTCCGAAAATACTTGTCCTAGAAATGGGTAAAATGAATGTATCTATAACTAAAATAAGTCTAGATACAACCATTTCTAAGATAAGTATTTCCGGACGGAGGGAGTATGTCGTATGTTGGATTTCCTCTCTGCCTCGGCGGTATTGATGACTTCACAAGGTTGATTTTGACAAGCGAACCAACCTGTGGTTGGATGGTTAGAGGGACTGTGGTATCCCCAGCCCACCAGGGTTTAAATCCTGGTGCTCGCATTTATTCTTGGATTTATTTCAGGATTTCCAGCGATGCGCATTCAGTGGGAGGAGACGTTCTCGTCGACGATGAGGTGCCTACGGTGACTTCGTAAATTTCAAGATGATATGCCGACTCAGTCTTTTGGAGGTGCTCATAGGGGTAGGGTGTGCATGTGTGCGTTCATAGGGTGAGTGTATGCGCGTGTATATGAGCGCTTGCGTCTGTACTGTGTTAAAAAAAGGTTGATTTTGACAATCGGGGAAGGCAGGAAGCCCAGAACACCCCAGACCGGACCGCTAAGAGCATCTCCAGCCGTTGGCCCCCCAGGAGGCATATAAATCGCCGCCTGGGGGCGAGCCGGTGGTATAATCGGCTCTGGGGGCAGTTGGGCACCCAGCCGTCGTCCCCAGGCGCCGATATCGGCCCATTTCTGGCCGCTTTTCGGCCCACTTTCGGCAAAAAAGGCCCGATATCGGCACGAATCGCCCCATATTCGGCGTGAATTCTCAACATAAGTATTTTTTATCACATAGTTCATCATAGAAAATGAATAAAAATCAAATAGTTCACAACAAATAGTTCAATACAAATTATATAGTTCAACAAATAAAAACTCATATTTCATCACACATCGAGCTAGGCGTCGTCCTTGATCCTCCATAGGTGCTCCACCAGATCCTGCTGCAGTTGTTGATGCACCTGTGGGTCTCGGATCTCCTGACGCATATTGAGGTAGGCAGTCCAGGTTGCCGGTAGCTGGTGATCAACTTGGGTAAGAGGATCCTGCCTGTAGTATGGTTCAGTGTCAAACACTAGCTCTTCCTGCTCGCTCTCAATGATCATGTTGTGCAACATGACACAGCAAGTCATGATCTCCCACATTTGATCTTTCGACCAGGTCTGAGCAGGATATTGGACAACAACAAATCGAGATTGGAGCACACCAAATGCCCGCTCGACATCCTTCCTGGAAGCCTCCCGAACCTTAGCAAAGTGGGACTTCTTGCCTCCTGGCACAGCGTTTGAGATAGTCTTCACAAATGTAGACCATCTCGGATAGATGCCATCAGCTAGGTGTACCCCTTGTTGTAGTGCCGCCCATTGACCTCGAAGTTCACTGGAGGAGAATGACGTTCAACAAGCTTGACAAAGACAGGGGAGCACTGCAACACATTGATGTCATTGTGAGTTCCTGTCATACCAAAGGAGTGCCAAATCCAGAGATCTTGTGTGGCCACCGCCTCAAGTACCACACTGCAAACGCCTTTGGCGCCTTTGTACATCCCCTACCAAGCAAATGGGCAGTTCTTCCATTTCCAATGCATGCAGTCGATGCTTCCAAGCATCCCAGGAAATCCTCTTGTTGCATTCTGTGCTAGGATGCGGCAGTGTCTTCCGCATTGGGTGTTCGCAAGTATTGTGGTCCAAACACTGCCACCACTACCCTGCAGAACTTGTAGAAACACTCAATGGTCGTGGACTCGGCCATGTGCCCATAGTCGTCGAGTGAATCACCGGGAGCTCCGTATGCAAGCATCCTCATCACTGTCATGCACTTATGGATTGGGGTGAATCAAAGTTTGCCGGTGCAATCCTTCTTGCACTTGAAGTAGTTGTCGAACTCCCGGATGGAATTCACAATCCCGAGGAAAAGCTTTCGGCTCATTCGATAACGGCGCCGAAATACTTTGTCGTCGTGCAGTGGAGCGTTGGCGAAGTAGTCAGAGTAGAGCATGTCGTAGCCTTCCAGATGATGCCGGTTCTTTGCTTTCATCCACCCCGGCGCCGAGCCACCTCGCCGAGGCTTTTCATTGCTCGTGAGCAGGGCGGCGAGGGCGGCGAGGACCATGAGATGTTCCTCTTCCTGGACGTCAGCATCGACTTCCTCTTCCAACAGCGCGACGAGCGCCTCCTCCTCATCTTAGTCCATTGCCGAGCCAGGCAAATCGCCGAACACCTTGCGGGCATGGTGGGCGCACACCCGCCGGTACGCTGCCCTGCGCGGTCAGAACACCGGAAAAATCGCCCAGGCGGTGGTGGAGAGGCTGCCACGGCGAAACCTCCTCTCTTTTCCGGCGGGGAATGGCCTATCTAGCGATGGTGGGCGGTGGGCGGCGCCGGGATTAGCAGGGTGGCAGCCGAGCGCGGGGGGGGGGGGGGAGGCGAATCTGGATGATTGTCTTGATCGCCGGGCCCAAAAACGGGCTGAGCCGACGGATTTCGGTGTCTTGGGGGCGCGACTGGGGCGTTTTTTTGGCGTCGACGTGTAAAAAGTCGCCTGGGGGGCCTGTTGGGGGCGCGGCTAGAGTTGCTCTAAGGGCATAAGCAGTGGAAGCACCCGTAGGGTATTGCCCCATCCTCTTCACCTAGATAAAGTACGTTGAGCAGTAGTACTATGAAATAAACACCCAATGCAATAGCTGCAGTCACTATGGTCCACAGTTTCTCTCTCTTCCTATTTCTTTTCATCGCATGGATTGAAAGCATGCCTATGCCATACCACTGCATGCTCTACTTTTTTTGCTTTTCTTCCCCCCTCTCACCTTTTTGCTTCTTTGGTCAGGGAGGAGCCGGCCTCCTCTGCAGGCATCCGTGTTAATCTTCAGGCAGCACGTCGAGCTGTTTTGGACCACCCGAGCCTAGGTGGATAGCTGTAGCAGTTGTCCCCTGTGGCGTGTTGGCCTTGCCCTAAAAGATCGGGCTATCATCCCAAAATACGTTGAGCATGCGGGAGCGCCCGACTCGGCGTGTGAGTCGTTTGCATCCTGACGGGTTATTTCGTCCCTTTGAGTAGTGCTGCCCGGACTTTGACCCTTGCAGTTTGCTAGATCATGTGTTGTGCTACCCACCGCTGGACCTCTATGGCTGGCTGAATGGTGTGTTCTACCATCTCTTCCAGCCTTTCAATGTTGTCGGTTCGCTTGGTTTCCTTTTGCTCATGTGATCCCGGGTGGGGTTCTTAGTTCGAATGGTTCATGTCATTTGCCATGGGATATGCGGTAAGGTTTTCCATTAACATAGCCGGAGCATGAAAGAATGAAATGTACGAAGCTGGGTGTGGGGTTGTGCCGCAGACTCTTGTTGTTGCGTCCCCTTGAACTGAAGACGTGTTTTGGGACGAGGGTCCATTTTTTTAGCGTCGCCCGAACTTTCACTCTTGCGGCTGGTCGGATGATATAGAGGGAGAAAGGGGGGTGTTTGGGTGTGGGATTGATAAGGATGGAGAGAGATAAGGGGGAGAGGGATAATTTGTTGAAGGAACGTTTGCTATACGTGCCACACATAGTTCGATTGGCTTCCGGTTGTGGTTGGTCTTTGCGTGATTGCAGATGGTTAGGGAAAACTCTTTCACGAACAAAGTATCATGCTATCAAAAACAAATCGTCAAAGAAAGCTATGGGCAATGACAATCATGAAGGCAAATAGAAAAGTAGTATGAAGATAATCATTTGTAGACAATTGAGAAACAATCCATCAAATGGTTTGCTTAGCTTCCGGGTTGTGGTTGGTCTCTGCGCCATTGTGGGTGCGCCAGCCGAGTGTGCCCTTCCGGCCAAGGCTGAGCGTTGCATGACCGGCCTTGCAAGTCGGTTGTGCCCGGTCGGCCAGGCGCCATCTAGCCAGGCCCGCACGTGCACCCTACTCAGGGTGTGAGCGTTCCATGCCAACCTCTCGAGTCAGGTGCACCCATTGGAATAGTAGCAAAAATGGCTGCCATGGCAGAGGTTTCAGAAAATGTTGCTATGACGACCATTTTGCACTGCCATGGAAGAGGTTTAGGGATCAAATTCAAATTAGCATTCATGTATTGAGATAGACGCAATGTGAATGTTGGGCCGCCACTCAGAACTGTACGTCGTGGGTGAACGTGACGCGTGTCATATGATAAGATGGATAATGACCAATATGGAGCTCTGTGCCGCATCTACACCAACCGGCTAGACCCACCAGCATATCTCTCTCCCTAGCTGCACCAACCAGAAACTAATCTACCGAACCGCGCCGGAGGAGGCACCTCTAGGCTCACGAACCGGACAAGTCTACGTGCTTCTAAGCAACAAAACGAATGTGGACCTACCAAACAATTCTAATACGACCGCGTATATGAATACGTGGGGAGGCAATCAGGCAACACCACACTAAGGGCCTGTTCGGAGTCTCGCCACTCCGCATGACTTCGCTCCTGGAGCGGCCCGAGCTTTAGTCGAAAACAACGGAGTGGAGAAACAGATGCTCTGTAGATTCTCGTATTTCTCGGAGCGGTGGATTGCTGAACAAGCCATAACATGACGACCAAGCCAACACCAAAACGCATGAATCGAGTAACACCCAGACCCGAACAAACCGAGAAGCAACCTCTCCAGTGAGCTCCCAACCGGCCACCGACATCGCACCAACCATAGTCAGACCCGGACAGGTAAAGCAACAACAGCCACTGACCCAACAACATACAATAGACTTGCCCAGCATACTACGCTAGCCTGGTGTGCCCATCAAGTTGATATGTGATATGTCTCCAACGTATCTATAATTTTTGATTGTTCCATGCTGTTATATTATCAATCTTGGATGTTTTATAATCATTTTATATCATTTTTGGGTACTAACCTATTGTTGGGGATATAACTATTGAGTATAAACCGCCCAGGAGGGGCCGGTTTACCCTCAACCGTATTGAAGCCCAAGAAGACTCAGAAGATGGCGTTTTACTATGAAGCTTAGAGGCCCAAAGCCCAGTGGCGGATTAGGGCCCATAATAGCAAACCGCCATCGTTATGTAAACTTGTGTTGTAAGTTAGGAAAGGAGAGACCGAGCCGAACCCTTGTATGAGTCGGCCTCGGGACTCTGTAGACTGGCCGGGCGTCAACCTATGTATATAAAGGGACGACCTGACAGCGGTTCAGGGATGACAGACGACAACTCGAGACTCAGGCAAGCGTATTTGCTCCCTGATCATTGAAACCCAATCAATCCCATCACAACTAGACGTAGGCTTTTACCTTCATCGAAGGGGCCGAACTACTATAAAAACTCCCATGTCCCTTGTCCGGTTTAACCCCTTCAAGCTAACCCATTGCGATGCTCCACGACTAAGTCCTTCCATGAGGACATCTGACATGTTAATTCCACGAGAGTTGGCACCCACCGTGGGGCTATCGCACGATGGTGTCGAGTTCTTGAATGGCTGCTCTGAAGGACTTAAGGGGTACGTGATTGGCCGGATGACCAAGAGTCGTCGCGGCAAGCTCTACATCGACGACGAAGGATGGGGCCCCGAGGCCGGCTCAATCGAGTATGGGTACCGGGTCCCCTTTGGCGGAATTCATGTTTTCATCGGCAAGAATGGCGAACCGGGCCCTGAGCCGGACATCTGCACCGACCTCGTCGAAACGGCTCAGCGTGCAAGTCCAGCCTGGGTTAAGCCCGCCATGAAGTGTGTGTTCGTAGGATGTGTCCATGAGATCGGATCTGAACCGGTGTCTGAAGGCGAGACGGCCGTCTATTACGACGGCGAGTCATCCACTGGCGAAACCGAGTCCTTGTACCAGATTCATAACGGTGTGTTCGAAGGATATTCTGATGGCAACAATATTCCGGACCTCCTTGAACCGCCAAGTCGGGTTGCTGTTTACATGGCCGGAACACAGCCCACATTGCAGTCTTCGTCTACAGCAGCAATGAATACCGGATCAGCAGCCGCGGCAGGAGTCCCGGCGTGCCGACTGGCTCAAGTCCTCTCCGGTTTAATGGATGCTTGGGCGACTTTGTTAACCACGGCAGTCACCCCGGAGACGCGGGATGAGCACAATCCGGATATTGCGAAGCTGAAGGACCAGATAACACAGGCTAAAGAGGACCTGGCAACTGAGGATGCTAGGATGGCTGAAGAACGGACCGCGTTGGATGCCCACTCACAGCAAATACAGGCGCAGAATTATCGACTCATGCTGGATCGGACTGCATCAGAGGATGTGATGCAAAGGAAGTACCGGTCTCGTCTGCCACCGGTCTACGAAGGATTGAATCTCTTTCAAACACCAGGCGCTGGGTCGAGCAATCCGGCAGCTGCAAACCGGACTGATGTGCCTAGGACAGCTCTAGATCAACTATGGATAATAGAACCGACACGGCGAATAGATAACTCGCCGCAATACATGTCTACACCACCGGGTCACTTCTCGAGTCCTCTGGATAACATGATTGCCGCGGCATCACGCCTGGCAGCCATTCCGATGGAGGGCGATTCATGTCACATCCCTAGTTCTGGTATACTCAGGGCTAGCTAGTCATGTGTGCATCATGTTTAAATTCAAATGAAATTTGAAGTGAGGAATTTTCAAAAGCCTCAGAAGACCTCTAAAGATAACCAACATTTAAATCTCTTCAAATGAGTCCAAAGAAATGTTCCTGTTACTCTGTGAAAATATTCGTAAGAGGTAAAATTCAAACCAATATTTTTGGAATCACAGAATTATTTATTTTGGGCCTTTGAGTTAATTCAATAACTATTTGCATTGGATATATATATTATATATAATTAATATATGTCCAATAATTCTGGAACATTTTATGTGGTTTGGTATATTTTAGTTCTAGCCACATAATTATTTTCAGGATTTTATAAAATGGTTTAGTATTTTTACTAAACCAAAACAAAAAAGAACAAAATAGAAAACAAAAAAGATAAGAGAGAGAGAGAGAAGTAAGTTACCTGGCGCCTACCAAGCCCACCTGGGCCTCACCTGGCCGGCCCAGCTAGCAGCCCAGCCACCTGGCCAGCCCACCTCCCCCTGTCGTCTTCCTCCCCTCGCCCCGAAGCAGCTCGGTGGCGAGCGCTGGCGACGCCGTGGCCTCCTCCCTGCCTGCCTCACGCCCTCGAGGCCCTTCCAGCGCCACGGAGGCGGCCACGCAACCCCTCGGACCCCTCTCACTCTCTCCCCGAGCTCCTCTCCTCCTCTGGCTCCCTCGCGCGCAACCACCGAATGCAGCCGTCGCCGCCGACTAGAACCACCGCGGCCACAGGCCCTCCCCCGCCTCGCCGACGTGTCCATGGCCTCCGTTTCGACCTCCTCGTCCTCCCCGTCGACTCACTCGACGCCGAATGCCTCAAAACACCGTCACCGGCCTCTTCTTCATCGCCGGCCACCGCGGATCCCCATCATCGACTCGTCGCCGTCCGGCCTTCCCCGAGCCTGCTTCGATGTCTGCTGCAACCGCCGTGAGCCACCGAACCTTTTCCCCCTCTCCGTTCTCGCTCTCGTGCACCGTAGCCGCTGCCCCCTGGCTTACCGTAGCCGTCGCCGCGCGGGCTCGTCGCCGGCGAAGCCCCGGTGACCAAATGGCCCCGCGCATGCTTTCGTTGCACTCGCAACGACCTGTGGAGCAACGCTAGCGTGACAGCTAGCTCGTTTGCAAGCCGCAGCGCTAACCCCGCACCCACCCGAGCTCCGGCCGCCGCCTCGCTCGCCGCCGTTGCTGATTCCGACCACCTCAGCACCTCCCGCTGCTACCAAACGACGCGCCTCACCACGACGCGTCCGTAGAGACCAACCCCGCCTCCTCTCGTCGCCAGAATCGCCGGAACGAGAGCCGCCGCCACGTCCGTGTGTCACCGGCGGTTAGCCGCCGACGTGGCCACTTAATTAGGGCCTAAACACCCCGCTAATCACCCCCTAGAGCCACTGCCAAGTGGGCCCCCGTGCCTAAATTAATTAGTTTAAACCTCTCTGTTAAATTAATACTAATCTCAGCGGGCCCCGCCTGTCACCGTTGACTTGGCCACGTCAGCATTGACGGGACCCACCAGTCAGCCTCTGTCCCTGCCTTGTTACACTCACGTGTGGGTCCCAGCCGTCAGGTTTGACCTGGGCTGGCGCCTTTGACCTGATGACGTCACCCCGACGTCATGCTGACGCAATTAATCTTTTCTGAATTTATTTTTATACAGGAAATTCCAGAAAATACCCAAAACTTCTAAAATCCATAGAAAATCAACCGTAACTCCAAATGAAATAAATGATATATGGAGTTTGAACAATGTTTGTCCTCTGTATCAGAAAAATTCAAGGAATCCATCTGTACCATTTTCATGCATGTTTGAACAATGTTTGTCCTCTGTTTTGGACAAAACAAATAAAGGGCATTTAAATAATCATATATGGAGTTTGAATTTGGATCATGTATTCAAACCAACTTCATTTAAATCATAGCTAGATGCATTAGCTCAAATCACAGCATATTGCCATGTCATGATCATGCATCATATTGTAGCATTGCATTGATTGTGTTCTTCCTCAGTTGCCGGTGTTGTCCCCTCTCGATAGACGTGGTTCCGACGATGAGTTTGATGACACCGATGAAGAGCTATAATATCTTCAGAAGTGCCACGCAAGCAAAAACCCCCATGTTCATTCCGATACAATCCCACTCTCTCGCTCCTGCTCTATTTTACTGCATTAGGACAACAACGATTCATCTGTTACTTGCTGCGGTAGCTGAACCCCTTTATCCTCTGCATGACCTGTCATTGCCACAGTAAATAGATGAAACACACTAGTATGAGTAGGAGTTGTTTGAGCCCTGTTGTGCCTACTCATTCATGCTTGTTTGTCATGCCTGCTATGCTTAGAGTTGAGCCGGGTCTGATTCATCGAGGATGAATCAGAGGTGTGTGAACATGTCCTACTGTGTGTGAGCTAAGTGTGTGAACACGATTTGGTAAAGGTATCGGTGGGAGGCCATGTAGGAGTACATGGTGGGTTGTCTCATTGAAGCCGTCCTTAGGAACTGAGTTCTGTGTTTGTGATCCATGATTCAGCTACTACCACGCATGGGGCCCGAAACCAATGGACCCTCTCGGCTTCTTAATCACCCTTGTCCTCTGTCCAGGAGTTGCAAGTAGTTTCTGGTGTTTGTAGTATGCTGGAGGCCGTGCGCAGCGCTGACCGTAGGGGTGGGCTGTGATGCGGTAGGCACGTGGCCGGGTAAACCGGGCGCCCGTTTGGTGTCACGGAACCCTGTTCACATTGGGGCTCTGAGCGAAACTTCGGCCGGATCTCCTCATGGATGGAACCCGAATAGGCGATAAACCTGGACTAGGGACTTGAGTGTTTAGGTAGGTCGTGGCCGACACCCACGTTGGGCTTCCGCTTGAAGGTTGCCGAGTACATGTCGTGTAAACGGCGGTAAGTGGTGAGAGCGTGTGTGAAGAAGTACACCCCTGCAGGGTTAACATCATCTATTCGAATAGCCGTGTCCGCGGAAAAGGACTTCTGGGTTGCCTATAACAGTTCATAGACAAGTGAAAGTGGATACTTTAAAATGCGCAAGATAAGCGTGAGTGCTATGGATGGCGTTCTCGTAGGGAGACGGGAGCGGATCCATAGTGGTGTATTGATATGGTGAATATGTGGACTCGTGTGCGCCACCCCAAAAGAGTTACTTGCAGTCGTAGTTCAGGATAGCCACCGAGTCAAAGCTGGCTTGCTGCAGTTAAACCCCACCATCCCTTTGTTGACAATGATGCATATATAGCTAGTTCTGATGTAAGTCTTGCTGGGTACATTTGTACTCACGTTTGCCTATTTTATGTTTTTGCAGAGAGACTTCAGTCTCGCTAGTAGTTCCACGTGGACTTCGACGTTTAGCTTGTTACCTCAGCTACGATCTTGTGCCCTCGGCAGGATCTGGTAGATAGTCAGGCTTCTAAGCCTTTTTCATTTGTAGATGTCTGTACTCAGACATGTTAGCTTCCGCTTGTGCTTTGATTTGTATGCTCTGAATGTTGGGTCATGAGACCCCTGTTTGTAATACCTCGCTCCTCGGAGCCTAATGAGTAAATACTTGTGTCGTAGAGTCATGATGTGATGCCATGTTGTATTTGCACATATCGAGCATATTGTGTGTATGTTATTGAAATGCTTGGTATGTGTGGGATCTGACTATCTAGTTGTTTATCTTTAGTAGCCTCTCTTACCGGGAAATGTCTCCTAGTGTCTCCACTGAGCCATGGTAGCTTGCTACTGCTCCGGAACACTTAGGCTGGCCGGCATGTGTCCTTGTTCGTTCCTGTGTCTGTCCCTTCGGGGAATTGTCACGCGTTGAGTACCGGAGTCCTGTTAGCCCACTACAGCCCGGTCTACCGGAGTCCTGCTAGCCCAGTGCTACAGCCCAGAACTTACTCGCTGATGACCGACACGTTCGATGCTGGGTCATGGATGCCTGTCCCCGTAAGTCTGTGCCACTTTGGGTTTACGACTAGCCATGTCAGCCCGGGCTCCTTATCATATACGTGTGCCAAAAGGCGCAAACGGTCCCGGTCAAAGGTAAGGCGACACCCGTGGGAATACCGTGCGTGAGGCCGCAAAGTGATATGAGGTGTTACAGGCTAGATCAATGTGACATTGAGTCGGGGTCCTAACAGCTTTGGTATCAGAGCTTGACTGCCTGTAGGATTACCAAGCCAAATTGGTCGAAGTTGTGTCTAGAAATGCTTTAGTTATGTAAGGGAATTGATTGTGGGATGGAACGTAAGGCTCTTTTACTCCTTATACCTCATGGCCTTCTGATCTGAGTCATCCTCTTCTCTTCTACGGGGATTAAGAACTAGGCCTTCTCATCTATCTATCAGGATGACGTGCTACTAATCCATAGACTTGTAGAATTGATAGTTTCAAGTCTCAATTCAGTTTTTACTACTTCCGTATGTTCATAGCTGGCTTCAGAACCTTGGTATTGTGATGTTGAGTGGTCATGCCACTATTTCGCAGGATGTCTCAAATCTTTTTGAGCAATTACAGCCGTTATGCTGTCCGAGTCATCCCAGGTTTCTAAACAATCTGATGCGCTTGCAAATCCTTTCCCTCTGGTTTTTATGTTCCTTTGGGCCAGATTAACCACACTAATCGGTGAGTTTAGGTATTCTATTGCCTCGACGTATATGTTGGAATTATTATTATGACCCTAGGTGTCTAGAGTATCATCTAGTAATCTAGCCACATTTTGTGTCCCATTGTGAGGATTCTGGCCTTTATTCTCGAAAGCATCCCGTGATGCCATTTAGTTAGTAGGTAATCTACTTTTGGGTTTTGAACCCGAGATTCACCCCACTTACCTCATGTTGATAGTGTTTGCTAGTTCCTTTAGGAAATTAGTAACCTTTGCATTAGTCCCCAAGGTTCATGGGTTATCCTTCTTCCAATACCATGAACCAATACGGCAGAAGTTCGGGAACCAAAAGACCACAACAAGAGTGCTCTCGATGAGTTCCCCTTCTATATTATGATTCTGCCAAACCTACCTCTCTGCATGGATTATCTGGAAGAAACATGTTGAACTTGGTTCGACATACTAATCTATGCATCCACAACTCAGAAAATCGTATGTTCCTTGAGCTATCCCGCTTTAGTTGTCTTCTGACCCTCGCCTATCAATTGATAGTCAAGAGTATGTGTGCATTCGTTCATCGGTGCCTATTATTCTTGTGGTCCGTCAAGCCATTCTATTCCAGAATGACTAGGAGAAACAAACTCCAGTACCTCATCCATTTCTAGGATTGGGTCAAAGCAGTTGTATTCCACAGATCAAAATGCCAATCCAGCTTTTGCTCTGTTCTACCTTGGAGTGTTACCATCTTTATGTCAGGACTGTCATGAGAATTGCACTACCTCTTATGAATTCTTGACACAGTAATACTTCTTGCCATCATTGTTCATTCCTCGGTTCCCATGTTATTGTAACCGGAATGCCGACAATTGAATCGTGGTGTGTGAAATCAATACTGCTAGCAACTCCGTTGCTTGGTAGTTAAACGGACAACAACTTCATTATTAGCGTGCTGATTATTGAATCGTCACCCTAAGACTGATTGTGCTACCTAGTCCTTATTCTGGTGCACTCCTCGATCAATGAGTTAGGATTATTCAGTCCCTTGCTTATTTGATCATATCGTCTTGCCCTGAAAAGAAAGATTGTTCTCGAGCTTAGTAACATATCGGTGGTTCGTGATTTTCCGAATATCTTCTCGGAGGTATCACCAGGTTGTCACCTGACCGCTATGTTGAGTTCGTGATCAAGTTGGTTTCATATAAACCACCCCTTCTCCAAGAATCTGTGTTGCATACCCCTGAGCTAGTTGGTTAAGCTAAACAACAACTTGGAGAGTTGGAAGATAAAAGCTTGTCCGACTTAGCTCATGTTAAGGGATATCTTTTTGTGTGCGTGTGATGAAGAAAGATGATATCTTCATCAATTGATCCTCGAAACCAGTTGTTGGAGCTATCGTCTTGCGAAAACTTTGATTTGAGTGTGGGCTATTCTCAAATCAAATCAGAACCAACGATGTTCGTAATGTTGTCTTACTCGTGGATTTTCCTCGAGCATACACCATTATATCTTTTAGGTCTGACCAATGCTATCACTTGTTCACATAATTATGGAATTCCATCTTCATGGGAATCTATTTGAATTGTTGTTGAGCCCATCGACAACATCCTTGCCTTCTCCATAATTCTGTTGAACATTAAGCTAGTGTTGGAAAACTTTTAAGCATTTGTTCATGCTAGCTCATGAAGCATATGTTCGGATGTAAGAAGTGACTTCCTCTAGTTCATGTGCATTTGATGCAAGTTGCCGCCGTGGATTCGAGAAAGTCAATGTTGCTTCCTTTGGAATCATCCCAAATCAGTCATGCATACGTGCGAAGTATTCTGTGGTTCAAAGACTTGCAACCTTCATTCTATATGTATTCCTAGCACACCAAGCCACTGATTGATTTGCTCAAGGAGAAGAAGTTCCTTCTTAAGAGCTAGACTTATGTAAGGACTCCGATATCCTCGATGATGGTTCCCCACCTGAACTCGGTAGTGTTTTATTATAAGACTACCACGTGGACATGCTTGTCTGGGACAGCGTGTTCACATGTTTGTAGCAGAACCGGCTCATATTTTGGAGCTTACTACCGTAGTCCATTTCCCGAGAATCTCGCAACGTCTTCTCGTCGACTTGTGTTGCAAACTTTCATTTTACTTTCTAGACTTGATGAGTCTGGAATACTCTGACGCCAACCAGATCTGAATCTCAGGCAGATATGATGGATGGAACATCTCCCAAGAACTATAATATTGGTCTCTCGATAACCGGTAAAGAGGATGTCGTGGCCAACACACCCAGCCGGAAGACCTGTTATTGTAATATCTTGATTAAAGAAGTTGGCCACCTCCCCATAAGGACTTCGTAGGATTTACTCCCTAGTTGTCCCTTATGGATTTTTGTGCTCCCGAAGTCCGACCTTTTACTTGATGATCTAGTTATCAAACCATATCTATGAATGGGATAGACTAGCACATCAAGGAGAACATTAGAAGCGGAGTGCTAAATGTCTCTCGGTCGATCATCCAGATTTTGTCCCCTTGGTCTCGCTAAGGTGAAATCTGAGAAAGTGTTATCCTCCTTTGCATCTGCATCGTCCATCGCTATTCATCATGGTGGTATGTTGTGTTGTTAGCACCCTTGACACGGATATTGGTAAAACCTTGATGATTATGGAAATGCTCAAGTTCTTGAGAGCACCCACAAGCGCTAGGTGTTATCATCGGCACTAACTGGGATTGCTCTCAGTTTCCTCGGTTATGCTATAACCATTCCAATAGTGGAATCACTCTCTGCTGTTGGGTTTCTCCCCAGTTACTAGGATCATTCCAGCATTTGTATTTTGTTCCCAGCTTGCACCGTCATTGTGCCATCCTATCTTGGGTCCCATCAATTTCCGATGATAAGCAAAATCATCCTTTGTGTTGTCTTCAACAAGGTAATCCACATCATCCAAGTCCGAGTATGCCATTCTACCGACCCCCTCCAAATGATCTCTCGAGAATTGCCTTAGGCTGGTATAAAGAGTTTCAATGATCTCTGAATCAAAGGTAATTCTTTTTGCCACTTAAGGGGATATCTCTACAAGTCACCCCCTCTAAGGTATCATGGCAACTATTTTCCTCGCTACTTTGAAACCCTCGTCAAATTGTTCTTCCGCCCTTCCTGATGTGTGCTTTGCCTCTCAGCTCAAGAGATGTTTCTATGTCTCATCCCGTTAGTGATCCTGAGTTGCTTGATCTCCGAGGAGATCGTTCCTTCTAGAGTTTTCTCTTTCTTCTTGTCGTCATGTTGAATGAAGATCTCGAAAGCAAAGACGTCAAGATCGATTTGAAGCAATGAACCAACATCTTCAAGAAGGGCAAATGGATCATGGAGATTGTGATAGTTTTGTGACCCCCTTTTCCTCTTATGTCACGTCTTGAATCTCGGGGCGAGATTCTTGTTTAGTGGGGGCGAGTTGTCACATCCCTAGTTCTGGTATACTCAGGGCTAGCTAGTCATGTGTGCATCATGTTTAAATTCAAATGAAATTTGAAGTGAGGAATTTTCAAAAGCCTCAGAAGACCTCTAAAAATAACCAACATTTAAATCTCTTCAAATGAGTCCAAAGAAATGTTCCTGTTACTCTGTGAAAATATTGGTAAGAGGTAAAATTCAAACCAATATTTTTGGAATCACAGAATTATTTATTTTGGGCCTTTGAGTTAATTCAATAACTATTTGCATTGGATATATATATTATATATAATTAATATATGTCCAATAATTCTGGAACATTTTATGTGGTTTGGTATATTTTAGTTCTAGCCACATAATTATTTTCAGGATTTTATAAAATGGTTTAGTATTTTTACTAAACCAAAACAAAACAGAACAAAATAGAAAACAAAAAAATAAGAGAGAGAGAGAGAGAAGTAAGTTACCTGGCGCCTACCAAGCCCACCTGGGCCTCACCTGGCCGGCCCAGCTAGCAGCCCAGCCACCTGGCCAGCCCACCTCCCCCTGTCGTCTTCCTCCCCTCGCCCCGAAGCAGCTCGGTGGCGAGCGCTGGCGACGCCGTGGCCTCCTCCCTGCCTGCCTCACGCCCTCGAGGCCCTTCCAGCGCCACGGAGGCGGCCACGCAACCCCTCGGACCCCTCTCACTCTCTCCCCGAGCTCCTCTCCTCCTCTGGCTCCCTCGCGCGCAACCACCGAATGCAGCCGTCGCCGCCGACTAGAACCACAGCGGCCACAGGCCCTCCCCCGCCTCGCCGACGTGTCCATGGCCTCCGTTTCGACCTCCTCGTCCTCCCCGTCGACTCACTCGACGCCGGATGCCTCAAAACACCGTCACCGGCCTCTTCTTCATCGCCGGCCGCCGCAGATCCCCATCATCGACTCGTCGCCGTCCGGCCTTCCTCGAGCCTGCTTCGACGTCTGCTGCAACCGCCGTGAGCCACCGAACCTTTTCCCCCTCTCCGTTCTCGCTCTCGTGCGCCGTAGCCGCTGCCCCCTTGCTTACCGTAGCTGTCGCCGCGCGGGCTCGTCGCCGGCGAAGCCCCGGTGACCAAATGGCCCCGCGCGTGCGTTCGTTGCACTCGCAACGACCCGTGGAGCAACGCTAGCGTGACAGCTAGCTCGTTTGCAAGCCGCAGCGCTAACCCCGCACCCATCCGAGCTCCGGCCGCCGCCTCGCTCGCTGCCGTTGCTGATTCCGACCACCTCAGCACCTCCCGCTGCTACCAAACGACGCGCCTCACCACGACGCGTCCGTAGAGACCAACCCCGCCTCCTCTCGTCGCCAGAATCGCCAGAACGAGAGCCGCCGCCACGTCCATGTGTCACCGGCGGTTAGCCGCCGACGTGGCCACTTAATTAGGGCCTAAACACCCCGCTAATCACCCCCTAGAGCCACTGCCAAGTGGGCCCCCGTGCCTAAATTAATTAGTTTAAACCTCTCTGTTAAATTAATACTAATCTCAGTGGGCCCCGCCTGTCACCGTTGACTTGGCCACGTCAGCATTGACGGGACCCACCAGTCAGCCTCTGTCCCTGCCCTGTTACACTGACGTGCGGATCCCAGCCGTCAGGTTTGACCTGGGCTGGCGCCTTTGACCTGATGACGTCACCCCGACGTCATGCTGACGCAATTAATCTTTTCTGAATTTATTTTTATACAGGAAATTCCAGAAAATACCCAAAACTTCTAAAATCCATAGAAAATCAACTGTAACTCCAAATGAAATAAATTATATATGAAAAATTATCAGAAAAATTCAAGGAATCCATTTGTACCATTTTCATGCATGTTTGAACAATGTTTGTCCTCTGTTTTGGACAAAACAAATAAAGGGCATTTAAATAATCATATATGGAGTTTGAATTTGGATCATGTATTCAAACCAACTTCATTTAAATCATAGCTAGATGCATTAGCTCAAATCACAGCATATTGCCATGTCATGATCATGCATCATATTGTAGCATTGCATTGATTGTGTTCTTCCTCAGTTGCCGGTGTTGTCCCCTCTCGATAGACGTGGTTCCGACGATGAGTTCGATGACACCGATGAAGAGCTATAATATCTTCAGAAGTGCCAGGCAAGCAAAACCCCCTTGTTCATTCCGATACAATCCCAGTCTCTCACTCCTGCTCTATTTTACTGCATTAGGACAACAACGATTCATCTCTTACTTGCTGCGGTAGCTGAACCCCTTTATCCTCTGCATGACCTGTCATTGCCAAAGTAAATAGATGAAACCCACTAGTATGAGTAGGAGTTGTTTGAGCCCTGTTGTGCCTACTCATTCATGCTTGTTTGTCATGCCTGCTATGCTTAGAGTTGAGTCGGGTCTGATTCATCGAGGATGAATCAGAGGTGTGTGAACATGTCCTACTGTGTGTGAGCTAAGTGTGTGAACATGATTTGGTAAAGGTATCGGTGGGAGGCCATGTAGGAGTACATGGTGGGTTGTCTCATTGAAGCCGTCCTTAGGAACTGAGTTCTGTGTTTGTGATCCATGATTCAGCTGCTACCACGCATTGGGCCCGAAACCAATGGACCCTCTCGGCTTCTTAATCACCCTTGTCCTCTGTCCAGGAGTTGCAAGTAGTTTCTGGTGTTTGTAGTATGCTGGAGGCCGTGCGCAGCGCTGACCGTAGGGGTGGGCTGTGATGCGGTAGGCACGTGGCCGGGTAAACCGGGCGCCCGTTTGGTGTCACGGAACCCTGTTCACATCGTTTGGGGCTGTGAGCGAAACTTCGGCCGGATCTCCTCATGGATGGAACCCGAATAGGCGATAAACCTGGACTAGGGACTTGAGTGTTTAGGTAGGTCGTGGCCGACACCCACGTTGGGCTTCCGCTTGAAGGTTGCCGAGTACATGTCGTGTAAAAGGCGGTAAGTGGTGAGAGCGTGTGTGAAGAAGTACACCCCTGCAGGGTTAACATCATCTATTCGAATAGCCGTGTCCGCGGAAAAGGACTTCTGGGTTGCCTATAACAGTTCATAGACAAGTGAAAGTGGATACTTTAAAATGCGCAAGATAAGCGTGAGTGCTATGGATGGCGTTCTCGTAGGGAGACGGGAGCGGATCCATAGTGGTGTATTGATATGGTGAATATGTGGACTCGTGTGCGCCACCCCAAAAGAGTTACTTGCAGTCGTAGTTCAGGATAGCCACCGAGTCAAAGCTGGCTTGCTGCAGTTAAACCCCACCATCCCTTTGTTGACAATGATGCATATATAGCTAGTTCTGATGTAAGTCTTGCTGGGTACATTTGTACTCACGTTTGCCTATTTTATGTTTTTGCAGAGAGACTTCAGTCTCGCTAGTAGTTCCACGTGGACTTCGACGTTTAGCTTGTTACCTCAGCTACAATCTTGTGCCCTCGGCAGGATCTGGTAGATAGTCAGGCTTCTAAGCCTTTTTCATTTGTAGATGTCTGTACTCAGACATGTTAGCTTCCGCTTGTGCTTTGATTTGTATGCTCGGAATGTTGGGTCATGAGACCCCTGTTTGTAATATCTCGCTCCTCGGAGCCTAATGAGTAAATACTTGAGTCGTAGAGTCATGATGTGATGCCATGTTGTATTTGCACATATCGAGCATATTGTGTGTATGTTATTGAAATGCTTGGTATGTGTGGGATCTGACTATCTAGTTGTTTATCTTTAGTAGCCTCTCTTACCGGGAAATGTCTCCTAGTGTCTCCACTGAGCCATGGTAGCTTGCTACTGCTCCAGAACACTTAGGCTGGCCGGCATGTGTCCTTCTTCGTTCCTGTGTCTGTCCCTTCGGGGAAATATCACGCATTGAGTACCGGAGTCCTGTTAGCCCGCTACAGCCCGGTCTACCGGAGTCCTGCTAGCCCAGTGCTACAGCCCGGAACTTACTCGCTGATGACCGACACGTTCGATGCTGGGTCATGGATGCCTGTCCCCGTAAGTCTGTGCCACTTTGGGTTTACGACTAGCCATGTCAGCCCGGGCTCCTTATCATATGGATGCTAGAGACACTATCATATACGTGTGCCAAAAGGCGCAAACGGTCCCGGGCAAAGGTAAGGCGACACCCGTGGGAATACCGTGCGTGAGGCCGCAAAGTGATATGAGGTGTTACAGGCTAGATCAATGTGACATTGAGTCGGGGTCCTGACAATTCAATAGCAGCAATTGAAATGCGGCGGGCTAGGGACCTTCTTCAAACCGCCGTGGTGCAGCAGCAGGCTTATTCTTATAGCCGGGATAGAATTCATTCAACCCCTCGTCCAAGCCCAAGCTATACAGGCGTATGGATGAACCGGAGGTGTCTAGCAGTGCGCGGCATCGTAATGCTCAAGATGTGGTGGATCATGGCAGGGCATGAAGGGAGGCTGCTTTGGGTCGTCATCAACCCGCCCCGGTTCAGCGAACAGCGTCAGTCGACCGAGGCACCGGGCTCGCCTTCAGTTCCTGGGGAGTGCTGTGTCTTATTCCGGCTCTCCGTAATGTGCGTCTGCCCAAAGATTTCAAGGGTCCACGTAAAGTGCCTAATTACACGGCGGATCATCCACCTGAGGCGTGGGTCGAGAGTTATGAGATGGCAATGGAGATGCTGGATGTAGATGAAGCGGCCTGTGCAAAGTACTTCACGATGATGTTGGAAGGAACGACCCGTACTTGGTTGAAAAATCTACCAGCTAACTCCATCGAGTCATGGGATCAGTTGAAAGCCTGGTTTATAGCCAATTTCAAAGACACGTGCAAACAGCCCATGTCCATTGTGGACCTGGATGCTTGTGTTCAAGGGGAGAACGAGTCAACAACTCATTGGGTACGCCGGGTTTCAGAGGTTTTGCACTTGTTTGACCGGATTAACGCTGGTCAAGCAATCATAACACTGGAGCGTAATTGCCGGTTTAAATCACTGAAGATGAAGTTGGGACGGCTGAAGCGCCACTACAACAACATGGGAACCCTCATGGCAGCCTTGGTCAAGTATGCCGATTCTGATAATACCAAGGATCCCGATTCTGATGATGAGAAACCGAAGAAGGGAAAGAAGAACGGCGGTGCAAAGGGACAGCAGCACCACTAAGGAGGCCATGGGAATAACGGTAAGCGTAAAGCGGATTCAGATTTTGTGGCTAACGCTAATGTGCAGCGTCGTAAGGGTAAACCGCCCCAGCGTGGCGGCGGAATGAATCTGGAGCCTTTATTGAATCAGCCCTGTCCAAAGCATGGGACAAAGGAGGCTGCTGCAACGCATCTCTGGAAGGATTGTAACATTGTGAAGGAGTTCAAAAACTCTGATCTTTTCCAGTATGATCAGGGTCCATCAGGTGGTTCAGGTCCAGGTTTTCATGGTGGCGGCGGTTCAAACTCGGGATTTCAGAATAATCAGGGCAACCAGAACAGCCAAGGTGGTAATAACCAGTAGAGTAATCAAGAAATCAGCAGCAGTCGGGTTACCAAAGTCACCCAAAACAGTTGAATGGTGGCCAGTATCATGTGTTCACCACTAGTTTGTGCAAGCGTGATCAGAAGCTTCACAAGAGGGCAGTCAATGCTATTGAACCGGCAGTACCACGTTATCTGCGGTGGTCCGAACAACCTATTGTGTGGAGTAGGGAGGATCATCCGCCCCGGGTTGACAATCCAGGTCAAGTGGCTTTGGTGGTGGCGCCTCAGGTGGGAGGTTATAATTTCACCAAGGTACTCATGGATGGGGGAAGCAGTATCAACATTCTGTATTATGAGACCTTCTGTCGCATGGGGTTGACAGACAAGAGTCTTAAACCGTCAAACACTGTTTTTCATGGTGTGGTGCCAGGTAAATTAGCATATCCTGTTGGTAAGATCGCTTTGGAGGTTGTGTTTGGTGATGAGCACGATTCCCGGTTTGAGACATTAACCTTTGAAGTAGTGAGAATCTAGAGCCCGTACCAGGCACTGTTTGGGCGACCGGCTTATGCAAAGTTCATGGCGAGGCCATGTTATATTTACTTACAGCTCAAGATGCCGGGTCATAAGGGGACCATCACGGTTCATAGAAGTTGTAAAATTGCTTTGGATTGCGAGGAGGGTGATGCGGCCTATGCTGAGTCGGTTTGTGCTATAGAGGAGCTGAAGTTTTATAAGGAAAATGTTGATCCGGCAGACATGACCCCTCTGAAGAAGCCCACCACTAAGCATGACCCAACCCTGCATTTCAAACCGGCCGATGAGACTAAACTTGTTGACTTCGTTCCTGGCGATTCGTCCAAGAAGTTCAGCATCAGCACAAATCTGGATCCGAAATAGGAAAGCACGCTCATTGAGTTCATCCGTGAGAACCGGGACATTTTTGCATGGAAGCCTTCTGACATGCCAGGTGTACCGAGGGAACTCGCTGAGCACACTCTTAATATTGATCCCAAGTTTAAACCGGTCAAAAAATTTCTTCGTCGCTTTAATGAGGAAAGACGCAAGGCAATTGGTGAAGAGGTAGCCCGACTGTTGGCTGCTGGGTTTATCATTGAAGTATTTCACCCTGAATGGTTGGCTAATCCGGTGCTTGTTCTCAAGAAAAAGGGCACTTGGCGTATGTGTGTGGACTACACCTATTTGAATAAAGCTTGTTCGGCCGATCCTTTTGCTCTGTCGCGCATTGATCAGATTATTGATGCGACAGCGGGTTGTGAGCGCCTGAGTTTTCTGGATGCTTATTCAGGTTATCATCAGATCAAGATGGCAGTTAAGGACCAGGAGAAGACAGCCTTCATCACTCCCTTTGGAGCCTTCTGCTATGTTTCTATGCCCTTTGGGCTCAAGAGTGCCTAGGCAACTTATCAGCGTTGTGTGCAAAATTGTCTGCACACACAGATTGGGCGTAATGTTCATGCTTATGTGGATGACATTGTGGTAAAATCCAGGAAGAAGGAAACACTGATAGATGACCTCAAGGAGACGTTTGGCAATCTTCGGGTTTAAAAAATGATGCTTAATCCGGATAAATGTGTTTTTTGTGTTCCGGCAGGCAAGCTCTTAGGTTTTCTGGTATCCAACAGGGGCATTGAAGCTAATCGAGAAAATATCAAGGAGATTACATCCCTGGCTAAACCGAAGTGTATCAATGACGTTCAGCGTCTGGCGGGTCGGATTGCAGACCTTAGTCGGTTTATTAGCCGTTTGGGAGAGAAGGCAATTCCTTTGTATCAGATGTTGAAAAAGACAGACGATTTTGTCTGGAGTGACGCAGCCAATGCAGCTTTTGAGGAGTTAAAGCGGCAGTTGGTTGAACCGCCGGTTCTTGCAACTCCGGTTGATAATGTGCCTTTGCTGTTGTACGTAGCTGCCAATGCACGAGCGGTCAGTGTGGCAATTGTGGTTGAACACAAGGAAGCTGGGAAGGAATATCCGGTTCAACGACCTGTATACTACATCAGTGAAGTCCTGATCGAGTCAAAACAACGCTATCCACATTGGCAGAAGTTGATGTATGGGGTCTTTATGGCAAGTCGAAAACTCAAGCAATACTTTCAAGGCCATCCCATCACAGTGGTTAGTTCTACTCCTTTGGGTGATATAATTCAAAACAGGGAAGCGACTGGCCGGGTTGCAAAGTGGGCAATTGAGCTTGGTCCACACGGTTTGATGTGCCTCGAACAGCCATCAAATCTCAGGCCCTTGTGGACTTTATCAATGATTGGACCGAGTTGCAAGCACCAGAAGACAAACCGGATAATACATACTGGACTATTCATTTTGATGGATCCAGGCAATTGGAGGGCTCGGGGGCTGGAGTTGTCCTTACTTCCCCTTGAGGTGATAAAATTTGCTATGTTCTCCGCTTGATGTTTCCTTGTACTAACAATGCAGCTGAGTACGAAGCTTTACTCCACGGTCTCCGGGTGGCTAAAGAGATGAACTTAAGTCGAGTTCATTGTTTTGGTGATTCGAATCTGGTGGCTCAGCAAGTTTCTGGTACTTGGGATTCTAAGGATCCACTCATGGTGGCTTACAGACGTGAGGTGGATATTGTGGCGGGTCACTTCAAAGGGTATCAGGTGGAGCATATTGATCAGCGCAAAAACGAAGCAGCAGACGCTTTAAGCCGGCTTGGCTCTCAGCGTAAACCGGTACCTCCCAATACCTTTTTAGATATCTTGCATAACCCGTATGTTAAGTTGCCTACAGAAGAGGATTTGGCTGTTCCTAATCCGGAGGCTCAATTGGTGGCCGCTTTGCACATTGTACCGGATTGGACGGTTCCATATCTGGCGTATATGAACCGGGGCGAGTTACCAGATGATGAAGTCCTGGCTCGACAGATAGTCCGGCGATCCAAGTCCATGGTTATTCACAAGGGCGAGTTACACCGCTGTAGCGTATCAGGCGTATTTCAGCGTTGTGTTTCTCCGGAAGAAGGCCAAGAGATCCTACAGGAAATTCATGAAGGGGATTGTGGTCATCATGCCGGTTCAAAGTCCCTGGTTGCAAAGGCTTTTCGACATGGGTTCTACTGGCCGACAGCTCATGCTGATGCGGAGGATCTGGTAAAGCGATGTGATGCTTGTCAAAAGTTTTCACGCAGAGCTCATGTTCCGGCTCAAGAACTACGGACGATTCCTATCACTTGGCCTTTTGCCACTTGGGGCTTGATATGGTGGGACCCTTTAAACGTTCCAAGGATAAGAAGACCCACCTTTTGGTGGCGGTTGATAAATTCACCAAGTGGGTTGAAGCGGAGCCTGTCAGCAAGTGTGATGCGGCTACGACCCGTTCAGTTTCTCAAAAAGATTATCTCCCGCTTTGGCTTTCCACACAACATCATCAAGGACAATGGCACAAACCTTTCTAAAGGTGAGATGGAAGATTTCTGTCAATGAGAGAACATCCGGCTTGACTTAGCATCTGTGGCGCACCCTCAATCCAATGGTCAAGTAGAGAGAGCCAACCAAGAAATCTTGAAAGGTATTAAACCCCGACTCATGATTCCCTTGAAGCGGACGCCGGGTTGTTGGGTGGAAGAATTACCTTCTGTCTTATGGAGCATCAACACCACCCCTAATCGTTCAACAGGATACACACCTTTCTTCATGGTGTACGGGGTAGAAGCGGTCCTCCCAAGTGATATTCATCATGACTCGCCCCGGGTTGCTAATTATGTTGAAGCGGACAACGAGCAAGCACGCCAAGAGACGCTGGATCTGTTAGATGAGAAACATGACACGGCTCTGGCTCGATCGGTGGTTTATCAACAAGACCTGCGGCGTTATCACAGCCGCCGGGTTAGGACAAGAACCTTTCAAGAAGGTGACTTGGTGCTCCGGGTCATCCAGGATCAGACCGACATGCACAAGTTATCCCCACCTTGGGAAGGACCCTTTGTGGTCAGCAAAAATCTACACAACGGATCATACTACCTCATTGACGTTCGAGACAACTTACGCAACCCTGAGGAGGAGACCCAGCGGCTGTGGAACATAGCTCTCCTACGACCTTATTACACTTGAGCCATAGGCTTTTCTTATGTACATATTTCGACAATGTATATATTATGATCAATAAAGTATACTAGCATCCTTGCTAAAAGCAGGGCCTCTGCTATTTTTTCTCAAATATCCTTTGAGTTACATGGGGGCTTCAGCTGACAAAGCGGAGTACTACCTGTTAAACCGACTATCATGCCACAATACAGCTTGGGAGCTTCACACCCAAGGGGCCAAAGAGAGTCTGGATGCTATGCATAGCTCAAACATAGGCACCCAATGAGCACAGCTCATCATGTTACTTGGGGGCTCCTTGTGTCAAATACTAAGGAGTTTGAAAGGACCCTTGTAGCCAGGTATCGACCCACGGCTTGGAAGCCTAGTATATTTACCTAAAACCCCGGGTTAACCTGCCTTCATTAAGTAAGACACTCCTATCCAGGTAATCCTGGCATGACCCTCCGAACGTTTGACAGTTACTCTCATTGAGACCCTGTACTTGTCAAAGTTAAAACGGTGATTGGTTAGTTGGAGGTCCATCTTAAAAGGCTTTGCTAAATGGTTCAACTAGCGGCCTGGCAGCCCATGAAAAGCCTCGAATTTGGGCCTGGCAGCCCTTGAAAAACCTCGACTACATGGTTTTATTTGTGTTTGTCACTTCTCTTTTGATAAATTTCTGTCAAACTGGTTTCTTTGACCTGGTATGACTTATCAGTCATCTTATTAGCCGGTGTTTCTTAAACCGGCTTGGTTTTCAACTACACGTTGACAGACCTTATTATCAAGCCAGAGTTCGTTAACCCGGCCTGGCTTTGACTACTTATCGCAAGTTTTGGTCATCTGGTGTTTATCATCACCCGGTATGACTTATTATACACCATCAGTACATGATGGAGTTATACAAGAATTTCAGATTTGGGTCTTCACCCTTATTACAATCAAAGTTGGTCAACCAACTAAAGTGATATTACATCACAGGTATGAGTCATTTCGTATGTTTTACGGTTTGATTATCAATCAGGTTTTGTCTTGGGCATTATGACCCGACGGGTGGTAAACCGCCAGGACACTTTCTTTTCTTGCAGACAAAGGGATTACATATTATGATACATGAACCAACATTGAAATTATCATGGCGGATCACATAAAGTATCTCCTACTACACGATGGCAGCAGATCAAAGTATTTTTGCTACCCTATTACAAGGCACTTCGCGGCCCAAAATATGGAATTGTTTTAAATCGGACAATTTCTGACATATCAACCGGATTGCCGAATCAAGCTTCATCGCCATGTTGATGTGAAGTAGATGGGTCATCTCGCATCGGTTCAGCCTCCTCCTCCCCATCCAATGGCTGGAAGTCAGTGGTGGTCCAGTCAATCTGGGTTAAGGCCTGAAAGACAGCATCTTCACTTATAAGCTCAGTCGGATCAACGTCAGGGGCGTAAGTGTGCTTACAGATTGGCGGAATAAGATTTTGCACTTCTGGAATAACAGCCTCAACCCGTTTGTTGTTAGCATCATAGAAGGATCGGTGAACCGTCAAATTAGCTTCTTCTGCCAACTGACTCGCCAGAGGACGCATCTCCCTTGTCACACGTCTGAGGGCTTCGTTATCAAACACTTCCCCGTTTTCTTGTTCACTAGGGAAGCCCTTGGCTATATCAACCGGATCAAGATCAGCTATCCATGCCTTGGCTCGAGTAAGTGCTAACAAAGTGCCAGCCCTGGCAGCGGATCGCTTCAACTCTTGTATCTGTGCTGGTGTCATAGATAACCTGACCAGCGTGTCCTTGATCAATGTTGGGGCCGCATTGTCGTAGGAAGATGCGCAGATAACCCGCTGGGCACCGGTATACAACTGTTCAATCAGTGTATAGACGGCCTTTAGTTTCTTCCGCATGTCAGAGCCCAGATGAGCAATACGGCTACCTGCATCGGTTTAAGGATTTCACGTTAAACCAGCACAATTTCAAAGCGGAATATTCATAAAGCCTTGGCAAAGAGTGCTTACCAAATATTGCAGAAGTCATGGCATTGACTTGGCGCTTTAATCTAGTAAGCTCTTCCGTCACCGGTTTAAGAGCTGATTCAGCGTCTTCCGCCCTCTTCAGCAATCCAGCCTTTTTGGTATCCTAGTTGGCCCGCTCAGACTTGAACCATTCTTTGAGCTGCTCCATGGTGGTTAAGGCGGTTCTCAATTCATCCTTGGCCTTGGTGGTTTCTGCTTGTTGGGATTTCAGATTTTCTTGAAGATCGACAATTTGAGAGACTTGTTGATTTATCTCACTCTACAACAGTAAGAAGAGCATGTCAATACCTTTTTCAGAGTCCCAAGCATATAACCAGTTATACACTTGGCACTTGGGGGCTAATGCGGATCATTTTTTCTGCTGATTATTGAAGTCCCACGGATTAATACAAGTTTTAATCATGGCACTTGGGGGCTAATGTGTGTTTGATCAGAAATACACAAGGAAAATTAATAAAGCACAGTATGGAATATACAAAGTCCCGGTTTGACTTTCTAAAAGACAAACCGGCCCTTGGGGGCTACAATGCAACAAAGGTATAGAGAAAAAGATCAAACCGTTTACCTCATAGCGCTCCTTCATCAGATTTACCAATCCGGCTTCATAATCCCGGCTGGTGTAAAGCCGGTTCAAGAAACCGGAGTGAAGGTCTTGAGCAGAAAGATCAACATAGGCTGACAAATCAGTCTTCCCCTTCCCCTTGCTCATGGCAGCAAATTCATCCTTGGCAGTGTGCTTTGATAGAGCAACCGGATTACTAGGGGCGGTATACGCAGTGCTAGTAACAACAACATCATCATCTTTGGCCGGGCTTGACGGATTGACATTCTTAACAGGGCTTGGCGCTTTGGCAGCAGGGCTCGGCGGTCTGTTAACTGGGCTTGGCGGATCAGCAGTTGAATCCTGCTGTTCAACAGTTGGACTTGGAGGGGCATGAGGAGGTGATGTATCAACATGTACACCCAGTTCAACTTCTGGAGGATTAGCATCAGCGCCTGGGTTTTGCGGAGCAGAGCTAGCTATGGCAATCTCAGGATTTTCGCCATCATTCTCTGGGGTCTTCTCCGGATCAACATCATCAGTAGGGTTGCTGGTCTTGGCCTTCTTACTTAATCGGGCCTTGGCGCTACAACATCAAAAGTTAGAATATGATAAACTGACACATGAAGAAACAAGTTGAGGAATAATGTACTTACCCAGTGACGGTCTTGAGGGGAGGCAACTGAGTGGTTGATGAACCGCCAGAGGAGTTGTAAGATGCCTGGTAATTCGGGTCAGACAGATTGAGTGGGCATCAGAAGAAACCCATCAAAGGATAAAGTTTTTCAGGAGAGCAAGTCACCTCTGGACGACGTTTCCGGGTTGGTGTATCTGCTAGACCGGACGAAGTGATTTGCTGACCACTATGCCGGGTTGTGCGATGCTCTTCAACTTGCTGTGTCTTCAAAGAAAATTTTGGATCCAAATGAGCAAAGGGGTGAGATTGTTTAACTTTCCAGACTGTACGACAAACTCTTTGAACCGGTACAAGATCTGAATCGGAATAAAGAAGGATTACCTCAACATGGTCTACGTGGTTGGCCTCAGCATCATCCTGGGAATAGTCATTGTCAATAAGATGTATGAAAAAAGAACCAAGTGAGTCAAGTTCTACCTCTGCGTCTGATTCCTTATCTTCTGGCGGATCAGAAGACTCGGCGGTTTTCTTCTTGGCAACCTTCTTGGTGACCTTGCTCTTTGCACGAGGAGCCTTGGCCGGTTTAGTCCGTTTCCAGAAGGAGCTGTTAGCCTGTGAAATAAGGGCAAGAAAAGGTTAGCAAATGATTAATGCAGAAGCGAATCAATAAGTATTAAGATGAACCTTACCGTTGGCAGTTTATTGGAGACGCAGAATGGTGGCAACCCGGTTTGGCTACATGCAGAGATCGTCTCATCAAGCATTTTCTTCACGAATTCAGTAACTTCAAGATCGGTCATTACTATTTCATGATATCGTTGAGGGTCTTTGACGTTGCCAGTATATTCATGCATCAATCCGGGGCGGCGGCTTAAAGGCAGAATGCCCCAAGATACCCAGCAGCGGAGAAGGTCAATGCCAGTCAAACCGTTGGCCATGAGAGCCCGGAGCTTGGCGATTTGAGGTGCAAAGTTTTTCCGCTCCGAGGCAGATAAGCGTGAAGGTAACGGGTGACCGTTGCTAAGCCGGTGAGGACGGTAACCCGGCAAAGGATTTTCTCCATTAGGGGTAGTGTTCCGGCAGTAAAACCAAGTCTGGTTCCAATCTTTAGGGTGGCTATGATGTTTTGCATGTGGGGAGTCAACTTCTTTCCTCTTCTGAATTGAAACAGCACCAAGTTCTGTGTTGGGACCATCAGAGAACTCTGTACGATGGTTCAAGTGGAAAAAATCCTGGAACAACTCCACAGATGGCTCTTCTTGAAGGTAGACTTTGCAGAATACTTGAAAGTTGCATATATTGGACACGGAGTTCGGTCCAATGTCTTATGGATGGAGCTGGAAGCTTGCGAGGACATCCCGGAAATTTTTTGATCCGGGCGGGCTGAATCCCCGGTCTAAGTGTTGCATAAATACAATCACTTCTCCATCTTGAGGTTCGGGTGGGCATTCAGAGCCCGGGACTCGCCAGTGAAGGACCCTTTTTGAGGCTAAAGCGTCAGTTGTGACGTATCCATTGATTTGTGTCTCCGTAATCCGGGACGGGACCCAATTGCAAGCAGAGAATTGTTTGGTCATCTCGGAAGGAAACTGAAAGGAAAAGTAAAGGCTGGTTTACAAATTAAACGGTTTAAGTATTATTCAGTGTTAAACCGGAAAATTGTTGTTCAAGTTCAATTGGCGGTTTAAGATAGGGCTAATGATATATGGCAGATTGGTTATCAAAGGTTAAACCGCCCGTAGGCAGAAGGGCCTGCGTTCAAAATCTACTAAGTGTTACAAAAACAGGTTTCACAATATCGCAGTACAATTTTAAATCTACCGTTGATAACTAAAGGAAAGTTTCCTGAACCCTACAATGGCGCTAAGAGGAACAGGGAAGATCCAGACAGAGTCTGTTTTAAGCAGTAAGAAGCCACGAGATGGTGAACTATCAAAATGAATCTAGCCGCAAATCAAAGCTTAGCAGGCGCATATATACATCCTCAGTAAGTAGACTAAGGAGAAGGTCGCAGCAGAGCTAAGGAACGGCGGTGGACATGGATGAACTTGAAAACCTTAACAAAAAATTTAGGGTTACAGGGAAGTGAACTTACCAGGGCCACTCGGCGGCGGAGGAGCGCGACAAGATCTCTAGAACAAACAGGGTGATGCAGCGGCCTTGGTTGGTGCAGATTCGAAGATCGGCGGTGGCGTCGGTGCTGGAGTTCTTCCGTCACGAGGAAGAAGATGAGGATAAAGGGGAAGAATGGAAGTGCCCGTTGGGGTTATTTATAACAGGGAAAGGAGATGAAGATCGGTGCGCAAATCGAGGAGTCCAAAGCGGCAAGTGGCACAACTGTCGCCTCGATTTCCGGGATGACATTAATGAAGGGAATATTTTTATTCGTTTTTTACAAAGATGATGTCATGATGATCCGTTGCAGTATCCAGAGGATGACGTTACGGCGGTTTAACAAAGTTTATAAAACAAGACGTCATGGCGGTTTACGAGAAGCAAAGGAAGATGTTCACAGGATTTTTCTAGGTACTGAAGATTGATATGAACAAATTCAAATCACTCTGGGGCCTAATGTTGGGGATATAACTATTGAGTATAAACCGCCCAGGAGGGGCCGGTTTACCCTCAACCGTATAGAAGCCCAATAAGACTCAGAAGATGGCATTTTACTATGAAGCTTAGAGGCCCAGAGCCCAGTGGCGGATTAGGGCCCATAATAGCAAACCGCCATCGTTATGTAAACTTGTGTTGTAAGTTAGGAAAGGAGAGACCGAGCGGAACCCTTGTATGAGTCAGCCTCGGGACTGTGTAGACCGGCCGAGCGTCAACCTGCGTATATAAAGGGACGACCCGGTGGCGGTTCAGGGACGACAGACGACAACTCAAGACTCAGGCAAGCGTATTTGCTCCCTGATCATCGAAACCCAATCATTCCCATCACAACTAGACATAGGCTTTTACCTTCATCGAAGGGGCCGAACTAGTATAAAAACTCCCGTGTCCCGTGTCCGGTTTAACCCCTTCAAGCTAACCCGTTGCGATGGCTCCACGACTAAGTCCTTCCATGAGGACATCTGACGTGTTAATTCCACGACACCTATTGACATAGTGCCAAGTGTCAGTTGCTGTTTTCTGCATGTTTTTTACATCATAGGAAATCAATACCAAACAGAGTCCAAATACAGCGAAACTTCATGGAGATTTTGTATGGACCAGAAGACACCCAATGGGCCAAGGCAGCGCCTGGGGGTGCTCGAGGGGAGCATAACCCACCAGGGTGCGCCCTGGTGGGTTGTGCCCAGCTCGGGTGCCCCTGGGACCGCCTCTTTGCTCTATAAATACCCCAATATTCCAGAAATGCTAGGGAAGTCGACGAAAATCAATTCCAGCCTCCGCAGAGTCCAGAACCATCAGATCCAATCTAGACACCATCATGGAGGGGTTCACCACTTCCATTGGTGCCTCTCCGATGATGTGTGAGTAGTTCTTTGTAGACCTTCGGGTCCGTAGTTAGTAGCAAGATGGCTTCCTCTCTCTCGCTGGATTCTCACTACAATGGTCTCTTGGAGATCCATATGATGTAACTCTTTTTGCAGTGTGTTTGTTGGGATCAGATGAACTTTGAGTTTATGATCAGATCTATCTTTTTATATCCATGAAAGTTATTTGAGTTTCTTTGATCTCTTATATGCATGATTTCTTATAGCCTCGTATTTCTTCTCCGATATTTGGGTTTTGTTTGTCCAAATTGATCTATTTATCTTGCAATGGGAAGAGGTGCTTTGTAGTGGGTTCGATCTTACGGTGCTTGATCCCAGTGACAGAAGGGGAACCGACACGTATGTATCGTTGCTACTAAGGATAAAATGATGGGGTCTATCTCTACATAGATAGATCTTGTATACATCATGGCCTCGTTCTTATTGCATTACTCCATTTCTCCATGAACTTAATACACTAGATGCATGCTGGATAGCGGTCGATGTGTGGAGTAATAGTAGTAGATGCAGGCAGGAGTTGGTCTACTAATCTTGGACGTATAATGATCATTGCCTGGATATCTTCAAGATTATTTGAAGTTCTATCAATTGCTCAATAGTAATTTGTTTACCCACCGTTTGCTATATTTCTCGAGAGGAGCCACTAGTGAAACTTACGGCCCCCGGGTCTTTTTCTCATTATTTGTCTGTGGGATCTACTTTTCCTTTGCTTTTATTTTCAGATCTACTAAACCAAAAATACACAAATACCTTGCTGCATTTTACTCTTATTTATTTTATTTGGTGTTTGATCTATCAATATACTACAATTTTATTCACGTCCAGTTTTGCCTATCTTGGGCGCCGCTACCCGAAAGGGATTGACAACCCCCTTTACACGTCGGGTTGCGAGTAGTTGTTATTTGTGTGCAGTGGCTGTTTACGTTGTGTTGCTTGGTTCTTCTATTGGTTCGATAACCTTGGTTTCATTGATGAGGGAAATACCTACCGTTGTTGTGCTGCATCATCCCTTCCTCTTTGCGGAAATCAGGGGCGGAGCCAGGATAAAATACGAGAGGGGGCAAGATATATACTTTTTTTCCCCATAGACATCTATATATGTACTAATCACTAGATCATTTAGAAAACCAACCACACAAGCATACATATAGTGTGTATGAAGCAAAGTCATATATTTCCTCATAAGATGATGTCATCACACATATAATCACAAAAAGTTCATTGTCAAAGTAAAAGTAAACTAGCCACTTAAGGCAGTATCAATATTTTTTCCTTTTTATTGGTACATCCCTGGTTTCCAGCCTTCAAGCCGCGGAAAAAAGAAGCATATTTAAATATAGAGAGTAAACATTGATAGATAAAAAATATAAGCTTGATCACATTGCCTCCACACATTACCTCCTTCCGTTTCATCCCACGTCAATATTTCACAGGGAAGCGCTTAACTATCACCTCATTAGGAGTATTATCTAAAATTTCCTTTTCTACGAAGCAAATAAGGACCCCATGTCAGTAAACTTCTCCTAATTTCCTCATGTTGATTAACATTAAAATCTGCAAGTCTCTTCCTTTTAGATGGATCCCAAGTAAGCTTGCTCAGATCGACTATTTTAGGCATACTACCAGTGGTGGACTTTGCAAAAAATATCTCTGTTAGCTTTCTTATCAATGTTAAATAGTTAAATGTTAAATAAATCAAAATACATGAGGGACAGAAGGTGAAATGTCACTATAGGTTTTATTCTACTCTCACAAGATCAAGCTAATTCATACAAAATTATTAGGTGTGGCTAGATTCAATCAAACTAATTGCCAATTTGTACATTCCAATTTATACACATCGATATTTGATAGGGTGAGCTACCTTTTAAGATGGAAATTAGAAGAAAAATAATAAGAGAACTGAACCTAGGGCTTACCTTGATTGATCAATGGCGTACTCCGCACAGCTTCTTTCCTGGGGATGACGAGCCGGCCGGCCGGCCTGCGTCCACCGTACGCATGCGATCGAGGCTGGCCGCTGGAGGGGCGTCGTGTAGGTGCCGCATAGGCAGCCTGCAGGAGTCGGCGGCTTCGGCACATCAGATCAGTCAAGGGCAGGCAGCAAACTTGGTTTGAGAAACTCCTGAATGCCGTGCGATGACTACGTGACGTGTGTAACTGCGTATAGGTGATGGGTTAACTATCTATATGGGCTGATGGGCTACCTATCTATTTCTTTTACATCAGAGAAAAATAAGAGTGGGGGAAAATACTTTGGGCTGAGCGGGGGCAATGCAATACATGTTGAACCTGGTGTAAAAGGGCAGAAAAAACGAGTGGGGGCATTCGCCCCCACAGCCCACAAGGTAGATTCGCCCCTGGGGGAAATAGCGACGTAGCTTCAAGCCGCAATCAGAAAGAATTTCTAGCTCTGTTCTCGGGGAGGGTCTTCAACATATACCAGGTTCCTTATCACAAATCTCATCTCCTCGCAGTTTACATTATTTTCCATTTGCCTCTCATTTTCCTCTCCCCCACTTCACAAAAATTTGCCGTTTTTATTCGCCCTCTTTTTCGTTCGTCATTTTCTCGTTAGGTCTCATGTTTGCTTGTGTTTCCATGTGTCTTCTATTTGCTTGCTAAAAATTAATTGATATGGATCCTCATCCACTTGCTAATCTTTTCAAGAGATCCAACCATGATGAACCAGTTGCTAGTGAGTTGAGTGCACTAGTTTATCTTTATGAAGTTTTGCTTGAGATTCGTGAATCTGAAAATTGTGATGAAGAAATTTATGAAGTGATTCATGATAGCTCATTGAATGAAAAGCATGATTGCAATGATTTTACTATAAATTCTATTAATGTCAATTGTGCTAATAATATGCAAAACCCCAAGCTTGGGGATGCTAATATTGCTATGTCCGCTACTTATTGCAATGATCATGATTGGGGTGATAATGATTCTTATGATCTTAAAAATTCATTTAAGCCTCATGATGAATATGTTTGCAATAATATTGAAAGTGGGTTCTTATACGTCTCCAACGTATCTACTTTTCCTAACGCTTTTCCTCTTCTTTTGGACTCTAATTTGCATGATTTGAATGAAACTAACCCCGGACTGACGCTGTTTTCAGCAGAACTACCATGGTGTTGTTTTTGTGTAGAAATAAAAGTTCTCGGAATGGAACGAAACTTTGCGAGGATTTTTTATACAATAAATAAGAATTTCTAGAGCCAAGACCCACCGGAGGGGGGCACCTGGGTGGGCACAACCCACCAGGGTGCGCCCCCCTCCTGGCGCGCCTAGGTGGGTTGTCCCCACCTGGTGGTCCCGCAGACCCTGAAACCGACACTATAAAATCCTATTTTTCCAAAAAAACAGGGAGGAAGAGTTATCACGATCCACGAGACAGAGCTGTCGTCACCTCCTGTTCTTCATCGGGAGTCCAGATCTGGAGTTCGTTTGGGCTGTGGAGTGGGGGATCTTTGTTCTTTGTTATCACCCACCCTTCTCCATCGCCAATTCCATGATGCTCCCCACCGGGTGTGAGTAATTCCTTCGTAGGCTCATTAGTCGGTGAGGAGTTGGATGAGATTCATCATGTAATCGAGTTAGTTTTGTTAGGGCTTGATCCCTAGTATCCACTATGTTCTAAGATTGATGTTGCTATGACTTTGCCATGCTTAATGCTTGTCACTTTGGGCCCGGGTGCCATGAACTCAGATCTGAACCGTTTATGTTATCACAATTATATCCATGTTTTAGATCCGATCCTGAAGGTTATAGTCACCTACTACGTGTTATGATCCGACAACCCCGAAGTGACAATAGTCGGGACCACTCCCGATGATGACCGTAGTTTGAGGAGTTCATGTATTCACTATGTGTTATTGCTTTGTTCCGGTTCTCTATTAAAAGGAGGCCTTAATATCCCTTAGTTTCCAATATGGACCCGCTGCCTGATAACCCACAAGTGTAGGGGATCAGTTGTAGCCTCTTTCGATAAGTAAGAGTGTCGAACCCAACGAGGAGCAAAAGGTAGAACAAATATTCCCTCAAGTTCTATCGACCACCGATACAACTCTACGCACGCTTAGCGTTCGCTTTGCCTAGAACGAATATGAAACTAGAAGTACTTTGTAGATGTGATAGGATAGGTTTGCAAGATGATAAAGAACACGTAAATAAAAAGTAGGGGCTGTTTATATAAAGAAGCAATAAAGTAAATATAGTGAGTGTGGAAAATTGGTGGTAGGAGTTGTGAAATTGTCCCTAAGCAATTGACTACTTTACTAGACCGATATCAAGTTTTATGTGGGAGAGGCATAAGCTAACACACTTTCTCTTCTTAGATCATATGCACTTATGATTGGAACTCTAGCAAGCATCCGCAACTACTAAAGATCATTAAGGTAAAACCCAACCATAGAATTAAAGCATCAAGTCCCCTTTATCCCATACGCCACAACCCCCTTACTCGGGTTTATGCTTCTGTCACTCAGGCAACCCACTATAAGCGAATCATGAATGTATTGCAACACCCTACAGCGGGAATCCCTCACGCTTGCGCGACACGGAGGGCACAATAGGACAGCAACATAACCACAAGCAAATTAAACCGATCATAGCAATTGATCAATCACCGGTAGGACAACGAAAATCTACTCAGACATCGTAGGATGGCAACACATAATTGGATAATAATATGAAGCATAAAGCACCATGTTCAAGTAGAGGGTACAGCAGGTTGCGGTAGAGTGGACCGCTGTAGATAGAGGAGGGAAGGTGATGGAGATGTTGGTGAAGATGACGGAGGTGTTGGTGTAGATGGCGGTGATGATGATGGTCCCCGGCGGCGTTCCGGCGCCTCCGAAGGTGACGGGGAGAGAGCCCCCCTTCTTCTTCTTTTTCCTTGACCTCCTCCCTAGATGGGAGAAGGGTTTCCCCTCTGGTCCATGGTCTCCATGGCATGGGAGGGGCGAGAGCCCCTCCGAGATTGGATATGTCTCTCTGTCTCTCTCTGTTTCTGCGTTCTGGATTTTTCCCTTTCACCGTTTATTATATATCCGAATATCTGTAACTCCGATTGGATTGAAACCTTCGCCATGATTTTTTTTCCAAAAATTAGCTTTCTTGCGGCAAAATAATAGCAGCAACCGCCTTATGAGGGGCCCACGAGGGTCAGGGGTGTGCCTAGGGGGAGTAGGCGCGCCCCTGCCTCGTGGCCACCTCGGGCACCGTCTCTCGTTGATTCTTCCTCCCATATTTCCCAAATATTCCAAAAATATTCTCCGTCCATTTTTATCCTGTTTGGACTCCATTTGATATGGGGTTTCTACGAAACATAAAACATGCAACAAACAGGAACTAGCACTGGGCACTGGATCAATATGTTAGTCCCAAAAATAGTATAAAAAGTTGCCAAAAGTATATGGAAGTTGTAGAATATTGGCATGGAACAATCAAAAACTATAGATACGACGGAGACGTATCAGCATCCCCAAGCTTAATTCCTGCTCGTCCTCGAGTAGGTAAATGATAAAAAAGATAATTTTTGATGTGGAATGCTACCTAGCATAATCTTGATCATATGTCTAATCATGGCATGAATATTAAGACATGAGTGATTCAAAGCAATAGTCTATCATTTGACATAAAAACGATAATACTTCAAGCGTACTAATAAAGCAATCATGTATTTTCAAAATAACATGGCCAAAGAAAGTTATCCCTACAAAATCATATGGTCTGGCTATGCTCCATCTCACCACACAAAATATTCAAATCATGCACAACCCCGATGACAAGCCAAGCAATTGTTTCATACTTTTGATGTTCTCAAACCTTTTCAAATTTCACGCAATACATGAGCATGATCCATGGATATAGCACTATGGGTGGAATAGAATATGATGGTGGGGGTTATGTGGAGAATACAAAAAAGGAGAAAGTCTCACATCGACGCGGCTAATCAACGGGCTATGGAGATGCCCATCAATTGATGTCAGTGTGAGGAGTAGGGATTGCCATGCAACGGATGCACTAGAGCTATAAGTGTATGAAAGCTCAAACTGAAACTAAGTGGGTGTACATCCAACTTGCTTGCTCATGAAGACCTCGGGCATTTGAGGAAGCCCATCATCGGAATATACAAGCCAAGTTCTATAATGAAAATTCCCACTAGTACATGAAAGTGAAAGCATAGGAGACTCTCTCTATGAAGAACATGGTGCTACTTTGAAGCACAAGTGTGGTAAAAGGATAGTAGCATTGCCCCTTCTCTCTTTTATCTCTCTTTTTTATTTTCTCTTTTTTTTGGTGGGCTTCTTTGGCCTCTTTTTTTTATTTGGGCTTCTTTGGCCTCTTTTATTTTTCATAAAGTCTGGAGTCTCATCCCGACTTGTGGAGGAATCATAGTCTCCATCATCCTTTCCTCACTGGGGCAATGCTCTAATAATGATGATCATCACACTTTATTTACTTACAACTCAATGTTACAACTCGATACTAGAACAAAGATATGACTCTATATGAATGCCTCCGGCGGTGTACCGGGATGTGCAATGATCTGGCATAGAAATGACATCAAAAAACGGACAAGCCATGAAAACATCATGTTAGCTATCTTACAATCATGCAAAGCAATATGACAATGAATGCTCAAGTCATGTAAATGATGATGATGGAAGTTGCATGGCAATATATCTCGGAATGGCTATGGAAATACCATGATAGGTAGGTATGGTGGCTATTTTGAGGAAGATATAAGGAGGCTTATGTGTGATAGAGCGTATAGTATCACGGGGTTTGGATGCACCGGCGAAGTTTTCACCAACTCTCGAGGTGAGAAAGGGCAATGAACGGTACCGAAGAGGCTAGCAATGATGGAAGGGTGAGAGTGCGTATAATCCATGGACTCAACATTAGTCATAAAGAACTCACATACTTATTGCAAAAGTCTAAAACAAAGTACTACGCGCATGCTCCTAGGGGGATAGATTGGTAGGAAAAGGCCATCGCTCATCCCCGACTGCCACTCATAAGGAAGGCAATCAATAAATAAATCATGCTCCGACTTCATCACATAACGGTTCACCATACATGCATGCTACGGGAATCATAAACCTCAACACAAGTATTTCTACTAATCCACAGTCACCTACTAGCATGACTCTAATATCACCACCTTTATGTCGCAAAACTATTGCAAGGAATCAAACATATCATATTCAGTGATCTACAAGTTTTATGTAGGATTTTATGACTAACCATGTGAATGACCAATTCCTGTCATCTCTCTAAATAGATATAAGTTAAGCAAGAGAGTTTAATTATTTCTACAAAAGATATGCCCACGCTCTAACAAATATAAGTGAAGCAAAAGAGCATTCTTCAAACGGCGGTTTTCTATGTGAAGAGAAACATGCAATCCAAACTTCAAATGATATAAGTGAAGCACATGAAGCATTCTATAAAGCCATACTCAAAAGATTTAAGTGAAGTGCAATGAGCATTCTATAAATCAACCATGGACTATCTCATACCAGCATGGTGCATAAAAGAAAAGTGAAAACTAAATGCAAAAGATGCTCCAAGACTTGCACATATCGCATGAACGAAACGAATCCGAAAACACACCGATACTTGTTGAAGAAAGAGGGGATGCCTTCCGGGGCATCCCCAAGCTTAGACGCTTGAGTCTCCTTGAATATTTACTTGGGGTGCCTTGGGCATCCCCAAGCTTGAGCTCTTGCCTCTCTTCCTTTTCCTCATATCGAGACATCCTCGATCAAACACTTCATCCACACAAAACTCCAATAGAAAACTCGGTAAGATCCGTTAGTACAATAAAGCAAATAACTACTCTAAGTACTATTGCAAACCAATTCATATTTTGTTTTTGCATTGTGTATACTGTAATATAACTTTTCCATGGCTTAAGCCACTGATATAAATTGATAGTTTCATCAAAACAAGTAAACTATGCATCAAAAACAGAATCTGTCAAAAACAGAACAGTCTGTAGCAATCTGAACATTCACTATACTTCTGGTACCCCAAAACTTCTACCGAAATTAGGAAAAATAAACAATTTGTAGAGTAAGATAGTGCAAAAAGAATCAGAACCATTTTACATTCCAGTAAAAAATGTAAAATCGCGTACTACAGCCAAAGTTTCTGTCCTGCATCGTACAAACCAACAAGCATTGTAAACATCCTAAAGGCAAACCTTGGCACATTATTTTTATCATACGATGGAATTGTACAAGGGGATAATTATTTTTGTTGAAAATTTTCTGTAATTAAGATTCACAAAGTTTCCGTGAGCATGAACATTCAAGGAGCTCTCCCACTTCAACAATGCTTATCTCTCTCACTTTCACTTTCCTTTTTGAAAAGTTTTGGGTTCCCCTCTTTTTTTTTGTTTTTAGACTATATAAAACAATTCAACAGAAATAAATGACTCCCTAAAACTTCTAGGTTGTCTCCCTGGCAACGCTTTCTTTAAAGCCATTAAGCTAGGCATATAGTGCTCAAGTAATGAATCCACCCGGATCCTAAGGTATATCAAAGCCAATTTTAATTAACAATGATTTTTAATTTAGTAGTGAGCATAAAGTAACATATATCATGCAACCATGAAGTCTATCTCTCTTCCTATGCATCGGCATGTCATAAAAGAACAATTCATGCACACCTAGTAAAGGCCAATGCATAGTATAAGCAGTTTCTTGCAATTTTATCATGTTGGAAACATAGAGAGGTGGAGATGTAGTTCCTCTCTCATAATAATTGCAAGTAGGAGAAGCAAGCACATGCATATTATATCTATCAAAATCATCATGTGCAACGGTAAAAGGCAACCCATCAATATAATCCTTAATAAGGGCAGACTTCTCTGATATAGTGTAGTTTGGAGAATTCAAAAAGATAATAGGACTATCATGCATGGGTGCAATAGCAACAATTTCATGTTTAACATAAGGAACTATAGCAAGTTCATCTTCATAAGCATAATTCATATTGGCATCTTGGCCACAAGCATAGCAAGCATCATCAAAAAGGGATATTTCAAACGAATTAAAGGGATCATAGCAATCATCATAGCAATCATCCTTCGGTAAGCACGAAGGGGAATTAAACAATGTATGAGTTGAAGAGTTACTCTCATTAGAAGGTGGGAACGGGTAGCTAATCCACTCTTCCTCCTTTTCTTCTTCGCTCTCCTCATCATATTTTTCATCCAATGAGCTCACAGTTTCATCAATTCCTTCTTCCATAGACTCCTTGGACAGCGGAGACTTTATCAATAAATGCATCAATATCGGAATTGTATTCATAATTCTCATAACAATATTTAAGTATAGCAAAATTTTCAGGTCTATAAACTGACTCATAAAAATCTTCAAACTCTTTAAACATAGATTCAATCTCATAAGCACCCATAAAAGCAACGAATCGTTCTATTTGTTCCACATCATAGTAATCATAGATACCATTAGCATAAGAACCCAATGTTTAATCATCATTAAATTTGCATGAAAAGGGAAGGTGTGGAGCCTTCATCCTAGAGCAACAGGTATAATCATATCACAAACATAGTTGACAAACATACCAATGCAACATATGAATTTGATCCATAATAGTTTCCCTTTTTGTGTCAAGCGATAATCCCTAAAGTATTCACGTTGATCCAACGTGTCTCCCATAACATAATTGAATGGAGTTTTCTCAGGATTATCAAAGTAGTACATAATATCTTTCACATAATGAGCATCGAGGGTTTTAGGAGGTTCCCCATCTCCATGAGTAGCAAGTACACCTATTTTTTTTGGTATTCCGTGTTCCATATCCATAACTAAAGATAGAGAACAACTAAGAACAACAAATAAAAATTACTTAGTGATAAAGCAAACAAGCACACACGAGAATATGCACCCCACGCTATGACTCCCCGGCAACGTCGCCAGAAAAAAGTCTTAATAACCCACAAGTGTAGGGGATCAGTTGTAGCCTCTTTTGATAAGTAAGAGTGTCGAACCCAACGAGGAGCTAAAGGTAGAACAAATATTTCCTCAAGTTCTATCGACCACAGATACAACTCTACGCACGCTTAGCGTTCGCTTTACCTAGAACAAATATGAAACTAGAAGTACTTTGTAGTGTGATAGGATAGGTTTGCAAGATGATAAAGAACACATAAATAAAAAGTAGGGGCTGTTTAGATAAAGAAGCAATAAAGTAAATATAGCGAGTGTGGAAAAGTGGTGGTAGGAGTTGTGAAATTGTCCCTAAGCAATTGACTACTTTACTAGACCGATAGCAAGTTTTATGTGGGAGAGGCATAAGCTAACATACTTTCTCCTCTTGGATCATATGAACTTATGATTGGAACTCTAGCAAGCATCTGCAACTACTAAAGATCATTAAGGTAAAACCCAACCATAGCATTAAAGCATCAAGTCCCCTTTATCCCATATGCCACGACCCCCTTACTCGGGTTTATGCTTCTGTCACTCAAGCAACCCACTATAAGCGAATCATGAACGTATTGTAACACCCTACAGCGGGAATCCCTCACGCTTGCGCGACACGGAGGGCACAATAGGACAGCAACATAACCACAAGAAAATTAAACCAATCATAGCAATTCATAAATCACCGGTAGGACAACGAAAATCTACTCAGACATCATAGGATGGCAACACATCATTGGATAATAATATGAAGCATAAAGCACCATGTTCAAGTAGAGGGTACAGCGGGTTGCGGGAGAGTGGACCGCTGTAGATAGAGGGGGAAGGTGATGGAGATGTTGGTGAAGAGAATGGAGGTGTTGGTGTAGATCGCGGTGATGATGATGGCCCCCGACGGCGTTCCGGCGCCTCCGGAAGCGAGGGGGAGAGAGCCCCCTTCTTCTTCTTCCTTGACCTCCTCCCTAGATGGGAGAAGGGTTTCCCCTCTGGTCCATGGTCTCCATGGCGTGGGCGGGGCGAGAGCCCCTCCGAGATTGGATTTGTCTCTCTGTCTCTCTCTGTTTCTGCGTTCTGGATTCTGCCCTTTCACCATTTCTTATATATCCGGAGATCCGTAACTCCGATTGGATTGAAACCTTCGCCATGATTTTTTTTCCGAAAATTAGCTTTCTTGGGCAAAAGAATAGCAGCAACTGCCTTACGAGGGTCCCACGAGGGTCAGGGGCGCGCCCAGGGGGAGCAGGCTTGCCCCCTGCCTCGTGGCCACCTCGGGCACCGTCTCGCGTTGATTCTTCCTCCCATATTTCCCAAATATTCCAAAAATATTATCCATCCGTTTTTATCACATTTGGACTCCGTTTGATATGGGGTTTCTACGAAACATAAAACATGCAACAAACAGGAACTAGCACTGGGCACTGGATTAATATGTTAGTCCCAAAAATTGTATAAAAAGTTGCCAAAAGTATATGGAAGTTGTAGAATATTGGCATGGAATAATCAAAAATTATAGATACGATGGAGACGTATCACTGCCACAGGAGGGTAGGACAAAATATGTCATGCAAGTTCTTTCCATAAGCACGTATGACTATTTACGGAATACATGCCTACATTATATTGACGAACTGGAGCTAGTGCCGTATCGCCCTAGGTTATAAATGTCTCATGATGAATATCATCCAACAAGTCACCGATCCAATGCCTATGAATTTATATTATATTGTTCTTGCTAATTAAGTTACTATTGTTATCATCACGGTTACACTTGCTAAAAATTATTCCTATCACTGTTACTGTTACTGTTTGTGCTGTCACTGTTGGAAATATGCCCTAGAGGCAATAATAAAATGTTATTATTCTATTTCCTCGTTCATGATAATTGTCTTTTATTCATGCTATAATTGGGTTATCCGGAAATCGTAATACATGTGTGAATACATAGACCACAACATGTCCCTAGTGAACCTCTAGTTGACTAGCTCGTTTATCAATAGATGGTCACGGTATCCTGACCATGGACTTTGGATGTCATTGATAACGGGATCACATCATTGGGAGAATGATGTGATGGACAAGACCCAATCCTAAGCATAGCACAAGATCGTGTAGTTCGTTTGCTAGAGCTTTTCCAATGTCAAGTATCATTTCCTTAGACCATGAGATCGTGTAACTCCCGGATGCCGTAGGAGTGCTTTGGGTGTACCAAACGTCACAACGTAACTGGGTGGCTATGAAGGTGTACTACAGGTATCTCCGAAAGTGTCTGTTGGGTTGACATGGATCGAGACTGGGATTTGTCACTCCGTATGACGGAGAGGTACCTTTGGGCCCACTCGGTAATGCATCATCATAATGAGCTCAATGTGACCAAGTGCTTGGTCACGGGATCATGCATTATGGTACGAGTAAAGTGACTTGCTGGTAACGAGATTGATCGAGGTATTGGGATACCGATGATCGAATCTCGGGCAAGTAACGTACCGATTGACAAAGGGAATTGTATACGGGATTACTTGAATCCTCGACATCGTGGTTCATTCGATGAGATCATCGTGGAACATGTGGGAGCCAACATGGGTATCCAGATCCCAATGTTGGTTATTGGCCGGAGAGTCGTCTCGGTCATGTCTGCATGTCTCCCGAACCCGTAGGGTCTACACACTTAAGGTTCGGAGACGCTAGGGTTGTAGAGATACTAGTATGCGGTAACCCGAAAGTTGTTCGGAGTCCCGGATGAGGTCCCGGACGTCACGAGGAGTTCCGGAATGGTCCGGAGGTGAAGAATTATATATAGGAAGTCCAGTTTCGGCCATCGGGAAGGTTTCGAGGGTCACCGGTAATTAGAGAACGTCTAACTTGTTTTCGCAGCATATGCCTTGTGATGTGATATGGCCAAAAGGTGTAACATCCCAAATTTTCAATTTGGAATGTTATACATAGATCATCATTGCATATCATATTTTGTTGCATTGTTGGCTCGATCCTAGAAATTCTACGCAGCTCAAGGACCCACGGAGAGAGTTGGGGATTTCGTTATTTTCATATTTGAGTTTTCTCAAATTTTGAAAATAGGATCATTATTTGATTTTATTTATTTTATCTTCAATTATTTCTACTACCAAAAATACAGAGAGGGAATAAAATGACTTTCCCAAAATAAAGAAATAATGAAGATTTAATAAAAAATCAAATAAGATTTATTTTGGAGTTTTTCGCCTTTTATTTGAATTTAGGAAAAATGCGTGTTTTTCAAAATTGCATTTAGGCCCCAAATAAATGTTCATATTGTCCGGCTTGATTTTAGAAGCCGGGGAAAATTTATTTCGGGATTTTTGGAGTCCGCTTAGTATTTTTTTATTTTTCTTCTGCGCGGAATTATTATTAAAAAAACGAACCGCCTCTGGGCCGTGCCCGAGCGGGACTCCGCTCGGGGACGCGCTATATAAGCCGCCACCCCCGGCGCCCCAGGCCCGTCAGCCGCCCGCGCCCGCCAGCCCAGCCACCACCGCCGCCGGCCCAATCGCGCTAACCCTAACCCTAATCCGCCGCCGCCGCCGCCCGCCGCCGCCGCCTGCCGTCGCCGGAGCCGCCGCCGGACCCCGCCGCCACCACCGACGACCCCGGCGACTCAGCCGCCAAGGTTCGCCGCTGCCTCGTTTTCCGTGCCGCCGGTTTTTCTCAAAAACCGAATGGTTTTCTTCGTGTTTTTTCGGTTTATTCTATTAGATCGGTTTTTTTCTGTTCGGTTAATTAGCGTGCGTTCGCTCGTTCGTTCGTTTTAACGAACGTGTTCGTCAGATTAGGTTAGTTAACAAACGTTCATTCGTTAACTCGTTCGTCGTTTTTCTTTTTCTCGGATTTAATCCGCGATTTTTCTGATCGCGATTCCTGATCCGATTTTCGTTTTAGTTTAACTTTTCGCTCGTTTATCGGAATTAGGCGATTCAAGCGCCTGGAGTTTCGTCTCGAAACCCTCTTTCTGAATAATCAACTTAAACAAGTTTTTGCTTCTGTAGAAATTGACGTAGATCCAGATTAGTAAAATGAAGCTGTTTTCTTTCGCCGTTTGACTTTTGTTGCTTTGTTTGATTTGATTCTTTATGCAAACCGGAGTTCTTAAGTTGAACTTTATGGTTAGATCTCTTATTCGAGTTTTACCTGTGCATTGGATGAGTACTTATTGTATGCTTGTTTGTTTGTCTACGATAGTATACCCGGAGTGCGCCGCCTGTTACTTCGAGTCTCTAGGTTTCGCGGATCATCAGCAAGGCAAGTAACACTTTGATCATACCTTTTCTACTACCCAGTTTTATGCATTAGATCAATCCTCAAACATTGCATGATTAGGATCTGATTAAATTGTGGGTTATGGGAAGTAGATGAGGTAGTACCTATTACCTGTTTTATTATCAAACCTTTGGGAGTTACTTCTACGTTTGCTTATCATGCCATGCTATGCTAGTAGACGTGGATTGGGTGAGTGTATCCATGACAGATGTGAGTTTGTTAATTTAATGGTTTATTTAAGGTGGCAACTTAAACACACATCTGGGTGGATTGAGGCACCTGGTTTCTAGGACTTGCCTGTTTTTCTTCGGACCGCCACCCAGGCCCAAAGGGATCATAAGATTATTCATGCTAGAAACTTCCGTGTGCAGCCACATGCTATTATGGGCTCTAGCATAGTTGACTAGGTCGTGCAAACTCTTACATGGTAGACTAGCAGATGTAGGGGATGTAGGTTGGTACGGTCTACCCTCTACGTAAGGTGCACGCGCTTCTGAAAGACTATGTCTCGGTCATCCGTTTCTCAAACACCATGTAGAACGAGAAACCAAACGGAGGAGATCGAGTCATGTGGGGAAAAGTGCGCAAACCTCTGCAAAGTGTATAAACTAATCATGGTTACCCGTGTCCCCGGTTATGGACATCTTGAGTATCTAGTACTTGGATATCATGTGGATCTCATTATGTTAATTCTAATTAATATTGTTGGGATGTTAATGAGTATTTTGAATTGGGATTGAGAATGCTGTCAACCATTCTCAATGTTTAACAACCACCATGATAGTTAACTAAATTTATTCCTTTGCAGTAGGGAAATATTGGCTTTATGCAAAACTGTAACCATAGAGCTTTCCACCAGCCAAATATGCATGTAGTATAGCTTATTCCATCATATTTTCCTCTATGTGTTACATTGCCAGCATATTCCATGTGCTGACCCGTTTTCGGGCTACAACGTTTCATGTTGCAGACTTTTCAGACGACGAGTAAGGTGCTTTTAGGTCGTGGTTCTATACTCATTGATGCCGTTGGAGTTGATGGACTCGCTTATCTTCCAAGTCTTCCGCTGTTATTGTATTTTAGATGGCCTTAAGCCATATTTATTTCAGTAAGTTCTCTCTTGAGACATTCGATGTAATAAGTGTGTGATTGTTACTCTGTTATAAATCCTCCAAGTACTGTGTGGTGTCAGCATTACTGATCCAGGGATGACACTGAGCATAGAGATCAGACTGTTTGAGGTCTGGTCGCTACAAAGATGGTATCAGATCACACGCTGACTGTAGGACACGACCACTAAGCTAAAGCCCTAGATCACTACTCTTTCTTCTCATTTCTGACTCCTCATCTTTTCTATTCTTTAGGATGGCGGATGCAAGGATCAAGTTCACACAACCAGATGAAAACTCACCTTTTGGATATCACTTGAAGGAAGCCACTAGATACCTGAACATAGGAGTACCAAGCTTCACCGGGACCTTCAACGCCACTTTACTCGAAGAGGAGCGCTGGAGGATTCAAGTCTACATTCCAGGAAGGACATTTGCACCAGTCACGGAGCCAATAGAGTTTACCTTTGATGCACCAACATGGAGCCTAGGAAAGAGCATGGCAGCTCACATCGCCATGGGACGAATTGGAGAAGTTTACCACAACAATCTCAAGAATACTATCTACCAGATTTGTGGGCGTCGAGATGAGCATTGGGAGATGATCACCACCAGGAAGGACAGATCAATCGCAGCTTATATTCAGGAGTTAAACCAACACATTCGATGCCAGGAGAATCAGATGTGCGCAGATATGGAGGATCTGCAGAAGGCTATGACCAAGATCAAGGAGCTAGAAGAAGAACTCAAGGCTACACGTAAAGATCATATGGAAGAAATCGTCGCTCTAGTAAGACAGAACGGCGACCTTAAGGAGAAGATTGGAGTATTCATGGGAGGATCATCACCCAGAGGAGAAGAGGATGAACCTACTTGTCCAGATAATTATATCATCATCGACGACACCGACTCGGATCACGACGACAGCGATGATGACTATGTTGATGAAGCTGGAGCAGATATCATGGAATCTTCATCGGAGCAGTTTTTCTAGTTGACCACCACAACAGTAGTAGAATTTTCCACCATTTAATTATTTTTAGTCCAAGCACTTTTGTAATGATAGTTAGACCGTTGTATGCCCTTTCTTGAATTGATTGGAGAGATATTGTGTGTTTTTGTCTCATGTGCATATGGGTCATGTTATCTCACTAGACCTCATTCTATTCTTAACTCTCGTCTCCTCTTTAAACCCTCAGATGCCTCCGAGACGCGACCCCGAGTTTGTTTTCCCGCCAGAGATCACTTAGTTGATTCAGCGCAGAATGCCTTGATTCAAACATTGGTACAGAACCAAGGCAACAACAACAACAACCCACCACCACCACCACCACCTGTTGACCATTTGGCTCGTTTCTTAAGGCCGAATCCGCCGGTGTTTTCCAGTAGCACCGAGCCGATAGTAGCAGATGATTGGCTCCGTAAGATAGGGAGGGAGTTGACCACTGCAGGATGTACAGATGGGGAAAAGGTGAAGTTTGTTGCACATCAGCTTGACGGACCCGCAACAGCATGGTGGGAGAATTTTACAGCCACTTACCCTGTAGACACTGTCACATGGAATCAGTTTCAGCAAGCTTTCCGTACTGCCCATGTTTCAGCAGGAGCTATGGCCATGAAGAAGCGTGAGTTTCACAACTTACGCCAAGGAGGACGGACAGTTGGCCAGTATGTGGATGATTTCAATAAACTAGCACGTTATGCCCCAGATGATGTTGCTACGGATGCAGCTAAGCAGGAGAAGTTTCTAGAAGGACTGAATGATGAGCTGAGCATGCAGTTGATGGTAGCCACTTTCAACAACTACCAGTAGTTAGTAGATCATGCTCTTATGATTGAGGGAAAGCAGCAGCAGATTGACAATCGTAAGAGGAAGTATGGACAGGGGAAGTACAATTCTGGAGCTCAGCAGAAACCACGCTTTACCCCAAAGTCAGGAGGGCAATTTCAGCATACTCACAGAGGAGGCAGCTCGCACAATCATAATGGCACCAAGAATGGAAACGGGAATGGAGGAAGCAATGGACAAAGCCGCACCAACCCGTCAACACCATCCAAGGTAGACCTGAGCCATATCACTTGTTATAAGTGCCGTAAGACTGGGCATTATGCAAATGAATGTCCAGAAGCCCAAAATGGTAATGGCAATGGAAGCTTAGGAAAGAAGCCGAACCCTTTCAACAGGGGGCAAGTGAACCACGTTACCGTGGAGGAGGTTGAAGCTCAGCCAGCCGCAGTAATAGGTAAGTGTTTGGTTAAGACATTTACTTCAGTTGTTCTTTTTGATACTGGTGCTTCGCATTCATACATATCAAGGAGATTTGTGGATAAATATAAACTACCAACCCAAGCCCTTAGGTCACCCATGCTAGTAACCTCACCCGGAGCAGAGTATATGGCCAGTATATGGTGTGATCGACTGCCATTAAGGATTGGACACCATGTATTTCCCTCAGACCTAATAGTTCTAGAATCGCAAAGTTTGGATGTGATATTAGGCATGGATTGGTTATCAAAGTATGGAGGGAATATAGATTGCGCCAGTAAGTCGATTTTGCTTACGACACCAGAAGGAAGAAGAATCAAGTATGTATCACAGCATGAGCCGAGAAGAGCACATGTAAATTCCTTATCAGGAGTTGTGCAGGAGGAAGTACCAGTGGTAAGGGATTTCCCTGATGTATTTCCAGAAGAGTTGCCAGGCATGCCACCGGATAGAGACATTGAGTTCCTAATTGAACTACTGCCAGGCACTGTTCCGATATCCAAGAGACCGTACAGGATGCCAACCCAAGATTTGGAGGAAATTAAGAAGCAGATTAAGGAGTTGTTGGACAAAGGTTTTATTCGCCCAAGTTCTTCACCTTGGGGATTGCCAGTACTTCTAGTGGAGAAGAAGGATGGATCGTTAAGGATGGTTGTGGATTATCGCGGATTGAATGAAGTAACAATCAAGAACAAGTACCCACTACCAATGATCAATGATCTGTTTGATCGGTTGCAAGGAGCCAAGGTGTTTTCCCAGATCGATTTGCGATCAGGGAACCATCAGTTGAAGATTCGGGAGCAAGATATACCGGCTTTTACCATCAGGTACGGGCTGTATGAGTATACCGTTATGTCATTTGGTCTGACTAACGCCCCAGCCTATTTTATGAACATGATGAACAAGGTGTTTATGGATTTTTTGGATAAGTTCGTCGTGGTGTTCATTGATGATATTTTGGTTTACTCGAAGAATGAAGAGGAACATAAGGAGAACTTGCGTTTGGTACTCGAGAAGCTCAGAGAACATCAACTATACGCCAAGTTCAGCAAGTGTGAGTTTTGGCTAAAGGAAGTTGGATTTCTCGGACATGTTATATCCGGAGAAGGTATAGCAGTAGACCCCAATAAAGTTGCCACTGTGACAAACTGGGAAGCACCAACAACAGTTGGAGAGATCAGGAGTTTCCTTGGACTCGCAGGATACTACCGGAGATTCATTGAAAATTTCTCGAAGATTGCGAAGCCTATGACAGAATTGTTGAAAAAGGATACCAAGTTCATTTGGACTGAGGAGTGTGAGGCTAGTTTCCAAGAGTTGAAGAAACGTTTGGTTACCTCACCAGTATTAATTCTGCCAGATCAGACCAAGGATTATGAAGTGTATTGCGACGCTTCACGTCGAGGACTTGGAGCAGTGCTTATGCAGGAGGGAAGAGTTGTTTCGTATGCTTCATGACAGCTTAAGCCTCCTGAGATGAATTATGCTACTCATGATTTGGAGTTAGCACCTGTAGCGCACGCGCTTAAAACTTGGAGACACTTCCTCATTGGAAATCATTGTGAGGTGTACACGGATCACAAGAGTTTGAAGTACATCTTCACGCAGAAGGAGTTAAATCTCAGGCAGAGGAGATGGTTGGAGCTTATTAAAGATTATGATATGAGATTGCATTATCGCCCCGGGAAGGCTAACGTTGTAGCAGACGCGTTGAGCCGTAAGAGCCATGTCAACACTCTAATGATTGGAGGTTTACCACAAGAATTACCGGAGGAATTCTAGGAGCTATGTTTGGAAATAGTTCTGAGAGGCTTCGTAGCAGCATTGGAGATTCAGTCTACTTTGATGGATAAAATCAGAGAAGCTCAAAAGACAGATAAGGAAGTTGCTTCCATTAAGGAAAGGATGAGCAAGGGAAAGGCTAAAGGATTTCGTGAGGATGAGCACGATACCTTATGGTTTGAGGACCGTGTTTATGTGCCCAATGACCCGGAGATCAGGAAGTTGATTCTGCAAGAGGCACATGATTCACCATATTCGATTCACCTCGGAAATACCAAGATGTATTTGGACTTGAAGGAAACTTTCTGGTGGACCGGAATGAAGAAGGATATTGCAGAGTATGTAGCAGTTTGTGATGTATGTCAGAGGGTGAAGGCAGAACATCAGAAGCCAGCAGGATTGTTACAGCCATTGCCTATACCCGAATGGAAGTGGGATAAACTAGGCATGAATTTCATCCCGGGATTGCCCAGGACCCGTTCAGGCTATGACTCGATTTGGGTTGTCGTCGATCATTTGACGAAGGTAGCTCATTTCATCCCAGTAAAGACTACCTACAGCAGTGCCAAATTGGCTAAGATATACATGACAAGGATTATATGTTTGCATGGAGTTCCGAGGAGTATCGTATCAGATAGAGGAACCCAATTCACCTCAAAGTTCTGGAAGCAGTTGCACGGAACATTGGGAACCAGGCTAGAGTTTAGCACAACTTTCCATCCACAGACAGATGGACAGACCGAGAGAGTCAATCAGATTTTGGAGGATATGCTTAGAGCTTGTGTTTTGGATTATGGATCAAGTTGGGATGACAACTTGCCATATGCGGAGTTTTCTTACAACAACAGCTATCAATCCAGTTTGAAAATGGCCCCTTTCAAAGCCTTGTATGGAAGGAGGTGCAGAACCCCGTTGTTGTGGGATGTGTCGTGGTTCTAAGTCTGACAGTAAAGTGGGGGGTAGGTATGGAGAGGCAAGATCCTAGCTATGGAGCAGTTGTAAGCACAAGAGATGTACGAGTTCAGGCCCTTCACGGTGGAAGTAATAGCCGTACGTCTCGGAGCCCGGAGGCGGTCGAGTGAATTATGCGTGTATAGATTACAGGGGTGCGAACCCTTTACACTGAGGAGCGGGGTGGCTTATATAGAGTCCGCCAGACCCCTCCGGCCCTCAGTAATGCAGGGTTTAAAGTACATTAAGTCTAGGCGTTACTGGTAACGCCTTACATAAAGTGTCCTAAATGCCATAAAGACTACTTAATTACAGACCATTTGGATGCAGAGTGCCTCTTGATCTCCTGGTGGTCGAGTGAGTCTTCATGGTCGAGTCCTTCGAGTCCGTCGAGTGAAGCCCCTCTTGGTCGACTGGAAGGCAGTTTCTTCTGAGGGTGCCCTTGGGTAAGGTACTTAGATCAGGTCTATGACCCTACCCTAGGTACATGACTTCATCATTAGCCCCCGAATGGATCGAGGTTTGAGTGAGGAAGGAGTTGATAATATTTCCGACCTGCTTTTGTGTTTTGAACATGTATTGTCTTGGACCAATAATCTCTTCGTTGATAACAGCAACTTTTCTTTCAGTCGCCTTGATCCATTCTTTTCTCTCTCGAGTGAACTTTTGAACTTAGTAATTTCCGAGCGACGGATCGCAGGAAATCTCTCATCTGACAGATCGATCTGCTGTTAGCGGATTTTGTGGGATCCGAATTTTGGGAAGCGCGCGAAGCGGGACGAACCGCAGTGCTCGGATGGGATAGGGCATAGACGCCTCGATTCCTGCGCCGTCTTTTTCGCCATGTATCGCGTACGAGCGACTGTTTCGGGATGTGATAGGATCGCCGGGCCCACCCGTCAGCCACTCGGAAGTGTCCTTATAAAGGCGCCCGGTGAGGGTTTTTGAACAATATCTCTCCATTCTTCCCTCTGTCCTCTCCGCCTCCTCCCACCGCGCCTGCTCTCGCCTCCGCCCAACCACTCCTCGCACGCTTCGCCGACAACAATGGTGAAGGAGAAGACAGCGGCTTTGGAGCGCGTGAAGAAGGCGACGGCGACAGGGAAGGCAAAAGGGAGAGCGACCAGTCGGGGAGGATCCTCGTCAAGGTCCCGCCTGCCGCATGGCTGGGTCCAAGGGGATTGGATCCGGTCGAACATCACCGAGAAGGAGAGATGGCCAACGAGGGTTTGATCCCCCACGGAGCAGCGAGGCTCCCGGGGAACGAGTGGCAACCACAGCCGGAGGAGGGTGAGTGTGTTCTTCTGGCTACCCACGTTGACCGTGGGTTCTCTCTGCCTTCGAGTGTTTTCTTCCATGGTTTCTTGAATTTCTTTGGGGCGCAACTCCATCACTTCAATCCGAATTCCATTGCCTACCTTGCTGCCTTCGTGTCCATGTGTGAGAACTTCCTGGGCTGCCGACCGCACTGGGGTCTGTTCAAGCACATATTCACTTGTCGTTCTCAGACAGTGAAAAAGGCGAGTCCAGATGACAATAAGACCAAGGTTATTCAGATGTGCGGAGGTCTGGGGATTCAGATGAGGAACAAGAGCACCTTTCCGGCCATGACCCTCCCTAAGTCGGTCAGAGGATGGCAGTCGACTTGGTTCTACTGCCAAAACGAGTTGACGCCGGGGCAGTCGAGTGGTCTCCCTCCATTCTCTATGGACCGAGCACACAAGCCCTCTTCTCTGAAGGTGCTCCCTGAGGAGAAAGCCCAAGTGAAGATGTTGATGGAGCGTGTAGTCCAGTTAGTTCGGGAAGGAGTGACGGGTATGGACCTTCTGGAGGAATTCCTTAGGAGGCGCGTCCAGCCTCTTCAGTACCGAGGCCATTGTATGTGGCTGTACTGTGGAACCGAGGATGAAACTCGGGTCCATCCAGAAGCAGTCGACGATGCTACACTGGAGAGGTGGATGGCCGCGGTCACAGGGAACAAGGACAACCCTCGAGGAGCCAGGAGGATTCCACCACTCGACCATTCTAGCACTCCAGACAAGGTATGCCCACTTTATCCCCAATTGTAATCTTGCCATACTTATTCTGCTTTCGCTGCAAATTGGTCGATTGATCTTTGTCTTGCTGTCTGTCAGGCCCTCACCAAACTATACTCGATGCCCAATGGAGCGCAGACGCCGACTGAAGAGGAGGAAGGAAGTGGGGCGAAAGCCAGGAGGAGTGGGACTCGGACGCTGATGATGATGATGATGATGACGATTCTGATGGGGAGGAAGAAGAGGAGGAGGAGGAGGAAGTTGCCCCGCCTCGCACGGAAAGGCGATCGAAGCTCGTCCATGACCCTGCGACTGAACGTGGCAAGGGGGTCGCGACTGTCGCGCAGTCGACCAAGCGCCCTCGGACCACTTCTCCGGCGCCGACTGAGAAGGCTCGGAAGCAATCTCGAATGGCACCATCGAAGCCAGCGAAGGTCTTGCCGAAGATGAAGGTGTCAATCCCCACCATATCAGGGTAAAAATGCTACTTGAGTCTTCCTGCTCTACATGAGTTTGTTTTTGGTCGACTCATGAGTTACCCGACTGATTTTTGGAATTGTAGTGCTGCTACTTCTGATACCTCGGCCAGGGCCAACGATCATGAGATGGAAGATGCTGCTACCTCAAAACCTGGTATGACTCTCTTAATTCCGTCTTTTAGTCGATTGGCTCTTGGTCTCTAATTCTGATTCTTTTCTGTAGCTCCATCCAATGTCGTTATCACCCTTCCTGACGACGACGACGATGAGGAACCACTGAAGCAAAGGAGGAGCAGGAAAGCGTCTGCTAGCAGGGTGACTCAGGATGTGCCAGCACCCGAGACACTGGTCACGGAGGGGGAGAACACCACTCGGCCCACCGTATCTTTCACGATGCCGTTGATGAGTGCTCACCCCGCATCGTCGAGTGCTGCACAGCCTTCACTCTTCTCGACCCACTACGTCCCAGAGGACCAAGCCAGTGCTGCAAAAGAAGCGATACGCCAGGCGGGAGTCATGATGGAGCAGGTGAAGGCTATCCGGGAGGCTAGCCAGGCAGCCTATGACGCCAGTTCCGCTCTCCAGAGTAACGTTCAGGTCAGTCGGTCACCGCCTGTTCTGTTAGGATATGATGTATGAAGATTCTTCTTTTCCGAAATTCTTAGTGATTGTCCTACACCCACTGGGTGTGTCGATTGAAATTCCGAACTAGTGGGGGCACGCTGAGTGCACCCGCTGGGTGTAGTCCCCAAGGCTATGGTGGACTGCTGACAGTCGACCATAGTCTTTATGTCCTGAACCTTTTCCTCCATTCGATTAGGTCGAACGGATTTTCAGACCGGTGGGGGCACGCTGAGTGCACCCACTGGGTGTAGTCCCCGAGACTGTGGTCGACTGCTGGCAGTTGACTACAGTCTGAAGAACACTTTCTGTTTTTTTTTGTTGGTCGACTGGTCGACTCTATCTTGATATAACTAGTGGGGGCACGCTGAGTGCACCCACTGGGTGTAGTCCCCGAGACTACGGTCGAATGTTTGTATTCGGCTATAGTCTTAGAAATGTATGATTTTTCCTTAGTCACTCGGAAGTGAATTATCTTTGACATTTTGTCGATTGGTTCTTCGTAGAAATCCTGTGACCTTGCGGCTCGTTACACCGAGTTGGAGAACAAACATATCCAGCTCGAGCTTGATCTGAATTTGGTCCAGGAGAATTTGGCGAAGGCAAAGGAGGAGACCAAAGGTATGTTTGGTGAGACCTCGACGACTGCCTTTGCCCCTCATTTGTTTCAAAGTCTGATCTTGCTGTAACTTTGCAGGCAAAGTGAAGGAGGCCCAGAAGAAGAAAGACCTTGAGTTGGCTGAGATGCAGAAAACAGCTTTAGAGAAGACCAAACTCGCAGACGAGAAGTTGGCTTCGGTCACAAAGCTTGAAGAAGAGAACACCAATCTGAAAACTGCTCTTGCTATTGCCAACAAGGAGGTCAGTCGACTGAAAAGTGATAAAGTTGTTCTGAATGACAAGGCCAGTGAGTTGGTGGGGAAGAAGAATGATCTGGAGGCTTATCTGGGCGGACTCGCCAAGAAGTTGTTCCTCATGCTCGAAGGTAATCCTTTGCACCAAAAAATTATTTTTACAATGATCTTTCCATTCGACCGTTGCCTTGACTCGGTGGTTGTGCTTGCAGAATTTTGCCAAAACTTTGAAGAGGAGACTGGTCGACTGGAACCAAACCTGGACCCCATCAACTCTCCGGTGAATGATGAAGTCGCTATGAACGTGTTCCGGCTCGAGTCTCGTGTTGCTGCTGTCATTGACTATCTCGCAAGGCTGAAGGTCGCCACTTCCCGCATTGACACTACACTCTGGCCCAGGGAGACGCTCCAGAATGACCTCGAGTCTCTGATGACTCGACTAAAAACAGTCCCTGGTCGAGTGCAGGAGTGGAAGAAGTCTTCTGCTAGGTGCGGCGCAGATGTCGCTTTGTGTCTGGCCCGAGTCCATTGCAAGGATGCACGAGAGGACAAGCTGGCGGCTCTTCGGGTGGCTAACACCAAGAAGCATGATTTCCGGTCTTTCATGGAGACTTTCATCGCCGCTGCCACTCGGATCGCGGATGGAATCGACCTTGATGAGTTTGTTGCACCTTCCAGCCCTCCACAGGAGGGGTAAAAAACTTCTTGAGCTCGACACTTTAAATTTGCCTCGGTATGCCGAGTGATTTTGTAACCGACAAACCTTAACAGGCCTAGCGCCTGAGCACTTTTGGTTCCGTTAGGTATCTATCCGAACTTGGATTCGACGTTTGAATTGCAATCAACTTTTTCCCCAATTCACTTAGGCAGGCACTGGGCTGCGGCTAAGCCTCCGAGTGGGAGGCGTGCTCTCCACTCGGTAGGATTTTTATAACTTAGGCGAGCACTGGGCTGCAGCTAAGCCCCCGAGTGGGAGGTGTGCTCCACTCGGTAGGATTTTATAACTTAGGCGAGCACTGGGCTGCAGCTAAGCCCCCGAGTGGGAGGTGTGCTCTCCACTCGGTAGGATTTTTATAACTTAGGCGAGCACTGGGCTGCAGCTAAGCCCCCGAGTGGGAGGTGTGCTCTCCACTCGGTAGGGTTTTTATAACTTAGGCGAGCACTGGGCTGCAGCTAAGCCCCCGAATGAGAGGTCTGCTCTCCACTCGGTAGGATTTTCACGTTGTACTTGTGGCGTAGCTCGAAGGAGAGGGTCGCAGTCGACCTGCACCTCGTCTTCCTTGCGACCGCACGTTGTACTTGTGGCGTTGCTCGGAGGAGAGGGTCGCAGTCGACCTGCACCTCGTCTTCCTTGCGACCGCACATTGTACTTGTGGTGTAGCTCGGAGGATAGGGTCGTAGTCGACCTGCACCTCGTCTTCCTTGCGACCGCACGTTGTACTTGTGGCGTAGCTCGGAGGAGAGGGTCGCAGTCGACCTGCAACTCGTCTTCCTTGCTACCGCACATTGTACTTGTGGCGTAGCTCGGAGGAGAGGGTCGCAGTCGACCTGCACCTCGTCTTCCTTGCTACCGCACGTTGTACTTGTGGCGTAGCTCGGAGGAGAGGGTCGCAGTCGACCTGCACCTCGTCTTCCTTGCTACCGCACGTTGTACTTGTGGCGTAGCTCGGAGGAGAGGGTCGCAGTTGACTTGCGCCTCGTCTTCCTTGCTACCGCACGTTGAATTTGAACTTAGGCGAGTACCTGGACTGCAGCTAAGCCCCCGAGTGGGAGTCTGGCTCACCACTCGGTAGGATTTTGTTGAAACTTAGGCGAGTACTTGGACTGCAGCTAAGCCCCCGAGTGGGAGTCTGGCTCACCACTCAGTAGGATTTTATTGAAACTTAGGCGAGTACTTGGACTGCAGCTAAGCCCCCGAGTGGGAGTCTGGCTCACCACTCGGTAGGATTTTATTGAAACTTAGGCGAGACAGACTCGCAGCTAAGCCCCCGAGTGGGAGGCATGCTCTCCACTCGGTAAGGAATTTTTTACAAACTTAGGTGTAACGCCCCGGATTCGATGCGCCAGGTGTCCGCCAGTTATTCGCCGTCGTTGCCATGTCATTTGCTTGCGTGTTGCATTTTATCATGTCATCATGTGCATTTCATTTTGCATACATGTTCATCTCATGCATCCGAGCATTTTCCGCGTTGTCCGTTTTGCAATCCAGCACTCCTATGTCATCCGGCGGTCCCTTTTGACCTCTTCTCTTGTGCGGGTATTAAACGTTCTCGGAATGGACCGAGGTTTGCCAAGCGGCCTTGGTATATCACCGGTAGACCGCCTGTCAAGTTTCGTGCCATTTGGAGTTCGTTTGGTACTCCAACGGTTAACCGGGTAACCGCAGAGCCCTCTTTTGTTGCAGCCCAACACCCCCTCCAAAGTGGCCCAAAACCCATCCAAACCCCCTCTATGCTCTCGGTCGTTCGATCACGATCGCGTGGCCGTAAACCGCTCCTCATTTGGACTCTCCTAGCTCCCTCTACCTATAAATATGTGGCCTCCCCCGAAATTCCCGGTCCAAAACCCTAGTCCTCTTCCTCCCGCCGCCACCGGACACGTCCGTGACGGCCGGACACGTCCGCCGCCGTTCCCCGGCGAATCCCGTCGTGCCACGTGGGCACCGCCGCCGCCCACCGCCGCCGGCCCGCCAGGCCCGCGCGGGGCCCTGCCGGCCCGCGCGCCGCGCCGCCGCCGCCCAGGGTCGCCCGCGCCCCCGCGGCCGAGCCCCGCCGCCTCCGCCGCGGCACGCCGCCGCCGCCCACACTCCCGGCCGCCGCCGGCCGCCTCCTCCGCTCGCCGCCGCCCTCGGCCTCCGTGCCAACCGCCACCGTCGCCGCCTCCAGCGAGGTGCGCCGCCGCTCCGCCGCAGATCTGGCGAGCCGCCGCCCGGATCCGGCCGGTCCGGCTCCCTCCGGTCTCCCCGACCCCGGCCGCCGCCGGCCACCGGAGCGCGCTGCCGCGCCGCCCCAAGCCCCCTCCGGCGCGCCCCGCCCATCGCCCCGGCCAGATCCGGCCTCGGGAGGGCCGGATCCAGCCTCCTCCGGCCATCTCCCTCCTCGACTCCGGCGACATCTCCGACGTGCATCGTTTTCCGTGCAAGGTTGACCCCCTGAGATTTGACTATGTCCCGTATAGTTTGCACATTATCATGCCATGTTCATCATGATGTATCTCCGCATCCGTAGCTCCGTTTCGTGCGTATAATATGTCAAATTGTTCGACTCGACGAGTACTTCATTTCATTACATTGCGTCATTTTCATTTGAGCTCATCTTGATGCCCGAAATGCTGTTGGAAGAGTGCATGTTGATGTTAACCTGCTGAAACTGTTATAACTTGCTCAATTGTCATTTTTGCCATGATTAATGTGTGCATCCTATGAGGTTGATGTCTTCATGTGTTTTGATCTATGCCATGTCATATTTCCAGCGGTGTATGCCATGTATTTTTGCGATCAATGTGGTGACTAGCACAAGCATGCAAACTAGGCTTCGTGATATTGCTGATTTTAGTCCCTGTTCTGCTGTTATTTTGATGCCATGTAAACTTGATGCTACAGAGAGATCCATGCATATTTTGAGATACTTCAGTAAGGGTGTTTTGAACATGTGGTTATTTTCTATCCATTCATGCCCTTGTTTGAAGTTATGGAGTAGCCTAGCATGTTATTTGAGTGATCTACTTTTGTTTCAAAATGTTTCCTGGCAGATTGTTTACATGTTATTCAATTTGGCCAAGGTTGCTATATTTGATCCTTGCATGCTATGGACTTGTTCTTGACTTGGTTTGTTTCACAAACATGCCTTCTTGATGATGCTATGCTTATATTGTCATGCAATGACTTGTGGTGAGTGAATCGAGCTTGTTAAGGAGGGTACTTGCTGTTGCTGTTTTCCTGACAGATTCTGTTATATTTTGTTGTTATGTTAACATGCTTCTACTAATCATTCTATGCATAATCTGGAGATGTCCTATAAACATGTTTTGATCTACATGTTATGCACTATCCATCCATGCCCCTGGTAGCATTTATAGCTTGCTGTAGATTGTTCATATCTTGCTCCAAATTTGCTAAAAAATGTTGCTGTCAATCTGTTAACATGAAGTTCAGTTGTTTCCATGTGTTTTCCTAGTGATCCATGAACCCTATGACCTTGCTATTGCCATGCTTAGCTTCATAAACATGCCTTATTACTGTTGGTTGCCTTGCCATGCCATGTATTGCTCTGTGGTGAGTGGTTCAAGCTCACCAACATGCCTACTTATTGTTGTTCCTGCCATGTATGAATCTGTCTTATAACTTGCCATGTTTACATGGGTGCTATCATATCTTCTGATCCTTTTTGGCTCATGGTCAGTAAGGGACTTTTGATCTATGCAATTAGTAGATTCATGCCATGCCTTTGTTTGTCATGATATGTTCCTGTAACATGTCGTTTGATAGCTCTAAACATTGCAACCTGATGTTATTTCTGCAAAGACTGAAACTGTTATTATTTGTAATCTTACCATGTCCTTTTGAGCATGTTCTAGTTGTTTCTGGAGATATCTCAGTGTTCATGTTTTGTTATGCTTTACCTGTACTTCATGCCCATGCCTTTTGTTATTATGTTGGGGTGCTGTAGCTTGTTGTTTTGATGCTTGCAATATGCCTAGTTGCTGTTATGGACAGATTGTTGTTATGACTTGTATAGACTGTATGTGTTACACCATTGCTCCGTTTTGAGTGTGCTCTATATGAAACTTGCTTGATTTTGCTTGTAGCTTCATATTACCATGTTGCATCCTTGTCTTGGTGTGTTTGCTTCATGTTTGGGTGCATTTTGCATCAATGCCATGTTTAACTTGTTTTGCTCATATCTTCTAGGCCGTAGCTCCGATTCTAGTGAACTTTATATCTAACTTGACTAGAATTTCGTGTAGATCATCTTGGTGCATCTTAACTTGCTGTTTAACAACTTGAACATAAGGTTTATTCAGTTCTGGACCAATTTCGAAATTTGCATATGAGGACTTACCTGAATTGTTATATGTTGATTCCGGCCTCATTTAAACTTGCCTTGATGTGTTGTTCTTGTTTGCATCATCTCTTGCCATGAGTAGTCTCATCTAGCTTTCTCATGCATCATGCTTGTTGTGCATCATGTCTTGTCTATGTGTGGTGTGTTTACCATGTTGTGTGCTTCTTCTCGATAGTTCCCGTTTTGTTGCGATCGTGAGGATTCGTTCGTCTACGCTTGCTTCGTCTTCGTGGCTTCATCTTCTTCATGGACTCGTTCTTCTTCCTAGCGGGATTTCAGGCAAGATGACCGCTACCCTGGATCTCACTACTATGATTGCCATGCTAGTTGCTTCGGTCTATCGCTATGCTGCGCTACCTATTACCTGTTTATCAAGCCACCCCATATTGCCATGAACCTCTAACCTTTGACACCTTTCCTATGCAAACCGTTGTTTGGCTATGTTACCGCTTTTGCTCAACCCCTCTTATAGCGTTGCTAGTTGCAGGTGAAGTTGAATATTTCTCCATGGTGGACAGGGTTTATGTTGGGATATCACAATATCTCTTATATTATTAATGCATCTATATATTTGGTAAAGGGTGGAAGGCTCGGCCATATGCCTGGTGTTTTGTTCCACTCTTGCCGCCCTAGTTTCCGTCATACCGGTGTTATGTTCCCAGATTTTGCGTTCCTAACGTGGTCGGGTGATTTATGGGACCCCCCTGACAGTTCGCTTTGAATAAAACTTGTCCCGCAAGGCCCAACCTTGGTTTTACCATTTGCCTCACCACCACCTACTTTTCCCTTGGGAGTCGCTCTCTCGAGGGTCATCTTTATTTTAGCCCCCTCGGGCCAATGCTTGTCTAAGTGTTGGTCCAAACCGAGCGATGTCCAGCGCCCCCTGGGCAACCAGGGTCTATGCCAACTCGACGTCTGGCTCATCGGGTGTGCCCTGAGAACGAGATATGTGCAGCTCCTATCGGGATTTATCGGCACAGCGGGAGGCTTTGCTGGTCTTGTTTTACCATTGCCGAAATGTCTTGTAAACCGGGATTCCGAGACTGATCGGGTCTTCCTGGGAGAAGGTCTATTCCTTCATTGATCGCGAGAGCTTGTCATGGGCTAAGTTGGGACACCCCTGCAGGGTATAAACTTTCGAGAGTCGTGCCCGCGGTTATGTGGCAGATGGGAATTTGTTAATGTCCGGTTGTAGATAACTTGACACCAGATCCGAATTAAAACGCATCAACTATGTGTGTAGCCGTGATGGTCTCTTCTCGGCGGAGTCCGGGAAGTGAACACGGTTTCTGTGTTATGTTTGACGTAAGTAGGAGTTCAGGATCACCTCTTGACCATTGCTAGCTTCACGACCGTTCCTTTGCTCTCTTCTCGCTCTTATTTGCGTATGTTAGCCACCATATCATGCTTAGTCGCTGCTGCAACCTCACCACTTTACCCCTTCCTTTCCCATTAAGCTTTGCTAGTCTTGATACCCATGGTAATGGGATTGTTGAGTCCTCGTGGCTCACAGATTACTACAACAATAGTTGCAGGTACAGATTGCGCTGGTCATGACGCGAGAGCGATGCCTGCTTGCGTTGAGTTCTTCTTCTGCTTCTTCGATCAGGGGATAGGTTCCAGGTCGGCAGCCTGGGCTAGCAGGGTGGATGTCGTTTGAGTTTCTGTTTGTGTTTCATCCGTAGTCGGATGATGCTCTTATGTAAGATGATGTTGTATTCGTGTGGCATTGTTTGCCTCTTGTATGTATCCCCATCTATTTATGTAATGTTGATGTAATGATATCCACCTTGCAAAAGTGTTCCAATATGCGGGTCTATCCTTGGTGGGACCTTCGAGTTCCTTTTGGATAGGGTCGCATATTGGGCGTGACATTAGGCGAAATGGATTCGCAGCTAAGCCACCCACTGAGGGGAAATTTTACTGAAATAAGTGACAAAAATCATTGGGGAAATTATGACACTAGTATCTTGCGAAACATGAACTACAGAAGTACTTTTATTACAACTCATCCGAGTGAAAGCTTAAGTGTAAAATGGGCGGAGTAGCTCCGCGTTCCAAGCTCGGGGCTCGTCGATATTGTGCTTGACATTGTAGAGACGATACGCTCCGTTGTGGAGAACCTTGGTGACGATGAAGGGTCCTTCCCAAGAAGGAGCAAGCTTGTGTTGTTTCTGCTGATCCACTCGGAGAACCAAATCCCCTTCCTGGAAGGCTCGACTCTTCACGTTTCTAGCATGGAAGCGATGCAAGTCCTGTTGGTAGATGGTCGATCGAATCAGAGCCATCTCCCTTTCTTCCTCTAAAAGGTCGACTGCATCTTGCCGTGCTTGTTCCGCTTCAACTTCGTTGTAGAGCTCAACCCGAGGGGCATTGTGGAGCAAATCACTCGGTAAGACCGCTTCAGCTCCATAGACCAAGAAGAATGGAGTTCTTCCGGTCGACCGATTAGGCGTGGTCTGTAGACCCCAAAGCACTGAGGGAAGTTCGTCGAACCATGCTCCAGCCACATGCTTGAGATCACGCATCAGTCGGGGTTTCAACCCTTTGAGGATCAAGCCATTGGCTCGCTCCGCTTGTCCATTCGACTGTGGATGGGCGACCGAAGCATAGTCGACTCGTGTGCCTTGAGATGTGAAGAATGCTCTGAACTCCTCCGAATCGAAGTTTGATCCGTTGTCTATGATGATGCTGTGCGGGACTCCATATCTGAATATCAGTTCCCTGATGAAGCTGACAGCAGTACCGGTGTCAAGGTTCTTGATGGGTTTAGCCTCAATCCACTTGGTGAACTTGTCGACTGCCACCAGTACATGTGTGAAACCGCTTCGACCTGTCCTCAAGGGGCCTACCATATCCAACCCCCATACTGCGGAGGGCCAGACGAGTGGTATGGTCTTCAGAGCTGACGCAAGCTTGTGTGACATGTTGGAGTAAAACTGACATCCCTCACACTTGTCCACTATCTCTTTCGCCATTTCATTCGCCCTTGGCCAGTAAAATCCGGCTCGGTATGCTTTGGCCACGATGGTCCGAGAGGACGCATGATGGCCACAGGTCCCTGAGTGGATATCATCAAGGATTATTCGGCCTTCTTCTGGCATTATGCACTTCTGACCAACTCCAGTCGCGCTCTCTCTGTATAGCTGCCCCTTGATCACAGTAAAGGCTTTGGATCGGCGGATGATCTGTCAAGCCTCTTCTTCGTCCTCTGGGAGCTCTTTTCTTAGGATATATGCGATATATGGAACTGTCCACTCGGGAGTGATCACTAAAACCTCCATGACCAAGTCGACCACTGCTGGAACTTCAACTTCAGTCAGGTCTGTGGCACTCTTGGGCTGTGGAGTTTCTTCAGTAAAAGGATCTTCTTTGACTGATGGAGTATGGATATGCTCTAGGAACACACCACTGGGAATGGCTTCTCTTTTGGAACCTATCTTCGCCAAATCATCAGCTGCTTGATTTTTCAGTCGGGGTATATGATGGAGCTCTAACCCCTCAAACTTCTTTTCCAGCTTCCTCACTGCATTGCTGTATCCAGTCATGGCTGGGCTTCTTACGTCCCACTCCTTCATCACTTGGTTGATCACCAAATCTGAGTCGCCATAAACCATAAGGCGACGGACGCCGAGTGAAATGGCCATGCGCAGCCCATACAAAAGGGCCTCGTATTCTGCCTCGTTGTTGGAGGAATCAAAGTGAATCTGGAGCACATATCTGAGCTTATCTCCTCTTGGGGGAACCAGAACAACCCTAGCACCGGAACCATTCAAAATTTTAGAGCCATCGAAGAACATGGTCCAATGCTCCGAGTGAACTTGAGTCGGTTGCTGTTGTTCAGTCCACTCGGCAAGGAAATCTGCTATTGCTTGGGACTTAATGGCTTTCTTTGCCTCAAACTTGATATCAAGGGGAAGGAGTTCAATCGCCCATTTCGCCACTCGGCCAGTTGCGTCTCTATTGTGCAGAATCTCTGAAAGTGGAGCGTCACTGACGACTGTAATGGAATGATCAGAGAAATAATGAGCAACCTTCTTCGTGGTCATGTAGATCCCATACACAAGCTTCTGATAATGAGGATATCTTTGCTTTGATGGAGTCAAAACTTCGGACAGATAATACACTGGGCGCTGAACTTTGAAGGCTTTCCCTTCTTCTTCCCGCTCGACCGTAAGTACTGTACTGATGACTAGTCCTGTGGCTGCAATATAAAGCAACAGAGGCTCTTTGCTGATTGCAGCAGCAAGCACCGGCTGGGTGGAGAGCAGAGCTTTTAGCTCGGCAAACGCTGCATCAGCTTCTGGAGTCCACTCGAACTTGTCTGCCTTCTTCATCAGTCGGTAAAGAGGTAATGCCTTTTCACCGAGGCGAGAGATAAATCGACTTAACGTGGCCAAGCATCTAGTAAGTTTCTGGACGTCGTGCACTCGCACAGGGCGTTTCATTCGGAGTATAGTGCCAACTTTTTCTGGGTTAGCATACCTTCTGAGGTTGATATCATACCTTCTGAGGAACTTGCCGCCAGGAACTCCGAATGTGCACTTTGATGGATTGAGCTTGATATCATACCTTCTGAGGTTGGCAAATGTTTCGGTGAGGTCAGTCAGCAGGTCGGAACCCTTTCGCGACTTGACCACGATATCGTCCATGTACACTTCTACATTCCGACTGATTTGAGTGAGCAAACACTTTTGAATCATTCGCATGAACGTGGCTCCGGCATTCTTCAGGCCGAATGGCATGGTAATATAACATAAGCACCCGAATGGAGTGATGAAAGCTGTTTTTATCTCATCAGGTCCATACAGACGGATCTGATGGTACCCGGAATAGGTGTCTAGAAAAGACAATCTCTCGCATCCTGCAGTCGAGTCAACAATTTGATCGATGCGAGGAAGAGGAAAATGATCTTTCGGGCAGGCCCGATTGATGTGTTTGAAGTCGATGCACATGCAGAGTGACTTGTCCTTCTTGGGAACCATGATGACATTGGCGAGCCACTCGGAGTGGTATATCTCTCGGATAAATCCTGCCGCCAATAGTCGAGCCACCTCCTCACCAATAGCTTTTCTCTTCTGGACGGCGGACCGCCGAAGATGTTCCTTGACTGGTTTTGCTGCTGAGTCGACTCTAAGGCGATGCTCAGCCAGTCCCCTGGGAACACCCGGCATGTCAGCAGGCTTCCATGCAAAGATGTCCCAGTTCTCACGGAGGAACTAGATGAGCGCTTCTTCCTATTTAGGGTCGAGTGTTGTGGAGATATGGGTCGGAGCGGCACTGGGGTCAGTCGGGTGGATGTGAACGGGCTTCATCTCACCGGACGACTGAAATGCTGACTCTGTGGCAGGCTTCTTGGCTCGCAACAAATCACTCGGATCTGCATTTTGCTTATAGCCTTCTAGCTCGATCGCTGTCACCCGGGAATCGGCAATCTTTGAGCCTTTCTGGAAACATTCTTCTGCTTTTTCCGATCACCAGTGACACTGATCACACCTTTGGGGCCGGGCATCTTCAGTTTGAGGTACACATAACATGGTCGAGCCATGAACCGTGCATAAGCTGGTCTCCCCAAAATAGCGTGGTAAGCGCTCTGAAAATCCACTACTTCAAATGTCAGCTTCTCTTTGCGGAAGTTCCAGAGCTATTTGGCCGAGTGACTCGGCTTTCTTTCCTGGTATAACTCCATGAAAACTCATGTTACTAGTGCTCAGTCGGGACATCGAAATGCCCATTCCTTTCAGCGTGTCCGCATACAATAAGTTCAGTCCACTACCACCATCCATTAGCACCTTCGTCAGTCGAGTGCCTTCGACGACCGGGTCGACCACCAAAGCTTGCCTCCCAGGGGTGGCTATATGAGTCGGGTGGTCAGATTGGTCAAATGTAATGGGAGTTTGGGACCATCTCAGATAACTAGGTGTCGCCGGGGCGACCATGTTCACCTCATGGTTAATAACCTTCAGTCGGCTCTTGCTTTCCACATCCGCAAAGATCATCAGAGTGGAGTTTACATGAGGATATCCTCCCTCACTGTCCTCCTTATCTTCGGCTTTGTCCGACTCTTTTTCCTTGTCCTTGGGTTGTTTACCCTAGAACTGCTGGATTAGGAGTCGACACTGGCGAGTGGTATGCTTCGGGTAGATGATATTACCCTCTTCGTCTTTCTTCGTGTGGATGTGACATGGCATATCCATCACGTCATTTCCTTCTTTATCCTTCACCTTCTTGGGGTTCCAGGATCCTTTGGGTTTTCCCTTGAACTTGCCCTGAGTCACGGCCAGAGCCTCTCCAGGAGCCGCTGGTTCGGCCTTCCACTTCTGCTTCCGACTGGAGTTTCCCTTCTCCGACTGACTCGGCTTGTACTTGCCGCTTCGGAGTCGGTCTTCCCCTTCACCATTGGCGTACTTGGTGGCAATTTCCATCATTCGACTCAGGGTCATATCTCCGGTCCGCCCAAACTTCAAACTTAATTCTCTGTTCTTAACACCATCCTTGAAGGCGCAGACTGCCTGATGATCAGACACGTTCTCCAAGGTATGATGCAAAGTGATCCATCTCTGAATATACTCTCTTAAGGTTTCATTCAACTTCTGCACACAAACTTGCAGCTCTGTCAATCTGGCTGGTCGCTTGCAAGTTCCCTCAAATGTTCTGACGAACACTGGGGAAAGATCTTCCCAAGTGTAAATGCTGCTTGGAGTTAACTGATTCAACCACGCTCTGGCCAAACCTTCCAACATAAGTGGCAAATGCTTCATGGCCACCTCGTCATTCCCGCCGCCGATCTGTACCGCCACTCGGTAGTCCTCAAGCCAGGTTTCAGGCTTAGACTCACCGGTGAACTTGCTTACTCCGGACGCCAACCTGAAGTTGGGGGGAATCACCGCAGCCCTGATAGCCCTGCTGAAACATTCCGGGCCTGAAACATGCACTTGGCTGCTAGTGGGTGCATCTGTGTCGGGGCCACCTCGATGAGCCCTGTTCCGATCGACCAAGCCTTGCACGATGATGGATCGCGCGTCGAAGCCTGGTTCCCGGGGGTCGACCAGAGCTCTTTGCCCCACACTGAATTGACGCCTGTCATCCTGCTACCGAGGAGCGTAAGACCCACCCCTCGGGGGAGGAGTGGGCACTCGACGCCTATCATCACGATCGTATCGGTCAACATATTGATCCCATCGATTCTCGCGTCCTTCACGCCGTGGAGGCGATCTGGGACTATGAGCCGACTAAACCATATTCGCAGCGACGGATCGACTGTGAATTCTGTTGCGTGACTGCGACACGGCTGAATTCTGATCTCCTGCTGCCCGGAGCAAATCTCTGATCTGCATCAAGCCTGCCAGCCTCCGACTGAGAGGGCTGAATGGACTCTGCTATATGGGTTGCAGCTGCTAAATTCTGAATCGGGGTTCGATATACCTGAGTCGGCGGGAAGAGTTCACATCAACTGGAGTCGGGTACTCGTTGCCGCGCACGCTCGTCAAGTGCTCGCTGAAGGTTCTCCAGACGAGCGCGTTCAGGCAAGTTGGCCAAACGTGCCTCCTCCAAGGCGCGAGCCTCGGGGGTTTCTCCTGCGATGGGAGTATGCAGGGCATCCATGTTCCTGCGGCGAAGTTCTTCCCTTTGCAGGGAATTAAGTGTCTCGGGTTGGTACTCTTCATGGACTTAAGCGGGGTCGCCTCCACCGTCTACCCCGTCCTCGCGGGGGAAACCGGGAGGGCTACGAGGTCCGTTGACCATCAAGACCTCCACCGCTGGATCACTGCTATCGCACTCGGATGCAGTCTCTACGGAGCCAGTCGACAGATCGAACAGGCCGTAGAGGGATTCGTCGGGCTCGATTGCCGCAACTTGGGTGGTGGCCGTCTGGCAAGCCACCGCGTGCCTCACCCACCGCTGAAGCCTCAACCGACCAGAACGCTTGCGCTGGCGGGAGACAAGGAGGGCGGACGATTGGGGAGTCGACCGATATGGAGTCGACGGTTGCCACAGCAGAACGCCGCAGACACATGCACAAAAATGCGTCGCACCGCGGACGGGGAGCGCATCAACGTCGAGTGGAGCCTCCTGGAGCCAAGCGGAGTCGTCGGCGATGAAGGTGAGCGCGCCGAGACGGATCTCACGGCCCTCGACCAAGACTCCACCAGAAACCATGATGAAAGCAATTGGAACGATTGCAACTTCTCCAAAAATCGCTAAGACACCTGCCCCAAGGTGGGCGCCAACTGTCGTGGTTCTAAGTCTGACAGTAAAGTGGGGGTAGGTATGGAGAGGCAAGATCCTAGCTATGGAGCAGCTGTAAGCACAAGAGATGTACGAGTTCAGGCCCTTCACGGTGGAAGTAACAGCCCTACGTCTCGGAGCCCGGAGGCGGTCGAGTGAATTATGCATGTATGGATTACAGGGGTGCGAACCCTTTACACTGAGGAGGGGGGTGGCTTATATAGAGTCCGCCAGACCCCTCCGGCCCTCAGTAATGCAGGGTTTAAAGTACATTAAGTCTAGGCGTTACTGGTAACACCTTACATAATGTGTCCTAAATGCCATAAAGACTACTTAATTACAGACCGTTTGGATGCAGAGTTCCTCTTGATCTCCTGGTGGTCGAATGAGTCTTCATGGTCGAGTCCTTCGAGTCCGTCGAGTGAAGCCCCTCTTGGTCAACTGGAAGGCAGTTTCTTCTGAGGGTGCCCTTGGGTAAGGTACTTAGATCAGGTCTATGACCCTACCCTAGGTACATGACTTCATCAGGATGAAGTAGGTGATCGCCAGTTGTTTGGACCGGATTTGATTAAGGAGTCTGAACAGAAAGTAAAGTTAATTCGCGATAGGCTCAAGGTAGCCCAGTCAAGGCAGAAAAGCTATGCAGATTCAAAACGCAAGGGGACAGAATATGAAGTCGGAGACAGAGTTTATCTTCGAGTATCTCTGCTTCGAGGAGTTAAGCGTTTTGGAGTTAAAGGAAAGTTAGCGCCACATTTTGTGGGGCCATACAAAGTTTTGGAACGCATGGGAGAAGTAGCGTACAAGTTGGAATTACCTGAGGGATTGTCAGGAGTTCATGATGTGTTCCATGTTTCACAGTTCAAGAAGTGTCACGCAGAGATGGCTGATATACCACTGAGAGATACTGTGCCACTGGAAGCGATTCAGTTGAAAGATGATTTGACCTATGAAGAGAAACCAGTTAAGATTCTGGAATATGCCAGCCGAGTTTCCCGCAGTAAGGTTATCAAGTTTTGCAAAGTTCAGTGGAGCCACCACACCGAGGAAGAAGCCACCTGGGAGCGAGACGAAGATCTACTCAAGGCCCACCCTCACCTATTTGCTAGCCAACCCGAATCTCGAGGGCGAGATTCATCTTAAGGGGGCTAGGTTTGTAACATCCCAAATTTTTAATTTGGAATGTTATACATAGATCATCATTGCATATCATATTTTGTTGCATTGTTGGCTCGATCCTAGAAATTCTACGCAACTCAAGGACCCACGGAGAGAGTTGGGGATTTCGTTATTTTCATATTTGAGTTTTCTCAAATTTTGAAAATAGGATCATTTGATTTTATTTATTTTATCTTCAATTATTTCTACTACCAAAAATTCAGAGAGGGAATAAAATGACTTTCCCAAAATAAAGAAATAATGAAGATTTAATAAAAAAATCAAATAAGATTTATTTTGGAGTTTTTTGCCTTTTATTTGAATTTAGGAAAAATGCGCGTTTTTCAAAATTGCATTTAGGCCCCAAATAAATGTTCATATTGTCCGGATTGATTTTAGAAACCGGGGAAAAATTATTTTGGGATTTTTGGAGTCCGTTTAGTATTTCTTTTTATTTTTCTTCTACGCGGAATTATTATAAAAAAATGAACCGCCTCTGGGCCGTGCCCGAGCGGGACTCCGCTCGGGGGCGCGCTATAGAAGCCGCCACCCCCGGCGCCCCAGGCCCGTCAGCCGCCCGCGCCCGCCAGCCCAGCCGCCGCCGCCGCCGGCCCACTCGCCCTAACCCTAACCCTAATCCGCCGCCGCCGCCAGATCCGCCGCCGCCGCCGCCCGCCGCTACCGCCGCCGCCTGCCGGAGCCGGAGACGCCGCCAGACCCCGCAGCCGCCGCCGCCGACCCCGCGACCTCGCCGCCGAGGTTCGCCGCCGCCTCGTTTTCCGTTCCGCCGGTTTTTCTCAAAAACCGAACGGTTTTCTTCGGGTTTTTTCGGTTTATTTTATTAGATCGTTTTTTTGGTTCGGTTAATTAGCGAGCGTTCGCTCGTTCCTTCGTTTTAACGAACGTGTTCGTCAGATTAGGCTAGTTAACGAACGTTCGTTCGTTAACCCGTTCGTTGTTTTTCTTTTTCTCGGATTTAATCCACGATTTTTCTGATCGCAATTCCTGATCCGATTTTCGTTTTAGTTTAACTTTTCGCTCGTTTATCGGAATCAGGCGATTCAAGCGCCTGGAGTTTCATCTCGAAACCCTCTTTCCGAATAATCAACTTAAACAAGTTTTTGCTTCTGTAAAAATTGACTTAGATCCAGATTAGTAAAATGAAGCTGTTTTCTTTCGCCGTTTGACTTTCATTGCTTTGTTTGATTTGATTTTTTATGCAAACCGGAGTTCTTAAGTTGAACTTTCTGGTTAGATCTCTTATTCGAGTTTTACCTGTGCATTAAATGAGTACTTATTGTATGCTTGTTTGTTTGTCTGTGATAGAATACCCGGAGTGCGCCGCCTGTTACTTCGAGTCTCTAGGTTTCACGGATCATCAGCAAGGCAAGTAACACTTTGATCATACCTTTTCTACTACCCAGTTTTATGCATTAGATCAATCCTCAAACATTGCATGATTAGGATCTGATTAAATTGTGGGTTATGGGAAGTAGATGAGGTAGTACCTATTACCTGTTTTATTATCAAACCTTTGGGAGTTACTTCTACGTTTGCTTATCATGCCATGCTATGCTAGTAGACGTGGATTGGGTGAGTGTATCCATGACAGATGTGAGTTTGTTAATTTAATGGTTTATTTAAGGTGGCAACTTAAACACACATCTAGGTGGATTGAGGCACCTAGTTTCCAGGACTTGCCTGTTTTTCTTCGGACCGCCACCCAGGCCCAAAGGGATCATAAGATTATTCATGCTATAAACTTCCGTGTGCAGCCACATGCTATTATGGGCTCTAGCATAGTTGACTAGGTCGTGCGAACTCTTACAGGGTAGACTAGCATATGTAGGGGATGTAGGTTGGTACGGTCTACCCTCTACGTAAGGTGCAAGTGCTTTTGAAAGACTATGTCTCGGTCATCCGTTTCTCAAACACCATGTAGTGCGAGAAACCAAATGGAGGAGATCGAGTCATGTGGGGAAAAGTGCGCAAACCTCTGCAGAGTGTATAAACTAATCATGGTTAGCCGTGTCCCCGGTTATGGACATCTTGAGTATCTAGTACTTGGATATCATGTGAATCTCATCATGTTACTTCTAATTAATATTGTTGGGATGTTAATGAGTATTTTTAATTGGGATTGAGAATGTTGTCAACCATTCTCAATGTTTAACAACCACCATGATAGTTAACTAAATTTATTCCTTTGCAGTAGGGAAAATTGGCTTTATGCAAAACTGTAACCATAGAGCTTTCCACCAGCCAAATATGCATGTAGTATAGCTTATTCCATCATATTTTCCTCTATGTGTTACATTGCCAGCATATTCCATGTGCTGACCCGTTTTCGGGCTGCAACGTTTCATGTTGCAGACTTTTCAGACGACGAGTAAGGTGCTTTTAGGTCATGGTTCTATACTCAGTGATGCCGTTGGAGTTGATGGACTCGCTTATCTTCCAAGTCTTCCGTTGTTATCGTATTTTAGATGGCCTTAAGCCATATGTATTTCAATAAGTTCTCTCTTGAGACATTCGATGTAATAAGTGTGTGATTGCTACTCTGTTATAAATCCTCCAAGTACTGTGTGGTGTCAGCATTACTGATCCAGGGATGACACTGAGCACAGAGATCAGACTGTTTGAGGTCTGGTCGCTACAAAAGGATGTGATGAATGAAATATATGTGATGTATGAGATTGATCATGTTCTTGTAATAGGAATCACGACTTGCATGTCGATGAGTATGACAACCGGCAGGAGCCATAGGAGTTGTCTTTATTTTTTGTATGACCTGCGTGTCATTGAATAACGCCATGTAAATTACTTTACTTTATTGCTAAACACGTTAGCCATAGAAGTAGAAGTAATCGTTGGTGTGACAACTTCATGAAGACACGATGATGGAGATCATGATGATGAAGATCATGGTGTCATGCCGGTGACGAAGATGATCATGGCGCCCCAAAGATGGAGATCGAAGGAGCAATATGATATTGGCCATATCATGTCACTATTTGATTGCATGTGATGTTTATCGTGTTTTGCTTCTTATTTGCTTAGTACAACGGTAGTAAATAAGATGAACCCTTATAATAATTTCAAGAAAGTGTTCCCCCTAACTGTGCGCCATTGCGAAAGTTCGTTATTTTGAAGCACCACGTGATGAGCGGGTGTGATAGATTCTAACGTTCACATACAACGGGTGTAAGACAGATTTACACATGCAAAACACTTAGGTTGACTTGACGAGCCTAGCATGTACAGACATGGCCTCGGTACACAAGAGACCAAAAGGTCGAACATGAGTCGTATGGAAGATACGATCAACATGGAGATGTTCACCGATGATGACTAGTCCATCTCACATGATGATCAGACACGGTCTAGTTGAGTCGGATCATGTATCACTTAGATGACTAGAGGGATGTCTAATCTGAGTGGGAGTTCATTAAATAATTTGATTAGATGAACTTAATTATCATGAACTTAATCTAAAAACATTTGCAAAATGTCTTGTAGATCAAATGGCCAACGCTCATGTCAACCTCAACTTCAATGTGTTCCTAGAGAAAACCAAACTGAAAGATGATGGCAGCAACTATTTGGTCTGGGTCCGGAACCTGAGGATCATCCTCATAGCTGCCAAGAAAGCATATGTTCTAGAAGGACCGCTAGGTGAAGCACCCATCCCAGAGAACCAAGACGTTATGAACGCTTGGCAGTCACGTGCTGATGATTACTCCCTCGTTCGGTGCGGCATGCTTTAAAGCTTAGAACCGGGGCTCCAAAAGCGTTTTGAGAAACACGGAGCATATGAGATGTTCGAAGAGCTGAAACTGGTTTTCCAAGCTCATGCCCGGGTCGAGAGATATGAAGTCTCCGACAAGTTCTACAGTTGTAAGATGGAGGAAAATAGTTCTGTCAGTGAGCACATATTCAAAATGTCTGTGTTGCACAACCTCTTGTCCCAGCTAGAGATCAACCTCCCGGACGAGGCGGTCATTGACAGAATCCTTCAGTCGCTCCCACCTAGCTACAAGAGCTTTGTGATGAACTACAATATGCAGGGGATGGTGAAAACTATTCCCGAAGTATTTTCAAAAAGGAGCATCAAGTGTTGATGGTCAATAAAACCACTAGTTTCAAGAAAGGCAAGGGTAAGAAGACCTTCAGGAAGGACGGCAAGGGAGTTGCCGCGCCCGGTAAGCCAGCTGCCGGGAAGAAGCTAAAGAATGGACCCAAACATGAGACTGAGTGCTTTTATTGCAAGGGAAAGGGACACTGGAAGTGGAACTTCCCCAAATACTTACCGGACAAGAAGGCCGGCAACACTAAAGGTATATGTGAAATACATGTAATTGATGTGTACCTTACCAGTACTCGTAGTAGCTCCTGGGTATTTGATACCGGTGCGGTTGCTCATATTTGTAACTCAAAGCAGGAGCTGCGGAATAAGCGGAGACTGGCGAAGGACGAGGTGACGATGCGCGTCGAGAATGGTTCCAAGGTCGATGTGATCGCCGTCGGCACGCTACCTCTACATTTACCTACGGGATTAGTTTTAAATCTCAATAATTGTTATTTAGTGCCAGCTTTGAGCATGAACATTGTATCTGGATCTCGTTTAATGCGAGATGGCTACTCATTTAAATCCGAGAATAATGGTTGTTCTATTTATATGAGAGATATGTTTTATGTTCATGCCCCACTGGTCAATGGTTTATTCTTAATGAATCTCGAACGTGATGTTACACATATTCATAGTGTCAATACCAAAAGATGTAAAGTTGATAACGATAGTCCCACATACTTGTGGCACTGCTGCCTTGGTCACATTGGTGTCAAACGCATGAAGAAGCTCCATGCTGATGGACTTTTGGAGTCTCTTGATTACGAATCATTTGACACGTGCGAACCATGCCTCATGGGCAAAATGACCAAGACTGCGTTCTCCGGAACAATGGAGCGAGCAACCAACTTATTGGAAATCATAAATACTAATGTGTGCTGTCCAATGAGCGTTGAGGCTCGCGGAGGATATCGTTATGTTCTCACTCTCACTGACGACTTGAGTAGATATGGGTATGTCTACCTGATGAAACACAAGTCTGAGACCTTTGAAAAGTTCAAGGAATTTCAGAATGAGGTAGAGAATCAACGTGACCGAAAGATAAAGTTCTTATGATCAAATCGTGGGGGAGAATATTTAAGTCACGAATTTGGTACGCACTTAAGGAAATGTGGAATCATTTCACAACTCATGCCGCCTGGAACACCTCAGCGTAACGGTGTGTCCGAACGTCGTAATCGCACTCTATTGGATATGGTGCGATATATGATGTCACTCACCGATTTACCACTATCATTTTGGGGATACGCTCTACAGACAGCTACATTCACTTTAAATAGGGCACCGTCTAAATCCTTTGAGACGACACCGTATGAATTATGGTTTGGGAAGAAACCTAAGCTGTCGTTTCTAAAAGTTTGGGGATGCGATGCTTATGTCAAGAAACTTCAACCTGAAAAGCTCGAACCCAAGTCGGAAAAATGCATCTTCATAGGATACCCAAAGGAAACCATTGGGTATACCTTCTACCTCAGATCTGAAGGCAAGATCTTTGTTGCCAAGAACGGGTCCTTTCCGGAGAAAGAGTTTCTCTCAAAAGAAGTAAGTGGGAGGAAAGTGGAGCTTGATGAAGTACTACCTCTTGAAAGTAGCGCAGCTCAGGAAGATGTTCCTGTGGTGCCTGCACTGACTAGAGAGGAAACTAATGATGATGATCAAGGTACTTCAGATCAAGTTGCTGCTGAACTTCGTAGGTCCACGAGGACACGTTCCACACCAGAGTGGTATGGCAACCCTGTCTTGGAAATCATGTTGTTAGACAATGGTGAACCTTCGAACTATGAAGAAGCAATGGCGGGCCCAGATTCCAACAAATGGCTTGAAGCCATGCAATCCGAGATAGGATCCATGTATGAAAACAAAGTATCGACTTTGACAGACTTGCCCGATGATCGGCGAGCGATAGAAAACAAATGGCTCTTTAAGAAGAAGACGGACGCGGATGGAAATGTTACCATCTATAAAGCTCGACTTGTCACTAAGGGTTATCGACAAGTTCAAGGGGTTGACTACGATGAGACTTTCTCTCCCGTAGCGAAGCTGAAGTCCGTCCGAATCATGTTAGCAATTGCCGCATACTATGATTATGAGATATGGCAAATGGACGTCAAAACGGCATTCCTTAACGGCCATCTTAAGGAAGAACTGTATATGATGCAGCCGGAGGGTTTTGTCGATCCTAAAAATGCTAACAAGGTATGCAAGCTCTAGCGCTCCATCTATGGGCTGGTGCAAGCATCTCGGAGTTGGAACATTTGCTTTAATGAAATGATCAAAGCGTTTGGGTTTATGCAGACTTATGGAGAAGCCTGCGTTTACAAGAAAGTGAGTGGGAGCTCTGTAGCATTTCTCATATTATATGTGGATGACATACTTTTGATGGGAAATGATATAGAACTTTTGGACAGCATTAAGGCCTAATTGAATAAGTGTTTTTCAATGAAGGACCTTGGAGAAGCTGCTTACATATTAGGCATCAAGATCTATAGAGATAGATCGAGATGCCTCATAGGTCTTTCACAACGCACATACCTTGATAAGATATTGAAGAAGTTCAATATGGATCAGTCCAAGAAGGGGTTCTTGCCTTTATTGCAAGGTGTGAAATTGAGCTCGGCTCAATGTCCGACCATGGCAGAAGATAGAGAAAAGATGAGTGTCGTCCCCTATGCCTCGGCCATAGGGTCTATCATGTATGCCATGTTGTGTACCAGACCTAATGTAAACCTTGCCATAAGTTTGGTAGGAAGGTACCAAAGTAATCCCGGCATGGAACACTGGACAGCGGTCAAGAATATCCTGAAGTACCTGAAAAGGACTAAGGACATGTTTCTCGTATATGGAGGTGACGAAGAGCTCGTCGTAAAGGGTTACGTCGACGCTAGCTTCAACACAGATCTGGAGGACTCTAAGTCACAAACCGGATACGTGTATATTTTGAATGGTGGGGCAGCAAGCTGGTGCAGTTGCAAGCAAAGTGTCGTGGCGGGATCTACATGTGAAGCGGAGTACATGGCAGCCTCGGAGGCAGCGCATGAAGCAATCTGGGTGAAGGAGTTCATCACTGACCTAGGAGTCATACCTAATGCGTCGGGGCCGATCACACTCTTCTGTGACAACACTGGAGCTATTGCCCTTGCCAAGGAGCCCAGGTTTCACAAGAAGACCAGGCACATCAAGCGTCACTTCAACTCCATTCGTGAAAATGTTCAAGATGGAGACATATATATTTGCAAAGTGCATATGGATCTGAATGTCGCAGATCCGTTGACTAAACCTCTTCCGCGAGCAAAACATGATCAACACCAGAACTCTATGGGTGTTTGATTCATCACAATGTAACTAGATTATTGACTCTAGTGCAAGTGGGAGACTGTTGGAAATATGCCCTAGAGGCAATAATAAAATTGTTATTATTATATTTCCTCGTTCATGATAATTGTCTTTTATTCATGCTATAATTGTGTTATCCGGAAATCGTAATACATGTGTGAATACATAGACCACAACATGTCCCTAGTGAACCTCTAGTTGACTAGCTCGTTTATCAATAGATGGTCACGGTTTCCTGACCATGGACTTTGGATGTCATTGATAACGGGATCACATCATTGGGAGAATGATGTGATGGACAAGACCCAATCCTAAGCATAGCACAAGATCGTGTAGTTCGTTTGCTAGAGCTTTTCCAATGTCAAGTATCATTTCCTTAGACCATGAGATCGTGTAACTCCCGGATGCCGTAGGAGTGCTTTGGGTGTACCAAACGTCACAATGTAACTGGGTGATTATAAAGGTGTACTACAGGTATCTCCGAAAGTGTCTGTTGGGTTGACATGGATCGAGACTAGGATTTGTCACTCCGTATGACGGAGAGGTATCTCTGGGGCCACTCAGTAATGCATCATCATAATGAGCTCAGTGTGACCAAGTGTTTGGTCATGGGATCATGCATTATGGTACGAGTAAAGTGACTTGCTGGTAACGAGATTGATCGAGGTATTGGGATACCGACGATCGAATCTCGGGCAAGTAACGTATCGATTAACAAAGGGAATTGTATACGGGATTACTTGAATCCTCGACATCATGGTTCACTTCGATGATATCATCATGGAACATGTGGGATCCAACATGGGTATCCAGATCCCGTTGTTGGTTATTGGCCGGAGAGTCGTCTTGGTCATGCCTGCATGTCTCCCGATCCCGTAGGGTCTACACACTTAAGGTTCGAAGACGCTAGGGTTGTAGAGATACTAGTATGCGGTAACCCGAAAATTGTTAGGAGTCCCGGATGAGATCCCGGAGGTCATGAGGAGTTCCGGAATGGTTCGGAGGTGAAGAATTATATATAGCAAGTCCAGTTTCGGCCATCGGGAAGGTTTCGAGGGTCACCGGTATTATACCGGGACCATTGGAAGGGTCCCGGAGGTCCACCGGGTGGGGCCACCTATCCCGAAGGGCCCCATGGGCTGAAGTGGGAGGGGAACCAGCCCCTGGTGGGCTGGTGCGCCCCCCTTGGGCCCCCCTGCGCCTAGGGTTGGAAACCCTACGGGTGGGGGCGTCCCACTTGGCTTGGGGGGCAACCAACCCCCCTTGGCCGCCGCCCCCCTTGAGATCCAATATCTAGGGGGTCGGCGCCCCCCGAGGGGCCCCTATATAAAGAGGGGGGAGGGTGGGTGTCGGTGTCAAAACCGGCGGATCTCGGGTAGGGGGTCCCGAACTGTGCGTCTAGGCGGATGGTAACAGGAGACAAGGGACACGATGTTTTTACCCAGGTTCGGGCCCACTTGGTGGAGGTAAAACCCTACTCTTGCTTGATTAGTATTGATGATATGGATAGTACAAGAGTAGATCTACCACGAGATCAGAGAGGCTAAACCCTAGAAGCTAGCCTATGGTATGATTGTTGTTCGTCCTACGGACTAAAACCCTCCGGCTTATATAGACATCGGAGAGGGCTAGGGTTACACAGAGTCGGTTACAATGGTAGGAGATCTACATATCCATATCGCCAAGCTTGCCTTCCACGCCAAGGAAAGTCCCATCCGGACACGGGACGGAGTCTTCAATCTTGTATCTTCATAGTCTGGAGTCTGGCCAAAGATGATAGTTCGGCTATCCGAACACCCCCTAGTCCAGGACTCCCTCAGTAGCCCCTGAACCAGGCTTCAATGACGACGAGTCCGGCGCGCATATTGTCTTCGGCATTGCAAGGCGGGTTCCTCCTCCGAATACTTCATAGAAGATTTTGAACACAAGGATAGTGTCCGGCTCTGCAAAATAAGTTCCACATACTACCGTAGAGGGAATAACATTTACACGAGTTCAATCTGCTGACGTATTCCATGGCGTGACATCACACCACGGCCAAGCCTTTATTCGAATCGTTTTTACTGTTCCACCTCAGCGCGTTTAGCGAGGCGGTTTCCTTGGCACGTCTTGGCAAAGCAGAGATCGTGTCCCCTTATTCCAGGATTCTCATCAATACGGGCGTGGGTAACCCAACCGCGCCATTGATGACGGCGCTTGGGAGATAAGCGAGTTTTACCAGGCTGGTGGGGACACATAGTTTCGTCCTTCCATATAAGGGGATAAGGATCCACCTTTTTTCCCACGCCTTCTTCCTCCTTTGCTTATCCATTTCTGCGTACTCGAGCTCCAGCGCCCAAGTCCGCACATCTCGCCTCAACCTTCCCCAGCCATGTCCGGAGCGGGAGGCAAGTGGATGGCCTCCTCCGTCATGGAGGGGCACATCAAGAGGCTGCGAAAGGCCGGATACTTGTCTAGCGACATCGCGCATCGCTTCCCGATAAGGGGAAGCTCATGCCCACCCCCGGGCCCCATGAGAGGGTGGTGTTCCTCACCCACTTCCTCCGCGGACTAGGTTTTCCACTTCACCCATTTGTCCGGGGGTTCATGTTCTACTATGGCCTGGATTTTCACGATCTGGCCCCGAATTTCATCCTCAACATCTCGGCATTCATCGTCGTGTGCGAGGCCTTCCTCTGCATCCAGCCCCACTTCGGCTTATGGTTCAAGACCTTCAATGTTAAGCCGAAGGTAGTGGGCGGCCGCCAAGCGGAGTGCGGAGGTGCCATGGTGGGCAAGATGCCCAACGTCCTATGGCTCGAGGGCTCCTTTGTGGAGACCATAAAGGGGTGGCAATCGGGGTGGTTCTATATCACTGAGCCGTGTGACCCTGAATGGGCAGCGGCCCCCGAATTCAGATCTGGCATCCCCACACGGCTCACTTCCTGGAAAGAGAAGGGCCTATCATGGGGTGATTCGGAGGAGCTGACCGAACTCCAATCCTGCGTCCAAACCTTGGTGAACAAGAAGCTCAAGCTTGTCAATGTAATGCAGGTCATGCTCCTCCGCCGGATCCTCCCATGCCAGAAACGGGCCTTTAACTTGTGGGAGTTTGATCCGGCACAGCACCAAACCTTGAGCAGGCTCTTCGACACTACGTACGAAGATGCGTGGAAGGTGCTGTTCAAGGGCGCCGAGGCTCCCGCATCCGCTACCGAAGATCGCGGATTCAGCTCGCAGCGTCAAGCCAGCGAGGTAAGCTATTTTACCCTTTACAGGACGCTTATTTTCCATAGTTTGACTCTATGCGGGATCTAAACTCCCTTTACCTTTGACAGGCCTGGCAAAAGACGTCCGGGTAGGTTAACTATTCGGCTCCCTTAACTAGGCTGATGGCTCCGGCGCCTTACGAGGTGCCGGAGAAGAAGGCCAAGAAGAAGACCACGGGAACTCGGAGGAGTTCCTGGCGCCAGGTGTTATCGGACTCATCGTCCGATGACTCTGATGCGGACTCCTCCCGCGAAGACGAGGAGGAGAAAAAAGAGGCCTCCCCTCAGCGGGGGGAGAGAAGAAAAGGAAGGCTTCCCCAGCGGGGGAGGCCGAAGGGTCCAAGAAGGGAAGGACCCTCCCCCCGGACTACTCGACCAACGCTGACGACAATGAAGAGGAGTGGCCACCAAGGACTTAGCCCCTGGCGACTTCGTAAGTGTCCGGATACCGGAATAACTCATGGCATTTCATTTGTTGCATAGAATCTCTTAACGCCGAATATAACCATGCAGCCCGCCCAAGGATGGGCTCGACACTTCAACAAGCGGCTTCCTGGCGCCATCGGACGTGGATAGCACTTCACATCCAGCCATCTCCTCTCCTCGCGCTGCGGATGACGCCAAGGTGAGGTCCCAAAAGGGGCCCAGCCAGGAGGAGGAGGTTCCGGAGGTGCCGCCGGGCAACCTCCCGGACTTTGGGCACGAGGGGGATCAACCCCTAAAGGGTTCTGAGTTCGGCCCTGGGCCGGACTCCACACCGGATCCTTTAGTGGTTCCGAAGTCCGGCGGGCGGCCCCTTCGTAAGAAGGGCAAGACTGCGACACCGGTGACCTCCGTCCAACCGGAGGCGCCAGATAATTTGCTGGAGGCGCTTAACAGCGCCTCCATCGATGAGGAGCACCACACTGTTATGAGTGTGGTGATCTAGAAAGTTCAGTCTGCCAAGAGCGGGCTGACTGAAGCATGTACCAGCCTTCTAACAGGCTTTGAGGTATGTAATTAAGATATGTAAAAATAGTACCGCATAAACAGTAGCCCCTGATGCTCAGTTTGGTGTTCAGAAAGAAAAGCCGAACTAAGGATCTAAAAAGATATACGCAGGAGTCTAACATAAGCATGTCAATATGGGAATGCAGACTGCGCTGCTGACCTCTGCCACACTGACCGCGGAGGTCAATGTATTGAAGTAGAGCCTCGAGCGGTCCGAGAACGAGCTCGGACGTGCCAAGAAGCAGCTCGAGGACAAGGAAGGTAAGTAATACCTTATTAAAGTAATACCTTATAGAAAGTATTTGGTTGCAAAAAAATGACAGGAATAACGTGAGTATTGCAGGGGCCACGAACGAGGTGGCGACCCTGAAGGAAGTGGTGTCCAAGGCCGAAAGCAATGCGGCCGCGGAACGCACCAAGCGAGAGAAGCAGGAGGCGCGGGTGGTGGAGGTGCGGCAAGAGCTCTAGGCTCTTGTGGAAAAACACGAGAGTTTGGAGCATGACTCGGAGACTCGAGAGTCCGAGCTCGCCTCGGCTCTTGAGGGTGCCAAAGCCACTAAGGCCGAAGCCCAAAAAGCCCTCCAGGAAATTGAGGCAATAAAGAAGATAGCGGCGGGTAAGGCATTCTTCATGCAAAGCAAGCACGTGAAAGTGAATTACTTGTTACTTACCCGAATCCTGAGCTCTCCAGGAGCATTCGCAGATCTGCCCTGCAGTGTGTCCGACGCTGCCGCATTCTACCCGGCCGAGGAAGGGAGCTCGACTGAGAAGGTATTCTGGTCTCAATATGCTGAGGCCGGCCATCCGGTGCCCCTGAGCGACCAACTGAAGCAACTGGTCGAGCTCCACAAGGTGGCCGAACAGGCCATGAAGGGCCTCATAGTTCGGCTGTGGCCTAAAGAAGCCATGCCTGGGAGCTACTTCGGTCTGGTGCGGCGGCTGGTGGACGCCTGTCCATGGATTGAGGTCATCAAGTGTTCTGTCTGCATTGAAGGTGCCCGTCGGGCTCTTGCCCGCGCTAAAGTGCACTGGGCAAGATGGACGCCGAGAAGCTTGTGACGGACGCGCCACCGTCGGGCAAGGAGTATCGCACGCCCGAGATGTACTATAAGGGTGTCCTGAAGGGTGCCCGCATTATAGCGGGTGAGTGCTCCAAAGATGTAATTTTTGAGTAGACTCACATTTGTTATCCTGTACGCTGAAAACTTTGTTCATATGCGCTAAGCAACGCTTCTTAATTTAAAATATTACCTTCTGTGCAGCCGTTTATCAAATTTGAGAGATGGCAAGTCGTCGGCTTCAACCCCCATGCCACGAGTGCCGGGGTGTTCGGGATAAACTTGAGCGCTCTTGTTCCCATTTTTGGGTCCTTCTAGGGAGGCGCTCAACACAACGAACGAGGCAACCAGACTTATAATGCTTGAACACTCCCACTTAGCCATAGAATTCTATAATTTTAAATTCCGGCGAAGCCCCTAGTGTTCGGAAGACCGAATTCGGGGCGCTATCCACGCCTGGGCCGGACAAAGCCGACTCCTCGCTCTAAGCGGCATAAGTCTTTAGGGACTCGAAATAACCTGTCGAACAGCGACCGGCTCTCGCCCTATCATGACGGTCAGTTTTAGCTTTCTCCACTGAGGTGCTCAACCCAGCTCAACCGGGGCACAATCGCAGTGGTTCTCCCAGCGGTACCTTAGCCGATATAACGGAACGTAAGGTACCAAAACATGGGAGCCGGGCAAACCCAACTATTGACCCAAGACATGATTCGGAGCCGATGCATATAATGCTATAAGTTCGGGGTGCCGCACTTGTTAAAGTGTTCGGACTTATCACACCATATTTTGGGGAACTTAAGCCCCTGGTGTATTTGGCCGTACCAAAGCGTACGGATGCAACATGTCATGAGTGAACATATATGGATAAAAAGGGAATGCAATAATATGCAAAAGTTGTGCATTGTTTATTAAAAAGGCTGCTTTAAAAGCAGAACGATACAAATAGTGCAATAAGCAAGGGACGGGACTATTTGACATGTCGCCCTCCAGGAGCATGCTGCGGGATGATATGTAAAACAAGTATACTGCTCATTATAGAGACCACCTGTACACTCGACGTAGCTTTCTGCTTCCCTGGCTGTTGCATCGTGTATTCGGCAATTCTACTACCGGACATGGCTTCTGGAAAACAGAGTCCTGCGAATAAGAAAAAAAAAGGAATGGCAAAATCGGGAGCCCCTGGTGCGGTTGAGCCGCTTTCCGGGCATGCCGTGGTCGTGCCCCTACCCCTATGCCCATGGTATCTCCAGAGCATAATTATGTACGCGTGGTACTGGTCTCGCAATTTCGCGAGGGCTGGGGTTGGGGCCGCATTGCTACGCGTGCTCGGAATGTGCTAGGCGGTCTTATTGTAGGTTACTCCGGGCGCGCTTGACGGTGTCCGGCCGCTTAACAGCCGGGCTCGAGAATTGCCTTAAGAGGCTGCTTTGTACTTCCGCCGCGAGAGACGCTGTATGCTCCTCCGTTCGGAGAGAGCGTTCGGTGTTTCCATTAACCGTGATTACTCCTCGGGGGCCTGGCATCTTGAGCTTGAGGTATGCATAGTGCAGCACCGCATAGAACTTTGCAAATGCGGTTCGTTCGAGCAGTACATGATAGCGGCTGCGGAACGAGACTGTGTCGAAGATTAACTCTTCGCTTCGGAAGCTATCCACCGATTCAAAGACCACTTCAAGTGTAACTGAGCCTGTACAGTTGGCCTCTACACCTGGTATGACGCCTTTGAAGGTCGTCTTTAGGGGTCTATGCCCATCTTGCGCACTGTATCCTTATAAAGCAGGTTCAGGCTGCTCCCGCCGTCCATCAGGACTCTAGTGAGATGAAATCCGTCGAGGATTGGGTCTAGAACCAATGCGGCAAATCTGCCATGGCGGATGCTAGTGGGGTGGTCCCTTCGATCAAAAGTGATCGGGCAGGAGGACCACGGATTGAACTTTGGGGCGACTGGCTCCATTGCATATACGTCCCTGAGTGCACGCTTCCGCTCCCTTTTGGGTATGTGGGTTGCGTATATCATGTTCACCGTCCGCACTTGTGGGGGGAAACCCTTCTGTCCTCTATTATTCGGCGGCCGGGTCTCCTCCTCGTCATCGCTATGCAGCCCCTTGTCATTGTTTTTGGCAGTTAACTTGCCTGCCTTCTTGAACACCCAACAATCCCTTTTGGTGTGATTGGCTGGCTTTTCGGGGGTGCCATGTATCTGGCACGAGCGATCGAGTATTCGGTCCAAATTGCACGGACCCAGAGTATTTCTTTTGAATGGCTTTTTCCGCTGACCGGGTTTAGAGCCTCTGAATCTGGCATTCACTGCCGTATCCTCAGTATTGTCGCCATTAATGCGGCGCTTGTGCTTGTTGCGACGCGACCTGCCATTGGTGTCCTTGTATCCGAATTACCAGGGTTTTTGGTCAGGTTGTTACTGCGAGCTAGCCAGCTGTACTCTCCTGCGCAGAAGCGGGTCATGAGTGATGTGAGGGCTGCCATGGATTTCGGCTTTTCCTGTCCTAGGTGCCGGGCAAGCCACTCGTCGCGGATGTTATGTTTGAAGGCTGCAAGGGCCTCTGCATCCGGACAGTCGACGATTTGATTTTTCTTAGTTAAGAACCGTGTCCAGAATTGTCTGGCCGATTCATCTGGCTGCTGAATTATGTGGCTTAGGTCATCAGCGTCTGGTGGTCGCACGTATGTGCCCTAGAAGTTATCAAGGAATGCGGCTTCCAGGTATTCCCAACAACCAATTGATTCTGCTAGCAAGTTGTTGAGCCAATGCCGAGCTGGTCCTTTAAGCTTGAGTGGGAGGTATTTGATGGCGTGTAGATCATCACCGTGGGCCATGTGGATGTGAAGGAGATCGTCCTCAATCCAAACCACAGGATCTGTTGCTCCGTCATATGATTCAATGTTTACGGGTTTGAGGACACCACCTCGGGGGCTGCTACCTCTACGGCGATAACATTGAATCATATGATGGCACAACAGATCCTGCGGTTTGGATCGAGGACGATCTCCTTCACATCCACATGGCCCACGGTGATGATCTACACGCCATCAAATACCTCCCACTCAAGCTTAAAGGACCAGCTCGGCATTGGCTCAACAGCTTGCCAGCAGAATCAATTGGTTGTTGGGAATACCTGGAAGTCGCATTCCTTGATAACTTCCAGGGCACATACGTGTGACCACCAGACGCTGATGACCTAAGCCACATAATTCAGCAGCCAGATGAATCGGCCAGACAATTCTGGACACGGTTCTTAACCAAGAAAAATCAAATCGTCGACTGTCCGGATGCAGAGGCCCTTGCAGCCTTCAAACATAACATCCGCGACGAGTGGCTTGCCTGGCACCTAGGACAGGAAAAGCCGAAATCCATGGCAGCCCTCACATCACTCATGACCCGCTTCTGCGCACGAGAGGACAGCTGGCTAGCTCACAGTAACAACCTGACCAAAAACCCTGGTAATTCGGATATCAAGGACACCAATGGCACGTCGCGTCGCAACAAGCACAAGCGCCGCATTAATGGCGACAATACTGAGGATACGGCAGTGAATGCCAGATTCAGAGGCTCTAAACCCGGTCAGCGGAAAAAGCCATTCAAAAGAAATACTCCAGGCCCGTGCAATTTGGTCCGAATACTCGATCGCTCGTGCCAGATACACGGCACCCCCGAAAAGCCATCCAATCACACCAAAAGGGATTGTTGGGTGTTCAAGCAGGCAGGCAAGTTAACTGCCGAAAACAATGACAAGGGGCTGCATAGCGATGACGAGGAGGAGACCCGGCCGCCAAACAATAGAGGACAGAAGGGTTTCCCCCCACAAGTGCGGACGGTGAACATGATATACGCAACCCACATACCCAAAAGGGAGCGGAAGCGTGCACTCAGGGACGTATATGCAATGGAGCCAGTCGCCCCAAAGTTCAATCCGTGGTCCTCCTGCCCGATCACTTTTGATCGAAGGGACCACCCCACTAGCATCCGCCATGGCAGATTCGCCGCATTGGTTCTAGACCCGATCGTCGACGGATTTCACCTCACTAGAGTCCTGATGGACGGCGGGAGCAGCCTGAACCTGCTTTATAAGGATACAGTGTGCAAGATGGGCATAGACCCCTCAATGATTAAACCAACAAAGACGACCTTCAAAGGCGTCATACCAGGTGTAGAGGCCAACTGTACAGGCTCAGTTACACTTGAAGTGGTCTTCGAATCGGCGGATAACTTCCGAAGCGAAGAGTTAATCTTCGACATAGTCTCGTTCCGCAGCGGCTATCATGCACTGCTCGGACGAACCGCATTTGCAAAGTTCTATGCGGTGCTGCACTATGCATACCTCAAGCTCAAGATGCCAGGCCCCCGAGGAGTAATCACGGTCAATGGAAACACCGAACGCTCTCTCCGAACTAAGGAGCATACAGCGGCTCTCGCGGCGGAAGTACAAAGCAGCCTCTTAAGGCAATTCTCGAGCCCGGCTGTTAAGCGGCCGGACACCGTCAAACGCGCCCGGAGTAACCTACAATAAGACCTCCTGGCACATTCCGAGCATGCGTAGCAATGCGGCCCCAACCCCAGCCCTCGCGAAATTGCGAGACCAGTACCACGCGTACATAATTACGCTCTGGAGATACCATGGGCATAGGGGTAGGGGCACGACCACGGCATGCCCGGAAAGCGGCTCAACCGCACCAGGGGCTCCTGATTTTGCCATTCCTTTTTTTTCTTATTCGCAGGACTCCGTTTTCCAGAAGCCATGTCCGGTAGTAGAATTGCCGAATACACGATGCAACAGCCAGGGAAGCAGAAAGCTACGTCGAGTGTACAGGTGGTCTCTATAACGAGCAGTATACTTGTTTTACATATCATCCCGCAGCATGCTCCTGGAGGGCGACATGTCAAATAGTCCCATCCCTTGCTTATCGCACTATTTGTATCGTTCTGCTTTTAGAGCAGCCTTTTTAATAAACAATGCACAACTTTTGCATATTATTGCATTCCCTTTTTATCCATATATGTTCACTTATGACATGTTGCATCCGTACGCTTTGGTACGGCCAAATACACCAGGGGCTTAAGTTCCCCAAAATATGGTGTGATAAGTCCGAACACTTTAACAAGTGCGGCACCCCGAACTTATAGCATTATATGCATTGGCTCCGAATCATGTCTTGAGTCAATAGTTGGGTTTGCCCGGCTCCCATGTTTTGGTACCTTACGTTCCGTTATATCGGCTAAGGTACCGCTGGGAGAACCACTGCGATTGTGCCCCGGTTGAGCTGGGTTGAGCACCTCAGTGGAGAAAGCTAAAACTGACCGTCATGATAGGGCGAGAGCCGGTCGCTGTTCGACAGGTTATTTCGAGTCCCTAAAGACTTATGCCGCTTAGAGCGAGGAGTCGGCTTTGTCCGGCCCAGGCGTGGATAGCGCCCCGAATTCGGTCTTCCGAACACTAGGGGCTTCGCCGAAATTTAAAATTATAGAATTCTATGGCTAAGTGGGAGTGTTCAAGCATTATAAGTCCGGTTGCCTCGTTCGTTGTGTTGAGCGCCTCCCTAGAAGGACCCAAAAATGGGAACAAGAGCGCTCAAGTTTATCCCGAACACCCCGGCACTCGTGGCATGGGGGCTGAAGCCAACGACTTGCCATCTCTCAAATTTGATAAACGGCTGCACAGAAGGTAATATTTTAAATTAACAAGCGTTGCTTAGCGCATATGAACAAAGTTTTCAGCGTACAGGATAACAAATGCGAGTCTACTCAAAAATTACATCTTTGGAGCACTCACCCGCTATAAGGCGGGCACCCTTCAGGACACCCTTATAGTAAATCTCGGGCGTGCGATACTCCTTGCCCGACGGTGGCGCGTCCGTCACAAGCTTCTCGGCGTCCATCTTGCCCCAGTGCACTTTAGCGCGGGCAAGAGCCCGACGGGCACCTTCAATGCATACGGAATGCTTGATGACCTCAATCCATGGACAGGCGTCCACCAGCCGCCGCACCAGACCGAAGTAGCTCCCAGGCATGGCTTCTTTAGGCCACAGCCGAACTATGAGGCCCTTCATGGCCTGTTCGGCCACCTTGTGGAGCTCGACCAGTTGCTTCAGCTGGTCGCTCAGGGGCACCCGATGTCCAGCCTCGGCATATTGAGAACAGAATACCTTCTCTGTCGCCCTTCCTCGGCCGGGTAGAATGCGGCAGCGTCGGACACACTGCGGGGCAGATCTGTGAATGCTCCTGGAGAGCTCCGGATTCGGGTAAGTAACAAGTAATTCACTTTCACGTGCCTGCTTTGCATGAAGAATGCCTTACCCGCCGCTATCTTCTTTATTGCCTCAATTGTTGGGGAACGTTGCAGAAAATTAAAATTTTTCCTACGGCTTCACCAAGATCCATCTATGAGTTCGTCTAAGCAACGAGTCATGGGAGAGAGTTTGCATCTACATACCACTTGTAGATCGCGTGCGGAAGCTTGCAAGGTGATGATGTAGTCGTACTCGAACGTGATTCAGATCACCGATGCCAAGTGCTGAACGGACAGCACCTCCGCGTTCAACACACGTACGGCACGGGTGACGTCCCCTCCGTCTTGATCCAGCAAGGAGGAAGGGGAGGTTGAGGAAGACAGCTCCACCGGCAGCACGACGGCGTGGTGATGGTGGAGAAGCAGTACTCCGACAGGGCTTCGCTGAGCACACAACGGAGGAGGAGAGGTGTTGGGGAGGGAGAAGGAGGCAACCAAAGGCCAAGGACTCAAGGTATGAAGTCCCTCCTCTCCCCCACTATATATAGGAGGGCCAAGGGGGGGGTGGCCGGCCCTAGGAGATCCAATCTCCTAGGGGGGGGGCGGCCAAGGGGGGGTTTCCCTCCCCCCAAGGCACCTAGGAGGTGCCTTCCCCTCCTAGGACTCTTCCCCCTTGAACTCTAGGCGCATGGGCCTATGTGGGGCTGGTGCCCTTGGCCCATGCAGGCCAAGGCGCACCCCCTACAGCCCATGTGGCCCCCCGGGGCAGGTGGCCCCACCCGGTGGGCCCCCGGGACCCCTCCGGTGGTCCCGGTACAATACCGATAACCCCAAAACTTGTCCCGATGCCCGAAACAGGACTTCCCATATATAAATCTTTACCTCCGGACCATTCCGGAACTCCTCGTGACGTCCGGGATCTCATCCGGGACTCCGAACAACATTCGGTAGTCACATACTTGACTTCCTACTAACCCTAGCGTCACCGAACCTTAAGTGTGTAGACCCTACGGGTTCGGGAGACACGCAGACATGACCGAGACGACTCTCGGGCAATAACCAACAGCGGGGTCTGGATATCCATGTCGGCTCCCACATGCTCCTCGATGATTTCATCGGTTGAACCACGATGTCGAGGATTCGATCAAACCCTGTATACAATTCCCTTTGTCAATCGGTACGTTACTTGCCCGAGATTCGATCGTCGGTATCCCAATACCTTGTTCAGTCTCGTTACCCGGCAAGTCACTTTACTCGTACCGTAATGCATGATCCCGTGGCCAACACCTTGGTCACATTGAGCTCATTATGATGATGCATTACCGAGTGGGCCCAGAGATACCTCTCCGTTATACGGAGTGACAAATCCCAGTCTCGATCCGTGTCAACCCAACAGATACTTTCGGAGATACCTGTAATGCACCTTTATAGTCACCCAGTTACGTTGTGACGTTTGATACACCCAAGGCACTCCTGCGGTAACCGGGAGTTACACGATCTCATGGTCGAAGGAATAGATACTTGACATTGGCAAAGCTTCTAGCAAACGAACTATACGATCTTTTATGCTATGCTTATGATTGGGTCTTGTCCATCACATCATTCTCCTAATGATGTGATCCCGTTATCAACGACATCCTATGTCCATGGTCAGGAAACCATGACTATCTATTGATCATAACGAGCTAGTCAACTAGAGGCTCACTAGGGACTCATTGGGTCTAAGTGTTCACACGTGTATTACGATTTCCGGATAATACAGTTATAGCATGAACAAAAGACAATTATCATGAACATTGAAATATAATAATCCTTTTATTATTGCCTCTAGGGCATATTTCCAACAGTCTCCCACTTGCACTAGAGTCACCAATCTAGTTACATTGTGATGAATCGAACACCCATAGAGTTCTGGTGTTGATCATGTTTTGCACGCGAGAGAGGTTTAGTCAACGGATCTGCGACATTCAGATCCGTGTGCACTTTGCAAATCTCTATGTCTCCATCTTGAACATTTTCACGGATGGAGTTGAAACGACGCTTGATGTGCCTGGTCTTCTTGTGAAACCTGGGCTCCTTGGCAAGGGCAATAGCTCCAGTGTTGTCACAGAAGAGTTTGATCGGCCCCGACGCATTGGGTATGACTCCTAGGTCGGTGATGAACTCCTTCATCCAAATCGCTTCATGCGCTGCCTCCGAGGCTGCCATGTACTCCGCTTCACATGTAGATCCCGCCACGACGCTCTGCTTGCAGCTGCACCAGCTTACTGCTCCACCATTCAACATATACACGTATCCGGTTTGTGACTTAGAGTCATCCAGATCTGAGTCGAAGCTAGCGTCGACGTAACCCTTTACGACGAGCTCTTCATCTCCTCCATAAACGAGAAACATGTCCTTTGTACTTTTCAGGTACTTCAGGATATTCTTGACCGCTGTCCAGTGTTCCTTGGCGGGGTTACTTTGGTATCTTGCAACCAAACTTACGGCAAGGTTTACATCGGGTCTGGTACACAGCATGGCATACATAATAGATCCTATGGCTGAAGCATAGGGGATGACACTCATCTCTTCTTTATCTTTTGCCGTGGTCGGTGACTGAGCCGAGCTCAATCTCACACCTTGTAACATAGGCAAGAACCCCTTCTTGGACTGATCCATTTTGAACCTCTTCAAAATCTTATCAAGGTATGTGCTTTGTGAAAGACCTATGAGGCGTCTCGATCTATCTCTATAGATCTTGATGCCTAATATATAAGCAGCTTCTCCAAGGTCCTTCATTGAAAAACACTTGTTCAAGTAGGCCTTAATGCCGTCCAGGAGTTTCGTATCATTTCCCATCAAGAGTATGTCATCTACATATAATAGGAGAAATGCTACAGAGCTCCCACTCACTTTCTTGTAAACGCAGGCTTCTCCATAAGTCTGCGTAAACCCAAACGCTTTGATCATCTCATCAAAGCGAATGTTCCAACTCCGAGATGCTTGCACCAGTCCATAAATGGATCGCTGGAGCTTGCATACTTTGTTAGCGTTCTGAGGAACGACAAAACCTTCCGGCTGCATCATATACAGCTCTTCCTTAAGATGTCCATTAAGGAATGCCGTTTTGACGTCCATCTGCCATATCTCATAATCATAGTATGCGGCAATTGCTAACATGATTCGGACGGACTTAAGCTTCGCTACGGGAGAGAATGTCTCGTCGTAGTCAATCCCTTGAACTTGTCGATAACCCTTAGCGACAAGTCGAGCTTTATAGATGGTAACATTACCATCCGCGTCCGTCTTCTTCTTAAAAATCCATTTATTTTCTATCGCTCGCCGATCATTGGGCAAGTCTGTCAAAGTCCATACTTTGTTTTCATACATGGATTCTATCTCAGATTTCATGGCCTCAAGCCATTTGTTGGAATCCGGGCCCGCCATTGCTTCTTCATAGTTCGAAGGTTCATTGTTGTCTAGCAACATGATTTCCATGACAGGGTTGCCGTACCACTCTGGTGCGGAACGTGTCCTTGTGGACCTTCGAAGTTCAGTAGCAACTAGATCTGAAGTACCTTGATCATCATCAACATTTTCCTCTTCAGTTGGTGTGGGCATTACAGGAATGGTTTCCTGCGCTGCACCACTTTCCCGTTCGAGAGGTAGTACTTCATCGAGTTCTACTTTCCTCCCACTTACTTCTTTCGAGAGAAACTCTTTCTCCAGAAAGCATCCGTTCTTGGCAACAAAGATCTTGCCTTCGGATCTTAAGTAGAAGGTATACCCGACAGTTTCCTTAGGGTATCCTACGAATACGCATTTTTTCCGACTTGGGTTCGAGCTTTTCAGGTTGAAGTTTCTTGACATAAGCATCGCATCCCCAAACTTTTAGAAACGACAGCTTAGGTTTCTTCCCAAACCATAATTCATACGGTGTCGTCTCAACGGATTTAGACGGTGCCCTATTTAAAGTGAATGTAGCTGTCTCTAGAGCGTATCCCCAAAATGATAGCGGTAAATCGGTAAGAGACATCATAGACCGCACCATATCCAATAGAGTGCGATTACGACGTTCGGACACACCGTTTCGCTGAGGTATTCCAGGCGGCGTGAGTTGTGAAACGATTCCACATTTTCTTAAGTGTGTACCAAATTCGTGACTTAAGTATTCGCCCCCACGATCTGATCGTAGGAACTTTATCTTACGGTCACGTTGATTCTCTACCTCACTCTGAAATTCCTTGAACTTTTCAAAGGTCTCAGACTTGTGTTTCATTAAGTAGACATACCCATATCTACTCAAGTCGTCAGTGAGAGTGAGAACATAACGATATCCTCCGCGAGCCTCAACGCTCATTGGACCGCACACATCGGTATGTATGATTTCCAACAAGTTGGTTGCTCGCTCCATTGTTCCGGAGAACGGAGTCTTGGTCATTTTGCCTAAGAGGCAAGGTTCGCATGTGTCAAATGATTCATAATCAAGAGACTCTAAAAGTCCATCAGCATGGAGCTTCTTCATGCGCTTGACACCAATGTGACCAAGGCGGCAGTGCCACAAGTATGTGGGACTATCGTTATCAACTTTACATCTTTTGGCATCCACACTATGAACATGTGTAATATTACGCTCGAGATTCATCAAGAATAAACCATTGACCATCGGAGCATGACCATAAAACATATCTCTCATATAAATCGAACAACCATTATTCTCAGACTTAAATGAGTAGCCATCTCGTATTAAACGAGATCCAGATACAATGTTCATGCTCAAACTTGGCACTAAATAACAATTATTGAGGTTTAAAACTAATCCCGTAGGTAAATGTAGAGGCAGCGTGCCGACGGCGATCACATCGACCCTGGAACCATTCCCGACGCGCATCGTCACCTCGTCCTTCGCCAGTCTCCGTTTATTCCGCAGCTCCTGCTGTGAGTTACATATGTGAGCAACGGCACCGGTATCAAATACCCAGGAGTTACTTCGAGTACTGGTAAGGTACACATCAATTACATGTATATCAAATATACCTTTGGTGTTGCCGGCCTTCTTATCCGCTAAGTATTTGGGGCAGTTCCGCTTCCAGTGCCCCTTCCCCTTGCAATAAAAGCACTCAGTCTCAGGCTTGGGTCCATTCTTTGACTTCTTCCCGGCAACAGGCTTACCGGGCGCGGCAACATCTTTGCCGTCCTTCTTGAAGTTCTTCTTACCCTTGCCCTTCTTGAACTTAGTGGTCTTATTGACCATCAACACTTGATGTTCTTTCTTGATTTCAGCCTCTGCTGACTTCAGCATTGAGAACACTTCAGGAATGGTCTTTACCATCCCCTGCATGTTGTAGTTCATCACAAAGCTCTTGCAGCTTGGTGGGAGCGACTGGAGGATTCTGTCAATGACCGCCTCATCTGGGAGGTTAATGTTCAACTGGGTCATACGTGCGTGCAACCCAGACATCTTCAGGATGTGTTCACTGACAGAACTGTTCTCCTCCATCTTACAACTGTAGAACTTGTCGGAGACATCATATCTCTCGACCCGGGCATGAGCTTGGAAAACTAGTTTCAGCTCTTCGAACATCTCATATGCTCCGTGATGCTCAAAACGCTTTTGGAGCCCCGGTTCTAAGCTGTAAAGCATGCCGCACTGAACGAGGGAGTAATCATCAGCACGAGTTTGCCAAGCGTTCATAACGTCTTGGTTCTCTGGGACGGGAGCGGCACCTAGCGGTCCTTCTAGGACATATTGCTTCCTGGCAGCTATGAGGATGATCCTCAGGTTTCGGACCCAGTCCGTATAGTTGCTGCCATCATCTTTCAGCTTGGTTTTCTCTAGGAACGCGTTGAAGTTCATGTTGACATTAGCGTTGGCCATTGATCTACAATACATATTTGCAAAGGTTTTAGACTAAGTTCATGATAATAAAGTTCTTAATCAAAATTATGAACTCCCACTTAGATTAGACATCCCTCTAGTCATCTAAGTGTTACATGATCCGAGTCGACTAGCCCGTGTCCGATCATCACGTGAGACGGACTAGTCATCGTCGGTGAACATCTTTATGTTGATCGTATCTTCCATACGACTCGTGTTCGACCTTTCGGTCTCCGTGTTCCGAGGCCATGTCTGCACATGCTAGGCTCGTCAAGTTAACCCTAAGTGTTTTCGCTGTGTAAAACTGTCTTACACCCGTTGTATGTGAACGTAAGGATCCATCACACCCGATCATCACGTGGTGCTTAGAAACGACGAACTGTAGCAACGGTGCACAGTTAGGGGAGAACACTTCTTGAAATTTTGTAAGGGATCATCTTATTTACTACCGTCGTCCTAAGTAAACAAGATGCATAAACATAATAAACATCACATGCAATTATATGGTTGTGACATGATATGGCCAATATCATCAAGCTCCATTGATCTCCATCTTCGGGGCTCCATGATCATCTTGTCACCGGCTTGACACCATGATCTCCATCATCATGATCTCCATCATCGTGTCTTCATGAAGTTGTCACGCCAACGACTACTTCTACTTCTATGACTAACGCGTTTAGTAATGAAGTAAAGTAGTTTACATGGCGTTCTTCAATGACACGCAGGTCATACAAAAAAAATAAAGACAACTCCTATGGCTCCTGCCGGTTGTCATACTCATCGACATGCAAGTCGTGAATCCTATTACAAGAACATGATCTCATACATCACAGTTCATCATTCATCACAACTTCTGGCCATATCACATCACATGATCAATCGCTGCAAAAACAAGTTAGACGTCCTCTAGTTGTTGTTGCATCTTTTACGTGGCTGCGATTGGGTTCTAGCAAGAACGTTTTCTTACCTACGAATCACCACAACGTGATTTTGTCAACTTCTATTTACCCTTCATAAGGGCCCTGTTCATCGATTCCGCTCCAACTAAAGTGGGAGAGACAGACACCCGCCAGCCACCTTATGCAACTAGTGCATGTCAGTCGGTGGAACCGGTCTCACGTAAGCGTACGTGTAAGGTTGGTCCGGGCCGCTTCATCCCACAATACCGTTGAGCAAGAAAAGACTAGTAGAGGCAAGTAAGATGACAAGATCAACGCCCACAACAAATTGTGTTCTACTCGTGCATTAGAGAACTACGCATAGACCTAGCTCATGATGCCACTGTTGGGGAACGTTGCAGAAAATTAAAATTTTTCCTACGGCTTCACCAAGATCCATCTATGAGTTCGTCTAAGCAACGAGTCATGGGAGAGAGTTTGCATCTACATACCACTTGTAGATCGCGTGCGGAAGCTTGCAAGGTGATGATGTAGTCGTACTCGAACGTGATTCAGATCACCGATGCCAAGTGCTGAACGGACAGCACCTCCGCGTTCAACACACGTACGGCACGGGTGACGTCCCCTCCGTCTTGATCCAGCAAGGAGGAAGGGGAGGTTGAGGAAGACAGCTCCACCGGCAGCACGACGGCGTGGTGATGGTGGAGAAGCAGTACTCCGACAGGGCTTCGCTGAGCACACAACGGAGGAGGAGAGGTGTTGGGGAGGGAGAAGGAGGCAACCAAAGGCCAAGGACTCAAGGTATGAAGTCCCTCCTCTCCCCCACTATATATAGGAGGGCCAAGGGGGGGTGGCCGGCCCTAGGAGATCCAATCTCCTAGGGGGGCGGCGGCCAAGGGGGGGTTTCCCTCCCCCCCAAGGCACCTAGGAGGTGCCTTCCCCTCCTAGGACTCTTCCCCCTTGAACTCTAGGCGCATGGGCCTATGTGGGGCTGGTGCCCTTGGCCCATGCAGGCCAAGGCGCACCCCCTACAGCCCATGTGGCCCCCCGGGGCAGGTGGCCCCACCCGGTGGGCCCCCGGGACCCCTCCGGTGGTCCCGGTACAATACCGATAACCCCGAAACTTGTCCCGATGCCCGAAACAGGACTTCCCATATATAAATCTTTACCTCCGGACCATTCCGGAACTCCTCGTGACGTCCGGGATCTCATCCGGGACTCCGAACAACATTCGGTAGTCACATACTTGACTTCCTACTAACCCTAGCGTCACCGAACCTTAAGTGTGTAGACCCTACGGGTTCGGGAGACACGCAGACATGACCGAGACGACTCTCGGGCAATAACCAACAGCGGGGTCTGGATATCCATGTCGGCTCCCACATGCTCCTCGATGATTTCATCGGTTGAACCACGATGTCGAGGATTCGATCAAACCCTGTATACAATTCCCTTTGTCAATCGGTACGTTACTTGCCCGAGATTCGATCGTCGGTATCCCAATACCTTGTTCAGTCTCGTTACCCGGCAAGTCACTTTACTCGTACCGTAATGCATGATCCCGTGGCCAACACCTTGGTCACATTGAGCTCATTATGATGATGCATTACCGAGTGGGCCCAGAGATACCTCTCCGTTATACGGAGTGACAAATCCCAGTCTCGATCCGTGTCAACCCAACAGATACTTTCGGAGATACCTGTAATGCACCTTTATAGTCACCCAGTTACGTTGTGACGTTTGATACACCCAAGGCACTCCTACGGTAACCGGGAGTTACACGATCTCATGGTCGAAGGAATAGATACTTGACATTGGCAAAGCTTCTAGCAAACGAACTATAGATCTTTTATGCTATGCTTATGATTGGGTCTTGTCCATCACATCATTCTCCTAATGATGTGATCCCGTTATCAACGACATCCTATGTCCATAGTCAGGAAACCATGACTATCTATTGATCATAACGAGCTAGTCAACTAGAGGCTCACTAGGGACTCATTGGGTCTAAGTGTTCACACGTGTATTACGATTTCCGGATAATACAGTTATAGCATGAACAAAAGACAATTATCATGAACATTGAAATATAATAATCCTTTTATTATTGCCTCTAGGGCATATTTCCAACATCAATTTCCTGGAGGGCTTTTTGGGCTTCGGCCTTAGTGCCTTTGGCACTCTCAAGAGCCGAGGCGAGCTCGGACTCTCGAGTCTCCGAGTCACGCTCCAAACTCTCGTGTTTTTCCACGAGAGCCTGGAGCTCTTGCCGCACCTCCGCCACCCGCGCCTCCTGCTTCTCTCGCTCGGTGCATTCCGCGGCCGCATTGCTTTTGGCCTTGGACACCGCTTCCTTCAGGGTCGCCACCTCTTTCGTGGCCCCTGCAATACTCACGTTATTCCTGTCATTTTTTTGCAACCAAATCCTTTCTATAAGGTATTACTTACCTTCCTTGTCCTCGAGCTGCTTCTTGGCACGGCCGAGCTCGTTCTCGGACCGCTCGAGGCTCTGCTTCAATACATTGACCTCCGCAGTCAGTGCGGCAGAGGTCAGCAGCGCAGCCTGCATTCCCATATTGACATGCTTATGTTAGACTCCTGCGTATATCTTTTTAGATCCTCAGTTCGGCTTTTCTTTCCGAACACCAAACTGAGCATCAGGGGCTACTGTCTATGCGGTACTATTTTTACATATCTTAATTACATACCTCAAAGCCTGTTAGAAGGCTGGTACAGGCTTCAGTCAGCCCGCTCTTGGCGGACTGAACTTTCTGGATCACCGCACTCATAACAGTGCGGTGCTCCTCGTCGATGGAGGCGCCGTTAAGCGCCTCCAGCAAATTATCCGGCGCCTCCGGTTGGATGGAGGTCACCGGCGTCGCAGTCTTGCCCTTCTTACGAAGGGGCCGCCTGCCGTACTCCGGAACCACTAAAGGATCTGGTGTGGAGTCCGGCCCAGGGCCGAACTCAGAACCCTTTAGGGGTTGATCCCCCTCGTGCCCAAAGTCCGGGAGGTTGCCCGGCGGCACCTCCGGAACCTCCTCCTCCTGGCTGGGCCCCTTTTGGGACCCCACCTCGGCGTCATCCATAGCGTGAGGAGAGGAGACGGCCGGATGTGAAGTGCTATCCACGTCTGATGGCGCCAGGGAGCCACTTGTTGAAGTGTCAAGCCCGTCCTTGGGCGGGCTGCAGGGTTATATTCAGCGTTAAGAGATTCTATGCAACAAATGAAACGCCATGAGTTATTCTGGTATCCGGACACTTACGAAGTCGCCAGGGGCTTAGTCCTTGGTGGCCACTCCTCTTCATCGTCGTCAGCGTTGGTGGAGTAGTCCGGGGGGAGGGTCCTTCCCTTCTTGGACCCTTCGGCCTCCCCCGTTAGGGAAGCCTTCCTTTTCTTCTCTCCCCCCGCTGGGGGAGAGGCCTCTTTTTTCTCCAACTCGTCTTCGCGGGAGGAGTCCGCATCAGAGTCATTGGACGATGAGTCCGATAACACCTGGCGCCGGGAACTCCTCCGAGTTCCCGTGGTCTTCTTCTTGGCCTTCTTCTCCGGCACCTCGTAAGGCGCCGGAGCCAGCAGCCCCGTTAATTGGGCGTCCGCTGGGTCTTCTGGCAAGGGAGCCGGACAGTTAACCTGCCCGGACGCCTTTTGCCAAGCCTGTCAAAGGTAAAGGGAGTTTAGATCCCGCATAGAGTCAAACTATGGAAAATAAGCGTCCTGTAAAGGGTAAAATAGCTTACCTCGCCGGCTTGACGCTGCGAGCTGAATCCGCGATCTTCGGTAGCGGATGCGGGAGCCTCAGCGCCCTTGAACAGCACCTTCCACGCATCTTCGTACGTAGTGTCGAAGAGCCTGCTCAAGGTTTGGTGATGTGCCGGATCAAACTCCCACAAGTTAAAGGCCTGTTTCTGGCATGGGAGGATCCATCGGATGAGCATGACCTGGATTACATTGACAAGCTTGAGCTTCTTGTTCACCAAGGTTTGGACGCAGGATTGGAGTCCGGTCAGCTCCTCCGAATCACCCCATGATAGGCCCTTCTCTTTCCAGGAAGTGAGCCAGGTGGGGATGCCAGATCTGAATTCGGGGGCCGCTGCCCATTCAGGGTCACGCGGCTCGGTGATATAGAACCACCCCGATTGCCACCCCTTTATGGTCTCCACAAAGGAGCCCTCGAGCCATAGGACGTTGGGCATCTTGACCACCATGGCACCTCCGCACTCCGCTTGGCGGCCGCCCACTACCTTCGGCTTAACATTGAAGGTCTTCAACCATAAGCCGAAGTGGGGCTGGATGCAGAGGAAGGCCTCGCACACGACGATGAACGCCGAGATGTTGAGGATGAAATTCAGGGCCAGATCGTGAAAATCCAGGCCATAGTAGAACATGAGCCCCCGGACAAATGGGTGAAGTGGAAAACCTAGTCCGCGGAGGAAGTGGGTGAGGAACACCACCCTCTCATGGGGCCTGGGGGTGGGCATTAGCTGCCCCTTATTGGGAAGCCGATGTGTGATGTCGCTGGACAAGTATCTGGCCTTTCGCAGCCTCTTGATGTGCCCCTCCATGACGGAGGAGGCCATCCACTTGTCTCCCGCTCTGGACATGGCTGGGGAAGGTTGAGGCGAGATGTGCGGACTTGGGCGCTGGAGCTCGAGTACGCGGAAATGGATAAGCAAAGGAGGAAGAAGGTGTGGGCAAAAAGGTGGATCCTTATCCCCTTATATGGACGGACGAAACTATGGGTCCCCACCAGCCTGGTAAAACTCGCTTGTCTCCCAAGCGCCATAATCAATGGCGCGGTTGGGTTACCCACGCCCGTATTGATGAGAATCCCGGAATAAGGGGACATGATCTCTGCTTTGCCAAGACGTGCCAAGGAAACCGCCTCGCTAAACGCGCTAAGGTGGAATAGTAAAAATGATTCGAATAAAGGCTTGGCCATGGTGTGATGTCACGCCATGGAATACGTCAGCAGATTGAACTTGTGTAAATGTTATTCTCTCTATGGTGGTATGTGGAACTTATTTTGCAGAGTCGGACACTATCCTTGTGTTCAAAATCTTCTATGAAGTATTCGGAGGAGGAACCCGCCTTGCAATGCCGAAGACAATATGCGCGCCGGACTCGTCGTCATTGAAGCCTGGTTCACGGGCTACTGAGGGAGTCCTGGACTAGGGGGTGTCCGGATAGCCGAACTATCATCTTTGGCCGGACTCCCAGACTATGAAGATACAAGATTGAAGACTCCGTCCCGTGTCCGGATGGGACTTTCCTTGGCGTGGAAGGCAAGCTTGGCGATATGGATATGTAGATCTCCTACCATTGTAACCGACTCTGTGTAACCCTAGCCCTCTCCGGTGTCTATATAAACCGGAGGGTTTTAGTCCGTAGGACGAACAACAATCATACCATAGGCTAGCTTCTAGGGTTTAGCCTCTCTGTCGTGGTAGATCTACTCTTGTACTACCCATATCATCAATATTAATCAAGCAAGAGTAGGGTTTTACCTCCACCGAGAGGGCCTGAACCTGGGTAAAAACATCGTGTCCCTTGTCTCCTGTTACCATCCGCCTAGACGCACAGTTCGGGACCCCCTACCCGAGATCCGCCAGTTTTGACACCGACAGACACCCAAAAAGAATTGAACAAGATTCACAAAGAGTTAACACTGATGCACCTAGTCCTTCTAAAAAGAAAAAGAAGAAGAAAAATGAGAGGACCTTGCATGCTTCTAGGGAATCTAAAATAGAAAAACCTCCTGATAATGATAACGAAACTTCTATCTCAGATGCTGAAACTCAGTTTGGTAATGAACACTCACCTTCTAATAATGAAAAAGATAATGATGAGGTTCATGAAGATACTCAACCAGATAATGACGTTGAGATAGAACCACCTGTTGATCTTGATAACCCACAACCTAAGAATAAAAGATATGATAAAAGAGACTTTGTGTCTAGAAAACACGACAAAGAAAGAGAACCGTGGGTTCAAAAACCTATGCCTTTTCCACCTAAGTCAACTAAAAAGAAAGATGATGAAGAATTTGAATGCTTTGCTGAAATGCTGAGGCCAGTCTTTTTCCGTACTCGTTTGACTAATATCTTGAAAATGCATCCTTATGCAAAGTATATGAAAGACATGATCACTAATAAGAGAAAAATACCGGAAGCTGCAATCTCCACTATGCTTGCTGTTTAAAGATGGAGTACCTAAAAAACTTGGAGATCCGGGAATACCAACTATATCTTGCTCTATCAAAAATAATTATGTGAAAACTGCTTTATGTGATTTAGGAGCTGGTGTTAGTGTTATGCCTTTCTCTTTATATAAAACACTTGACTTGAATAAACTCACACCTACTGAAATATCTTTGCAAATGGCTGACAAATCAACTGCCATACCTATCGGTATCTGTGAGGATGTGCCCGTTGTTGTTGCTAATGTTACTATTTTGACTGACTTTGTTATACTTGAGATGCCCGAGGACGACAACATGTCGATTATCCTTGGTAGACCCTTCTTGAATACTGCAGGGGCTATTATTTATTGCAATAAAAGCAAGGTCACTTTTCATATTAATGGTAATGAGCATATGGTGCACTTTCCGAAGAAACAATTCCAAGTGAATGGTATTAATTTTATTGAAAAATCTCCAACAATCACTATTGGAAGTTTTCAAATACCTCTACCTACTGTCAAAAAGAAATATGAAATGCTTATTGTTGGGGACGTCATATCCCCATTGAGGTAACTTAGTGATTTACGAAAGTTCTTCGGTTTCATGCTAATCGAAAGTGGTTGTTAATAAGACGTGGTCAACCTTATTAATGAATCATTTTTGAGTGGTATGAAGTTGATGAATTTGGTAAGCACTACCTTGTGTCCCTACTTTTTGTTTTCTGTTTTTATTAGTTAAATAAAATAAAATGCCATGTTTTGTCTGTATTCTGAATTTCCCGTGCAATAAAAATGACCCAAAAATAAAAGTTCTCAGAATGCTCTGAAAATTTAATATGATTTTTTTTCTAAATATTTATGAATTTCTGGTGCAAATAATATCAGAGGGAGGTGCACCATGTGGGCACAACCCACCTGGGCGCGCCAGGACCCCCAGGCGCGTCCTGGTGGGTTGTGGTACCCACGTGGGCCCCCCAGTTATCTCTTCACGCCACATCATCACTTACCTTCGGAAAAAAACTCCATTGCTCTCTCTATCGTGTTCTTGCTCTCAAACCCGCAGATTTCGATCTCTTTGCTTGAAGCTCCGTTTCCGAAACTGTTTCGGGGGATTGTTGCTTGGTATGTGACTCCACCGTTTGTCCAATTAGTTTTTGTTTTAGTGGTTTATATTTTGAATAATTAGCTACTCTTGGTGCTTCTGTAGATGAGCTTGCATGTTAAGTTCTTAGAGTTCTAAGTAGTTTGAATGCTTGCTATGGCCTCTATGTATCCCTATGAGTAGTTGCCGCCAATTTTGTGAAGTTTTGTTGAGAAAAATTTGTGGACTAAAAATTTCAGAATTTTTGTTCATAGGAAAAATATGAACATCTTTAGGAAGTTTGCTTCCAAGAAGAACTCCAAAGGTGTTATTGGGGAGTCATCTGACAATGATCTCCATCCTCGGAGGTTGGCGGAGGTGCGGCTGTGCGAATGGCCGCACACCCGGTTCATGGAAGAGGCTGGGATCCTTCAGGAGTTCACACAATATGCTGCTAATGCTGGCCTCACCGACTTCATCGTAGATGAGGGTGAACAACATCAAATCCTCACAAACATCTTTTTTCAAAGTTTTACTTTCTTTTCTAGGAATAATCCTCCTGAAGTGCGGTTTGATTTATATGCTGAAAACCATCAGATACCACTTACTGAATTTTGTAACATATGCATGATCCCTTCTGACGGGAGTTTATCTGAGCCTAGGCCAGCAGAGTTTGAGGCCATTTATCGCATCTTGATAGTGGGATATGAGAGAGGGGTGTCAGCTATCACTGTCGCTGGCTTGCATTTTCCTGGTGTTCATTACTTTGCTCTTTTCATTTCAAAATGCTTGCTTGCTAGAGAGAAGGTGGGTGCACTCAGTTCACCAGACCTTGCTGTTTTACGTCATGCAGTAGAGGGCGACAACACTTATAGCTTGGGAGCTATTATGGCTCATCGCCTCCACATTAATAAGTCCAAGGGTAAAATACATGGTGGGATTTATGCTACTTGTCGGGGATATACCCCGTTGTATGACCCGGCCGGAAGTATGACCCGACCGGACTTGGTGCTTCACCGATGACCCGCCGGAGGACTGGCGACTCACGGGTTTGGCGGCTCACTGGTCAGACGACTCACGGATGACCCCGACAGCGGGTCACATAGAAGACTAGGCCCAAGGCCTAGTAGGCCGACTCATATTATGGTGGGCCGGCTTAAGACAGAAGGCATGAGGAATATTTCCTTTACGAGGAAGCAAGACCCGTACTTGTATCCGACTTGTAATAGAGAATAAGTTAGGTCTAATCCTAATAGGACTCTACATGTAAGCCGCCCCTTCAACTTATATAAGGAGGGGCAGGGCTCCCCAAAGAGGGCGAAGCAAGAGGAAACAATCTCTAGGGCTAGACACAAGGAGCCGGCTTACCGGCGACTCCCTCATGATCATAATGAGATCTAGCCACAAACAACATGTAGGGTTATTACCGGATGATGTTACCTGGGGCCCGAAGATGTCTAAATCTTTGTCTTGCGTGTTGCGTCTCTCGATTCCACCCAACCCCTCTCAAGCTACCGCATAGATGCGTTGGCCTCGCGACTAAGTCCTGACACTAAGGACATCTTCCGTGACAAATCCACGACACTGCTCGTTTGGCAGCTCACTTTAATGTTGAGATACACCCTCATGACTACCCCCTGACCAAGGCTTACCTAGATCGCACAGCCATGGATCACCACCATTTCACTGATAACAATTCTCCTGGCATTCCTATTCCTTATAACCTGGTTTCATAGCATTGCAACTCCTGATATTATTCCATTGCCTGGTCCTTCTTTGTTTGATTTTGTTGCCAGGGGCGGATATAGGATTATGCCTACGAATATCATCGCCTACCGGAGGAGGAGCCTCAGCAGTGGGATGAGTGGATGCCCGCTCCTCAGTACCCCAACTACTATCCAGGCTACTGATCTATTACCAAGTTAGGCCAAAAGCCTAAGCTTGGGGGAGTACGTGTTTCTCACCGACATTACATTCATGTTCACACATATCATTCCAGTTGTCGGTTTCACACTTTTTCATTGTATCATGCATGTTAAATTTATTTTCTTGCTTTCTTCTTGTGTGTTTGAAAAACTTTAGAAAAAACAAAAAAAAACTAGTTGTAGTTAGTTTACTTTCTATGCATGCTTAGTAGTAGCACTAAAAAGAAAACCCAAAAGATTTTCTTGTTCTTATTTTCCTTGTTGGTAGCTTTCCCGTGTAAATAGTTTTTCTCGTTTTTTCCTTTTATTTGCTTGTTCAAGAAGATCAAAAACTCCAAAAATATTTTAGTGTGTTTCTCTGAATTTTTTCCTTTTTATTCGAGTCCTACTGAGGAGAAGACCACGATGAAAATGTTGAGTGGCTCTCATATGAATAAATGTTAATCTAATAAAGAGCCCATTTTACCTTGTCTTCTCCTGTTAAATAAAATGTTTTGCAGATTCCAGCTTAGTCCATGACACTCTTGCACTATTATTATTTTCATATCATCCGGCCGTGCAAGTGAAAGGCAATAATGACGATATTCGATGAACTGGCCGTGGCAGAGAGAAATGGGTATGAACTCGACTTGTTATGTTTGTGTAAATATGTTTAACCTAGTATCCATGATTCATCCCATTATGATTAAACATGTTTGCAATGACAATTAGAGATTATAGTTTCTCATGCCATGCATAAGTAGCTAGGTGTGGATAATGATTTATCTTGGATATCAACATTGCGTTAAAATGATTGTGATGTAGTATGATGATATGGTATCCTCCTCTGAATGTTCGAGTGGCTTGACTTGGCACATGTTCATGCATGTAGTTGAATCAAAACCAACATAGCCTCTATGATATTTATGTTCATGGTGTTCATATCCTACTCATGCTAGTGTCCAATATTACTTATGCATAATGCATGTTTATGACTGTTGTTGCTCTCTAACTGGACGCTTCTCAATCTAATTGCTAGCCTTCGCCTGTACTAAGTGGGAATTCTGCTTGTACATCAAAAACCTTGAACCCAAACTTACTCCAGATGAGTCCACCATACCTACCTATATGCGGTATTACCCTACTTTCCTAAGTAAATTTGCATGTGCCACCTCTAAAAACATCAAATAAATATCCTTTTTGTGTGCCTGGATCGTTCATGGAACGACAGGAGGTGGTTGGTATCTTCCATGCTAAGCGGGTTATTCTCAGGTCGAGTGTTTATTCACTCGCCATCGCGCGAGAAAAGGGTTGTAATAGGGATGCCCAGTCCCAAACTGCAAACAGAAAAAGCTTACAAATAATCAAACAAAAACTCCCAATGGAGTCAAAACCTTTACTTTTATCACTTGGGAACCGCCACTAGCATGCTTAGCATGGAAGATATTGATAACTGATGGTCGTGAAGTAAATGAGAAAAATATCATTTACCTCTGTTTTAAAAACTTGAGCTCTAGCACCTCTGCAAATCACTGCTTTCCTCTGCGAAGGGACTATCTATTTACTTTTATGTTGTGTCATCACCTTCTAAAACAAGCGCCAGAACCTGAGAGCACTGTTGTCATAACTTATGCATTGTGTGTAGCTAATGTTGAGTGCATCATGACTCGATCTTTTCTACCATGAATTACAATGTTTAATCGCTGCTTGAACTTTGGAGGTGCTCTGCATTTATGTTTTGCGGTCTCAGAAAGGGCTAGCGAGATACCACTATTGTCATATTATATCATGGTTGTTTTGACAACGTGTTGTTGTTTGAGATATCTTATTATTGCTCGCTAGCTGATTACCTCATTGATATTAGTTAATATAATCTTAAGAGTTATTGTCGGCATGGTTAGTTATAATGTTGGCCGAAAACCTTAGTGCTGTTTAAGCTTATTTATGCAAACAAGGGCAAAAGGGTTCATAAAAGTTTTTCTTTTTCACTTTCAGTTTATGAACTGAATTGCTTGAGGACAAGCAAAGGTTTAAGCTTGGGGGAGTTGATATGTCTCCAACGTATCTACTTTTCCTAACGCTTTTCCTCTTGTTTTGGACTCTAATTTGCATGATTTGAATGAAACTAACCCTGGACTGATGATGTTTTCAGTAGAACTACCATGGTGTTGTTTTTGTGCAGAAATAAAAGTTCCCGGAATGGAACGTAACTTTGCGAGGATTTTTTATACAATAAATAAGAATTTCTTGAGCCAAGACCCACCGGAGGGGGGCACCTGTGTGGGCACAACCCACCAGGGCGCGCCCCCCTCCTGGCGCGCCCAGGTGGGTTGTCCCCACCTGGTGGCCCCGCAGACCCTGAAACCGACGCTATAAAATACTATTTTGCCAGGAAAAAATCAGGGAGAAAGAATTATCGTCATCCACGAGACGGAGCCACCGTCACCTCCTGTTCTTCATCGGGAGGCCAGATTTGGAGTCTGTTTCGGGCTCTGGAGAGGGGGATCTTCGTTCTTCGTCATCACAAACCCTTCTTCATCGCCAATTCCATGATGCTCCCCACCCGAAGTGAGTAATTCCTTCGTAGGCTCGCTGGCTGATGAGGAGTTGGATGAGATTCATCATGTAATCGAGTTAGTTTTGTTAGGGCTTGATCCCTAGTATCCACTATGTTCTAAGATTAATGTTGCTATGACTTTGCCATGCTTAATGCTTGTCACTTTGGGCCCGGGTGCCATGAACTCAGATTTGAACCGTTTATATTATCACAATTATATCCATGTTTTAGATCCGATCTTGCAAGTTATAATCACCTACTACGTGTTATATCCGGCAACCCCGGAGTGACAATAGTCGGGACCACTCCTGGTGATGACCGTAGTTTGAGGAGTTCATGTATTCACTATGTGTTAATGCTTTGTTCCGGTTCTCTATTAAAAGGAGGCCTTAATATCCCTTAGTTTCCAATATGGACCCCGCTGCCACGGGAGGGTAGGACAAAAGATGTCATGCAAGTTCTTTCCATAAGCACGTATGACTATTTACGGAATACATGCCTACATTATATTGATGAACTGGAGCTAGTGCCGTACCGCCCTAGGTTATAATTGTCTCATGATGAATATCATCCAACAAGTCAGCGATCCAATGCCTATGAATTTATCTTATATTGTTCTTGCTAATTAAGTTACTACTGCTATCATCACTGTTACACTTGCTACAAAATTACTGCTATCACTGTTACCGTTACTGTTGCTGCTGTCACTACTATCAAAACTATCATATTACTTTGCTACTGATCACTTTGCTGCAGATAATTAATCTCCAGGTGTGGTTGAATTGACAACTCAGCTGCTAATACCTTAGGTTTAGAAGAGTGCCAACTCTAGGTAAAAATAATCCCACATATTTGGAGAGTGTTCAATCTTGTGAAATTTTTGATAAAAGTAGGTTTGGAGAGGTCATGACTTTATTTGATGATAATCCCACTATTTTGGAAGAGTGTCAACTTCGCATGCATGTGGATCATGAAGAGAATATTTTATGTGATAGCTATATTGTTGAATTTGATTATGATCTTACATGTAATTATTATGAGAGATAAAATATGGTTGTAGAAATTTTCATGTTACTAAAGTACCTCTCGTTATGTCGAGATCGTTATTATTTATTTCTTCTTGCTTGCACATGCTAGATATTTCTTGTCTTGATAATTTGTTTGCCTACAAAATGCCTATGCATAGGAAGTATGTTAGGATTAGATGTGTTTGTCACAAGTTTTATGATGCTCTCTTTGTGCTTCAATTCTTGTCTTTCATGTGAGCATCGTTAAAATTCCAAGCCTATCTTAATGGCTATAAAAAGAAAGAGCTTGTTGGGAGACAAACCAATGAATAAAATTTATTTTTGCTTTTTGATTTCTTTTCTTGAGTGTTTACACAATTATGCTACTATTATTATTGTGTTTTTTGTGTTTTAGTTAGTGTTTGTGCCAAGTAAAGCCTTTAGGATCTTCTTGGGTGATAGTTGTTTGATCTTGCTGAAAAACAGAAACTTTTACACTCACGAAAACAATTCTCAGTTTTTACAAGAGCGTGAAAAAACGCCAATTATTTTTGAAAAAGATTAATATACAAATTGCTCAGGTCGTCAAAACTTTTCAGAAATTTTGGAGTTTCAGAAGTATTCGAAATACCCAGATTGCTACAGACTGTTCTGTTTTTGACAAATTCTGTTTTCTTTGCGTTGTGTGCTTGTTTTGATGGCTCTATGGTTTTCTTGATGAGTTTTTGCCATAGAAAAGTTGGAATACAGTAGATATAATGCAAGAATAAAATATGAATTTGTTTGCTACAATACTTATAGTAGTGATTTGCTTTCTTGTACTAACAGATCTCACGAAGGTTTTTGTTGAGTTTTGTGTGATTGAAGTTTTCAAGTTTTGGGTTATCTTACGATGGATGAAGGAATAAGGAGTAAGATGAGCCTAAGCTTGGGGATGCCCTGACATCCCAAGCTATTATCCAAAAGAGAGCAAGCAACTAAGCTTGGGGATGCCCCGAGTGGCATCCCCTCTTTCTTCTAACGTCCATCGGTATTTTACTCGAAGCTATATTTTTATTCGTCACATACTATGTGCTTTGCTTGGAGCGTCTTGCATGATTTGAGTCTTTTCTTGTTTTATTTTTTGTTTTAAGTCTTGATTCCTTGCTGGACACACCTATTTGAGAGAGCCAAAATTATGCCATGACTTGTTAGAATTGCTCTCTATGCGTCACTTAAATTTTTATGAGCTATGGACTTGCTCTAGGCTTCACTTATATCTTTTTGAGCACGGTGTGCTTTAGTATTTTTGAAGAAATGCTCTCTTGCTTCACTTAGATTTATTTGAGAGTTAGTAAAATTTTCAAGAAATTCTCTCTTCCTTCACTTAAATTATTTTAAGAGAAAGAAAAATTATGCTCATGATCTTCACTTATATTTGTTTGAGCTTATCAAAAGCAACACATGAAAATTAGTTCCAAAGTGATAGATATCCAAGAAGGATATAATAAAAACTTTCATGAAGATCATTGGACAAAATAAACTTGATTCCTTGTAATAGTTTTGAGATATGATGATGTGATATGTGAGTCATGTTGATGAGTAATTGTGCTTTAGTAAGAATATTGATGTTAAGGTTTGTGATTCCCTATGCAAGCACGAAAGTCAATAATTATGCAATGAAATTATATCCTACTTGTGGTGCATTATTTAGTGTTAATTATGCTTAATGCTTTCTTATGAGATTATTTGTTTCTTGGTTGGTCGCTTCTCAATCTTTTGCTAGCCTTCATTTTGCACTAAGTATGATCACTACTTGTGCATCCAAATACCTTTAAACCAGTTTTGCCACATGAGTCCACTATATCTACCTATATGCAGTATTCTTTTACCGTTCTAAGCAAATTTGTATGTGCCATCTCTAATTTTCAAAATAGACTTCTCTTTTGTGTGTTTGTGCCACTCGCAGAGCGGTGAGGGGTGGATAATATTTTCCATGCTGATGTGTTATTCTCACGATGAGTGTTTATTCACTTGTCATTGCACGAGAGTAAGGCAAAGGTATTAGGGATGCCCAGTCCCGAAGTGAAAAATGAATTTACTTTATGTTGTCAAATAATAAATTCCTTGGAAAGTGTTGGTATGGAAGGCAACCGTGGATACAGCTAGCCATGGAAAGTGAAAGTATGGTGGAAAAAGGAATAAACTTTATTTTCTATTTGGGAACCGCCTATGATATATCTAGCACGGAAAGTGTTGGGAACTCTAAGGTGGCATTTGTTTGAGCTGCAGCTACTGACTCCAGATTCTAGGCCTCACAAAATCAGAAACTAAAACAAACACACAGATTCTTACTCCAGCTTCCTAGAATCGCTTCAGGAAATTAACCACCAGGCACGTCCAAGCCGGAAGCTGCAAATCTGGTGATTCTTGGCGATTCCCGAGCGGCCACTTACAAAAGTTAAAGTCTAGACCAATTTCTCCCAGTTATTACACCAGGAATGCCACTCCTCCCGTCACCCAAATCTCTCCACCACGGGTTCTCCTTTCCCCTCGTTATTTCTCACCCCGAACGAAAGCCTGTATTCCGGCCGTTGAGCTCTGCCTTCGCCGCCACCTTTGCCAGCCCCGACGGCTCCAGGACGGGCGGATCTGACGCCAACACACCCTTCCCTCCCCTTTCTCCGGCCACCGAGCCGCGCCTCGGTGGCTGCCCACAAGCACCGCCAGCGACGGGCCGCCCCCGATCTCCGCGTACGATAGCCACGTCGGCTTCGCGACAGAAGGATCAGGCGACACCACGTCCACTTGCCCCGTAGTCTGGCCACCAAGCTCAGCCTCCGCCCATGCCCACGAGCACTGCCTACGATCTCTGCGTACACCTGTTCTTGGCGTTGGGGGCGTTGGGGACATTTCACATGATTTTCAGTTTTTCTAAATCAGGTTAAACAAACGGGCAGATTCAGATTGTCAGAATCCGCAGCTGTAGCTGATTTTCGGAATCTAAGCCACAGCCGATTCTCAGAAATCTGTAGCCCAAACAAAGGGGGTGTAAGTCGTTTTCGTTGGTGGGAAGGATACACCTCCCAAAATGTTTTTATCTCTAAGTCTTTCGCTTTGAGCTCTGGCACCTCTACAAATCCCTACTTCCCTCTGTGAAGGGCCCTTCTTTTAATTTATGCAATTTTATTTTTGTATTTGAGTCTCCATATTCTCTTATAAAAGCACCAACTAGGAGGCAATATGATCGTACTTGAGTATTGGGTGTAGTTAATATTTGAGTGTGTTTCATGAATGGATCAATGATTGAGCATGATGGGCTAGGGATAACTTATTTTAGCATTGATATTTTGAAAGACATGGTTGCTTGTTGATATGCTTGAGTATTTAAGTTATCATGTCAAAACTAGACTATTGCTTTGAACAATATAAAAGTCCAAATGTCCATGCTATAAGAAAAAGAATATGATATGACATGTTAGGCAACATTCCACATCAAAAATTATGTTTTTATCACTTACCTACTCTAGGACGAGCAGGAGTTAAGCTTGGGGATGTTGATACGTCTCCAATGTATCTATAATTTTTTATTGTTCCATCTTGTTATATTATCAACCTTGGATGTTTTATAATCATTTTATAGTCATTTTATATCATTTTTGTTGGGGAACGTAGTAATTTCAAAAAAATTCCTACGCACACGCAAGATCATGGTGATGCATAGCAACGAGAGGGGAGAGTGTTGTCCACGTACCCTCGTAGACCGAAAGCGGAAGCATTAGAACAACGCGGTTGATGTAGTCGTACGTCTTCACGGCCCGACCGATCAAGCACCAAAACTACGGCACCTCCGAGTTCTAGCACACGTTCAGCTCGATGACGATCCCCGTACTCCGATCCAGTAGAATGTCGGGGAAGAGTTCCGTCAGCACGATGACGTGGTGACGATCTTGATGTTCTACCATCGCAGGGCTTTGCCTAAGCACCGCTACAATATTATCGAGGAGGACTATGGTGGAGGGGGCACCGCACACGGCTAAGAGATCAAGAGATCAATTGTTGTGTCTAGAGGTGCCCCCCTTCTCTGTATATAAAGGGGGGAGGAGGAGAGGGACGGCCAAGGGGGGGAGACGTGCCCAAGGGGGGCAATCCTACTCCAAGTAGGATTCCCCCCTCTTTCGTATTCCAAGTAGGAGAGGGGAAGGAAGGGAAGGAGAAGGAAGGAGAGGGAGGAAAAGGAGGAAAGGGGGGCCGGCCCCCTAGTCCAATTCGGTTTGGGCTAGGGGGGCTGCTGTCACGCCCAAGATGCGACCCTATCCTAAAGGAACTCGAAGGTCCCACCAAGGATAGAAGCGCATCTTGAAGACGCTTTTGCAAGGTGGATATCATTACATCAACATTACATAATAGATGGGGATACATACAAAAGGCATACAATGCCACACGAATACAACATCATCTTACAAAGAGCACCATCCGACTACGGATGAAACACAAACAAAAACTCAAACGACATCCACCCTGCTATCCCAGGCTGCCGACCTGGAACCTGTCCCCTGATCGAAGAAGAAGCAGAAGAAGAACTCCAAAACAAGCAAACATCGCTCTTGCGTCATGATCATCGCATAACCTGCACCTGCAACTGTTGTTGTAGTAAACTGTGAGCCACGAGGACTCAGCAATCCCATTACCATGGGTATCAAGACTAGCAAAGCTTAATGGGAAAGGAAGGGGTAAAGTGGTGAGGTTGCAGCAGCGGCTAAGCAAGTATGGTGGCTAACATACGCAAATAAGAGCAAGAAGAGAGCAAACGGAACGGTCGTGAAACTAGCAATGATCAAGAGGTGATCCTGAACTCCTACTTACGTCAATCATAACACAGAAACCGTGTTCACTTCCTGGACACCGCCGAGAAGAGACTATCACGGCTACACACGCGGTTGATGCATTTTAAATCGGATCTGGTGTCAAGTTATCTACAACCGGACATTAACAAATTCCCATCTGCCACATAACCACGGGCACGGCTCTCTAAAGTTTATACCCTGCAGGGGTGTCCTAACTTAGCCCATGATAAGCTCTCGCGATCAACGAAGGATATACCTTCTCCCAGGAAGACCCGATCAGTCTCGGAATCCCGGTTTACAAGACATTTCGACAATGGTAAAACAAGACCAACAAAGCTGCCCGATGCGCCGACAATCCCGATAGGAGCTGCACATATCTCATTCTCAGGGCAACACCGGATAAGTCAAGCTACGAGTAAAACCAGTCCTCGAGTTTCACCGAGGGGGCCCCGCAGGCTGCTCGTATCGGACCAGCACTTAGAGAAGCACTGGCCCGGGGGGGTAAAATAAAGATGACCCTCGGGCTCCGGAATCCCAAGGGAAAAAGGGGTAGGTGAGGCAAATGGTAAAACCAAGGTTGGGCCTTGCTGGAGGAGTTTTATTCAAAGCGAACTGTCAAGGGGGTCCCATAAATCACCCGACCGCGTAAGGAACGCAAAATCCGGGAACATAACACCGGTATGACGGAAACTAGGGCGGCAAGAGTGGAACAAAACACCAGGCATAAGGCCGAGCCTTCCACCCTTTACCAAATATATAGATGCATTAATAATATAAGAGATATTGTGATATCCCAACATAACCCTGTCCATCATGGAGCAATCTTCAACTTCACCTGCAACTAACAATGCTATAAGAGGGCTAAGCAAAGCGGTAACATAGCCAAGCAACGGTTTGCTAGGAAGGGTGAAAAAGGTTAGAGGTTCATGGCAATTTGGGAGGCTTGAAGAGGAAAAGATAGGTAGCGCGGCAAAGCGATAGAACGAAGCAAACTAGCATAGCAATGATAGTAGTGAGATCCAGGGTGACGGTCATCTTGCCTGAAATCCCGCAAGGAATAAGAACGAGTCTATGAAGAAGACGAACGGGAGAAGTCGAACGAATCCTCACAATCGCAACATTACCGGAACTAAGAAGCAACACCGGAAAGAAACAAACAACATGGTAAATGCACAAGCTTAAACATGGCATGATGCACAAACAAGTATGATGCATGTCCGGTTTAATGAGGCATGGCATGGCAAAGTGCAACAAACAATACTACAAGTTAAGTGGAGCTCAATATGCCACGAGTTGCATATTGACAAAACACCACATTGACATATTTAGTTTCTCTCTCGGTTATGATACTCAACAATTATTAAACGTTAATTAACATGGCAAGAGGTGAAGCATAATAAAAACCTACCTAGCTAGGCAATTTAAATGAGGCCGGAAACAACAAACAACAATTCCAGTAAATCCTCATGTCATTTAGCAATTTAATGCAAACACAATTTTAAGCATTTAAGTGTTGTTATCATGATGCGGATGACATAAACAAGTTATATGCAATTTTATGAAAATGTTGACCTGAACATGTTATGAAGCATTTGGTCAGTATGGCGGAACAAAAGGGGTGCCATGGCAACGAATCCAAAAATGATGCCACGGCAACATATCGATTCCGGTAGCTCATGGAGATACCGATGCAAAAGGACATGAGATGTGAGCGAGTCATGTAAGGATGGTAGGGTGATCCCGGTAACCGGGTTCCCACGGGTCACCGGCATGGCAAACGAGGAGGGACGTGCAATGATAACTTGGACACGGTGCAAACAAGAGCGTCTCATACAACACACATGCATTCGTTCGCGGGCGTCGTCTCGGCGGTATACCTTTGAAGTGTTCGTTTTCGGAGCGGTTCAAGTTCGTCGATGGAAGTAGTCGTTCACGGGTCGTAGTGGAAGTAGAGGTACACATTCGTATCGAAGAGGTACTTGATGACTCCAAGCCCTTCGCGGTCGACGGTAGTCGTACACGGGTCCTCGTGATGGTAGGCGTACACACGTTGTAGTCGAACTCGACATCCACGAGGTCGACGGTAGTGGTCCTTGTCACAAGCCACACAAAGGGCGCTCGTTCGGGCATCGGTCTTGACGAAGGTGACCCTGGTGCAAGCGATTCAAATCTATAGACGACTTGGTGAAAAACCCGTGGCCTCAGGTCGGTGTGGCACTGGGAGCTCGTTGTGCGGGGCTGGGAGTCGACCTGAGCAGCTCGGTGGACATGAAGGCAGCGGCAGGCGTCAACGGTGCAGCAATAGTAGGAGAGGCGGAGCAGCGGCAGGAGGGAGCACGACACTGTGAGAAGGAGGCCGAGAAGGTAGCGCTCGGCAGCTTGCTGGAGCGGAGCTCATCGTTGTCTAGAACCAGAAGGACACGAGGCGAATGGGGCAGGAGCGCGACGGCGTCAGCTCGCAGAGCAGTGTCGGCCTCCTGCTGGTCAACAGAGGGAGAGGGTGAGGGCACCAGAGAAAACGGAGAAGGGAAAACAAGAGGAGAGGGCGGCGCTGTGACCTGCTGGTCGCCAGCGACGTCGTCGGGAGAGCGGCAGGGGCCTCGGGCGTGGATGCAGCCGCTTGGGGTCAGCGAATGGAGGCGGGCGATGGAGGAGCTACCAAGGGACGAGGCGGCCGGGATGGATGGGACCGGGCACGGGGCTTCAAGGCGAGGAGGAGGCGCGGGAACACCAGTTCCATCCGGGAACAAGGTGGGGCGAGCTGGGCGAAGGTCGAGGCGGAGCAGGGCGCGGGCGAACCATGGAGGCCGGCAGCGCCATGGCCGCGCGGGCAGGCGAGCTCGTGGAGGAGGCGCTTGGGTGCGGGGTAGAGCGAGGGCGATGAGGAGGGAAGCGGGAGTTGTTCCCGTGCGTGTGGCGGCACAGGGAGGAACGAGAGGGAGAGATGGGGATCGGGAGAGAGCGCTAGGTGCGGCTAGGGTTAGCAGGGGTTTAAGTGGGCTGTGGGAACGGGTCGGTCTGGTTGGTTAGGCCCAAGAGGCCTGGCTGGGCTCTCTCTCTCTCCCTCATATTCTTTAGCAGAAAAGAATTAGAGAGAAGAAAAGAAGAGAGCGTTAGGGAAAGAATTTGCGCATGCGGACAATTTTCCCGGACTCATAAAAATGAGCTTGATCCAAGAAAAATAGAAAGTGAGCATGGGCGTGAAGTTGAATTCAAACTCATTTGAATTTAATTCAAATGAGTGTAGGAAGGAAGTGGGGATTTGGTAGACCCAAAAATGATGAGAAATTTTTGGAAGAGCCTTGATAAATGAGATAAGAATTGTTGGCAAAGTTTGAGGCAAGGAATTGAGGTAGAAAATGCATGGAACTTAAACTGTAAGTGTGTTATGGTTAATTCCTAAAGAATGGAATATTTATTATAGCTCCCTAATAATAGTAGGAGACTTTGAATATGTTTTAAAGAGAAATCACCATGTGAATATCCCTCGATTTAAATAGATCAACGATCTATGCGATTTATTTAGGTGAGTTTTAAAAAGGGGTTGCATGACGACATGATGCAATGCAAATGTGCAATGATGAATGCATTAAACAAAACAAATCACACGACAAAACTCGGAATAGCTGGAAGTCTTCTAGAGCGCGTCGGTCTCGGGGCGTTACAGCTGCGCGCCCTGCCTCCTCTCTTCCACCAGTTGGCCCATGAGGCCCATTGCTTCTTCCTCGTATTCCCGTAACTCCCCGGTACCCCCAAAAATACCCGAATCACTCGGAACCTTTACAAAGTCCAAATATAGTCGTCCAATATATCGATCTTTATGTCTCGACTATTTTGAGACTCCTCGTCATGTCCCCGATCTCATCCGAGACTCCGAACTCCTTCGATACATCAAAACTTATAAACTCATAATATAATTGTCATCAAAACCTTAAGCGTGCGGACCCTACGGGTTCGAGAACTATGTAGACATGACCGAGACACATTTCCGGTCAATAACCAATAGCGGAACCTGGATGCTCATATTGGCTCCTACATATTCTACGAAGATCTTTATCGGTCAAACCGCATAACAACATACGTTGTTCCCTTTGTCATCGGTATGTTACTTACCCGAGATTCGATCATCGGTATCTCAATACCTAGCTCAATCTCGTTACCATCAAGTACCTTTACTCGTTTCATAATGCATCATCCCACAACTAACTCATTAGTCACATTGCTTGCAAGGCTTATAGTGATGTGCATTGCCAAGAGGGCCCAAAGATACCTCTCCGACAATCGGAGTGACAAATCCTAATCTCGAAATATGCCAACCCAACATGTACCTTCGGAGACACCTGTAGAGCTCCTTTATAATCACTCAGTTACGTTGTGACGTTTGGTAGCACACAAAGTGTTCCTCCAGTAAACGGGAGTTGCATAATCTCATAGTTGTAGGAACATGTATAAGTCATGAAGAAAGCAATAGCAACATACTAAACGATCAAGTGCTAAGCTAACAGAATGGGTCAAGTCAATCACATCATTCTCCTAATGATGTGATCCCGTTAATCAAATGACAACTCATGTCTATGATTAGGAAATTTAACCATCATTGATTAACGAGCTAGTCAAGTAGAGGCATACTAGTGACACTATGTTTGTCTATGTATTCACACATGTATTATGTTTCCGGTTAATACAATTCTAGCATGAATAATAAACATTTATCATGAAATAAGGAAATAAATAATAACTTTATTATTGCCTCTAGGGCATATTTCCTTCAGTCTCCCACTTGCACTAGAGTCAATAATCTAGTTCACATCACCATGTGAGTTAACACCAATATTCACATCTGTATGTGATTAATACCCATAGTTCACATCGTCATGTGATCAACACCCAAAGGGTTACTAGAGTCAATAATCTAGTTCACATTGTTATGTGATTAACAACCAAAGAGTACTAAGGTATGATCATGTTTTGCTCGTGAGAGAAGCTTAGTCAACGGGTCTGTCACATTCAGAGCCGTATGTATTTTGCAAATATTCTATGTCTACAATGCTTTGCTCGAAGATACTGTAGCTAATTGCTCCCACTTTCAATATGTATCCAGATTGAGACTTAGAGTCATCTGGATCGGTGTAAAAGCTTGCACCGATGTAACTCTTTACGACAAGCTCTTTTATCACCTCCATAATCGAGAAATATTTCCTTAGTCCTTACTAAGGATATTCTTGACCAATGTCCAGTGATCTACTCCTAGATCACTATTGTACTCCCTTGCCAAATTCAGAGCAAGGTATACAATAGGTCTGCTACATAGCATAGCATACTTTATAGAACCTATGACTGAGGCATAGGGAATGACTTTCATTCTCTTTTCTATTTTCTGCCTTGTCGGGATTTGAGTCTTACTCAATTTCACACCTTTGCAACACAGGCAAGAACTCTTTCTTTGACTGTTCCATTTTGAACTACTTCAAAATCTTGACAAGGTATGTACTTACTGAAAAAAACTTATCAAGCGTCTTGATCTATCTCAATAGATCTTGCTGCTCAATATGTAAGTAGCTTTACTGAGGTCTTTCTTTTAAAGAACTCCTTTCAAATACTCCATTATGCTTTCCAGAAAAATTCTACATCATTTCTGATCAACAATATGTTACTCACATATATTTGTCAGAAAGGCGGTAATGCTCCCACTCACTTTATTGTAAATACAAGCTTAACCGCAAGTCTATATAAAACTATATGATTTGATCAACTTATCAAAGCGTATATTCCAACTCTGAGATGCTTCCACCAGTCCATAGATGGATCGCTGGAGCTTGCACATTTTGTTAGCACCTTTAGGATTGACAAAACCTTCTGGTTGTATCATATACAACTCTTCTTTAAGAAAACCATTAAGGAATGCAGTTTTGACATCCATTTGCCAGATTTCATAAAATGTGGCAATTGCTAACATGATTCGGACAGACTTCAGCATCGCTACAGTTGAGAAAATCTCATTGTAGTCAACACCTTGAACTTGTCGAAAATCTTTTACGACAAGTCGAGCTTTGTAGATAGTAACACTACTATCAGCGTCTGCCTTCCTCTTGAAGATCCTTTTATACAATATGGCTTGCCGATCATCGGGCAACTCCACCAAAGTCCACACTTTGTTCTCATACATGGATCCCATCTCATATTTCATGGCCTCAAGCCATTTCGCGAAATCTGGGCTCATCATCGCTTCCTCATAGTTCGTAGGTTCATCATGGTCTAGTAACATGACTTCCAGAACAGGATTACCGTACCACTCTGGTGCGGACTGTACTTTGGAAGACCTACGAGGTTTTGTAGTAACTTAATCTTAAGTTTCATGATCATCATCATTAGCTTCCTCACTAAATTGTGTAGGAATCACTGGAACTGATTTCTATGATGAACTACTTTCCAATTCAGGAGAAGGTACAAATTACCTTATCAAGCTCTTACTTTCCTCCCACTCACTTCTTTCAAGAAAAACTCCTTCTCTAGAAAGGATCCATTCTTAGCAACGAATGTTTTGCCTTCGGATCTGTGATAGAAGGTGTACCCAACAGTTTCCTTTGGGTATTCTATGAAGACACACTTCTTCAATTTGGGTTCGAGCTTATCAGTTTGAAACTTTTTCACATAAGCATCGCAACTCCAAATTTTAAGAAACAACAGCGTAGGTTTATTGCTAAACCATAGTTCATACGGTGTCATCTCAACGGATTTAGATGGTGCCCAATTTTAACGTGAATGCAGCTATCTCTAATGCATAACCCTAAAACGATATTGGTAAATCGGTAAGAGACATCATTGATCGCACCATATCAAATAAAGTGCGGTTATGACGTTCGGACACACTGTTAAGCGTGGTGTTCCAGGTGGCATGAGTTTGTGAAACTATTCCACATTATTTTAACTGAAGGCCAAACTCGTAACTCAAATTTTCATCTCCACGATCAGATCGTAGAAACTTTATTTTCTTGTTACGATGATTTTCCACTTCACTCTGAAATTCTTTGAACCTTTCAACTGTTTCAGGCTTATGTTTCATCAAGTAGATATACCCATATCTGCTCAAATCATCTGTGAAGGTCAGAAAATAATGATACCCGCCACGAGCCTTAATACTCATTGGTCTGCATACATTAGTATGTATTATTTCCAACAAGTCAGTAGCTTGTTCAATTGTTCCGGAGAACAGAGTTTTAGTCATCTTGCCCAAAAGGCATGGTTCGCAAGTATCAAATGATTCATAATCAAGTGATTCCGAAAATCCATCTTTATGGAGTTTCTTCATGCGCTTTACACCGATATGACCCAAACGGCAGTGCCACAAATAAGTTGCACTATCATTATTAACTTTGCATCTTTTGGCATCAATATTATGAATATGTGTATCACTACGATCGAGATCCAACAAACTATTTTCATTGGGTGTATGACCATTTGAAGGTTTTATTCATGTAAACAGAACAACAATTATTCTCTGACTTTAAATGAATAACCATATTGCAATAAACATGATCAAATCATATTCCTGCTCAACGCAAACGCCAAATAACATTTATTTAGGTTTAACACTAATCCCGAAAGTATAGGGAGCGTGCGATGATGATCATATCAATCTTGGAACTACTTCCAACACTCATCGTCACTTCCCCTTCAGCTAGTCTCTGTTTATTCTGTAACTCCTGTTTCGAGTTACTAATCTTAGCAACCGAACAAGTATCAAATACTCAGGGGCTACTATAAACACTAGTAAGGCACACATCAATAACCTGTATATCAAATATACCCTTGTTCACTTTGCCATCCTTCTTATCCACCAAATATTCAGGGCATTTCCGCTTCAAGTGACCATTTCCTTTGCAGTGTAAGCACTCAGTTTCAGGCTTTGGTCCAGCTTTGGGCTTCTTCACGGGAGTGACAACTTGTTTGCCATTCTACTTGAAGTTTCCCTTTCTTTACCTTTGCCCTTTTCTTGAAACTAGTGGTCTTGTCAATCATCAACACTTGATGCTCTTTCTTGATTTCTACCTTCGTTGATTTCAACATCACGAAGAGCTCGGGAATCGTTTTCGTCATCCCTTGCATACTATAGTTCATCACGAAGTTCTAGTAACTTGGTGATGGTGACTAGAGAATTCTGTCAATCACTATCTTATCTGGAAGATTAACTCCCACTTGATTCAAGCGATTGAAGTACCCAGACAATCTGAGCACATGCTCACTAGTTGAGCGATTCTCCTCCATCTTTTAGCTATAGAACTTGTTGGAGACTTCATATCTCTCAACTCAGGTATTTGCTGGAAATATTAACTTCAACTCCTGGAACATCTCATATGGTCCATGACGTTCAAAACGTCTTTGAAGTCCCGATTCTAAGCCGTTTAAGCATGGTGCACTAAACTATCAAGTAGTCATCATTTTGAGCTAGCCAAACGTTCATAACGTCTGCATCTGCTCCTGCAATAGGTTTGTCACCTAGTGGTGCATCAAGGACATAATCCTTCTGTTCAGCAATGAGGATAAACCTCAGATCACGGATCCAATCCGCATCATTGCTACGAACATCTTTCAACATAGTTTTCTCTAGGAACATATCAAAATAAACATATGAAAGCAACAATGCGAGCTATTTATCTACAACATAATTTGCAAAATACTACCAGGACTAAGTTCATGATAAATTTAAGTTCAATTAATCATATTACTTAAGAACTCCCACTTAGACACACATCTCTCTAGTCATCTAAGTGATCACGTGATCCAAATCAACTAAATCATGTCTGATCATCATGTGAGATGGAGTAGTTTTCAATGGTGAACATCACTATGTTGATCATATCTACTATATGATTCACGTTCGACCTTTCGGTCTCCGTGTTCCGAGGCCATATCTGTATATGCTAGGCTCGTCAAGTTTAACCTGAGTATTCCGCGTGTGCAACTGTTTTGCACCCGTTGTATATGAATGTAGAGCCTATCACACCCGATCATCACGTGGTGTGTCAGCACGAAGAACTTTCGCAATGGTGCATACTCAGGGAGAACACTTCTTGATAATTAGTGAGAGATCATCTTAAAATGCTACCGTCAATCAAAGCAAGATAAGATGCATAAAGGATAAACATCACATGCAATCAATATAAGTGATATGATATGGCCATCATCATCTTGTGCTTGTGATCTCCATCTCCGAAGCACCGTCGTGATCACCATCGTCACCGGCGCGACACCTTGATCTCCATCGTAGCATTGTTGTCGTTATGCCATCTATTGCTTCTACGACTATCGCTACCGCTTAGTGATAAAGTAAAGCAATTACAGGGCGTTTGCATTTCATACAATAAAGTGACAACCATATGGCTCCTGCCAGTTGCCGATAACTTCGGTTACAAAACATGATCATCTCATACAATAAAATATAGCAGCACGTCTTGACCATATCACATCACAACATGCCCTGCAAAAACAAGTTAGATGTCCTCTACTTTGTTGTTGCAAATTTTACGTGGCTGCTACGGGCTGAGCAAGAACCGTTCTTACCTACGCATCAAAACCACAACGATAGTTCGTCAAGTTAGTGCTATTTTAACCTTCACAAGGACCGGGCGTAGCCACACTCGGTTCAACTAAAGTTGGAGAAACAGACACCCGCCAGCCACCTGTGTGCAAAGCACGTCGGTAGAACAAGTTCCGTGTAAGCGTGCGCGTAATGTCGGTCCGGGCCGCTTCATCCAACAATACCACCGAACCAAAGTATGACATGCTGGTAAGCAGTATGACTTGTATCGCCCACAACTCACTTGTGTTCTACTCGTGCATATAACATCTACGCATAAAACCAGGCTCGGATGCCACTATTGGGGAACGTAGTAATTTCAAAAAAAATCCTACGCACACGCAAGATCATGGTGATGCATAGCAATGAGAGGGGAGAGTGTTGTCCACGTACCCTCGTAGACCGAAAGAGGAAGAGTTAGAACAACGCGGTTGATGTAGTCGTACATTTTCATGGCCCGACCGATCAAGCACCGAAACTACGGCACCTCCGAGTTCTAGCACACGTTCAGCTCGATGACGATCCCCGTACTCCGATCCAGCAGAATGTCGGGGAAGAGTTCCATCAGCACGACAGCATGGTGATGATCTTGATGTTCTACCATCGCAAGGCTTCGCCTAAGCACCGCTACAATATTATCGAGGAGGACTATGGTGGAGGGGGGCACCGCACACGGCTAAGAGATCAAAAGATCAATTGTTGTGTCTAGAGGTGCCCCCCTCCTCTGTATATAAAGGGGGGAGGAGGAGAGGGTCGGCCAAGGGGATGAGACGCACCCAAGGGGGGCAATCCTACTCTAAGTAGGATTCCCCCCTCTTTCCTATTCCAAGTAGGAGAGGGGAAGGAAGGGAAGGAGAAGGAGAAGGAAGGAGAGGGAGGAAAAGGAGGAAAGGGGGACTGGCCCCCTAGTCCAATTCGGTTTGGGCTAGGGGGGCCGCGCGCCCTGCCTCCTCTCTTCCACCACCACTTGGCCCATGAGGCCCATTGCTTCTTCCTCGTATTCCCGTAACTCCCCGTTACCCCCGAAAATACCCGAATCACTCGGAACCTTTTCGAAGTCCGAATATAGTCGTCCAATATATCGATCTTTACGTCTCGACCATTTCGAGACTCCTCGTCGTGTCCCCGTTCTCATCCGGGACTCCTAACTCCTTCGGTACATCAAAATTCATAAACTCATAATATAACTGTCATCGAAACCTTAAGCGTGCGGACCCTACGGGTTCGAGAACTATGTAGACATGACCGAGACACGTTTCCGGTCAATAACCAATAGCGGAACCTGGATGCTCATATTGGCTCCTACATATTCTACGAAGATCTTTATCGGTCAAACCGCATAACAACATACGTTGTTCCCTTTGTCATCGGTATGTTACTTACCCGAGATTCGATCGTCGGTATCTCAATACATAGCTCAATCTCGTTACTAGCAAGTCTCTTTACTCGTTCCGTAATGCATCATCCCGCAACTAACTCATTAGTCACATTGCTTGCAAGGCTTATAGTGATGTGCATTACCGAGAGGGCCCAGAGATACCTCTCCGACAATCGGAGTGACAAATCCTAATCTCGAAATACGCCAATCCAACATGTACCTTCGGAGACACCTGTAGAGCTCCTTTATAATCACCCAGTTACGTTGTGACGTTTGGTAGCACACAAAGTGTTCCTCCGGTAAACGGGAGTTGCATAATCTCATAGTTGTAGGAACATGTATAAGTCATGAAGAAAGCAATAGCAACATACTAAACGATCAAGTGCTAAGCTAACAGAATGGGTCAAGTTAATCACATCATTCTCCTAATGATGTGATCCCATTAATCAAATGACAACTCATGTCTATGGTCAGGAAACTTAACCATCTTTGATTAACGAGCTAGTCAAGTAAAGGCATACTAGTGACACTATGTTTGTCTATGTATTCACACATGTATTATGTTTCCGGTTAATACAATTCTAGCATGAATAATAAACATTTATCATGAAATAAGGAAATAAATAATAACTTTATTATTGCCTCTAGGGCATATTTCCTTCAATTTTTTGGTACTAACCTATTGACATAGTGCTAAGTGTCATTTGTTGTTTTCTACATGTTTTTTACATCGCAAGAAATCGATACCAAACAGAGTCCAAATGCAGCGAAACTTCACGGAGATTTTTTATGGACCAGAAGACACCCAATGGGCCAAGGCAGTGCCTGGGGGGTGCTCCGAGGGGAGCACAACCCACCAGGGGGCGCCCTGGTGGGTTGTGCCCACCTCGGGTGCCCGCGGGACCGCCTCTTTGCTCTATAAATACCCCCAATATTCCAGAAACCCTAGGGGAGTCGACGAAAATCAATTCCAGCCGCCGCAGAGTTCAGAACCACCAGATCCAATCTAGACACCATCACGGAGGGGTTCACCACTTCCATTGGTGCCTCTCCGATGATGTGTGAGTAGTTCTTTGTAGACCTTCGGGTCCGTAGTTCGTAGCTGGATGGCTTCGTCTCTCTCGCTGGATTCTCAATACAATGGTCTCTTGGAGATCCATATGATGTAACTCTTTTTGCGTTGTGTTTGTTGGGATCGGATGAACTTTGATTTTATGATCAGATCTATCTTTTTATATCCATGAAAATTATTTGAGTTTCTTTGATCTCTTATATGCATGATTTCTTATAGCCTCGTATATCTTCTCCGATATTTGGGTTTTGTTTGGCCAACTTGATCTATTTATCTTGCAATGGGACGAGGTGCTTTGTAGTGGGTTCGATCTTACGGTGCTTGAACCCAGTGACAGAAGGGGAACCGACACGTACGTATCATTGCTACTAAGGATAAAACGATGGGGTCTATCTCTACATAGATAGATCTTGTCTACATCATGTCATCGTTCTTATTGCATTACTCCATTTCTCCATGAACTTAATACACTAGATGCATGCTGGATAGCGGTCAATGTGTGGAATAATAGTAGTAGATGCAGGCAGGAGTTGGTCTACTATCTTGGACGTGATGCCTATATAATGATCATTGCCTGGATATCGTCATGATTATTTGAAGTTCTATCAATTGCCCAACAGTAATTTGTTTACCCATTCGAGAGAAGCCACTAGTGAAACCTACGGCCCACGGGTCTATTTCTCATATTATTTGCCTTTGCAATCTACTTTTCCTTTGATTTTATTTTCAGATCTACTAAACCATAAATACAAAAATACCTTGCTGCATTTTATTCTTATTTATTTTATTTGGCGTTCGATCTATCAATCTACTACAATTTTATTCACGTCCGTTTTTGCCTATCTTGGGCGCCGCTACCCGAAAAGAATTGACAAACCCTTTTACACGTCGGGTTGCGAGTAGTTGTTATTTGTGTGCAGGGGTTGTTTACATTGTGTTGTTTGGTTCTCCTACTGGTTCGATAACCTTGGTTTCATCACTGAAGGAAATACCTACCGCTGTTGTGCTGCATCATCCCTTCCTCTTTGGGGAAATACCGACATAGCTTCAAGCCGCAATCAATATGGTAGTCATCCAATGACCGTGTAAGACTAAGATGGGCATGTAGGCCTCTGATAACGTCTAAAGAGTATGGTGAACTATGAATGGTAGCGCAGTGAGTCTACGTGCAGTGGTCGGGCATAAATTGAGCATATGAAGCATGAACCCGTGTGCATGATGGCGTTTGTTTCTTTTGCCCGTTTTTTGGCAGGCCTATGTTGTCATTGCGTCTCCTTGACTGGAAGGCGTATCATCCTATGTATGCTCACTAGCTTGCCTATAGCTTGAGTATTGTGTCATCAGAAACAATTCGCCAGTGAAAGTTATGAGCAATGATCATTGTCAAGGCAAATAGAAACGCAGTATGAACGTAATCATTTACATACAGTTGAAGAAAAAAATCCTTCAAATAGTTCACTTAGTTTCTAGGTTGTATTTGGTCTCTACGCCAATTGGCACAATGGGTCATCTAGTATACATTACTCAAGAAGCATGAAGAGAGCAAGACTACAAAAATTCTATCACTCAACATTGAGTGACCGCTATATGAATTTCAAGCATTGCACCATGACTCCTACGTCTTTTCTAGCTGCACTTTTATGCCCAACGGGGGAAATATGTACAAGTCTGGTGGGGGGAGGGGGGCTTGGAAATAATCGTGAAGAAAATTTATTCCAGTCTTTCCATTCATCTACAATTTTATGCCAAGCAAAACCAACATAATTAAAAAATGAGAGTAGAGTACCCATACAGTAGCCGTTAAACACGAGCAATGATCTTTATAAGCTCCCCTATAGGATAATATTCTATTTTTTGGCCTAAAAACCTGAACAGACTCTATAGTGAAGGGATATAATTAGTGAAAATCATGAAAATAATGATAGAATTGTATAATTGGTTAGTGTCACTGAAACTTGATAATTACGAGGAGGCGCCAACCAGTTGGTATGAATTCAAGACAGGAAATCAAAATTTGCAGAACCAAAGGAGAAGGATCAAGGGAGTCACGACTAGTAGAAATATCAACAATTTTATGGGCCCGTAGATGAGTTTGTGGTCTCTCAAATGACAACTATCCCAGTTATCATCCCAAAAAATATATTTGCACAAGCATTAATATTTCTAAAGAACATCATCACAACAATGGATCTTATTCTTTGAAATAAGCTCATTGTATTTTGGAGATGGAGCATGTACCTTGACAAAACCCTCAATGGCAATTACTACTACCCAAGAAAATAAGTAGCTAAGGAATTTTTTGAATATACATTCATGACATAGTCAAGTTCATACTAATAAATCAAGAAGAGTAAAGAGAGCGACGCTTCAAAAATCACATGATTCGATGTTGAGTGACGGGGATGTGAATTTTTGGCATTCTACCATGACTCTTGCCTATGTTTGAGTTGCACTCTTATGACCCTTGGTCAGTGGCAGAAATATGTACAAGACCGAGGGCGGGGGGAGGGGGGGGTGCCACCCGACCACCCCGACTTTGAAATAGTTGTGAAGAAAATTTATTCCATTCTTCCTAGTTAGCAACAATTTTATGCCAAGGGAGATCGACATTATTAAAAAGAAAATGTGCAAACAACCAAGTCACCACCATAAACCATGTTGAATATGAGACCATCACAAGTACCATGCAAAACAAATGTGATCTCATAGTGATATTGTAGATTGCTCACCAGCTCAAATCCTTTGACAAATCTCCCTTTGATGATGTTGATAATTATTATGATCAATATCATAGTGCACCTATACAAGAAATCTTTGTAGACAATTACACTTTAGTTATTGAGGAGAAATGCATTTATTGTCAACTTATACAGTGAAGAATTTCTAATGAACCAAACTAGAAAAGGACACCCTCAAAATATCTTTTAGGATATTAGTTTGACATGTAGATTGTACAAAACATTATTAGGATATTAGAGTAGACACAAACACATATAAATACAATACTTATACGGCACGAACACACTCATCACCCCTCCCTTGAATTCTCTTTTTCACACCATGTTAACTCTGATTAGAGTTCAACTAAATGACCAAAGATAAAAGTTATAATAGATTTCTGAATTGTATTAAAATTACTATTTTTCTCCAATACAGGTAAATTATTAATGTCACTAAAGGTTGTATTGAGATTTTTTATTAAGATTTAGTAACGAAAGGAGGTATAAGAAAGTAGAAATATTTAGTATAAAAAGGTTTTAACATTAATGTCATGTAGAGTTTATACAGAGAACTTAAACTATAAAAATGTCTAATACTTGATTCATATCAATGGTTTGAAGGGTCTCTCCCCGGATACATATGATTGCAAATACATCCTCACTTAATTTTATGATTTTAGAGGCTTTGCTTATACCATCTCTTGTAAAAAAATACTCGATAAAAAATATCCGGATGAACATAGTGAAATCATACCCTATAACCATTTTGATTTTTTGGTACAAAATCATACTGCTAGTTCTTCAGTAAAAATATACACGGTATTTAATATGACACCCTAACATTAATAAAAAGTGAGAATATTAGAGCATAAGAAATTAGCTTTTGCAATCGTAGCAAACACTATAAGATGAGAATCATGCTTTCATTTCAAGGGATCGGCGAGGAATCTCTATCCATTTGTAACAAATGATGTTTCTTTGTATGACATGAATCCAACAACTGATGAAATACTGCACATACAATAATGTCATGTTATTCAACTATACAAACAACAATAATTATGAGCACATTCTGGAAACATAACAGACCTTCCAATGAAGATATGTTCTCCAAGCCCAAGGATTGTTGGAGATTGATCCCTATGATGCTTAACAAACTTTTGGAGAACATTTCTCATTTTGTAAGCTTCTTGCAAATAATTTTCCTGATAGCACCGTATGTAAATGAACATAGAGTGTATACATATAACCTAAATTATAGAAGATGTTGAGTGCATTAGTTGATTCATACCAATGGATTGAAGGGCCTCTCTGCGGTAAATATGATTGCAAGGTTTTGATTTTTCAGGCTTCTCTTCTCCAATGATGGGTGGTCCAAGAAGTTTTTTACGGTAAATCTGCTATATTTTTTTTTAAATAATGGCATTTCAAGAATTCAACGTGAAACAATTCATAAGTTGCCAAGTTCATCAATCATAATAACACATTGTGTTTAATATGATATAGTTGCAGTAACAAAATAGAGAGGGGGAGCAGAAGAAATTATTGATAGACTTTGACATAAAGTACAAGACTTTTCACTTTAAGCTGCTAAGATCATTACCTAGTCTAAATTATTTTGTATTTTTATTAAGGCTGAGGAATAGGCTGTATTAGTTTTGTTTCCTATTATAATTTCCTTCTCTTCAATGTAGGCAACACCCAGAGATGGATACCTTTGTTGAGCACATAATAAGTGAAAATTATTAGCGAAGTTCTGGTGGAATCATAATTACTAACTTTGCTTCTCCAATTTTGTTTTTTCCAGGGCTGAATTGTTTTCTTCTTCATACAGGGGAAATAAATTATGGCAAAGATTTGTTCAGAAGATTTTCACCTAAAGAGTATTCACAACTAACTGTAAATCCAAAGACAATAATACATCTTCGTTTCATCTTGTCTCATGACAGTCTTTAGGACTTTATGTACATGTGTTTCATGAGCTTAACAGTTGAGTTTGCGTGCTGCACGAGAATGTACTCAAGAAGCAGAGGGCCTCACCAAAGTTGGTGCTCTTGTATTTATTTGGGTTTGCTTGAAAATTAGTTAGTCTTTTATACAAATATATGTGGGCAGAAAAAAATTGCTAGGCTAGGACTAACATATAATACCTCCGTCCGAAAAAGTGTGTCCCTCAAATGGATGTATTTAGCACCATGTTAGTGCTAGATACATCCATTTGAGGAACAAAGTTGTGACAAGCTTTTTCGAACGGACGGAGTAGCATATAATGGTAGTGTGAGCAATACCCTTACATTTATTATAGAAGAACCTTGCATCATCTATCTAATTGAGGCTAACGACTCAACCCTAGTCATGGATTGTTATACCGATACCCTTGCATGTATTACAGAAGAACCTAGCACCATCTATGTAACCGAGTCTAATTAATGTCAGGTTCAAGCTCTCAAACCTTTCTCATGATTACATCAATACGTCCCCTGCGGGAAATTATACCAATACTTGGAACGACATATTCTGTTTACTCTGTAAATTTTGTGTTATAAAATGATAGTTCACCATTTCTCATGTCTTATTGCTGGTTCAGGTTGCTAGAACAATTGAAGAGATATGGTGCTGCTGGAGTTTTATCATATGGACTACTTAATATTGTGTATTACGTCACCACATTTTTATTAGTTTGGTAAGTCAATGCATATGGTCCTGTGATGTCATCATGTTTCTTAGTTGTACATTACTTTCAGAACAAACATTTTATTATGTAACTTGAAAATGTAAAGTTTTCATCGGTCATGAGGAAAAGACCATTAATTCACTTAAAAACTTGCTTCACTACGTGCATCTCCATGAGCCAAAACAACTGCAGATGTGATAGGAGCATTGGGTGGACTGGAAGGGAGTCACTGTCTGATTTACTTTTCAGGTTCCATTTTTTGCCTGCTCCTGGTAGGATGGGTTATGCTGCAGCAGTGGAGAGGTATGGTAATGGTTGCAAAATCTATTTTTTGTAAATCAGTTCCCACTATAATGTGTTCTGTACCAATTAAAGCAGATTCCTTAAGTTAATGGCAATGGTGTGGGCGCAGTCAGGTTACGAAAATTCTTCGCGCGGGAGGGTGAGTCAGTCTCCAACTCAGTGTATAACTTGTTGCCCGGATCAGTGTAGCGAAAGCATAGTTGGATACTACTCCGCTTTGCAGTGGTAACTTGAGGTACATCCTTAAGCTTTTCAAGTTTTAAAGAATGCATTGCTACTTGTCGAAATCCACTGCCCTCTGTTCTGAAAGACGACTTATTTAGTTTATCACAGAGCCCTTGCACTGGCCCCTCTTGTCGATAGAGGACTGAGATGGTTCACTGTCAAGTTCAACTTCCAGTCAGAAGGAAAGGTAAACTATGAGACCTCCCATTCACTTTTTTCTTGGCAGCAGTTTGTTCGAGCCTCAAGCAACGACAAGGTGTTAGGTTTAATCACCGACCTTCTAATGTGTTTTTTTTTATATTTACCATCTTGTAGGCATTTGCGACGATCGTAGGGTTATGCTTTGCATTTGTTGCGCTCATGTTCGTCGGGTTAACAGTGCTCTGGGCATAGCGCGTATGTCGCTGATGGCAGTCGTGGGATTATGGCAAGATGATGTGGATACATACAGGGACACAGGCATTCAACATTCGTACTTGACTAATAGGCTTACTTGCAACATTTTCAGCATGAATATTAAGCGTTACTGTATCAAGACCTGCCGGCACCGTGTTTTAGACCTTGTTACGCATACATAATTTGTGGTGGAAATGTAATCTTTTGTGATGTTTAAGCAGCCGCTGGCACCAATTTTTTCATCTACAGTTGGAGATGCTCTCACACTGGACCGCCGAGTGCCACCAGCAGCCACTCACACTCCCCTCATTCCGCCGGCCGTTGCCACCACCAAGCCCAGGCCGTGCGCCGCCCGTTCCCCATCCCACACTCCAGCAAGCGCACCCGAGCGCCGCCCACCTCGTCTCCCGGCGCCCCCTCCCCACTGGCCGCCCCGGTCCCCTCGCCGTCCTCCAGCTCCAGCTCGACCCCGACACCGCCGGCGTAAGCAGCTTCTCAACCCGAGCTCCGTCCTCCTGCTCCTGCCCGACACCGAGTTCTATCGACCAGATCCTCAAGCTCCACCACCGATCTCTTCTTGCAGCTCCTGCACAACCCTAGCGCCGTCGACCTCATCTTCTAGCTTGGCCGCCTACCTCGTCTTCCAGCTGCCTGCCGGCCGCCGGTTCGAGCTGCTACTGGTTGCCGCCCGATCTCCTCCGCAGTCGTCGCCCCGAGCATGTCCACCTCGCCTCGGTGGTGAGAAGGTAGAGCATTGTCATCTCTCCCTTTTAAAGGAAGCAAATGCTATTCAGAGTATGGAGCTTCCCGTGCTAAGCACTCTGAAATTGAGAATGTTCTCTCTGACACTCTCATCTTACACTGATCACTTCCTTGAGAAGTTCAATTAGGGGAAGTCGCCAGCTAATTTTCTAATGAATCAATCAAGGATCATCCACATTGTTTATTTGAGCATCAGATATTCAGATAACATGATTTTGTCTCTTTTGATTCATAACAACTACAGTAAGTTTCTTCAACTCAGATCTTCCGAGACTGCAGCAGTGAAGTGACTCTTTCAGCTGCTGTTGAAGCCCAAATTCTTGATTTAGACATCACTTGTAGCTTACAAAATCCCAGTAGACAAGTCTCTGAATTATACTTCTAATTGATTTATAGCAGTTTTGTAGCTTATAACAACTACTGTTATGAAACAAGAAAAATATGTATCTTGAGTGAGGAGGAAGCTTATTTTCTCTTACAAAACAACATATGTGCAATGTATAGGCTCTGAATTAAAGTTGATCATATGACCACTTCTGTATGTGCAATGTGCAGCTATGTGTGAGGCCCTGCATACACTGCAATGAACAGCAAGTAAAGGACACATAACCAAGACCCAGTGAATCTCTCACTCCATGGCGAAGCACATCAAGCACAATGGCCAAGCTCTCCTACTACTTTCGTTGGTTCTTCTGATTTGCTTGGCCACTCCTCCGCCGATATACGGTAAAATTAACAATTAAAGTTTGTTATTTCGAGTGTTCATCGGTATGTTCAAAGTTGCTTCATCAACTGCATGGAAAGATCAGATCCAGAGTGGTTTTCCATGTAGACTTTATTGCGACTTCATATACAGAATAAATCTACTTATCTTGTTATTGGGAGAATATATTGTAACCACTTCAATTTTCTTTCTCTTTAGGACGGAGCATCGACAAGATGGGAATGGGGATCAACATAATGGATGTGAGCTATCGTTGTCGCTACGCCATATTTCCGCCAAATACATTCAAGTGGTGCTGCGATGGTCCTTGCTGGGGTGGCCCGTGCTACAAGCACAGAGACGACTGCGTCAAGACTTGTCAGTGTCCCGACCCATGAATGATGAGCATTGCGTTGGAGCGAATAATTTTAGTGTTTCTGAAACTGTACTAGTTTTTTTTTCCTTTTCCTATCGATTTGTAAGTCTGCGTGTGGAAACTCACCCTGATGTGTGGTGGTGTAAGGGAAAGGAAATGGCAATCTGTCGGAGCTGGTTGCCAGTTTTTCCCCAATTTGCTCGGATAAGAAACGAGCTACCTTGAGGATGAAGTAAGGTGCTCAGCGTATGTAATATCAAGCCCTCTTTGATCCGTAGGATTCTAAAATCGCGGGAACAGAAAAAACATGGGATTGAAATGTTATGCTCGTCTCAGTCCTACATGATTTTGGTTTGTTTGATTAGATCATCGAAAAACAAAGGATTCTTTTAGAGAGATTTAAGTGGACGCTAAAAGTTCTACGGGAACTAGTACAGAGAAATCCTTAGAAAAAATATTCTTATAAGATTCAATCCTATGGCTTAAACAACCAACATAGGAAAAAATCCGAAAGATTTTAATCCTTCAAAATTCTTATGAAGATCCTTTGAATCGAAGGAGCCCTTAACCGGGGAAGCAAAATTAGGGCTTGTTCATAGACTCCTGCTCCCCAAGTCCGCTCCAGGAGTTGATGGAGTTGTAGCTAAAAATGATGGAGTGGGGAAAAGGCAGCTCCATAGATTCTCAGATTTCAGGGAGCTGGAGGACTGACGAACAGCTCCTTAATCAACACTCCTATTTGTTAACTGTATGCACGGTCGTCATCGTGCTACATATACTAGAAGTCTAAGCGATCTCTATCTGCTTCTCCCGGAAATAAGATGTGATCCTGCACTTCATCTTTGGTAGTTTGGTTTTGGACGCCGTACGTGGATGCACAGCACAATCAACGTATCTGCGTGTGAAGAGATATTTTGAAGGAGGTTGGAACCCTCGTCTGTGCATCAAAAGATACACACAATCATCTTTATTAAATTATTACTCCACAAAGGTCTTGCAGAAACATAAAACATACATCAAACAATTTCAAGCCACCACGTCACACCTACAAACTTGACAGTGGAGGATGCCATCACAACATCCCACCATCTAGATTTGGGGGTCATCATCGAGCCACCCGTATCCGCTTGGCGTACCGGCAGCACACATTGTTCCAGGCTCCAGCAGACCCTAAATGTGCACCACATGCACACGCTCTAGAAGGCATCACCACCATCGAAATGTCAACCCATCTTTAGGCCAGACATCCGCATGATCCTTGCCATGCCAACCGTAGTCGCCACCATGCGCCAAACAGCACCACTGTCTTGTGCTCGTCCACCATCACACGTATGCCACTAAGGCCCCGTTGTGCCATGCCGCCTAGACCTGCCGTTCTGCACACAGTAGATGCCACGCCGCCCTGGTCTCACAAGCCAGGTCCAACTCCCACATGTTGCACCAAAGGAAGGGCAACACTAGGCGCCGCCCATGTCTGACTCGGGAGATCTAGGGTTTCCCCCAGAGTGATTTAGGCGGGATCGAACTACGTCGCGGACGCCTTCGGCAAGGTTAAGATGCCCATGGGCGCTGTCGTTGACTGCTTCGACCGCCGCCAAAGCCTTCTGACAGTCCCACTTGCCCACCTTGATCTTGACCGACTTTTCCACCTTCCAGTCCACCCGCAAACCGCTCTGATGCAAGGATCCAGTCCCCAGATGCCCGCAACCAAAGGATTTGGAGATCCATATCCATGGCGTCAAGACGCTTGGAGCTGAGCCACGAGGACATCTCGGTCGTCGCCGAGCCTGCCTCGCTGGACGCGACGACTCGGTGCTCCATCACAGCTTAGCGGGTTTCACACATGACCATGACCGGATAAAAATGTCTAAATATAGGTGAGAACATATCGTGTGTTCGGGGTTACTTATTGGCCAAGGGATGTTTTGCCAGATTAAACTACACATAGATTGATGGACAATGCTAACTTCTGAACGTTCTGATTTTAGCGATAGATGCGAAGGACCCTAGATCAGTCCTCCGGTCCCATGTCTCGTTCGATCCACCCACTTTTTGATTTTCTTTCTCTTGATTCTTTTTCCTCACCTTGGTTCAAGGACTACTTTTACTCGCCCAGTTTTATGTGAGTTAGTCTTGGTGAAAGAGAAAAAGTAAAGTGCTTAAAAGGGGATTTCAACCCTGGTCTCCTGGGTTGCTACTAAACCGAATAACCAACTCATCAATCTTTTCTAGTTGCCCTACATAAACAGGGGTATTTAAACGCTTCTTTTTTCTACCATATTAGAAAAAAAAGTTACAATTAGGCTTGATAACTTTGGCATAAGCAGCGTGATAACTATGACATGACTATCATGATAACTTCAAAACATTAGCGCCCTGGTAACAAAATATCATGATAAAGGTTGATAACTATCTCGTTAGAAGGCTGATAACTAGAACATGAGAAGCATGGTAAACGTTAGCATGATAAAGGTTGATAACTATCTCGTTAGAAGGCTGATAACTAGAACATGGGAAGCATGATAAACTTCAGCATGATAAGGTTGATAACTTCAATATTACCATCGTGATAACAAAAAAAACATGGTAAAGTTTATAACTATAACGTTAGAAGGCTAATAACTAGAGCATGAGAAGCATGGCAAATTTAGCATGGGTGACATGAAAACTTTACACGGAAGTTGTCGGGATATAATTCAACAACTATTTGACCGGGAAACTTTGTCATAGTGTTTGAGCGTAAGTTATTAGCTATGTGGTGCGTAAAAGTACCATTCTTTTCCTATGTAAGTTATCACTGTAAGTTTTCGACAACTTTTTCCACCTCGATCAAAAGTACCACGGTGTTCACACATAAGTTGTCATGTTACGTATATTACCATGTTATTTGCGCAAAAATTATTAGAGTATATTTCAAACAAAAATCCCCAGCCAAAGTTACTGTGGTGTTTATTATGCATATATTATCATGTTATTTATACAGGATTTACTGTGTGTATGTTTTAAATATTTTTTTGCCCCGGTCAAAAGTTACCATGGTGTTTTTGCGTAAGTTATCAGGTCTGGATTCTTATGTTATCATGCTATTTACATATAAGTTACCGGGGCATGTTTTCAACAACTCCCCCCCCCCCTCGGGTTAAAAAGTTATCATTGTGTTTGTACCTGAGTTCTCAACTCCACGATGCGTAAAATACCATTCTATTTATACAAAAGTGACCAGCAGGATATTTTCAATTAAAAAATCCCTAGTTCAAAGTTATCATGGTGTTTGTATGTAGTTATCAGGTCGGCGGTGTGCATATTACCATGCTACTTACACAGAAGTGACCGGGGTATGTTTTCAACATCTTCTTTTTCCTGGTCAAAGTTATCGTGATGTTTGTACCTAAGTTATTAGGTCCGTGGTGCATATATTGCTATTTACATAGAAGTTATTGATGTCTACTACACAACTTATTCTTGTAGACTCGTGTTGGGCCTTCAAGCGCAGAGTTTTATAGGACAGTAGCAATTTTCTCTGAAATGGATGACCTAAGATTTATCAATACGTGGGAGACGTAGGATGAAGATGGTCTCTCTCAAACAACCCTGCAATCAAATACAAGAAATCTCTTATGTCCCCGACAAACCCAATACAATGGCAAATTGTACACGTGCACTAGTTCGGCGAAGAGATGGTGATAAAGTGTAGTATGGATAGTAGATATAGGTTTTTCTAATCTGAAGAAAAAAACGGCAAGGTCGCAAGTGATAAAATGGAGCACAAACGATATTGCAAAGCTTAGAAACAAGACCTAGGGTTCATAATTTCACTAGTGCAATCTCCCAACAGTGCTAAGATAATTGAATCATATAACAATCCCTCAACGTGCGACAAAAAGTCAATCCAAAGTTCTTATCTAGTGGAGAACATAAGATGAAACTGTTTGTAGGGTACGAAACCACCTCAAAGTTATCCTTTCCGATCAATCTATTGATTTATTCCTATAAGTGTCAAAAATAGCCCTAGAGTTCGTACTAAAATAACAACATATGATACACATCAACCAACTCTAATGTCGCATAGATACTCCAATGTCACCACAAGTATCCATGAGTTGATTATTCGATAGGCATCAACAACTTCGGATTCATAATATTCAATCCAACACAAAGAACTTCAAAGAGTGTCCGAAGATTTCTACAGGAGAAAGTAGGATGAAAATGTGCATCAACCCCTATGCATAGATTACCCAATGTCACCTCGGGAATCTGCGAGTTGAGTGCCAAAACATACATCATGGGAATCAATATAATACCCCATTATCACCAGGGGTATTCATATGCAATACATACATCAAGCGTTCTCAAATCAATAAAAGTATTCAATCCGATAATAGTGAAACCTCAAAGGTAAAAACTCAATTCATCACAACAAGATAGAGAGGGGGGAAACACCATATGATCCAACTATATTAAGAAAGCTCGCGGTACATCAAGATCGTGCCAAACCAAGAACAAGAGAGAAAGAGAGAGAGAGAGAGAGAGAGATATCAAGCACATAGATACTAGTACATACCCTCAGCCTCGAGGGTGAACTACTCCCTCCTCATCATGGTGGTCGCCGGGATGATGAAGATGGCCTCCAGTGACGATTTCCCCCTCCGGCAGGGTGCCGGAACAGGAATCCATTGAGTTTTCGTGGATACAGAGGCTTGCGGTGGCGGGACTTCTCATCTAGGGTTCTTTCGGGGGGTTTGGGTATTTATAGGAATTTTTGGCGCCGGTTTCACTTCAAGGGAGGCCCATGAGGGAGCAACAAGCCTTCCCGGCGCACCCTGAGGGGGAGGTCGCCCCCCCCCCCCCCTACAGGCTTGCTACTTCCTCGTGAAGCTTCTGGTCCTTCCTTGATGCTTTGGCGGTCTCTTTAGATCCACAAAAACTCACAGTAAATTTTCAGCCCATTCCGAGAAATTTTATTTCTACACAAAAAACAACACCAAGGTAGCTCTGCTGAAAATAGCGTTAGTCCAGGTTAGTTCCGTTCAAATCATACCAAAGCCATATAAAATTGTTGCAAACATGGCTTATACGTCTCCAACATATCTATTTTTTTTATTGTTCCATGCTATTAAAGTATCATTCTTGGATGTTTTATACTCATTTACTAGCAATTTTATATCAATTTTTGGGGATAAACTATTGACATAGTGCCCAGTGTGAGTTGTTGTTTTCTCCTTGTTTTCTACTTTGCAGAATATCAATACCAAACGAAGTCCAAATGCCACGAAATTTTTTGGAGATTTTTTCTCGATAGAAGACACCCAAGGAGCCAAGGAAGTGCACCAAAGGATGCCCGTGGGGCCCACTAGGCACCAGGGCACGCTACAGGCCCCAGGCGCGCCCTGGTGGGTAGTAGGGCCCACGGGATGTTTCTCCACTGACATTCACCTCTATAAATACTCTAAAATCCCAAAAACCCTAGGGGAGTCGACGAAACACAATTCCATCCGCCGCAAGTTCTAGAACCACGAGATCCAATCTAGAGGCATTCTTCGGCACTCTGCCTGAGGGGTCAACTATCACGGAGGGGTTCTTCATCATCACCCTTGCCCCTCCTATGATGCGTGAGTAGTTTACCACAGACCTACGGGTCCATAGGTAGTAGCTAGATGGCTTCTTCTCTCTTTTTGATCTTCAATACAATGTTCTCCTCGATGTCTTGGAGATATATTTGATGTAATGACTTTTTGCGGCGTGTTTGTTGGGATCCGATGAATTGTGAGTTTATGATCGGATCTATTCATGAATATTATTTGAGTCTTTGTTGAACTCTTTTATGCATGATTGTTATAGCGTCGTATTTCTTCTCTGAAATTTTGGTTTGGTTTAGCCAACTAGATTGATATTTCTTGCCATGGGAAGAGGTGCTTTATGATGGGTTCGATCTTGCGGTGCTCAATCTCAGTGACAAAAGGAGACATGACATGCATGTACCATTAAGGATAAAAGGATGGGGCCTATTCCTACATGAATAGATCTTGTCTACATCATGTCATCGTTCTTATTGCATTACTTCATTTTTCCATGAACTTAATACACTAGATGCTGTCGGGGAACGTTGCATAAAATAAAAAAATTCTACGTTCACCAAGATCAATCTATGGAGTCATCTAGCAATGAGAGAGGGGAGTGCATCTACATACCCTTGTAGATCGCGTGTGGAAGCGTTCAAGAGAACGGGGTTGAGGGAGTCGTACTCGTCGTGATCCAAATCACCGGAGATCCTAGCGTCGAACGGACGGCACCTCCGCGTTCAACACACGTACGGTTGGGAAGACGTCTCCTCCTTGATCCAGCAAGGGGGAAGGAGAGGTTGATGAAGATCCAGCAGCACGACGACGTGGAGGTGGATGCAGCAGCGATCACGGCAGGGCTTCGCCAAGCTTCTACGAGAGGGAGAGGTGTTGTAGGGGAGAGGGAGGCGCCAAAGACTTGGTGCGGCTGCCCTCCCTCCCCCCTCCTTTATATAGGCCCCCTGGGGGGGCCTAGGAGATGGGATCTCCAAGGGGGGGCGGCGGCCAAGGGGGTGGCTTGCCCCCCAAGGCAAGTGGAGGCGCCCCCCCCCCCCCACCCTAGGGTTTCCAACCCTAGGCGCAGGGGGGCCCAAGGGGGGGCGCACCAGCCCACCAGGGGCTGGTTCCCCTCCCCACTTCAGCCCACGGGGCCCTCCGGGATAGGTGGCCCCACTCGGTGGACCCCCGGGACCCTTCCGATGGTCCCGGTACAATACCGGTGACCCCCGAAACTTTCCCGGTGGCCGAAACCGCACTTCCTATATATAATTATTCACCTCTGGACCATTCCGGAACTCCTCGTGACGTCCGGGATCTCATCCGGGACTCCTAACAACTTTCGGGTTACTGCATACTCATATCTCTACAACCCTAGCATCACCAAATCTTAAGTGTGTAGACCCTACGGGTTTGGGAGACATGCAGACATGACCGAGACGCCTCTCCGGTCAATAACCAACAGCGGGATCTGGATGCCCATGTTGGCTCCCACATGCTCCTCGATGATCTCATCGGATGAACCATGATGTCAAGGATTCAATCAATCCCGTATACAATTCCCTTTGTCAATTGGTACGTTACTTGCCCGAGACTCGATCGTCGGTATCCCAATACCTCGTTCAATCTCGTTACCGGCAAGTCACTTTCCTTGTACCGTAATGCATGATCCCGTGACCAGACACTTGGTCACATTGAGCTCATTATGATGATGCATTACCGAGTGGGCCCATGGATACCTCTCCGTCATACGGAGTGACAAATCCCAGTCTCGATTCGTGCCAACCCAACAGACACTTTCGGAGATACCCGTAGTGCACCTTTATAGTCACCCGGTTACGTTGTGATGTTTGGCACACCCAAAGCACTCCTACGGTATCCGGGAGTTGCACAATCTCATGGTCTAAGAAAATGATACTTGACATTCGGAAAAGCTCTAGCAAAACGAACTACAGGATCTTTGTGCTATGCTTAGGATTGGGTCTTGTCCATCACATCATTCTCCTAATGATGTGATCCCGTTATCAATGACATCCAATGTCCATAGTCAGGAAACCATGACTATCCGTTGATCAACGAGCTAGTCAACTAGAGGCTCACTAGGGACTTGTTGTGGTCTATGTATTCACACATGTATTACGATTTCCGGATAATACAATTATAGCATGAACAATAGACAATTATCATGAACAAAGAAATATAATAATAACCATTTTATTATTGCCTCTAGGGCATATTTCCAACAGTCTCCCACTTGCACTAGAGTAAATAATCTAGTTACATTGTGGTGTATCGAACACCCATTGCGTTCTGGTGTTGATCATGTTTTGCTCTAGGGAGAGGTTTAGTCAACGGATCTGCTACATTCAGGTCCGTATGTACTTTACAAATATCTATGTCTCCATCTTGAACATTTTCACGGATGGAGTTGAAGCGACGCTTGATGTGCCTGGTCTTCTTGTGAAACCTGGGCTCCTTGGCAAGTGCAATAGCTCCAGTGTTATCACAGAAGAGTGTGATCGGCCCCGACGCATTGGGTATGACTCCTAGGTCGGTGATGAACTCCTTCACCCAGATAGCTTCATGTGCTGCCTCCGAGGCTGCCATGTACTCCGCTTCACATGTAGATCCCGCCACGATGCTCTGCTTGTAACTGCACCAGCTTACTGCCCCACCATTCAAAATATACACGTATCCGGTTTGTGACTTAGAGTCATCCAGATCTGTGTCGAAGCTAGCGTTGACGTAACCCTTTACGACAAGCTCTTCGTCACCTCCATATACGAGAAACATATCCTTAGTCCTTTTCAGGTACTTAAGGATGTTCTTGACCGCTGTCCAGTGTTCCATGCCGGGATTACTTTGGTACCTTCCTAACAAACTTACGGCAAGGTTTATATCAGGTCTGGTACAGGCCATGGCATACACGATAGACCCTATGGCTGAGGCATAGGGGACAACACTCGTCTTTTCTCTATCTTCTGCCGTGGTCGGGCATTGAGCCAAGCTCAATTTCACACCTTGCAACACAGGCAAGAACCCCTTCTTGGACTGATCCATATTGAACTTCTTCAATATCTTATCAAGGTATGTGCTTTGTGAAAGACCTCTGAGGCGTCTTGATCTATATCTATAGATTTTGATGCATAATATGTAAGCAGCTTCTCCAAGGTCCTTCATTGAAAAACACTTATTCAAGTAGGCCTTAATGCTGTCCAAAAGTTCTATATCATTTCCCATCAAAAGTATGTCATCCACATATAATATGAGAAATGCTACAGAGCTCCCACTCACTTTCTTGTAACGCAGGCTTCTCCATAAGTCTGCATAAACCCAAACACTTTGATCATCTCATTAAAGCGAATGTTCCAGCTCCGAGATGCTTGCACCAGCCCATAGATGGAGCGCTGGAGCTTGCATACCTTGTTAGCATTCTTAGGGTCGACAAAACCTTCCGGATGCATCATATACAGTTCTTCCTTAAGGTGACCATTAAGGAATGTCGTTTTGACATCCATTTGCCATATCTCATAATCATAATATGCGGCAATTGCTAACATGATTCGGACGGACTTCAGCTTCACTACGGGAGAGAATGTCTCATCGTAGTCAATCCCTTGAACTTGTCGATAACCCTTAGCGACAAGTCGAGCTTTATATATGGTAACATTACCATCCGCGTCCGTCTTCTTCTTAAAGATCCATTTGTTTTCTATTGCTCGCGGATCATCGGGCAAGTCTGTCAAAGTCCAAACTTTGTTTTCATACATGGATCCTATCTCGGATTGCATGGCTTCAAGCCATTTGTTGGAATCTGGGCCCGCCATTGCTTCATAGTTCGAAGGTTCACCGTTGTTTAACAACATAGATTTCCAGGACAGGGTTGACATACCACTCTGGTGTGGAACGTGTCCTCGTGGACCTATGAAGTTCAGTAGTAACTTGATCCGAAGTGCCTTGATCATCATCATTAGTTTCCTCTCCAGTTAGTGCAGGCACCACAGGAACATCTTCCTGAGCTGCGCTACTCACTGGTTCAAGAGGTAGTACTTCATCAAGTTCCACTTTCCTCCCACTTAGTTCTTTTGAGAGAAACTCTTTCTCCGGAAAGGACCTGTTCTTGGCAACAAAGATCTTGCCCTCGGATCTTAAGTAGAAGGTATACCCAATGGTTTCCTTAGGGTATCCTATGAAGACGCATTTTTCCGACTTGGGTTCGAGCTTTTCAGGTTGAAGTTTCTTGACATAAGCATCGCATCCCCAAACTTTTAGAAACGACAGCTTAGGTTTCTTCCCAAACCATAATTCATACGGTGTCGTCTCAACGGATTTAGACAGTGCCCTATTTAAAGTGAATGTAGCTATCTCTAGAGCGTATCCCCAAAATGATAGCAGTAAATCGGTAAGTGACATCATAGATCGCACCATATCCAATAGAGTGCGATTACGATGTTCGGACACACCGTTATGCTGAGGTGTTCCAGGCGGCGTGAGTTGTGAAACGATTCCACATTTCCTTAAGTGCGTACCAAATTCGTGATTTAAATATTCTCCCCCATGATCTGATCATAAGAACTTTATCTTTCAGTCACGTTGATTCTCTACCTCATTATGAAATTCCTTGAACTTTTTAAAGGTCTCAGACTTGTGTTTCATCAAGTAGACATACCCATATCTACTCAAGTCATCAGTGAGAGTGAGAACATAACGATATCCTCCGTGAGCCTCAACGCTCATTGGACCGCACACATCAGTATGTATGATTTCCAATAAGTTGGTTGCTCGCTCCATTGTTCCGGAGAACGGAGTCTTGGTCATTTTGCCCATGAGGCATGGTTCACATGTGTCAAACGATTCATAATCTAGAGACTCTAAAAGTCCATCAGCATGGAGCTTCTTCATGCGCTTGACACCAATGTGACCAAGGCGGCAGTGCCACAAGTATGTGGGACTATCGTTATCAACTTTACATCTTTTGGTATTCACACTATGAATATGTGTAACATTACGCTCGAGATTCATTAAGAATAAACCATTCACCAGCGGGGCATGACCATAAAACATATCTCTCATATAAATAGAACAACCATTATTCTCGGATTTAAATGAGTAGCCATCTCAAATTAAACGAGATCTTGATACAATGTTCATGCTCAAAGCTGGTACTAAATAACAATTATTGAGGTTTAAAACTAATCATGTAGGTAAATGTAGAGGTAGCGTGCCGACGGCGATCACATCGACCTTGGAACCATTCCCGACGCGCATCGTCACCTCGTCCTTCGCCAGTCTCCGCTTATTCCGCAGCTCCTGCTTTGAGTTACAAATATGAGCAACCGCACTGGTATCAAATACCCAGGAGCTACTACGAGCACTAGTAAGGTACACATTAATTACATGTATATCACATATACCTTTGGTTTTGCCGGCCTTCTTGTCCGCTAAGTACTTGGGGCAGTTCCGCTTCTAGTGACCACTTCCCTTGCAATAAAAGCACTCAGTCTCAGGCTTGGGTCCATTGTTTGACTTTTTCCCGGCAACTGGCTTACCGGGTGCGGCAACGCCCTTGCCGTCCTTCTTGAAGTTCTTCTTACCCTTGCCTTTCTTGAACTTAGTGGTTTTATTCACCATCAACACTTGATGTTCCTTTTTGATCTCTACCTCTGCTGAATTCAGCATTGAATATACCTCAGGAATGGTCTTTTCCATCCCCTGCATATTGAAGTTCATCACAAAGCTCTTGTAGCTCGGTGGAAGCGACTGAAGGATTATGTCAATGACCGCGTCATCCGGAAGATTAACTCCCAGCTGAGTCAAGTGGTTGTACAACCCAGACATCTTGAGTATGTGCTCACTGACAGAACTATTTTCCTCCATCTTACAGCTGAAGAACTTGTCAGAGACTTCATATCTCTCGACCCGGGCATGAGCTTGGAAAACCATTTTCAGCTCTTCGAACATCTCATATGCTCCGTGTTGCTCAAAACGCTTTTGGAGCCCTGGTTCTAAGCTGTAAAGCATGCCGCACTAAACGAGGGAGTAATCATCAGCACGAGACTGCCAAGCGTTCATAACATCTTGGTTTTCTGGGATTGGTGCTTCACCTAGCGGCGCTTCTAGGACATAATCTTTCTTGGCAGCTATGAGGATGATCCTCAAGTTCCGGACCCAGTCCGTATAGTTGCTGCCATCATCTTTCAACTTGGTTTTCTCTAGGAACGCGTTGAAGTTGAGGTGGACATGAGCGCTGGCCATTTGATCTACAAGACATTTTGCAAAGGTTTTTAGACTAAGTTCATGATAATTAAGTTCATCTAATCAAATTATTCAATGAACTCCCACTTAGACAGACATCCCTCTAGTCATGTAAGTGAAACATGATCCGAGTCAACTAGGCCGTGTCCGCATCACGTGAGACGGACTAGTTAACATCGGTGAACATCTTCATGTTGATCGTATCTTATATACGACTCATGCTCGACCTTTCGGTCTTCCGTGTTCCGAGGCCATGTATGTACATGCTAGGCTCGTCAAGTCAACCTAAGTGTATTGCCTGTGTAAATCTGGCTTACACCCGTTGTATTCGAACGTTAGGATCTATCACACCCGATCATCACGTGGTGCTTCGAAAGAACGAACCTTCGCAACGGTGCGCAGTTAGGGGGACCACTTTTCTCAAAATTATTTCGAGGGATCATCTTATTTAAGCTACCGTTGTTCTAAGCAAATAAGATGTAAAACATGATAAACATCACATGCAATCAAATAGTGACATGATATGGCCAATATCATATTGCTCCTTTGATCTCCATCTTCGGGGCGCCATGATCATCTTCATCACCGGCATGACACCATGATCTCCATCATCGTGTCATCATGAAGTTGTCACGCCAACGACTACTTCTACTTCTATGGCTAACACATTTAGCAATAAAGTAAAGTAATTTACATGGCGTTCTTCAATGACACGCAGGTCATACAAAAGAATAAAGACAACTCCTATGGCTCCTGCCGGTTGTCATACTCATCGACATGCAAGTCGTGATTCCTATTACAAGAACATGATCATCTCATACATCACATATATCATTCATCACATCCTTTGGCCATATCACATCACAAATCACTTGCTGCAAAAACAAGTTAGACGTCCTCTAATTGTTGTTGCAAATTTTTACGTGGGTTCTATAGGTTTCTAGCAAGAACATTTCTTACCTACGTAAAATCACAATGTGATATGCCAATTTCTATTTACCCTTCATAAGGACCCTTTTCATCGAATTCGCTCCAACTAAAGTGGGAGAGACAGACACCCGCTGGCCACCTTATGCAACTAGTGCACGTCAGTCGGTGGAACCTGTCTCACGTAAGCGTACGTGTAAGGTCAGTCCGAGCCGCTTCATCCCACGATGCCGCCGAAGCAATATAAGACTAGTAGTGGCAAGAAAATTGGCAACATCTACGCCCACAACTGCTTTGTGTTCTACTCGTGCATAGTAACTACGCATAGACCTAGCTCATGATGCCACTGTTGGGGAACGTTGCATAAAATAAAAAAAATTCTACGTTCACCAAGATCAATCTATGGAGTCATCTAGCAACGAGAGAGGGGACCCTTGTAGATCGTGTGCGGAAGCGTTCAAGACAACGGGGTTGAGGGAGTCGTACTCGTCGTGATCCAAATCACCGGAGATCCTAGCGCCGAACGGACGGCACCTCCGCGTTCAACACACGTACGGTTGGGAAGACGTCTCCTCCTTCTTGATCCAGCAAGGGGGAAGGAGAGGTTGATGAAGATCCAGTAGCACGACGGCGTGGTGGTGGATGCAGCAGCGATCACGGCAGGGCTTCGCCAAGCTTCTGCGAGAGGGAGAGGTGTTGCAGGGGAGAGGGAGGCGCCAAAGACTTGGTGCGGCTGCCCTCCCTCGCCCTCCTTTATATAGGCCCCCTGGGGGGCGCCGGCCCTAGGAGATGGGATCTCCAAGGGGGGGCGGCGGCCAAGGGGGTGGCTTGCCCCCCAAGGCAAGTGGAGGCGCCCCCCCCCCCCACCCTAGGGTTTCCAACCCTAGGCGCAGGGGGGGCGCACCAGCCCACCAGGGGCTAGTTCCCCTTCCCACTTCAGCCCACGGGGCCCTCCGGGATAGGTGGCCCCACCAGGTGGACCCCCGGGACCCTTCCGGTGGTCCCGGTACAATACCGATGACCCCCAAAACTTTCCCGATGGCCGAAACTACACTTCCTATATATAATTCTTCACCTCCGGACCATTCCGGAACTCCTCGTGACGTCTGGGATCTCATCCGCAACTCCGAACAACTTTCGGGTTACTGCATACTCATATCTCTACAACCCTAGCGTCACCGAACCTTAAGTGTGTAGACCTACGGGTTCGGGAGACATGCAGATATGACCGAGATGCATCTCCGGTCAATAACCAACAATGGGATCTGGAAACCCATGTTGGCTCCCACATGCTCCTCGATGATCTCATCAGATGAACCACGATGTCGAGGATTCAATCAATCCCGTATACAATTCCCTTTGTCAATCGGTACGTTACTTGCCCGAGACTCGATCGTCGGTATCCCAATACCTCGTTCAATCTCGTTACCGGCAAGTCACTTTACTCGTACCGTAATGCATGATCCCGTGAGCAGACACTTGGTCACATTGAGCTCATTATAATGATGCATTACCGAGTGGGCCCATGGATACCTCTCCGTCATACGGAGTGACAAATCCCAGTCTCGATTCGTGCCAACCCAACAGACACTTTCGGAGATACCCGTAGTGCACCTTTATAGTCACCCGGTTACGTTGTGATGTTTGGCACACCCAAAGCACTCCTACGGTATCCGGGAGTTGCACAATCTCATGGTCTAAGAAAATGATACTTGACATTCGGAAAAGCTCTAGCAAAACGAACTACAGGATCTTTGTGCTATGCTTAGGATTGGGTCTTGTCCATCACATCATTCTCCTAATGATGTGATCCCGTTATCAATGACATCCAATGTCCATAGTCAGGAAACCATGACTATCCGTTGATCAACGAGCTAGTCAACTAGAGGCTCACTAGGGACTTGTTGTGGTCTATGTATTCACACATGTATTACGACTTTCGGATAATACAATTATAGCATGAACAATAGACAATTATCATGAACAAAGAAATATAATAATAACCATTTTATTATTGCCTCTAGGACATATTTCCAACAGATGCATGCTGGATAGCAGTCGATGTGTGGAGTAATAGTAGTAGATGCAGGCAGGAGTCGGTCTACTAATCTTGGACATGATGCATATATACATGATCATTGCCATGGATGTCGTCATAATTATTTGCTCTTCTACAATTGCACAATAGTAATTTGTTTACCTACCGTATGCTATTTTCTCGAGAGAAGCCTCTAGTGAAATCTATGCCCCCCAGGTCTATTTCCTATCATATTAAAACCGAAAATACCTTGCTGCACTTTTTTTATTTTGTGTTTTTGCTAGATCTATTTATCCAATCTCATACAATTTAATCTATCTCAATACCTAGGAGGGATTGACAACCCCTCTTACGCGTTGGGTTGTAAGTTTTTGTTGTTTGTGTGCAGGTGTTGTTTACGTAGTGTTGCTTGGTTCTCCTACTGGATTGACAACCTTGGTTTCATAACCGAGGGTAATACTTACAGTTGATGTGCTGCATCATCATCTCCTCTTCGAGGGAAAACCAACACAGATACAAGCAACCAGGAAGAATTTCTGGCGCTGTTGTCGGGGAGACATCATCAACATCTATCAAGTACATGCGCATAAACTTTCATCTCCTTTCAATTTACTTTATTTACCATTTTCCTCTTGTTTTCATCTCCCCCACTTCTAAAAAGTTTTTACAAAAATACAAAAATATTTTCCGTTTGACCTTTTGCTTGTGTTTCCATGTGCCTTCTATTTGCTTGCATCTTCGCTTGCTTAAAATCTATTGATATGGATCCTCATCCATTTGCTAAAATTTTCAAAAGGCCGAATTATTATGAATCAATTGCTAGTGAGTTGAGTGCACTTGATTATCTCTATAAAGTTTTGCTTTTAAAAATTATGAATCTAAAAATTGTGATGAAATGTTAAACAAAGAAATTTATAAAGTGATTCATGATAGCTCCTTGAATGAAAAGCATGATTGCAATGATGTTATTGTAAATCCCATCAAGTAGTTGGATCCGACGGTTGAAATGGTCTAGTCGCTGAGAGAGCTTGTACCTTGCTTCGGTTCTTGTTTCTGGATGCTCACTAGCTTGCCCATAGCTTGAGTATTGTGTCATCAAAAACAATTTGCCAATGACAGTTATGAGCAATGATCATTGTCAAGGCAAATAGAAACGCAGTATGAACGTAACCATTTGTAGACAGTTGAGAAAAAACCTTCAAATAGTTTGCTTGGCTTCTGGGTTGCAGTTGGTCTCTGCGCCAATTGGCGCAATGGGTCATCTAGTATACATTACTCAAGAAGCGTGAAGAGAGAAAGACTGCAAAAATCCTAGCACTCAAGTTGATTGACCGATATATGAATTCCATGCATTGCACCATGACTCCTACGTCTTTTCTAGCTGTACTTTTATGCCCAACATTCCATTTTATGCCAAGCAAAATCAATATAATCAAAACATAAGAGCAGAGTACCCATATTGTAGTTGTAAACATGGGCAATGATAGGTATAAGCTCCCCTATAGGATAATATTCTATTTTTGGCCTAAAACCTGAACAGACTCTATAGTGAAGGGATATAATTAGTGAAAATAATGATAGCATTGTATAATTGGTTAGGGTCATTGAAACTTGATAATTACGAGGATGCACCAGCGATGTCGGCTAGGACTACGTCGGTATTTCCCCAAAGAGGAAGGGATTATGCAGCAAGCGACGGTAGGTGTTTCCCTTAGTGATGAGACCAAGGTTATCGAATAAGTAGGAGAACCAAGCAACACTACGTAAACAGCACCTGCACACAGATAACAAATACTCACACCCGACGTGTTAAAAGGGTTGTCAATCTCTTTCAGGTAACGACGTCAGAAATTGGCAAACGGACGTGACGGAGTTGTAATAATTGATAGGTCGAACGCCAAATAAAATAAAGTGCAGCAAGGTATTTTGTGTTTTTGGTTTAATAGATCTGAAAATAAAAGCAAACGAAAATAGATCACAAAGGCAAATATATTAAAGAAGAGACCCGGGGGCCGTAGATTTCACTAGTGGCTTCTCTCGAGAAAAATAGCAAATGGTGGGTAAACAAATTACTGTTGGGCAATTGATAGAAATTCAAATAATCATGACGATATCCAGGCAATTATCATTATATAGGCATCACGTCCAAGATTAGTAGACCGACTCATGCCTGCATCTACTACTATTACTCCACACATCGACTGCTATCCAGCATGCATCTAGTGTATTAAGTTCATGGAGAAACGAAGTAATGCAATAAGAATGATGACGTGATGTAGACAAGATCTATTTATGTAGAAATAGACCCTCATCTTGTTATCCTTAATGGCAATGATACATATGTGTCGGTTCCCCTTCTGTCACTGGGATCAAGCACCGTAAGATTGAACCCATCACAAAGCACCTCTTCCCATTGCAAGATAAATAGATCAAGTTGGCCAAACAAAACCCAAATATCGGGGAAGAAATATGAGGCTATGAGCAATCATGCATATAAGAGATCAATGAAGACTCAAATAACTTTCATGGATAAAAAGATAGATCTAATCATAAACTCAAAGTTAATCCGATCCCAACAAACACACCGCAAAAAGAGTTACATCATATGGATCTCCAAGACCATTGTATTGAGAATCAAAAGAGAGAGAGGAAGCCATCTAGCTACTAACTACGGACCCGTAGGTTACAAAAGACTACTCACGCATCATCGGAGAGGCACCAATGGGCATGATGAACCCCTCCGTGATGGTGTCTAGATTGTATCTGTGGTTCTGGACTCTGCGGCGGCTGGAATTGATTTTCGTCGACTCCCCTAGGGTTTCTGGATTGGGGTATTTTTAGAGCAAAGAGTCGGTTCGGGAGGCACCCGAGGTGGGCACAACCCACCAGGGCGCGCCTGGGCCTCCAGGCGCGCCCTGGTGGGTTGTGCTCCCCTCGGAGGACCCCCGAGGCACTTCTCCGGCCTATTGGATATCTTCTGGTCCAAAAAAATCTACAAAAAGTTTCGCTGCGTTTGGACTTTGTTTGGTATTGATTTCCTGCGATGTAAAAAAACATGCAGAAAACAACAACTGGCACTTGGCACTATGTCAATAGATTAGTACCAAAAAATGATATAAAATGACTATAAATGATTATAAAACATCCAAGAATGATAATATAACAACATGAAACAATCAAAAATTATAGATACGTTGGAGATATATGAACCAGCCAGTTTGTATGATGTAAGACATGAAATCAAAATTTGCATAGCCAAAAAAGAAGGATCAGGGGAGTACTGGTAGGAATATCAACAATTTTATGAGCCTTTACATGCATGAGCCTGTGGTCTATCAAATAACAACTATCCTAGTTATCAACCCGAAAATATATTTGCACAAGTGTTAATATTTCAATAGAACATCATCACAACAATGGATCTGATTCTTTGAAATAAGCTCATTTGTATTTCGGAGATGAAGCATGTACCTTGACAAAACCCTCAATGGCAATTACTACTACCCAAGAAAATAAGTAGCTAGGGAATTTTTTGTTTTTTCATACATTTTCATGACATAATCAAGTTCATACTGGCAAATCAAGAAGCGTAAAGAGAGCAACACTTCAAAAATCACAAGACTCGATGTTGAGTGATGGGGATGTGAATTTTATGCATTCTACCATCATTCTTTCCTCTTTTTGAGTTGCACTCTTATGACCCTTGGTCAGTGGCAGAAATATGTACAAGACCCCGGGAGGAGGGGGGCAGTGCCACCCGACCAACCCAACTTGGAAATAGTCGTGAAGAAAATTTATTCGATTCTTCCTAGTCATCAACAATTTTATGCCAAGGAAGATCGACATTATTAAAAAGAAAATGTGCAAACAAACAAGTCACCACCATAAACCATGTTGAATATGAGACCATCATAGGTACCACGCAAAACACATGTGATCTCATAATGATATTGTAGATTGATCACCAACACAAATCCTTTGACAAATCTCCCTGTGATGATGTTGATAATTACTATGATAAATATCATAGTGCATCCATACAAGAAATCTTTGTAGACAATTATGCTTCAGTTATTGAGGAGAAAGGCATTTATTGCCAACTTATACACTCTAGAATTTCTAGCGAACTAAACTAGAAAAGCACACCCTCAAAATATTTTTTAAGATATTTGTTTGACCTGTAGATTGTACGAAACATTATCAGGATATTAGAGTATACACAAACACATATAAATGCACTATTTATACGACACGAACACACTCATCACCCCTGCCTTGAATTCTATTTTTCTCACCATGTTTACTTGATTAGAGTTCAATTAAATGACCAAAACTAAAAATTATAATAGATTTCTGGATTTATTAAAATGACTATTTTTCTCCAGTATAGGTAAATTATTGATGTCACTAAATGTTGTATTAAGATTTTTTAATTAAGATTTGGTAATGAAAGGAGGTATATGGAAGTACAAATATTTAGTATAAAAAGGTTTGAAGATTAATGTTACAAAGAGTTTATACAGAGAACCTAAACTATAGAAATGTCTAATACTTGATTATATCAATGGTTTGAAGGGCCTCTCCCCGGGTAAATGTGATTGCAAGGTTTTGATTTTCCTATTGTAATTTTATTCTCGTCAATGTACGCAACACACGAAGATGAATACCTTCGTTGAGCACATAACAAGTGAAAGATATTAGCGAAATTTTGGTGGAATCATTATTATATAGGTCCATATTTTCTAAGCATACCTTAACATCAAATATATAATGTCTTGAGCATGGGGATCATCATTAGATTTGTTATCCCCAAACTTTGGACATGAGACGTATGAAAATTTCATATCTGCAAGCATGTCTAGTTCAGCTGACAGTGACGGGTAGACATTGCTCTTATTTGTCGTCCCCAGGTCGCTATAGGTCTTTCATATAATCTTTTGTGAGGTTTTCAAAATGAGATTACATTACTAACTTCCAAGAAACGTGAAGGTCAAAACTACCAAATCATCATAACTGTAACCTAATGTAATATGACCAAACAACATAAACTAGTTGATCTATTCAGCTTAATATTCCAAGGGCATATATCTTCAACGTCGACGTAATTGGCTCCCTTTTAGCCCTTTGGGCAATAACGATCTTTATTACCAGACACAAATAAAACAAAGAATAATCAAAGGCGCCTGCTAGGCGTCAACCGGCTGACTCCTGGTAAGGATCAGCTGATTCATGCACCATCCGGTTCAAAACATATGTGTCGTCTGATCTACCTCCTTCACTTGCTCATCTCGCTTCCCATCTGCTCGAAGGAAAGCTTGCTCATGTGTTGATGTCCTCGCCAGTAGGGCCACGTCTACGACAAGCGCCCATCGTCGGCTTGTAGTTGCACTGTCGACGACCTTGCAGCACGACCCTAGGTTAGTTATGTTGTATGTTTGCCAAGTTCTATGATATGTATTGTATCGAGAAGGTAAACATATTATCCTATCTATTTAGCTCATGTTATGAGAAATATGTTTTTGGAAAAGTTTTCAAAAACTAAAATCCTTGAAAGTGTAGTGTTTTCTCTAGGCGGAGTGGTATGTTGGGTCATTAGAGTGCAGAGGTCAGAGATCTAGCACGAGAATGGATGCATGCTCAATACTTATGGGGACCGCATCTCAGGTTTAAAGAGATCGATCACATTTCAATAGAACCCAATGTCTTACCATATAACCTCGTGATATACGGCTCTGGCTTTAAGTATGCGGTTGGAAACATAGCAGTGTAGGTGGGGAAAGGTGTTGCTAGAGTGGTAAGGAGGCCACTTCTAAATGACTCTGTCATTGTCTTCCTTCGGATGTGCACAAATGAGTGTAATGACTGTTGGCTTATAAGTGCATAGCCCACCTTTCCCTATCAGCTTGAGCTTTTGGGTGAACTGTCTGGTGTGTGTAGTTCTACATGGTATCAAAGTCAAGAGGTCTTGAGTTTAAGACCAGGCTGGTGCATTTAAATTGCCCCCACTTTCGCTCCATGTTTAGTCCTGTGGAAGCCACACGTGAGGGTGAGTGTTGGTATAAATGTATAGCCCACCTTTCCCCATCAGCTTGAGCTTTTGGGTGAACTATATGGTGTGTGCAGTTCTACAGTGACAAAAGGGGTTGGTTAGGTCATCTGGGGAAGTTTAGAAACCTCACGAGAATGTCACACCTAATTGATTAGTCGTGCCCCTGGTTACAGGCAATATAAGCTACTAAGTTCTGAATGGCCAGAAGATCTCGTTGTCTTGTTTTTTAAAACAGTTGAACCAGATACAGTGCTTGCTGGTAGTCTTCGGGGAGTTGATCACCAAGCATTCACGTGTGAAGGGAAACCGCTTGATGACTAACAGATCAGGTGCGGGTAAAATACAGAACGGATTCACGCAACCATATATATTGGAAAATCTAGTGTTGTACTCCGAACTAAAACCACGGCGAGTAATTTGGAACGGAGGGTGTAGTTTGTAAGAGGATCTAGGATCGGCGTTTCAAAGCTTCAAAACTAGCTTTTCACAAAACAAACCCTAGAAGCCCTATTAGGACCTATTGTTATGCGTGTATACGTCTTTGTTATCCACCTCGATTCAATATAGCTTGCAGGTAGGCAACGTACTCACCTGTTATGTGTCATGTGAAGAATGTGACGAATGAAAGGAACGTTGAAGCTAGGGACGCAAGCCGCCTCCACTCAACCGGCAGCGGCGTTGGCGGACTCATCCACCTTCATTGTTGTGTCCGTTATGTTATTATGTTTGAGTTACGAATGAATTTGACCACGGGCGTCGTTGCACTAAGTATTATTATTATCGTTACATTTTCGATAGCATGTGATGTGTGATCGTACGTTGACCTCTTGAAATCTGAGTATGCTGTGCTAGCAGTGTGTCTGGGGCCTAGTACGACATACGCACAGAGACTTTTGGACCCTTGAGAGTTCGGGTCATCACAGAAGTCTTCTTGACATCCAACAACTTGAATGGGGAGTAGAAAGTTACCGTGGATGCTTCTCTAAGAATCAGAGTCACGTACGTGTGTCCAGTGAAGGGGAGGCAAGTTGGCTACTCCACCTTGAGCGTATGCAGCAGCTGCCACTTGTGCGCCACCGCAGGCCCGGCCGGCCGGCGCACGGTGCATATTACTACGTCCCTGTACATGCCTACGAAGCTCCGCCGCTACCAGACGGCGTTGTGCACAATGACAAAGCCATTAAAAAATGAGGCCGTCCTACGTACCGTGTAAGCCGGGGGTGCTGAGTTAATTAGCTTCATTCATGCAGATGCAGGGACGGCAGGGTGTAATTTCCGGGTGATAAGAGCTAGCCAGTAGCAGCCTGCTGCTCTTTTATTTACCGGGGTCAGCTAGCTAGCAAAGCAGAGAGAGACACGAGAGCGGAAGATCTATGGCGGGGAAGTGGGGGCAGCAGGACAACCCCTTCGAGGAGGTCGAGATCGAGGTCAACCCTTTCTCGGTACGTAGCCACCGCCCACCGGCTTGCTCTAGCTGCACCATGTCCATCGCCCTGCGCACGTTGAATTCACGGCGTATGTGAGGAGCTTCGTGGCAGGGAAGAACGCAAGGGAGAAAATCTACAACGACAGCCGTAACTGTCGCTCGTCAAAGTAGAATGAGTGAACTATATATGAAGTGACAAGTTCATTATTATGATTCTCAAGTTATGTCTGTACATTTCGTAGCTCGATCTGCTTAACTGTATCATGATCTGACAGTATACATATTTTTTGTATTTATGTTATGTAGCAACCACGCCCAACCCCGCTCCCTCATGAACCAGTTAACTTCTACAATGACATCGGTGCACCTGTCAATATGCCTCTTGATACGAAAAAGGTATCTCAACTTCTTCAGTCTTCTTTACAAATTTTGGTCAAGAATGAACTTCTTGAGTTGTTTGTCACTAGCCTAGCATTTTCCTGCATTGGATGTGCATGATGATGGTTTTGCCTTTTGTTTTGGAGTTGTGCAAAATATCTCAAGCTTAGATATGTGTCTTTCTGAACATAAATTAATTCTATAAGTTCTACCCGAGTACCATCTTTTCCTGAAATAATTATCTTAACTACTCCCTCCGTTCCTAAATATTTGTCTTTCTAGAGATTTCAACTAGTGACTACATACGGAGCAAAATGAGTGAATCTATACTCTAAAATATGTCTATATACATCCGTATGTGGTAGTCCATTTGAAACTCTAAAAAGACAAATATTTAGGAACGGAGGGAGTAGTAAAGATCTTTCAGAGAAATAATTGTAACGATCATCAACCTACGGCAGTAATACTGTTACAGCAAGATTGGAGTACAAGGAAACTATAAAAATCAAGCCCTGCACAATTAACTAACTTACTAGCATCTATTTTTATGCTACGTTATGAGTTAATAAAAGCGCCATTTATCGAAAATCTAACGATATATATTGGGGGGAATTTGACAGTACTGACTGATTTTTCAGTTAAGCCAAATTACTAGGTTAGTACTGGAATCTGGAGTTACACTTCTTCATCTCATTAATTAGTTTCCTTGCAGCTCCAATTCTCTATTGTCATTTCATTTCATTTATTTTTTATTTTTTATACATCACCCGCATATCATTTTGATAATGCCGCCTACAAACATAGGACCTGAAGAAAAAGGAGAAAGAACTTTTGGCTAAAGAGGCTGAGCTGAACAAGAGAGAACAAGTATGTACTTGATAAAATCAAGCTTGGCTTGCCATTGCTTTTGTATTAAGTATGCAGCTGGATTTCACACGTATATGTAGTTCTATATTTTTATTTCGGTTACATTTATTACTAAGTTGTAGTATGTCTTTCCTATTTTTTTTCTCTAGGAAATAAAAAGAAGGGAAGATGCTCTTGCAAGAGGTAAACTTTAACTTGATCATACTCAAATAGTACTACTATATAATCAATCCCTGTGAAACTCAGCATAACTTCTTCATCGTTTCTCTCTTGATCATACGCAGCCGGAGTTCTTATAGAGCCTAAAAATTGGCCTGCCTTCTTTCCTGTCATCCATGTGGATATTTCAAATGATATACCCGTGCACTTGCAGCGAGTACAATATCTTGCATTCGCATCACTCCTAGGTACACAACCAGCAGATACAAAAGCTATTTTAAAAATATATATTCTGATTTACTATTAGTTCCAGAATAATCACGTCTAGATTTTCCATGCAGGTTTAATCATATGCCTTTTCTGGAACTTTATATGTGTCACTGCTTTCTGGATTTCAGCTAGGGAAAGTATGTTCGGATGAACTTCGTTTATTTATCAATGTTTGGATATATATTTTAGGAATGTTCATGTATATAGTTAAAAACATGATCTGAACTCATCTGTTTGTGTTGTTTTAGTTAATCTTCGTTATTTTTCAACATGCAGGAGCAGATGCAGGTCCTAAGATATGGTTCCTGGCCATCATATATTTTATTACCGGAGTCCCAGGTGCCTACTATTTGTGGTACCGACCTCTCTATCGTGCGATGAGGTACTCTATTTCTCTTTCTGATAAACTGCTATAATGTCTTCAACTAGTTCTGGTGCATGGTTAAATCTCTTGCTCACCACTTGATATGATCATAATTTCACTAGGAAAGAGAGTGCTTTCAGATATGGATGGTTCTTCATGTTCTATTTTGTAAGTTTATTGTGCAAGATGGATTACTCTGAATCCATGTTAGATCCTTGTATTATGTACTTGCTTCAGTGGGATATCTCATGTTTTTGTTGAATCTGCAGTTCCATATTTGTTTCTGCATATTCGCGTCTGTTGCGCCATCAATTCTGTTCTTGGGACGCTCATTGGCGTAAGTTATCTTGCCCGTGTACATTATATCTTTTGTGAATAAAATTCCATTTTCCCTTGAAAAGGTAAATACTGAATGTTGGGAACTGTTGTCCAACAGTAGATCAAATAAATAATACTGCGCTATTATGCATTTTGAACAAAGTGGTGTAAAGAGTTGTATTTCCATTGCAGAATAGACCACTTTGTAATTCCTCTCATTTGTCTTCTTATTTATCAGAGATCAATGTCATACTTTGTAATTCTTATTTCTTAGACCTGAGGCTCACTTTATTTGCCTTCTCCTATCATTTGCAGAGGAATTTTTCAAGCACTGAGCGTGATAGGATACAGTGCTACGATTGGGGTGAGTGGATATTATATCAATGTATTTCTACAATTGTGACCAACAGAACCCTTAACCAAAACTGAAATTTGAGGGGAAAACTTTCCTAATTCCAAATTCGAATCTACTAGTTCATTACACTAGCCTGGGACGTGGAAAAAGATGGATGACTCTGAACATTAAGCGTTACTTTGTCATATTCTTCAGACAAGGGCTGGTTGCAGGGATAGAACCAACCGCTGTTCCCTTGCAACATCCACACATTAATCAAACTGAGCTCACTGTTAAACTTTTTTTCCAGATATTCTACTTCCTTGGTTTCATATTGTTTGTGCTGGAAGGGCTGCTAAGCATATGGGTCATGCAGGTATGCTGCAGGCAGACAGCTGCATACATAGATTTCCTATCGAGCAAAACCAAAAGGTGGTCTCTGCTGAAAACTTTTGCTGTTACTTGCAGAGAGTATACCGGTATTTCCGCGGAAGCGGGAAGGAGGCGGAGATGAGGCCTGACGCGGCAACGCGGCGTCCATCGTTCTGAGCTTCGACATCCCTGCTCGCCATGGCTCCGGTCTGGGGAGAGAATCAAGCGTGTGGAATCATTATTGTCTTTTGTGTGTGACAGTCCGGGTTATAGTTGATCACAGCCGAAGAGTGACTTATTATTTTTGTGAGTAGTATTCATTTTCATTTGTCTGAAAAAGAAATCCTTAGACGCAAAGATTGGAAAAAGAAACGAAACTGCTTCACACACGATAGTTGATGCACGATCGGCGAACGACACTTGCTCCCCAGCAGCGCTAGCATCAGCTAAGGAAAAAACAATTGCTTCCTGCGTTCACAGGCAGCTGCCAAGTAAGATCGTGCAAGAGTCGGCCACAGATATGTCGTCTGTATAGCAGCGCCGAAAAAGAAAAGGTCCAGTGTGTGCCTTCTGATGTTGCCAGTTTTCTTTTCTGATGTTGCTAGTTGCGAGCGTGTCATTTCCCGGCAGCTTGTTGCATACCGATCGTTCGTGTAAAATGGAAGATATACTTTACTATACACCGTCGCTATAAGTTAGCGTGGATAGGGCGGCAAAGAAAGTCGTGCTTACTCGAAGCAAGTAAGAGGCCCGTTCGTTCGACGGCAATAAAAAGGTAAACACGGCGGCCGGACAAAATCAACACACGGACCTAGCTAAGATTTCCCGTGTTTTTCTTTTTCTTTTTGAAACAAGGAATTTCCATGGTTTCATATTTACTCCTTCGGTCCCATAATATAAAAATGTTTTTGACACTAGCGTAACATTGAAAACGCTCTCATATTATTGGACGAAGTGAGTAGTAGACTACATTATACTGCTCCCCGTTCTGGTTCTAGAAGTGATGATGCATGCAACTTGTGAAGACCAACTGCTCCTTTGCGTAGAACAAGCGAGGAGTAGTTGAGGTCCGCCTAATACAGGCCGCTGCCCGTTGGTCTCTCTCCTGGCACCTGCGCTCAGGGGAAGCAGAGAAAAGCAGGGGAAAGCCAGGAGAGAGAGAGAGGATAAGCGCGCGAGGGGTGATCCATGGCGGGGAGGGCGAGGTACGACAACCCTTTCGAGGAGAGCGGTGGCGACGAGGTCAACCCTTTCGCGGTAAGGTCGCCGGCGAGCTCCAGTCGGCCAGTCCTCCCCACCTGTTCCATCTAACTCGGTCATCAATGGCGGGGAGGTTCTTGTTTTAGTCTGCTCCTTTGTTGTTTTTGGTTTACCGGTTTTTACTCCTTTGTACTTTCATGAGTTGCTTCTTTTCCCCGGATGCACCCTCTGTTGCTCAATACAGCTTCTGTTCTTACCATGCTGCATGCTTGGTTTACAAGTGCTCCTGAAAAACCACAAAGTACTCTCTTTCCCTTTTTTTTTACCCTGCATATAAGATTTGTCATAAAGTTTGACAAACTTTATAGAAAAACAAATATCAACGTTCAAAGTATGAAATCAATATTATTAGACGCGTCATGAAATTGATTTTCATATTGTATAAATTTTGTATTGCATGTACTGATTTTTTTAATATAAATTGGGTCAAACTTTACGAAGCTTGATTTCAGACAAATCTTATATACGCAAAAAAAATGGAGGGAGTATATTGGAAAGACAAAATGACGTGTCGCAGTTTGAGAAGCAAACACGAACCTTTTTTTTTAAAGGGAGATAACAGATTTTGTACCCTCAACTTATTAAACAGGCCAAAAAGGAAGAAACGAAGTGACTGGGTGTATATACCGATTGTCAATTGCTTGCATTTATCAATCTTGAAGATCCACAACTCCGATCCAGTCTTCAGTAGGCGATGCGTGAAGGCGTGTGTGTGTTTGGGGGGGGGGGGGGAGGGGGGGGTTATGTGAGTGTGTACGTGTGTGCGTCTATGTTGTAATCGGCATTATAAACAACAACAAAAGCTTAATCGGTGTAGGTTGTTTGTCTCTTTTCTCGTTTCAGATAATTACAAAATACAAACCCATATTTGAGCAGGTAGGACTTGAAATGAATCAAGATTGCATATATATTTATCTACCCAAGCAAGTTAGGTCTGGTGCCAACTTATATCTAGTTTTTTTTTTTAATATTTGAATTGACTCTCTCTCTCTCTCTCTCTCTCTCTCTCTCTCTCTCTCTATATATATATATATATATATATATATATATATATCAATTCTTTATTAGGACACACGTCATTTATTTATGTGTACATACATGTGTTTTTTGCGGGGATTGTGCATATATGGTTTAAATACACCTTGTACAAATTAGTTTGTTGATTTTGCCCTTGGAATACATAGGTGCTTCTTGTAAATGCTCAAGAGAATACTTTTTTATCGGAGAAAAAAACTCAAGAAATACCCATTGATAGTTTCTTTTTGTTTTGAGGAACCTCAAGAGATACGTGTGCATTCTCCAATAAAACTTGAATAGAAATAAGAAAAGGTTGGAGAAACTAAATGCTATTGGTTGGTTTGGAGAAAATCAGATTTTAGGACAGAGTAAGCTAGTTTCTTACCAACTCTTCAGTTATTATTTCTTACCGACGACATATTGAATCAATAAATACTACCTTTATCAAAAAAAAAAAGATAATGACTAGTTGATGTTCTGCATGTAACTTTACCGAGTCATCATGCTCCTGTACCAGGACAAGGCTACTAGAGAAGCACCAGCTGCTCAATCCGGTTATTCTGGCGGTTCACTCTATGCAACGGTAAACTTGTAGTGCATAACATGTTCCTAACAAAAAAATAAGTGCTCTCGTTTGGCCGGTCATATCACATGAAAGTTTCATCCTCTTGATGCAGCAACCACGACCTAGTCCTCCTAGCAGCACCCGCCTATCACCTCTTCCTCCAGAGCCAGCTGACTTCTACAATGACTTTGCCTCCCCACACACAAACAAGGTAGTCATAGTATTTGATTGAGGTTTAATACTTTGTTTGATGTAACTTCCAAAAATGAATCAATTAAGCTCATCTTACTTGCTCGCTGATCATATGAAGGACATCAAGACAATGGAGAAGGAGCTTTTGGCCAAGGAGGCTGAGTTAAGTAGGCGAGAGAAGGTATCTAGATAACTGAAATAGACCACACTGCCTTATTTTATACTCTGTATATTGATTTTTATGTAACTGGACAGGTGTCCTGCACTATTGTGGTGGAAAGTCATTAGTTGTGTTTACTTTTTGACACACATAGATATGTTGTTGTTGTTGTTGTTGTTGTTGTTATTGTTGTTGTTGTTGTTAGTATTATTATTTTTATTTTTATTATTATTCTAGTTACAGAAACAATATATTCAAGATTGTATCCTCAATGAAGCAAATTTTTGGTTCTTGGTCGGGCTCAGCCCACGAATTGCAATAGTTGCCATTGCACATGGATAGATGACCTTATTTCTTATTTCTTTTCTTTCGAAAACTTAGACTTTGGTTAGTTTGTTTTCGGTTTTGTTCTTGCACTCTATGCTCATGCTCTATCAAAATAATCACTTGTCCTGTCCGGTTACAAAAAAAGTTTATGTTGTTTGTACATAATCTTAGACTAATACGTATATATAATTGAAGATTTGATCCTGGGTCTTGGTAGGTCGTTAGTTCACGATATTAGATCATTCCGTGATATTAAAAATTTAGGTTGCTAGAGCTAGATGCTCGATCATTTATAGACAACATGTCTAGACGCAATAATCTATTTAGGTAAAATTATAAAAATTTGATAGCCACATTGTGTTTAGTTATGGTTACGAAGATATAATTGCTTTGACACTTTAGGACAATTATGACAATCTTATGGTTGTGATCATTTTATATACAATTATAAATGTTTGATAGTTGTGATTTGTTTAAGGTAGTTATGTTGATTTAACTGATAATTAGATATAGTTATTGAAAAAAAATCTAATTGTTATGATCCATAATTATAAAATGATTGACCAAATCAATGGTAAAATGTTTTGTCTTTTTTGAAAATCTCTAGTGATCTCTCTATTTTCTTTCGTATTGTGGATATAGTATATAATAGAAATAGACGTGTTGAACCTTGGTTTGTACCATATAGGAACTTAGAAGAAGGGAAGAAGCTGCAGCACGAGGTGGAGCTTCTATTCTTAGTCTACTTTTCTCTCACTTTTTTTCTTCCCAATACCATCCTGTAATTTTGTGTTGCTTTTCTTCTTATTTTTTTAGTGAATTCCCTTCTCTTGTCTTGCAGCTGGCATTGTCACAGAAGAGAAAAACTGGCCTCCATTTTTTCCCATCATTCATCATGATATCAACAATGAGATACCTGTGCATCTTCAAAGAACACAATATGTTGCCTTTGCATCACTTTTGGGTATGTTTCCTATGACATTTGCTCAAAATTACATTCTTCTAGCTTAATAAAAATAGAGAAAAGGCCAATTGTTTACGTTGCGGCCATCATGCATCAGCAATAATGCGAGATTTTACTGATGGGCAAGGTTAAATATTTGCTTGTCTCATGGTAGGATTGATCATGTGCCTATTTTGGAACATCGTCTGTGTTACTGCTGCTTGGATTAAAGGGGAAGGTGCATATTGTATAGCGTACAAATTTCTTTGTGAAAATCCATAGCATAAAACCTAGGTGCTATATGTATCATTAACTGAATTTAATTTGAATAGGTCCCAAGATATGGTTTCTTGCGGTCATCTACTTTATTCTTGGTTGCCCAGGTGCCTACTATCTGTGGTACCGACCACTTTACCGCGCCATGAGGTACATTTGATCTTGTACATCTATAACTTTAGTATTGATGAAAATTTTAGATTTTTATACATGGCAAATAATAATAGATCATCATTGTGGGTGATTTTTTTTGTTTACAACTCATATTACAGGAAGGATAGTGCTTTGAAATTTGGATGGTTTTTCCTCTTCTACTTGGTAAGTAACCTATGAAGTTGATGCGAAAACTGCAGTTCACTGTACCATATTATGTAGTTGTTTATTTGGGATAATAAGCTAACTATTTGTTCTTGCTGACTCCACAAAACAGGTTCATATTGCTTTCTGTGTGTGCGCAACTATTTCTCCTTCAATTCTGTTTGTGGGAAAATCACTAACGTGAGTTTTCAACAAGTACTTTTACTTTGTTGAGACATGTTTCACTATGACATTATGAGAAAAAGGAATTCCACCCCTTGGTCATGCTAGTTTCCTGGTTCTTTTGGAAATACCATAATTGTTGTGTTTTCTAGAGAAGGAACCCTCAGGCCAGTCGACTTGTACAAGAGATCACAAAGGAAGCCCCTTAGTGTTTTGCCGGTTTCCTTTGAGTTTGAGTCTATTTGGCTTTGGTGTTTGTTTGTTTGGTTTGTTAGTGCGACTGTCATCTTTTCTGATGTTTTTGAATTTGGCTGGTGTGTGTGCGCGTGCATGCGCTATTGGTATTCTATGTTAGTGTTGGGACCCTTTTTGGGCATGCTCTGTTTCTGAATCTTCTTTTCTTCTTAATATAATGACAGGCAACTCTTGTGTCAGCTCGGCAAAAAAACCATGACACTATGCTTCAAATTTTATTAATTACAATTGTAAAAACAAGCTTCGGTTTTTTTCACAACTCTTTCCTTGAACAAACAAGAACTTCATTCTTCTATATAATCCATTTTTTATGTTATGATGGCACTTCGTAGTTTTGCTTCCAACGCAACTTGAAGCAACTATGTAAGAGAACTGATATATTTTCCTTTACCTTGTTTATTGTTTATGCAGAGGGATTTTCCCATCGATCAGCTTGATAGGAAAGAGCGTCGTAGTAGGGGTGAGTCAAGTCATTTATTACCTCATGAGTCAACAGTATAAGTTATTTTGTTAGATAATTTTCCAGAATAAAAACAATATACGTAAGTCTTCCATAACCATGTGGCTTGCAGGTGTTCTACTTTCTTGGCTTTGCAATGTTTTGCCTCGAGTCATCACTAAGCATGTGGGTCATTCAGGTGATACTTTCTCTTCACTTATCCCAGTACCTTTGCTTCGATCTAGTGGATTCTAAAGCACCTATTAGTGAACTTCTAACTAACCACCAAAATTATCTGCTCCATGCAGCGCGTGTATCACTATTTTCGAGGAAGTGGGAAAGAAGCACAGATGAGGCGTGAGGCGGCACGTGCCACAGCTAGGGCAGCATTTTGATATTGAAAAGCAATGCATACATTGATATGGTTTTTACTCTCGCGACTTTTAAATTGTGGAGACTTGTAAGTTAACTGGCATGTAGGACTTTGTTTTTCCTATGCAGAAGTTTATGCCCTTGTTTTAGATTTGTCCTTGGTTTTGGACTCTTATCAAGCTATACATAGAAAGTGTGGGATTATTTTCTGAACAATGACCGGTGCAAGAGTGCCCCAACCTGAATATATTACTCAATTTTTTTAACCAAACTGGGTTTTGGTCAAGATTACATGACTGTGCTAGAGGCATGAGTCTATAGAGCGGAATTCGATACAATGTTGCTGAGAGTTAAGGAGATGTAGTGAGCACCACCATGAAGAAAGTCTGTATGAATCCTTGTCAAGACAACACATCAAAAAAGAAAATACTACAACCATGTTCAACGAGAATACTCTTACTCGGTGCACAAAGAAGTCTCAGGGGTGATGTAAATTAATGTTGAAACAGAAAATGAGCACTGCAAGGAATGATTTTAAGTCATGTTCAGCGAGAAATTAATGCTGAACTGAAAGTGAATTTTCTTACAGAAATAATTTGGAAGAAGATTCAAGGGTGGAAGGAGAGGATGTTGTCCCGGGCATGAAAGAAGATACACTAGAAGGAAGGATCTTGCTAAAAAGGGATTAGTTTGGAGAACTGGGGATGGAGAGAAAAAAATCAATATTTGGGGTGATCCTTGGTTACTAAGATAAATATACAAATAGATCTGAAACAACAAGCCAACAGCTGAAACAAATAATTATACAGATTGCACAAATGTATCCAGGCCGAGCGTAGCATTCAATGAACCTAACATATGTGGTTGTATGATACAAATGATGATTACAAGATACATGTACTCGACCATAAACAGCTATTAAATGAGTACAACATGGTGAAGTGCCTTGGGGGTGGGGGCATATGCCCCCTACACCATTATAGCCTTTTAGTTAGATTTATGCAAGAACCTTCGTATGCAAAAGAGCACAAGGGTCGACAACGTTATCATACGCTTAAGTTGTTGGGAAAACGCCTTTTGGAAAAGGCCTCTAGTCTAGACACTGAGACACCAGGCATCCAAGCCGGTATAGCAACTGGAACAAAAATCAGAGTACCCATACTATAGTCGTACGTGTGGGCGACGTTAGTACAAGCTCCCATATAGGATAACATTCAACTTTTGGCCTCAATCCTAAACAATCTGTACAATGATGGATGATAATCAGTCAAAATCATGAAAATGATCATAGCATTGCATAACTAATAAGGGCACCATTAAATCATGATACTTATAAGGAGTAGGCCCCAAAGAGCAGGTATGAGTGCAAGATAACAATTGATAAATTCCATTATGGAAAATTTGTAGAGGCGTGAGATAACCATCAAGGAAGTCGTGATTGATACAAATACCAACAATTTTGTAAGCCTGAACATAAGCGGGTGATCGCGTAAACGATGGCTAGCCCAATTCACAAGTTGCAGCGAATATTTGCACAAATGTCAGTACATTCAGAAGAAGATCAGCATAGTAAGAAACCTTATTATCTAGAACACAGTGAGTTTTCGATATAAAATGTACCTTGAAAAAACCAACGACGACAATTACCACAGCCCACAAAAGCAAGTAGATTTGCATATTTTTGTTTTTGTCATATGCATAAATGACATATACAAGTGCATATTGATATACAAAGAACCATAAAGAGAGGAATGCTTCAAGAATTCTAGAACTCGGCACCGACTGACATAGATGTACATTCTCAACAATCCACCATGATTCCCAACTCTTTTCTGGTTCATCATCCACTTATCCCATTTTGCCCAATCATCAACAATTTTGGCCAACTGAAACCAGAGTGATTAAAAAAACAAAGGTGCAAACATCCAAGTCATCGCCATAAACCATGTTGAAGCAACCATCAGATGTACCATACTGACGTTAGCGGAGCTAATATTTCAAATTCAAATGTACATAGATCTAATTTTATTTTTTGTCTAGTCACCAATTTCAATCTCGCCAATCACCTGCTCTTCTTGATATACATATTTTACTCAAATTTATACTTACCATACTAACATGTTAAGGATTATAGTTTTTCTTTACTTCTTTGGCATACTTAACAAAATAACAAAGTTAAATATTAATTATATTATTTATTATATATTTGTACTTTGTAACAAAAAAATATTTTTAATTACTTTTTAATACTTGTGTAAATTTATATATTGGATATCTCTAAAGCCTATGCGTTAACAAATATTGTACAAGTGGTTGTACTCTTTGATTAGGAAAGCATATCCTTAGAAAATTCTAGAGTGAAAATTTAACCATATGTGAGGGATTGCTTCAGATATTACTCGTTTTTGGAACACCCATGTACAAATTTAATCCTATATTGGCTAAAACCATATGATTTTCTTATAATCACGTGTGAGGTTTTGAAAATGAGATTAATTTTACTATCTTTCAAGAAACGTAAAGGTCAGAACTACCAAATCATCATAATGGTAGTCTAATTCAATATGACCAAACAACATAAACTAGTTGGTGTATTCAGCTTGATATCCCAACCATTTCAGATATGGAAATATTTCCAAATTTCTTGATGAGGAAAGGTAGTACCATGCGCACCTTGGCCATTTGTCCTGTCTAAAAAAGCTTGTAATCTCAATGTTATTTTGTAATACATCATTCCGTGAACTAGACATTACATAAGGTAACGAGTCAGATATATATATATATATATATATAGCCAGGGGCTTGAATGACATAACTTGCAAGAAATGAAATGATTCCATATTACCAGTTCGACTTAGTGTTTGACCTTAGAAAGAAGCACAATATCTGATCGCTTCATTCATTACCTCAAAACCAAGCCGTTCCAAAAAAATCATTCGTCTAACAGGGAAGGAAACAAAGTTTTATAATAAAATGAAACCCATGCGGGCATTTGGAATATAAGGAAACTGAAGTTATGGAACATAACTGACCTGCATATATCTTATGCATGTAAGGGCATCTCCAACGCTGAACCTCAAAATGCATGCATCCATTCGGATCAAGCGAACAGGTCTGGACATTCGTTTTCCAGCAACCCGGGGGGGTTGTGTGCATTACGGGCGTTCGGACCGGTACCACGCACACGTCTGACACCCTGATCCCACCCAAAACTCTCTCACGCACATGTGTTCTCTCCTATTGAAAGGATCGATATGATTGACTAGAGGGGGGTGAATAGGCAACTACCAATTTTTAGATTTTTTTTCTTAACAAATTAGGTTTAGCAATAAATAGGTTGGCTAGATGTGCAACTAGGTGAGCAACCTATATGATGCAAACAACAATAGAAACAACAAGAAGTGCAAGAAAAGGATACAACACAACAATAGCTTGCACAAAGTAAAGGGAAGAGATAGCCACAAGTGGAGCCGGTGAAGAGAAGGATGTGTTACCAAAATTCCTTCCCTTTAGGGGAAGTACGTCTTCATTGGAGCGGTGTGGAGGCACAATGCTCCCCAAGAAGCCACTAGGGCCACCGTATTCTCCTCACGCCCTCACATAATGCGAGATGTTGTGATTCCACTAGTGGTGCCCTTGAAGGCGGCGACCGAACCTTTACAAACAGGGTTGGGCAATCTCCACAACTATTGGAGGCTCCCAGCGATACCACGGAGCTTCACCACAATGGAATGTGGCTCCGAGTTAACCTCAACCGTCTAGGGTGCTCAAACACCCAAGTGTAACAAGATCCGCAAGGTATTAGTGGGGGAATCAAATTTCTCTTGATGGAAGTGTAGATCCGGGCCTTCTCAACTAAACCCTAGAAAATCAACAAGTTTGATTGGCTAGGGAGAGAGATGGGGCAAGAATGAGCTTTGGAGCAACAATGAAGCTTGGGGGAAAGAGGTGGGTCTTCTTGGGGAAGAAGACCCTCCTTATATAGTGGAGGGAACAATCCAACCGTTATCCCCTCATTCAGCCCACAGCAAGCGGTACTACCGCTGGCCGCAACGGTACTGCTGCTCGGCCCAGCGGTACTAGTACGCTTGGGACCATGCACAGCGCCTAAGGAAGAAGGGACAGAGGAGAAGGCCACTGAGCGGCACTAGTAGTGGTAGTAGGCGCGGTACTACCGCTCCTACTGCCGCTGAACCCGACACGAGACACGCAGGTCTCGAGTCGAGGTGGTACTAGCGCGGAACCGGAGCCGGACTACCGCCTGTGGCCAAGAGCGGTACTACCGCTGTGAAATAGTGGTACTGCTGCTTGTGGATTTCAGTCGTACTGCTGCTCTGGGTCGCGGTACTACCGCTAGTGCCTCCCTTATGCCACTTCCACGATAACAAGTATACACAAGGATGAGAGAAGGAGCTGGGGGTGCGAAAGAGATGTGTACGTGTTGATTCCACCCTAGCCTTTCCGATACGGACCCCCTCTTGATAGTACGATATCTCCTACGACTCAAATCCACCAAAACTGAAACAAAAGAGAACTACATCGTCTTCACTTTGAGCTCCGAGGGGAATAAATCTTCTCGTACCAATGAATGAATATCTGAAATGCTCAACGCACACGATTAGTCTGCAAGTGCATTGTCATCAAACACCAAAACCACTTAGAGTGAGATATGCCCTAACAATCTTCTCCCTTTTGGTGGATTGATGACAACACGGGATTTGCATAGAGATATAACAAGAGAATAAGCAAACTCCAGACTCTACAAAATATGGACGGGCTACCCCTAGATGTGTGCACTTAATTAGGAGTGTCTTTGGAATGCAAAGTACACATATTAGGATCAACACTCCCCCTATATTTTATAGACTGACAACACTTGCATCTACAATAAGGGAAATATAAGGTAGGATGCAAGGAGTAGTAAGTGAGCGTAAGAGAATCATAAGTTAAGCATGCAACTCACATGTACTGCCTCCGTTCCTAAATGTAAGTCTTTGTAGAGATTCCACTATAGACCGCATGCGGATATATATGGATGCATTTTAAGTTTAGATTCATTCATTTTGCTTCGTATGTAGTCTACCTAGTGCAATCTCTACAAAGACTTATATTTAGGAACGGAGGGAGTACCGAAGTACTAGACACACATTAGATAATAATAAGATAGGATAGCATATATCTCACACCATATGACAAGGTAACCAGGTCTCACAAGCACAAACCAAACCAAAGCAAACAACTGATAAAAGAGTTTGCGAGAGAGAAAGACAGGATAAATAAGACACACTCGCAACTCGACAAATTCGACAAATCCCTAAACTCTCTCCCCCTTTGGCATCGATACACCAAAAGGGCAAAGAGTGCTGCTACGGTCACAGGTGATAGCAAAGCCGTGGATCTCCATCATCACATTCCCGCGTGGCCGCTCGCGCCTCCGTAATCGGCAGTAGGCTGCTCAGTCATTGAATCCGTCCAGGACAGTGCTGAGAAATCCACTCCTCATATGTGATCTTGTCCTCGGACCCACATGCCGCGCATTCATGTCGCTTAGGGCTGCTCCAAAAGCGCCAGCACTGCATTTCATGCCGACCCAGAGTGGACACGACCTCTCACTGATGTCGGCATTTAAGTGGCGCGCCGGCCAAGAGCGGCAACGAGTCAAATATAGCCAAATGTAGACAAGAGCGGGCAATGCATTGATGTCGATGTCGTGTCAGTTTTAAAAGTCAGCGTTGGAGATGCCGTGCAATAATAGACACTCATCAAATGTATAGAGATCTTCACATTGCCTACGAATTCTCCTCTTGCTCCGAGGGGAGCACGACGTGAGGAGGGTAGATCTCCCCGAAACTAGAAACCTTTGCATGCTGAGCAATAAAACAACACTGACAACTGGTAGTAAACGAAGAATTACTTGGTCAACAACGATAGTTCCTGATCGTGCGTGAGCTCGATCCCATAAACGGCAAAATTGAAGGTGGAAAACCCACGTGAACCTCTTTGCGCATCGACCAGTAGAGACTAGATACAGCGCCAAAGTCCAAAGTAAACGCCCCCTCTCCCTGGGTCTCGTTTCATCTAGGATGGGGCAAATTTGACCATTTTGACCTATGGACGAAATCAATTCACGGAATGAACTGGCCGTGAAACTACTTCACAGCCCTAACCTTTTTGTGTAGCGCCCGCCACGACGGCGCCACACTCTACGATGCAGCGCCTAGCCCGGGGGTGTTGCACACCAGTCCACCGTGGCAGCCCCTGGGCCCGCACCCAGCAGTGCAACGTCTCTGAGCTAGGCGCCACACTTGTAAAGTGCAGCGCCCCCGAGGTAGGCGCCACACTTCTTAAGTGCAGCGCCTAGCTCTTAGGCGCTGCACTGTGACTTATCCAGACACTCGGCTGCCCCCCCCCCCCCTCCCCCACCCCCACACCACACACTCTCCCACTCTCCTCCCCCGAGCTTTGCCCCCTTTCCCCCTCTCTCCCCCTCTCAAATCCTCTCCCAAATCTTGCAAATTTGAAGATTTTGTCCGTGGATTTCGAAGTCAAACCCTCCCTCAAGGTAATATTCTCCATTCCCCTTGTTTTGATCCAAGTAAAGTTCCCCATTGCTCATTTGTTGCTTGTTTGGGGAAACCATAGTTTTGTTTGGATCTAGAGATATGCATGGAAATGTGAGATGTTTGTTTGCCAATTTCTATGGTTAGGCTTTGTTAGTATGCTAGGGTTATTCTTATGGGTGTTCTTATGTTGGTGCTAGGGTTAGGTTTAGGGCTAGGGTTATGGTTATGGTTATGGTTATGGTTAGGGTTATGGTTATGGTTAGGGTTGTTGTTTGATATATATATATTAGGGTTTCTATTCCGTGTTAATCCTTGTATTAGTACTCATGGAAGCAATGTTACCTTGTGTTATTGGAATGCTTATAGGGATGGGAAGAACATGTGTGTTTGTTCATCATGGGGACAAGGACGCATTTTTGAAAGGCAATGTAGAACCGGACCCGGATGAGGTTGACATTGTGTTTGATAGTAGTCCTAGCTATGCGGAGCTCTTGCAACAAGTTAGGGAAGATTTGAATTGGACGGACCCTAGTGATATCATAGAGTTGGAGGGAAGGCATAATGTTGGTTTTGGAATGCACATCCGTTGGAAGACAATGCGTGTCAACTCGGAGCAACGTTGGGTTGCATACAAGGAGACGGTGGCCGAATCACTAGACAAGGCTCTTGAGTTATTTGCAACAAAGAAGGTTGATTCAAGTTTGCATTTGGACTTGAACCGGAACCCCTCCCCTTTGGTTGCTAGTAGCCCCACACCTTTGAAGCGAGATGAAATTGTTGAACCTCTTTTGACCCAAGAAGTGAGGCCAACATTGAGCCCGTTTACAAACAACCAAGATGAAGCTTTGCAAGAGGACAATAATGAGTATGCGAACGATGACAATGAAGTTGATCTCCATGACAACAATGTGGGTGATCTCGACAAATATCACTTGCAAGAGACAATGGACCCTTCCATCCCTTTTTCCCGTGCATATGCATCGGACTCGGATGACGATGGTCCGGATGAACAAGTTGATGCGGAGGGGTTCACGGTGAAGGAAGCCGAAGCTTTCGAGAAGGTATTTGGTCGGGATCATCGGACTACATTGTTCAAGGATGTTAGTCTCGCGGATGAAGCCGTGGTAGATGGTGGCCAATGTGTACCTCTTGGGGTTAGGCCAAGCTCTTATCGTGATTTGGGAGATGACAAGAACCGCATTGCTAAAGGTTCTAAGTTCGACACCTTCTTGGAATTGAAGATGTGGCTCGACAACTACTCGGTTACGCATTATCGTCCACATAAGGTGGTGCATTCCGACGTCAAAGTGCGCTACACGGTTGCATGTGCATGTGAAGATGAAATATGTCCATGGATTGTGCGTGCAAGACCATGGAAAGGAGGTCCCACTTGGCACGTAGTGAGTTGTGTGCCAACTCACATGTGCCAAGGCAAAAGGGTGGATGGCAAGATTGTGTCCCAAAACCACAAACAACTCACGTCCGAGTTCATCGCTTACAGGCTCTCCAACTCAATATCCACACTTCCAACAATGAGCGTCCAACATGTCATTGACCTTGTGAAAGCCATCTTTCACTACAAGGTGAAGTACGGCAAGGCATGGAAGGCGAAGCAAGCCGCATTTAAGATGTTGTATGGTACTTGGGAGGAAGCATACAACCGAATCCCTAGGTTGTTGTTAGCCATGGCCGCGACAAACCCGGGCATGGTTCATGTGGTCGAGCCTCATGGGCACCAAACAGCGGTTCATGAAGGAAGGAAAGTCAGAGTATTTGGCCGTGCTTTTTGGGCGTTCGAGCAATGTGTGAGGGCTTTTGAACATTGTAGGCCGGTTATCGCAATTGATGGCACGTTCTTGACCGGACAATACAAGGGCACCTTGTTGGTTGCGATAGCAAGTGATGCCAATAACCGGGTGCTGCCATTGGCATTTGCTTTGGTTGAGGTGGAAAACAATGACAACTGGGAGTGGTTTCTGCATCTTTTGAGGACGAAGGTGTTACCCGCTCAAAGGGAAATGTGTGTCATATCGGATCGGCATCAAGGAATTCTTAACGCGGTGGAGATTGACATTCCCGGGCATGCTCCGTTGCACCATCGATGGTGCATGAGGCACTTTTGTTCGAACTTCTATAGGGCATGTGGCCTTAAGGAGTTGGCCGATGATCTTCAAGATTGTTGTCTTGCTTTCTCCGAGAAGCGCTTCGCCACTTTGTACAACAAATTGCTCGCACACAAAAAACTTGATGCCGGGGGTCAAGACTTTCTCAATACGCACATTCAATACCGGAACAAGTGGGCACGTGCCTTTGATGAAGATGGCCGGAGATACGGTCAAATGACAAGCAATATGGCGGAATGCTTCAATAGGGTGCTCAAAGGTGCACGTGGATTACCCGTGACGGCAATAGTTCAATACACATTTGACAAGATGAATGCGTACTTTGTAAAGTACTCGATGGAAACCGATGCACAAATAGCGGGTGAGAACCCACGGAAGTACAAGTACAAGTTCCCACCTAAAGTTGATGAATGGTTGGTATTTCAATCACGGAAGGCGGACTCAGAAGAAGCTATATTATATGACAACGAAGAGTGGAAGTACGAAGTGAAAGAGCCAGGAGGAACCACAAACGATGGTCGGCAACATGGAGGTCGGGCTTTCAAGGTGTCGTTAACACAATGTGATTGCACTTGCGGTAGGCCGTTGTTGCTTCATCTCCCATGCTCACACTTGTATACAGCCGGTCGCCTTAGGAATGTGGACATCAATCACCCACGCACCATGAGGGAGTCCGAGTTCTCAATCATGACGGTGGCGCTGCACTGTGTAGTGTGACGCCTCAAAGCTAGGCGCTGCATAGGTCTGTAGCTTTCCAGAGAGCAACAGAATGTGTGTCAAGCTACAGACCTGTGCAGCGCCTAGCTCTGAGGCGTCACACTACACAGTGCAACGCCTAGCTGCACTGTGTAGTGTGACGCCTCAGAGCTAGGCGCTGCATAGGTCTGTAGCTTTCCAGAGAGCAACAGAATGTTTGTCATGATACAGACCTGTGCAGCGCCTAGCCTGGAGACGTCACACTGCACAGTGCAGCGCCTCTGGGCTAGGCGTTGCACTGTGTAGTGTGACGCCTCAGGGCAAGGCGCTGCACAAAAACTTAGCGAATTTTTTGGCCAAACTGGAGGCCTTTATTGTGTTGCTCCTTATTGCTCCAGTTTAAGCACAGAATAGAGTTCAACACAGAATAAGCAACACTTTGGCCAAAACTGTATAGTTGCATCACAGAATAAGCATTACTAAGAGATTTAAGTTAAACATTACCACCAACATAGAGTCCAACACATAGAGTGACCATCACGACAAGTTCGACATTACCACCAACATAGAGTTCAACACATAGAATGACCATCACGACAAGTTCGACATTACCACCAACATAGCTACCATTACTACCATTACTAGAAGAGAACGACGGCTACTTCCTTCCGCGCTTGCTGGTTCCTCCCCCTCTCTTGGAGGGTATCTTCTTCACTTTCCTAGGAAGACGAACCCGCTCCTGCTCTGGCTCCTGTTCCTCCACGTCATCCACATCGTCATCCACATCGTCATCCAAATAGTCGTCCAAAGCAGCCATCCGCGAGGTGCCGACCGTCCTTTTGCCTCTTTCGGTGAAGTCCTTAGGTGTGTATTTGTTGATTCCCTTCCTAGGCTTTAACTCGTATGCAGACCGAACCTTGTAGGTCTCCAAGGTCATATCATCAGAGACCTATGCATCCACAAAAGATATGGAAAGACCGTTTGTGAGAATATAGTTAGCAAATGCATCAACAATTGGATATATAACCTCAGGCCATACCTCTTGGGTGAGCACACCCACATCTTGGGTGACCACACCCACATCCTCATCGTCCAAAGGATTATCATGGCCAGAAGTTGGATCTGATGGTGTTGCCGACCTAGAACGTTCTGGTGATACATACTCAGGGTCACGACAACCGAAAAGGTTTGACAGCCGCCTTAACTTTTGGCCCTGGCGCTGCAACATGAACAAGTGAATGAGACATCGAACGTAGCAACACATGTTAAGTGCTAGTTTGAAGGAGATGCGAACCTTAATGAATTCTCGAAGTGCACCTTCCCCATCGCTTTTGCCAGCCGGGGTTGTTTCCAGAATAGTGTCGGTCTCATCAGCTGCTTTCTTGATCTGGGCACGCTATGAAAAGAAAAGGTATCAACGTGTTAGGCAAGTGAAGATGTGAATATTGCGAATTGAAAAGCAAAAAGGGCACATACCACAAAGTTCATCATTGGCCCCGCAGGGATCACGGAGTTGCCTTTCCTGACTAATGCGTTGTACTGGTGCTGGGCTACCTCATCAAAGATGGTGGGTTCTTCCAAAATCTTATCATCATACGCCGGCTTGCATACCTCCACACGAGTGACGCCTAGAAACCATGTGAGATAGTTGTTGAACGCAATCGGGCAGTGCTCACGAAGCTTGGCTCGTTTTCCAGCCCTAGCTTGCTCCAAAGCAAGCTCCCACTGTATGACATACTTGTTGTGATGCTTGGCCCAATCCTTGATCTTCCGCTGCTTTTTCCTATCCAACCTGCAAGTTAGAAACATAATATTAGCATCATCGAAACCGCCGAGAAGCTGCTAATTGCTCAAGGTTGATTATATCTTACGCGTGTAGCACTATATCCGTGTCCACAAACTCCGGCGGGTGTGGCATGAACAAACCAAACTGCCGGTACACCCGATGTGGCATGTGAAGCTCAACCGCCCAGTTGCATATGAGTGGACACCGCATATGCCAGAGATCCCTATATCTAGTGCACATCGGATTCAGCGTGAACTCTATATGGTTCCCAAAACTATCTCCTGTTCCATAAGGTTCCCATACAACCTACAAAATTGGATAGAATGAAAAATTGATATCGACTTACGATGGAAGCATGATAATAACTTATGCAATGTCAATTCACCTGCTCAGGCGTGATGGCATCCATCTCGCTCCTGTACAGCTTGTACATGACCGAGGGATCATCCGTCATCTCATTTAACACATCCCACTTGTAAGCCCAAGTCGCGCGCCGTAGTGGGTCGTGTTTATCGTCCCAATCCTCGAACTTCACTTTCTTCGGTCGTCCAACCGGCAAACGCTCCCAGCTCCATATGGAAAGTGCGAGCAAACAACCACTAATACCTCCAGATAGCCTACAACAGGCTTCGTCCAACTGCACATAAAAGAGAACATGGTTGAATTAAAAGCAAGATCGCATTCATAATGTACCAATGAATTGAAACAGAAACAACTTCATACCTGTCTATACAAGTAAGCCAGTGTCGCCGAACCCCAACTCCATTTGCTATCGAAGACGGTCAACGCCTTGAGACACATCCATGGAGCATTCTTGCCTGTGCCATCAGCAAACATAGTCCTGGATATCACGTACCACATGTAGACACGAGCATATGTCTTCACCGTGTCCTCATTAGCATCCTCAGGGCAATTACTGAAGTTTGATACAATCCATGTGAAAGTAGCACCGGCTGCGACTCTTTCCTTCTTCTTGCCTTCTACTTCTGGTTCCCGCGGCTCCGGAGGAACCATACCGATAAGGGCAAACATTTGCTCGCGCCACCCATCAGAATCGGTGCTCATACATAGAGGTTTCCCATCGATAGGAAGACCGGTGATCATAGCTATATCCTGGAGCGTCAAGGTCATCTCCCCGGTCCGAAGATGGAAAGTGTGTGTCTCCGGCCTCCAATGATCAATAAGCGCGATGAGTGCTGGAGCATTGTTGGGTGGCGTCGACCTGCTGACCAACTGAATGAAAGGGAGAAGTCCTGTCTCCCTAACATACGGTGTGTACCGCTCATCATAGTGCATCCACCCAAGGTTGACCCCGTGAGCCCGAAGCTTCAGAGGTGCAAGCTCCTACAAGAAAACAAACAAATCATTACATATGGGGGGTATGTGTTTGAAAAAAAACACAAAAGTCATAACACCGGCAACTTTCATTATTACCTGCTGCTTCACCGACATAGCGTACGACCAGTGTTGTAGATCCCAATGATCATTGAGAAGCCAAACCATCCTAGCAATTTGCAAGAAAGCTTTCTTGTCAACACGATTATCTTTTGAATACAAAAAAATTAAAGTAGGCCTACTAGATGCAACCATACCAATCTATGTATCCAACCATATCAAATCAAACATAACTAATAAAAAAGGGTTCCACAATTAACTAGGCCTACTTCATACAAATAACTTTTCCATAAACTATGCCTACTTCATAAAAATAACTCTTCCATAAACTAAACTAGGGTTCCACAAATCAAACAAACAAGGGTTCCCCAAATCAATCAAACAAATCAATACATGCAAAATTCTAATACATGCAAGATTCAAATCTAATCTAATCAAACAAGGATTCCCCAAATCTCCAAAATATCATATTTTCTGTGGATAGAAAGAAGAGGATCGGAAGAGAGTACCTTCTAGGATGGATTGGTGAAGAAATGCACGGACCAAATCGTCAGATCTGAAGGATTTGGGAGAGGGGATTGAGAGGGGGAGAGGAGGAACCCGCCGCGCCGCTACTTCTGTTACTTCAAAACCGACCAATGGGTGGGGTGCGGGAGGGGGAGCGGGCGCCTGGCGTCTAAGTCACCGTGCAGCGCCTACGGTCTGGGCGCTGCACTTTACAAGTGTGGCGCCTAGCTCGGAGGCGTTGCACTGCTGGGTGCGGGCCCAGGGGCTGCCACGGTGGACTGGTGTGCAACGCCCCCGGGCTAGGCGCTGCACCGTAGAGTGTGGCACCGTTGTGGCGGGCGCTACACAAAAAGGTTAGAGCTGTGAAATAGTTTCACGGCCAGTTCATTCCGTGAATCCGATGTGCACTAGAGATAGGGATCTCTGGCATATGCGGTGTCCACTCATATGCAACTGGGCGGTTGAGCTTCACATGCCACATCGGGTGTACCGGCAGTTTGGTTTGTTCATGCCACACCCACCGGAGTTTGTGGACACGGATATAGTGCTACACACGTAAGATATAATCAACCTTGAGCAATTAGCAGCTTCTCGGCAGTTTCGATGATGCTAATATTATGTTTCTAACTTGCAGGTTGGATAGGAAAAAGCAGCGGAAGATCAAGGATTGGGCCAAGCATCACAACAAGTATGTCATACAGTGGGAGCTTGCTTTGGAGCAAGCTAGGGCTGGAAAACGAGCCAAGCTTCGTGAGCACTGCCCGATTGCGTTCAACAACTATCTCACATGGTTTCTAGGCGTCACTCGTGTGGAGGTATGCAAGCCGGCGTATGATGATAAGATTTTGGAAGAACCCACCATCTTTGATGAGGTAGCCCAGCACCAGTACAACGCATTAGTCAGGAAAGGCAACTCCGTGATCCCTGCGGGGCCAATGATGAACTTTGTGGTATGTGCCCTTTTTGCTTTTCAATTCGCAATATTCACATCTTCACTTGCCTAACACGTTGATACCTTTTCTTTTCATAGCGTGCCCAGATCAAGAAAGCAGCTGATGAGACCGACACTATTCTGGAAACAACCCCGGCTGGCAAAAGCGATGGGGAAGGTGCACTTCGAGAATTCATTAAGGTTCACATCTCCTTCAAACTAGCACTTAACATGTGTTGCTACGTTCGATGTCTCATTCACTTGTTCATGTTGCAGCGCCAGGGCCAAAAGTTAAGGCGGCTGTCAAACCTTTTCGGTTGTCGTGACCCCGAGTATGTATCACCAGAACGTTCTAGGTCGGCGACACCATCAGATCCAACTTCTGGCCATGATAATCCTTTGGACGATGAGGATGTGGGTGTGGTCACCCAAGATGTGGCCAAAAAATTCGCTAAGTTTGGCCAAAAAGGAGCAACACAATGAAGGCCTCCAGTTTGGCCAAAAAATTCGCTAAGTTTTTGTGCAGCGCCTTGCCCTGAGGCGTCACACTACACAGTGCAATGCCTAGCCCAGAGGCGCTGCACTGTGCAGTGTGACGCCTCCACGCTAGGCGCTGCACAGGTCTGTATCATGACAAACATTCTGTTGCTCTCTGGAAAGCTGCAGACCTGTGCAGCGCCTAGCTTTGAGGCGTCACACTACACAGTGCAGCGCCTGCGAGCTAGGCGTTGCACTGTGTAGTGTGACGCCTCAGAGCTAGGTGTTGGAAATATGCCCTAGAGGCAATAATAAAAGTATTATTATATTTCATTGTTCATGATAATTGTCTTTTATTCATGCTATAACTGTATTATCCGGAAATCGTAATACACGTGTGAATACATAGACCTCAATATGTCCCTAGTGAGCCTCTAGTTGACTAGCTCGTTGTGATCAACAGATAGTCATGATTTCCTGGCTATGGACATTGGATGTCGTTGATAACGGGATCACATCATTAGGAGAATGATGTGATGGACAAGACCCAATCCTAAGCATAGCACAAAGGTCGTTTAGTTCGTTTGCTAGAGCTTTGCCAATGTCAAGTATCTCTTCCTTAGACCATGAGATCGTGTAACTCCCGGATACCGTAGGAGTGCCTTGGGTGTATCAAACGTCACAACGTAACTGGGTGACTATAAAGGTGCATTACAGGTATCTCCGAAAGTAGCTGTTGGGTTGACACGGATCGAGACTGGGATTTGTCACTCCGTATGACGGAGAGGTATCTCTGGGCCCACTCGGTAATGCATCATCATAATGAGCTCAAGGTGACCAAAGTGTTGGCCACAGGATCATGCATTACGGTACGAGTAAAGTGACTTGCCGGTAACGAGACTGAACAAGGTATTGGGATACCGACGATCGAGTCTCGGGCAAGTAACGTACCGATTGACAAAGGGAATTGTATACAGGGTTTGATCGAATCCTCGACATCGTGGTTCATCCGATGACAACATCGAGAAGCATGTGGGAGCCAACATGGGTATCCAGATCCCGCTGTTGTTTATTGACCGGAGAACGTCTCGGTCATGTCTACATGTCTCCCGAACCCGTAGGGTCTACACACTTAAGGTTCGATGATGCTAGGGTTATAAAGGAAGTTTGTATGTGGTTACCGAATGTTGTTCGGAGTCCCGGATGAGATCCCGGACATCACGAGGAGTTCCGGAATGGTCCGGAGGTAAATATTTATATATGGAAAGTCCTATTTTGGCCACCGGAAAATGTTCGGGATTTTTCGGTATTGTACCGGGAAGGTTCTAGAAGGTTCCGGAGTGGGGCCCACCTGGATGGGGGACCCACATGAACGTGAGTAGTGGGGGAAAGGCCCCACATCCCTGGTCAAGGCGCACCAAGATCCCCCCTTAGAAGGAATAAGATCATATCCCGAAGGGATAAGATCAAGATCCCTAAAAAGGGGGGATAACAATCGGTGGGGAAGGAAATGATGGGATTTCTTTACTCCCACCTTGGCCAATGCTCCAATGGACTTGGAGGGCAAGAAACCAGCCCCTCCACCCCTATATATAGTGGGGAGGCGCATGGGAGCTTAACACAAGCCAAGGCGCAGCCCCTCCCCTCCCCAACATCTCTCCTCCTCCATACGTGCTTGGCGAAGCTCTGTCGGAGTACTGCTGCACCAACTACACCACGCCGTCGTGCTGCCGTTGGAGCGATCTTCCTAAACCTCTCCTCCCCCCTTGCTGGATCAAGAAGGAGGAGACGTCTCCCGTCCCGTACGTGTGTTGAACGCGGAGGTGCTGTCCGTTCAGTACTTGGTCATCGGTGATCCGAATCACGTCGAGTACGACTCCATCATCACCATCCCCTTGCAAGCTTCCGCACGTGATCTACAAGTGGTATGTAGATGCTAACTCACTCCCTTGACTCGTTGCTTAGATGAACTCATAGATGGATCTTGGTGAAACCGTAGGAAAAATTTTAATTTTCTGCAACGTTCCCCAACAGTGGTATCAGAGCCAGGTTTATGCGTAGTTCTCTTTGCACGAGTAGAACACAATTTTGTTGTGGGCGTGAATCTTGTCAACTTACTTGCCTCTACTAGTCTTTTCTTGCTTCAACGGCATTGTGGGATGAAGCGGCCCGACCAACCTTACACGTACCCTTACGTGAGACCGGTTCCACCGACTGACATGCACTAGTTGCATAAGGTGGCTGGCGGGTGTCTGTCTCTCCCACTTTAGTTGGAGCAGATTCGATGAAAAGGGCCCTTATGAAGGGTAAATAGAAGTTGACAAAATCACGTATTCGTAGGTAAGAAAACATTCTTGCTAGAACCCAATTGCAGCCACGTAAAAGATGCAACAACAATTAGAGGACGTCTAACTTGTTTTTGCAGCGATTGATCATGTGATGTGATATGGCCAGAAGTTGTGATGAATGATGAAGTGTGATGTATGAGATCATGTTCTTGTAATAGGATTCACGACTTGCATGTCGATGAGTATGACAACCGGCAGGAGCCATAGGAGTTGTCTTTATTTTTGTATGACCTGCGTGTCATTGAAGAACGCCATGTAACTTACTTTACTTTATTGCTAAACGCGTTAGCTATAGAAGTAGAAGTAGTCGTTGGCGTGACAACTTCATGAAGACACGATGATGGAGATCATGATCATGGAGATCATGGTGTCAAGCCGGTGACAAGATGATCATGGAGCCCCGAAGATGGAGATCAATGGAGCTATATGATATTGGCCATATCATGTCACAACTATATAATTGCATGTGATGTTTATTATGTTTATGCATCTTGTTTACTTAGGACGACGGTAGTAAATAAGATGATCCCTTACAAAATATCAAGAAGTGTTCTCCCCTAACTGTGCACCGTTGCTACAGTTTGTCGCTTCTAAGCACCACGTGATGATTGGGTGTGATGGATTCTTACGTTCACATACAACGGGTGTAAGACAGTTTTACACAGCGAAAACACTTAGGGTTAACTTGACGAGCCTAGCATGTGCAAACATGGCCTCGGAACACGGAGACCGAAAGGTCGAACACGAGTCGTATGGAAGATACGATCAACATGAAGATGTTCACCGACGATGACTAGTCCGTCTCACGTGATGATCGGACATGGGCTAGTCGACTCGGATCGTGTAACACTTAGATGACCAAAGGGATGTCTAATCTGAGTGGGAGTTCATAATATGATTAGAACTTAATTATCATAAACTTAGTCTAAAACCTTTGCAAATATGTCTTGTAGATCATATGGCCAACGCTCATGTCAACATGAACTTCAACGCGTTCCTAGAGAAAACCAAGCTGAAAGATGACGGCAGCAACTATACGGACTGGGTCCGGAACCTGAGGATCATCCTCATAGCTGCCAGGAAACAATATGTCCTAGAAGGACCGCTAGGTGACGCTCCCGTCCCAGAGAACCAAGACATTATGAATGCTTGGCAAACTCGTGCTGATGATTACTCCCTCGTTCAGTGTGGCATGCTTTACAGCTTAGAACCGGGGCTCCAAAAGCGTTTTGAGCATCACGGAGCATATGAGATGTTCGAAGAGCTGAAACTTGTTTTCCAAGCTCATGCCCGGGTCGAGAGATATGATGTCTCCGACAAGTTCTATAGTTGTAAGATGGAGGAAAAGAGTTCTGTCAGTGAACACATACTCAAGATGTCTGGGTTGCACAACCGTATGACCCAGCTGAATATTAACCTCCCAGATGAGGTGGTCATTGACAGAATCCTCCAGTCGCTCCCACCAAGCTACAAGAGCTTTGTGATGAACTACAACATGCAGGGGATGGAAAAGACCATTCCTGAAGTGTTCTCGATGCTGAGGTCAGCAGAGGCTGAAATCAAGAAAGAACATCAAGTGTTGATGGTCAATAAGACCACTAAGTTCAAGAAGGGCAAGGGTAAGAAGAACTTCAAGAAGGACGGCAAGGAGGTTGCCGCGCCTGGTAAGCCAGTTACCGGGAAGAAGTCAAAGAATGGACCCAAGCCTGAGACTGAGTGCTTTTATTGCAAGGGGAAGGGTCACTGGAAGCGGAACTGCCCCAAATACTTAGCGGATAACAAGGCCGGCAACACCAAAGGTATATTCGATATACATGTAATTGATGTGTACCTTACCAGTACTCGTAGTAACTCCTGGGTATTTGATACCGGTATCGTTGCTCATATTTGTAACTCACAGCAGGAGCTACGGAATAAACAGAGACTGGCGAAGGACGAGGTGACGATGCACGTCGGGAATGGTTCCAGAGTCGATGTGATCGCCGTCGGCACGCTGTCTCTACATTTACCCACGGGATTAGTTTTGAACCTTAATAATTGTTATTTAGTGCCAAGTTTGAGCATGAACATTGTATCTAGATCTCGTTTAATACGAGATGGCTACTCATTTAAGTCTGAGAATAATGGTTGTTCGATTTATATGAGAGATATGTTTTATGGTCATGCTCCGATGGTCAATGGTTTATTCTTAATGAATCTCGAGCGTAATATTACACATGTTCATAGTGTGGATGCCAAAAGATGTAAAGTTGATAACGATAGTCCCACATACTTGTGGCACTGCCGCCTTGGTCACATTGGTGTCAAGCGCATGAAGAAGCTCCATGCTGATGGACTTTTGGAGTCTCTTGATTATGAATCGTTTGACACATGCGAACCATGCCTCATGGGCAAAATGACCAAGACTCCGTTCTCCGGAACAATGGAGCGAGCAACCAACTTGTTGGAAATCATACATACCGATGTATGCGGTCCAATGAGCGTTGAGGCTCGCGGAGGATATCGTTATGTTCTCACTCTCACTGATGACTTGAGTAGATATGGGTATGTTTACTTAATAAAACACAAGTCTGAAACCTTTGAAAAGTTCAAGGAATTTCAGAATGAGGTGGAGAATCAACGTGACCGAAAGATAAAGTTCCTTCGATCAGATCGTGGAGGAGAATACTTAAGTCACGAATTTGGTACACACTTAAAGAAATGTGGAATCGTTTCACAACTCACGCCGCCTGGAACACCTCAGTGAAACGGTGTGTCCGAACGTCGTAATCGCACTCTATTAGATATGGTGCGGTCTATGATGTCTCTTACCGATTTACCACTATCATTTTGGGGATACGCTCTAGAGACAGCTACATTCACTTTAAATAGGGCACCGTCTAAATCCGTTGAGACGACACCGTATGAATTATGGTTTGGGAAGAAACCTAAGCTGTCGTTTCTAAAAGTTTGGGGATGCGATGCTTATGTCAAGAAACTTCAACCTGAAAAGCTCGAACCCAAGTCAGAAAAATGCGTCTTCATAGGATACCCTAAGGAAACTGTTGGGTATACCTTCTACTTAAGATCCGAGGGCAAGATCTTTGTTGCCAAGAACGGATGCTTTCTGGAAAAAGAGTTTCTCTCGAAAGAAGTAAGTGGGAGGAAAGTAGAACTCGATGAAGTACTACCTCTCGAACGGGAAAGTGGTGCAGCTCAGGATAATATTCCTGTGATGCCCACACCAACTGAAGAGGAAACCAATGATGATGATCAAGGTACTTCGGATCAAGTTGCTACTGAACTTCGTAGGTCCACAAGGACACGTTCCGCACCAGAGTGGTACGGAAATCCCGTCCTGGAAATCATGTTGTTAGACAACGGTGAACCTTCGAACTATGAAGAAGCGATGGCGGGCCCAGATTCCAACAAATGGCTTGAAGCCATGAAATCCGAGATAGAATCCATGTATGAAAACAAAGTATGGACTTTGACAGACTTGCCCGATGATCGGCGAGCAATAGAAAACAAATGGATCTTTAAGAAGAAGACGGACGCGGATGGAAATGTTACCATCTATAAAGCTCGACTTGTCGCTAAGGGTTATCGACAGGTTCAAGGGATTGACTACGACGAGACATTCTCTCCCGTAGCGAAGCTAAAGTCCGTCCGAATCATGTTAGCAATTGCCGCATACTATGATTATGAGATATGGCAGATGGACGTCAAAACGGCATTCCTTAACGGGCATCTTAAGGAAGAACTGTATATGATGCAGCCGGAAGGTTTTGTCAATCCTAAGAATGCTAACAAAGTATGCAAGCTCCAGCGATCCATTTATGGGCTGGTGCAAGCATCTCGGAGTTGGAATATTCGCTTTGATGAGATGATCAGAGTGTTTGGGTTTATGCAGACTTATGGAGAAGCCTGTGTTTACAAGAAAGTGAGTGGGAGCTCTGTAGCATTTCTCATATTATATGTAGATGACATACTCTTGATGGGAAATAATATAGAATTTCTGGACAGCATTAAGGCCTACTTGAATAAGTGTTTTTCAATGAAGGACCTTGGAGAAGCTGCTTATATATTAGGCATCAAGATCTATAGAGATAGATCGAGACGCCTCATAGGTCTTTCACAAAGCACATACCTTGATAAGATTTTGAAGAGGTTCAAAATGGATCAGTCCAAGAAGGGGTTCTTGCCTATGTTACAAGGTGTGAGATTGAGCTCGGCTCAGTCACCGACCATGGCAAAAGATAAAGAAGAGATGAGTGTCATCCCCTATGCTTCAGCCATAGGATCTATTATGTATGCCATGCTGTGTACCAGACCTGATGTAAACCTTGCCGTGAGTTTGGTAGCTAGATACCAAAGTAATCCCAGCAAGGAACACTGGACAACGGTCAAGAATATCCTGAAGTACCTAAAAAGGACAAAGGACATGTTTCTCGTTTATGGAGGAGACGAAGAGCTTGTCGTAAAGGGTTACGTCGACGCTAGCTTCGACTCAGATCCGGATGACTCTAAGTCACAAACCGGATACGTGTATATGTTGAATGGTGGAGCAGTAAGCTGGTGCAGTTGCAAGCAGAGCGTCGTGGCGGGATCTACGTGTGAAGCGGAGTACATGGCAGCCTCGGAGGCAGCGCATGAAGCGATTTGGGTGAAGGAGTTCATCACCGACCTAGGAGTCATACCCAATGCGTCGGGGCCAATCAAACTCTTCTGTGACAACACTGGAGCTATTGCCCTTGCCAAGGAGCCCAGGTTTCACAAGAAGACCAGGCACATCAAGCGTCGTTTCAACTCCATCCGTGAAAATGTTCAAGATGGAGACATAGAAATTTGCAAAGTACATACGGATCTGAATGTCGCAGATCCGTTGACTAAACCTCTCTCGCGAGCTAAACATGATCAACACCAGAACTCTATGGGTGTTCGATTCATCACAATGTAACTAGACTGGTGACTCTAGTGCAAGTGGGAGACTGTTGGAAATATGCCCTAGAGGCAATAATAAAAGTATTATTATATTTCATTGTTCATGATAATTGTCTTTTATTCATGCTATAACTGTATTATCCGGAAATCGTAATACACGTGTGAATACATAGACCTCAATATGTCCCTAGTGAGCCTCTAGTTGACTAGCTCGTTGTGATCAACAGATAGTCATGATTTCCTGGCTATGGACATTGGATGTAGTTGATAACGGGATCACATCATTAGGAGAATGATGTGATGGACAAGACCCAATCCTAAGAATAGCACAAAGGTCGTTTAGTTCGTTTGCTAGAGCTTTGCCAATGTCAAGTATCTCTTCCTTAGACCATGAGATCGTGTAACTCCCCGATACCGTAGGAGTGCCTTGGGTGTATCAAACGTCACAACGTAACTGGGTGACTATAAAGGTGCATTACAGGTATCTCCAAAAGTAGTTGTTGGGTTGACACGGATCGAGACTGGGATTTGTCACTCCATATGACGGAGAGGTATCTCTGGGCCCACTCGGTAATGCATCATCATAATGAGCTCAAGGTGACCAAAGTGTTGGCCACGGGATCATGCATTACGGTACGAATAAAGTGACTTGCCGGTAACGAGACTGAACAAGGTATTGGGATACCGACGATCGAGTCTCGGGCAAGTAACGTACCGATTGACAAAGGGAATTGTATACAGGGTTTGATCGAATCCTCAACATCGTGGTTCATCCGATGACAACATCGAGAAGCATGTGGGAGCCAACATGGGTATCCAGATCCCGCTGTTGGTTATTGACCGGAGAACGTCTTGGTCATGTCTACATGTCTCCCGAACCCGTAGGGTCTACACACTTAAGGTTCGATGACGCTAGGGTTATAAAGGAAGTTTGTATGTGGTTACCGAATGTTGTTCGGAGTCCCGGATGAGATCCTGGACGTCACGAGGAGTTCCGGAATGGTCCGGAGGTAAAGATTTATATATGGGAAGTCCTATTTTGGCCACCGGAAAATGTTCGGGATTTTTCGGTATTGTACCGGGAAGGTTCTAGAAGGTTCCGGAGTGGGGCCCACCTGCATGGGGGGACCCACATGAACGTGAGTAGTGGGGGAAAGGCCCCACACCCCTGGTCAAGGCGCACCAAGATCCCCCCTTAGAAGGAATAAGATCATATCCCGAAGGGATAAGATCAAGATCCCTAAAAAGGGGGGATAACAATCGGTGGGGAAGGAAATGATGGGATTTCTTTCCTCCCACCTTGGCCAACGCCCCAATGGACTTAGAGGGCAAGAAACCAGCCCCTCCACCCCTATATATAGTGGGGAGGCGCATGGGAGCTTAACACAAGCCAAGGCGCAGCCCCTCCCCTCCCCAACATCTCTCCTCCTCCATACGTGCTTGGCGAAGCTCTGTCGGAGTACTGCTGCACCAACTACACCATGCCGTCGTGCTGCCGTTGGAGCGATCTTCCTCAACCTCTCCTCCCCCCTTGCTGGATCAAGAAGGAGGAGACGTCTCCCGTCCCGTACGTGTGTTGAACGCGGAGGTGCTGTCCGTTCAGTACTTGGTCATCGGTGATCCGAATCACGTCGAGTACGACTCCATCATCACCATCCCCTTGCAAGCTTCCGCACGCGATCTACAAGTGGTATGTAGATGCTAACTCACTCCCTTGACTCGTTTCTTAGATGAACTCATAGATGGATCTTGGTGAAACCGTAGGAAAAATTTTAATTTTCTGCAACGTTCCCCAACACTAGGCGCTGCACAGGTCTGTAGCTTGACACACATTCTGTTACTCTCTGGAAAGCTACAGACCTGTGCAGCGCCTAACTTTGAGGCGTCACACTACACAGTGCAGCGCCACCGTCATGATTGAGAACTCGGACTCCCTCACGGTGCGTGGGTGATTGATGTCCACATTCCTAAGGCGACCGGCTGTATACAAGTGTGAGCATGGGAGATGAAGCAACAACGGCCTACCGCAAGTGCAATCACATTGTGTTAACGACACCTTGAAAGCCCGACCTCCATGTTGCCGGCCATCGTTTGTGGTTCCTCCTGGCTCTTTCACTTCGTACTTCCACTCTTCGTTGTCATATAATATAGCTTCTTCTGAGTCCGCCTTCCGTGATTGAAATACCAACCATTCATCAACTTTAGGTGGGAACTTGTACTTGTACTTCCGTGGGTTCTCACCCGCTATTTGTGCATCGGTTTCCATCGAGTACTTTACAAAGTACGCATTCATCTTGTCAAATGTGTATTAAACTATTGCCGTCACGGGTAATCCACGTGCACCTTTGAGCACCCTATTGAAGCATTCCGCCATATTGCTTGTCATTTGACTGTATCTCCGGCCATCTTCATCAAAGGCACGTGCCCACTTGTTCCGGTATTGAATGTGCGTATTGAGAAAGTCTTGACCCCCGGCATCAAGTTTTTTGTGTGCGAGCAATTTGTTGTACAAAGTGGCGAAGCGCTTCTCGGAGAAAGCAAGACAACAATCTTGAAGATCATCGGCCAAGTCCTTAAGGCCACATGCCCTATAGAAGTTTGAACAAAAGTGCCTCATGCACCATCGATGGTGCAACGGAGCATGCCCGGGAATGTCAATCTCCACCGCGTTAAGAATTCCTTGATGCCGATCCGATATGACACACATTTCCCTTTGAGCGGGTAACACCTTTGTCCTCAAAAGATGCAGAAACCACTCCCAGTTGTCATTGTTTTCCACCTCAACCAAAGCAAATGCCAATGGCAGCACCCGGTTATTGGCATCACTTGCTATCGCAACCATCAATTGTCCGGTCAAGAACGTGCCATCAATTGCCCTTGTATTGTCCGGTCAAGAACGTGCCATCAATTGCGATAACCGGCCTACAATGTTCAAAAGCCCTCACACATTGCTCGAACGCCCAAAAAGCACGGCCAAATACTCTGACTTTCCTTCCTTCATGAACCGTTGTTTGGTGCCCATGAGGCTCGACCACATGAACCATGCCCGGGTTTGTCGCGGCCATGGCTAACAACAACCTAGGGATTCGGTTGTATGCTTCCTCCCAAGTACCATACAACATCTTAAATGCGGCTTGCTTCGCCTTCCATGCCTTGCCGTACTTCACCTTGTAGTGAAAGATGGCTTTCACAAGGTCAATGACATGTTGGACGCTCATTGTTGGAAGTGTGGATATTGAGTTGGAGAGCCTGTAAGCGATGAACTCGGACGTGAGTTGTTTGTGGTTTTGGGACACAATCTTGCCATCCACCCTTTTGCCTTGGCACATGTGAGTTGGCACACAACTCACTACGTGCCAAGTGGGACCTCCTTTCCATGGTCTTGCACGCACAATCCATGGACATATTTCATCTTCACATGCACATGCAACCGTGTAGCGCACTTTGACGTCGGAATGCACCACCTTATGTGGACGATAATGCGTAACCGAGTAGTTGTCGAGCCACATCTTCAATTCCAAGAAGGTGTCGAACTTAGAACCTTTAGCAATGCGGTTCTTGTCATCTCCCAAATCACGATAAGAGCTTGGCCTAACCCCAAGAGGTACACATTGGCCACCATCTACCACGGCTTCATCCGCGAGACTAACATCCTTGAACAATGTAGTCCGATGATCCCGACCAAATACCTTCTCGAAAGCTTCGGCTTCCTTCACCGTGAACCCCTCCGCATCAACTTGTTCATCCGGACCATCGTCATCCGAGTCCGATGCATATGCACGGGAAAAAGGGATGGAAGGGTCCATTGTCTCTTGCAAGTGATATTTGTCGAGATCACCCACATTGTTGTCATGGAGATCAACTTCATTGTCATCGTCCGCATACTCATTATTGTCCTCTTGCAAAGCTTCATCTTGGTTGTTTGTAAACGGGCTCAATGTTGGCCTCACTTCTTGGGTCAAAAGAGGTTCAACAATTTCATCTCGCTTCAAAGGTGTGGGGCTACTAGCAACCAAAGGGGAGGGGTTCCGGTTCAAGTCCAAATGCAAACTTGAATCAACCTTCTTTGTTGCAAATAACTCAAGAGCCTTGTCTAGTGATTCGGCCACCGTCTCCTTGTATGCAACCCAACGTTGCTCCGAGTTGACACGCATTGTCTTCCAACGGATGTGCATTCCAAAACCAACATTATGCCTTCCCTCCAACTCTATGATATCACTAGGGTCCGTCCAATTCAAATCTTCCCTAACTTGTTGCAAGAGCTCCGCATAGCTAGGACTACTATCAAACACAATGTCAACCTCATCCGGGTCCGGTTCTACATTGCCTTTCAAAAATGCGTCCTTGTCCCCATGATGAACAAACACACATGTTCTTCCCATCCCTATAAGCATTCCAATAACACAAGGTAACATTGCTTCCATGAGTACTAATACAAGGATTAACACGGAATAGAAACCCTAATATATATATCAAACAACAACCCTAACCATAACCATAACCATAACCATAACCATAACCCTAGCCCTAAACCTAACCCTAGCACCAACATAAGAACACCCATAAGAATAACCCTAGCATACTAACAAAGCCTAACCATAGAAATTGGCAAACAAACATCTCACATTTCCATGCATATCTCTAGATCCAAACAAAACTATGGTTTCCCCAAACAAGCAACAAATGAGCAATGGGGAACTTTACTTGGATCAAAACAAGGGGAATGGAGAATATTACCTTGAGGGAGGGTTTGACTTCGAAATCCACGGACAAAATCTTCAAATTTGCAAGATTTGGGAGAGGATTTGAGAGGGGGAGAGAGGGGGAAAGGGGGCAAAGCTCGGGGGAGGAGAGTGGGAGAGTGTGTGGTGTGGGGGTGGGGGAGGGGGGGGGGCAGCCGAGTGTCTGGATAAGTCACAGTGCAGCGCCTAAGAGCTAGGCGCTGCACTTAAGAAGTGTGGCGCCTACCTCGGGGGCGCTGCACTTTACAAGTGTGGCGCCTAGCTCAGAGGCGTTGCACTGCTGGGTGCGGGCCCAGGGGCTGCCACGGTGGACTGGTGTGCAACGCCCCGGGGCTAGGCGCTGCACCGTAGAGTGTGGCGCCGTCGTGGCGGGCGCTACACAAAAAGGTTAGGGTTGTGAAATAGTTTCACGGCCAGTTCATTACGTGAATTGATTTCGTCCATAGGTCAAAATGGTCAAATTTGCCTCCAAATGGCGTGGCAATGGCAGGGCCGTAATTAGCGCGCTCCGCCCTGACCGTTTCCGTTTCCGCGCGTATCCCACTACGCTACGCGCCTCACGTCGTCGCCGTCGCCCTCACGCGTCCTCCTCCCCGCCTTCCTCACTGCCCCATTCACTTCCCAACCGAGCTCCATTAATGGCGCCTCCCCTCATTTAGCCGTCACATCATATCATGGTACAGGGACGACCAGCCGGGGCACCACTCGGAACCCAGCGCCACTAGTTCGTCCAGGCCGAGGTACTCGGACCGGGACTTGGACTGCTCGAGCTCCCCGCGCCACATGGGCTACCAACCCAAGCACGGCGGCGGCGCCTCCGGGGCCGCGGGCGGCGGAGGTGGAGGTGCCGGCGCCGGTGACCACCTCCCGCGCCTGCACAGCCCCCGCGTCGCCGGAGGCGGGTACATGACCCGCCGCGCCAACTCGTTCAAGCGCTGCCCCGGCGGCGAGATCGAGCTACAGATCAGCGGCTCCCCGCGCTCGCCGCGGACCGACGGACTGGGCAGCCCGCCCAAGGACGCGTCGGAGGCCTCCTCCTCCTCCAGCGCCTCCCCCGGCGGCCTCCACCACCACCAGCAGCAGCTGCGGTTCCGCCTCTTCAAGCGCTCGGGCGCCGGCGGGGGCGCCGGCGACGTCGTGCTGGGGCTGGGGATCCGGGAGAGGAGGAAGCTCGGGAACCTGCTCTTCTTCGCCTTCTGCGGCGCTTGCCTGCTTCTCGGCGTCCTCAAGATCTGGGCCGGCGGCCGGTCAGCGCTACCAGCTGGCGATGATTTGCAGGTATGTTTGGAAGCTACAAATTGCATTCTTGTTTAGACTTCTGGCTGCCGCTCGGGAATGTTCCTTCCGTGGGATCAATCAACGGACCTGGTGTTCGAACAAGTCTCTGCATTTTTCTTCTTCTTTTGCACTGAAAATGTGTTTCCTTGCTACTTCTTAGCTCTTATCACGAACACATTTTTTTTACGATGAGTTGCGAAGATATAACGCTTCCCGTTCTTGTAGTAATGATGTTGATTATGAAGTATGAACTGAGATGTTACAAGGACTAGCTAGGGTAATGTAAATCATGTTAAATTGCTAACTGTCTAGATTCATCGGCCACTCTTTCATAATAACCATTTTTCTCATGATCAATCATTGGCATTCTAAACTTTAACATGCAATTTTGCCCAGTTCTCTACCATTTTTGTTGTTGTTCTGGTTCTGGGCAAGTCAAACAAGAATTGAAAAAGAAATCTGATGGGATCTGATTCTCATTGTTAAAAGTAGTAAGAATCTGGGCATGTTTTAGCATAATGTAATGTGATGCTTATGCAATTGGTCTGCTTGAAAACTGCTAGGCTGGGTTTATTGTATTATGCTGTCTTTATGTCCGGCCATCTTTCCTCAGCTTAACTGTTGCGTGAACTGGTCGGTGCATGCAACCAATATGTTCTAGGCTTTGTAGCTCTATTTGGAACTTCTTAAGCAAGGATCTTTTAGTAGAAGCTTAGCATTTTTAGGACGTTTCCTCGTTTGTTGGAGGTTTGCGAGTCCTTTTCCAGTTGGTTTACTATTAAAGCACTTGTTACTTTTGGCGCTTAGGCCCTTTCCAGTGCTCCACCGTGGACAGGTGCTAAGCATGCCACATAAGCGAAAAAATGACATGGCACAACATTTAAGGAGGGGGGAGAGTACTTTGGTGACCCCAGAAAGAACCAATGCCAAGTGCGAGAACCTAGGCAAACCATTTGAATGAAACAATTTGACCAATGCATGAAAGACTTTAGGTGCTAACTCATTAAATAAAGTGTGCTTAGCAACAACAAGTTAAGCACCTATGCATTGGGGAGTTGAGTTGCCAAGGTATTTAATGCACTTAGCACCTCATCTAAGCACCTTTGCATTGGAAGAGGTCTTATAGCTGTTGGCAGTTGGTTGTTATGGGCTTTATGATCTTGTGGTCTATCCAAGTTGGGAAGAATATTCTTTATGTCCATAAGAACTTTGGAAGTATGTCTTACTGTCTTCTTCCTTGGAGTATATTGTACTAGTTGGTATCCTTAGTTGGGCTTATTCAGATCAATGTCAACGGTGACGCCTGATGGTGCCGTCACCTCCTTGGAGGCGTTGGCATGACCCTGACCAGACCTCCTCCTCGAGCACCGGGAGAAATCCTAGGTCCGGCCTCTCGGACCGGGCAGCGGCGGTGTCTCAACGCCGTTCCCCTCTTCATGGCGCTGCTTTGGCTGCAAGTGGAGTACTTGATGCGGAAGATGGTGGTTGGCGATGCATCGCTCTGGCATAGACTCCTACTGTTATGACCGGCTTGGTCTATACTAGGAAGAGGCCCACAGGGCATTAGTATTAGGGGCTTGGCCCACAAGTTATCTTAGGGAAATTATCTTAGGAAAGTTATCTTAGGCTAAAGTTATAAATACTCATGTAAGACATCGATTTGAGGCAAGCAATAAAGACTATTATTATCTTTTGTTGCCCGGCTCCCAGAGGAGCCGGAAACCCTAGCCGCCGCCGCCGCCTTCAACCCTAGCCGCGACGGCGCCCTGCCGCCGGCGCAACCGTTCCTCGCCGCGCCCTCGCCCTCCTTGTCCCTACAACCTCCGCAGTAGAGCCGGTAGGAACCCTAGTCCTACCAATTTGGTATCAAGAGACACCAGGCCGATCATGTCCCAGCCTCCATCACCGCCGCCGCTACCATCTACCTCCGCCCCGCTCTCGCTGCCGCCAGCTCCGTCCACGCAGATGACGACCGCATCCGGCACCACCACCACCACCACCACCGCGCCAGCATCCGGCACCACCACCACCGCCACCGCGCCAGCGGCCGTCACCACCACCACCACCACGGCGCCAGCAGCCATCGCCCCCACGGCCGAATCGCCTCCGCTGCTCTCGCCCGAGGAAGTGTCCGGCACCCTTCGGGAGTTGGTTCAGGCGGTCCGGGGTATTACCCTATACCTCGTCGGGACCCAGTCCCCGCCACCGAGCGCTGTCACCGCCTCCTACGGGCCGCCGCCGCTGCAGTGGCCAGCCTCGGCCTTCCAGGCACCCTACGGCGGGGCGTCTCAGCCGCAGCTGCTGCTGCCCTACCAGGCTGCGGTGCAGCCGTGGCCCGCTTGGCCGGCCTCCACCGTGCCGCTGGGGAGCCCGCCCCAGCAGCTCCTCCCAGCGCCACCGCCGGCTACCACGACGCCGGCGCCGGAGCAGACGCCCCCCAGGAGCCGCCGCCATCAACAGTACCGCCGCCCGCACCAAGGGCTACGGGTCGGCCCCTGCACCAGGTGCAGTTCCCACCATCGCCATCGCCGATCCCCGCTTGAGCGACCGGCTCGTCTTCGGGCACGGCCTACTCCACGCCGCCGGAACACCAGAGGCCTTCCCTGCGGTTTGATCACCCCTCCAGCTCGGCGAACTACGCCCCGGCGCTTCCCGACCCAGCATACGCACCGCCGGCGCATGCGGCGGCCCCAGGGCACGGCGGCCCGACACCCCCTCGCTTCGCCAAACTGGACTTCGCAACCTACGAGGGCACGGAGGACCCCCTCAACTGGCTCAACCAATGCGAGCAGTTTTTTCAGGGGCAGCGGACGCTCGCTTCGGATCGCACCTGGCTTGCGTCCTATCATCTTCGAGGTGCAGCTCAGACCTGGTATTACGCCCTCGAGCAGGACGAGGGCGGCATGCCACCTTGGGACCGTTTCCGGGAACTCTGTCTCCTCCGTTTTGGACCTCCTATCCGCGGGAGCAGACTGGCGGCCCTCGGCCGTTTGCCGTTCACATCTACGGTGCAGGACTACGTCGACCGCTTCCAGGCCCTGGCATGCCACGCGCCGGGCGTCTCCGCGACCCAGCGCGCTGAGCTCTTTGTGGGCGGGTTGCCGGATCATATCCGCGTGGACGTTGAGCTCCGGGACCCCCACGACCTCCAGACGGCCATGTACTACGCCCGGGCCTTTGAGCAGCGGGCCCAGGCACTGCAGCAGCCACTCGGACGGAGCGGCCGTCAGCCCAGTCGGCCCGCTTTGACTTCCTCAGCATCGGGTCGGCCCTCCCCTACGACGGCCCCACCCCCGGTGGCCACCCGGCCTTTTCGCCGTCTGTCACCGGCCGAGCAGCAGGAGCGTCGCCGTCAGGGTCTTTGCTTCAACTGCGATGAGCCCTACACGCCGACCCATGTCTGCCCCCGCCTCTTTTATTTAGAGACGGTGGACTACACCGAGGAGGACGCCTCGGCCGACGCACTACCACCGCCTGCGGCTACAGAGGACGCGGCTGTGGATTCCGCCGCAACGGCGTGTGTCGTCTCCCTTCACGCCCTGGCAGGCATCCGGGGCGAGCGGACCATGCTGCTACCCGTGACGATCCATGGCGAGCGACTGGTGGCCCTGCTGGATACGGGCTCCACACACAACTTCCTGCCCAACCATGCGTCGGCTAGCACTCCCAACAACGGGCGGGGAACGCTTGAGGATCACAGTGGCAAACGGCGATCACCTCCGGTGCCATGGGCTAGCCCGCGACGTTCCCATCTCCATCGGCGACGAAAAATTTTCCATTACCTGTGCAGGGATCGATCTGGGCTGCTTCGACTTCATCCTCGGGGTGGACTTTCTCCGGACCCTAGGGCCCATCCTGTGGGATTTCGACGCGCTCACGATGACATTCTGGCGGCAGGGCCGCCGTATCCGGTGGGAAGGCCTTGGGGGCGCCGCGCCGGCCGTGCCACACCTACAGTTGGCCGCCGCGTCCTCAGAGGCCGAGCACCCCCTACTGGATCCTCTTCTGCAGCAGCACAACGACATCTTCGACGAGCCGCGGGGTCTTCCGCCTGCCCGGGTGTACGACCATCGTATACACCTCGTACCGGGCTCCACTCCGGTAGCGGTACGGCCCTATCGCTACCCACAGCTGCAGAAGGATGAGTTGGAGCGCCAGTGTGCCCTGATGCTCGCCGCAGGCATCATCCGCATCTCCACGTCACCCTTCTCGGCGGCGGTGCTTCTCGTCCGTAAGTCAGACGGCACATGGCGCTTCTGCATCGACTACCGCGCCCTCAACGTGCTCACGCTCAAGGACAAGTTCCCTATACCGGTGGTCGACGAGCTCTTGGATGAGCTCCATGGGGCACGCTTCTTCACCAAGCTCGATCTCCGGTCGGGCTATCATCAGGTGCGCATGCATCCGGACGACATCGCCAAGACGGCGTTTCGCACCCACCATGGCCACTTCGAGTTCTTGGTGATGCCTTTCGGTCTCGCCAACGCCCCGGCAACATTCCAGGCCCTAATGAACGACGTCCTTCGGCCCTACTTACGGCGGTTTGTGCTTGTTTTCTTTGATGACATTCTTATCTACAGTGCCACCTGGGCCGAACATCTCCAGCACGTCGCCATCATCTTCAACGAGCTTCGAGCGCACAACCTCCACCTTAAGCGCTCGAAGTGCTCGTTCGGGACGCCTACCGTCGCCTACCTCGGCCATGTCATCTCAGCTGACGGGGTGGCTATGGACGCCGATAAGGTGGCGGCCGTCTCCGCCTGGCCGACGCCGCACTCGCCGCGGGCTCTTCGCGGGTTCCTCGGACTCGCCGGCTACTACCGGAAATTTATCCGGGAGTTCGGACTCATTGCGGCGCCCCTCACGCGGTTGCTTCGCCGCGACGCCTTCGCTTGGGACGACGAGGCGACAGCGGCGTTCGAGGCCCTCAAGGGGGCCCTCACGACAGGGCCCGTCCTCCAGATGCCCGACTTCGACCGCCCATTCGTGGTGGACTGTGACGCCTCGGGCGTCGGTTTCGGCGCCGTACTTCATCAGGGCGATGGGCCCCTCGCTTTCTTCAGCCGACCCTTCGCTCCGCGCCATCTTAAGTTGGCTGCTTACGAACGGGAGCTCATTGGCCTAGTCCAGGCCGTGCGTCATTGGCGGCCATACTTGTGGGGATGGACCTTCCACATTCGCACGGACCACTACAGTCTGAAGTTCTTGCTCGATCAACGCCTGTCAACCGTGCCGCAGCACCAGTGGATCAGCAAGCTCTTCGGCTTCGACTTTTCCGTCGAGTATCGGCCCGGCCGTCTTAACACTGTGGCCGACGCGCTGTCCCGTCGCGATTCCGACCTCGCGCCGACAGCCGACTCGATCGCCGGGACGGTCCTGTGCATCCGCTCCGGGCCTTCGTTCCGTCTCTTCGCCGACATTCGTCGCGCCATTGAGGTGGCCGCTGATGCCGCCCTACTACAGCAGCAGCTAGCGGCTGGCACCTTGGAGGAGCCGTGGCGCTTCTCTGACGGACTATTCCTCCATGGGCGCCGGATCTTTGTTCCGGCGCATGATGATCTCCGTGACCAGGTGTTACAGCTCGCCCACTCGGCCGGCCATGAGGGTGTGCAGAAAACCCTCCATCGTCTTTGCGCCGACTTCTACATCCCTGGCGATCGTGCCCTGGTCCGTGACTGTGTCCGGTCTTGTCAGACTTGCCAGCGCAATAAGACGGAGACCCTGAGGCCGGCAGGACTCCTTCAACCCTTGGAAGTGCCATCTCAGGTTTGGGCGGATATTTCCATGGACTTCATCGAGGGCCTCCCCAAGGTTGGGGGCAAGTCGGTCATCCTCACGGTGGTCGATCGCTTCTCTAAGTATGCCCACTTCATCGCGCTCGGCCATCCGTACACGGCGGCGTCCGTGGCCCGGGCCTTCTTCGACGGCATTGTCCGTCTCCATGGGTTCCCGACTTCGATCGTCAGTGATCGGGACCCAGTCTTCACCGGCCATGTGTGGCGTGACCTCTTCAGGATGGCGGGTGTCCAGCTCCGCCTCAGTACGGCGTTCCATCCTCAGACGGACGGTCAGTCCGAGGTGGTTAACAAGGTCATTGCTATGTATTTACGTTGTGTGACAGGTGATCGACCTCGCGCATGGGTGGACTGGCTCTCTTGGGCGGAGTACTGCTACAACACTTCTTATCACTCCGCCCTGCGCGCGACGCCTATACTTCCGGTCGACCCGGAGACGGCTCGGACGGTGGCTGCAGGTGACCTTATCCGCACCCGTGATGAGATGCTAGCGGAGGTCCGCCAGCGCCTACTTCAGGCCCAGCAGACGGCCAAGCACTACTACGACGATCATCATCGCGAGGCGGAGTTCGCCGTGGGCGACTGGGTGTGGCTGCGCCTTCTCCACCGCTTTACGCAGTCACTGGACCCGCGCGCGAAGCGCAAGCTTGGCCCTCGATACGCCGGGCCCTTCCCTGTCATGGAGCGCATCGGGAAGGTGGCCTATCGTCTTCAGCTTCCAGCCCGCGCCCGCATCCACGACGTGTTTCATGTGGGGCTGCTCAAACCTTTCCGTGGCGAGCCACCAGCAGCTCCTCCGGCGCTTCCTCCAACCGCCGAGGGTCGCATTCTTCCAGAGCCAGCAAAGGTGTTGCAGGCCCAGCTCCGTCGTGGCGTCTGGTTCATTCTAATTCAGTGGGCGGGCCTTCCGGAGGAGGAGGCTACTTGGTAACAGCGTGAAGATTTCCTTCAACACTTTCCAGACTTTCAGCTCGAGGACGAGCTGTTTGCGCAGGCGGGGAGAGATGTTATGACCGGCTTGGTCTATACTAGGAAGAGGCCCACAGGGCATTAGTATTAGGGGCTTGGCCCACAAGTTATCTTAGGGAAATTATCTTAGGAAAGTTATCTTAGGCTAAAGTTATAAATACTCATGTAAGACATCGATTTGAGGCAAGCAATAAAGACTATTATTATCTTTTGTTGCCCGGCTCCCAGAGGAGCCGGAAACCCTAGCCGCCGCCGCCGCCTTCAACCCTAGCCGCGACGGCGCCCTGCCGCCGGCGCAACCGTTCCTCGCCGCGCCCTCGCCCTCCTTGTCCCTACAACCTCCGCAGTAGAGCCGGTAGGAACCCTAGTCCTACCACCTACACAAGGAGCAGGTCGCAACGTTTGCCAGCGCCGGCGCTCCCCAATGAATGCTACACAAGTTCCAATCAGGCCCTGCCTTTCACCCGCCGACTCTCTAGGCACATGGGTGCGAGGTACGTCGGCCTGGGCAGTCTTGAAGCTGCATTCGTCCCTGGAAGTGTCTGGCAATGTCAGTGATGCTGCCCTGTTGCTCCGAGTCTCGGTGTGTTAGAGTACGTAATGGGCATGGGCTGGCGGTATAGCCCGTTAGTCTTTGGGTTAATTAGAGATAAGGGTCGCTTGCTTAGGGGTCAAGTAAGCCTTGCTTGGGAGTCAAGTAAACCTCTCTATATAAAGAGAGGAGATGTATCAATCTAATCAAGCAAGAATTAAGAAGGGAATCCCTTCCCTCTTGCCCGACCGTGGGCAAAAAGGCCCCTGGCCGGCCCTCTCGCGCCCTCCTTCTAGCAGCACCATAACAGTTTGGTATCAGCTAGCTTCGGTTCGATCATGTCTTCACCGCCGCCCAGCCCGTCTCTCCCGCTGCTGGACACCTCGTTGCCTCAGGCGACCACCACGACCGTCGCCCCGCTCCTGCCCGCGCCGGGATCCTTCATCGTGCCTGCCCCCGCCGTCCTCACCCTGGAGGAGGTGTCTGGGGTGCTGCGGGACCTAACCCAGGCGGTCCAGGAGATCCGCCTGTTCTTGGCTGGGTCCTACGGGCCGCACCCAGTTGCGCCGCCCATCGCCGCCGCCGCGCCGCTGTGGCTGCCGTGGCAGCCGCCGCACCAGGCAGCCTCCGCCGCGCTCGCCGGGCCGCTGCAGCTGCCATTCATCACCACCACCGCCCAACCCTGGCAGCAGTGGCAGCCACCGCTCCTGGCGGCCTTCGCCGCGCCCGGCGCTCCGCCACAGCAGCCGCTGCCGCTGCCCGGCGCGACACCGCAACAGCCACCGTTGGTCAGCTCCTACGGGCCGCAATCGGCTGCGCCGCTCATTGCCGCCACCGCGCTGTCGTGGCAGCTGCCGCACCAGGCGGCCTCCGCCGGGCCGCTGCAGCAGCCGCTGCAGCTGCCATCTACCGCCACCACCGCCCCGCCCTGGCTGCAGTGGCAGCCGCCGCTCCTGGCGGCCTCCGCCGCGCCCGGCGCTCCGCCGCAGCAGCCGCTGCAGCTGCCGCAGCCACCGCCGGTCAGCTCTGCCGCCCAGTATGGGATGCTCTACGACGGGACTGTGATGACCTCGTTCCCATCAGTGCCGCCGCCGTCCCAGGGTGTCCACATCCAGCAGATCAAGTCCCCGCCGTCGCCATCACCGCTTCCGTCTTGGATCGCTACCCGTCACGTCTCGGCGGCGGTGAGGCTGCAGGCTGCTGCGCGCGGCCTCCTAGCGCGTCGGCGTGTGCGAGAGATGCGTGGTCTGCAGCTGCCGCTCCTCCAAGTTGCCCTTCGCTGGGCAAAGGACCTCGATCTCATCCGCTGCGTAGGGGATCTTGGGCATGCGGTTTCCCCCACGGGCGGCGGGCATGATGTTTTCCCCGCGGGCTGCGACCTCAAAGTCTGCGACATCGGCAGTTGGGGGGGCGCACCCCTCCTCGACATTCTCCATCGCAAGCCCTCCACTCTTCCCTGTGCAGTGCAGACCAACAGCCATACACATGCACTCCTTTTGTCCAGGTGGTGTCCATGGGATCCAGGTGGCTGTACACGTGCACGTCCAAAATAAAGCGTCCCAGTCTATTTCAGTTTGAGAGTAATAACACAAGCCGAGATGTAAAAGGCTTGTTTTTAGGTGTTAGGTTTGTGTTGCGTCGAGTCATGGTTATAAGTTGGTTAGGCTGCAGCTCGAGGACAAGCTGCATGTCCATGTGGGGTGTAGTGTTAGAGTACGTAATGGGCCTGGGCTGGCGGTATAGCCCGCTAGTCTTTGGGTTAATTAGAGATAAGGGTCGCTTGCTTAGGGGTCAAGTAAGCCTTGCTTGGGAGTCAAGTAAACCTCTCTATATAAAGAGAGGAGATGTATCAATCTAATCAAGCAAGAATTAAGAAGGAAATCCCTTCCCTCTTGCCCGGCCGTGGGCAAAAAGGCCCCCGGTCGGCCCTCTCGCGCCCTCCTTCTAGCAGCACCATAACACGGTGCTTCGCCATTTTGGCTGGAGGCAAGGCTGGGCGAGGCCTAATGTCGTTGCGTGTCTGTAGTTGAGGGCACCTCCTCACCTAGCTGTAGTCACTTGGTGAGGACGGTCGTGTGTGTGTGTGTGTCTGTGTGTGTGTGTGTGTGTCCCCCTCCTTTCTGGAGGTTGTACCCCCGATATCTTCCTGTTCAATGCAATGAAAAGCAACTCTTTTGCGTTTTCTCGAAAAAAAAGATCAATAGTCGTCTTTAATTCAGGACTTCATTGGTGAAAATAAAATCTTCCGACTTCAACATTTCCTTCTAACAAATAGCCCTTGTTCTATATAGTGAGTGCTTTGGTGATGCAAATTTTAGGAAAACTAGTTTGATAAGGTGCCTTTTAGTGTCCGTAACTCTGTATCCTAGACGCCTCGACAAAATTAGCTGCTAACTTGCTATATATAATATATATTCAAAGTGCAGATATACTGCATGGCTGATTAAAGTGCCACAACATTTAAATATTCCATTACCACTACATAAAAATAGCATTGAAACTAATGCTAATAGCATGAAATTGTGCACAGACACAACTGGGCAATATTTTAAATTGGTAGAATCAAGCAATATTGAGTTGAAAATTGCATCAAGTTTCACAAAACTAATAATCTTCTCATCCAGGTCTCCAACCAACCAGAACTAGATGGAGAGATAACTCCTTTATTGTTCATAGAAAAACGTTATACAGCTGATCTAATACACCAAATGTCCACCTTAATGCCAAAAGTTGGCAATTCATCACCTAGTCTTGATTACATTCATATTAGTAGTACCTGAAATGTTGCAAGCTGATGACAAATTCAATATGTGCACAATTGAGAGTAACACTTGGCTTCGCTGTAGCTCAAAATCTGCTTCATAGTATTAGCTGGGCATAGTTATAGTTATGCATATGATGAACTTGTTTGATTGTTTCAACATCGCATGAAGTTTATATTAATGAAAATAACTCTCTGTTATCCCGAGTTATTGATTTGATCTACAACTCTACGTCATAATATTTACGAAAGAAAAGCTTTGGTATCACTATCTAAATTGTTATCTTTTGTACATGTTTCTAGGATCTCTCTGTCTCCTTCTCCAGTGATAAAGGGCATCAAGTTAACCACTTTGGGTACATGGGTGGGAAAGAGAGTGACAGGATGTTGATGACGGTGGAATCTAGCATTGGTGAAAGGCAAAGCAGTGTGGCTAAGGCTAGTAATATATCGCTGCTAAACCTTTTCCTTTGTTCGATACACTAATTAGTGGAATTAACTTTTCCCCCCTTGTTTGTGCTTCATATAGGCCTCTGATGTCTGGTCCCAGCCAAGCAGTGAAAATTTCAGACAATGCATTGTTTCAAACTCTCATAAAAGTAAGTTGGCTCATATGTCACAAACATGTTTTTTTATATCTTCCTTCTATGCATTTGTTAACATGATATGGTCGCATGTTCTTAATTTGTAGAGCAAGATTCTCGCAGTAATGGCTACATTCTCATAAACGCAAATGGAGGTCTGAATCAAATGCGATTTGGGGTGTGATTACTATCCTAAAAATCATTTTTGTGCAGCCATTACTCTTTGCCATGGTATCTGATTCTCTTTTACATCTCAGATATGTGACATGGTTGCTGTTGCTAAGATTTTGAAGGCAACACTGGTTCTACCTTCACTTGATCATACATCCTACTGGGCAGATGACAGGTTGTGAAGATTTTTTTTCAAAACTATCACTATTTTTATAGAAAATTCGGAAATTATAGCATTCAATGCAAAAAAAATCAAAACTATGACCCCGTCGGCCTCGTGTGGGTTTTCGGCCAGGATTTGGCCGGAAAGGGCTTTTCGGTCGTGCCTTGGCCGAAGAGGTGCGTACCTGGGCCGAAAAGACCTTTTTGGTCAGCAGTAGGCCGAAAAGTCCCTGGGGCCCACCTTTTCACGTTAACGGGTGGCCGAAGCTGCATGGCTCCACTCTTCGGCTTATGTCATGCCGAGCACCAAGGCCAAGAGTACCGCACCGTCGAAGGGCAAGAGTAGGGCCGCATCACCGAAGGGCAAGAGTGTTGCATCGACGAAGGGCAAGAGGACCGCAACGTCGACTACACTACACTGGACTGCTTATCCACCTCCGTGTGAAGGGGGTTTTATAGGTAGAGAGGAGAAAATGGCAGGAAAGAACGACTGCGGTATGGCGGGAAGGGGTTGGCGAGAAGATATGGCGGGAAGGGGTTGGCGGGAAACGGGTGGCTGGAACATATGGAGGGAAAGAGTTGGCGGGAAAATATTGCGGGGAAAGGGTTGCGCAAAAATATATTTTTTTCAATGTCTAAGATGGGCAATGGTTGCACAGTATTCATAAGCAAATAAATAAATAAATCATTTCAGCCTAACATAAGCCGAAGAGTGGAGCCATGCAGCTTCGGCCACCCGTGAACGTGAAAAGGTGGGCCCCCAGGGACTTTTCGGCCTCTGCTGACCAAAAAGACCTTTTCGGCCTAATGCTGACCAAAAAGGTCTTTTCGGCCCAGGTATGCACCTCTTCGGCCAAGGCACGGCCGAAAAGCCCTTTTCGGCCAAATCCTGGCTGAAAACTCCCTTTTCGGCCCACACGAGGCCGACGGGGTCATAGTTTTGATTTTTTTTGCATTGAATGCTATAGTTTCCGAATTTGCTATAAAAATAGTGATAGTTTTGAAAAACAATCGGCCCCTTTGACCTTAACTCTTCATTCCTAATCCCCTATAGCTTGTTAATCAATGCACTCATATATCCCTTCCTCCAATTTTTAGTGAATTTAAGGATCTTTTCAATTGGAGACACTTCATTGAATCACTGAAAGAAGACATTGATATTGTTGAAACACTACCTCCTGCATTCAAGCATATAGAGCCTCTGACCAAAGCTCCGATATCCTGGTCAAAGGTAAAAACTAGACTTTTTTTAATCTATATTTACATCGATATATGGTGGAAAGGCTCACTAAGTATTTTATCCTGGCAGGTGAATTATTACAGAGATGAAATACTCCCTCTCTTGAAGAAACACAGAGTCATTTACTTTACACATACAGATTCTCGCTTAGCAAATAACGACCTTCCTAGTTATATTCAGAAGCTAAGATGCCGAGTTAACTACAGATCTTTGAAGTACTCTCATACGATCGAAGATCTTGGTGCTACCTTAGTTTCGAGGATGCGCCAGGATGGAAGCCCATATCTTGCTCTTCATCTAAGGCAAGCTCTATGCTCCTACATTCATCTCAGGATGCTTCTGTCTGCACTAATTTTTTTTATCACTTTGTATACTTACCAACATTCTTCTAGTATTTTGGCGTCCTGATTACTGCAATTTGTGTTGTAGCTTTTATTTATCATTTCCATCAGACCATGAAATGAAATCTTGGTTTACCTGTCTCCAAAATATACATGCAGCTGGAATTGGCTTGAACATATTGATTTTCTGTCGGCATATTATGCAAGTCAACTGTTATGTCCGTGCTAGCACAGGTGAATCTATTAGGGCCTGTCTGTTGATCTCGCCAGTAAAGATAGGTGATTTCGTGAACCGTGAATTGAAGCGAGTCTCATTTTAGTGATGTTTTATTGATAAATGGAGTGCCTATGTACATCACTGGTGAATGATCTAGGCGTGCTAGTTGGCACACATTTCACAAAATCATCTTGTGAAGAGGTTCTGGATTGCTTCAAATCATTAGGTTTATTGAGAAGTTCTACTCTTAAGTTTTTGGAACTACAGCAGCAAACAATGCCACAGAACTATGGTGCCAACATTCCAGAAGTTGTTGAGCTATGTTGTAGCCCAGCAGACCCTTTCTTGAAATCTGTCAAAACATTTTAATGTTTTACTGAACTCTCTCTAGATGCACCAGCTAAAACACTTAGAAGTGAGAAACCATGTAGTACATACTGCGGCATTTACTTCCATGAAAATAAAATGGGCTAACATTTTTGTTGTTAGTTGTTCTTTTATGTACTTGAAACATGAGGGGGCTTTCTTTAACAAATTAACAATACTATGTTTTGCAGGTATGAGAAGGATATGCTAGCTTTTACTGGTTGCAGCCATGGCTTGACATCGGATGAGGAAGAGGAGTTACGTAAGATGCGTTATGAGGTCAGTCATTGGAAAGAGAAAGACATTAACGGAACCGAGAGAAGAAGTATTGGTGGCTGTCCTTTGACTCCAAGGGAAACTTCACTCCTGTTGAAAGGATTGGGTTTCACACGGAACACCAGAATTTACTTAGTTGCAGGAGAAGCCTTTGGCAATGGAAGCATGCAAGCGCTCCTGGACGATTTTCCCTATATCTATTCTCATTCTGCCCTTGCAACAGAAGAGGAACTTGAGCCCTTCAAAAATCATCAAAACATGCTTGCTGGTCTTGACTATATTGTAGCTCTCCAAAGTGATGTCTTCATGTACACATACGATGGAAATATGGCTAAAGCTGTGCAAGGCCATAGGCGTTTCGAGGACTTCAGGAAGACAATTAACCCAGATAGGTAACACCTTTCGCTTGTTAGAAGCACTATGTGCATATGTTCATTTTCCTTCTACACCCAATGACCCAACAGGCAATAACCCAATTTTAGGTGTTGCATATGACAAGTACTTTTTGTGCTTTCCTTTTTCTTTCTGAATGTGAAAGTTCTCCTGCAGGATGGATTTTGTGAACCTGGTAGATGAATTTGATGAAGGAAGGATCCCTTGGGAGGAATTCAGTTCAGAAGTGAAAAGGTTGCACAAAGATAGAACAGGAGCTCCATATTTCAGGGAGCCTGGAGAGTTTCCGAAGCTGGAGGAGTCTTTCTTTGCAAACCCCTTGCCTGGCTGTATATGTGAGAAACATAGTTAACAATGAACAAGTAACCCAGCCCAGTCGATGATTCTTTGACAAGCTGTGCCAGCAGAGGATATAGGCCCTCTGCTTTCCTGCCAGCTGCAGCATGCATAGTTTCTTCGTCCCCGATCATTCATAGCCGAGACATGGGGCGTTTGCGCCTACATTTTCAAGGGTATCCCCTGAAGTTCAGTGCAAGAAAATTTTGAAAGGCGATCAAATTATTCAAGCGATTGGCGGTGGTAAACTAATTCTCATACGACCAAAGCACGTGGGGGTGAGGCGTGTCGCACCGATCTGAAGCGGTATATAAGAAGTAACTACGAGTTGGCGGAGTCCGTGTAGGTATCCCTGGTATATGTTCTTTTCTTTGTTGCACTTATATTGTGCCGATTGCTGCTGCTGCTGCTGCTAAGTACGAGTAGTGTTTTGTGTAGACAACATTGGTCGTGTGCAGTTGTTCAAAATGTGGGTAACCTTTTGCCCCTACCTGTACAACTGGAAATTTTGCCATTTGTATTTTGTTCAGATATATGAAGAAATATACAATGGAGAGGCTCACATCGAATACTACTTATCCTGTTTCTGTACCGATTCTACAAGAACTTATGCTCATTAGCAGCTGTACATTATGGATCTCCTGGAGGCTAGAATTGCCTTTATGCAATTGTAATTCACCCCTGAACTTATGCTCCTTGCGCCGATTTCAGTTGCTCACTAACTTCAGCATGATGGGTATTTCTTCACAGAGGCTGTGGAAGAAACATTGAGGTTCCAGAATTATGTGCTGTGAGCTTGTGAAGCGGTCTTGCCTCTTTCAAGTCACATGATTGCAAAGCAAATTTACATCATACTCCCTCCGTCCCATAAAGTGTCAAAAAACGTCTTACATTATGGGACAGAGGGAGTAGTACATACGATGGTCGGCTCCTCTCCCACATGGTTGGTGTAGTTACCGAGGTTGAATTGGAAGGTGCATAACTTGAGTTCATGTTTTGTGACTTCACAGTGTCTACGTGAAAAATCTAAACTTCATTCCTCAAAAAGGAAACAAAAAACGTTCATAAAGGCGAAGGTCTTCACTCAGGCCCGAGTTTTCACATGAGGCATGTTTTGTAGTACCATAGGTCTTTCAGATTTGGCTAAACATAAACATGTTGGTGACTGTCTGAGAACGTGATTAGATTTTGTGGTGATTTTACCTCCTCCATTTTCTACGGTTAACAAAGCATAACTAAAACTTGAGAGAGAGCTTTACTACTCTATCTTCTCTTAGAGGATTATAAGACCTCCCAAGGAAGAACCCTATGGATTTCATGACCTCTATCTATCCTTGAGATTTGAGAAGGACTACCACCAAGACCTCCATCTCTCCTAGAGATTTGGGGAAGAACTGCCATGAAGAACTCCATCTAGTTTTATGGAAGCTGTGTGATAACGAAGATGGCAACTCCCGTGGGCTCTGGCGACGCCGATGGCGATCCGGCGGCTCCTGTCCCCGTCCCCTTCCTCGGGCGTGGCCCTCCCGCTGGTGCCCCCACGCCGTCGACCCCCCCCCCCACCCCCCCCCCCCCCCGCTGGCCCGTCGCGCGTGCTCTGGGCGGACCTCGCCGAGGCCGACGACGTCGCCACGGGGCGCCCCGTCGTGTGCCGGGACCGCGTTCCCCCCAAGGCTCCGGTCCGGCTGCCGCAGCTCGACCCTGCCGGTGGCCTTACTCCCAGGGGTGGGAGTTCGGCCGCCCGCGGCGTTGACCGGCGCCGCCGCCGGCCTGCGGACTCGTCCTTTCCGGCGGGGGTGAAAGGTGCCGCCTTGGGGTCCGGGGCTCTCCCCCCCCCCCCCCCCCCCGGAGTCGCCGCGCCGGCGGTTGCGGTGTCGCCGGCCGCGACGACCGCGGCTCCGCGCGCTCCTCCTGGAAGCCTGCTGCTCCGGCATCGCCTTCCCCTGCACCGGCTGGCCCGTCGCCGGCGCCCTCGTCGGTGCTCTCGGCCGTTCTCTCCAGGCGCTCTCCCTTTCGGCCGTTCATCTCCTCGTTCGACGTCTCCTCCTCCCTGCGTCCTGGTGCCCCTCGTGCCCCGGCCTGGCCTCGCCGTCCCCGTCCTGCCCCGCCGGCGGCCACCGCGGTGGCACTCGGGGAAACCCTTGCACCCCGCGTGGTTGCCCCGGGTCGGTCGTACTAGGCCGCGCTGGTGCTGGGCCGCCCCGTGGGCCACGCCGATGGGCCCGCCTCGGGGCCTTCGGCCGCTGGGCGTCGAGTGGGGTGCGGGCCGTTGGCCGTGTTGTGGGTCGGCCCCCTGGGCTGGCTACGCCCCCGCGGCCCAACCTCGCCCCACGGTGAGTGTTGGCCCGGTCCGGCCCCGGTCCGGCGCAGCATCTGGACTCCAGTAGGGTTTCCTCGCCCACCCGTCCCCAGCCCCGCGCCTCCAGCTCCACTCCCCGTCACCCCCGTCACCGCCTTTCTCTGCCCCCCACTCGCCGGCGCCCCCGGCCCCCTCGCGCCCCCTCCTCCTCCCCCGCCGGCCATGCCCCGGGAATGGGGCGACGACGTGGGCCGCCCCAAGCGCCGGGCTGACGACCGCCGCGACCCGCCTTGATCCTCCCCGGACGGCCTCCGGCGGGAGGCCGACCTCCGGGAACAGCTCTCCTCCTGGCCGGCTCAGCGCTCCCCAGCCCGTGATGCCCGCCGCTCCTCCCCCCGCCAGTCCCGACGATCTCCAGCTCGCGATGACCGCCGCTCCCGCTCGCCGGCACGCCGTCCGTCCCCTCGGGCGAGTTCTCGGGACCGTGGCCGGTCGCCGGCTGGGGAGGCCCGGCCGCCCTCCCGACGGTGCTCCCCCTCCCCGTCGCGTCGTCGGGATCAGTCTCCTTCCCCTGCTCGCCAACAGCCCCTCACCACCGACCCCAACGCCACGGCCGCCCGTTGCTACCAGCCCCCGCACACTCAAGCTGTGTTCCCGCTGTCCCACGGTGGAAATGGGAACCGGGGGCGCCAGGGCGCAAAGAATAATAATAATAAGAAGAAGAAGAAGAAGGGCCCTCCTTGCCCCCCGACCGCCGCCACCTCCGCCGCCCCGGCAGCCCCTCCATCGGGTTCCACCCCCGCCCCTGATGGGCCGCCGTGCTTCAACTGCGGCTTGACTAGGCACTTCTAGGTGGCCTGCCCCAACCCACCGATGTGCTACCTCTGCAAGGAAGCTGGCCACCCCGCGATTCTCTGTCCGGAATGCCCGGTGACGGAGGAGATCATGATGTACGTCCACGGCATTGAGGACATGGGCTTCTTTCACATCGAGGTGCCGGAGCTCCCACCTCCCTTCCCCTCGCTCCTGGCTATTGTGACTATCGTGGGTGAGGGCGTCGCCATCCCGGAGCTCATCGAGGCCGAGCTCAACCACTTGTGCAGGTGCAAGTGGGATTGGCAGGTGACCTCCACCGCTGCCAACGCCTTCATGGTGATCTTCCCCGACGCCCTGAGCATGGGATTTTGCACCCGCAGCGAAAAGATCACCTTGGCCCTCAACGGGTTTGTGGTGAACATCTCCGAGCCGAGGTGGGATCCCAAGGCTGTGGCGGTTCCGGACACTGCCTGGCTCCTCATCGCCGGCCTGCCAGATGTGGCTCGGTCTGAGCGCGTCATTCGCAGCATGTCCAAGATCCTGGGCAAGGTGGTCGTGGTCGACGAGCTTTCTCTGCGCAAGGAGGAGGAGGTCCGGGTCAAGGTGAAATGCCTGGACTCCTCCAAGCTCTGCACCACGCTTCGGGTCTTCTTCAACGACGAAAGTTACGACCTCACAATCTGCCCCGAGCCTCCGAACCACATCGGCCGCCCCCGCCTCTCCGTCAACACCCACCAGGGGGCGGTCCTGCTGATGCCGACGACTCCCACCACAGGCGATCTCGTCACTCCCGCCTTGACGACCACGAGGAGGATGAGGACCTCTCGGAGCGCTCCCGCTCCCCGTCCCGTGAGCCCGTCAACCCTCCTTCGGGTCGTGGTGGCTCCGGGGTGGGGCACACCTGAAAGTGTGTTATATCGACTAGGGGGGCTGAATAGGTGATTTTTATGAATTCTTCACTGAGGAATTTGCTGGTGAGGAAATTCCTAAATGAAGAACTACTAGCAGCAGAATAAGTACTCAAATGTAAACATAACAGAACACAAGCATGGTCATCATGATGGAATGAAGACAAGCACAGAGTACAGAAAGCGTAAACATAGGATAACACAGAAAGAAGACGGACAGACTGCAGAAATTGAACTGAGGAAATTGAGAAAGTCTTCAAACAGATATGAACAGGCACACAACAACAGAAATGAGGAAATGAAAGAGTTGAGGAAATAGAACCAGTAAGCTTGGTGAAGACAATGATTTGGTAGACCAGTTCCAACTGCTGATGAAGTCATGTACCTAGGGTAGGGTCATGAACCTGTCCAAAGTACCCTCCCCAAGGACATCTTTAGAAGAAGCTGCCTTCCAGTCGACCAAGAGGGATTCCACTCGACGGACTCGAAGACACTCGACCATGAAGACTCACTCGACCACCAGGAGATCAAGAGCCACTCTGTATCCAAACGGTCTGTAATTAAGTAGTCTTTATGGCCATGATGACACTTTATGTAAGGCGTTACTTGTAACGCCAGGCCTTAATGTACTTTAAACCCTCCGCTACGTGGGCTGGCAGACACTATATAAGCCACCCCCCTCCACTGGCAGAAGGGTTCGCACCCCTGTAATTCATACGCTTATAATCCAGTCGACCGCCTCCGGGCTCCGAGATGTAGGGCTATTACTTCCTTCGAGAAGGGCCTGAACTCGTAAATCCCTTGCGTATACAACTACTCCATAGCTAGGATCTTGCCTCTCCATACCTACCCCCCATTCTACTGTCAGTCTTAGCACCACGACAACTGCTGTCTTAGTTGTACGTCTGGTTGGAGCGGCTGAGTATTTAAACTCGAGGACACCTAGTCCCGGATACACGGTCCTCATCGTATTCTCCTTGAGCTAAGGTCACACAAACCTCGCCCAATCACTCGTGGTAAGTCTTCAGGTGACTTCCAAACCTTCACAGACTAGGTCACTCCGCGATCCACAATTCCTCTTGGATGCTCTAGACCTTGACGCGTAACCGTCTGGAAGAAGCACAGTCTTCAAAGGTAACAAGCGTCGGATCCATGCAGGATCAATCTCTTCAGTGATGCTCAATCACTTTGGGTTTGTAGGTGTTGGGTTTGGGTTTTCCTCACTTGATGATTTTCGCTCAAAGTCCTCGGAGGATGGGATGCTCTCAAATGACAAGTGTCAGTTTCTCTCGGAGCAGCCAACCAGCTAGTGGTTGTAGGGGGAGGCTATTTATAGCCTAGGGAGCATCCCGACATGATAAGACATAAATGCCCTTGACTAATATGACCGTTAGGTGGGTAGATATTTTGGGACAGCTGGCGCATAGCACAGCAACGGTCGGAATATTTGACTCTCAAATTCCTTAGGGCTATCATGTTCCTCACAGTGTAGGCAATCCACACTGGTGAATTCCTAACTCCTCAGTCAGAATGAATTCCTCAGAGACCAGAAGAACTTCATCTCTGTCACTGAAGAATATGACTGAACTGTATGAGATTTCCAATGGCTTCACTCGAAGGGATTGGTAGGTGTAGATTTTGAGTTGAGCATCACATGGAAATTTTTCCTTAGTATTTCCTCGACCCCCTTTAACAGTACGGTGTTTCCTATGACTCAAGAAAGGGAAAATGAAACTATAAAAACAAAAGTCTTCACGCTTCATGTTCCTCGAATGATTGTTAAGTCTTCAAGGTTACACCAATTGCTTCACTTTCAAAGTCTTCAGAAAGTATTCAGAAATCCAAAGTCTTCAGTCGAAGAACTTCATTTTTAGGGGTCGACTTTCTCTATAAATATCAAACTTCTCACAGACTTATAGACCCGTGTATACTCAAAAACGCATCAGTCCCTTAACCTATAAGTCTTCAATACACCAAAATCACTAAGGGGCACTAGATGCACTTACAGCACCAGGGTGTCTGCCGCGGACCTCGTGATGGCTCTCCGCCTGGCAGCCCCTTCGGTTGCGCCCTCTCCTCCTCCTTCGGAGTCGGCCAGTGACATCTCCAGTGTGGGCCTGCTCGTTGTGCCGCCTTCGTCACCTCGCTCCCCGTCCGCCGACTCTGCCCTTCGCCCGTCTCCGTCGGGCCCGGACCCCCCGTCCTCCCCTGGTTTGACCTCCCCGGTCCCCATGGGTGACGACGGTGGTGCCTCCCTCGGCGCGCCTTCTTCGATCCTTCCACCCGCAGGGGACGCGCCTGGCGACATCCTGGAGCTCGTCGCCCCGCTTCCCCCGCTCGTGGCCCTCGACGCCTGGTTCGCCTCTCTGGCTCATCCGGCCTCGGCGGTGGCCGTGGTTGTGACCACCCCGGTCTCCGCGCACCCTCCCCATACGATGGCGTACGCCAGGCGGCCCCGCTCCTCCTCGACGCCGGTGACTGCGTCTCGCTGCAGCGCCCGCCTCGATGCGGCCCGCCCGGCGGACTCCTCGGTTCCGTCCATCGCCGAGCGTGCGGAGATCGGGGCGGCGGCCCGGAACCTCGAGTCAGGTGTGGATCCCGCCCTCCCCAGCTCTTCCAGTTGTTCTTTTTTCACGCTTGAGGCCATACCTCTCGGCCACCTCGCCAAGGTGGCCACTGACTCAGCCATCATATTCAGGGGGGAAGTTGGTCCCCCCTTAGAACAGATCGCGGACATTAGGGCTCGCGAGATCCTAGATGGAAAGCTGGCTGAAACTCGGGCTCGCCTGCTTCGACCTCCCGAGGAACCGACCACCACTCCCGCGGTCCGGGCTCCTCCGGTGGTCGACAAGGTGATCCGTGGGCGCACCCGTTCCCGCACAGTTGCGCTTCACGCACAAAGCGCGTCTCGTGTCCTGGGGTCAAGCAGCCCCCCGATGGGGGCTTAGATGAGGGCCCTTTTTGGAACATCCACGGCTTCGGCCATGATGGCCGACACCGCCAACTCATCGAGTACGTGCGAGATGAACACATTGACATCATTGCCATCCAGGAAACCATGCGCACTGAGTTTTCCCTCCATGAGCTAGACTGCCTTAGTTCCCACCTCTTCGCCTGGCATTGGCTCCCTTCTAGTGGGACCACGGGCCATTCTGGCGGCATCCTTTTAGGGGTAAAGGATGCCACCTTTGAGGTGGGTGGCATGGACCGGGGCGAATTCTTCGTTAGTATGGAGATCTTTGAACGTGCTCTTAACTTCAAATGGGAAGTTGTGATTGTATATGGACCGGCGGACCACCGCCGCTCCCCGACCTTCCTTGCGGAGCTGCACCAAAAGATCTCCAACTCCCTCCTCCCAGTAGTAGTGGGCGGAGACTTCAACCTCATCCTCTCCTCGGATGAGAAGAACATTGATCGGATTAACCTCCCACGGATGCAGTTGTTTAACGACTGGATCGCGGAGCTTGGTCTCCGTGAATTAGAGCAGACGGGCGCCCGGTTCACCTGGACAAACCGCCAAGCTGACCCGACGCGCACCGTACTGGATCTTGTCCTAGTCTCCCCGGAATGGGAATTACGCTGCCCCCTGGCAATGCTTCAGGCGATTACCCAGATTGGTTCTGACCACGTTCCTCTCCTCCTCTCCACCGCGGACGAGCGTCCCCCCACCCCACCGCGGTTTCGGTTTGAACTCTTCTGGCTTAACCAGGCGGGCTTTCGGGACGCGGTCATTGCCAGATGGACCTCTGCTCGTGCTTCCCCTCATCGTGCCATGTCTGTTGTCGACTCATGGCACTTCTGTGCCAAGCTCGCCCGCCAATTCATGAATGGCTGGGACGCTAACCTTGGTCGGGACCTCCATGAGCACAAAAGGGCTCTCCTGCTGGCTATTCAAGCCCTGGACACCCGTGCCGACACCTCCGGGATCTCCCTGGATGAGTGGATGCTGAGATATGATCTCGAGGATCAACTCTCAACCATCTAAACGGATGAGGAGGCCTACTGGAGGTTGCGCGGCACCCAACGATGGGTGCTTCGTGGCGATGCGAACACCGCATATTTCCAGGCGGTCGCGAACGGCCGGCGTCGTCAGAACTCCATACGCTGCCTGTGGGATGGAGACACGCCTCTCGTTTGCCCCTCGGCCATTCGCGCCCATGTTGACGGTTTCTACAAGGCGCTTTTTACCCCCACCCCTCGGGGTGGGACTAGTCTCGCCCCCGACATCTGGTCGGGTGTGCAGTTGGTCTCTGCTAAGGCTAACACGACATTAGTTGCCCCCTTCACCGAGGACGAGGTCCTCGCGGCTATTAAGGGGATGAACCCCTCCTCGGCCCCGGCACCGGATGGCCTGCCCGTAACGTTCTTCAAAATGTTTTGGCAGACCATCAAGCCTGAGGTCATGGCCCTGTTTGAGGAATTCTACTCGGGTGCCATGGATCTTGGGCGCCTTAACTATGGGATTGTGACCCTCATCCCAAGGTTCCGGGCGCCTCCGATATCCGCCAATTCCGTCCCATCACAATTATCAATGTGATTTTTCGGATCCTGGCCAAAGGGTACGCCAATAGGGTGACCCTTCTCGCTGATGCGATTACCCACCCGAACCAATCGGCCTTCATACAAGGCTGATTTATTCTGGATGGGGTGTTGGTATTCCACGAAGTCCGGGTGAAACCCCATCGATCAGTCTTCTTGAAACTTGACTTCCACAAAGCGTACGACACGGTCCACTGGCCCTTCCTGCGGGAAGTGCTGCTCCGAAAGGGCTTTGGCGACCATTGGGTGACCCGCGTCATGCAGCTGGTCTCCTGCGGCCGGACTGCGGTGAACATTAACGGTGACATTGGGCCCTACTTCCCCACCCTCTGTGGTGTTTGTCAGGGTGACCCATTCTCGCCGTTCCTGTTCAACATGGTGGTGGATGCCCTGGACTCCATCCTCGACAAGGCCAAGGATGCCGGCCATATCCGCGGCATCGTACCCCACCTAGTCGGAGGGGGAGGGGTCTCCCTCCTTCAATATGCGGATGGTATCATAATAATGGTCGAGGGGTCTGTTCAGGACATTGCTAACTTGAAGTTCCTCCTCCTGTGCTTCCAACAGATGTCGGGTCTAACCATAAACTTCTATAAGAGCGAAGTGATGGTTCTTGGTTACCCCCCGGACGAAGCACAGGCTATCGCGGACCGACTAAGTTGTCGGTTGGGTTCGATCCCCACGACCTACCCGGGGATTCCCATTAGTGATTCGCGTCTCACCGTGGCGGATCTCTGCCCCACGGTGACCCGTATGCAACACCGTGTTGAGCCCTGGAAAGGGCGCTGGTTGTCGAAGGCTGCACGCGTGATCCTCATCAACTCCTCGCTTGCCAGCCTTATATGTTTCCTTATGAGCTTCTATAGCCTCCATGAGACGCTGCATAAGGAAATTGCCAAGTACCAGTCCAGATTCTTCTGGGCTGGCGAGGATGATAAGCAAAAGTACCATATGGTGAGCTGGCCGGATATCTGCAAACCCAAGGACCAGGGCGGTCTTGGGATATTGTCCTCCCGGCGCATGAACATTGCCCTCCTGACCCGTTGGCTCTGGCGCATTGCTAATGGCGACGGAGGCCTTTGGCTCACCATCATCCGGAACAAGTACCTTCGTGGTCAGCCACTCGCATTCTGTCAGCGCTCGGGCGGCTCCCAGTTTTGGCAGGCCGTCATCCAGCTGCTACCGGTGCTCTGCATTGGCACATCCATATCGGTTGGTACTGGGTCCTCGACCCTGTTCTGGTTTGATCGATGGATTGGCGACATCCCCTTGGCCGCTCGATTTCCGGAGCTCTTCGCCATTGTAGTTGACCCTCGGGTCTCTGTCGAGTTGGCCCTTATTGACTTAGGGCGCCTCGCTTTTCGCCGCCCCTTTGGCCCGCCTGAAGTGGCCACTTGGGATGCCCTCCTCCAGGACATCGCCCTTCTCCTGATGAACGTCACCGACACCCCGGATGCCATTTCTTGGCGTCCGGAATCATCCGGCTGCTTCTCCACCAAATCCCTCTATGCGGCCATCACCCCCTCGACGACCCCCGAGCCCTTCAGTCTGATTTGGGACATCCGCTTGCCCCTGAAAATCAGGATCTTCCTATGGCAATGGATCTGCGGCCGCCTCCCGTCCGGCGTGGAGGTCCTCAAGCGTAATGGACCTGGAGATGGGATTTGCCCCCTGTGCGACACGGTGGAGGATGCTAATCACGTCTTCTTTTCATGCTCCACGGCCCAGTTTCTCTGGTCCAGTTTCCACGAGACGGTTGGGGGCCGGTGGTGCAACTCCAACTTCCCTGACCTGCTTGCGGAGATCCACGCATCGCCCCCTCGCTACCGCCATGTTAGATGGCTTTGCGTTGGGGTCCTTGCCTGGACGCTTTGGACCGTTCGCAATAAGCTTGTCATCCAGAAGGTGCCTCTTAGACGTGCTACTGACGCCATCTTTAAAATGTGTGGGTACTTGCAGCTTTGGCGGCCGCTTAGCCGCCCTCAGGATCGGGACGTCATCAACACCCTCCTCGCCGACCTTCGATCGCTGGCCTTTCGCTTGACGCCCCCGCTTCCACCGCCACCCCCGGAGCCCGACTAGATGCTCCGCTGCACCATGCGTGTGCGTGTTTTTTGTTTTTCAGGGATTGTTGAGTTGTGCCCTCAGCATTAACCCTCTTGGATCCATTTGTACTAGACTTCTCTCTCTCTCTGTGTGTGTGTGTGTGTGTGTGTGTGTGTGAACCTATGTTGGATGTTGGCTTGGGCAGTTGCTTTATAATAGAAAGCGGGGCGAAAGCATTTTTGGGTAAGACCTCCATCTCTCCTAGAGATTTGGGCAAGAACTACCTGTTATTTATCTTTATTTCCTTTGTTGTTTTTGGATCTAAGATGCACCTCTTAAATTGACTTGGGTTATGAGGAGTAATTGGTATGGATCTTGTCCTTGAGGGATTTCCTCTAATATTCTCCCTTTGATTGCCCTTGATCCTTGTGTTTCTTCTCAAAACACCTCCAACTCATGAAGATTGGACGTTAGACCACCTTTGCGGCTTGCCCCATATCAGTGTGCCAACGAGTGAGACTTGGCATTGTTTTCAGTGAACTTCAGATCAATGTTTAGTTATCCGCACCACACCGATTGACACGCTCGAGAAATGCTGGCTTACTGCTCACAAGAATTTTCAATAAAAGGACAAAAGGAGCTTCGTCCCATTGGTGATTATCATCCCTTGGCGCCTTTGAAAATATAAATAAACGATTGAGTCTTCGCCAACCCCAAGCACTCTATGGAGTGGGCATATTGGAATTGCCCGTGCAGGAGGTTTAAACAGATTTGTGAGAAGATGGTTATAGTTTACAGTATTGGTGGGGTGTGTCTTGTGCTAGATGCGCACATTTCAGCGCAAGTGTTATAAAAACTATTTCTGCGATATGGTACATATTCTCGAGCTAGAAAAACGTGAGTGAACATATAAATATGCTAGTCATTCTCCAAACAAGAAAAAGAAGCATATTTTCCATCATTTATTCACGTCTTCACTAACATACATAATCTGACATTACTAATTATTATGCATTGTAGTTGTGATTGTAGAAGTACAGGTTCTGCTGACCCAATAATATGGTCGTCTACTACACCTCAGCAGTCTACTTTGACTTTGTTATCCAATTCAGTGAATTCTTCGAAATATGCCTTGAGATGTTCATATGAATAGTTGACGTCATCAACGGCGCACATCTCCCTAATGCTGTGCATGGACAATTGTGGCGCTCCGATATCCACAGTACGAATACCAACACCACTAGCGAGTATTGGCCCGATTGTTGACCCACAAGCCATGTCGTTGCGAACAACAAAATCCTGCAAAAATAAAGTCATAGTATTGATAGATGAAATAAAGTACTAAGATGTAATCAGGTACCAAGATCAGCGATGGGCTAATAATCTGGAAGCACCCACCAGTCCAAGAGCTTATCTAATACTAGTGATCTAAACACTATTATATTCCTTTACGGAGGGAGTAAGTTGTATTTTTACTTGTTTTTCTAGATGTTGATGCAGTCTAATATCTTTCACTATTGCTTATTCTAATTATATGCTACAGAAATTATTTGTATAATCATATGGGATAGAAGTACTTCTGATATGCAAATCAAAGTATTTTTATGTAAGTTAGGTTAAAGTTTTAAAACATAGACAATACGATTGCTAAAATGACACGTGTCTTGGTGGAGCTGCCCAGGATATATGTTTGGTGGAGCTAAAACGACATATATCTTGGTGGAGCTGCCTAGTATATATGTTTGGTGGAGCTCAAAGCAATGCTTTACTGGGCAAACTTGTTCATACGAATTGGCTCTCCTAATAAGTACTCCCTCGGTCCCAAAATTCTTGTCTTAGATTTGTCTAGATACGGATGTACCTAATACTAAAACGTGACTTGATACATCCGTATTTAGACAAATCTAAGACAAGAATTTTGGGACGGAGGGAGTAGAAAACATTTTATTATTCCTCCTTTTTTTTCCACGTGGTCCACTAGATAGTACTCCCATTGTTCCAAATTAATAGAAATTCTAGCTTTGTCCCAAGTCACACTTCTTTAAGTTTGACCAGGCCTATAGAGAAATATATCAGCATCTACAATGCCAATTAACTTAATTAGACTCATCATAAAATATACTCCCTCCGTCCCAAAATAAGTGTCTCAACTTTGTACTAACTCTAGTACAAAGTTGTACTAAGTTTGAGACAATTATTTTGGGACAGAGGAAGTATATTGTTGTTGTTGTTGTCGGCGTGAAAACAACATAAGAGTAGGGGGTATCTTGTCGTTAGTACTCTTATTTTGCAATTACAAAATCAAGTATAAGTTGAGAAGGGCAACTATGGCAAGCTAATCCACAATTGTAATAGGGGTTCCTCCTTTTTACATGTACTAACCTGGACAGGTAACTGGTGCCTCTCAGCAATTTCTCGGAAAATAAAAGCTGTCACGGCATTTGTAGCATATCGTTGATTAGCATTGTGCTTAATCACAAGTCCACCATGCAACTTTGGCTGGTGGTTCTCCTCGTGCTTTTCCTGAAAGGATAAATCACTTTCTATTAGAATATTACTGCATACCTGTGAACCCATAAACTGATCCAAAAATACTATTATTACCATATAATTGGGGTGCAAGGCATGAGCCATATCTGCGGATACAAGGAAACTCCTTTGAATAGCCTTTTCTAGCAACTAAAAAAAATGAAAGCAGATAGTCAGAATATGGAACTCAACTTGGAGCAATAAACTACACACAATCTGGCATAAATCATTTAAAGTGAAGTTGAATCATAAAAGAAATGTGTATACCTGAGCAGGGAAGGTACTTTTTTAGGAATGAAGAGTTATGGACAAATTAACTTAAAATTGAATTCCATTAAGGGTGTGCAATAACTGTTATAATAATTTTAAATAAATGAATATTATAGGTCGTGCCATGAATGGTTAGCAGATAAGCAGAAACAAAATGATGACATAAAATCAGGTAATGTGAAAAATCAAATCCAGTAGCCAGCTGAAATAGTCTGTGGATTGGGTGCTGGGTGAAGGAAATTAGTTTTGTACCTTGGAATTTGAATGGTTAAAGCAGCCTGTGATTCTTGTTAAAGCATCCAGCATTGCAGGTGAACCGGCTCCCTGAGCCGAATCAGAACCAACCTCCTCATGATCAAATAGAGCCACCATCCTGACGCCAGATTCATGATCAAGAGAGTGGTCAGTAGAAGTTGACTCCACTAGGGCCTGAAAAAGTATTGGACAACTCGTTATATCGGGACTTTGTTGCAAAATAAGGACAGTAATACGTATTTGTTAGAAACTGAAATGTGTTAGCTTCATTGACCAACTACACTTTGTATTAGAATCATAGGGGATCATACGCATGTCGTGGAACAAATAATACTCCCTCCGTTCCTAAATGTAAGTCTTTGTAGAGATTCCACTGGATGGACTACATACGAAGCAAAATGAATGAATCCACACTTAAAATGCATCTATGTACATCCGTATGTAGTTCATAGTAGAATCTCTACAAAGACTTACATTTAGGAACGGAGGGAGTATCATAAAGAACAACCAAATTATGATATCAAAATTATAATTAGTAGTAATCAACTCTTATCACAATCAGGATTGCAATTCTTGACAAGGTAGGGTTTCTGTGTGGTCAAATCAAGAACGAATCAAAGGTGGGTATATGAGGAAATGTAGAAGCAATGGGTACAATCATCCATAAGAAAATGAGATATTGTAGGGAGTACGAGTATCCAAATCCAGCAACACTATAATAAGCCTCATAAAGTGTTGTTTGGACCTTTGAGGCGTTTTCCCCATTTTCTCCTAAATTGCAGAATCCACACATTTTTGTGTTGTAACATCCTAGGTTTGGGTGTGTGTGACCATCACCTATATAAGCAAGATAAAGACTTGGTGTGTTTCAACATGGATCTTTTTCTTATTTGGATTTTGTTGCCTAAACAAGTAAAATTTTGCAAAGGCAAACTTGGGAACTTAAAAATCACCTGAGTTCATAAAAGGGCATCTTGGACCATGTAATATTTTTTCTGAGATTATTGGTGGCACAAGACTAGCTCAAAATGTTATTAGCACATAAACCCTAAAAACAAGGGTATGTTATTAGCACAAAAATCCTAGAAAACAAATCTTAGCTTAGTTTGGATCCCCCAAAGCCATCTAGGCCGAAAACTCACCAAGTCCCTTCTAAAAAGTTTGAAATCTGGTCAAATCAGTTTTGGCTCGAGCTTTGACCAATCTTCTGAAAAATACAAGAATATTCAAACCAGGAACCTCCTAGACATCAAGTTCAAGCCAGTAACTTAGCCTGCAACCCCCTACACAAGTTCAAACCAGGAAGTTGCCAACCATGCACTTCCCAGATTCATACCTTATGTTTGAATTTGAACTCAAACCCATTCGACCAAACCAGCAACACATTAGCTTCTAGAAGCTTGGCTCTGACTAGTGGGACCCGCATGTAATAGTGAATCGAGCCACAGGGCCACACCAAATGCTCCACGACGCAGGTGGAGCTCGCGCATGCCGAGGCCACGAGCAGGCGCTCGACCCAATTCACGTGCCTGCAGCACCAGAGGAGGCCGTTGAAGCCCCCTGACACACAGAGGACCAGCCAAACGACGAGGAGCTTTTTCCCCTGGCGCCAGCCCATGTGGTAACTGCCCAACCAGAGCGCTCTGTCGCGTGTGGCAGTCGGTGCAAAATCGCACCAGCCAGCCGAGAGGATCTCTCCCTCATGTCGTCCTTATTTTCCCCTGCGTCAGCCAAGCCTCAGCTCGCTCTCCTCTCTTCTCTCCCCTACAAACCCACGGAGAGAGCCCTGCCAACGAGCTGGCTGGAACTGGCTGGAATTCATGAGACCCCGCTCGACAGACTCTCTTTCACTTCTACCTGCACAAGAGCACCCCCTACTCTCTATAAAAGCTACCCCCCCCCCCCCCCCCTGCACGCTCGTCTCTCCAGGATCTCCTGTGATGCCAATCTCCTAGCTATCGTGCCCTCATAGATGTCGTGATTTCTGAAAATCCTAATGCTTTGATCGTCATAGCTTTCGTTGGACTTTTTTGTATGCCTTTGTTGGCTTTTGGATTAGGTTTTTTGTTTTGGCATTTGTTTGCCTGATACTACTGGTACCTGTTCTCGCTGTATGGACCTGCTGGCAGGCTTCATTTCTGAGTAAATGGAGCCGGGGAGTTCTCTCCCTGTTGATCTAAAAATAAGATACCCCTGCTCACCCCCCAGACTAGGGCACCCAAATTATAGCCTCCCCGTCGCCCCGCGCATAACAACCGGACATCATCCGTGGAGAGCTACCTCCAACCACTCAGAGCGTCACCCAAGCACCCCCACCACCTTTGCACACCCCCAATTGACTCCCAGCCGAAGGACAACCCTTGGGAGCCCGTCTTCCTCGACTCGGGCAGCACACTCCGTCGCACTGCTGGGAGGTTGCTCCGCCCGATACGAAGCCCGCATCTGATTCCTTCCGAGTCCTAGCCCCTTCAACCCTTTCTAAACCAACGTCATGCTCTTTTCCAGCAGTCGCGACGCAGAGCGAGGCCAGCACCTCCTCATCTAGGTCAGTCACATGGGCTGGGCCTTATGGGACAAGTGGAGATGGGGTTCAACAGAGAGACACATGTATGCAAAAATATTTGAAATAGTGTGAGATGAAAAGAATTTTAGTACTTTCAAAACATGTGGAATATGCAAATATGGTCTCCATAGTCTACATGCAAAAACTTAAATGGAGAAACAAACCTTCAGTGAACAAAATGACATGCAAAGGTTGTCAAGCCTTCCCGAAAAGATGAATTCTTTCATGGCACCTGCTACAACGCTTGGTTGGGTATCACACAGCTGCAGCTCGAAATCACAGATCTCATCAACTTCACAATTAGCCTCTTTAGCAATCAACTGCAAAAAATGAAAGTAACATACATTAAGTAAAAACTAAAACATACTTTCAAATCCAAGGGCTCTTGATATTTAATAAGTGAGAATGTTTGGCTCCACGTAATGTTAGAAATACATAACCTGCAACAATAGTGGATGGTGCTTTGTGTTTTCGCCACCGGATGACTCCCCTGGAACATTTCCTTCCACTAATTTCTGCATTTCATGCTGCAAAGAAAAAAAGTTTGAATCAAGATTCAAATTTTCAAAGCAAACAAAAGAAGATAAGTGTTCTATGGTTATTTTATCATAATAGTTTAATTTCAAATAATTAAAGGACAATAATGGCATTCCTATGAACATATTAATTTCCAAATTTAACATTTTCTGGATAAACTAGGTGAAGCATTCTAAGATAACGAAAGAGGCCTGAAGTTTTGCACTATTAATCATTTGAAGAAATTGATACTACACAGTTTGTTCACAACGTGTGAACATGAAGAAGAGTAGAAGACATCTACACAATGTGCAAGCAAGTGTTGCTTCTTACATAGAGAATACAACATCACAAGGTGTATCAATATCCTAGTGGAACAACTGACATTGATGTTATACAGAGGCTATGCCTCTTCAAACTGAAAAGTATGGTGAAATAACAAAAAATTCATGCTAGTTAACTCCTTGGCTCAAAGATATTATGCCCATCATCAAGTACAATAAATAACAAACAAGCTGATTGAAAACACGAAGATCAGATCACCTTAATCAATGTGCCCAGCACTGGGACAAGATGATTCTGATTGTTAATCTTGAGACCTTCCGAGGAGATAGTCCTGCGCAAAATATGAATAAGACACATGAGAAGTATTATTGTAAGTGAGTTTGTAATAGACTACGCGTCCAAAACACCAGGGTTAAATCCAAACATAGGTTGCATTATAGTACGTAATTCCATAATGAGGCTACAATTATTTAGTACTGGCACTGTGACATAGCAAATTAGGTACTCCCTCCGATCCAAAATAAGTGTCGTGGTTTTAGCTTAAAAGGTAACCACGACATTTACTTTCGATCAGAGGGAGTATATAACATTTTCAGAACTTCCATTCAAGCAATATATGAAAGCTGAATAGGAAGTTTCACATACCCCTTAGGTGAGGCATTAAAAGATAATCTTTAATTCTACATCTAGCACTGCAATCTGTAAACAACTAGCGATAATACTTCACAAATACACAAGTTCAAAAAGTGGAGAACAATGATACCGAATTTACATTGCAGTATGGACCAGATATCAAAACCAATATTTAGCTATTTCTCTTCGTGCAAAAGAACAGGATGAAACTTCCAGAATAGTGTTCTAAACTATAGGTCCCAAATGCTCTTCAACTATATTGGATAATATGATCCAACTGGATGAACTACCGAGTAACAAGGCACGATAATGAAAGCCCTTCAGTTTAAGGAAACACATGATAACTAGTTTTCCCAAGTTTTATACAAGAGTATGAAACTTATGTGGTTGTACAAAGGATAATTGAAGGTTGTCTTTTAGATGGTGCATGAGATACAAGGGTTAACACAAGAAACTGAATTGAGATACAGAAGTGCAATATTTGCAATCTAAAGATCATTTCCTTTGACTGTTTTCATAGGCTTCATTCATAATAACAATCTTAGGATTCATTCATTGCATAATATGCAAAGAACTGCTTCACAATGAAGGAGTAATTTCAAAGGCTTCACAATACTGAAATATCTATATCTGTATTAAAAAAGAGTTTTTATCACCAACCTGTCCAGGTGAATAGCCAAAGTGGGGATTCTCATGATAGGCTCTTGCACTCTTACAAGCTTATGCCCATAAGAGACCACACCATCCTTCTTCTCTCGCACAAGCACCCTACCAGCAATAGTAAGATCACGGTCAAACCATGTGTACCACAATCCACCTCCGTAAGTTTGGACTCCAACCTCGAGATAACCTCCCTTGGTTATCTGCAAAAGAAGAAGCAAGATTCTGTTAGTAAATCATCAAAATCTAGCACCTGATAAGTAAGACTAAACAGCAAACTAAGATATCTGATTGATACATGAACCGCTGTTCCTGCAAAGCATTATCAATCGTTGTTTCAGGACACAATTGCTCTGAAATCAGTAATAACTAAGAGCTCAACTTGAAACCTTGGTGACAGGCTTGAGCTTAAGGCATGGACTGTCCGTGTGTGCGCCAATGATGTGGAACCCATTACCGGCAACGTACCTACCAAAAATCGACACCGAATCGTGTTGGATTAGATTCATTTTTCCATTTACAAAAGAGTGTGCATTTTGTGTCGGGAGACCGAAGGAGAGGAAGTAGATAGAGCGGACTCACTTGGCGCCGATAGCGAAGGCGACGATGGCGGAGTGGTTGCGTGTGAAGAAGTACTTCCGGCCGGGCTGAAGCCCCGACCACTCCTCCCGCTCCGAAAGCTGCTCGAACCCCGCCGCCTTCAGCAGTCGCTTCGCCTCATCTTCTCCCGCCGGAAGCAGCAGCAGGAGATAGATCCAGTCCAGATCAGTTCAGTTCACTTCACTTCACGTCAGTTACGAACAAACGAGAGGGGAGCGGGACAGGACGCGTACCGACGGCGTGGAAAGCGGTGGGCGAGGCGTTGAGAAAGTCGACGAGGTCGGAGACGACGGCGGCCATGGGCGGCGGGATGCGGTAGGGGCGGAGCCGTGGAGGTGGGAACTGACGGAAACACGATCGGTCGGAACGCAGGGGGGTCGTATGTTTTGCTCCGCCGTATCTCGTATATTATGTTTTTCTTTTGAAGTATATAATCTCGTATATTATGTGTAGCACGACTTCGAATACGAAACGTATTACAATGTGTATCTCCGAGGTCTTCAACGCGGATACCAAACGGACATCCCATGCCACAAAGAAAACGGACATCGACCAGCACGTCCGGACCCAACGAAGCAAAGGTCAATCCGACCAAAGTCACCAAATATAAACGGCCATCTTATTTTCATTGATTTTTGAATTAATTTTTATATAGCAGAATAACCTAAAATAGGTACTCCCTCCGTTCCATAATATAAGAGCGTTTCTGACACTAATAAGAGTATAAAGAACTGAAGATTCCTATTATACTCCTCTCGTTGGAGGCGAGGTCAAGGAACCCATGCCTCAGGCTGCAGACAGGAGTGGAATTAAATGGGACTAATTATCCCATCTCACTTAAATTGCTTTAGTGGGATCCCATTGGACCTATAAAAATTTAAGTGGGCTAGCCCTATTAACCCACTGGGAACCCACCTCACCCACCAGGCCCTTCCCCTGGGGCATCATCGCGAGCGAGGGAGGCCAGAGGCGACGTTCAAAGCTATGAGGTGATGCAGAGATGTCATCCATTGAGCTGTGCGCTAAGATACTGCTGCAATGCTGGGCAAGGACCTCTTCTCCGGCTACCTGGATGAGTGCAAACGGCCTCATCGCCACATGAATCGTGTTGCGAGGACGACCGCCGCAGCCGCCACCTGCAGCTGGGCAATGAGGTAGGATTTTCTACTCTTGTTGCCGCAACCGCGCCTCGCGAGCCAGAGCTCACCGGCCTCCGCGCTGGGTGACTCCGCCGCACCTGAACCCGACGCGCCCCACACCGTTGCACCCCGCAAGGTCATCATTGCTCGCACACCAAGACCGCCGGCCCCTCATTCACCTCTAACCCACAGCAGCTCGCCGACGCTATCGCACCCCTGCGCGTGTCACGCGCCACCAGAGGCGACCGAGGCACCTTGCTGGCACCAACCCGCCGAGACCCCGGCATTCCAGTCGCGCCTCCGTTTCCAGTCTCCACCTCTCGATTGAGTGTCGTATTAGGATTAAACAGGACGTTCGGGTCCGAGTACACATGTGTGTACGTATCCGAGTAGTACTCGTTCCAAGTAGGATCCGACTTGGTTAGCTATCGGCCTGTTTAGCTCCTTTATATTCCCATGTAACCCCACGATGTAAACACGAAAAAACGAAAATAGCAATAAAGAGAAAAGAGCCAGGAGCGACAAGCCCCTGCAGCTATCACCAAAAGATTTTTCCTCTGTCCAGTTTCGTTGCTAGTTTACATCGGGAGTCGCCGGCTACACACACGTACGAGCCAGCTCGGTTTTGTTTGTACATACGTCCGCAGCGAGACGTGCACGTACTGGCAGAATCGATCAAGCTGCTTGCTAGCTTGTCTAGCTAGCTTTGTTGTGTAGCTCCTGGGCAATTTGGTCTAGCAATCAAAAGCCAACAATTGATATCAGAGCCTTGACGATCTACGATCTACAATGACGGACAGCGACAAGGAGTCGGTCAAGTCCGGCAACGGCGGTTCCAAGGCGAACAAGAACGGCGACAGGTGAAGAAGGGCGGCAAGTCAGCAACAAGTGGTGGGGGAACGAGCGGCGCCAACATACATGCTCCTCCTTTGCCTTTCCGACAACCACGAGCATTCTCTTCCCATGTCCGCAAGCGTCCGATCGCCTCCGTTATGGTCATGTCGTCGATGTCATAAAGCTGCTCGAGCGTGCCGATGATGTACGTGAATTTATCAGTCACCGAACTGAAAAACTTCTCCACAATCTCGGTCTCCTCGAGCTTTGCACCAAGCGCGCGGATCTCTCCCACCAATGTAGTCAAACGCATGGCATAGTCGTTCACCGATTCAGTTTCCTCCATCTGCAACTTGCGAAACTGAATCGGTGAACGACTATGCCATGCGTTTGACTACATTGGTGGGAGAGATCCGCGCGCTTGGTGCAAAGCTCGAGGAGACCGAGATTGTGGAGAAGTTTTTCAGTTCGGTGACTGATAAATTCACATACATCATCGGCATGCTCGAGCAGCTTTACGACAACGACGACATGACCATAACGGAGGCGATCGGACGCTTGCGAACATGGGAAGAGAATGCTCGTGGTTGTCGGAAAGGCAAAGGAGGAGGTGATGACCAACTCATGTACTCGCGCACAGATTGGGAGTCCCCAAGTAGCAAAGGAAGGTGCAACGTTGGCGAAGGCTCAAGCAACGCGAAGCGTGGCGGACAAACTGAAGAAGGCAAAGGAAAAGACAAGCCACAAGGTCGTGGTAAGGCGGCCCAATCTAAAGAGCGGAAGCCACGGAACTTGGATATGTCTGAGGTCAAGTGCTATAACTGCAATGAGATGGGTCACTTTGCGAAGGATTGTCCGGAGCCTAACAAGAGGGAGATCAAGGCAAATTTGGCAAAGCAGGAAGACGAACGTCCAGGTCTTCTGATGGTCAAAGTTTGTGATCTCGTGGAGCCTAACAAGCGTGAGATCAAGGCAAATTTGGCAAAGCAAGAAGACGAACGTCTAGGTCTTCTGATGGCCAAAGTTTGTGATCTCGTCCAAACTGTGGTTGTGAAACCAAGCCGGAATATGCTACTTCATGAGAAGAAAGTAATACCGAAGTTATCCGGAAACCAGAACGTGTCATGGTATCTAGACACGGGTGCCAGTAACCACATGACGGGGTGCAAGGAGAAGTTCCTCGAGCTAGAATATGATGTTGAAGGCTCGGTCAAGTTCGGTGATGGTTCAAATGTGGAGATTTGCGGGAAAGGTTCTGTCCTCTTCGAGGGTCTCACAGGAGAACATCGCATACTCACCAGAGTGTACTACATCCCACGGCTTCGCAACAACATCATCTCTGTCGGGAAACTTGACGAGAATGGATGCAAGGTGGATATCGAGAACGGAGTGATGATGATTTTCGACAACCTCCGAAACGTGCTAGCGTGTGTGAATCGCACGCGGAACAAGCTCTATATTCTCAACCTTGATCAATCTCAACCGGAGTGTTGGCTCGCCAAGAGTGATGATGATTCATGGTTATGGCATGCTAGATTTGTACACGTTAACTTCTACGCCTTGAAGAAGATGTCGAAGATGGAGATGGTATCTGGGATGCCATTTATCAACCATGTTGATCGAGTATGTGATGGGTACTTGGTTGGAAAATAGCACCGTAGGCCGTTCCCTGCTCAGTCTACCTATCGTGCAAGTGATGCACTCGAGCTGCTACATGGTGATCTATGTGGCCCTATCACCCCAGCAACTCACGGAGGAAAGAAGTACTTCTTCCTTGTGGTAGATGACTACTCGATATACATGTGGGTCGTTCTCCTACGATCTAAAGATGAGGCGTTTGAAGCGTTTAAGAAGTTGCAGGCTGCAACGGAGATGGAACACAAGCTGAAGGTTCGCGCTCTACAGATAGATCGCGGCGGAGAGTTTACGTCAAACGATTTCAACGACTACTGTGAGAAGATTGACATAAAAAGGTTCCTCATGGCACCTTATACGCCACAGCAGAACGGTGTTGTTGAAAGGCACAATCGAACCGTCATTGACATGGCGAGAAGTTTACTCAAGAGCAAAGAACTTGCCGGGGACTTTTGGGGGAGAAGCTGTCTCGGTGGCGGTCTATCTTCTCAACCGGGCTCCAACGAAGGCGGTGATCGGCAAGACTCCATATGAAGCAATTTACGGACATAAGCCGAATGTGTCTCATCTACGGACGTTTGGGTGCGTGGCGCATGTGAAGAAGGCGGAGCTGCATCTCTCAAAGCTTGCTGATCGTAGCACCAAGATGGTGTTCATCGGATATGAGAGGAGTTCCGGCACCAAGGCATACCGCTTCTACGATCCACGAACCAAGCGTCTACGGATTTCACGCAACATTGTGTTTGAAGAAAACCAAGCGTGGAATTGGAGCACAACAGCCGACGATGCTCCAAACGGTAACATATTCACATTTGAATTTCTAACTGATGATGATGCAAGGGAGGATGTCCAGGTGGCTGGCAAGACGCCCAACCAAGGTGACCGCAATGGTAGTGATCATCATGGTGCCGACACCAACGACGACGCGCATGGGTCGCAAGGTGATAGCGGCAACGACGCGCAAGACACGGTTGGAGATCTCGGCAACGACATCGACAACAAGGCGCATAGTGATGATGACAATCAAGATGATGGTCACGATCACGACGACTACGCCGACGACGCGGATGCCAACGACCCGGCATCTACCACGCCCGAGACTCAACCGTCTTCCTCAAGTGCATCGACGCCGACACAATTTGTGTCGCCCCCTTCGCGAGCCATGACGGATTCTTCCGGTCCTCATCGCTACAAGCCCCTCAAGGATGAGGATATGAAGGCGATCAAGAGAAATGGCACGTGGACTTTGGTAACCCGACCTCCAAACCAAACGGCGATAGGTTTGAAGTGGGTTTACAAGTTAAAGAAAGACACGAAGGGTGCCATTGTGAAGTACAAAGCAAGACTCGTTGCAAAGGGCTACGTACAACGTCAAGGAGTTGACTATGAGGAGGTGTTTGCACCGGTTGCTCGACTCAAGACGGTGCGAGTGCTCCTAGCTTTGGTAGCACAAGAGGATTGGAAAGTTCATCATACGGATGTTAAATCCGCTTTCCTCAACGGCGATCTCACAGAAGAAGTGTACGTAGAACATCCCCTCAGCTACGAGAAGAAAGGAGAAGAAAGAAAAGTGTACAAGCTCAAGAAGACACTTTACGGGCTGAAGCAAGCGCCAAGAGCTTGGAACTCAAAGTTAGATCAAAGTTTGGTCTCGCTCAGGTTCAAAAGATCTTCCTTCACGGATCCGAAAGACAATCTTCTAAGCACCGAAGAACAGGTGAATGTTGAAGACTGAACAAAGGAGAAGTGTTGCCGTCAAGCTATGGATAAGCCGGCGGTAGATTGGGATGCTACAAGGAACGGCGAAAGCAATGCCAAAGAGTAGAGCATACAAGTAGTCGCATTTGGGATCCAGGTCGAGAAAGTGAGTACGTCATGTTTAAGGGGGTGAATATTAGGATTAAACAGGACGTCCGGGTCCGAGTACACATATGTGTACGTATCCGAGTAGTACTCGTTCCAAGTAGGATCCGACTTGGTTAGCTATCGGGCTATTTAGCTCCTTTATATTCCCATGTAACCCCACGATGTAAACACGAGAAAGCGAAAATAGCAATAAAGAGAAAAGAGCCAGGAGCGACAAGCCCCTGCAGCTATCACCAAAAGATTTTTCCTCTGTCCAGTTTCGTCGCTAGTTTACATCGGGAGTCGCCGGCTACACACACATACAAGCCAGCTCGGTTTTGTTTGTACGTACGTCTGCGGCGAGACGTGCACGTACTGGCAGTGGCGGAGCTAGGATTGGACCAAGCCCCGGGCTCAAAAAAAAAACGTCGCAAGGGAAAATCTCGTCCATAAGGCTTTTAGCTACCTCAAAAGATACCCCATACAAAATATGGGCTCGCTTGTATGAAAAAATTATAATTTAAATTCAATGCTTAACAATACAATGAAATAGATAAAAACATAATAAAAACTTCAAAGACTTACACTTTCAAGGCATTGAAAGCATAATAAAAACATTACTCTCTACCAGGCTATCGGTGCGTCCCGCAAGCTAGTAAGCTACTAGTTCGGATCGCCTAGTGATGTAAACGCGAGGAATATCACTGGTTCAGCTGCCGGTTGCGTTCATACATGTTGTGGCTCATCTTGCTGTGTGATATTTGCAATCGTGAGTGCTAAGTGGGATCCCACTTGTGTCCATATAATTTGTGTAAGTTGTGACGGGATGACTTGTTATTCCCACCAAATTTAGTGGGATCAAGTGGGCTAAAGGTGGGAGTCCTCCCATGCATAGTCCCATTTGCAACCTGACCCATGCCGGATGTTTCACCCTCTCGTCGTTGGCGGCTAGCATGAACGAGGCAAAGCTGACAACATATGCCTCTTTGCCATCATCATCATCATCATCATGCTGGTCCGACACGTCGTCGTCCTCCACCTCCAGCCCCTCGAAGAGCCAGGCGCACTTCGCGTCATTGACGCAAAAGCTGCCAGCATTCGTGGCAGAGCGCGTGGACGCTCTCCACGTACGCGGGTACTTCTTGGTTGACGTCGATGTTCGGGTTCGTCTGAACGATGGTCACACGCGGTAGTGGCGGATGCGCCATCGACCTCAAGTGGCGCCTCACGTGAGGTGCTCCTTCTAGAGGGCCAGGTTGTATTGTTGCTCCGCCTGGAGCAGAGTGAACTCATACGCTGGCATGGCGTCGATGGACATCTCATCATCCTCCTCTGACGGCCGATGATATGATTCTTTTTATGAAACATGACCTGGATAACAATCAAAACCTAAAGTTCTTGTTTTCAACATTTCAGTAAATGTCAGGCCTTAAGGTTAACTTTTTATAAAAGTGAATTGTTCAGCTTGTGCGGTTGCGGCTGATTACGTTGGCCTGTTTGGTTGTCCGCAAGGTCAATTTTCGATTAGATACTTGAGATTTATTGATGTCTCACAAATGAGGAGTGGGAAACACGTGGAGGGGCGCTCAGGGAAATGGTTGAGCAATTGAAAAGACAAGTTACTCTTGAAGGACATCTGGTCTTAGTCAATTTCGTCCTCACAAATATGATTCTCTATATGTTTCTCTTTAACTCCCAACAATGGTCTTGTAAAGACTGGATTGCTTTTAGATCTAGATTGTTTTGGCAAGAATACTGTGAAAAGAAAAATTATAGATTGGCCAAATGAAGCATTGTTTATTGGCAAAAAGATCAAGGTGGCCTTGGCAATGTACTCCACCCGTCCGGAATTACTTGTCATGGAAATTGATAAAAGTGGATGTATTTAGAACTAAAATACATCCAGATACATCCATTTATCTGACGAGTATTTCCAGATGGAGGGAGTGTTACTTAATAAATGATTGTTCAAACTATTTACCGATGATGGTGTTTGAAGACCCTTGCTACGTAATAAGTATCTAGGCCAAAATTGTGCTTCGGGCCTATTGAAAACCTGATGACTCACATTTTTCGGGATGGTCTAATGGCAAAGAAAACTTCTTTTTGATCATTCGGGATAAAAGAAAGGTTGGATTCATTTATGTGAGGACAATTGGCTAGGCAATGCTAGCCTCCGAAAACAATATCTAGGTTTGTATTGCATTATTCGTAATAAGAATGATACTTTTGTGCAGGTACTCAATTCATTCTCACCGGATATTTCTTTCATACGGAATTTGGTTACCCTTATGTCATGGAAAAATCTTTTATCCCGATTAGGTTCGATTGACTTGACACAAGGACGGGATGTGTTTCGTTGAAACCTCACTATATATGGGCCATTCATAGTTGACTTTTATGTATCATGCGCTCACACATTCAGAGATCACAATGGATAATAATAAGAAAATTTGGAAGTCAAAAATCCCACTAAAAAAAATAAAATCTTCATGTGGTATCTTCGACGGGAAGATGTGCTAAACAAAGACAACATCGTAATTGGTAGGGAAGCAAGAAGTGTGACTTTTGCACTCATGACGAGACAATCAAACATCTCCTTTTTTCCCGTGCAAGTTCGGGCGTTCTATGTGATCAATTATCCGAATAAGGTCCAATTAGTATTCGTCCACGAGTGTTGCCAATATTTTTTGTCATTAGTTAGACGATATTCCAAGTAGGTTCATAATGGTAATAACGGTGGGAGTGTATGCTTTATTATTTCTGCTTTGACTATAAATGATTCGGTGTTTAATGGCAAAAAAATATTCTCCTTCGCAGGTTATTTTCTGTTGTAGGCAGTCGCTTCGTACATGGTCTGAACTACACCGAATGGAATATCAATCGTTGTTTAAGGTGGCGTGTATGCGGTTAGAGAGGATGGCCAAGGAGGTTTCTAACCAACATGTGTGGCAGTATAATGTCCAGATGGGTCCATCACCTCCTTCGACATATGTATAGTGTTGGTCCTATATGACTATGTTGTTGATATATCAATTTTTTTATTATCTTTTGTCCTTTGGTATTTAATTGTGTGCATCTTAGTTATATAGAGGTTGGCGATGCTCATCATAATTTGTATCCGATTGATATATTCTAAGTTATAAAAATGTCATTGAGGGAGTCCTGGACTAGGGGGTGTCCGGATAGCCGGACTATCAATATCCGCCGGACTCCAAGATTACGAAGATACAAGATTGAAGACTCCGGCTCGTGTCCGGATGGTACTTTCCTTGGCGTGGAAGGCAAGCTTGGCGATACGGATATGTAGATCTCCTACCATTGTAACCGACTCTGTGTAACCCTAGCCCTCTCCGGTGTCTATATAAACCGGAGGGCTTTAGTCCGTAGGACAACATACATCTCAAGAATCATACCATAGGCTAGCTTCTAGGGTTTAGCCTCATTGATCTCGTGGTAGATCTACTCTTGTACTACCCATATCATCAATATTAATCAAGCAGGACGTAGGGTTTTACCTCCATCGAGAGGGCCCGAACCTGGGTAAAAACATTGTGTCCCTCGTCTCTTGTTACCATCCGCCTAGACGCATAGTTCGGGACCCCCTACCCGAGATCCGCCGGTTTTGACACCGACATTGGTGCTTTCATTGAGAGTTCCTCTGTGTCGTCACCGATAGGCTTGATGGCACCTTCAACCAACAACACTATCCAGGGTGAGACTTTTCTCCCCGGACAGATCTTCGTATTCGGCGGCTTTGCACTGCGGGCCAATTCTCTTGGCCATCTGGAGCAGATCGAAAGCTACGCCCCTGGCCGTCAGGTCAGATTTGGAAGCTTAAACTTCACGGCTGATGTCCGCGGAGACTTGATCTTCGATGGACTCGAGCCACAGCCGGGCGCGCCGCACTGTGATGATGGGCATGATCTAGCTCTGCCGCCGAACAGTGCCTTGGTGGCCGCACACGGATCAGCTTCGGCCATTAGCCCGGAGCCGATCGCCCAGATCGAGGGCCGGTGGATAGACACCGCCCTGGGGGCTTCAACATCCACGGCGATGGAGCCGAACACAAATCTTGTCCCTTGCGAAACTCGTGAATCCGAGACGCCGGACTCCTCGCCGGACTCCGAACCTCCCGCGCCCCCACCAATCAATCCGGATTGGGCGCCCGTTATGGAATTCACCGCCGCGGACATATTCCAACACTCGCCTTTTGGCGATATCCTGAATTCATTAAAGCATCTCTCGTTATCGGGAGAGTCCTGGCCGGACTATGGCCAGGATGGTTGGAGTACGGACGACGAAGAAATTCAGAGCCCACCCACCACCCACTTTGTAGCCACTGTCGACGACCTAACCGACATGCTAGACTACGACTCCGAAGACATCGACGCTATGGCCGACGATGCCGGAGACGAACAGGAACCAGCGCCTACAGGACACTGGAAAACCACCTCGCCATACAACATATACATGGTGGACACCCCAAAAGACGGGGATGGCGAAGAAACAGCGGAGGCAGACTCCTTAAAGAAACAGCCCAAGCGCCGGCGTCAGCGGCGCCGCTCTAAATACCGCCACAACAAAAATAAAGATTCCGGCACAGGAGATAACAATACCCCAGAGAGTGCCGAAGACAATCCCCTCCAGCAAGACTCAGCGCAGGAGGATGCAGAAGCAATCCCTCACGAGAGGGCGGCAGATGAAGAGGTTGAGGATCATAACTATATGCCTCCCTCTGAAGACGAAGAAAGCCTCAATGACGACGAATTCGTCGTGCCCGAGGACCCTGTCGAACAAGAGCTTTTTAAGCGCAGGCTCATCGCCACGGCAAGAAGCCTGAAGAAGGAAAAGCGGAAGCTCAAAACAGCGGAAGACACGCTCAGAATGAGATGGAGCAAAATGCTCAAAACCGCAGATAAATACGGCAATGGCCACCAATCGAAGAGCTACCCAAAGCGTAGGCTGCTACCAGAATTCGACGAGGAGGCCATAGAGCCTCCACCGTCAAACGGCCCAGCCAGGTCCATCTACGGACCCAAAGAGAAGGCCCCAGGAAGCAAAGTAACACGTCAAGTGTCCGATGATAGCGGCACATACAAGTACAGGGGCGCCGCACACCCACTATGTTTCACCGATGAGGTGCTGGTCCATGAATTCCCAGCAGGGTTTAAACCCATAAACATAGAGGCCTACGATGGAACAACAGACCTTGGAGTCTGGATAGAAGATTATATACTACATATGCACACGGCCAGAGGAGACGATCTCCACGCCATAAAATATCTACCCCTCAAGCTCAAAGGGCCAGCCCGTCATTGGCTCAAAAGCCTCCCAGAAAACACTGTTGGAAGTTGGGAAGAGCTCGAGGACGCGTTTAGAGCGAATTTTCAAGGGACTTATGTCCGTCCTCCGGATGCAGACGATTTAAGTCATATAACTCAACAGCCCGGAGAGTCAGCGCGGAAATTCTGGAACAGATTTCTTAGCAAAAAGAACCAAATAGTCGACTGTCCGGACGCCGAAGCCTTAGCAGCTTTCAAGCACAATGTCCGAGACGAATGGCTCGCCAGGCACCTCGGTCAAGAGAAACCGAGGACAATGTCCGCACTAACAAGCCTCATGACCCGCTTCTGTGCGGGAGAGGATAGCTGGCTAGCAAGAAGCAGCACCAGCGACCCGAGTACATCCGAGATAAGAGATGGAAACGGAAAATCACGGCGCAGAAAAGAGCAGCGCCGGAATAAAGAAAAAAGCCCAAAGAGCACGGGAGTCAACGCCGGATTCAAAAGCTCGCGGCCCAATAACAAAACACAACCCTTCAAGGATGACAGTGACGAACTGTCCAACTTACACAAAATTCTGGGTCGGATATGTCAAATCCACAGTACCCCCGGAAGGCCTGCAAATCACACCCACAGGGATTGTTGGGTTTTTAAACAGTCCGGCCGATTAAATGCCGAACACAAGGGGCTCGGCGCGTCAAGCGAAGAAGATAAACCCCGCCAGCAGGGCACCGGAAAACAAAAGACCTTCCCACAAGGGGTCAAAGCAGTAAACTCACTTCATGTGATAACACGGAAAAATAGTGCGGCACCTTCTAAAAGGAGCTTCGCACGGTCCAACCCAGCAGACCGTAGAGATTGGATATCAAAACCAATCACTTTCGACCACCTGGACTATTCCAGAAGCGTCCGAAATGCTGGACGGACTCCCCTGATATTGAATCCCATAATAGACGGATTACAATTTACTACTGTCCTAATGGACGGAGGCAGTGACTTAAACCTGCTATATTCAAACACAATCCGTAGGATGGGGTTAGACCCTACCAAAATTCGACAAAGCCGCACTTCCTTCAAAGGAGTGACGCCAGGCCCTTACGCCAAGAGCACAGGCTCTATATTACTAGAAGTCGTGTTCGGATCGCCGAACAATTTTCGACGCGAAAAATTAATTTTTCATATCGTCCCATTTGAAAGTGAATATCAAGCACTCTTGGGACGAAAGGCTTTTGTCCGCTTCAATGCCATACCGCATTACACGTCTCTTACACTCAAGATGCCCGGTCCGCATGGCACCATTTCAGTGCGAGGGTCACTTAAGGACCCCGGACTCGGATAGACGAATCCGACCTCAGCAGGCTAGGGGCTCCCTAGCCGCATACCCCTTCGCAGGGGGGCTGCGCGCACAAACAATCGCGGTTTCATATAAACCTCGCTTTATTAATTTATATTTCTTATTTTACATATTTTTCGCACGAATTGTTTCTAAAACTAAACGTTCCTCTCTTTCTACAGATGAACAACGTGCGTACCCGTCCAGGATAACGGCGCAACGGAGACACAGGCGCAGACGTGCAGTAGGGACCCGTTGCAAGGATTCTTTTCAGATTAAGACCCTGCGTAGACCTTTTTTTACTGTCTCTTGTTGTTACTCTCCCTTGGTTTCTTCCCATAGCCAAAGCGGAGCCTGACGCTTTGGCATCGGCCGCGTCAGAAGACCATGCCCGTACCTGGACACTAGGGGCTTAGGGCATCGTTCTACCCATTATTATAAAGACCGAACACCTTAGGGAGTGTTCGGCGTCTCGAGTTTGGAATTATATGCATTAGCTCCGAATCATGTCTTTGGTCAAATGTTGGGTTTGCCCGGCTCCTGTGTTTTGCTGCCTTACGTTCCGTATCATCGGCTAACGCGGCACCAGGAGAACTACTGCGATTGTGCCCCAGTTCGGCTGGGCGAGCACCTCAGTAGAGAAAGCCGAAAACTGACTGTCATGATACAGCGAGAGTCTGGTCAACCACTCGATCGACTATCGGAATGTTTAGAATTCCCCGCTTTGACGAAGGACCGTTTCCCGGTCAGGCACATACGCACCCCGAATCCGGAGATGTGCGGTGCCACCAGGGGCTATATCGTAGCCCCACCCTCGAGCTCCACTGGCTAAGTGAAAGTGATAAAGCATTATAGTCCGGATTGCCTAGTTCGCTACGCTACCACCTCCTTAAACAGGACCGAGACGCCGGATTAAGTGTGAAAACGCGCTATTTTTGCGAACACCCCCGCACCCTGTGCGTGGGGGCTGAAGCCGAAGACTGCAATCTTTCAAGTTATACAAAAGTATACGTAAACGGCCGAACAGGAGAAGTTTTACTACTTGGGACGCACAAGTATAAAAAGCAGTTATAACGTAATCATCGATTTACAAGCTAATACGTTCATTTGAACGTTACATTCTTCGAGCACTGCGACTCTATTATACGAGCGCCGCGCATGAATTCTCCGAAGTAGTGCTCGGCAGGGAGCCGGCTTTCATCCGGACCCTGGGCGGCAACAGCGGTGGCATCCATCTCTGGACAATGCGCCTTCACACGGGTAAGAGCCATCCGCGCGCCCTCGATGCAGGCCGACCGCTTCATGTCCTTTATATGCGGCACCGCTCCAAGGAATTGCTGTAGTAAGCCGAAGTAGCTCGTCGCCTTGGACCTCTCTGGCCAGACATGAGCCACGATGTCAGTCATGGCAAGTCCGGACAATCTATTTAGCTCAGCCCATTCGGCCAGCCGGTCCGTCAACGGAAGTGAGCGATCCGGACTGTGGAATTGAGACCAATATAACTCTTCCATCTCGTGATCCTCCTGGCTCCGGAAGTGCTTAACGGCATCAGCCGCACTTGCAGCCAGATCCATATACGGATCTTCCGGACTCCACAGCCGCTCAAATTGAGCATACTTTATATCCATAAACCGGCAACGCAGCAGAATAGGCTTGCCAGCCACGATCTCTCCGGCCTGGCGCAGTTCCTCCTTCATAGCCCGCATTGCAGAGCGGGCATCCTTGGCTTCGGCGGTGGCCTTCTTCAGGTCTTCCCGCTCCGATAGGCGCTCCTTTTCAAGAGCCTCATAGCGGTCGGCAGCATCCTTTACCTTCATGGCCAATTCGGCCACCTCCGCCCTGCTTAGGCAGTGCGCAGCCTTTTTGGCTTTCAACTCTTCGGCCGCCTTCGAGGCAGCCGCCTCACTCCTTCGGGCTTGCTCCTTAGCTCGAGCAAGTTTGGTCTGAAGGCTCTCCACAGCAGCAGCACCGTCTGCACAGCAGCATACAATTTATCAGAGGAGGGCTTCGACCCCCTCAAATAAAGCGACTGCGGAGAATTTATTTACCTTGCGACTCGTCAAGTCGCCGGTTGACAAGTGCGATGTCAGCATCTGCCACGTCAAGTTGCCGACCTAATTCGGCAAACTCACTAGTCCGGCTAGCCCCCGGACTATCCGCCACCTGCATAGGAACGACGGAATTCATTACTTTCGATTTCGATCCTCGGTACGCTGTCGTTTCCGACAACCTACCGAGTCTCAGGGGCTACTATCTATACAGGGCGCATTTTTATGTGCAATACTGTTAAAATACAAAAGGATGCGTCATTTTTGCATACCTCAAAACCCGCCAGCAAACTCATGGCGGCATTACGCAATCCGCTCTCGACGGACGAAATCCTTCCAATCACCATACGCATTAACGCACGGTGATCTTCTGAAATGGACGCCCTCTCAAGCAGATTCTTCAGTTCTCCCGGCCGGACACTAGTAGGTGCCGAACTCTCCGGCCCCTCCAGACTCGGGGATACCCTCCGTGATGACACTTCGGGTTCGCCTGCCTCATTTGGCGGCGCTGCGGATGGAGGCGTATCGCTCTCCATCATCTCCGGAAGAAGGTCCCCCGAAGACGAACTCATCTGAGAAGGCTGCAGATCCGAACTGCAATATAAATATTTCGGTTACCTACAGAAGCACAAATGAAGGTACTTCCTTATTAATTAACTCCCTCTTTTATACTCACGGCTCGCTGGAGGGCTGATCCTTTGGTGATGATTGTGCGTCCGGATTCTTCCCGGGCGCTGGACCCCCCGGGGAAGATCTCTTCCCACGCTTAGGGGCTTTGGCCTCCGGATCTTCGGAGGCGGTCCTCTTCTCCCCCTGAAAGGAGGGACTCTTGGTTCCTTCCTCTTCAGTTGCCCCTTTGGGCGAAATATTAGCTCCTTTATCTTCCCCGTCGCCCCCTTCTGTGGGCGCAACCTCCAACATTCTGACCAGCACGGGCTCCAGTGCGGTCTCCGGGAGGGGGGCCGGACACCTTATCAGCCTTGATCGCGCCACCCATTCCTGTAAAGAACAAAGGGTCAGGAGGCGAACTCTAGAAAGGCACATAAACAGAATGTCCGGACTCTGAGCTACTTACCTGAGTATCCGGGCGATCGCGGCTTAGGCCTGCATCCTCGGCTAAATCCGGACACGCCACCTGCGGTCCAAAGAACAACTTGTACATCTCCACGGGTGTCGCACCCATGAAGTGTTGGAGAATCCGAGGTCCCTCCGGGTTGAACTCCCATAGACGGAGAGGACGGCGTTTACAGGGCAAGAGATGCCTAATTAGCATAACCTGCATCACCTTGATCAGGTCGATCTCCCTCGCTTGGAGATCTCGAATCCGGCCCTGCAATGAGGGCACGTCTTCGGACGGCCCCCAGTTGAGCCCTTGGTTGACCCACGACATCAGTTGGCGTGGAGGTCCCGGGCGGAATGAGGGCGGCGGCTTTTGCCTGCTGCCCCTTGGAGCGGTGATATAGAACCACTCCTGCTGCCACAGTCCAAGTTCCTCTTGAAAGGAATCCTCAAGCCACGGGGCATCGACCTTCTTGCTTATGGTTGCCCCGCCGCACTCCGCTTGACGCCCCCCAATCATCTTCGGCTCCACCTTGAAGGTCTTCAGCCATAGGCCGAAGTGGGGGATGACGCGGAGGAAGGCTTCGCAGACGATAATGAATGCGGAGATATGGAGGATAGACTCCGGAGCCAAGTCATGAAAGTCCAGCCCATAGTAGAACAGGAGCCCTCTCACGAAGGGATCCGTCGGGAAGCCTAAACCCCGGCGGAGGTGGGATACGAAAACGACGTATTCACCAGGCTCGGGGGCTGGCACAGCCTGCCCTTGGACAGGCAACCTGTGCGAAACCTCGTAGGCCAGGTACTTGGCCTCACGCAACTTCGATATGTCCTCCTCCGTGACGGAGGAGGGCATCCACCGACCCTGGAGGTCGGAGCCGGACATGATTGAGGATCCGAAGCGCTCGAATCTGAGGCTCTGGGTGTTGGAACTGGGAGCAGGGAAAGGATTCGATGCGAGATTGAAGAACAGGGGCGAGCCTTGGTCCTCTTATAAAGGGGAAGAAATACCAAGGGCCGTCTCCATGACCGTTTGAGATTCCCCTTCGATAGAGGAGGCGTGGCGACGGGAGCGGTTGGGTTACCCACACACGTATTGATGAGGATCCCAGAATAAGGGGAACACGATCTCTACTTCGACAAGACGTGCCAAGGAAACCGCTTCGCTAAACGTGCTGAGGTGGTATAGTAAAAAAAGATTCAAACAAAGGCTTGGTTGCGGCGTGATGTTACGCCGCATAATGCGTCAGCAGATTGAGTTAAGTGTGTATTTTATTCTCTCTACGGTGGAATGTGGAATTTATTTTGCAGACCCGGACACTATCCTGGTGTTCATGATCTTCTTTGGATTATTCAAGGGAGGAACCCGCCTTGCAATGCCGAACATTGTGCACGCCAGACTTATCATCATTGAAGACTGGTTCAGGGGCTACTGAGGGAGTCCTGGACTAGGGGGTGTCCGGATAGCCGGACTATCAATATCCGCCGGACTCCAAGACTACGAAGATACAAGATTGAAGACTCCGGCTCGTGTCCGGATGGTACTTTCCTTGGCGTGGAAGGAAAGCTTGGCGATACGGATATGTAGATCTCCTACCATTGTAACCGACTCTGTGTAACCCTAGCCCTCTCCGGTGTCTATATAAACCGGAGGGCTTTAGTCCGTAGGACAACATACATCTCAACAATCATACCATAGGCTAGCTTCTAGGGTTTAGCCTCCTTGATTTCGTGGTAGATCTACTCTTGTACTACCCATATCATTAATATTAATCAAGCATGACGTAGGGTTTTACCTCCATCGAGAGGGCCCGAACCTGGGTAAAAACATTGTGTCCCTCGTCTCTTGTTACCATCCGCCTAGACGCACAGTTCGGGACCCCCTACCCGAGATCCGCCGGTTTTGACACCGACAGTCATTATTCTTTATCAAATAAAATGGGGAGTTAAATAAATGGTTCCTATCTAACTCCTAAAACTTAACTGCTAAAAAAACAAATTCATTTATTTTTAGACCATACTACTCAATTACTTCACTAAATGACATCTTTGACACATACTTCATCAATTTCTCACTAAGAGCACCGATAAAAGAACAAGAAGGAAAATCACACATTTCACTAGGAACACAACTTCCTAGAATGCTCCTACAAGTTCAGTCAATATTTTCTTTATCTCCTTATGTTCATTGCCAACATTTTTGCTCCTCTTTGTTGACTTCTCTAACTTGCACACTTGTTTCTTTTTCGCGTCCTCAAATTTGTACATTCTGTCATCTGTAATCTTCTCTAGCACTAGTGCACCAACATCTAATATTCCTCTCTTGATCAATAGATCAATGTATTTGTCTTCTCAAAACCAAAAGTGCCAACCTTTCTACATAACAATGAGCGAACAATGAGCACAAATTGCTTTAAATCGAAGAACAATTGCACAAATTTGCACTCACTTCGTCCATATCACACTAGTAGAAAACCCATACGGATGTTCTACAGTGTTCAAGACCCGTCGCAGCACCCGCCGCCAGCAGTCGTCACACTTGATGATCGGCAGAGGCTCGCCAGCGAGTTCTTGGGCGAGGGTTGAGCCCGATCAACCGGCGGATGAGTATGCACTGGTGGTCGGATAATGAGAGAGTTGTGAGTAGTGAGAGGAAGAAGACATGTTGTAAGGCCGCGTGAAGCACTCACGTGGTTGAATCCGGTGACAACGATGATAGTGTTGGAAATATGCCCTAGAGGCAATAATAAAATGGTTATTATTATATTTCCTTGTTCATGATAATTTTCTATTATTCATGCTATAATTGTATTGACCGGATACCGTAATACATGTGTGAATACGTAGACCACAACATGTCCCTAGTGAGCCTCTAGTTGACTAGCTCGTTGATCAACATATGGTCATGGTTTCCTGACTATGGACATTGGATGTCATTGATAACGGGATCACATCATTAGGAGAATGATGTGATGAACAAGACCCAATCCTAAGCATAGCACAAGATCGTGTAGTTTGTTTGCTAAAGCTTTTCTAATGTCAAGTATCATTTCCTTAGACCATGAGATTGTGTAACTCCCGGATACCATAGGAGTGCTTTGGGTGTACCAAACGTCACAACGTAACTGGGTGACTACAAAGGTGCTCTACAGGTATCTCCGAAAGTGTCTGTTGGGTTGGCACAAATCGAGACTGCGATTTGTCACTCCGTATGATGAAGAGGTATCTCTGGGCCACTCGGTAATGCATCATCATAATGAGCTCAATGTGACTAAGTAGTTAGTCACGGGATCATGCATTACGGAATGAGTAAAGTGACTTGCCGGTAATGAGATTGAACGAGGTATTGGGATACCGACGATCGAATCTTGGGCAAGTAACGTACTGATTGACAAAGGGAATTGTATACGGGTTTGCTTGAATCCTCGACATCGTGGTTCATCCGATGAGATCATCGTGGAACATGTGGGAGCCAACATGGGTATCCAGATCCCACTGTTGGTTATTGGCTAGAGAGCTGTCTCGGTCATGTCTGCATGATTCCCGAACCCATAGGGTCTACACTTAAGGTTCGATGACGCTAGGGTTATAGGGAAGATTTGTATGTGAGTGCCGAATGTTGTTCGGATTCCCGGATGAGATCTCGGATGTCACGAGGAGTTCCGGAATGGTCCAGAGGTGAAGATTTATATATGGGAAGTCATCATACGGTCACCGGAAATATTCGGGGGTATACCGGTATTGTACCGAGACCACCGCAGGGGTTCCGAGGGTCCACCGGGAGGGTGCACCTGCCCCGGAGGGCCTTATGGGCTGTAGGTGGAAGGGGACCAGCCCCTAAGTGGGCTGGGCGCCACCCCCTAGGGCCCATGCGCCTAGGGTTGAGGGGGGGGGGACCCTAAAGGGCGCGCCTCCCTTGCTTGGGGGGTAAGCCCCCTCCCCCTTGGCCGCCCCCCCTCTAGATCTCATATAGAAGGGCCGGCCCCCTTCCCCCTTCTCCCTATAAATAGAGGGGTGGAGGGAGGGCTGCAGCACCACATCCAAGGCACAGCCCCTCCCCTCCCCAACACCTCTCCTCCTCCGCGTGATCTTGGCGAAGCCCTGCCGGAGAACTGCCACTCCATCACCACCACGCCGTCGTGCTGCTGTTGGAGCCATCTTCCTCAACCTCTCCCTCCTACTTGCTCGATCAAGGTGCAGGAGACGTCACTGGGCTGCACGTGGCGTTGAACGCGGAGGTACCGTTGTTCGGCGCTTAGATCGGAATCCACCGCGATCTGAATCGCTACGAGTATGACTCCTTCATCCGCGTTCTTGTAACGCTTCCATCTCGAGATCTTCAAGGGTATGAAGATGCACTCCCCTCTCTCTCGTTGCTAGTTACTCCATAGATTGATCTTGGTGATGCGCAGAAACATTTTAATTTCTGCAACGATCCCCAACAGTGGCATCATGAGCTAGGTCTATGCATAGTTTCTATGCACGAGTAGAACACAAGTTTGTTGTGGGCGTCGATTTTGTCAATTTACTTGCCACTACTAGTCTTATCTTGTTTCGGCGACATCATGGGATGAAGCGGCCCAAACTGACCTTACACGTACGCTTACGTGAGACAGGTTCCACTGACTGACATTCACTAGTTGCATAAGGTGGCTAGCGGGTGTTTGTCTCTCCCACTTTAGTCGGATCGGATTCGATGAAAAGGGTCCTTATGAAGGGTAAATAGCAATTGGCATATCACGTTGTGGTTTTTGGCGTAGGTAAGAAACGTTCTTGCTACAAACCTATAGCAGCCATGTAAAAACTTGCAACAACAATTAGAGGATGTCTAACTTGTTTTTGCAGCATATGTCGTGTGATGTGATATGGCCAAAAGGATGTGATGAATGAAATATATGTGATGTATTAAATTGATCATGTTCTTGTAATAGGAATCACGACTTGCATGTCGATGAGTATGACAACCGGCAGGAGCCATAGGAGTTGTCTTTATTTTTTGTATGACCTGTGTGTCATTGAATAACGCCATGTAACTACTTTACTTTATTGCTAAACCGTTAGCCATAGTAGTAGAAGTAATAGTTGGTGAGACAACTTCATGGAGACACGATGATGGAGATCGTGGTGTCATGCCGGTGATGATGATGATCATGGCGCCCCGAAGATGGAGATCAAAAGGAGCAAAATGATACTGGCCATATCATGTCATTATTTGATTGCATGTGATGTTTATCATGTTTTTACATCTTATTTGCTTAGAACGACAGTAGCATAAATAAGATGATCCCTCATAAAATTTCAAGAAAGTGTTCCCCCTAACTGTGCGCCGTTGCGAAAGTTCGTTGTTTCGAAGCACCACGTGATGATCGGGTGTGATAGATTCTAACGTTCACATACAACGGGTGTAAGCCAGATTTACACATGCAAAACACGTAGGTTGACCAAAAGGTCGAACATGAGTCGTATAGAAGATACGATCAACATGAAGATGTTCACCGATGATGACTAGTCCATCTCACGTGATGATCGGACACGGCCTAGTTGACTCAAATCATGTATCACTTGGATGACTAGAGGGATGTCTATCTGAGTGGGAGTTCATTACATAATTTGATCAGATGAACTTAATTATCATGAACTTAGTCTAAAATCTTTGCAATATGTCTTGTAGATCAAATGGCCCACGCTAATGTTGCCCTCAACTTCAATGCGTTCCTAGAGAAAACCAAGCTGAAAGACGATGGTAGCAACTATACGGACTGGGTCCAGAACTTGAGGATCATCCTCATAGCTGCCAAGAAAGCATATGTCCTAGATGCACCGCTAGGTGAAGCACCCGTTTTCCCAGCAACTCAAGACGTTATGAACGCCTGGCAGTCGCGTAGTGATGATTACTCCCTGGTTCAGTGCGGCATGCTTTACAGCTTAGAACCGGGGCTCCAAAAGCGTTTTGAGCAGCACGAAGCATATGAGATGTTCGAAGAGCTGAAAATGGTTTTCCAAGCTCATGCCCGGGTCGAGAGATATGAAGTCTCCGACAAGTTCTACAGTTGTAAGATGGAGGAGAATGGTTCTGTCAGCGAGCACATACTCAAAATGTCTGGGTTACACAAGTGCTTGTCTCAGCTGGGAGTTAATCTCCTGGATGACATAGTCATTGACAGAATCCTTCAGTCACTCCCACCTAGCTACAAGAGCTTTGTGATGAACTACAATATGCAGGGGATGGTGAAAACCATTCCTGAGGTATTTTCAATGCTGAAATCAGCGGAGGTGGAGATCAAAAAGGAACATCAAGTGTTGATGGTCAATAAAACCACTAGTTTCAAGAAAGGCAAGGGTAAGAAGAACTTCAAGAAGGACAGCAAGGGAGTTGCCGCGCCCGGTAAGTCAGTTGCCAGGAAGAAGCCAAATCATGGACCCAAACCTGAGACTGAGTGCTTTTATTGCAAGGGAAACGGTCACTGGAAGCGGAACTGCCCCAAGTACTTAGCGGACAAGAAGGCCGGCAACACCAAAGGTATATGTGATATACATGTTATTGATGTGTACCTTACCAGTACTCGTAGTAACTCTTGGGTATTTGATACCGGTGCGGTTGCTCATATTTGTAACTCAAAACAGGAGCTGCGGAATAAGCGGAGACTGGCGAAGGACGGGATGACGATGCGCGTCGGGAATGGTTCCAAGGTCGATGTGATCGCCGTCGGCACGCTACCTCTACATTTACCTATGGGATTAGTTTTAAACCTCAATAATTTTTATTTAGTGCCAGCTTTGAGCATGAACATTGTATCTGGATCTCGTTTAATACAAGATGGCTACTCATTTAAATCCGAGAATAATGGTTGTTCTATTTATATGAGAGATATGTTTTATGGTCATCCCCACTGGTCAATGGTTTATTCTTAATGAATCTCGAACGTGATGTTACACATATTCATAGTGTGAATACCAAAAGATGTAAGATTGATAATGATAGTCCCACATACTTGTGGCACTGCCGCCTTGGTCACATTGGTGTCAAACGCATGAAGAAGCTCCATGCAGATGGACTTTTAGAGTCTCTTGATTACGAATCATTTTACACGTGCGAACCATGCCTCATGGGCAAAATGACCAAGACTCCGTTCTTCGGAACAATGGAGCGGGCAACCAACTTATTGGAAATCATACATACTGATGTGTGCGGTCCAATGAGCATTGAGGCTTGCGGTGGCTATCGTTATGTTCTCACCCTCACTAATGACTTGAGTAGATATGGGTATGTCTACTTAATGAAACACAAGTCTGAGACCTTTGAAAAGTTCAAGGAATATCAGAGTGAGGTAGAGAATCAACGTGACAGAAAAATAAAGTTCTTACGATCAAATCGCGGGGGAGAATATTTAAGTCACGAGTTTGGTATGCACTTAAGGAAATGTGGAATTGTTTCACAACTCACGCTGCCTAGAACACCTCAGCGTAACGGTGTGTCCGAAAGTCGTAATCACACTTTATTGGATATGGTGCGGTCTATGATGTCTCTTACCGACTTACCACTATCATTTTGGGGATACGCTTTAGAGACAGCTACATTCACTTTAAATAGGGCGCCGTCTAAATCCGTTGAGACGACACCGTATGAATTATGGTTTGGGAAGAAACCTAAGCTGTCGTTTCTAAAAGTTTGGGGATGCGATGCTTATGTCAAGAAACTTCAACCTGAAAAGCTCGAACCCAAGTCGGAAAAATGCGTCTTCATAGGATACCCTAAAGAAACCATTGGGTATACCTTCTACCTCAGATCCGAAGGCAAGACCTTTGTTGCCAAGAATGGGTCCTTTCTGGAGAAAGAGTTTCTCTCGAAAGAAGTAAGTGCTAGGAAAGTAGAACTTGATGAAGTACTGCCCCTTGAACCGGAAAGTAGTGCAACTCAGGAAGATGTTTCTGTGGTGCCTGCACCGACTAGAGAGGAAGTTAATGATGATGATCAAGGTACTTTGGACCAAGTTTCCACTGAACTTCGTAGGTCCACAAGGACACGTTCCATACCAGAATGGTATGGCAACCCTGTCCTGGAAATCATGTTGTTAGACAACGGTGAACCTTCGAACTATGAAGAAGCGATGGCGGGCCTAGATTCCAACAAATGGATTGAAGCCATGCAATCTGAGATAGGATCCAGGTATGAAAACAAAGTATGGACTTTGACAGACTTGCCCGATGATCGGCGAGCGATAGAAAATAAATGGATCTTTAAGAAGAAGGCGGGTGCAGATGGTAATGTTACCATCTATAAAGCTCGGCTTGTCGCTAAGGGTTACCGGCAAGTTCAAGGGGTTGACTACGATGAGACCTTCTCACCCGTAGCGAAGCTAAAGTCCGTCCGGACCTTGTTAGCAATTGCCGCATTCTATGATTATGAGATATGGCAAATGGACGTCAAAACGACATTCCTTAACGGTTTCCTCAAGGAAGAATTGTATATGATGCAGCTGGAAGGTTTTGTCGATCCTAAGAATGCTAACAAGGTGTGCAAGCTCCAGCGCTCCATCTATGGGCTGGTGCAAGCATCTCGGAGTTGGACCATTTGCTTTGATGAAATGATCAAAGCGTTTGGGTTTGTGCAGACTTATGGAAAAGCCTGCGTTTACAAGAAAGTGAGTGGGAGCTCTGTAGCATTTCTCATACTATATGTGGATGACATACTATTGATGGGAAATGATATAGAACTTTTGGAAAGCATAAAAGCCTACTTGAATAAGTGTATTTCAATGAAGGACCTTGGAGAAGCTGCTTATATATTAGGCATCAAGATCTATAAAGATAGATCGAGACGCCTCATAGGTCTTTCACAGAGCACATACCTTGATAAGATATTGAAGAAGTTCAATATGGATCAGTCCAAGAAGGGGTTCTTGCCTATTTTGCAAGGTGTGAAATTGAGCTCGGCTCAAAGCCCGACCACGGCAGAAGATAGAGAAAAGATGAGTGTCATCCCCTATGCCTCGGCCATAGGGTCTATTATGTATGCCATGTTGTGTACCAGACCTAATGTAAACCTTGCCGTAAGTTTGGTAGGGAGGTACCAAAGTAATCACGGCATGGAACACTGGACAACGGTCAAGAACATCCTGAAGTACCTGAAAAGGACTAAGGATATGTGTCTCATTTATGGAGGTGACGAAGAGCTCGTCGTAAAGGGTTATGTCGATGCTAGCTTCGACATAGATCTGGATGACTCCAAGTCACAAACTGGATACGTGTATATTTTGAATGGTGGGGCAGTAAGCTAGTGCAGTTGCAAGCAAAGCGTCATGGCGGGATCTACATGTGAAGCGGAGTACATGGCAGCCTCGGAGGCAGCACATGAAGCAATCTGGATGAAGGAGTTCATTATCGACCTAGGAGTTATTCCCAATGCATCGGGCCCAATGACTCTCTTCTGTGACAACACTGGAGCTATTGCCCTTGCCAAGGAGCCCAGGCTTCACAAGAAGATCAGGCACATCAAGCGTCGCTTCAACTCCATTCGTGAAAATGTTCAAGATGGAGACATAGATATTTGTAATGTACATGCGGATCTGAATGTCGCAGATCCATTGACTAAACCTCTTGCGCGAGCAAAACATGATCAACACCAGAACTCTATGGGTGTTCGATTCATCACAGTGTAACTAGATTATTGACTCTAGTGCAAGTGGAAGACTATTGGAAATATGCCCTAGAGGCAATAATAAAATGGTTATTATTATATTTCCTTGTTCATAATAATTGTCTATTATTCATGCTATAATTGTATTGATCGGAAACTGTAATACATGTGTGAATACGTAGACCACAACATGTCCCTAGTGAGACTCTAGTTGACTAGCTCATTGATCAACAGATGGTCGTGGTTTCCTGACTATGGACATTGGATGTCATTGATAACGGGATCACATCATTAGGAGAATGATGTGATGGACACGACCCAATCCTAAGCATAGCACAAGATCGTGTGCTAAAGCTTTTCTAATGTCAAGTAACATTTCCTTAGACCATGAGATTGTGTAACTCCCGAATACCGTAGGAGTGCTTTGGGTGTACCAAATGTCACAATGTAACTGGGTGACTATAAAGGTGCTCTACAGGTATCTCCAAAAGTGTCTGTTGGGTTGGCATGAATTGAGACTGGGATTTGTCACTCCGTATGACGGAGAGGTATCTCTAGGCCCACTCGGTAATGCGTCATCATAATGAGCTCAATGTGACTAAGTAGTTAGTCACGGGATCATGCATTACAGAACGAGTAAAATGACTTGCCGGTAACGAGATTGAATGAGGTATTGGGATACCGACGATCAAATCTTGGGCAAGTAATGTACCGATTGACAAAGGGAATTGTATACGGGATTGCTTGAATCCTCGACATCATGGTTCATCGGATGAGATCATCGTGGAACATGTGGGAGCCAACATGGGTATCCAGATCCCACTGTTGGTTATTGGCCAGAGAGCTGCCTTGGTCATGTCTGCATGATTCCCGAACCCGTAGGGTCTACACACTTAAGGTTCGATGATGCTAGGGTTATAGGGAAGATTTGTATATGATTACCGCATGTTGGTCGGAGTCCTAGATGAGATCCCAAACGTCACGAGGAGTTCCAGAATGGTCTAGAGGTGAAGATTTCTATATGGGAAGTCATCATACGGTCACCGGAAATATTCGGGGGTATATCGGTATTGTACTGGGACCACCGGAGGGGTTCCGGGGGTCCATCGGGAGGGTCCACCTGCCCCGGAGGGCATCATGGGCTATCGATGGAAGGGGAACAGCCCCTAAGTGGGCTGGCCACCACCCCCTAGGGCCCATGCGCCTAGGGTTGGGGGGGACCCTAAAGGGGGTGCCTCCCTTGCTTGGGCGGCAAGCCCCCTCCCCCTTGGCCGCCGCCCCCCTCTAGATCTCATCTAGAGGGGCCGGTGATGAGGATACAGACTTGGGGTAGGGTCATAGGCCTGACCTATACACCCTACCCAAGGTCACTACCCTGGAAGATAAAAGGACCAAGAGACAACATGAGAGCTCCGATTGTACACGTCGAGTGCAATCCACTCGACGACCACATCACTCGGAGGTCCTCCTCCCTACCATCACTCGACCATATGGAGAGTCACTCGACCTACTGAAGACCGGGAGTCACTCAGCACTGTAACGGTCAGGCGTTCACTCCATAGCAGACGTTACCAGTAATGCCCCTTACTTTATGTACATTAAGTCCCTTGTAATGGAGGTCTGCGAGGGTCCGGGCGCACTCTATATAAGCCACCCTCCTCCACTGGCACAAGGGTTCACACCCCCTGTAATATCACACACATAATCCAATCGACCGCCTCCGGGCACCGAGACGTAGGGCTGTTACTTCCGCTGTGAAGGGCCTGAACTCGTAAATCCCGTGTGTACACCTTCACCATAGCTGAGATCTTGCCTCTCCATACCTACCCCCCTTTCTACTGTCAGTCTTAGGACCACGACAGTTGGCGCCCACCATGGGTCAAGGTGTCTTGGCGATTTGTTGGTGAAGCTGCAAGTTTACCGATCATCATCATCATGGTTTCCTGCGGCGGACTTGCTGAGGGCCGTGAGATCCGTCTCGGCGCGCTCATTTTCATCGCCGACGACTCCGTGTGGCTTCAAGAAGCTCCCCTGGACGTTGAGGTGCTCCCCGTCCGAGGGGCGACGCACTTCCGTGCGTGCGTCCGTGGCGTCCTTCTCCAGCAGCCGTCGACTCAGTATCAGTCGGCTCCAACTGTGTTTTCCCTCCCCACTGTCGGCCGCCGCAAGCGATCCGGTCGTTCGCGACTCTAGCGGTGGGTGAAGCACGTGGTGGCTCGGCGTTCAGCCACCCATCAAGTCGCGGCAATCGAGCCCGACAAAACCCTCCATGGCCTGTTTGATCCGTCGACTGGCTCTGCGGAGACCACATCCGAGTGCGATAGCAGCGTCCCTGCGGTAGAAGTTTTGATGGTCGACGGGCCTCACAGTCCGCCTGGTTTTCGCCATGAGGACGGCGAAGACAGAGACGGCGATCCGTCGTGTGTCCATGAGGAATATCGACCCAAACCCCTCTCTTCGTAGCAGAGAGAAGAACTTCATCGCCGCAACATGGATGCACTCCATACGCCCGTTGTTGGAGAAACCCCCGAGGCTCGGGCCTTGGAGGAGGTGCGCCTAGCCAATCTGGCTGAGCGCACTCGACTGGATAACCTTCAGCATGCTCTCGATGAGCTCGCTCAGGAGCGGATCCATGAATCCAGTCGACGACAGCTTTTTCCGCCTCCACCTAAGGTATACCGTACTCCGATTCAGAACCTCACAGCTGCGCCCCGAATAGCAGAGTCGATTCAGCCTTCCCAGTCGGAGGCTGGTAGAGGGCTGGTGCAGATCCGGGCCTTGCTCCGGGCAGCAGGAGAGGAGAACACTGCAGTGTCTCAGTCTAGAATAGGATTCACAGCAGATCCGTAGTAGCAGATACAGTCCAGTCGACCCATAGCCCAAGATCGCCCCTGCGGCGGGAAGGCTGTGGACAGTATGATCATCAGTTCGACCGCGACAATCATCGTCGAGTGCCTACGCCTCCTCCGAGGAGTGCGTTGTACGTGCCTCGGCAGAATGATGACAGGCGCTGTCGGTGTCAAAACCGGCGGATCTCGGGTAGGGGGTCCCGAACTGTGCGTCAAGGCGGATGGTAACAAGAGACGAGGGACACAATGTTTTTACCCAGGTTCGGGCCCTCTCGATGGAGGTAAAACCCTACGTCCTACTTGATTAATATTGATGATATGGGTAGTACAAGAGTAGATCTACCACGAGATCAAGGAGGCTAAACCCTAGAAGCTAGCCTATGGTATGATTGTTGAGATGTATGTTGTCCTACGGACTAAAGCCCTCCGGTTTATATAGACACCGGAGAGGGCTAGGGTTACACAGAGTCGGTTACAATGGTAGGAGATCTACATATCCGTATTGCCAAGCTTGCCTTCCACGCCAAGGAAAGTACCATCCGGACACGAGCCGGAGTCTTCAATCTTGTATCTTCGTAGTCTTGGAGTCCGGCGGATATTGATAGTCCGGCTATCCAGACACCCCCTAGTCCAGGACTCCCTCAGTAGCCCCTGAACCAGTCTGCAATGACGATAAGTCCGACGTGCACAATGTTCGGCATTGCAAGGCGGGTTCCTCCCTTGAATAATCCAGAGAAGATTATGAACACCAGGATAGTGTCCGGCTCTGCAAAATAAATTCCACATTCCACCGTAGAGAGAATAAAATGCACACTTAGCTCAATCTGCTGACGTATTATGCGGCATGACATCACACCGCAACCAAGCCTTTGTTTGAATCGTTTTTTTACTATACCACCTCAGCACGTTTAGCGAAGCGGTTTTCTTGGCACATCTTGTCGAAGCAGAGATCGTGTTCCCCTTATTCCGGGATCCTCATCAATACGTGCGTGGGTAACCCAACCATTCCCGTCGCCACGCCTCCTCTATCGAGGGGGAATCTCAAACGGTCACGGAGACGGCCCTTGGTATTTCTTCCCCTTTATAAGAGGACCAAGGCTCGCCCTTGTTCTTCAATCTCGCATCGAATCTTTTCCCTGCTCCCGGTTCCAACACCCAGAGCCTCAGATTCGAGCGCTTCGGATCCTCAATCATGTCCGGCTCCGACCTCCAGGGCCGGTGGATGCCCTCATCCATCACGGAGGAGGACATATTGAAGTTGCGTGAGGCCAAGTACCTGGCCTATGAGGTTTCGCACAGGTTGCCTGTCCAAGGGCAGGCTGTGCCAGCCCCCGAGCCTGGTGAATACGTCGTTTTCGTATCCCACCTCCGCCGGGGTTTAGGCTTCCCGACGGATCCCTTCGTGAGAGGGCTCCTGTTCTACTATGGGCTGGACTTTCATGACTTGGCTCCGGAGTCTATCCTCCATATCTCCGCATTCATTATCGTCTGCTAAGCCTTCCTCCGCGTCATCCCCCACTTCGGCCTATGGCTAAAGACCTTCAAGGTGGAGCCGAAGATGATCGGGGGGCGTCAAGCGGAGTGCGGCGGGGCGACCATAAGCAAGAAGGTCGATGCCCCATGGCTTGAGGGTTCCTTTCAAGAGGAACTTGGACTGTGGCAGCAGGAGTGGTTCTATATCACCGCTCCAAGGGGCAGCAGGCAAAAGCCGCCGCCCTCATTCCGCCCGGGACCTCCACGCCAACTAATGTCGTGGGTCAACCAAGGGCTCAACTGGGGGCCGTCCAAAGACGTGCCCTCACTGCAGGGCCGGATTCGAGATCTCCAAGCGAGGGAGATCGACCTGATCAAGGTGATGCAGGTTATGCTAATCAGGCATCTCCTGCCCTGCAAACACCGTCCTCTCCTTCTATGGGAGTTCAACCCGGAGGGACCTCGGATTGTCCAACACTTCATGGGTGCGACACCCGTGGAGATGTACAAGTTGTTCTTCAGACCGCAGGTGGCGTGTCCGGATTTAGCCGAGGATGCAGGCCTAAGCCGCGATCGCCCGGATACTCAGGTAATTAGCTCAGAGTCCGGACATTCTGTTTATGTGCCTTTCTAGAGTTCGCCTCCTGACCCTTTGTTCTTTACAGGAATGGGTGGCGCGATCAAGGCTGATAAGGTGTCCAGCCCCCCTCCCAGAGACCGCACTGGAGCCCGTGCTGGTCAGAATGTTGGAGGTTGCGCCCACAGAAGGGGGCGACGGGGAAGATAGCGGAGCTAATATTTCGCCCAAAGGGGCAACTGAAGAGGGGGGAACCAAGAGCCCCTCCTTTCAGGGGGAGAAGAGGACCGCCTTCGAAGATCCGGAGGCCAAAGCCCCTAAACGTGGGAAGAGATCTTCCCCGGGGGGTCCGGCGCCCGGAAAGAATCCGGATGCACAATTATCACCGAAGGATCAGCCCTCCAGTGAGCCGTGAGTATAAAAGAGGGAGTTAATTAATAAGGAAATACCTTCATTTGTGCTTCTGCAGGTAACCAAAATATTTATATTGCAGTTCGGATCTGCAGCCTTCTCAGATGAGTTCATCTTCGGGGGACCTTCTTCCGGAGATGATGGAGAGCGATACGCCTCCGTCCGCAGCGCCGCCAGATGAGGCAGGCGAACCCGAAGTGTCATCACGGAGGGTATCCCCGAGTCCGGAGGGGCCAGAGAGTTCGGCACCTACTAGTGTCCGGCCGGGAGAACTGAAGAATCTGCTTGAGAGGGCGTCCATTTCAGAATATCACCGTGCGTTAATGCGTATGGTGATTGGAAGGATTTCGTCCGCCGAGAGCAGATTGCGTAATGCCGCCATGAGTTTGCTGGCGGGTTTTGAGGTATGCAAAAATGACGCATCCTTTTGTATTTTAACAGTATTGCACATAAAAATGCGCCCTGTATAGATAGTAGCCCCTGAGACTCGGTAGGTTGTCAGAAACGACAGCGTACCGAGGATCGAAATCGAAAGTAATGAATTCCGTCGTTCCTATGCAGGTGGCGGATAGTCCGGGGGCTAGCCGGACTAGTGAGTTTGCCGAATTAAGTCGGCAACTTGACGTGGCAGATGCTAACATCGCACTTGTCAACCGGGGACTTGACGAGTCACAAGGTAAATAAATTCTCCGCAGTCGCTTTATTTGAGGGGTCAAAGCCCTCCTCTGATAAATTGTATGCTGTTGTACAGACGGTGCTGCTGCTGTGGAGAGCATTCGGGCCGAACTTGCTCGAGCTAAGGAGCAAGCCCGAAGGAGTGACGCAGCTGCCTCGAAGGCGGCCGAAGAGTTGAAAGCCGAAAAGGCTGCGCACTGCCTAAGCAGGGCGGAGGTGGCCGAATTGGCCATTAAGGTAAAGGATGCTGCCGACCGCTATGAGGCTCTTGAAAAGGAGCGCTTATCGGAGCGGGAAGACCTGAAGAAGGCCACCGCCGAAGCCAAGGATGCCCGCTCTGCAATGCGGGCTATGAAGGAGGAGCTGCGCCAGGCCGGAGAGATCATGGCTGGCAAGCCTTTTCTGCTACGTCGCCGGTTTATGGATGCAAGGTATGCTCAATTTGAGCGGCTGTGGAGTCCGGAAGATCCATATATGGACCTAGCTGCAAGTGCAGCCGATGCCGTGAAGCACTTCCGGAGCCAGGAGGATCACGAGACGGAAGAGCTATATTGGTCTCAATTCCACAGTCCGGATCGCTCACTTCCATTGATAGACCGGTTGGCCGAATGGGCCGAGCTAAATAGATTGTCCGGACTTGCCATGACTGACATCGTGGCCCATGTCTGGCCAGAGAGGTCCAAGGCGACGAGCTACTTCGGCTTACTGCAGCAATTCCTTGGAGCGGTGCCGCATATAAAGGACATGAAGCGGTCGAGCTACATCGAGGGCGCGTGAATGGCTCTTGCCCGTGTGAAGGCGCATTGTCCAGAGATGGACGCCACCGCTGTTGCTGCCCAGGGTTCGGATAAAGACCGGCTCCCTGCCGAGCACTATTTCGGGGAGGTTATGCGTGGCGCTCGTGTAATAGAGTCGCAGTGCTCGAAGAATGTAACGTTCAAATGAACGTATTAGCTTGTAAATCGATGATTATGTTATAACTGCTTTTTATACTTGTGCGTCCCAAGTAGTAAAACTTCTCCTGTGCGGCCGTTTACGTATACTTTTGTATAACTTGAAAGATTGCAGTCTTCGGCTTCAGCCCCCACGCACAGGGTGCGGGGGTGTTCGCAAAAATAGCGCATTTTCACACTTAATCCGACGTCTCGGTCCTGTTTAAGGAGGTGGTAGCGTAGCGAACTAGGTAATCCGGACTATAATGCTTTATCACTTTCACTTAGCCAGTGGAGCTCGAGGGTGGGGCTACGATATAGCCCCTGGTGGCACCGCACATCTCCGGATTCGGGGTGCGTATGTGCCTGACCGGGAAATGGTCCTTCGTCAAAGCGGGGAATTCTAAACATTCCGATAGTCGATCAAGTGGTTGACCAGACTCTCGCTGTATCATGACAGTCAGTTTTCGGCTTTCTCTACTGAGGTGCTCGCCCAGCCGAACTGGGGCACAATCGCAGTAGTTCTCCTGGTGCCGCGTTAGTCGATGATACGGAACGTAAGGCAGCAAAACACAGGAGCCGGGCAAACCCAACATTTGACCAAAGACATGATTCGAAGCTGATGCATTAATGCCAAACTCGAGACGCCGAACACTCCCTAAGGTGTTCGGTCTTTATAATAATGGGCAGAACGATGCCCTAAGCCCCTAGTGTCCAGGTACGGGCATGGACTTCTAACGCGGCCGATGCCAAAGCGCCAGGCTCCACTTTGGCTATAGGAAGAAGCCAAGGGAGAGTAACAACAAGAGACAGTAAAAAAAGGTCTACGCAGGGTCTTAATCTGAAAAGAATCCTTGCAACGGGTCCCTACTGCACGTCTGCGCCTGTGTCTCCATTGCGCCATTATCCTGGACGGGTACGCACGTTGTTCATCTGTAGAAAGAGAGGAACGTTTAGTTTTAGAAACAATTCGTGCGAATAATATGTGAAATAAGAAATATAAAATATTAAAGCGAGGTTTATATGAAACCGCGATTGTTTGTGCGCGCAGCCCCCCTGTGAAGGGGTATGCGGCTAGGGAGCCCCTAGCCTGCTGAGGCCGGATTCGTCTATCCGAGTCCGGGGTCCTTAAGTGACCCTCGCACTGAAATGGCGCCATGCGGACCGGGCATCTTGAGTGTAAGAGACGCGTAATGCGGTATGGCGTTGAAGCGGACAAAAGCCTTTCGTCCCAAGAGTGCTTGATATTCACTTTCAAATGGGACGATATGAAAAATTAATTTTTCGCGTCGAAAATTGTTCGGCGATCCGAACACGACTTCTAGTAATATAGAGCCTGTGCACTTGGCGTAAGGGCCTGGCGTCACTCCTTTGAAGGAAGTGCGGCTGTGTCGAATTTTGGTAGGGTCTATCCCCATCCTACGGATTGTGTTTGAATATAGCAGGTTTAAGTCACTGCCTCCGTCCATTAGGACGGTAGTAAATTGTAATCCGTCTATTATGGAATTCAATATCAGGGGAGTCCGTCCCGCATTTCGGACGCTTCTGGAATAGTCCAGGTGGTCGAAAGTGATTGGTTTTGATATCCAATCTCTACGGTCTGCATCCGGAGGACGGACATAAGTCCCTTGAAAATTTGCTCTAAACGCGTCCTCGAGCTCTTCCCAACTTCCAACAGTGTTTTCCGGGAGGCTTTTGAGCCAATGACGGGCTGGCCCTTTGAGCTTGAGGGGTAGATATTTTATGGTGTGGAGATCGTCTCCTCTGGCCATGTGTATATGTAGTATGTAATCTTCTATCCAGACTCCAGGGTCTGTTGTTCCATCGTAGGCCTCTATGTTTATGGGTTTAAACCCTGCTGGGAATTCATGTTCCAGCACCTCATCGGTGAAACATAGCGGGTGTGCGGCGCCCCTGTACTTGTATGTGCCGCTATTATCGGACACTTGACGTGTTACTTTGCTTCCTGGGGCCTTCTTTTTGGGTCCGTAGATGGACCTGGCTGGGCCGTTTGACGGTGGAGGCTCTATGGCCTCCTCGTCGAATTCTGGTAGCAGCTTACGCTTCGGGTAGCTTTTCGATTGGTGGCCATTGCCGTATTTATCTGCGGTTTTGAGCACTTTGTTCCATCTTATTCTGAGCGTGTCTTCCGCTGTTTTGAGCTTCCGCTTTTCCTTCTTCAGGCTTCTTGCTGTGGCGATGAGCCTGCGCTTAAAAAGCTCTTGTTTGACGGGGTCCTCGGGCACGACGAGTTCGTCGTCATTGAGGCTTGCTTCGTCTTCGGAGAGAGGCATATGGTTATGATCCTCAACCTCTTCGTCTGCCGCCCTCTCGTGAGGGATTGCTTCTGCATCCTCGAGCTGAGTCTTGCTGGAGGGGATTGTCTTCGGCACTCTCTGGGGTATTGTTTCCTGTGCCGGAATCGCTATTCTTGCTATGGCGGGATTTAGAGCGGCGCCGCTGATGTCGGCGTTTGGGCTGCTTCTTTAGAGAGTCTGCCTCCGCTGCTTCTTCGCCATCCCCTTCTTTTGGGGAGTCCACCATGTATATGTCGTATGACGAGGTGGTCTTCCAGTGCCCTGTAGGCGCTGGCTCCTGTTCGTCTCCGGCATCGTCGTCCATAGCTTCGATGTTGTCGGAGTCGAAGTCTAGCATGTCTGTTAAATCCTCGACAGTGGCTACAAAGTGGGTGGTGGGTGGGCTCTGAATTTCTTCGTCGTCCGTACTCCAACCATCCTGGCCATAGTCCGGCCAGGACTCTCCTGATAACGAGAGATGCTTTAATGAATTCAGGATATCGCCAAAAGGCGAGTGTTGGAATATGTCCGCGGCGGCGAATTCCATAACCGGCGCCCAATCCTGATCGATTGGTAGGGGCGCGGGAGATTCGGAGTCCGGCAAGGAGTCCGGTGCCTCGGAATCACGAGTTTCACCGGGGACAAGATAGGTGTTCGGCTCCATCGCCGTGGATGTTGAAGCCCCCAGGGCGGCGTCTATCCACTGGCCCTCGATCTGGGCGATCGGCTCCGGGCTAATGGCCGAAGCTGATCCGTGTGCGGCCACCAAGGCACTGTCCGGCGGCAGAGCTAGATCATGCCCATCGTCGTAGTGCGGCACGCTCGGCTGTGGCCCGAGTCCGTCGAAGATCAAGTCTCCGCGGACATCGGTCGTGAAGTTTAAGCTTCCAAATCTGACCTGACGGCCAGGGGCGTAGCTTTTGATCTGCTCCAGATGGCCAAGAGAATTGGCCCGCAGTGCAAAGCCGCCGAATACGAAGATCTGTCCGGGGAGAAAAGTCTCACCTTGAACAGCATCGTTGGTTGAAGATGCCATCGAACCTATCAGTGACGACACAGAGGAACTCTCAATGAAAGCACCAATGTCGGTGTCAAAACCGGCGGATCTCGGGTAGGGGGTCCCGAACTGTGCGTCAAGGCGGATGGTAACAAGAGACGAGGGACACAATGTTTTTACCCAGGTTCGGGCCCTCTCGATGGAGGTAAAACCCTACGTCCCGCTTGATTAATATTGATGATATGGGTAGTACAAGAGTAGATCTACCACGAGATCAAGGAGGCTAAACCCTAGAAGCTAGACTATGGTATGATTGTTGAGATGTATGTTGTCCTATGGACTAAAGCCCTCCGGTTTATATAGACACCGGAGAGGGCTAGGGTTACACAGAGTCAGTTACAATGGTAGGAGATCTACATATCCGTATTGCCAAGCTTGCCTTCCACGCCAAGGAAAGTACCATCCGGACACGAGCCGGAGTCTTCAATCTTGTATCTTCGTAGTCTTGGAGTCCGGCGGATATTGATAGTCCGGCTATCTGGACACCCCCTAGTCCAGGACTCCCTCAGGCGCCGTCACAGCGGCGAGCGTAGAGCTCCAGTCGACCCAAGAGAGCCAGGCTTCAATGCGAGATCCATTCTCATCCAAGGCTTGGTCGACCGGAACAGAGCACATAGAGAAGACCTTGGCAGGGATCGTCCGAGTGGCAGCAAACTGCATGTTTCAGGCCCAGAGTGTTTCAGCAGAGCCATCAGGGTGGCAATAATTCCTCCAAACTTCAGGTTGGCAACCGGAGTCAGTAAGTTCACTAGAGAATCCAAGCCTGAAACCTGGCTCGAGGATTACCGAGTGGCTGTGCAGATTGGAGGCGGAAATGATGATATAGCGATGAAGCATCTCCCTCTTATGTTGGAAGGATCGGCCCAAGCGTGGTTGACTCAGTTGACTCCAGGCAGTATACACAGTTGGGAGGAACTAGCTCGAGTGTTCATAAGAACTTTTGAGGGCACGTGCAAGCAACCAGCAGGGTTACCGGAGTTGCGGCATTGTGTGCAGAATCCGAGTGAGACTTTGAGGGAATTCATTCAGATATGGACCACTCTGCATCACACCGTTGAGAATGTATCAGAGCATCAAGCAGTATGCGCTTTCAAGGAAGGCGTCAAATACAGAGAGTTGGTCTTGAAGTTCGGTCGAACTGGGGATATGACTTTGACTCGGATGATGGAGATAGCAACCCGGTACGCTAACGGAGAAGAAGAGGATCGACTCCATAGCGGGAAGAGTAAACCAGTCGGCCAAGAGGCCGGTGGAGGTAACTCCAGTCGGAAACAGAAGCGTAAGGCCGAACCAGCGGCACCTTGAGAGATTGCGGCAGTGAATCAAGGAAAGTTTAAAGGAAAACCTAAGGGCCCTGGCCCCCTAAGAAGGTAAAGGATCAAGCAGGAAATGATGTGCTAGATTTGCCATGGCACATCCACACGAAGAAGGATGAAGAAGGTAATCTGATTTACCCGAAGCATACCACTCAGCAATGTCGACTCCTGATCCAGCAGTTCCAAGAGAAACAACCCAATGAGAAGGAGAAAGAGTCGGACAAAGATGAGGATGAAGAGGAAGATGATGGTTATCCCAAAGTCAATTCAACTCTGATGATTTTTGCTGATGTTGAGAGCAAGAGTCGATTGAAGGTCATTGAGGGAGTCCTGGACTAGGGGGTGTCCGGACAGCCGGACTATCATCGTCCGTCGGACTCCAAGACTACGAAGATACAAGATTGAAGACTCCGTCCCGTGTCCGGATGGGACTTTCCTTGGCGTGGAAGGCAAGCTTGGCGATACGGATATGTAGATCTCCTACCATTGTAACCGACTCTGTGTAACCCTAGCCTCCTCTGGTGTCTATATAAACTGGAGGGCTTTAGTCCGTAGGACAACATACATTACAACAATCATACCATAGGCTAGCTTTAGGGTTTAGCCTCCTTGATCTCGTGGTAGATCCACTCTTGTACTACCCATATCATCAATATTAATCAAGCAGGACGTAGGGTTTTACCTCCATCGAGAGGGCCCGAACCTGGGTAAAACATCGTGTCCCTCGTCTCCTGTTACCATCCGCCTAGACGCACAGTTCGGGACCCCTTACCCGAGATCCGCCGGTTTTGACACCGACATTGGTGCTTTCATTGAGAGTTCCTCTGTGTCGTCACCGATAGGGAGGATACCTCCACCCGTCTTTAAAGACGGTGTTTTCGCCGAAGGGGCCTTGGCCGCCAGCCAAACTATCCGGCTAGGTGGTTTTCTTATGACCGCCTGTCCGGCCGCCGGTTCGACAATGACCTCTCAAGTCGTCAGAAGCAATCTTCGCGTCAGCCTGAAAGCTGCCGAACAGTTGGATCCAATAGAGCTCTCGTCTGTTAACGAGCTCTTGGATCGCATCGCCGCCCTGGGAGTCGCTACGGACTACAACCAGATTGGGCTTAAAACCTATCTGAGAGAGATTAACTCTCCCCAGGCCACCCACCACGTCGCAGTGGTAGAGGAGCAATACGGCAACTCTCCGCCTGTATTGAAAACTATTCATGTCCGGATTCCCGAACCCTCCATGCCGGATTCCTGCGGAGGGACGGACCTCGATCGAGCATTGAACTTAAAACCATGCATTGCTCCGGACTCGCTGGATCGCGTCCAGCAACCCAAGCTTCCAAATTCGGAAACTCCTCGGCCTTCGAGCCCCAAGATGGGCAGGGATCCGGACTTTAGTCCATCCACCCGCCCAGACATATGCGATCTATCTCTAATACTGCAAGAGCCCACTGAAACAGTACATCACTACTGGGCCAGATTCCTCCTGGTTATGGACAGGATAAAGGACTGCCGAGAGGAAAACGCAATCTCAATCTTCAGCAATAATTGCACAGACAAGGGACTATTAAAGGACATTGATCGTTGCAAAATTACACGCTTCACCGATCTGGCGTCCATAGTACGAAAGTACTATGCGATGGAGAGTTTCCGGAAAACCGAAAATCAATTTTGGGATAATCCGGCCCCAAACCCAGTCCGCAGCAAAAGGGCGCCTTACACTCAGGCCCCAGATGCAAAAACGAAAAAACAAAAACCCAATAAGGGAAACGGAACCGTACTGGAGGGATGGCTCAATGGACCCTATAAGCTTCATAGTACAGAGGGAGCCGTCCCAACACATAGCCTTCGAGCATGTTGGATATTACGGCAGGTGGCCAAAAGTGGCGAGGAGCTTCTAGCCCCGCAAAACCACTCCAACAATAACGGTACGGTATCAACAGTCTTCGAGACTTTCGCATCAAACAATATGCGAAAGCGAACAATCCGCGGACTCGCCGAAGTCTACCAAGTAGCAACAGCAAATCCATGGAGCGACACAGCTATCACCTTCAACGCCAGCAAATCCATGGAACTAAGCCGCTTTATCTCCCGTCTAGGAGAAAAGGCGTTGCCCCTCTATCGCCTCCTCAGGCGCACCGAACACTTCGAGTGGACGGATGCTGCCACTGCCGGACTCGAAGAAATAAAGGCCATATTGGCAATAAATCCGGTCCTGGCTGCGCCCAATCTGGGCGAACCAATGTTGTTATACATCGCAACAATGTATCAAGTTGTAAGCGCGGTCCTCGTCGTCGAACGAGAGATAGAAGGACACAAATTCCCTCTTCAAAAACCAGTGTATTATGTATCCACTGTGTTAACCCCCTGCAAGTCCCGTTACCCGCACTATCAGAAGATAGCATATGCGGTGTTCATGGCGTCCCGGAAGCTCCGGCACTAATTTCAAGAGTGTTCGATAACAGTGGCCTCTGAAGTACCACTCAATGACATTATAAATAACCGCGATGCAACGGGCAGGATTGCAAAATGGGCCATTGAGCTCTTACCATTCGATATAACTTACAAACCTCAGCGAGCTATAAAGTCACAAGTTTTGGCTGACTTTGTCGCCGAATGGACCGAAGCCGAACTCCCTAAAGAGTACGGCGCATACTCCAATTGGACTATGCATTTCGATGGCTCTAAAATGTTGGCCGGACTGGGGGCTGGTGTCGTATTGACGTCCCCAACCGGAGACACAGTCCAGTATGTACTTCAAATAATGTACACAGACTCCAATAATGCAGCTGAATACGAGGCCCTGTTACATGGTCTCCAGATGGCAGTCTCCATGGGCATTCAACGCCTAGAGGTGCGCAGGGATTCAAACCTTGCAATATCCCAAATAAACGGAGACTTTGACGCCAAGGATCCAAAAATGGCAGCATATCGCAACGCTGTCCTAAAATTGTCAGCTTGGTTTGAAGGACTCGAATTCCATCACATAGCCCGAGATAATAACCAAGAGGCCGACATACTGGCACGCATCGGTGCCAAACGTGATGCTGTCCCTCCAAATATCTTCCTGGAACGGCTCTTCAAGCCATCCGTACTATGGGAAGAGGAGCCCGGAAGTGACAAACCGGAAAAAACCGCGCCAATCGGTGATCCAGCCGATGACATAACACCTTCAGCCCACGTCATAATGGTAGTAATCGCCCCGTGGACAGAACCATTCCTAGCCTACTTGCTTAGGCAGGAACTTCCTGAAGACCAAAACGAGGCCTGCTGCATGGTCCGGCGATCGAAAGCCTACAAGGTCCATGAGGGAGAACTTTATAAGAAAAGTACAACCAGAGTCCTTCAAAGGTGTATCTCCGAAGAGAAAGGGCGAAACCTCCTAGCTGAAATTCATGCCGGACTAGGCGGACACCATGCAGCAGCCCGGGCCCTTGTAGGAAAGGCATTCCGTACAAGATTTTATTGGCCGACGGCCCGGGCAGATGCCCAGGACTTAGTCCAGAAATGCGTTGGTTGTCAGCTATTTGCTAATCAGAGCCACATGCCGCCCACCGCCCTCAAAACTATACCCATTACCTGGCCGTTCGCGGTCTGGGGGCTTGATATGGTTGGACCCCTTAAAGGGGGAACCCACAAGCAAAGATACCTATTGGTCATGGTGGATAAATTCACCAAATGGATAGAGGCCAAACCGGTCAAAACGGCAGAGTCCGGACCAGTGATAGACTTTATATCCGGGGTAGTACACCGTTACGGAGTCCCCCACAGCATCATCACCGACAACGGCACGAACTTCACAGCCGACGAGGTTAAGTCATGGTGCAAGAATATGGGCATCAAGCTCGACTACGCTTCAGTCTATCACCCTCAAACCAACGGTCAAGTGGAACGAGCAAATGGTCTAATAATGAGCGGCATTAAACCCAGACTAGTGCGGTCACTTACTAAATCTGTCACGCACTGGGTCGAGGAGCTCGACTCCGTACTCTGGGGGCTGCGGACAACGCCTAACCGCACTACCGGATTCACACCATTTTTTATGGTATACGGCGCAGAGGCAGTCTTGCCCTGCGACATTATTCATGACTCACCTCGAGTGCGCATGTACGAGGAAAGAGAGGCCGAGCTTGATCGGTAGGACAGCTTGGACACATTGGAGGAAGAACGCAACGTCGCCAAGGCTCGTTCCGCATTCTATCAGCAGCAGGACCGAAGATATCAAAGCAGAGAAGTACGGGCCAAGACTTACAACGTTGGTGAACTAGTTCTACGCCCGCCGGACAAGAAAAAGGACAAGCTCAAGCCCAATTGGGAAGGTCCCTTCATTATCGATCAAGTCCTGACCGGCGGAGCATACCATCTACGAAATGTGTCGGATAACCGACTCGAGCCGAACCCATGGAACGCAGCCCGCCTCCAACGATTCTATGCCTAGCGCCGGACTAAGAGTTCGTCCCCTTCCCCCGTCCAAACTTTTACACTTCGGCTGTCTTTTGTTTCTCTTTTCATAACCTTTTTATTAAAAAGCCCCTAAGGGCCTACTCTTGCATTTTTCGCATACACTTGATGTGCCATCCGCACTTATCATACCTGGGGGCTTCTTTTACAGAAGCTCAATTATAAGGGTTTCATGCCCAGCACATGTGTCAAGCTTGCACATGTACCTTTTACTCACCATTATATGCATCGATATGACTTAAGTTTTGGCCAAGCTGGGTTGCCTGGCTCCTGTGCTTACCCCTACGTTCCCGATTGTTCGGCTAGGAGGTAAAGGGAGCACCTCTGCGATTGTTACTGCCAGGTCAGCCGGATGTGTACCTCAGACTGGGTGAAGCCAAAAGCTAGCGTTCTTAAGGGAATATTCGGTCGGTGACTTAAAAGATGATTTTTTACCTATTCATTTATTCGCCCCCAGATGTTTTTCTGCTTTCTTCACAGTCCGGACATGCACTTTAGGGCATGCCTCCCAGGGAAAGGAACCCTTAACGGAACTATTCTCCCTGGAAGATGTTTCTTACTAACCATGTAATATAACATAACTAGTTGGGCACTTGTCTGATAAAGCACTAATGACCCCTACGCCTGGTCTCCATGCATACCACGGTTGTTTCTTAACCAAAAAGGTATTCGGACACACTCCGGACTCTAGGGTCCCGAGGTTGAAGCAAAAAGGTCAGCAAAGACAAACGATCTACAATCCGGCTAGAAGGCATTTCACATGTCACTTGAAAGGAAAACATACATTGTCAAATTTACTGATTGTATTCCTCCTCAATCCCGTCTAACAGGCTGTCTAACTTACAGTCCCGTTGGGAAAATTTAGCAGCCAATTCTACTTGGCTGTATACTAAACTCACAGGGATCTCCTTCCCATCGGGCCCCACCGGTCCAACTTCGGCCATGTGGTTGGGATCCGCCTTCTTGTAACGCGTCTTCACCATGGCCCAAGCCTCCCTGGCACCTTGACGGCAAGCCGAAATCTTCCACAAACGGAAGCGCTGCCGCACTCCCTGAAGCTTCTCCGCAAGCTCCCCAAGGCCCTCGGGTAGGGAGAGGGCTGGCCATAAAGCTTGGACGACGCCGCTCATTGCCTGCCGAACTCGTTCGAGCAGTTGCAACAGCTCAGGAAGTTGATCACCCATTGATATGGGCATCTCCTCCGCAGGGCGACCTGTGAGTATACCTACAAGACATCTTATGTCACTTTACTTCCTCGCCGGACTTTTCTTTTCAAAAGAGTCTGCTCAAGCACTTACTATAAATGCCGCGACGAAGCTGCTGATTCTCCTTAACGGAGCTAGATAGCCCGGCTTGAGCGCCTTTCAGCTCTTCTCCGAGCTTGGCGTTGGCATCTTGGAGCTTGTTCCTTTCTTGCTGCACCCTATTCAGCACCCTCTCGCCGGCCTTTAGCTGGCGCAGTAATTCTTGCCTGTCCGGATCTTGTCCGGCGACACCTGCGATGTCACTATTAGACTTGCGCACACGCCGCACAACGCTTATATTTATTAATAAAAATGTGTTACCAGGAGGGGTCTCTGCGTCTCCTCCTGCAGCAGCAAGTGCGGCCTCAAGTTGGGCCTTGCATTCTTGCAGCTCCTGAGACAGCTGGGCATTCTTCTCGGTAAGAGCATGTGTTTCAAATGATCCTTAAATTAGTTAACATAACTAATTTAAGTCTCGGGGGCTACTGGTATATATAACCATTGAAATTCCCTTACCCGTATGTCTTTCACATACTGCTCCGTGGCTCTGGTAAAACCATCTTGAGCGGCACGGAGATGCGCGTCCCCTGCGTTAAAGGCGTCCAATGCCTCAGGGGAGAAGCACGCTTCACGAAATACTGTCCGGTGGCGCCTATGGTTCATGGCGCTCTCCACCTCAGACTTGGTGGCGGACAGTTTGTCGGTGTCCTCCGTTGGAGAAGGATCCGGCCCGCGTCTTGCGCTTGCCTCCCCCTCCAGGCCGGGTGCTGGAGCCTGGCCGGTGTAGGTTGGATCGGCAACTTCCGTGCCCGCAGTCCGGCGAGCGTTTTTTCTCCTATAAAGATCATGAGCACTCAGATGCTTCCTAGGAACGTTGCTCTGAAAATTCAAATACGAGTTATACCTTTGCGGCGATGTTTCCGTCTGCATCGCACTCCTTTTCCGCCTGCTGGTCCGGACTGACCTCTGTTGGTCAGCTGCCGCGGGCTCGGCTTCCCGCCGTGAAGGCGCTTCCTGTAAAATACCATCATTCGCGAAGGTCAGAAATGGGTAAGGAAGAGATAATGGTGTCCGGACCTCGGTCACAGTCACCTGGGAAGCCGGATACAGTCCGGGGTAGTCCGCCGTAATGGCGACCAAAGCATTATCCATGCTGAGCTGGTGAAACACCCCGTCGATCAGCTCCACCTTGATGTCCGGATCCTCTTCGGAGGCCGGATCCAGGGATCTTCCTGGATCCTCGGGTTGCGGAGCGGGACTTACCATGTCCTCCACAGTCCGGCGTAGATCCTGCGCCGAAGACATAATGTAAGAAGCCTAAACTTCGAAAGCAGGGATTGAGCCCTTAAAAGTGTTCGCTTACCCAGCCTCTAGGGTTGTTCATGGAAAACCCATTCAAAGGGTTCGTTTGAAGGAAGTCCTCCTTCTCCCCCTTGTACAGGCTGGACAAGGTCTTCACCAGATCCTCGGTCGAATCCGGCCCTTTGCGGCCATGACGGGTAGCATCGTCTTCCCCGTTGAAATCCTACATGGGGTGGCCTCTTTATTGCAATGGCTCTACCCCCCGCATGATGCATATCGCCATGACTCCAATCATGGTAAACTCGGAGTGGGCCAGTAATCTTATTCGGCCCATCAAGTAATGGACGCTCTTGTCTTCCTCCAATCGGGGGCTCCGTGGGCGCCAACTGAGGCGTTTCTTCAGAGGAGCAGCATTAAACTCCGGGAGGCCAATCCGGACTGGGTCCGGCAGCGGAGCGTCTCCTATGTAAAACCACTCTGAAGGCCAGTCTTCGGACGCCTTCTTGGAGTACCGGATGGGTATCCGGTCCCGGCGATGCTCCATATTTCGGCGCCGCCCACTTGATATATGGACCCCTCGTGAGAACGGGGTGCGAGGCAGAACAGCCTCTTCCACAATGCAAAATGGGGCTCAATGCCCAGGAATAGCTCGCAAAGATCTACGTAGCCCGCGATATGCAGGACAGAGGCGGGTGTGAGGTGGTGGAGCTGGAGTCCGTAGAACTCCAGGAGCCCGCGGAGGAACGGATGTATCGGGAATCCGAGTCCCCTTATCAAATAAGGGATGAAGCACACTCGCTCCCCTTTATTGGGGCTTGGGGTAGCCTCCGCTTGCCTCCCACCTTGATAAGTGACCAGCCCGGCTCGAACCGGGACCATGAAGGCCGGAGGGAGATATCCCCCCGCTTGGAGCTTCACTAGCTCGTTGTGCGGAACATAGCACCTCCTCCAATCCCCTGGCGGTGGGCTGGGAGCGCGAGAAGAGGAGCCGCGTCGACGGTCCATGATGGAATGGATTTTTAGGTCAAAGGCGCTCCGATGACGTATTCGTGGGAGGAAGATGGTGTGGTTTGGATCTGATTTTTGCCTCTTTTATAGGCGGGTGACTCACACGACTAGGGGGTGAAACGTAAAAGATACCCTGGCTTTTCGCATTCGTGCGACGCGTGGTAAAGGGCCATTATTTGACGTAGAAGCCGAGGAACACAGTATTTATGATGAGGCCGGACACTGTTCGGCAGGTACATGGAACTTGAAGGGAGAACCCGCCTTGCAACGCCGAAGACTATATACGCGCTGGACTTATCGTCATTGAAGCCTGGTTCGGGGGCTACTGAGGGAGTCCTGGACTAGGGGGTGTCCGGACAGCCGGACTATCATCGTCCGCCGGACTCCAAGACTACGAAGATACAAGATTGAAGACTCCGTCCCGTGTCCGGATGGGACTTTCCTTGGCGTGGAAGGCAAGCTTGGTGATACGGATATGTAGATCTCCTACCATTGTAACCGACTCTGTGTAACCCTAGCCTCCTCCGGTGTCTATATAAACCGGAGGGCTTTAGTCCGTAGGACAACATACATTACAACAATCATACCATAGGCTAGCTTTAGGGTTTAGCCTCCTTGATCTCGTGGTAGATCCACTCTTGTACTACCCATATCATCAATATTAATCAAGCAGGACGTAGGGTTTTACCTCCATCGAGAGGGCCCGAACCTGGGTAAAACATCGTGTCCCTCGTCTCCTGTTACCATCCGCCTAGATGCACAGTTCGGGACCCCCTACCCGAGATCCGCCGGTTTTGACACCGACAGTCATCAACTGAGAAGTGAATATGGCCGCTCCGGCGGCGACGACCACATACTTGAGATGGTCTCAGACAGCCATCACATTCGATCAGTCTGACCATCCTGCTCGTGTAGCCACCCCTGGGAGGCAAGCACTGGTGGTCGACCCCGTGGTCGGGGGCACTCAACTGACCAAAGTACTGATGGACGGTGGCAGTGGTTTGAACATTCTGTACGCTGAAACCTTGAAGGGGATGGGCATTCCGATGTCCAAACTTAGCGAGAGCAACATGAGTTTTCATGGTGTTATCCCCGGAAAGAAAGCCGAATCACTCGGCCAGATCGCCCTCGACGTGGTTTTCGGTGATTCCAAGCATTACCGTAAGGAGAAGTTAGACATTTGAAGTCGTGGATTTCCAGAGTGCCTATCATGCCATCCTGGGTAGGCCAGCCTACGCACGTTTTATGGCTGGACCATGTTATGTGTATCTCAAGCTGAAGATGCCTGGCCCCAAAGGCGTGATCACAGTTACTGGCATTCGGCAGAAGGCAAAGGAATATTTCCAGAAAGGTTCCAAAATCACCGATGCACAGATGGCAACGGTTGAATTGCAAGAGTATCAGAAGAGTGCAGATCCGAGTGATTTGCTCCTAGCCAAGAATCCTGCTACAGACTCTGCATTTCAGTCGACTGGTGAAACGAAGCCGATTCATATTCACCCGACCGATTCCAATGCTACTCCGACTCATATATCAACAACACTCGACAGCAAATAGGAAGAAGCGCTCATCTAGTTCCTCCGTGAGAACTGGGACATCTTCGCATGGAAACCCTTTGACATGCCAGGTGTACCCAGGGGACTGGCTGAGCACCGTTTGCGTGTCGACCCCAAGGTAAAACCCGTCAAAGAGCACCTTCGGCGGTCCGCCGTGTGATACGTCTCCAACGTATCTATAATTTTTGATTGTTCCATGCTATTATATTACCCCTTTTTGGATGTTTATGGGCTTTATTTTACACATTTATATCATTTTTGGGACTAACCTACTAACCGGAGGCCCAGCCCGTATTGCTGTTTTTTTGCCTATTTTAGTATTTCGAAGAAAAGGAATATCAAACAGAGTCCAAACGGAATGAAACCTTCGGGAGCGTGATTTTTGGAACAAACGTGATCCAGAGGGCTTGGAGTGCAAGTCAAGAAGCAGCCGAAGCGGCCACGAGATAAGAGGGTGCGCCTCCTGTCCCGTGGGCCCCTCGGGCGGCCACCGACGTACTTCTTCCTCCTATATATACCTACGTACCCCAAAAACATCCGGGAGATAGAAGAAACACAATTTCCACCACCGTAACCTTCTGTATCCGCGAGATCCCATCTTGGAGCCTTCGCCAGCACTCTGCCAGAGGGGGAATCGACCATGGAGGGCTTCTACATCAACATCCTTGCCCCTCCGATGAGTTGTCAGTAGTTGACCACAGACCTACGGGTCCATAGTTATTAGCTAGATGGCTTCTTCTCCCTTTTTGGATCTCAATACAATGTTCTCCCCCTCTCTTGTGGAGATCTATTTGATGTAATCTCCTTTTGCGGTGTGTTTGTCGAGATCCGATGAATTGTGGGTTTATGACCAAGTTTATCTATGAATAACATTTGAAAATTCTTTTATGTATGATTGAGTTATCTTTGCAAGTCTCTTAGAATTATCAATTTGGTTTGGCCTACTAGATTGATCTTTCTTGCCATGGGAGAAGTGCTTAGCTTTGGGTTCAATCTTGCCGTGTCCTTAACCCGTGACAGAAAGGGTTGCAAGGCACGTATTGTATTGTTGCCATCGAGGATAACAAGATGGGGTTTATATCATATTGCTTGAGTTTATCCCTCTACATCATGTCATCTTGCTTAATGTGTTACTCTGTTCTTATGAACTTAATACTCTAGATGCAGGCAGGAGTCGGTCGATGTGTGGAGTAATAGTAGTAGATGCAGGCAGATGTCGGTCTACTTGTTATGGACGTGATGCCTATATACATGATCATGCCTAGATAATCTCATAATTATTCGCTTTTCTATCAATTGCTCGACAGTAATTTGTTCACCCATTGTAATACTTATGCTATCTTGAGAGAAGCCTCTAGTGAAACCTATGGCCCCCGGGTCTATCTCTTATCATATTTGCTTCCAATCTACTTTTACTTGCATCTTTACTTTTTGCATCTATATTATAAAATACCAAAAATATATTTATCTTATCATACTATCTCTATCAGATCTCAATTTTGCAAGTGGTCGTGAAGGGATTGATAACCCCTTTATCGTGTTGGTTGCGAGTTCTCAGTTTGTTTGTGTAGGTGCGTGGGACTTTTGAGGAGCCTCCTACTGGATTGATACCGTGGTTCCTAAAAACCGAGGGAAATACTTATGCTACTATTGCTGCATCACCCTCTCCTCTTCGAGGAAAACCAACGCAAGCTCAAGACGTAGCAAGAAGGATTTCTGGCGCCGTTGCCGGGGAGGTATTCGCTCAAGTCAATACATACCAAGTACCCATCACAAACCCATCTCCCTCTCATTTACATTATTTGCCATTTGCCAAATTGAAGTTATTTCTGTTTTCACTTAGAGATTGTACTAAAGTTTGGTTTTCGTCTTTGCCTAAAAATAGTATTGATTATTGGAACAAGTGCAAAGATGCTTTTATCTCTAAATATTTTCCTCCCGCTAAGATCATCACTCTTAGGAACGATATTATGAATTTTAAACAACTTGATCATGAGCATGTTTCCCAATCTTGGGAAAGAATGAAATTGATGCTTCGCAATTGCCCTACTCATGGTTTGAATTTATGGATGATCATACAAAATTTTTATGCCGGTTTAAACTTTGCTTCTAGAAATCTCTTAGATTCGGCCGCGGGAGGCACGTTTATGGAAATCACGTTAGGAGATGCTACAAAGCTTCTTGATAATATTATGGCTAATTATTCTCAATGGCACACCGAAAGATCTTCTAGTAAAAAAGTGCATGCTATAGAAGAAATCAATGTTTTGAGTGGAAAGATGGATGAACTTATGAAATTGTTTGCTACTAAAAACACTCCTCTTGATCCCAATGATATGCCTTTGTCTTCCTTGATTGAGAATAATAATGAATCTATGGATGTGAATTTTGTTGGTAGGAATAGTTTTGGAAACAATGCTTATAGAGGAAACTTTAATGCTAGACCATTCCCTAGTAATTCCTCTAATAATTATGGAAATTACTACAATAATTCTTATGGTAATTTCAATAAGATGCCCTTTGATTTTTAGAATAGTGTGAAAGATTTTATGATTTCTCAAAATAATTTTAATGCTTTGCTTGAAGAAAAATTGCTCAAAGTTGACGATTTGGCTAGAAACGTTGATAGACTTTCGCTTGATGTTGATTCTCTTAAACTTAGATCTTCTCCTCCTAAGCATGATATCAATGAGTCTCTCAAGGTAATGAAAATTTCCATTGATGAGTGTAAGGAAAGAACCGCTAGATTGCGTGCTAAAAAAGATAGCTTTATAAAAGCGTGTTCTTCTAGTTTCCATGAAAATAATGATGAGGACCTTAAAGTTATTGATGCGTCTCCTATTATATCTATGTTTTGCAATATGAATTTTGATGATTATGGGACCGATGATGAATCAACCTTGCCTAGAAGGCGTCCCAAAAATTCGGAGTCTTTAGATCTTGATGCTAAATTTGGTAAAAGTAAGATTGGAGAAGTCATAACTTTAAATAGTATTGAACCCACTATCTCAGATTTCAAGGAATTTGATTATGATAATTGTTCTTTAAAAGGTTGTATTTCCTTGTTGCAATCCGTTGTTAATTCTCCTCATGCTTATAGTCAAAATAAAGCTTTTACCAAACATATCGTTGATGCCTTGTTGCAATCTTATGATGAAAAACTTAATTTGGAAGTTTCTATACCTAGAAAACTTAATGATGAGTGGGAACCTACTATAAAGATTAGAACTAAAGATCATGAGTGTTTTGCTTTGTGTGATTTGGGTGCTAGTGTTTCCACGATTCCGAAAACTTTATGTGATATTCTAGGCTTCCATGATCTTGATGATTGCTCGTTAAATTTGCACCTTGCGGATTCCACCATTAAAAAGCCAATGGGAAGGATCAATGATGCTCTTATTGTTGCAAATAGAAATTTGGTGCCCGTGGATTTTATCGTTCTTGATATAGATTGCAATCTTTCTTGCCCTATTATTCTTGGTAGACCTTTCCTTAGAACGATTGGCGCGATTATTGATATGAAGGAAGGGAGTATTAGATTCCAATTTCCATTAAAGAAAGGCATGGAGCACTTTCCAAGAAAGAAAGTCAAATTACCTTATGAATCTATCATGCGGGCTACTTATGAATCAAGTGACAAAGATGGCACTCGTTAGATCTATCTTTGCTTTTATGCCTAGCTAGGGGCGTTAAACGATAGCGCTAGTTGGGAGGCAACCCAATTTTCTTTGTGTTTTTTATTTTTGTTCCTGTTTAGTAATAAATTTTGCTTTTACTTTCTGTTTATATGTGTTTTTACCTTTTAATTAGTGTTTGTGCCAAGTAGAACCTATAGGATGAACTATGATGATAGTTGATTTGATTCTGCTGAAAAACAGAAACTTTGCGCTCACGAGAAAAAAATTCAATAAATCACATAAACGTGCTTTTGCATTGATTATTTTTGCTGATGATCAATAAACAAATTGTCCAGTACTTCCTATTTTGGTAGGATTTTTAGAGTTCCAGAAGTTTGCGTTAGTTACAGATTGCTACAGATTGTTCTGTTTTTGACAGATTCTGTTTTTCGTGTGTTGTTTGCTTATTTTGATGCATCTATGGCTAGTAAAATAGTTTATAAACCATAGAGAAGTTGGAATACAGTAGGTTTAACACCAAAATAAATAAAGAATGAGTTCATTACAGTACCTTATGTGGTGGTTTTGTTTTCTTTCACTAATGGAGCTTATAAGATTTCCTGTTGAGTTTTGTGTTGTGAAGTTTTCAAGTTTTGGGTAAAGCTTTTATGGACTATGGAATAAAGGGTGGCAAGATCCTAACCTTGGGGATGCCCAAGGCACCCCAAGATATTCAAGGATAGCGAAAATCCTAAGCTTGGGGATGCCCCGGGAAGGCATCCCCTCTTTCGTCTTGGTTCATTGGTAACTTTACTTGGAGCTATATTTTTATTCGCCACATGATATGTGTTTTGCTTGGAGCGTCGTGTATTATATTAGTCTTTGATTTTTAGTTTACCACAATCATCATTGCTGTACACACCTTTTTGGATAAGCCTATTTGATTAGAATTTGCTAGAATACTCTATGTGCTTCACTTATATCTTTTGAGCTTGATAGTTTTTGCTCTAGTATTTCACTTATATATTTTAGAGCACGGCGGTGGCTTGATTTTATAGAAATTGCTAGTCTCTCATGCTTCACTTATATTATTTTGAGAGTCTTTTAGAACAGCATGGTATTTGCTTTTGTTACAAATTTGGTCCTAGAATGATGAGCATCCAAGTTGGGTATAATAAAAACTATCATAGAAATTGAATTGGATGCTATGATCAATTTGTTGCTTGAAAATTGTTTTGAGATATAAAGGTAGTAATGTTAGGGTCAGGCTAGTGGATAATTATGAAATTGAGAAATACTTTTGTTGAAGTTGGCAAGTCCCATAGCATGCACGTATGGTAAAAGTTGTGTGACAAATTTGTTGCATGAGGTGCTCTTTTGATTGTCTTCCTTATGAGTGGCAGTCAGGGACGAGCGATGGTCTTTTCCTACCAATCTATCCCTCTTGGGGCATGCGTAGTAGTACTTTGCTTCGAGGGCTAAGTAGACTTTTGCAATAAGTATCTGAGTTCTTTATGACTAATGTGAGTCCATGGATATACGCACACTCATCCTTCCACTTTGCTAGCTTTTCTTATTACCGCGCAACTCTCGCCGGCATTGAACCCATTATTTACCTTCCTCAAAACAGCCACCATAACTACCTATTATGGCATTTTGATAGCCATTCCGAGATATATTACCATGCAACTTTCCACCGTTCCGTTTATTATGACATGTTTCATCATTGCCATATTGCTCTTTGCATGATCATGTAGTTGACATCGTATTTGTGGCAAGGCCACCTTCGTAATTTTCATACATGTCACTCTTGATTCATTGCATATCCCGGTACATCGCCGGAGGCATTCACATAGAGTCATATCTTGTTCTAGCTTTGAGTTGTAATTCTTGAGCTGTAAATCCATAAAAGTGTGATGATCTTCATTATTAGAGCATTGTCTTAGTGAGGAAAGGACGATGAAGACTATGATTCCCCCACAAGTTGGGATGAGACTTCGAACTTTACAAAAAGAAAAAAAAGAGAAAGGCCAAAAAGAAAATAAAAAGAGAGGCCAAAAAAAAAGAGAAAAAGAAAAAATAAAGAAAAAAAGAAAAAATATATAATGAGAGAAAAAGAGAGAAGGGATAATGCTACTATCTCTTTTTCCACACTTGTGCTTCAAAGTAGCACCATGATTTTCATGATAGAGAGTCTCATATGTTGTCACTTTCATATACTAGTGGGAATTTTTCATTATAGAACTTGGCTTGTATATTCCAATGATGGGCTTCCTCAAAATGCTCTAGGTCTTCGTGAGCAAGCAAGTTGGATGCACACCCACTTAGTTTCTTTTTGTTGAGCTTTCATATATTTATAGCTCTAGTGCATCCGTTGCATGGCAATCCCTACTCACTCACATTGATATCTATTGATGGGCATCTCCATAGCCCGTTGATATGCCTAGTCGATGTGAGATTATCTTCTCCCTTTTTGTCCTTACAACCACCACCATTTACCACCATAGTGCTATGTCCATGGCTTGCGCTCATGTATTGCGTAAGAGTTGAAAAAGCTGAAGCGCGTTAAAAAGTACGAAACAATTGCTCGGCTCGTCATCGGGGTTGTACATGATGGGAGTATTTTGTGTAATGGAGATGAAGCATGGCCTAACTATATGATTTTGTAGGGATAAGCTTTCTTTGGCTATGCTATTTTGATAGGACATGATTATTTGTTAGTATGCTTTGAAGCATTATTATTTTTATGTTTTATAAGCTTTTATCTCATTTGGATCTGAACATTCATGCCACATTAAAGAAAATTACATTGAGAATTATGCTAGGTAGCATTCCACATCAAAAATTTATTTTTTATAATTTACCTACTCGAGGACGAGCAGGAATTAAGCTTGGGGATGCTTGATACGTCTCCAACGTATCTATAATTTTTGATTGTTCCATGCTATTATATAACCCCTTTTTGGATGTTTATGGGCTTTATTTTACACATTTATATCATTTTTGGGACTAACCTACTAACCGGAGGCCCAGCCCGTATTGCTGTTTTTTTGCCTATTTCAGTATTTCGAAGAAAAGGAATATCAAACGGAGTCCAAACGGAATGAAACCTTTGGGAGCGTGATTTTTGGAACGAACGTGATCCAGAGGGGTTGGAGTGCAAGTCAAGAAGCAGCCGAGGCGGCCACGAGATAGGAGGGCGCGCCCCCTGTCTCGTGGGCCCCTCGGGCGGCCACCGACGTATTTCTTCCTCCTATATATACCTATGTACCTCGAAAACATCCGAGAGGCAGACGAGGCACAATTTCCACCACCGTAACCTTCTGTATCCGCGAGATCCCATCTTGGAGCCTTCGCCAGCACTCTGCCGGAGGGGGAATCGACCATGGAGGGCTTCTACATCAACATCCTTGCCCCTCCGATGAGTTGTGAGTAGTTTACCACAGACCTACGGGTCCATAGTTATTAGGTAGATGGCTTCTTCTCTCTTTTTGGATCTCAATACAATGTTCTCCCCCTCTCTTGTGGAGATCTATTTGATGTAATCTCTTTTTGCGGTGTGTTTGTCGAGATCCAATGAATTTTGGGTTTATGATCAAGTTTATCTATGAATAATATTTGAATCTTCTCTGAATTCTTTTATGTATGATTGAGTTATCTTTGCAAGTCTCTTCGAATTATCAATTTGGTTTGGCCTACTAGATTGATCTTTCTTGCCATGGGAGAAGTGCTTAGCTTTGGGTTCAACCTTGCAGTGTCCTTACCTAGTGACAGAAAGGGTTGCAAGGCACGTATTGTATTGTTGCCATCGAGGATAACAAGATGGGGTTTATATCATATTGCTTGAGTTTATCCCTCTACATCATGTCATCTTGCTTAATGCGTTACTCTGTTCTTATGAACTTAATACTCTAGATGCAGGTAGGAGTCGGTCGATGTGTGGAGTAATAGTAGTAGATGCAGGCAGGAGTCGGTCTACTTGTTATGGACGTGATGCCTATATACATGATCATGCCTAGATAATCTCATAATTATTCGCCTTTCTATCAATTGCTCGACAGTAATTTGTTCACCCACCGTAATACTTATGCTATCTTGAGAGAAGTCTCTAGTGAAACATATGGCCCCCGGGTCTATCTCTTATCATATTTGCTTCCAATCTACTTTTATTTGCATCTTTACTTTTTGCATCTATATTATAAAATACCAAAAATATATTTATCTTATCATACTATCTCTATCAGATCTCACTTTTGCAAGTGGCCGTGAAGGGATTGACAACCTCTTTATCGCGTTGGTTGCGAGTTCTCAGTTTGTCTGTGTAGGTGTGTGGGACTTTTGAGGAGTGTGACGCCCCCGATTCAATCGTACACTAATCATGCACGCAAATGTGTACGATCAAGATCAGGGACTCACGGGAAGATATCACAACACAACTCTAAAACATAAATAAGTCATACAAGCATCATAATACAAGCCAGGGGCCTCGAGGGCTCGAATACAAGTGCTCGATCATAGACAAGTCAGCGGAAGCAACAATATCTGAGTACAGACATAAGTTAAACAAGTTTGCCTTAAGAAGGCTAGCACAAACTGGGATACAGATCGAAAGAGGCGCAGGCCTCCAGCCTGGGATCCTCCTAACTACTCCTGGTCGTCGTCAACGGGCTGCACGTAGTAGTAGGCACCTCCGGTGTAGTAGGAGTCGTCGTCGACGGTGGCGTCTGGCTCCTGGACTCCAGCATCTGGTTGCGGCAACCAGAAAGAAAGGAAAGGGGGGAAAAGGGGGAAGAAAGCAACCGTGAGTACTCATCCAAAGTACTCGCAAGCAAGGAGCTACACTACATATGCATGGGTATATGTGTAAAGGGCCATATCGGTCGACTGAACTGCAGAATTCCAGAATAAGAGGGGGATAGCTAATCCTGTCGAAGACTACGCTTCTGGCAGCCTCCGTCTTGCAGCATGTAGAAGAGAGTAGACTGAAGTCCTCCAAGTAGCATTGCCAAGTAGCATCTCCAAGTAGCATCTCCAAGTAGCATCGCATAGCATAATCCTACCCGGCAATCGTCTCCTCGTCGCCCTATTAGAGAGCGATCACCGGGTTGTATCTGGCACTTGGAAGGGTGTGTTTTATTAAGTATCTGGTTCTAGTTGTCATAAGGTCAAGGTACAACTCCGGGTAGTCCTTTTACCGAGGGACACGGCTATTCGAATAGATTAACTTCCCTGCAGGGGTGCACCACATAACCCAACACGCTCGATCCCATTTGGCCGGACACACTTTCCTGGGTCATGCCCGGCCTCGGAAGATCAACACGTCGCAGCCCCACCTAGGCACAATAGAGAGGTCAGCACACTAGTCTAAACCTAAGCGCGCAGGGGTCTGGGCCCATCGCCCTGAGCACACCTGCACGTTGCGTGGGCGGCCGGAAGCAGACTTAGCCTAGTGGCGTTCCAGTCCAATCCGGCGTGCGCTGCTCAGTTGCTGACGTCACGAAGGCTTCAACTGATACCACGAAGCCGGGATACCCATAACTACTCCCGCGTAGATGGTTAGTGCGTATAGACCAAATGGCCAGACTCAGATCAAATACCAAGATCTCGTTAAGCGTGTTATTATGAAGCAACCGCGGACGCCGACCAGGGCCAGGCCCACCTCTCGCCTAGGTGGTCTCAACCTGCCCTGTCGCTCCGCCACAAAGATCCACACAGAGGGCCGTCGGGACAAAGGTCCTTTCAGCCCCCAATCCTTGAATCAGTCGCGGGTACTCTTCGAGCGGACCCGACTTTAGTCACCATCTGTATAGTATGTATGTATGTATAGTATATACCCGTGATCACCTCCCAAGTGATCACGGCCCGATAGTATAGCAAGGCAGACTGACAAGTATGTAGGGCCAATGATGATAAACTAGCATCCTATACTAAGCATTTAGGATTGCAGGTAAGGTATCAACAGATGTAGCAACAATGTCAGGCTATGCATCAGAATAGGTTCAACGGAAAGCAGTAACATGCTACACTACTCTAATGCAAGCAGTATAGAGGAGAATAGGCGATATCTGGTGATCAAGGGGGGGGGGGCTTGCCTGGTTGCTCTGGCAAGAAGGAGGGTCGTCAACTCCATAGTCGAACTGGGGCCGCCGGCAGTCTCGGGGTCTACCGGAAAGAAGTAACGGAGGGGGAACACAATAAATAACAAAGCAATCAAAGCATCACAAAGCGTAACATGGCAATACGCGGTGCTAGGTGTGCCCTAACGTGGTAGTAGGTGATACCGACGAAGAGGGGAAACATCCGGGAAAGTATCCCCGGTGTTTCGCGTTTTCGGACAGGTGAAGCGGAGGTGAAATGTTGCAGGTTCACTATGCTAGGGATGCGTGGCGGACGAACGGGCTGCGTATCTGGATTTGTCTCGTCGTTCTGAGCAACTTTCATGTACAAAGTTTTTCCATCTGAGCTACGGTTTATTTTATATTAATTTAAAAAGGATTTAATCATTTTCAAGAATTAACAGATTTAATTAAATTAGAAAATGCAATTATGACGTCAGCATGATGTCAGGGTGATGTTAGCGGTCAGCTTTGAACGTTGACCAGTCAAACTGATGGGTGGGGTCATTCTGTCATAGACCTAACTAATTAACAGATTTAGTTAACTAAGTTCAGTTAATTAGGTTAACTAACATTATTAATTAAGTTAATTAATTAATACATTACTGTTTTTAAAATCATTATTATTTTTACATTTTTGTTTCTTAAAAAAAAACAGGGGGGCTTGCCCCGTGTGGCAGTGGCCCAATCGGACCACACACGCACGCACACAATCACAGCCACGGCCGTGGCCATGGCTGGCGGCACGGCGGGAAACGGCAAGGGGCCGCCAACAGGAAGGGGCGGCCACCGGCGAGGCCAACAGCGCGAGGCTGGGTGACAGTGGGGCTCGCAGCCGGCGCGTACAGAGGGCGGTGGTGCAACAGCTAGGTGCGGGGAGTGGGGCGCGGCTCGCGGACGCGCGCTGAGGGCGACCGGCGAACAGGGCCACGGCGGGCGGCGCATCAACAGCGAGGTCACGACGGGGGGGTTTGCTCACCCGCGTTGAAGGGGAGGCCCGATGCAGGGGAACGTCACGGCGGGGGTCGAGGAGGCGATGTGCGGTGCTGGCAAATGACGAGGCGAGGCGGACACCGGGCGCCGGGCACGATGGCGGAGCACGGCGACGACCGGGGCGGCTTGAACGGCGTCGAGGAGGGGTACAGGCGCGGCTGGGGCGGAGGAAGCAGTCCGACAGGGGAGGAGCTCCGGGCGCCGGCGTCAGGCGGCAGTGGGCGCGCGGGGGAGTGGGGCGAGGGGATCGGGATCCCCCGATCCAGATCCAGCCGATGGAGGGGGAGTGGTGCGAGTGGGGGTGGGTTAGGTTAGGGTTTGTGGGTGGTGGTGGGGGGGTGTTATAGCTGGGGCGGGCCGGCTAGGCTAGGTGGGTTGGCCCAGTTGGGCCACGGCCCAGGGAAGGGGTGTTCTCCTTTTTTTTGGTTTTTCTGTTTTCTCCTTTTGTATTTTCTTTCTTTTGTTTATTTTCTCTCTTTTTTTATTTAACTTAAAACCATCTAGCCATTTATAAAATGTGTTTGTTGCATCATAATTACCCTGATAATATTCGGCAACCACCAAACATTTTTGTTTCAATTTTTGAAAACTTTTATTGTTGTCATTAATTTGAATTTGAATTTTGAACGGTTTCGAATTAGTGCGAGGATGGCAATAGTAATCGGGATGACGTGGCATGATTAGCGTGGGATTACTGTAGCAAGATTATCCAGGCGTCACAATTCTCCTCCACTACAAGAAATCTCGTCCCGAGATTTAAGAGGTAGTGAAAAGGGGGGGAAGGTTTGGTTACGAATCTAGCGGGTCTTCTCATTCTGGCTTGCTCTTCTCGAAGAGACCGGTCCAATACATTGATGTCTTCATTTCTCTGCTTCAGGTCCTCATGATGAAGTCGGCATCCTTTCTTCGGGATCTTCATCGTATTTACAAATAGTTAACGGGGTAGATCGGAAACGACAGAATGCTATAAAGGTAATAACCTGGGATTAACCCATGAATGAGCATATGAGTACCTCTCGAGTTGAACAAATAGAACACATCGAGAGTAAAGTTGGAAGGTCCAACAAGAAGTTTCATGCAGCCAGGCAATCGCTCAATGCCTAGTCAGAAGGTGAAAGGGGTTTCAAGCAACGGAATAATTATTGTTTCCGATGCCAGAATTGATGATCTCATCGGAAGGTGGCTCGTGAATCACATACGAGGCCAAGTGCGAGGAACAACCTTAAGAAGAAAAAAAGGGGTATATAGGAGAGTCAGGTTTCGATCCTGTGGAACTGTGGGTTATGGGCCCACCATGTGGTTCAGAGTAGAAAGGGGCTGACATCTTGCACGATCATGTAAGCAAGGCAGGTCAGAGGATAGCCTGTCAGTTATGTCGGCAACAACATCGGTACCAAGGGCGAGGGATGAAGAGAACCATTTTCCCGCTCGTTGAACGAGGCAGACCAGTAGGCAAAGTTCTCGTCCATCGGTGGTTACCGGAATGTCATCAACAAAAGTAACAGGGTCTTTCTGACAGAGTGGTACAATGATGTGTTTACATATGCAGGGATATTACTGCTTATATTATATAGATCACAAGAAAGGTTAAACAAATCAATGGAAAGGAAAATGTGATCATCAGATCAGACAGAACAATGGAAAGGAAAATGTGTTTGACACATATACCAGGGGTATACCCTTCCCAAGGACAAACAGAGCAAGATATCCACGATGGGATAGAAAGTAGAAACCATTTAGGTAAGGGGAGAATGATTTGATGACAAAACCCATACAACGGTGTTTTGGATAATTGATAAGAAAACATAACATTTTGTTTCAAATGTTCCTATCGAAGATCGGAGTATCACAGACATGCTTCGAGATAGCATTGACAAGGTCTTCAAGCAAAGATCAGACCTTGGATACACAAAGGATCCATCAGGAAAAACTTATTAAACAAGTCATTCAATTTCCTCATGGAAGAATGGTTAACCTTGTTAAAAAGGAAACTATAACAATAGGGCCTCCGGCCAGGGGTGCTGGGCATGACATCACCTTACCGGGTCATAAAAGACCAGTGTTATAACTCTTGGAATTATGTCCCAACCATCATATCCGAGCTAGATTCAGATCTGCTTGGGGTCAGGATACCTCAAACTCAGGATGCCTGAGAAGGAAAAGGTGCAACGCAATTCGACGAGAGGACATCGTAAGATTCTCGAGAAATGAACTATGTAAGCGAGTTCCGAAACAAGAGTTCATCATTAAATCAAAGAGAGGATGAGGAGGTGGCTGATGGTCTCAGCGACAATTCATCGAGATTTCCAAAAGATGGATCTCCACAATTATGTGAACAAGGAGATAACGTTTAACAGATCAAATGATATAATGATGTATGCTCGAGGGAAACATACACAATTAATCACTGGGTGAAAAGTGCACCCTAAGCATGACCTTAGGCAGCAAGATCAATGTTAGAGTGACGATCCAATAACCAACAGTCTAAGAAGGAACTGTCGATCATTAACTTCAAAGCAATAAGGTTGCTAGAAGTTTGGAATTACACCGCACATTTCATTTGTTGGTATTCCGGTTGGCAACAACACGGAGACCAAGATATGAATGGTGATGGTGAGAAGTATCACCATACCAAGAATTCTTTAAGGGGTGGAGCAATCCTCACAACATTCTTGACATCAAAGATGGTAATGCTCCGCGGTAGAACATAACATAAGTTGGATAGCAAGGAACTCAAGGTACAACACAAAATAGGAACAAGTTTTGTGTTGGAGGGAATGCAATAATGTTGTGGATGACAACCCATATCATCGAGGGCAAAGGATGCTATTTCTCATCAAGAATTCGATAGATATCTTGGAAGAGCTCAGAATGTTGATGTTGATCACGACACGTTTGTCGAGAGGTTTCGAGAAGATGTAACTGATCGGCGATGTCATCAAGTCAAATGAATGGTGAACAAAAGGTTATTGGAACCAAGGGTACAACACAACCTCGGAATCAAGTATTGTTGTTCAAGAAAATAATATATGACAAGGAAGATCGACGTAAGCTTAACTCGGCGTCAAAGTGTGTTCCAGGAAGAAGGACCAGGTATCACTGTTAAGATTTAGCACGATAATGATATAGCCGATCAGGATAGGAACGACATGATCGGGTACAAACTCGTTAGTAAAGAATATCAGTAGGAGTTGTTGAACCGTAACACAGACTCGGTTCAGTTATCGGGGCCTTCGAGTAATTAATAACTCGGAGCCCGTGAAAAATTGGAATCAGTGAGAATGTAGCACCTGATGAAGAACTCATAAGAAGTTATGCAGTTCCATTTTAATCTCGAGATACCAGGGGGTAATACTCGACGACAGATCAAAGTAGAGGTTGGACGGGTGCATTGATCTGCAGAGGACAAGTGGTTCAACTTGTCCGAGAAAAGGATCAAAGATGATCAATCATGGTCGGAACCATGATTGCAAAAAGGCCAGATCCCAGATATAAGATGATCTTATACCAAGGGAATAATTAATTTTTAAAAGAAGCTTCGATGAGAAGATGTACATCGTGTCCATGGGCATGAACACCAAGTTCAAGGTCGACTCCCACTTCTCCGATGCACAACCTTTCATTCACTTCTCGCGTTCAATGAAGTTGTAGTGTTGAAATTTTATCTGGCAAAATACCAGAAGAGTACGACTCGTGAAAACTTTTGAGTTCACACCTATTAAGGAAGGCATAGGTTCAACCCATCGGGGCATCTTAGAATCATATACCAGAATCTTTAGAAGTAATGAACTCAAGCTCGAAAGCAGAGAAAGGTTGAGAAAGTAGAGGATACGATTTACCAAAGGCATTATGTATCCGAGGGAAGGCTCACAAAGTTATTGAATATGAAGGGCGATGTCGGATAAAATCCATTAAAGGATCTACCGGTCCATAACAGAGCTGATGTGAGCATCGGCACACCACCAGAGGAAGAAAGAATGCAAGGAGGTCAGATTATAGAAACAACTGTCCAACTCAAGGCTCAATTGCAAAGGAATTATGATTTCCAAATCCAGGGATCAGAAGCAACGCTCTGATCAAGGATGGATAAGTTGAGTAGGCTTAGGGGTACAATCGATGGCAATTTGATTGGTCGAGATCCAGCTCATGTTTAAAATTACGTCTGAGCCGAAAGGATGAATTCTAGGATCTGATTAAGGATTGCAACATTTGCAACATATTGAATCAAGGGACCCAAGATGATAAAGACAAAGGACATCCATGAATATTGCTAGTCATTTGGAATTAACCAAAATGTAGGCAGACAAGCATTTCCAGAGCAATAAGCTGCTAAGGATTTTCGGAGGATCGAATAGTATTTCGAAGATTTTTGGTGAGACACCTGAACAACTGGGGATGAGCGGGTACTCGATAGGTGCAAGAATTTGTCTGTAGGGGTATTTAGGCGACTTAGAACTGCGAGGCAGTAGGCACCAAGTATCCTCGGAACAATAGTCGAGAATTTCAAGGTATCTTGCAATAACAAGATCAACGGGAAATGATTGTATGGATAACAACTGCAAGTAGTTATCCCTAAGGGTTTACGATGGAAGGGGTATCGCAAACGCGATGAACACAAGTTCTCGGGTTAATAGCGGAGAGTATCTTCAGGGTCTTCTGGTGCAGCAGACGATCATCAATAATAAGGGGCTCTCCGAGTGAAAGTGATAACGAGATCCTAATGTTAGATTTAGCAAAATTCATTTAACCCGAATAGAAGAGAGATCAGAGTCCCAGAGTAAAGGTCGAGGAGTAAAAGATCCTAGTACCACCCAATGGCGACGTGGGCCCGTAAGGCACACAGCCATGTTAGTAAAAGTTTTTGCAATGTCTAGACTCGACTTCGGCCAAGGAGTGTGGAAGGAGGATTCCTACAGGCAGTCGGCTCTGATACCAACTTGTGACGCCCCCGATTCAATCGTACACTAATCATGCACGCAAATGTGTACGATCAAGATCAGGGACTCACGGGAAGATATCACAACACAACTCTAAAACATAAATAAGTCATACAAGCATCATAATACAAGCCAGGGGCCTCGAGGGCTCGAATACAAGTGCTCGATCATAGACAAGTCAGCGGAAGCAACAATATCTGATTATAGACATAAGTTAAACAAGTTTGCCTTAAGAAGGCTAGCACAAACTGGGATACAGATCGAAAGAGGCGCAGGCCTCCAGCCTGGGATCCTCCTAACTACTCCTGGTCGTCGTCAGCGGGCTGCACGTAGTAGTAGGCACCTCCGGTGTAGTAGGAGTCGTCGTCGACGGTGGCGTCTGGCTCCTGGACTCTAGCATCTGGTTGCGGCAACCAGAAAGAAAGGAAAGGGGGGAAAAGGGGGAAGAAAGCAACCGTGAGTACTCATCCAAAGTACTCGCAAGCAAGGAGCTACACTACATATGCATGGGTATATGTGTAAAAGGCCATATCGGTGGACTGAACTGCAGAATGCCAGAATAAGAGGGGGATAGCTAATCCTGTCGAAGACTACGCTTCTGGCAGCCTCCGTCTTGCAGCATGTAGAAGAGAGTAGACTGAAGTCCTCCAAGTAGCATCGCCAAGTAGCATCTCCAAGTAGCATCTCCAAGTAGCATCGCATAGCATAATCCTACCCGGCAATCCTTTCCTTGTCGCCCTGTTATAGAGCGATCACCGGGTTGTATCTGGCACTTGGAAGGGTGTGTTTTATTAAGTATCCGGTTCTAGTTGTCATAAGGTCAAGGTACAACTCCGGGTCGTCCTTTTACCGAGGGACACGGCTATTCGAATAGATTAACTTCCCTGCAGGGGTGCACCACATAACCCAACACGCTCGATCCCATTTGGCCGGACACACTTTCCTGGGTCATGCCCGGCCTCGGAAGATCAACACGTCGCAGCCCCACCTAGGCACAATAGAGAGGTCAGCACGCCGGTCTAAACCTAAGCGCGCAGGGGTCTGGGCCCATGGCCCTGAGCACACCTGCACATTGCGTGGGCGGCCGGAAGCAGACCTAGCCTAGTGGCGTTCCAGTCCAATCCGGCGCGCGCCGCTCAGTTGCTGACGTCACGAAGGCTTCGGCTGATACCACGACGCCTGGATACCCATAACTACTCCCGCGTAGATGGTTAGTGCGTATAGACCAAATGGCCAGACTCAGATCAAATACCAAGATCTCGTTAAGCGTGTTATTATGAAGCAACCGCGGACGCCGACCAGGGCCAGGCCCACCTCTCGCCTAGGTGGTCTCAACCTGCCCTGTCGCTCCACCACAAAGATCCACACAGAGGGCCGTCGGGACAAAGGTCCTTTCAGCCCCCAATCCGTGAATCAGTCGCAGGTACTCTTCGAGCGGACCCGACTTTAGTCACCATCTGTATAGTATGTATGTATGTATAGTATATACCCGTGATCACCTCCCAAGTGATCACGGCCCGATAGTATAGCAAGGCAGACTGACAAGTATGTAGGGCCAATGATGATAAACTAGCATCCTATACTAAGCATTTAGGATTGCAGGTAAGGTATCAACAGATGTAGCAACAATGTCAGGCTATGCATCAGAATAGGATCAACGGAAAGCAGTAACATGCTACACTACTCTAATGCAAGCAGTATAGAGGAGAATAGGCGATATCTGGTGATCAAGGGGGGGGGGCTTGCCTGGTTGCTCTGGCAAGAAGGAGGGTCGTCAACTCCGTAGTCGAACTGGGGCCGCCGGCAGTCTCGGGGTCTACCGGAAAGAAGTAACGGAGGGGGAACACAATAAATAACAAAGCAATCAAAGCATCACAAAGCGTAACATGGCAATACGCGGTGCTAGGTGTGCCCTAACGTGGTAGTAGGTGATACCGACGAAGAGGGGAAACATCCGGGAAAGTATCCCCGGTGTTTCGCGTTTTCGGACAGGTGAAGCGGAGGTGAAATGTTGCAGGTTCACTATGCTAGGGATGCGTGGCGGACGAACGGGCTGCGTATCTGGATTCGTCTCGTCGTTCTGAGCAACTTTCATGTACAAAGTTTTTCCATCTGAGCTACGGTTTATTTTATATTAATTTAAGAAGGATTTAATCATTTTCAAGAATTAACAGATTTAATTAAATTAGAAAATGCAATTATGACATCAGCATGATGTCAGGGTGATGTCAGCGGTCAGCTTTGAACGTTGACCAGTCAAACTGATGGGTGGGGTCATTCTGTCATAGACCTAACTAATTAACAGATTTAGTTAACTAAGTTCAGTTAATTAGGTTAACTAACATGATTAATTAAGTTAATTAATTAATACATTACTATTTTTAAAATCATTATTATTTTTACATTTTCGTTTCTTTTAAAAAAACAGGGGGGCTTGCCCCGTGTGGCAGTGGCCCAATTGGACCACACACGCACGCACACAATCACAGCCACGGCCGTGGCCATGGCTGGCGGCAGCGGCTGGAAACGGCAAGGGGCCGCCAACAGGAAGGGGCGGCCGCCGGCGAGGCCAACAGCGCGAGGCTGGGCGGTAGTGGGGCTCGCAGCCGGCGCGTACAGAGGGCGGTGGTGCGACAGCTAGGTGCGGGGAATGGGGCGCGGCTCGCGGACGCACGCTGAGGGCGACCAGCGAACAGTGCCACGGCGGGCGGCGCATCAACGGTGAGGTCACGACGGGGGGGTTTGCTCACCCGCGTTGAAGGGGAGGACCGATGCAGGGGAACGTCACGGCGGGGAGGAGGCGCGTCAGGGTCGAGGAGGCGATGGGCGGTGCTGGCAAACGACGACGGCGAGGCGGACACCGGGCGCCGGGCACGATGGCGGAGCACGGCGACGACCGGGGCGGCTTGAACGGCGTCGAGGAGGGGTACAGGCGCGGCTGGGGCGGAGGAAGCAGTCCGGCAGGGGAGGAGCTCCGGGCGCCGGCGTCAGGCGGTTCCAGGCGGCAGCGGGCACGCGGGGGAGTGGGGCAAGGGGATCGGGATCCCCCGATCCAGATCCAGCCGATGGAGGGGGAGTGGTGCGAGTGGGGGTGGGTTAGGTTAGGGTTTGCGGGTGGTGGGGGGGTGTTATAGCTGGGGCGGGCCGGCTAGGCTAGGTGGGTTGGCCCAGTTGGGCCACGGCCCAGGGAAGGGGTGTTCTCCTTTTTTTTTGGTTTTTCTGTTTTCTCCTTTTGTATTTTCTTTCTTTTGTTTATTTTCTCTCTCTTTTTTATTTAACTTAAAACCATCTAGCCATTTATAAAATGTGTTTGTTGCATCATAATTACCCTGATAATATTCGGCAACCACCGAACATTTTTGTTTCAATTTTTGAAAACTTTTATTGTTGTCATTAATTTGAATTTGAATTTTGAACGGTTTCGAATTAGTGCGAGGATGGCAACAGTAATCGGGATGACATGGCATGATTAGCATGGGATTACTGTAGCAAGATTATCCAGGCGTCACAAGGAGCCTCCTACTGGATTGATACCTTGGTTCTCAAAAATTGAGGGAAATACTTACGCTACTATTGCTGCATCACCCTCTCCTCTTCGAGGAAAACCAACGCAAGCTCAAGACGTAGCACCGTGTAGAAGGGAAAAGCAATTGGCGAAAAAGTGGCTCGGCTGTTGACAGCAGAGTTCATCCGTGAAATCTACCACTCAGAGTGGCTAGCCAATGTAGTCATGGTCCCCAAGAAGGATGATTCACTTTGTATGTGCATTGATTTCAAGCATATCAATCGGGCCTGCCCGAAAGATCACTTTTCTCTCCCTCGCATCGATCAGATTGTTCGACTGCAGGGTGTGAGTGTTTATCTTTCTTAGATGCATATTCCGGGTATCATCAGATCCAACTGTATGGTCCCGATGAAATAAAAACAACCTTCATCACCCCATTTGGGTGCTTTTGTTATGTCACCATGCCATTTGGTCTTAAAAATGCCGGAGCCACATTCATGAGAATGATTCAGAAGTGCCTGCTCACTCAAATCAGTCGAAATGTGGAGGCATACATGGATGACATTGTGGTCAAGTCTCGCAAAGATTTCGACCTATTGACTGACCTTGCAGAAACCTTTGCCAACCTAAGCAGGTACAATATCAAGCTTAATCCGTCAAAGTGCACATTCAGAGTTCCAGGAGGAAAGTTACTCGATTTTCTCATTTCCGAACAAGGGATCGACGCCAATCCAGAAAAAGTTGATACCATTCTCCGAATGAAACGCCCCGTGCGAGTGCATGACGTTCAGAAGCTGACTGGTTGTTTGGCCGCCCTGAGGCGATTCATTTCTCGTCTCGATGAAAAGGTCTTGCCTCTTTATCGACTGATGAAGAAATCTAATAAGTTCGAGTGGACGGAGGAAGCTGACACAGCGTTTGCAGAGCTCAAAACCCTGCTTTCCACCCAGCCGGTGCTTGCTGTGCCAATCAGCAAAGAGTCTTTACTGCTTTACATTGTAGCCACTGGACAAGTTGTCAGTACAGTACTCACGGTCGAGCGAGAAGAGGAAGGAAAAGCTTACAAGGTTCAACGCCCAGTTTATTATCTCTCTGAAGTTTTGACTCCATCCAAGCAACGATATCCACATTATCAGAAGCTTGTCTATGGAATATACATGACCATGAAGAAGGTTGCGCATTATTTCTCTGATCACTCCATTACAGTCGTTAGCGACGCACCACTATCTGAAATTCTGAATAACAGAGATGCAACTGGTCGAGTGGCAAAATGGGCGATTGAACTCCTTCCATTGGATATCAAGTTTGAGGCAAAGAAGGCTATCAAGTCCCAAGCAATCGCAGATTTCCTTGCCAAGTGGATTGAGCAGCAATTGCTGACTCAAGTTCACTCGGAGCATTGTACTATGTTCTTTGATGGCTCCAAGATGCTGAATGGTTCAAGCGCTGGGGTAGTATTGGTATCCCCCCATGGGGACAAGCTTAGTTATGTTCTCCAGATTCATTTTGATTCCTCCAATAATGAAGCCGAATATGAAGCACTGTTATACGGGTTGCGTATGGCCATTTCACTCGGTGTCCGTCGCCTTATGGTCTACGGTGACTCAGATTTGGTGGTTAATCAAGTGATGAAGGAATGGGATGTCAGGAGCCCAGCCATGACTGGTTATTGCAATGTAGTGAGAAAGCTGGAAAAGAAGTTCGAAGGTTTGGAGCTTCACCATATACCCCGACTGAAAAATCAAGATGCAGATGATTGGCAAAGATAGGATCAAAGAGAGAGGCCATTCCCTGAAATGTGTTTTTGGAACATATTCATTCACCTTCAGTTCAGGAAGATTGAGGGAGTCCTGGACTAGGGGGTGTCCGGATAGCCAGACTATCAATATCCGCCGGACTCCAAGACTACGAAGATACAAGATTGAAGACTCCGGCTCGTGTCCGGATGGTACTTTCCTTGGCGTGGAAGGCAAGCTTGGCAATACGGATATGTAGATCTCCTACCATTGTAACCGACCCTGTGTAACCCTAGCCCTCTCCGGTGTCTATATAAACCGGAGGGCTTTAGTCCGTAGGACAACATACATCTTAACAATCATACCATAGGCTAGCTTCTAGGGTTAGCCTCCTTGATCTCGTGGTAGATCTACTCTTGTACTACCCATATCATCAATATTAATCAAGCAGGACGTAGGGTTTTACCTCCATTGAGAGGGCCCGAACCTGGGTAAAAACATTGTGTCCCTCGTCTCTTGTTACCATCCGCCTAGACGCACAGTTCGGGACCCCCTACCCGAGATCCGCCGGTTTTGACACCAACATTGGTGCTTTCATTGAGAGTTCCTCTGTGTCGTCACCGATAGAGCGGATGCCTCCACCCGTCTTCAAAGATGGTGTTTTCGCCGGAGGGGCCTTGGCCGCCGGTCAAACTATGCGGCTTGGTGGTTTTCTCATGACCGCCTGGCCGGCCGCCGCTTCGGCAATGACTTCTCAAGTTGTCGGAAGCAATCTTCGCGTCAGCCCTAAAGCTGCCGAACAGTTAGATCCAATAGAGCTCTCGTCTGTTAACGAGCTCTTGGATCGCATCGCCGCCCTGGGAGTCGCTACAGACTACAACCAGATTGGGCTTAAAACTGATCTGAGAGAGATTAACTCTCCCCAGGCCACCCACCACGTCGCAGTGGTAGAAGAGCAATACGGAAACTCTTTGCCAGTGTTGAAGACAATTCATGTCCGGATTCCCGAACCCTCCATGCCGGATTCCCGCGGAGGGACGGACTTCGATCGAGCATTGAACTTAAAATCATGCATCGCCCCGGACTCGCTGGATCACGTCCAGCAAACCAAACTTCCGAATTCGGAAACTCCTTGGCCTTTGAGCCTCAAGATGGGCAGGGATCCGGATTTTATTCCACCCACCCGCCCAGACATATGCGATCTATCTCTAATACGGCAAGAGCCTACTGAAACAGTACATCACTACTGGGCCAGATTCCTCCTGGTTATGGACAGGATAAAGGACTGCCGAGAGGAAAACGCAATATCAATCTTCTGCAATAACTGCACGGACAAGGGAATACTAAACGCCATTGATCGTCGCAAAATTACGCGCTTCACCGATCTGGCATCCATTGTACGAAAGTACTGTGCGATGGAAAGTTTCCGGAAAACCGAAAATCAATTTTGGGATAATCCGGCCCCAAACCCAGTCCGCAGTAAAAGGGCGCCTTACACTCAGGCCCCAGATGCAAAAACGAAAAAACAAAAACCCAATAAGGGAAACGGAACCGTACTGGAGGGATGGCTCAATGGACCCTGCAAGCTTCATAGTACAGAGGGAGCCGTCCCAACACATAGCCTTCGAGCATGTTGGATATTACGGCAGGTGGCCAAAAGTGGCGAAGAGCTTCTAGCTCCGGGAAACCACTCCAACAATACCAGCACGGTATCAACAGTCTTCGAGACTTTCGCATCAAATAATATGCGAAAACAAACAATCCGCGAACTCGCCGAAGTCTACCAAGTAGCAACAGCAAATCCATGGAGCGACACAGCTATTACCTTCAATGCCAGCGACGAGCCCACATTCCGAACAACCAGAGCCCCAGCCGCACTGGTACTTAGTCCCATAGTGGACGGCTTTCGACTGACAAAAGTCCTCATGGATGGCGGCAGCGGACTAAACCTCATTTATGAGGAAACTCTGCGAAAAATGGAAATTGATTGGAGCCGCATTGAGCGAAGCAGCACAACCTTTAGAGGAATAATCCCTAGCCGGGAAGCGCGTTGCACTGTAAAAATCACACTCGATGTGGTGTTCGGCTCTCTGGACAATTACAGATCCGAAGAAGTTACGTTCCAGGTGGCCTCGTTCAGCAGTGGGTATCACACCATATTGGGACGAGAGGCATTCACAATTTTTCAAGCAATACCTCATTACGGGTACATGAAGCTCAAAATGCCTGGGCCTAGCGGAATAATCACTCTCGCTAGTGATCCGGACATAGCACTCTGCGCCGAAAACAAGACAGCCGCACTAGCCCTCGAGGCACTATCCGAAGCCTTAGCGGCAGAGGAACTCACCGCGCTGCGCTCTACGGTGAACAGGGACGATGTGGTACTCGATAAAAGATCCAAGTCCACCTCCTTCAAACCAGCAGATGAGATAATAAAATTCCAGGTCCATCCAACGGACCCAACAAAGACGGCCTCCATCGAGGCGTAGTTGAACCCCGAAGTAGATGCCGCACTGCGTGAATTCCTTCGGGAAAATTGGGATATCTTCGCCTGGCATCCCTTGGACATGCCCGGAATCCCTCGCAGGTTGGCAGAACATAGCCTAAACATCCTAAAAGGATTCAAGCCAGTCAAACAGGCTCTTCGACGATTTTCTGAGCCCAAAAGACAGGCAATGGGAGAAGAGCTAGCCAAGCTATTGGAAGCCGGATTCATTAGAGATATCAAACATCCGGACTGGCTAGCGAATTTGGTGATGGTACCAAAGAAGGATAAATCCTGGCGCCTCTGTGTCGATTTTAAAGACCTCAATAAAGCTTGCCCAAAGGATCCCTTCCCTCTCCCCGCATCGATCAAATTATCGATGCCACAGCAGGGCACGATTCGTTGTGCTTCCTGGACGCATACTCTGGCTATCATCAAATCAAGATGGCGGAAGCAGACCAAGCCGCAACGGCATTTATCACTCCATATGGACCATTCTGCTTCAACACAATGCCCTTCGGACTCAAAAACACCGGCGCAACATATCAGCGCATGATTCAAACATGTCTGGCCACCCAGATCGGCAAAACAGTCGAGGCATACGTAGATGACGTAGTCGTCAAAACAAAACACGTCGAAACTTTAGTAGACGATTTGAGGCTAACATTCGACAACCTCAGAGCATATGACATCAAGCTGAATCCGAAAAAATGCGTTTTCGGCGTACCAGCCGGAAAGCTGCTGGGCTTCATCGTATCCGGTAGAGGAATTGAAGCAAATCCGGCCAAAATCCGAGCTCTGTCATAGTTGGATATTCCAAAAGACCTCAAGCAAATACAAAAATTAACAGGATGCGTGGCAGCCTTAAGCCGCTTTATCTCCCGTTTAGGAGAAAAGGCGTTGCCCCTCTATCGCCTCCTAAGGCGCACCGAACACTTCGAGTGGACGGATGCTGCCACTGCCGGACTCGAAGAAATAAAGGCCATACTGGCAACAAATCCGTTCCTGGCTGCGCCCACTCTGGGCGAACCGATGTTGTTATACATCGCAGCAACACATCAAGTTGTAAGCGCAGTCCTCGTCGTCGAACGAGCGACAGAAGGGCATAAATTCCCTCTTCAAAAACCAGTGTATTATGTATCCACTGTGTTAACCTCCTGCAAATCCCGTTACCCGCACTATCAAAAGATAGCATATGCGGTGTTCATGGCGTCTCGAAAGCTTCGGCACTACTTTCAAGAGTGCTCGATAACAGTGGCCTCTGAAGTACCACTCAATGACATTATAAACAACCGCGACGCAACGGGCAGGATAGCAAAATGGGCCATTGAGCTCTTACCATTCGACATCACTTACAAACCTCGACGAGCTATAAAGTCACAAGTTTTGGCTGACTTCGTCGCCGAATGGACTGAAGCCAAACTCCCTAAAGAGTACGGCGCATACTCCAATTGGACTATGCATTTTGACGGCTCCAAAATGTTGGCCGGACTGGGGGCTGGTGTCGTACTGACGTCCCCCACCGGAGATACAGTCCAGTATGTACTTCAAATAATGTACACGGACTCCAACAATGCAGCCGAATACGAGGCCCTGTTACATGGTCTCCGGATGGCGGTCTCCATGGGCATTCAACGCCTAGGGGTGCGCGGGGACTCAAACCTTGCAATATCCCAAATAAATGGAGACTTCGACGCCAAGGATCCGAAAATGGCAGCATATCGCAACGCTGTCCTAAAAATGTCAGCCCGGTTTGAAGGACTCGAATTCCATCACATAGCCCGAGATAATAACCAAGCGGCCGACGTCCTGGCACGCATCGGTGCGAAACGTGATGCTGTCCCTCCAAATATCTTCCTAGAACGGCTCTTCAAGCCATCCGTACTATGGAAGAGGAGTCCAGTAGCGATAAACCGGAGAAAACCGCACCAACCGGTGATTCAGCAGATGACATAACACCCTCCGCCCACGTCATAATGGCAGTAATTGTCGCGTGGACATAACCTTTCGTAGCCTACTTACTTAGACAGGAACTTCCCGAAGACCAAAATGAGGCCCGCTGCATAGTCCGGCGATCGAAGGCCTACAAGGTCCACGAGGGAGAACTTTATAAGAAAATTACCACCGGAGTCCTTCAAAGGTGTATCTCCGAAGAAGAAGGGCGAAACCTCCTGGCTGAAATTCATGCCGGACTAGGCGGACACCACGCAGCAGCCCGGGCCCTCGTAGGAAAGGCATTCCGTACAGGATTTTATTGGCCAACGGCTCAGGCAGACGCACAGGACTTGGTCCAGCGATGTGTTGGTTGTCAGCTCTTTGCTAATCATAGCCATATGCCACCCACCGCCCTCAAAACCATACCCATTACCTGGCCGTTCACGGTCTGGGGGCTTGACATGGTTGGACCCTTAAAGGGGGAACCCACAAGAAAAAGTACCTATTGGTCATGGTGGACAAGTTCACCAAATGGATAGAGGCCAAACCGGTCAAAACGGCAGAGTCCGGACCAGTGATAGACTTTATATCAGGGGTGGTACACCGTTACGGAGTCCCCCACAGCATCATCACCGACAACGGCACGAACTTCACAGCCGATGAGGTTAAGTCATGGTGCAAAAATATGGGCATCAAGGTCGACTATGCGTCAGTCTATCACCCTCAAACCAACGGTCAAGTGGAAAGAGCAAATGGTCTAATAATGAGCGGCATTAAACCCAAACTAGTGAGGTCACTCACTAAATCCGACGCACAATGGGTCGAGGAGCTCGACTCCGTACTCTGGGGGCTGCGGACAACGCCTAACCGTACTACCGGATTCACACCATTTTTTATGGTATATGGCGCAGAGGCAGTTTTGCCCTGTGACATTATTCATGACTCACCTCGAGTGCGCATGTATGAGGAAAGAGAAGCCGAGCTTGATCGGCAGGACAGCTTGGACACATTGGAGGAAGAACGTGACGTCGCGAAGGCTCGTTCCGCATTCTATCAGCAGCAGGCCCGAAGATATCAAAGTAGAGAAGTACGGGCCAAGACTTAAAACGTTGGTGAACTAGTTCTATGCCTGCCGGACAAGAAAAAGGACAAGCTCAAGCCCAGATGGGAAGGCCCCTTCATTATTGATCAAGTACTGACCGGCGGAGCATACCGTCTACGAAATGCGTCGGATAACCGACTCGAGCCGAACCCATGGAACGCAGCCCGCCTCAGACGATTCTATGCCTAGCGCCGGACTAAGAGTTCGTCCCCTTCCCCCGTCCAAACTTTTATACTTCGGCTGTCTTTTGTTTCTCTTTTTATCCTCTTCACTTAAAAGCCCTTCTGGGCCTATTTTGCATTTTTTGCATACGCATGATGTGCCATCCGCACTCATTATTCCTGGGGGCTTCTTTTACAGAAGCTCAACTATCCGGGTTTCATACCCAACACATGTGTCAAGCTTCCACATGTACCTTTTACTCGCCATTATATGCATCGATATGACTTAAGTTTTGGCCAAGCTGGGTTGCCTGGCTCCTGTGCTTACCCCTACGTTCCCGATTGTTCGGCTAGGAGGTAAAGGGAGCACCTCTGCGATTGTTACTGCCGGGTCAGCCGGATGTGTACCTCAGACTGGGTGAAGCCGAAAGCTAGCGTTCTTAAGGGAATATTCGGTCGGTGACTTAAAAGATGACTTTTTACCTATTTATCTATTTGCCCCCAGATGTTTTACTGCTCTCTTTGCAGTCTGGACATGCACTTTAGGGCATGCCTCCCAGCAAAAGGAACCCTTAACGGAACTATTCTCCCTGGAAGATGTTTCTTACTAACCATGTAATATAACATAACTAGTTGGGCACTTGTCTGATAAAGCACTAATGACCCCTACGCCTGGTCTCCATGCATACCACGGTTGTTTCTTAACCAAAAAGGTATTCGGACACACTCCGGACTCTAGGGTCCCGAGGTCGAAGCGAAAAGGTCGGCAAAGACAAACGATCTACAATCCGGCTAGAAGGCATTTCACATGTCACTTTACAGGATAACATACATTGTCAAATTTATTGATTGTATTCCTCCTCAATCCCGTCTAACAGGCTGTCTAGTTTACAGTCCCGTTGGGAAAATTTAGCAGCCAACTCTACTTGGCTGTACCATGAATTCACAGGGATCTCCTTCCCATCGGGCCCCACCGGTCCAACTTCGGCCATGTGGTTGGGGTCCGCCTTCTTGTACCGCGTCTTCACCATGGCCCAAGCCTCCCTGGCACCTTGACGACAAGCCGAAATCTTCCACAAACGGAAGCGCTGCCGCACTCCCTGTAGCTTCTCCGCAAGCTCCCCGAGGCCTTCGGGTAGGGTGAGGGCTGGACATAAAGCCTGAACGACGCCGCTCATTGCCTGCCGAACTCGTTCGAGTAGCTGCAAGAGTTCGGGAAGTTGATCACCCATTGATATGGGCATCTCCTCTGCAGGGCGACCCGTGAGTATACCTACAAGACACATCATGTCAAACTACTTCCTCGCCGAACTCTTCTTTTCAAAAGAGTTCGCTCAAGCACTTATTATAAATGCCGCGACGAAGCCGCTGATTCTCCTTAACGGAGCCGGACAGCTCGGCCTGAGCGCCTTTCAACTCTTCTCCGAGATTGGCGTTGGCATCCTGGAGCTTGTTCCTTTCCTGCAGAACCCTATTCAGCACACTCTCGCCGGCCTTTAGCTGGCGTAGCAATGCTTGCCTGTCCGTATCTTGTCCGGCGGTACCTGCAATGTCGTTATTAGACTCGCGCGCACGCCGCACAGCGCCTATATTTACTTATAAAAATGTGTTACCAGGAGGGGTCTTTCCGTCTCCTCCTGTGGCAGCAAGTACGGCCTCATGTTGGGCCTTGCAATCTTGCAGCTCTCAAGACAACTGGGTGTTCTTCTCGTTAAGTGCCTAAAATTTCCAATGATCCTTAAATCAGTTAGCATAACTACTTTAAGTCTCGGGGGCTACTGGTATATACAACCGTTAAAATTCCCTTACCCGTGTGTCTTTCACATACTGCTCCGTGGCTCTGGTAAAACCATTTTGAGCGGCACGGAGATGCGCGTCCCCTGCGTTGAAGGCATCCAATGCCTCAGGGGAAAAGCACGCTTCTTGAAATACTATCCGGCAGCGCCTATGGTTCATGGCGCTCTCCACCTCAGACTTGGTGGCGGACAGTCTGTCGGTATCCTCCGTTGGAGAAGGATCCGGCTCGCGTCTTGCGCTTGCCTCCCCCTCCAGGCCGGGCGCTGGAGCCTGGCCGGTGTTGGTTGGATCGGCAATTCCTGCGCTCCCAGTCCGACGGGCGCTTTTTCTCCTACAAAGATTATGAGCACTCAGACGTTTCCTCGGAACGTCGCTCTAAAAATTCAAATACGAGCTATACCTTTGCGGCAACGTTTCCGTCCGCATTGCGCTCCTTTTCCGCCTGCTGGTTCGGACTGGCCTCTGTTGGCCAGCCGCCGCGGGCTCGGCTTCCTGCCGTAAAGGCGCTTCCTGCAAAATACCATCGTTCGTGAAGGTTAGAGATGGGCAGGGAAGAGATACCGATGTCCGGACTTCGGTCGCGGTCACCTGGGAAGCCGGACTTAGTCCGGGGTAGTCTGCCGTAATGGCGACCAAAGCATTGTCTATGCTGAGCTGGTGATACACCCCGTCGATCAGCTCCACCTCGATGTCCGAGTCCTCTTCGGAGGCCGGACCCAGGGATCCTTCTGGATCCTCGGGTTGCGGAGCAGGACTCACCATGTCCTCCACAGTCCGGCGTAGATCCTGTGCCGAAGACATAATATAAGAAGCTTAAACTTCGAAAGCATGGGTTGAGACCTTCAAGGTGTTCACTTACCCATCCTCTGGGGTTGATCATGGAAAACCCATTCAAAGGGTCCGTTCGAAGGAAATCCTCGTTCTCCCCCTTGTACAGGCCGTACAGGATCTTCACCAGATCCTCGGTCGAATCCGGCCCTTTGCGGCCGTGCCGGGTAGCATCTTCTTCCCCGTTGAAATCCCACATAGGGTGGCCTCTGTACTGCAGTGGCTGTACCCCTCGCTTGATGCATGTCGCCATGACTCCGATCATGGTCAAGCCGGAATGAGCCATTAATCTTATCCGGCCCATCAAGTAGTGGACGCTCTTGTCTTCCTCCAATCGGGGGCTCCGCGGGCGCCAGCTGAGGCGTTTCTTCAAGGGAGCAGCACTAAACTCCGGGAGGCCGATCCGAACTGGGTCCGGCAGAGGAGCGTCTCCTATATAAAACCACTCCGAAGGCCAATCTTCGGATGCCTTCTTGGGAGTACCGGATAGGTATCCGGTCCCGGCGATGCGCCATATTTCGGCGCCGCCCACTTGATATATGGACCCCTGGTGAGAACGGGGTACGAGGCAAAACATCCTCTTCCACAATGCAAAATGGGGCTCGATGCCCAGAAATAGCTCACAAAGAGCTACGTAGCCCGTGATGTGCAACACAGAGGCGGGCGTGAGGTGGTGGAGCTGGAGTCCGTAGAACTTCAGGAGCCCGCGGAGGAATGGATGTATTGGAAATCCGAGCCCCCTTATCAGATAGGGGACAAAGCACACTCGCTCCTCCTTATTGGGGCTTGGAGTGTCCTCCGCCTGCCTCCCACCTTGATAAGTGACCAGTCCGGCCCGGACTGGAACCATGAAGGCCGGAGGGAGAAACCCCTCCGTTTGGAGCTTCACTAGCTCATTGTGCGAAATAGAGCACCTCCTCCAATTCCCCGGCGGTGGGCTGGGAGCGCGTGAAGAAGAGCCGCGTTGACGATCCATGGTGGAATGGATTTCTAGGTCAGAGGCGCTTCGATGGAGTATACGCGGGAGGAAGACGGTGCGGTTTGGATCTGGATCCTTGCCTCTTTTATAGGCGGACGACTCGCACAATTAGGGGGTGAAATGCAAAAGACACCCTGGCTTTTCGCATTCGTGCGACGCGTGGAAGAGGGCCATTATTTGGCGTAGAAGCCGAGGAACACAGTATTCAAGATGAAGCCGGACACTATTCGGCAGGTACATGGAATTTGAAGGGAGAACCCGCCTTGCAACGCCGAAGACTACAAACACGCTGGACTTATCGTCATTGAAGCCTGGTTCGGGGGCTACTGAGGGAGTCCTGGACTAGCGGGTGTCCGGATAGCCGGACTATCAATATCCGCCGGACTCCAAGACTACGAAGATACAAGATTGAAGACTCCGGCTCGTGTCCGGATGGTACTTTCCTTGGCGTGGAAGGCAAGCTTGGCAATACGGATATGTAGATCTCCTACCATTGTAAACGACCCTGTGTAACCCTAGCCCTCTCCGGTGTCTATATAAACCGGAGGGCTTTAGTCCGTAGGACAACATACATCTCAACAATCATACCATAGGCTAGCTTCTAGGGTTTAGCCTCCTTGATCTCGTGGTAGATCTACTCTTGTACTACCCATATCATCAATATTAATCAAGCAGGACGTAGGGTTTTACCTCCATCGAGAGGGCCCGAACCTGGGTAAAAACATTGTGTCCCTCGTCTCTTGTTACCATCCGCCTAGACGCACAGTTCGGGACCCCCTACCCGAGATCCGCCGGTTTTGACACCGACAAAGATCCTTTCACCGAAGAATCAGCACAGCCCAAGAGTGCCACAGATCCGAGTGAAGTCGAAATCCCAGCCGTGGTCGACTTAGTCATGGAGGTTTTGGTCATGACTCCTGACTGGACAGTGCCATACATTGCATACATTCTTAGGAAAGAACTCCCAGAGGATGAAGAAGAGGCTCGATAGATCGTCCGACGGTCTGAAGCCTTTACTGTGATAAAAGGTCAGTTGTTCAGAGAAAGTGTAACTGGGGTCTGCCAGAAGTGCATCATGCTAGAAGAAGGCCGAATGATCCTCAATGATATTCACTCGGGGACCTCTAGTCACCATGCGTCCTCTCGGACCATCATGGCCAAAGCGTACCAAGCCGGATTTTACTGGCCACATGCCAACGAGATGGCAAAAGAAATAGTGGACAAGTGTGAAGGCTGTCAGTTTTACTCCAACATGTCCCATAAACCTGCATTAGCTCTGAAGACCATTCCACTCGTCTGGCCTTTTGCTGTTTGGGGATTGGACATGGTTCGACCCCTGAGGACTGGCAGGAGCGGATTTACCCATGTACTAGTAGCGGTCGACAAGTTTACCAAGTGGATCGAAGCTAAGCCCATTAAAAACCTTGAAGCAAGTACTACCGTGAGTTTGTCGGCGTTCTGGGAACGGATGTCCCCAGACTTGCCTGCCTGCGGCCTGCGGCGTGGCTCAAAGGGGGGCCCAGCGCGACCCATCTTCATCAACACAAGCTCAAGACCCTCGCGAGGGGCCAAGCCTCGCAGGGCGGACGACAAGGAGCTTCCTCAGGCATGGCCTCGTCAGGCTGGCTCACGAGGAGGCGGAGAGTTCAAGGCGGGGTACCTCGCGAGGTTCCCATGATGCAAGCTATGACGACCAAGGGCGCCAGTCAGGCACCAGCCCGCGCAGTGTCCTCCTTTCCTCTTTGGTGCAAAGGGAGCAAGCGAAGGCGAGAGCATCAAGCAAAGGCATCCATTTCGGTGCAACAAGACCAAGACCAGCCCAACAGCCGGAAGGAAGTCATTGTGGAGCCCAAGCATGCGTCACCACCAGAGCCTTTGACAGGCGAGGACCAACTTTAGTCAGGATAAGTGTACCCGTTGTTCCCCTTCAAAATGGCCAATTGTTGGCACCCTTCCCGCTCAATATTTGGGAAGAGGCCCAGCGCCTTTGCCTATAAATAGGACTAGCCACCCCCAGGGTAGAGGCATCTGGACCGGACCTAGCAATCTGGATCCTCACCAAGAAACCAGTAGATAGAGCGAGTGAACTCCTCTTAGCAGTTCGTCGCACCAGCCAAGAACAGACCCTCTGTAACGCCCCGGATGTAGCTTTCCATATTCGTAACTCCAACTCCTGCCTTTTCCGGAGATGCGATATTTTATTTTTCTCCGTGGTTGGGTTTTTGTCTTTTGTTTTGCATTTTGTTCTTGGCGTGCATCTCATCTTATAGCATCATGCGCATTGCATTTGCATGTTTTCATAAAAACTCGTAGACGTTCGCAGTTGCCCTTTCTCTCTTTGCCTCCGTTGTCATTTTGTCAGACCCTTGTCCTCGTTGACCTCTATTGACCCCTCTCGCGCGTGTCCAAAACTCCCCCGAACCCAACCCGAGCAGTCGTCACCGTTGGATTCGGATCATCCCCTAACGTCTACAAAACATCTCCGTTTTCTTATTTGGACTCCCTAGCCTATTTTTCTCGACCGTCCAATTTTTATCGGATGATCCAAACTCTCTCCTTTCTATATATAAAGACCACCTACATTCTAAATCAGTGCAAACCCTAGCCCTGTCCCATCCATCCATCTAATCCTCCCCCGCCGCCACCCACTCTGCCTTGTACCTCGGGAGCTTGTCCCTTCGCCGCTGATCCCCTCCTTTGGGATCCCCATCCCACCAACGGCCACAGCCCGAGCTTCCACCTCGTTTTCCCCATCACCCCAATCCGTCCCAGGAAATTCCATCGATCCATCCCAACCGCACCACCGCCCGCTTCATCCGTCGCTCGAACCCTCCAACTGAGCGCTTCGTCCTCACCTCGTCTCCCTCACGTCGGGCTCCTCCTCTGTTTCTTCCCCAAGTCGCCCGAACCAGCCCCTTCCTCCCCGACCTCCTCGTCACCAGCTCGCCAGAGCCACCCGCTGGAGCCAAGGCCGTCGCCTCCGCAGTTCGTCGCGCCGCCTCGCCTCCCTGTGCTCCCTTCTCGTCGTGCGCCCAAGGGACGCCCCCGTCCCGAGCTCCCGCTCGGTCCCTGATGCAGCAGCCGCCGTCCTCGCCCAAGACCTGGCCGGATTCCGCCATTCCCGGTCCATCCCCGTCGCCCCGCTGGCCGGACCTGGCAGCCAGGCGAGTCGCGCCGCCCCTCTTTTTGCTTCTCCCCGTCTCTCCCTCCCTGAACCTTCTCTCTCTCTCTGTACCAGGATGCCTCGACCCCTCGCGTCGCCTCCGCCGTCAAGTACCGCCTCCGCCCGGATCCTTCGACCCCGCCAACCCGTCGTCGTTCCTTCTCCGGTGAGGACCGCCTCCACACCCTCCCCGTCGCCAAGCCCGGCCGCAGCCGTTGACCCCTGCATCCCTCTGCATCCTCTGCATCGAAACAGTTGCAGAGGAGGACGAGCCCCTGCCTCGCGCGTTGGATGCGCCTGGGCTAGTAGCCTCAAAGCCCTGCCTCTCCATCGATCAGGGCTTGGCCCATGGGTGAGGCCATCCCCAGCGCACCTCCGTTTTTTTTCCTTCCATCGGGCCAGATCTCAGTTTCGGCCCATAGTTATTTCTTTCGCTGCTGCGAATTTGTCCAATTATCCATAACTGTAGTTTTACAGAAAAGTCCTCCATGTTCATGCATATAATAACTCCACAACCGTGCATCGGATTTAAATAATTTAAATATGAAAAATGCTTAGAATTTCATCTAGTTTCATAATATGCCACTTTCATCCATGTTTAAAATATTTAAAATGTTGTTTGTTTAAATTTGCTAAATGCCATGCTAAAATGTTTTATTTCATAACTAAATAACCGTAGCTCGGTTTTAAATGTTCTTTACATGTAAATGGGGTGGAAAAATGCCTAGATTAACATGGCCCACTTTATTTTCCTGTTTGACAACTTTAAAATATGTTTTAGGGCAGAACAGTAGCAAATTCATAAATTGCATATGAGGTTTTTCCGGAAATGTTGTTTGTTGTTCCGGCCTCATTTAAACTTGCCTAAATAGTTAGTTTACTTATGCTTCACCCCTTGCCATGTTTAATAACATTTAATATTGTTGTGTACCTAAATCGAGAGAGAACTAAAATAATTGATGTGGTGTTTCGTCAATATGCAACTCGTTGCATATTGAGCTCCACTTAACTTGTAGTATTGCTTGTTGCACTTTGCCATGCCATGCCTCATTAAACCGGACATGCATCATACTTGATTGTGCATCATGCCATGATTATTCTTGGTTGTTTACCATGTTGTATGCTTCTTTCCGGTTTGCTTCTCTCGTTAGCTTCGGTTTCGTTCCGGAGTTGTGAGGATTCGTTCGACTACGACCGTTTGTCTTCTTCTTGGACTCGTTCTTCTTCCTTGCGGGATCTCAGGCAAGATGATCATACCCTCGAAATCACTACTATCTTTGCTATGCTAGTTTGCTTGCTCTTTTGCTATGCCAATGCTGCGATGCCTACCATTTGCTTGTCAGCCTCCCAAATTGCCATGAACCTCTAACCTTTGACACCATTCCTAGCAAACCGTTGTTTGGCTATGTTACCGCTTTGCTCAGCCCCTCTTATAGCGTTGCTAGCTGCAGGTGAAGTTGAAGATTGCTCCATGGTGGACAGGGTTATGTTGGGATATCACAATATCTCTTATATTATTAATGCATCTATATACTTGGTAAAGGGTGGAAGGCTCGGCCTTATGCCTGGTGTTTTGTTCCACTCTTGTCGCCCTAGTTTCCGTCATACCGGTGTTATGTTCCCGGATTTTGCGTTCCTAACGCGGTCGGGTGATTTATGGGACCCCCCTGACAGTTCGCTTTGAATAAAACTTGTCCAGCAAGGCCCAACCTTGGTTTTACCATTTGCCTCACCTAGCCCTTTTTTTCCCTTGGGTTTCCGGAGCCTGAGGGTCATCTTTATTTTACCCCCCCGGGCCAGTGCTCCTTCGAGTGTTGGTCCAAACCGAGCGATGTCCGGCGCCCCCTGGGCAACCAGGGTCTATGCCAACCCGTCGTCTTGCTCATCCGGTGTGCCCTGAGAACGAGATATGTGCAGCTCCTATCGGGATTTGTCGGCACATCGGGCGGCTTTGCTGGTCTTGTTTTACCATTGTCGAAATGTCTTGATGTACCGGGATACCGAGTCTGATCGGAGTGTCTTGGGTGAAGGTCTATTCCTTCGTTGATCGCGAGAGCTTGTCAAGGGCTAAGTTGGGACACCCCTGCAGGGTATAAACTTTCGAGAGCCGTGCCCGCGGTTACGTGGCAGATGGGAATTTGTTAATGTCCGGTTGTAGATAACTTGACACCAGATCCGAATTAAAACGCATCAACCGCGTGTGTAACCATGATGGTCTCTTCTCGGCGGAGTCCGGGAAGTGAACACGGTGTTGGAGTTATGCTTGACGTAGGTTGCTATAGGATCACTTCTTGATCATACTTTTATCGACCGTGCTTTGCTTTCTCTTCTCGCTCTCATTTGCGTATGTTAGCCACCATATATGCTAGTCGCCTGCTGCAGCTCCACCTCATGCCTTTACCTTACCCATAAGCTTAAATAGTCTTGATCTCGCGGGTGCGAGATTGCCGAGTCCCCGTGGCTCACAGATACTTCCAAAACCAGTTTGCAGGTGCCTATGTTACCGAGCAGGTGACGCAACCAAGCTCAAGGAGGAGCTCGATGAAGATCTTGCCCTTTGTGTGGTTTCGTTCTAGTTGATCAGTAGTGGAGCCCAGTTGGGGTCGACCGGGGACCTTTGTCGCATTTGGGGTTCTCCTTTTATTTTGGTTCCGTAGTCGGACCTTGATTGTATCTAGATGATGTAATGCTTTATTCATGTTATTGTGTGAAGTGGCGATTGTAAGCCAACTATGTATCTCTTTCCCTTATGTATTACATGGGTTGTGTGAAGATTACCTCACTTGCGACATTGCTTTCAATGCGGTTATGCCTCTAAGTCGTGCTTCGACACGTGGGAGATATAGCCGCATCGAGGGCGTTACAAGTTGGTAATCAGAGCCTTCCCCGACCTTAGGAGCCCCACTGCTTGATCGTTTTTAGCGGCCGAGTTGTGTCTAGAAAAATGTTTTGAGTCATTTAGGATTATATATATCGGAGAGTTAGGAATTCTTTTTACTCCCCAGTCTCCTCATCGCTCTGGTAAGGCATCCCGACGTAGAGTTTTGACTCTTCTCTTCTCAAATTTCACTAAAAAAAATTTTTAGGATCACGCGGGTATCTTGGAATCGTTCCGATGGTTTTATGATGAGAACATTGTCTTGGTTCCTCCTGTCAGGGGTTTAGTGGAAGTGTTCCGGGGAGTTGAGCTCTGAGGTGTTGTCGTCATAATTTTGTCGTTGCAGTTCTGGAATACCTGAGTTTAGTACGCCGACATCGAAAATCTCTTTTATGCAGTTGTTGGTGAGATAACCCCGATAACCCAGTACTGAGGTGAGTACGGGAGTATTGGCATAACTTGTATAACGGATGCTTTTCGAAGGTTGAGGTAGACGATTTCCGAAGGTTTCTTGGTTATGTGTTGACGGATGGATACAGCTGGATGTAGGATTTGCTAGTTTTGGGTGAGATATTATGCTTCCCCTGTATCCCCAACACCTGATTGCATAACCGGAAAATTTCGGGAGTTTCATAGGTGGGAATTCAAGTAGCTCTTAGGATATCTTTCCGACGGATGTATGATATGAAATTGGGGTTCGACGTCTAGTGGTCCGCCTATTCACGGTTGGTTTTACAGTGGTCTCGTTGTGTCTTAAAGAGTCCTTGGCTATGCCGACTCGGGGACGCTTCGTATGTCATGTGCACTGCCTTGTACATGATGGTGTTGTACGATCGAGCCCGTGTAGGCCCCACCACAAAAACTTCGGACGAAATCTCTATCATATGTTTGTTCCGGCTTATTCTGCAAGCCAGTCCTTTGTTTTTGTTTTGAGTTGTGGTATTCGAGTTGCTTCAATGTCAAGTGTTGATTCCATACCTTTCCGAAATGGTGTTCTCATACTCCGATGTGAAAACCAATCCTTCTCGACAATCGAGATTGTCATGTCAATCGTTTTCAACCGGCGTGTTTCTCTTCAAGTGGATCCGATCACTTCAACATCAGCAAGACCAATTATCATTTCTTCTCAACGGTGTTTGTTTCATCCGTCTCCAAGTTGCCTTTGTTTTTTCCCGCCCACCCACCCTTTTTCCTCAAGGACTAAGATTTCTTTACCAAGTATCCTTTTATTTTTGTGAAGTTTCTCCATTCTTTTCCGTCAATGTTCTTACCCGGTGGTTCTCAAGAAGATGTTCTACTAGTTCGTCATTCCTCATTCCTTTCTCTTCTCCGGTGGATTCAAGTCAAGTTTTGTTGATCATACCTTTTTCCTCATTTCAATGTCTTCTCACACCGGTGCACCTCATTATCATTCTACTTCCCGCTATTTGTTATTCCGGAGTGCTCAAGATATCTCGAAGATTCGTGTTTCCACTCTGCATTCGTTCAAGCTCTTTCGAGATTGGTATCTCATTCAAGTCATTTAATTCAACCGGTGCAACATCTCTTTTAAATCTTTTCAACGGTTTTTTTGAGTGGGCCCTAACCCACAGGTCTTTTCCCAGGATCTTACCTGACTCTTCTATTTTCCCAGAGCTATCCTAAATTCTTCTCCAAGTTTGACGTAAGAATGAGTTATCATCAGTCAAATGCTTTTCTCCAAGATCTTTCAAATTCTTTTCATAGTTGGCTCAACCTCTTCGCTTTTGATTCTTCCGGTGTGCCTCAATAATTCTTGGTGGTGTTTCTCGTTGTCATTCTCATCATTTGAAGACCAAAGAAGAGTTTCTCTTTAATCTTGCTCTATTCTCTTCAAGATTCATGGTGCGAGCTTGTTGCCATCCTCTCATAATTGTTTTCGATTGTGAGAATCTTTTTCACCCATCAGGAGATATTCAAGAGTCTTCTCAGTTTGTCATCCAGAGTCCATCAATTCAGGTTTATTCATTCTCAGCTGTCAGTTATCATTCTCCTATCTTGCCGGTGCATCAATCGAATATCCTCTAATCAGTTCTTGATCTCTTTGTTCTCATGTATCTAGTTTGTCTCAAGCACCTTCATTCATTTGCTAATTCTTACCGGTGATGCACCCCTACTTCGGTCATTTTCAATTCTTATGGTGGTTCTTTCAAGATCTCTCTTCCTTGTTCATCATATCAATTCATTTGTTGTTCCAATCCTACCAGTGGTTCGTTGAAGACCTTCTCAAGTTTTGATATATCTCTTTTAATCCTTTCTACGAGAATAAGTAGTATGCCAAATCCGTTGCTTGTCATCAATTTAAATTGGTGAAGGATACGCATAACGTAATTCTTATTATTGTTTCATCCAAGTGATCTAGTTTCTTCTTTCCATCGTTTTTCATCATGTCACATTTCCTGGTTCGAGATGCTTCATCTTTTCTTTTTCGGAGTTCTAAGTTTTCCGCATTATCTCGTCGCGAAGCTCCATCTAAATCATCGCAAGGCTTCACCTTGTGTTTTCAACTTCTCTTTCTTTTTATCATCCGTTTATTACCGGAGTGGTGGTTCGTCAAGGATTCTTTTCATTCTTCAATTGTTCTTCAAGATTTCTCTTGAAGTTAAGATCAGCCAAGCTATACTCAAATTTAAACATGGTGTTCAACACATGTCTTGTTTTGGGGAGTTCAAGTATTCTTCATCTTGCATTCCAAAGTGCGATTCTTTCTACCTTATCTTCTGAGGTGGTGTTAGGTCATTCTTGATAATTTCCCTTCGCGTTTCATGATTCACAAGTTTTCAAGAGTGACATATTTAAATCCATCTTTTTCTCTTTGTTCAAGAGATCTTTTCAACCGTCAATCTCTTCATTGGAGTTATCTTGGTATAGATTTCACCTAAAGCCTTCCCTAAGGAATGTTGCTATTTTGGTGATTATTAATGACCCAAGTTATCTCTTTTCCATCTTGATGGACAAGCTTTAATCTCTTCGTTAATCTCAAGCAAGCAATTGTTTTCGTTAGTGGCAGAATTTCACCTCAAGTGTTAAGATGTTTCCATAAGCCCACTACAAGGTTATACTTTTCGTTGTTGGTTTTCCAACAACTCTATTTTAACCTTCTTGGAAGGGTGCTTTCCAATCTCACTTGTGACAGAAGTCGGCATTTTCTACTCCATTCTGCTATTCCAATGATCTATCTTCTATTATTTCTTTCGGAGGCATTGTGATGTTGCACTTTTCACTCGTCATTTCGAATTGTGAGGATCATGTTCTTTTCGTGCTTATCCATTTAACCGGAGTGTTGTGTCATCTCTTCAAGTTCTTTTCATCTTAACAAGTTTTCCTTCTTCTTTCAGTCGGAGTGCTGTCAAAATTATATCAATCTTATTCCTTCTCTATCTAGTTTTAACCGGAGTGGTTTCAATATCTATCTTATCACTAAACCTCTTGGTAATCGTCGTATCCCTTGTTCCTCTTTTCTAACAGAGTGTTTTCAACTATGTTCATCTTCGTTGTTTTCTTTCTTTCATTTTGCTCAACCTCTCAAGGTTCATGGTTTCACTCGTTCGCCAAAGAAGCAACTTAGTTTACCTCTTCTCTTCCTCTTCCGTTTCTCTCCGGTGCCATCCTAGATCTCGGGACGAGATCCTCTCGTAGTGGTGGAGTGTTGTAACGCCCCGGATGTAGCTTTCCATATTCGTAACTCCAACTCCTGCCTTTTCCGGAGATGCGATATTTTATTTTTCTCCGTGGTTGGGTTTTTGTCTTTTGTTTTGCATTTTATTCTTGGCGTGCATCTCATCTTACAGCATCATGCGCATTGCATTTGCATGTTTTCATAAAAACTCGTAGACGTTCGTAGTTGCCCTTTCTCTCTTTGCCTCCGTTGTCATTTTGTCAGACCCTTGTCCTCGTTGACCTCTATTGACCCCTCTCGCGCGTGTCCGAAACTCCCCCGAACCCGACCCGAGCAGTCATCACCGTTGGATCCGGATCATCCCCTAACGTCTACAAAACATCTCCGTTTTCTTATTTGGACTCCCTAGCCTATTTTTCTCGACCGTCCGATTTTTATCGGATGATCCAAACTCTCTCCTTTCTATATATAAAGACCACCTACATTCTAAATCAGTGCAAACCCTAGCCCTGTCCCATCCATCCATCTAATCCTCCCCCGCCGCCACCCACTCTGCCTTGTACCTCGGGAGCTTGTCCCTTCGCCGCTGATCCCCTCCTTTGGGATCCCCATCCCACCAACGACCACAGCCCGAGCTTCCACCTCGTTTTCCCCATCACCCCAATCCGTCCCAGGCAATTCCATCGATCCATCCCAACCGCACCACCGCCCGCTTCATCCGTCGCTCGAACCCTCCAACTAAGCGCTTCGTCCTCACCTCGTCTCCCTCACGCCGGGCTCCTCCTCTGTTTCTTCCCCAAGCCGCCCGAACCAGCCCCTTCCTCCCCGACCTCCTCATCACCAGCTCGCCGGAGCCACCCGCTGGAGCCAAGGCCGTCGCCTCCGCAGTTCGTCATGCCGCCTCGCCTCCCTGTGCTCCCTTCTCGTCGTGCGCCCAAGGGACGCCCCCGTCCCGAGCTCCTGCTCGGTCCCTGATGCAGCAGCCGCCGTCCTCGCCCAGGACCCGGCCGGACTCCGATATTCCCGGTCCATCCTCGTCGCCCCGCTGCCCGGACCTGGCAGCTAGGCGAGTCGCGCCGCCCCTCTTTTTGCTTCTCCCCGTCTCTCCCTCCCTGAACCTTCTCTCTCACTCTCTCTCTCTCTCTCTCTGTACCAGGATGCCTCGACCCCTCGCGTCGCCTCTGCCGTCAAGTACCGCCTCCGCCCGGATCCTTCGACCCCGCCAACCCGTCGTCGTTCCTTCTCCGGCGAGGACCGCCTCCACACCCTCCCCGTTGCCAAGCTCGGCCGCAGCCGTTGACCCCTGCATTCCTCTGCATCCTCTGCATTGAAGCAGTTGCAGAGGAGGATGAGCCCCTGCCTCGCGCGTTGGATGCGCCTGGGCTAGTAGCCTCAAAGCCCTGCCTCTCCATCGATCTGGGCTTGGCCCATGGGTGAGGCCATCCCCAGCGCCCCTCCGTTTTTTCCTTCCTTCGGGCCAGATCTCAGTTTCGGCCCATAGTTATTTTTTTTTCGCTGCTGCGAATTTGTCCAATTATCCATAACTGCAGTTTTATAGAAAAGTCCTCCATGTTCATGCATATAATAACTCCACAACCGTGCATTGGATTTAAATGATTTAAATATGAAAAATGCTTAGAATTTCATCTAGTTTCATAATATGCCACTTTCATCCATGTTTAAAATATTTAAAATGTTGTTTGTTTAAATTTGCTAAATGCCATGCTAAAATGTTTTATTTCATAACTAAATAACCGTAGCTCGGTTTTAAATGTTCTTTACATGTAAATGGGGTGGAAAAATGCCTAGATTAACATGGCCCACTTTAATTTCCTGTTTGACAACTTTAAAATATGTTTTAGGGCAGAACAGTAGCAAATTCATAAATTGCATATGAGGTTTTTCCGGAAATGTTTGTTGTTTCGGCCTCATTTAAACTTGCCTAAATAGTTAGTTTACTTATGCTTCACCCCTTGCCATGTTTAATAACATTTAATATTGTTGTGTACCTAAATCGAGAGAGAACTAAAATAATTGATGTGGTGTTTCGTCAATATGCAACTCATTGCATATTGAGCTCCACTTAACTTGTAGTATTGCTTGTTGCACTTTGCCATGCCATGCCTCATTAAACCGGACATGCATCATACTTGATTGTGCATCATGCCATGATTATTCTTGGTTGTTTACCATGTTGTATGCTTCTTTCCGGTTTGCTTCTCTCATTAGCTTCGGTTTCGTTCCGGAGTTGTGAGGATTCGTTCGACTACGACCGTTTGTCTTCTTCTTGGACTCGTTCTTCTTCCTTGCGGGATCTCAGGCAAGATGATCATACCCTCGAAATCACTGCTATCTTTGCTATGCTAGTTTGCTCGCTCTTTTGCTATGCCAATGCTACGATGCCTACCATTTGCTTGTCAGCCTCCCAAATTGCCATGAACCTCTAACCTTTGACACCATTCCTAGCAAACCGTTGTTTGGCTATGTTACCGCTTTGCTCAGCCCCTCTTATAGCGTTGCTAGCTGCAGGTGAAGTTGAAGATTGCTCCATGGTGGACAGGGTTATGTTGGGATATCACAATATCTCTTATATTATTAATGCATCTATATACTTGGTAAAGGGTGGAAGGCTCGGCCTTATGCCTGGTGTTTTGTTCCACTCTTGCCGCCCTAGTTTCCGTCATACCGGTATTATGTTCCCGGATTTTGCGTTCCTAACGCGGTCGGGTGATTTATGGGACCCCCCTGACAGTTCGCTTTGAATAAAACTTGTCCAGCAAGGCCCAACCTTGGTTTTACCATTTGCCTCACCTAGCCTTTTTTTCCCTTGGGTTTCCGGAGCCCGAGGGTCATCTTTATTTTACCCCCCCCGGGCCAGTGCTCCTTCGAGTGTTGGTCCAAACCGAGCGATGTCCGGCGCCCCCTGGGCAACCAGGGTCTATGCCAACCCGTCGTCTTGCTCATCCGGTGTGCCCTGAGAACGAGATATGTGCAGCTCCTATCGGGATTTGTCGGCACATCGGGCGGCTTTGCTGGTCTTGTTTTACCATTGTCGAATTGTATTGATGTACCGGGATACCGAGTCTGATCGGAGTGTCTTGGGTGAAGGTCTATTCCTTCGTTGATCGCGAGAGCTTGTCATGGGCTAAGTTGGGACACCCCTGCAGGGTATAAACTTTCGAGAGCCGTGCCCGCGGTTATGTGGCAGATGGGAATTTGTTAATGTCCGGCTGTAGATAACTTGACACCAGATCCGAATTAAAACGCATCAACCGCGTGTGTAACCGTGATGGTCTCTTCTCGGCGGAGTCCGGGAAGTGAACACGGTGTTGGAGTTATGCTTGACGTAGGTTGCTATAGGATCACTTCTTGATCATACTTTTATCGACCGTGCTTTGCTTTCTCTTCTCGCTCTCATTTGCGTATGTTAGCCACCATATATGCTAGTCGCTTGCTGCAGCTCCACCTCATGCCTTTACCTAACCCATAAGCTTAAATAGTCTTGATCTCGCGGGTGCGAGATTGCTGAGTCCCCGTGGCTCACAGATACTTCCAAAACCAGTTTGCAGGTGCCTATGTTACCGAGCAGGTGACGCAACCAAGCTCAAGGAGGAGCTCGATGAAGATCTTGCCCTTTGTGTGGTTTCGTTCTAGTTGATCAGTAGTGGAGCCCAGTTGGGGTCGACCGGGGACCTTTGTCGCATTTGGGGTTCTCCTTTTATTTTGGTTCCGTAGTCGGACCTTGATTGTATCTAGATGATGTAATGCTTTATTCATGTAATTGTGTGAAGTGGCGATTGTAAGCCAACTATGTATCTCTTTCCCTTATGTATTACATGGGTTGTGTGAAGATTACCTCACTTGCGACATTGCTTTCAATGCGGTTATGCCTCTAAGTCGTGCTTCGACACGTGGGAGATATAGCCGCATCGAGGGCGTTACACCCTCGCGAGCCTGTTCTTCCTTGTATTGTTCATCATCAACCCAAGAGGCAATCCACCACACCACACACTGGAGTAGGGTATTACACCACAATGGTGGCCTGAACCAGTATAAATCTTGTGTCTCTTGTGTTGTTCTTTTTGGTAGTTTAGATCTTAGCGATTCGGCGAGGACCGAGTAGGCAGAGGGTTAAATCTCCACGCGCACCCCAGTGTTCGAACCTCAAGGGTCTGCCGGAACCCGAAATCCGACAGAGTTTCATAAGAGAATTGATATTCAGATATGGTGTGCCACACAGCATCATCACAGACAACGGATCGAACTTTGACTCCGATGAATCCGACCGCAGTGACCGGGGCTACGGCCGAGGAGGAGGAAGGAACGCAAGACGTTGGGAAGACCGCGGCCCACGCCAAGGGTGGCGTGACCAACCTCGCGAGGATCGCAGGCAGGACCCGCCTCGCGAGGGAGGGTGGAGGGATCAGCCTCACGAGGATCGCCCGCAAGGGAACGCGAGCCTCCCTCCGCTGCCGCCGCAGCCAAGGAGAAATGAAGACCGTCATCAGGACGAGGGGGCTGGGGGCTTCCAGGAACCACATGCAATCGCCTGCATCCTGGGTGGAGCTCAAGCCCCAGCCTCTCAACGCATCTTCAAGCAGTTCGCCCGCGAAGTGAATGTAGTCCTCCCCAAGCTCGAGGCCACGCGCCCTCTCAGGTGGTCAGCATGCGCCATCACGTTCAGCTCCGCGGATCAGCTCAAGTGCGCGGCCACAGCCGGAGTCCTCCCGATGCTTTGTTCTCCAATCATCAGCAACGTGCTGGTCACCAGGACCCTCATCGACGGCGGGGCAAGGCTCAACGTCCTGTCCGTGGAAACGTTCAACAATCTCCAAGTGCCCTACAGTCAGCTTCAGCCAACCAAGCCCTTCTTCGAAGTCACCGACGGCTCCACGGTCCCGATTGGGCAGGTCCGCCTTCCTGTCACCTTTGGGGCACGTGACAACTACCGCACCGAGCTCATCGACTTCGAAGTCGCCCACATTCGCCTGCCGTACAATGCCATCCTCGGGTACCCGGCGCTGGCCAGGTTCATGGCCGTAACCCACCACGGCTACAACGTCCTCAAGATGCCAGGAAGTGGAGGGGTCATCACGGTGCCCTGCGAAGAGAGAGACGCAGTGTGCTCCCTGGAGCGAGCTTTTCAGGCCGCATCACTGGAAGACCCGGACCGCGGAAGCAGGAGGCCTGCCGAGGCCGCCCCCAAGAAGAAGAAGACATCGTCCAGCCCGGCCCCTTAGGAGGAAGGCCCCTCAGGGCCCGCGCCAGCTCAGGGGGAACCTCCTTCCATCACACAGCGAAGCGCACCTGGCGTCCTCCTCAGGCAGGGCTCGGGGGCTCTCCCCTGGAGGGCCGCCGACCTCGCCAAGGTCACAAGGGAGGCGCTTGGGCACCACGTGGAGGCATGTTTCGAAGCACGTTTCCCTCAAGAAGGAGCAAGGCAAGGAGGGCTCAACCCTCAGGAGTTCGTCAGCAAGGCCATTCAGGAGCTACAGGAGTCAAGGGTCATGAGAGGCAGCCGCCGCTTACCCGCTGTGGCCCCCCATCCAGGCGAGGATGGTGGGCTGCGCGTCTGCATCGACATACCGGGGCTCAACCGAGCCGCGTATCAGGAGTGCCTCCGGCCCTCGCAAGTGGGATGCTGCGAGGGTCCGCCCCACAGCTACGTTCGCTGCCTTATGGCCTGCCAAACGCGGCTGCTGCGCATCAGCGCCTCATGAGGGCCATCCTGGAGGCTCAAGAGGTCAGGCGTTCCACAGCCCTGGTGGAGATGGAGATGGCCCGCGAGGAGCCGCCAGTGCCTCCGGAGCCTCCTGAGGCCCCTGGGCCTGGGGGCTCGTGAGGATCGGCTCCCGCAGCCCGCCGAGTCTGCTACACCAACACCCCTTCGTCCCCAACATCATCAGGTGACATCTTTCAAGTTCCGTTTCCAGCTGGGAGCGCCCTAGGGGCCGCATTATTCCCAGGCCGCGTGGGTCCGTCCCTGCGGCGTGTATCCCCTTTACTTCATGTTCTTAGCTTACCTTATTGGGGGCGCCCCTCGGGCTGCATCATCCCCAAGTCGCTCGGGCCTGACCCAGCGGTGTGTACCCCTCTTGCGTTTATCTTAGGGCTATGCTTTCAACTCATCATGCTTGTTATTTGGTGCCTTTTTCTCCTGGGTGTCGAAATCTCGGGCGTTAAAGGGGGGTGCCTGAGCATCGCGACTCAGGGCTCCTACCGGCTCTCCAGCCCTCACCCTTTAGTCTTGTCCATGGCATCGCTACCTGGCATGCCAGAGACGGCTGAGACCAGCTCAAGAGCTGGGACCCGAGGACGTAGAGTTTCGACATCTAACCCAGCTTGCGCGTTAAAGGGGGGGTGCCCGAGCATCGCGACTCAGGGCTCCTACCGGCTCTCCAGCCCTCACCCTCTGGTCTTGTCCATGGCATCGCAACCTGGGATGCCAGCGACGGCTGAGACCAGCTCAAGAGCCGGGACCCGAGGACGTAGAGTTTCGACATCTAACCCAGCTTGCGCCTTAAAGGGGGGCTGCCTGAGCATCGCGACTCAGGGCTCCTACCTGCTCTCCAGCCCTCACCCTCTGGTTTTGTCCATGGCATCACGACCTGGCATGCCAGCGACGGCTGAGACCAGCTCGAGAGCCGGGACCCGAGGACGTGGAGCACCGGCATCTAGCCAAATCTGCAGGAACACACTCCAAGATAAGGCCCAGAGCCAGGCGTAACCCGCCTTGAGGTAGGGCCCCGTGAGTCCCGCGCTGGCCCACGGGTGCCCAGATACACGTCGTCAAGCCCTACCGTGCCAGCCACGTGTCAGGGTGGGGCTGTATACGCCCCGGGGGCTCCTCCCGGAGGGGAGCCCCCTCCCACGCACCAGTGGAAGCACCATGCTTCGTGCTGGCTGACGACACTGCCGAGGAGCGGCTATGCCCGTACGCATACAAAAGCGCTACGCTCCGCGCTGGTGATAAACAACTGAGGGTCGCCCCCGGGCCGCATCAACCTCAGGGAGCCCGGAGCTCAGTGTCTGGCCTCATCGCAACGCCTCCCCTCGGGAGTGCCGCGCGAAGGGGCTGGGCACGGGGGCTGCGCCTGGGTCACGCCCAGACGCACGCCACCTGGCCAGGCCCCCCGGGCCTGGTTCATTGCACGTCCCTCCCCGAGCGGAGCCAAGGTACGAAGGCTGTTTGAGCATCATGGGGGACTCCTGAGCATCGCGACTCAGGAGCCTAACTGGTCAAGTAGCCCCTCACTCCTTAGTTGCGAAAGGCTAACGGCGGTTGAGGTATGCGCGGGGCCGGGCTCTGCAGACATAGAACGGCAGATCCACCCGCATCTCACCTCCCTAAGGAGTCACCCCCACATCTCACCTCCCTACTTGCTGTTCGAGCGCCAAGGGGGACTCCTGAGCATCGCGACTCAGGAGCCTAACTTGTCACGTAGCCCCTCACTCCTTGGTCCCGTCCTGGTTTCCGGTCGGGGCCAATGGCGGCTGAGGTATGCGCGGGGCCGGGCTCTGCCGGCGTAGAACATAAGCAAGTAGGAAGGAATAGTGCAAATTTCAGGGAATTCAAAAGCAAATATTACAATCCATACTGTTATCACAACACCAAATACAAGTTTTAACGCCTCCCCGAGGCATGGTACATGTGCAGGAACTAAAAGCAGGACAGGAGTCGCGACGGAGTCACTTGCCGGCGGTGGAGCTGCGCGGAGCAGGTTCGCCTTGTGGAGCAGCAGGGCTAGCAGCGCTCCGCTTCGGCTTGGTGCTGAAGGCTCGGAACTTCCCCAGCAGAGCCTCCGCACGACCCTTTCACGGCCTCAGTAGCGGCAGCGGCACGCTCGCCGCTAGCTGGCTCCAGCAGGCTGTCGAGGTCGATGTAGGGGTCACGAAGATAGATGTGGGTGAAGACCCGCGTCAGTGCTGTAGAAGACAAGACACGTGCCTCAGCCTCAGCCGTAGGGCCAAGGCCAAGGGTGACGTCTTCAAGGGCGCGAACCAGGAAGGGAAGCAGCTTGGCGGGGCCATCCTCCTCGCCGGCCAGCGGGCTCTCAAGGCCGCTATCATAAAGCGTCTTCAATGAAGTACGAGCCTTCTCCTCCATATCCGCGAAGGCCACGCGATCTTCAGCAAGAACCCGGGCCTTGCCGTCCAGCTCAACCTTCCTCACCTCCAGCTCTTGCTCCAGCGTGCCTAGGCGACCATGGCGCCTCTTGAGCTTGGCATCTAGGTCTTTGACGGCCGCCTCGCAAGCCTTCATGCTTTCCTCCTGCTCTTGGCAAAGGCGAGCCTCCTCGGCAAGCTGGTTCTGCAGGCCTTCAGCTCGCTCTCCAGCGCCTCACAACAACCTCGGACATTAGCCACTTCCCCCAAGGCAGCTTCGCGGGCAACCTTTGCCCCGAGGACGGCCTGCTTCTCCTCGTCACACGCCGTTGAGGCCTGGACCAGCGTCGCCCGTATCGAAGCGTCGGAGCGAATCCAACCAGAAGCTAGCTCCAAGCGCCCGGCCACTAGACGAGGGTCGACACCCAGAAGATCCTGCCGCAGGTGGTCCAGTTCGGCAGTGGCGCGATCCAGAACAGTAGTTGGGGAAGCAGCAGTCGGTGGAGTGGGAGGAGAAGGCGGCAGCGTGATCACGACATCCTAAGGCGGAACCTGCAGCGCCACGACAGCTGTGGTGGCGGCATCAGGTAAGGGCACCTCGGGAGTCGCCTGGGCCAGGGGGGCTGGGCTCGCCCCAGCAGGCTCAGCCAAGCCTCGCGAGGATGCCCGGGCAGGGGAGGCCCGTGCGTCACAGTCACCTTCTTTCTCGGGCAGAGGCGCTGCCACGGGAGGAACCTCAGGAGCTCCCTTCGACTTCTTTGCTGCGGGCGCCGGCCTAGCCGAGAGACACGAACGTCAAGCTTCAGCAACAAAACAATAAGCAAGACAGGAATCAAGCACTTACAGGTCGTCGCTTGCGGGCTCAAGCAGCCTCCGGCCGTACTTAAAGCCCGAGAGCCGGCTGCAAGGGTTAGCTTCAAGGAGCTCGGGAGAAGGAGGCGCGCCTGCGGATCACCTCGGGGTTGGGGCAGACCCGCGGGGGATCAGCCCGGTCCGGTCCTTCTTCGGGATCGGAGGCAGGCTCCCGCCGCCTTGCTCATCATCATCCTCGTCGTCATCACTCAGAGGGAGGCAGAGAGCACGGGACCTGCGCCGAAGGGGGGGGAGCCCTTGACTCCGCCTCGGAGTCAGCCCCCTCTTCCCGCTCCCCTCCTTCCTTCTCCCCACTGGAGTCGCCGGAGGACACGTCCACCAGGTCCTCTAGAGCCTCCGCGGGCATGGGCCCATCCCCGTTGAAGACATGCATGGATCCCACTACCTGCTCCCAGTCCTCGCGGAGGAACATGGGCATAGGAGCGCCCTCCAGCCTCGCCACGTCGCCCCCAACCAAGGACTAGAGGACCGCAGCCAGATCCTCATTGGCCAAGACCGCGGGGCTCGGGTGGGGCCTCCACATCGGAAGTGAGTACTGACGCAACGGGGCCAGCTGATGCTCCAGGAACTCCCTCAGCAGAGATGCACCGGTCAGCTTCGCCGTGGCCATGCTGGCTGGCCTCAGATCCGCGTCCATCTTCTCCAACACCGGCTTCGCGCGGGGATCCACAAGCTCCACTCGGGACCAGTCGTCGGAGCTCGCGGGGTGCCCCGTGGGCAGGATCAGCCGAGGGTGGATATGCCCAGCATCCACCAAGACCCACTTGCTCCTGAAGCCCTCAATCCTTTTCCCAGGGTTCAAAATGGCAATGGAGCTGCCGTACGCAACGAAGCTCACGCACACGGAGACGGAACCACGGGAGGTCTGGAGGGAGAAGTAGTGGCGCAGCAAGGCCACTGAGGGATTCACCCCTACGTGAGCCTCACAATAATAGGCGAGGATCGCCAGAAGAAGAACAGAGTTGGGATGGAGGTGCAGAACTTGAAGGTTATAGTGGCGGAGGACAGAGAAGAAGAACTCGGAAAAGGGAGGCACCACACCGGCGACAATGGCGCTCATGAAGAGCGGATACAAGGTGCTCCCTTGGCCTTCAGGGACCGCAGAGCCGGCCTTGAACACCTTCGCCCCGTCGATGCCCTGCGCCGCCGCCATCTGGCGCACCCGGGCAAGGCTCGCCTCCGACACGTTCGGCGAGTCCAGGGCGGACGAGTACCAAGCTCCAGCCGGGGCTTGGCGAGGCGCCATGTCTGGCTAAGGCACGTGGACGGAGTAGATCTGAAGATTTCGGAGGCGGGGAGGAGAGGCGCAAGAAAGGGGATCTGAGCAGCGACTGGAGAAAGCAAAGGAGGCAAGGGACGGATGCCGCTCCTTTATCAACTCACGCAGTTGCAGAGGCGCCCACGTCCAATCAACCGCCACGCGGCGCCCAAGGCCGCAGGCTGTTAGGGCCCGTGATGCTTTGCACTTGCCCTTTCGCCTCTCTGCTCGGCCAAGTCCGGGCGCGCTGTGGGCCCGGGGGCGACTGTCGGCGTTCTGGGAATGGGGGTCCCCAGACTTGCCTGCCTGCGGCCTGCGGCGTGGCTCAAAGGGGGTCCCAGCGCGTCCCATCTTCATCAACACAAGATCAAGACCCTCGCGAGGGGCCAAGCCTCGCGGGGCGGACGACAAGGAGCTTCCTCAGGCAAGGCCTCGTCAGGCTGGCTCACGAGGAGGCGGAGAGTTCAAGGCGGGGTACCTCGCGAGGTGCCCGTGACGCAAGCCATGACGACCAAGGGCGCCAGTCGGGCGCCAGCCCACGCAGTGTCCTCCTTTCCTCTTTGGTGCAAAGGGAGCAAGCGCAGGCGAGAGCATCAAGCAAAGGCATCCATTTCGGTGCAACAAGACCAAGACCAGCCCAACGGCCGGAAGGAAGTCATTGTGGAGCCCAAGCAGGCGTCACCACCAGAGCCTTTGACAGGTGAGGACCAACTTTAGTCAGGATAAGTGTACCCGCTTTTCCCCTTCAAAATGGCCAATTGTTGGCGCCCTTCCCGCTCAATATTTGGGAAGAGGCCCAGGGCCTTTGCCTATAAATAGGACTAGCCACCCCCAGGGTAGAGGCATCTGGACCGGACCTAGCAATCTGGATCCTCACCAAGAAACCAGTAGATAGAGCGAGTGAACTCCTCCTAGCAGTTCGTCGCACCAGCCAAGAACAGACCCTCGCGAGGCTGTTCTTCCTTGTATTGTTCATCATTAGCCCAAGAGGCAATCCACCACACCACACACTGGAGTAGGGTATTACACCACAATGGTGGCCTGAACCAGTATAAATCTTGTGTCTCTTGTGTTGTTCTGTTTGGTAGTTTAGATCTTAGCAATTCGGCGAGGAGCGAGTAGGCAGAGGGTTAAATCTCCGTGCGCACCCCAGTGTTCGAACCTCAAGGGTCTGCCGGAACCCGAAATCCGACAGAGTTTCATAAGAGAATTGATATTCAGATATGGTGTGCCACACAGCATCATCACAGACAACGGATCGAACTTCGACTCCGATGAATTCAGAGCATTTTGTGCCTCCCAAGGTACGAGGGTCGATTATGCTTTGGTCGCCCATCCTCAGTCGAATGGGCAAGCTGAGCGAGCGAATGGATTGATTCTCAAGGGACTGAAAGCCCCGGTTGATGCGTGACCTCAAGCATGCAGCAGGAGCTTGGGTTGATGAGCTCCCATCAGTACTTTGGGGTCTAAGGACAACTCCCAATCGGTCGACTGGACGGACTCCATTCTTCCTAGTCTACGGAGCCGAAGCCGTACTTCCGAGTGATTTGCTCCACAACACTCCCCGAGTCGAACTCTTCTCAGAAGAGGAAGTAGAGCAAGCTCGACAAGATGCAGTCGACCTTCTAGAGGAAGAAAGAGAGATGGCCTTGATCTGGTCGACCATTTATCAACAAGACCTGCGTCGATTCCATGCCAGGAATGTAAGGGGTCGAGCATTTCAAGAAGGAGACTTGGTCCTCCGAGTGGATCAGCAGAAGCCACACAAGCTCGCCCCTGCTTGGGAGGGCCCTTTCGTCATCACCAAGGTGCTCCACAACGGAGCATACCGTCTCTTCAATGTCGAGCACAACAAAGATGAACCGCGCGCTTGGAATTCGGGTCTGCTCCGCCCTTTTTACTCTTAAGCATTTAGACCAAGGAGATGTAATAAGAAATACCTCTTAGTTTGGCCATCAAAAGACATAATTTCACTTTCTTCCGAATGATTGTTGTTTGTTTCTTTTGTACGTATCGCCTTAGCTGCGAATCTATTTCGCCCAAGTGACAAAAATCCTACCGAGTGGTGAGTCTGCCTCTCACTTTGGGGCTTAGCTGCAGTCCAGTACTCGCCTAAGTGACAAAACTCCTACCGAGTAGTGAGTCTGCCTCTCACTTGGGGGCTTAGCTGCTGTCTAGTACTCGCCTAAGTGACAAAAATCCTACCGAGTGGTGAGTCTGCCTCTCACTCGGGGGCTTAGCTGCAGTCCAGTACTTGCCTAAGTAACAAAAATCCTACCGAGTGGTGAGTCTGCCTCTCACTCGGGGGCTTAGCTGCAGTCCAGTACTTGCCTAAGTGACAAAAATCCTACCGAGTGGTGAGTCTGCCTCTCACTCGGGGGCTTAGCTGCAGCCCAGCGCTCGCCTAAGTTTGAAAAATCCTACAGAGTGGTGAGCAGTCCTCCCACTCAGGGGCTTAGCTGCAGCCCAGTGCTCGCCTAAGTTTGAAAATCCTACCGAGTGGTGAGCAGCCCTCTCACTCGGAGCCTTAGCTGCAGTCCAGCACTCGCCTAAGTTTGAAAGTCCTACCGAGTGGTGAGCGGGGCTGCAGGTCGACCACACGCCCCCCCCCTGGGGGGCTGCACCGGCAAGAAGAAGGACAAGATTGTATGCACTCAACGATTGGCCCCTTGCTGATGACAGGAACGTCAAGACCATTGTTGAGTACCTCGCTGATGAGCTGATCAATGCTGCCAAAGGCTCATCCAATGGGTCGACTGCTGATCCTGCTTCAGCAACTGCATCAAACGATGAGAAACCGATCCAAGTGAAGAACATATTTCACTTGAAGATAAACCCAACATATTCAAAGATAAATCCAGAGGTTCCTAACCGCAGATTAAAAGTACTCGGGCACCGGGCCCGAAGGAGTTTTAATGGTTACAAAATCACTCGACATTCCGAGGCAAATAAAGGTGAAGCATAATGTTTTTTCGATCACTCGGCGGGAGAAGGACTGGCCGGATCGCAGAAGCTGTCGAGGTCGATGCTGTAGGCAATGCGAGTGGCTACCTCGAGGAAGGTGTCCATGAAGTCCTGGAAAGAGTGCTTCTTAGTATTCGCTACTTTGAGAGCTGCCAGCTTGTCTTCCTTAGCTTCCTTACAATGCACTCAGACCAACGACAAGGCGACATCGGCGCCACAGCGAGCGGAAGATTTCTTCCACTCTTGCACTCGGCTTGGAATCTGATTAAGTCGAGTCATTAGGGACTCGAGGTCTTGCGACAGCTCCGCCTGAGGCCAAAGTTCAGCATCCACTTGGGTCATCGCCGCCTTCAGTCGAGCTAGATAAGCAACGACACCATGCAAGCGCGACTCCAATCGCAGCAAGTTCATTGCAACTTCATCTTTCACGGGACAGTTGATGGGGTCGAGACCTGTCTTGACCCGTCCAGTTTTAGCTTCAAAGTCCTGGCAAAGTTCTGTTCCATCACAAAAAACAATGAGTCGACAGTATTGCAAATTTCAGTCGACGACAGTTATCTAATCGAACAACCATACCTTCAAGCTTCAAGACAAGCTTCGCCGCAAGTTGTTCCAAATAGGACTCTAGCTTGCCCGTTTTTGCCCTAAGGCCGTCGAATTCAGTGGTCAGGTTCTCCTTGTCCTTCCTCAGTTGCTCGACTTCCCGATTGGCATCCGAGACGACAGTCTTCAACTTTGAGTTCTCATCCTCCAACTTGCCGACTAAAGCCAGCTTTTGGTCCGGAAGCGTCGTATTCTCACGTGCTTCTTTCTGAGCAGCAACAAGGTCCTGTTCCTTCGTCTCCAAAGTCTCCTTCATTCTCTCTAAATAAACAACACTCTTTAGACGAGCCTGATGTTGGCGGTTTTCACTACACACATCTGCTTGTGTGAAGTCACTCGGTTCAAAGAGACTGAATGAAAAGCAGTGGAAAGTGCGAACTACTATGCAGACAAGACAGTCGAATGATTACCTCCCATGATGGCCATCTCTTGTTGCGCAGTCTTGAGATTCTTCTAAGGTCAAGTTCAACGCTGATATGCTTCTTCTTTAACTCGGAAAGACGAGCTCCAAGATCACAAGACCTCTGCAGTCAGCAAGAATGATATATCAGTTGACAGAGAAAAGTTAATCTAAGACTACTGCCGAATAAAATATTCACCAAGTAGTCTCGGGGACTACACCCAGTGGGTGCACTTAGCGTGCCCCCACTGGCTTAGATCAATACTAAGCAGGGTCCGCCCAGTGCGAGTTCAAAAAAAGGAAAGAAAGAGATACATTCTAAGACCTGAGTCGACTGCCCGCAGTCGACCGTGGTCTCGGGGACTACACCCAGTGGGTGCACTCGGCGTGCCCCCACTGGTTCAAAAAGTCTGCTGAGATTAAACCCAAGTCGAGTGACATGGAAGATTTTCCAAGCTCTAAGCAAAGAAACACCCCCGTGGGTGATCAGATATAAGGCAACATTCGAAAATTCAGTCGGAGTCTTGCTGACCTGAACATTGGCCTGAAGGGCAGTACTGGCATTGTAAGCCACCTGGCTAGCCTCGTGCACCACCTTCACCTGCTCCATGACAAGGCTCACCTGGCGAAGAGCTTCCCTAGCGGCACTCGGTGAATCGTCTGGAGTCTGATACGCAGCAAAAAGGGATGGCTGCAGAGCAGCCAAAGTAGTCGCTCGGTCAGAGGCGTGGAGTTGTACTAGAGCAGCAGAAGTTGGTGCAGTCGAGTCCGCAGGACGATCAGTCGTCAGCGGGCTGGCAAACGTGACGCTGGTCCGAACAGGCTCTCCGGAATGATCGACTACTGCCTCGAGCGCCGGCGTCGACTGAGGAACCTGGACTTCAAGCCTCCTACTACCAGAGCTCCCGCTCCTCCTCTTCCTCTCCTGTAGAGGCGCCTCTTCTTCATCATAAGGTAGCACCACAACTTCTTGCAGAACTACAGAAAGAGAGAAATGTCAGAAATTCTGCCGATTGACAGTCTAGTCAACTTAATGAAGCTTGGTCGATCGGACTTACCGACCCGTGAGGTGGCCTCTTCGTCTCCTGGCGCCTTGTCGATGTCCATGTCAGTGGCAATAGAGGTGGGACTGGAAAGACACATGAATGGGTCGATCAAAACAAGTAAATCTTCAGTCGACCTATGAAAACGCAAGCGAGATACTCATCCCGAAGCAATAGGGACATCCATATTAATCCGTGGCAATGTCTTCCGAGCCTTGGAAGGAGCAACTTTAGGCTACTTGACCATCTTCTCCGTCGGCTCCGGGGTCGACGTCCGAGTGTGCTTCTGGGTATGGGCACTCGGGACCACGCTTTTCCCACGCCCGCCAGTCGGATCACGCTGCTGTTTGGATCAGCGTTCGGAGCGCGGCGGCGAGTTGACTTCTTCCTCCTCGTCCGACTCCTCGCTCTCCTCCTCCTCCTCCTCCTCTTCTCCTCGAGACTCCCACTCACCACTCTCCTCCGTGCTGTCTCCTCCCTCCTGGTCCTGCTCCAAAGCTTGTTCACCATTGGGCATCGAATGCATCTCAGTGAATACCTGCAGAACAAACCAGTCGAGTCAGAGTCAGTCAACATCAAGTATAGTCGGAGCGTGAGTGGGAAGCAGTCGGAACAAAAAGTATACCTTGTCGGGCGGGTTCCCGTCGCTGAATGGGACGACTCGGCTGGATCCTCTGGGGTTGTCCTGGTTGCCTGTGATGCTCCTCAGCCACAAAGCTACGGTTTCGGATGGCACTTCTTCTGGATGGACCCGAGCGGTGTTGTCCGGTCCGGAATACAGCCACATCGGGTGATCGCGGGCCTGGAGAGGCTGGATGCATCGACTGAGGAGCACTTCCAGCAAGTCCAGGCCAGTAACGCCATCATTGATGATCTGGACCACTCTATCCACCAACATCCTCGTCTCCATGGTCTCAGCAGCGATTACTTTCAGTGGAGCAGGGGTCTGAACACGGTCAAACGAGAAGTGGGGAAGACCAATCGACTGACCTGGAGCTGCGACGTCCTGGCAGTAGAACCAGGTCGACTACCAGCCTCTAACGGAGTCAGGGAGAGTCATGGCGGGAAAGGCACTCCTATTCCTCTTTTGGATACCTAAACCCCCACACATCTGGATGACGTGGGTTTTCGAGTCACTCGACTTCGCCCTTTTTACCGACTGGGAACGAATGGCGAAGATATGTTTGAAAAGACCCCAGTGCGGTCGACACCCTAAGAAGTTCTCGCACATCGATACAAACGCAGCTAAATACGTGATGGTGTTGGGAGAAAAATGGTGGAGCTGAGTGATGGAGTCATGTACCTAGGGTAGGGTCATAGACCTGATCTAAGTACCCTACCCAAGGACACCCTTAGAAGAGACTACCTTCCAGTCTACCAAGGAGGACTTCACTCGACATACTCGAAGGACTCGACCATGAAGACTCACTCGACCACCAGAAGGTCAAGAAGCACTCTGTACCGTAACGGTCTGTAATTAAGTAGACTTTATGGTATTTAGGGCACTTTATGTGAGGCGTTACCAGTAATGCCTAGACTTAATGTACTTTAGACCCCGCATTACTGAGGGGCGAAGGGGTCTGGCAGGCACTATATAAGCCACCCCCACCTCAGTGTAAAGGGTTCGCACCCCTGTAATGCATACACACATAATCCACTCGACCGCCTCCGGGATCCGAGACGTAGGGCTATTACTTCCTCCGAGAAGGGCCTGAACTCGTACATCTCTTGTGCGTACAACTGCTCCATAGCTAGGACCTTGCCTCTCCATACCTACCCCCACTCTACTGTTAGACTTAGAACCACGACAGTTGGCGCCCACCGTGGGGCAAGTGTATTAGCGATTTTTGGAGAAGTTGCGATTCTTCCGACTACTTTCATCATGGTTGTTGGTGGATTTTTGGTCGAGGGTCGCGAGATTCGTCTCGGCGCTCTCACCTTCGTCACTGACGACTCCGCTTGGCTCCAGGAGGCTCCACTCGACGTTGATGCGCTCCCCGTCCGCGGTGCGGCGCATTTTCGCGCATGTGTCCGCGGCGTTCTGCTGCGGCAACCGTCGACTCCATATCGGTCGACTCCCCTATCGATCACCCTCCCGGTCTCCCGCCAGCGCAAGCACTCTGGTCGGTCGAGACTCCAGCGGTGGGTGAGGCACGCGGTGGCACGCCAGACGACCACCACCCAATTTGCGGCAATCGAGCCCGACGAATCTCTCTACGGCCTGTTCGATCTGTCGACTAGCTCCGTAGAGACTGCATCCGAGTGTGATAGCAGTGATCCAGCGGTGGAGGTCTTGATGGTCAATGGGCCTAACAGCCCTCCCGGTTTCCCTCATGAGGACGGGGTAGACGGTGGAGGCGACCCCGCTCAAGTTCGTGAAGAGTACCAGCCCGAGCCACTTGATTCCCTGCAAAGGGAAGAACTTCGCCGCAGGAACATGGATGCCCTGCATACTCCCATCGCGGGAGAAACCGCCGAGGCTCGCGCCTTGGAGGAGGCACGTTTGGCCAACTTGGCTGAACGCGCTCGTCTGGAGAACCTTCAGCGAGCACTTGACGAGCGCGCGCGGCAACGAGTTCCCGACGCCAATCGACGTCAACTCTTCCCGCCGACTCAGGTATATCGAACCCCGATTCAGAATTTAGCTGCTGCAACCCGTATAGCAGAGTCCATCCAGCCCTCTTAGTCGGAAGCTGGCAGAGGCTTGATGCAGATCAGAGATTTGCTCCGGGCAGCAGGAGATCAGAATTCAGCCGTGTCGCAGTCACGCAACAGAATTCACAGTCGATCCGTCGCTGCGAATACGGTTCAGTCGGCTCACAGTCCCAGATCGCCTCTGCGGCGTGAAGGACGCGAGAATCGGCGAGACCAGTACGGTGACCGACATGATCGTGATGATAGGCGTCGAGTGCCCACTCCCCCCCCCCCGAGGGGTGGGTCTTACGCTCCTCGGCAGCAGGATGACAGGCGTCAACTCAGTGTGGGGCGAAGAGCTCTAGTCGACCCCTGGGAACCAGGCTTCGACGCGCGATCCATCATCGTGCAAGGCTTGGTCGACCGAAACAGAGCCCATCGGGGCGGCCCCGACAGAGATGCGCCCACAAGCAGTCGAGTGCATGTTTCTGGTCCAGAATGTTTCAGCAGGGCTATCAGAGCCGTGGTGATTCCCCCCAACTTCAGGTTGGCAACTGGAGTAAGCAAGTTCACTGGTGAGTCTAAGCCTGAAACTTGGCTTGAGGACTACCGAGTGGCTGTTCAGATTGGTGGCAAGAATGACGAGGTGGCCATGAAGCATTTGCCCCTCATGTTGGAAGGTTCTGCCAGAGCATGGTTGAATCAGTTACCTCCTAGCAGCATTTACACTTGGGAAGATCTGTCCCGAGTGTTCGTCAGAACATTTGAAGGAACTTGCAAGCGACCAGCTGGATTGACAGAGCTGCAAGTCTGTGTGCAGAAGACGAATGAGACTCTCAGAGAGTATATTCAGAGATGGATCTCTTTGCATCATACCGTGGAGAACGTGTCTGATCATCAGGCAGTCTGCGCCTTCAAGGATGGTGTTAAGAACAGAGAATTGAGTTTGAAGTTTGGTCGAACCGGAGACATGACCCTGAGTCGGATGATGGAGATTGCTACCAAGTATGCCAACGGCGAAGAGGAAGACCGACTCCGAAGCGGCAAGTACAAGCCGAGTTAGTCGGAGAAGGGAAACACCAGTCGGAAGCAGAAGCGGAAGGCCGAACCAGCAGCTCCTGGAGAGGCTCTGGCTGTGACTCAGGGCAAGTTCAAAGGGAAACCCAAAGGATCCTAGAACCCTAAGAAGGTGAAGGATAAAGAAGGAAATGACGTGATGGATATGCCGTGTCACATCCACACGAAGAAAGATGAAGAGGGTAATATCATCTACCCGAAGCATACCACTCGCCAGTGTCGACTCCTGATCCAGCAGTTCCAAGGAAAACAGTCCAAGGACAAGGAAAAGGAGTCGGACAAGGCCGAAGACAAGGAGGACAGTGAGGAAGGATATCCACATGTCAACTCCACTCTGATGATTTTCGCGGATGTGGAAAGCAAGAGCCAACTGAAGGTCATTAACCGTGAGGTGAACATGGTTGCCCCGGCGAAACCAAGTTATCTGAGATGGTCCCAAACGCCCATCACATTCGACCAGTCTGATCACCCGACTCATATTGCCACCCCTGGGAGGAAAGCTTTGGCGGTCGACCCGGTTGTCGAAGGCACTCGGCTGACGAAGGTACTGATGGACGGTGGTAGCGGACTGAACTTGTTGTATGCGGACACGCTGAAGGGAATGGGCATTCTGATGTCCCGACTGAGCACCAGTAACATGAGCTTTCATGGAGTTATACCAGGAAAGAAAGCCGAGTCACTCGGTCAAATAGCTCTGGACGTGGTGTTTGGTGATTCAAAGCATTTTCACAAGGAGAAGCTGACGTTTGAAGTCGTGGATTTTCAGAGCGTGTACCACGCTATTTTGGGGAGACCAGCTTACGCACGGTTCATGGCTCGACCATGTTACGTCTACCTCAAACTGAAGATGCCCGGCCCCAAAGGAGTGATCACTGTCACTGGTGATCGGAAAAAGGCAGAAGAGTGTTTCCAGAAAGGCTCAAAGATTGCCGATTCCCAGGTGACAGCGGTCGAGTTTGAAGAATATAAGCAAAATGCAGATCCGAGTGATTTGCTGCGAGCCAAGAAGCCCGCCACAGAGTCTGCATTTCAGTCGTCCGGTGAGACGAAGCCTGTCCACATTCACCCGACCGACCCCAATGCAGCCCCGACCCACATCTCCACAACACTCGACCCGAAATAGGAAGAAGCGCTCATCCAGTTCCTCCGTGAGAACTGGGACATTTTTGCATGGAAGCCAGCTGACATGCCGGGTGTTCCCAGGGGACTGGCTGAGCATCGTCTTAGAGTCGACTCAGCAGCAAAACCAGTTAAAGAGCATCTTCGGCGGTCCGCCGTCCAGAAGAGAAAAGCTATTGGTGAGGAAGTGGCTCGACTGTTGGCGGCAGGATTTATCCGAGAGATATACCACTCCAAGTGGCTCGCTAATGTCGTCATGGTTCCTAAGAAGGACAATTCACTCCGAATGTGCATTGATTTCAAGCACATCAATTAGGCCTGCCCGAAAGATCATTTCCCTCTCCCTCGCATTGATCAAATTGTTGACTCGACCGCGGGATGCGAGAGATTGTCTTTTCTAGACGCCTATTCCGGGTACCATCAGATCCGTCTGTACAGACCCGATGAGATAAAAACAGCTTTCATCACTCCATTCGGATGCTTCTGCTATATCACCATGCCATTCGGCCTCAAGAATGCCGGAGCCACGTTTATGCAAATGATTCAGAAGTGTTTGCTCACTCAAATCAGTCGGAATGTGGAAGCGTATATGGATGATATCATGGTCAAATCGCGAAAAGGTTCCGACCTGCTCACTGACCTCGCCAAAACATTTGCCAACCTCAGAAGGTATGATATCAAGCTCAATCCATCAAAGTGCACATTCGGAGTTCCTGGTGGCAAGTTACTCGGTTTTCTCGTTTCCGAACGAGGGATCGACGCTAATCCAGAAAAGATTGGCACTATACTCCGAATGAAACGCCCCGTGTGAGTGCACGATGTCCACAAGCTTACTGGATGCTTGGCCACATTAAGTCGATTCATCTCATGACTCGGTGAAAAGGCATTGCCTCTTTACCGACTGATGAAGAAGGCAGACAAGTTCGAGTGGACTCCAGAAGCTGATGCAGCGTTTGCCGAGCTAAAAGCTCTGCTCTCCACCCAGTGGGTGCTTGCTGCTCCAATCAGCAAAGAGCCTCTGTTGCTTTATATCGCAGCCACATGATAAGTCGTCAGTATAGTACTTACGGTCGAGCGGGAAGAAGAAGGGAAAGCCTTCAAAGTTCAGCGCCCAGTGTATTATCTGTCTGAAGTTTTGACTCCATCCAAGCAGAGATACCCTCATTATCAGAAGCTTGTGTATGGGATATACATGACCACGAAGAAGGTTGCTCATTATTTCTCTGATCATTCCATCACAGTCGTCAGCGACGCTCCACTTTCAGAGATTTTGCACAACAGAGATGCAACTGGTCGAGTGGCGAAATGGGCGATTGAACTTCTTCCCCTTGATATCAAGTTTGAGGCAAAGAAAGCCATTAAGTCCCAGGCAATAGCAGATTTCCTTGCCGAGTGGATTGAACAGCAGCAGCCGACTGAAGTTCACTCGGAGCATTGGACCATGTTCTTTGATGGCTCTAAGATGTTGAATGGTTCCGGTGCTGGGGTTGTCCTGGTTTCCCCCAGAGGAGATAAGCTCAGATATGTGCTCCAGATTCACTTTGATTCCTCCAACAATGAGGCAGAGTATGAGGCCCTCTTGTATGGGTTGCGCATGGCCATTTCACTCGGCGTCCGTCGCCTTATGGTCTATGGCGACTCAGATTTAGTGGTCAACCAAGTGATGAAGGAGTGGGACGTGAGAAGCCCAGCCATGACTGGATACTGCAATGCAGTGAGGAAGCTGGAAAAGAAGTTTGAGGGGTTAGAGCTCCATCATATACCCCGACTGAAAAATCAAGCAGCTGATGATCTAGCAAAGATAGGTTCCAAGAGAGAAGCCATTCCGAGTGGTGTGTTCTTGGAGCATATTCATACTCCGTCAGTTAAAGAAGATCCTTTCACCGAAGAAGCTCCGCAACCCAAGAGTGCCACAGATCCGACTGAAGTAGAAGTCCCAGCTGTGGTCGACTTGGTTATGGAGGTCTTAGTAGTCACTCCTGACTGGACAGTTCCATATATCGTGTATATCCTGAGAAAAGAGCTCCCGGAGGATGAGGAAGAGGCTCGACAGATCGTCCGTCGATCCAAGGCCTTTACTGTAATCAAATGACAGTTGTACAGAGAGAGCGCGACTGGAGTTGGTTAGAAGTGCATAACGCCAGAAGAAGGTCGAATCATCCTTGATGATATCCACTCGGGAACCTGTGGCCATCATGCGTCCTCTCGGACTATCGTGGCCAAAGCATACCGAGCCGGATTTTACTGGCCAAAGGCAAATGAGATGGCAAAGGAAATAGTGGACAAGTGCGAAGGATGTCAGTTCTACTCCAATATGTCACACAAGCTAAACCCATCAAGAACCTTGACGCCGGTACTGCTGTTAGCTTCATCAGGGAACTGATATTCAGATATGGAGTCCTGCACAGCATCATTACAGATAATGGGTCGAACTTCGACTCGGAGGAATTCAGGGATTTCTGCACCTCTCAAGGCACACGAGTCGACTACGCTTCGGTCGCCCATCCGCAGTCGAATGGACAAGCAGAGTGAGCCAATGGCTTGATCCTCAAAGGGTTGAAACCCCGACTGATGCGTGATCTCAAGCATGCGGCTGGAGCATGGGTCGACGAACTTCCCTCAGTGCTTTGGGGACTGCGGACCACGCCTAATCGGTCGACCGGGAGAACTCCATTCTTCTTGGTCTATGGAGCTGAAGCAGTCTTGCCGAGTGATCTTCTCCACAATGCTCCTCGGGTTGAACTTTACAACGAAGCTGAAGCTGAACAAGCGCGGCAGGACGCAGTCGACCTTTTAGAGGAAGAAAGGGAGATGGCTCTGATCCGATCGACCATCTACCAACAAGACTTGCGTCGCTTCCACGCCAGAAACATGAAGAGTCAGGCCTTCCAGGAAGGAGATTTAGTTCTCCGAGTGGATCAGCAGAAACAACACAAGCTTGCTCCTTCTTGGGAAGGACCCTTCATCGTCACCAAGGTCCTCCACAACGGGGCGTACCGTCTCTACAATGTCAAGCACAATATCGACGAGCCCCGAGCTTGGAACGCGGAACTACTCCGTCCATTTTACACTTAAGTTTTTCACTCGGATGAGTTGTAATAAAAGTACTTCTGTAGTCCACGTTTTGCAAGATAATAGTGTCATAATTTCCCCAATGATTTTTGTCACTTTTATTTGTTCAGTAAAAATTTCCCCCTCAGTAGGTGACTTAGCCGCGAATCTGTTTCGCCTAAATTTGTAAAAAAATCCTTACCGAGTGGTGAGCCAGCCTCCCACTCGGGGGCTTAGCCGCGAAACCGTTTCGCCTAAGTTTGTAAAAAAAATCCTTACCGAGTGGTGAGCCAGTCTCCCACTCGGGGGCTTAGCTGCAGTCCAAGTACTCGCCTAAGTTTCAATAAAATCCTACCGAGTGACAAGCCAGACTTTCACTCGGGGGCTTAGCTGCAGTCCAAGTACTCGCCTAAGTTTCAATAAAATCCTACCGAGTGACAAACTAGACTTTCACTCGGGGGCTTAGCTGCAATCCAAGTACTCGCCTAAGTTTCAATAAAATCCTACCGAGTGACAAGCCAGACTTTCACTCGGGGGCTTAGCTGCAGTCTAAGCACTCGCCTAAGTACAAATGCAACATGCGCTCGCAAGGAGGACGAGGTGCAGGTCGACTGCGACTCTCTCCTCTGAGCTACGCCACAAGTACAATGTGCGGTCGCAAGGAGGACGAGGTGCAGGTCGACTGCGACCCTCTCCTCTGAGCTACGCCACAAATACAACGTGCGCTCGCAAGGAGGACGAGGTGCAGGTCAACTGCGACCCTCTCCTCTGAGCTACGCCACAAGTACAACGTGCGCTCGCAAGGAGGACGAGGTGCAGGTCGACTGCGACCCTCTCCTCTAAGCTACGCCACAAGTACAACGTGAAAATCCTACCGAGTGAGGAGCAGACCTCCCACTCGGGGGCTTAGCTGCAGCCCCATGCTCGCCTAAGGTATAAAAATCCTACCGAGTGAAGAGCAGACCTCCCACTCGGGGGCTTAGCTGCAGCCCAGTGCTCGCCTAAGGTATAAAAATCCTGCCGAGTAAGGAGCAGACCTCTCACTCGGGGGCTTAGCTGCAGCCCAATGCTCGCCTAAGTTATAAAAATCCCACCGAGTGAGGAGCAGACCTCCCACTCGGGGGGCTTAGCTGCAGCCCAGTGCTCGCCTAAGTTATAAAAATCCCACCGAGTGAGGAGCAGACCTCCCACTCGGGGGCTTAGCTGCAGCCCAGTGCTCGCCTAAGTTACAAAAATCCTACCGAGTGGCGAGCACACCTCCCACTCGGGGGCTTAGCTGCAGCCCAGTGCTCGCCTAAGTTACAAAAATCCTACCGAGTGGCGAGCGCACCTCCCACTCGGGGGCTTAGCCGCAGCCCAGTGCCCGCCTAAGTGAATTGAAGAATAAGTCGACTGCAGTAAGCGTCTTGCTTTAAACCTGCAAAAGACAGTTCGAGCCAAATGCAAGCGTATTCAAACATCGAATCCAAGTTCAGATGGATACCTAAAGGAACCGAAAGTGCTCAGGCACTAAGCCTGTTAAGGTTTATCGGTTACAAAATCACTCGGCATACCGAGGCAAATTTAAAGTGTCAAGCTCAAAGAAGTTTTTTACCCCTCCTGTGGAGGGCTGGAAGGTGCAACAAACTCATCAAGATCAATTCCGTCCGCGATCCAAGTGGCAGCAGCGATGAAGGTCTCCATGAAGGACCTCAAGTCGTGTTTCTTGGTGTTGGCCACCCGAAGAGCCGCCAGCTTGTCTTCTCGCGCATCCTTGAAGTGGACTCGAGCTAGACACAGAGCAACATCTGCACCACACCTAGCAGATGACTTTTTCCACTCCTGCACTCGACCAGGAACTATGTTTAGTCGAGTCATCATAGACTCGAGGTCGTTCTGGAGTGTCTCCCTGGGCCAAAGCGTGGTGTCAAAGCGGGAAGTGGCAACCTTCAGCCTTGCAAGATAGTCAACGACAGCATCAACGCGAGACTCAAGCCGGAACATGTTCATGGCAACTTCATCGTTCACCGGAGAGTTGATGGGGTCCAGGTTTGGTTCCAGCCGACTAGTTTCCTCTTCAAAGTTTTGGCAAAATTCTGCAAGTACAATCACTGAGTCAAGGCAATGGTCGAATGGAAAGATCACTGTGAAAATGATTGTTTGACGCAAAAGATTACCTTCGAGCATGAGGAACAACTTCTTGGCAAGTCCACTCAGAAAGGCCTCCAGATCATTCTTCTTCCCAGTCAACTGACTGGCCTTGTTGTTCAGGGCAGCTTTGTCACTTTTCAGTCGACTGACCTCCTTGTTGGCAATCACAAGAGCAGCTTTCAGATTAGTATTTTCTTCTTCAAGTTTGGTGACCGAAGCTAACTTCTCGTCAGCAAGCTTGGTCTTCTCAGCTAGCTCAAGATCTTTCTTCTTCCGGGCCTCCTTCACCTTGCCTGCAAAGTTACAGCAAGGTCAGATTTTGGAACAAAGGAAGGACAAAAGCAGTCCTCGAGGTCTCACCAAACGTACCTTTGGTCTCCTCCTTCGCCTTCGTCAGATTCTCCTGGACCAGCTTCAGATCCAGCTCGAGCTGGATGTGCTTGTTCTCCAGCTCGGTATAACGAGCCGCAAGGTCGCAGGATTTCTGCGAAGAACCAATCGACAAAATGTCAAAGATAATTCACTTCCGAGTGGATAAGAGAAAATCATGCGTTTTTAAGACTACAGCCGAATACAAACATTCGACCGTAGTCTCGAGGACTACACCCAGTGGGTGCACTCAGCGTGCCCCCACTAGTTCTATTAAGATAGAGTCGACCAGTTGACCAAAAAAAATAAAATAATAAAACAACAGGACGTATTCTTCAGACTGTAACCGACTGCCAGCAGTCGACCACAATCTCGGGGAGTACACCCAGTGTGTGCACTCAGCGTGCCCCCACCGGTTTGAGAAATCCATTCGACCTAGTCGACTGACGGAAGAACTTAACTTATAAAGCCTATGGTCGACTGCCAGCAGCCGACCATAGCCTTGGGGATTACACCCAGCGGGTGCACTCAGCGTGCCCCCGCTAAACCAGAGTTTCAATCGACACACCCAGTGGGTGACTACTATGGATTCCGGAAAGAAAGATTTTCAGATAGCATATCCTAACAGAACAGGTGATGATTGACTGACCTGAACGTTGCTTTGAAGAGCAGAACTGGCGTCGTAGGCTGCCTGGCTTGCCTCCCGGATGGCCTTCACCTGCTCCATCATGACTCCCGCTTGGCGTATCGCTTCCTTTGTAGCACTGGTTTGGTCCTCTAGTACGTAGTGTGTCGAGAAGAGGGAAGGCTGTGTGGCACTCGACGACGCGGGGTGAGCACTCGTCAGCGGCACCGCGAAAGATACGGTGTGCCGAGTGGTGTTTTCCTCCTCCGCGACCAGAGTCTCGGGTGCCGTCACATCCTGAGCCACCCTGCCGGCAGATGCTTTCCTGCTCCTCCTGTGCTTCAGCGGTTCCTTGTCGTCGTCATCATCAGGAAGGGTGATAACGACATTGGATGGAGCTGCAGAAAAGAATCAGAATTAGAGACCAAGAGTCAATCGACTAAAAAACGGAATTAAGAGAGTGGTACCAGGTTTTGAGGTTGCAGCATCCTCCATCTCATGATCGTCGGCCCTGGCTGAGGTATCGGAAGTAGCAGCACTGCAATTCCAAAAATCAGTCGGTTAACTCAAGAGTCGATCAAAGATAAACTCATATAAAGCAAGAAGACTCAAGCAGCATTTTTACCCTGATATCGTGGGGATTGACACCTTCAGCTTCGGCATGACCTTGGTCGGCTTCGACGGTGCCACCCTGGATTGCTTCGGAGCCTTTTCAGTCGGCACCGGAGAAGTGGTCCGAGGACGCTTGGTCGACTGCACGATAGTCACCACCCCCTTGCCGCGTTTAGTCGCAGGGTCATGGACAAGCTTCGACCGCCTTTCCGAGCGCGGTGGTGCGACCTCCTCCTCCTCTTCTTCTTCTTCCTCCTCCTCCTCCTCATCATCATCATCATCTTCAGCAGCATCCGAGTCCCATTCCTCCTGGCTTTCGCCCCCACTCGCTTCTCCCTCCTCAATCGGAGTCTGCGCTCCATTGGGCATCGAGTACAGTTCGGTGAGGGCCTGTTAGACATCAAGACAAAGATCAATCGACCAATTTGCGGCGAAAACGGAAATAAGTATGGCAAGAATACAGTTGGAGGTAAAGTGGGCATACCTTGTCTGGAGTGCTGGAATGGTCGAGTGGAGGAATCCTCCTGGCTCCACGAGGGTTATCCTTGTTCCCAATGACCGCGGCCATCCACCTTTTCAGCGTGGCGTCGTCGACTGCTTCTGGATTGATCCGAGTCCCATCTTCGGTCCCGCAGTACAGGCACATGCAATGGACCCGGTACTGAAGAGGCTGGATATGTCGCCTAAGAAAAACCTCCAGGAGATCCATACCCGTCACTCCTTCCCGAACCAACTGGACTACGCGCTCCATCAGCATCTTCACGTCGGCTTTCTCCTCCGGGAGCACCTTCAGAGAGGAGAGTTTGTTGGCTCGGTCCATGGTAAACGGAGGGAGGCCACTCGACTGCCCCGGCGTCGACTCGCTCTGGCAGTAGAACCAAGTCGACTGCCAGCCTCTGACCGACTCAGGAAGCGTCATAGTTGGGAAGGTGCTCTTGTTCCTCATCTGGATCCCCAGACCTCCACACATCTGAATAACCTTGGTTTTATCGTCATTTGGACTTGCCTTCTTCATGGTCTGAGAGCGACACGTGAATATATGCTTGAACAGACCCCAGTGCGGTCAGCAACCCAGAAAGTTCTCACACATGGATACAAAGGCAGCAAGGTAGGCGATAGAGTTTGGATTGAAGTGGTGGAGTTGCGCTCCAAAGAAGTTCAAGAAACCACGGAAGAAAACACTCGGCGGCAAAGAAAACCCGCGGTCGACGTGGGTAGCCAGAAGAACACACTCACCCTCTTCCGGCTGGGGTTGCCACTCGTTCCCCGGGAGCCTTGCTGCTCTGTGGGGGATCAGACCGTCGTTGGCCATGTCGGTGAGATCCTTCTCCGTGATGGTCGACCGGATCCAATCTCCTTGGACCTAGCCGTGCGGCAGACGAGATCTGGACAAAGACCCGCCCCGACTGGTTGTTCTCCCTTTCGCCTTCCCCGTCGCCGACGCCTTCTTCGCGCGTTCCAGCGCCGCCATCTTCTCCTTCACCATGGCTACCGGCGAGGCGTACGAGGAGCGATTGCGCGGAGGTGAGAGCGGGCGCAGTGGGCGGAGGCAGGGAGGGCAGAGAGAGAATGGAGAGATACTGTTCAAAGGCCCTCGCCAGGCGCCTTTATAAGATCACTTCCGAATGGATGACAGGTGGGCCCGGGCGATCCAATCACATCCCGAAACAGTCGCGCGTACGCGATACGTGGCGAAAAAGGTGGCGCGAGAATCGAGGCGTCTATGCCCTATCCCATCCGAGCGCCGCGGTCCGCCCCGCTTCGCGTGCTTCCCCAAATTTCGTATCCCACAAAATCCGCGAACGGCAGATCGATCTGTCAGAAGCAAGATTTCCTGCGATCCGTCGCTCGGGAATTGTTAAGTTCAAAAGGTCACTCGACGAAAGAAAATAATGGATCAAGTTGACTGAAGAAAAGTTGCTGATTATCAACGAAGAGATTGTTGGTCCAAGAAAACACATATCCAGAACGCAAAAGCAGGTCGGAAATAATATCAACTCCTTCCTCACTCAAGCCTCAATCCATTCGGGGGCTAATGATGGAGTCATGTACCTAGGGTAGGGTCATAGACCTGATCTAAGTACCCTACCCAAGGACACCCTTAGAAGAGACTACCTTCCAGTCGACCAAGGAGGACTTCACTCGACAGACTCGAAGGACTCGACCATGAAGACTCACTCGATCACCAGAAGGTCAAGAAGCACTCTGTACCGTAACGGTCTGTAATTAAGTAGAGTTTATGGTATTTAGGACACTTTATGTGAGGCATTACCAGTAATGCCTAGACTTAATGTACTTTAAACCCCGCATTACTGAGGGGCGAAGGGGTCTGGCAGGCACTATATAAGCCACCCCCCACCTCAGTGTAAAGGGTTCGCACCCCTGTAATGCATACACACATAATCCACTCGACCCCCTCCGGGCTCCGAGACATAGGGCTATTACTTCCTCCGAGAAGGGCCTGAACTCGTACATCTCTTGTGCATACAACTGCTCCATAGCTAGGACCTTGCCTCTCCATACCTACCCCCACTCTACTGTCAGACTTAGAACCACGACACTGAGCACCGAAAAAGTTCAAGAACCCCCGGAAGAAAGGATGCGGAGGAAGCGAAAAACCGCGGTCGACGTGGGTGGCGAGCAGAACACACTCATCCGGTCGAGGCTGGGGACTCATCTCCCCCTCCGGCAGCCTTGCCGCTCCCTTGGTGATTAGCCCAGACTCCGCCAGCTCGTCCAGATCCACCTGCCAAATCGAAGACCGGATCCAATCGCCCTGGATCCAGCCCGGCAGCAGCCCCGCGCGCGACGACGATCCGCGTTGCTGCTTCTTGCCCTTTGCCACCCCCTTCATCTTCTTTGCGCGTTCTAGCGCCGCCGTCTTGTCCTTCATCATGGCGACGGAGCGGCGGCATTGGAACAAAAGAGGAGGGAGCGACGGAGAAGCGGAGAAGGAAGAAGGAGGAAAGGGTGTGCACAGTGGAGACGCCTCGGTCCCGTCACCTTATAAAGAGCGCTTCCGAGTGACTGACGCGTGGGACCAGGCGATCCTGTCAAATCCCGCAACAGTCACACGTAGCGTACGTGGCAAAAAAGGCGGCACAGAAATTGAGGCATCACTGTTTATTTGCTCCACCCTCTTCGGCACTCCCTGTCCCGCACGCTTCCCCGAAATTTCGTATCCCGCGAAATCCGGGATACACTGCAGACAATCGCGCCCAAGATCCCGCGCTCTGACACAGCACTCGACGCATGAGGTCACCAGTTCATTCGACAGCTCACTGAATGGATCAAGGCAACTGAGTCGACACCGAAGTACCGATGCAGGCGTTCAGACTTGCAGAAAACACTCGTGAAGACGCGAAGCTCGGAGCAGGTTCAACTTCGACCTACTTTCCACTCGCACCATTATCCATCCGGGGGCTACTGATGAGGATACAGACTTGGGGTAGGGTCATAGGCCTGACCTATACACCCTACCCAATGTCACTACCTTGGAAGATAAAAGGACCAAGAGATAACAGGAGAGCTCCGGTTGTACACGTCGAGTGCAATCCACTCGACGGCCACATCACTCGGAGGTCCTCCTCCCTATCGTCACTGGACCATATGGAGAGTCACTCGACCTACTGAAGACCGGGAGTCACTCAGCACTGTAACGATCACGCGTTCACTCCATAGTCTTTAGGATCACTAATAGCGCTTAAGGCAGACATTACCAGTAACGCCCCTTACTTTATGTACATTAAGTCCCTTGTAACGAAGGTCTGCGAGGGTCCTGGCGCACTCTATATAAGCCACCCTCCTCCTCTAGCACAAGGGTTCGCACCCCCTGTAATATCACACACATAATCCAATCGACCGCCTCCGGGCACCGAGACGTAGGGCTGTTACTTCCGCTGTGAAGGGCCTGAACTCGTAAATCCCATGTGCACACCTTCACCATAGCTGACATCTTGCCTCTCCATACCTACCCCCCTTTCTACTGTCAGTCTTAGGACCACGACAGCTGGCCCCGTCCCCCCTTCTCCCTATAAATAGAGGGGTGGAGGGAGGGCTGCAGCACCACATCCAAGGCGCAGCCCCTCCCCTCCCCAACACCTCTCCTCCCCCGCGTGAGCTTGGCGAAGCCCTGCCGGAGAACTGCCACTCCATTACCGCTGCTGTTGAAGCCATCTACCTCAAATTCTCCCTCCTCCTTGCTGGGTCAAGGTGTGGGAGACGTCACCGGGCTGCGCGTGTGTTAAACGCGAAGGTGTTGTTGTTCGGCGCTTAGATCGGAATCCGCCGTGATCTGAATCGCTATGAGTACGACTCCTTCATCCGCGTTCTTGTAACGCTTCCGTCTCACGATCTTCAAGGGTATGAAGATGCACTCCCCTCTCTCTCGTTGCTAGTTACTCCATAGATTGATCTTGGTGATGCGTAGAAATTTTTTAATTTCTGCAACGATCCCCAACAGATAGGCATAGTCAATTCCAGTGGCGGCAACCAAATCAAAGTCAGGGCAGAGAAGCGGCGGGTCCTTGAGGTGCCTATGATGGTGTGTCGTGGCCGACGAAGACAAGGACCGCTGTGCCAGAGTGGATACGGTTGAGCGGGGTAGAGTGATATGTCCATTTTGCATCATGCTTTTATATCGATATTTATTGCATTATGGGCTGTTATTACACGTTATGTCACAATACTTGTGCCTATTCTCTTTTATTTTATAAGGTTTACATGAAGAGGGAGAATGCCGGCAGCTGGATTCTGGGCTGGAAAAGGAGCAAATATTAGAGACCTATTCTGCACAACTCCAAAAGTCCGGAAACTCCACGAAAGTCATTTTTGGAATTAATAAAAAATATTGAGCAGAAGAAATACCAGAGGGGGGCCACCCACCGTCCATGAGGGTGGGGGCGTGCCCCCTGCCTCGTGGGCCCCTGGCAGCCTTCCGATGACCATCTTCTGCTATATGAAGTCTTTTACCCTGGAAAAAATCATAAGCAAGCTTTCGGGATGAAACACCACCGCCATGAGGCGGAACCTTGGTGGAACCAATCTAGGGCTCCGGCGGAGCTGTTTTGCCAAGGAAACATCCCTCCGGGAGGGGGAAATCATCACCATCGTCATCACCAACGATCGTCTCATCGGGAGGGGGTCAATCTCCATCAACATCTTCACCAGCACCATCTCCTCTCAAACCCTAGTTCATCTCTTGTATTCAATCTTTGTCCCAAAACCTCAGATTGGTACCTGTGGGTAGCTAGTAGTGTTGATTACTCCTTGTAGTTGATGCTAGTTGGTTTATTCGGTGGAAGATCATATGTTCAGATCCTATACGCATATTAATACCCCTCTGATTATGAACATGAATATGATTTGTGAGTAGTTAGGTTTGTTCCTGAGGACATGGGAGAAGTCTTGCTATAAGTAGTCATGTGAATTTGGTATTGGTTCAATATTTTGATGAGATGTATGTTATCTCTCCTCTAGTGGTGTTATGTGAACGTCGACTACATGACACTTCACCATTGTTTGGGCCTAGAGGAAGGCATTGGTAAGTAATAAGTAATAAGTAGATGATGGGTTGCTAGAGTGACAGAAGCTTAAACCCTAGTTTATGCGTTGCTTTGTAAGGGGCTGATTTGGATCCATATGTTTCATGCTATTGTTAGGTTTACCTTAATACTTCTTTCGTAGTTGCGGATGCTTGCGATAGGGGTTAATCATAAGTGGGATGCTTGTCCAAGAAAGGGCAGTACCCAAGCACCAGTCCACCCACATATCAAATTATCAATGTAACGAACGCGAATCATATGAGCATGATGAAAACTAGCTTGATGATAATTGCCATGTGTCCTCGGGAGCATTTTCCTTCATATAAGAACTTGTCCAGGCTTGTCCTTTGCTGCAAAAAGGATTGGGACACCTTGCTATAGCTTATTTACTTTCATTGCTTGTTACCCGTTACAAATTACCTTATCAAAAACTATCTGTTACCGATAATTTCAGTGCTTGCAGAGAATACCTTACTGAAAACCACTTGTCATTTCCTTCTGCTCCTCGTTGGGTTCAACATTCTTACTTATCGAAAGGACTACGATAGATATCCTACACTTGTGGGTCATCAAGACTCTTTTCTGGCGTCGTTGCCGGGGAGTGAAGCGCCTTTGGTAAGTGGAACTTGGTAAGGAAAAATTTATATAGTGTGCTGAAATTTACTGTCATTTGTGATAACCCACAAGTATAGGGGATCGCAACAGTTTTTGAGGGTAGAGTATTCAACCCAAATTTATTGATTCGACACAAGGGGTGCCAAAGAATATTCTCAAGTATTAGCAGTTGAGTTGTCAATTTAACCACACCTGGATAACTTAGTATCTGCAGCAAAGTATTTAGTAGCAAAGTAGTATGGAAGTAACGGTAACAGTAGCAAAAGTAACAGTAGCAATTTTGTAGTAATTGTAACAGCAGCAGCGGTAAAGTAAATAAGCAAAGAGCAATATGTGAAAAGCTCGTAGGCATTGGATCAGTGATGGATAATTATGTCGGATGTGATTCCTCATGTAATAGTTATAACATAGGGTGACACAGAACTAGTTCCAGTTCATCAATGTAATGTAGGCATGTATTTCGAATATAGTCATCTGTGCTTATGGAAAAGAACTTGCATGACATCTTTTGTCCTACCCTCCCGTGGCAGCGGGGTCCTAATGGAAACTAAGGGATATTAAGGCCTCCTTTTAATAGAGTACTGGACCAAAGCATTAACACATAGTGAATACATGAACTCCTCAAACTACGGTCATCACCGGTAAGTATCCCGATTATTGTCACTTCGGGGTTAACGGATCATAACACATAATAGGTGACTATAGACTTGCAAGATAGGATCAAGAACTCACATATTTTCATGAAAACATAATAGGTTTAGATCTGAAATCATGGCACTCGGGCCCTAGTGACAAGCATTAAGCATAGCAAAGTCATAGCAACATCAATCTCAAAACATAGTGGATACTAGGGATCAAACCCTAACAAAACTAACTTGATTACATGGTAAATCTCATCCAACCCATCACCGTCCATCAAGCCTACGATGGAATTACTCACGCACGACGGTGAGCATCATGAAATTGGTGATGGAGGATGGTTGATGATGATGACAGCGTCGAATCCCCCTCTCCGGAGCCCTGAACGGACTCCAGATCAGCCCTCCCGAGAGAGATTAGGGCTTGGCGGCGGCTCCATATCGTAAAATGCGATGAATCTTTCTCTCTGATTTTTTCTCCCCGAACGTGAATATATGGAGTTGGAGTTGAGGTCGGTGGAGCTTCAGGGGGTGATGACCCACAAGTGTAGGGGATCTATCGTAGTCCTTTCGATAAGTAAGAGTGTCGACCCAACGAGGAGCAGAAGGAAATGACAAGCGGTTTTTAGTAAGGTTTTCTCTGCAAGCACTGAAATTGTAGGTAACAGATAGTTTTGTGATAAGATAAATTGTAACGAGTAACAAGCAATGAAGGTAAATAAAGTGCAGCAAGGTGGCCCAATCCTTTTTGTAGCAAAGGACAAGCCTGGACAATTTCTTATAATGAGAAAAGAGCTCCCGAAGACACATGAGAATTATCGTTAAGCTAGTTTTCATCACGCTCATATGATTCGCGTTCGGTACTTTGATAATTTGATATGTGGGTGGACCGGTGCTTGGGTACTGCCCTTACTTGGACAAGCAACACACTTATGATTAACCCTATTGCAAGCATCCGCAACTATAAAAGAAGTATTAAGGTAAACCTAACCACAACATTAGACATATGGATCCAAATCAGCCCCTTACGAAGCAACGCATAAACTAGGGTTTAAGCTTCTGTCACTCTAGCAACCCATCATCTACTTATTACTTCCCAATGCCTTCCTCTAGGCCCAAATAATGGTGAAGTGTCATGTAGTCTTGTTGGAAATATGCCCTAGAGGCAATAATAAAAGTATTATTATATTTCATTGTTCATGATAATTGTCTTTTATTCATGCTATAACTGTATTATCCGGAAATCGTAATACACATGTGAATACATAGACCACAATATGTCCCTAGTGAGCCTCTAGTTGACTAGCTCGTTGTGATCAACAGATAGTCATGGTTTCCTGACTATGGACATTGGATGTCATTGATAACGGGATCACATCATTAGGAGAATGATGTGATGGACAAGACCCAATCCTAAGCATAGCACAAAGATCGTGTAGTTTGTTTGCTAGAGCTTTACCAATGTCAAGTATCTCTTCCTTCGACCATGAGATCGTGTAACTCCCGGATACCGTAGGAGTGCCTTGGGTGTATCAAACGTCACAACGTAACTGGGTGACTATAAAGGTGCATTACAGGTATCTCCGAAAGTATCTGTTGGGTTGACACGGATCGAGACTGGGATTTGTCGCTTCGTGTGACGGAGAGGTATCTCTGGGCCCACTCGGTAATGCATCATCATAATGAGCTCAAGGTGACCAAGGTGTTGGCCACGGGATCATGCATTACGGTACGAGTAAAGTGACTTGCCGGTGATGAGACTGAACAAGGTATTGGGATACCGACGATCGAGTCTCGGGCAAGTAACGTACCGATTGACAAAGGGAATTGTATACAGGGTTTTGATCAAATCCTCGACATCATGGTTCAACCGATGAAATCATAGAGGAGCATGTGGGAGCCAACATGGGTATCCAGATCCCGCTGTTGGTTATTGCCCGAGAGTCGTCTTGGTCATGTCTGCGTGTCTCCCGAACCCGTAGGGTCTACACACTTAAGGTTCGGTGACGCTAGGGTTGTATGAATATGAGTATGCAGCATACCGAATGTTGTTCGGAGTCCCGGATGAGATCCCGGACGTCACGAGGAGTTTGGGAATGGTCCGGAGGTAAAGAATAATATATAGGAAGTGGTATTTCGGCCATCTGGAAAGTTTCGGGGTCTCCCGGTAATGTACCGGGACCATCGGAAGGGTCCCGGGGGTCCATCGGGTGGGGCCACCCATCCCGGAGGGCCCCATGGGCTGAAGAGGGAGGGGAACCAGCCCATAGTGGGCTGGTGCGCCCCCTAGGCCCACCCCCTGCGCCTAGGGTTGAAACCCTAGGGGTAGGAGGGCGCCCCACTTGGCTTGGGGGGCACTCCACCCCCTTGGCCGCCGCCCCCCCTTGGAGATTGGATCTCCAGGGGCCGGCGCCCCCCCTGGAGGCCTATATAAAGGGGGGAGGGAGGGGGGCTGATGTACCCTTGTGCTTGGCGCCTCCCTCCCCTTGCTACACCTCGTCCTCCTCCCGTAGTCGCTTGGCGAAGCCCTGCCGGAGTTCTGCTGCATCCACCACCACGCCGTCGTGCTGCTGGATCATCATCAACCTCTCCTTTCCCCTTGCTGGATCAAGAAGGAGGAGACGTATCCCGTCCCGTACGTGTGTTGAACGCGGAGGTGCTATCCGTTCAGCACTTGGACATCGGTGATCTGAATCACGTCGAGTACGACTCCATCATCACCTTGCAAGCTTCCGCACGTGATCTACAAGTGGTATGTAGATGCAAACTCTCTCCCGTTACTCGTTTCTTAGATGAACTCATAGATGGATCTTGGTGAAACCGTAGGAAATTTTTTAATTTTCTGCAACGTTCCCCAACAGTGGCATCATGAGCTAGGTCTATGCGTAGTTCTCTAATGCACGAGTAGAACACAATTTTGTTGTGGGCGTGGATCTTGTCAACTTACTTGCCTCTACTAGTCTTTTCTTGCTTCAACGGTATTGTGGGATGAAGCGGCCCGGACCAACCTTACACGTACGCTTACGTGAGACCGGTTCCACCGATTGACATGCACTAGTTGCATAAGGTGGCTGGCGGGTGTCTATCTCTCCCACTTTAGTTGGAGCGGATTCGATGAAAAGGGCCCTTATGAAGGGTAAATAGAAGTTGACAAAATCACGTTGTGGTTATTCGTAGGTAAGAAAACGTTCTTGCTAGAACCCAATTGCAGCCACGTAAAAGATGCAACAACAATTAGAAGACGTCTAACTTGTTTTTGCAGCGATTGATCATGTGATGTGATATGGCCAGAAGTTGTGATGAATGATGAATTGTGATGTATGAGATCATGTTCTTGTAATAGGATTCACGACTTGCATGTCGATGAGTATGACAACCGGCAGGAGCCATAGGAGTTGTCTTTATTTTTGTATGACCTGTGTGTCATTGAAGAACGCCATGTAAACTACTTTGCTTTATTGCTAAACGCGTTAGCCATAGAAGTAGAAGTAGTCGTTGGCGTGACAACTTCATGAAGACACGATGATGGAGATCATGATGATGGAGATCATGGTGTCAAGCCGGTGACAAGATGATCATGGAGCCCCGAAGATGGAGATCAATGGAGCTTTATGATATTGGCCATATCATGTCACAACTATATAATTGCATGTGATGTTTATTATGTTTATGCATCTTGTTTACTTAGGACGACGGTAGTAAATAAGATGATCCCTTACAAAAATTTCAAGAAGTGTTCTCCCCTAACTGTGCATCGTTGCTATAGTTCGTCGCTTCTAAGCACCACGTGATGATCGGGTGTGATGGATTCTTACGTTCACATGCAACGGGTGTAAGACAGTTTTACACAGCGAAAACACTTAGGGTTAACTTGACGAGCCTAGCATGTACAGACATGGCCTCGAAACACGGAGACCGAAAGGTCGAACATGAGTCGTATGGAAGATATGATCAACATGGAGATGTTCACCGACGATGACTAGTCCGTCTCACGTGATGATCGGACATAGGCTAGTCGACTCGGATCGTGTAACACTTAGATGACTAGAGGGATGTCTAATCTAAGTGGGAGTTCATAATTTTGGTTAGAACTTTATTATCATGAACTTAGTCTAAAACCTTTGCAAATATGTCTTGTAGATCAAATGGCCAACGCTAATGTCAACATGAACTTCAACGCGTTCCTAGAGAAAACCAAGCTGAAAGATGATGGCAGCAACTATACGGACTGGGTCCGGAACCTGAGGATCATCCTCATAGCTGCCAAGAAACAGTATGTCCTAGAAGCACCGTTAGGTGACCCACCTGCTCTCCCAGCACTGCAAGACGATTTGAACGTTTGGCAGACTCGTACTGATGATTACTCCCTCGTTCAGTGCGGCATGCTTTACAGCTTAGAACCGGGGCTCCAAAAGCATTTTGAGCATCACGGAGCATATGAGATGTTCGAAGAGCTGAAACTAGTTTTCCAAGCTCATGCCCGGGTCGAGAGATATGATGTCTCCGACAAGTTCTACAGTTGTAAGATGGAGGAAAACAGTTCTGTCAGTGAGAACATCCTGAAGATGTCTGGGTTGCACAACCGTATGACCCAGCTGAACATTAACCTCCCAGATGAGGCGGTCATTGACAGAATCCTCCAGTCGCTCCCACCAAGCTACAAGAGCTTTGTGATGAACTACAACATGCAGGGGATGGTGAAGACCATTCCTGAAGTGTTCTCGATGCTGAAGTCAGCAGAGGCTGAAATCAAGAAAGAACATCAAGTGTTGATGGTCAATAAGACCACTAAGTTCAAGAAGGGCAAGGGGAAGAAGAACTTCAAGAAGGACGGCAAAGATGTTGTCGCGCCCGGTAAGCCTGTTGCCGGGAAGAAGTCAAAGAATGGACCCAAGCCTGAGACTGAGTGCTTTTATTGCAAGGGGAAGGGTCACTGGAAGCGGAACTGCCCCAAATACTTAGCGGATAAGAAGGCCGGCAACACTAAAGGTATATTTGATATACATGTAATTGATGTGTACCTTACCAGTACTCATAGTAACTCCTGGGTATTTGATACCGGTGCCGTTGCTCATATTTGTAACTCACAGCAGGAGCTGCGGAATAAACGGAGACTGGCGAAGGACGAGGTGACGATGCGCGTCGGGAATGGTTCCAGAGTCGATGTGATCGCCGTCGGCACGCTGCCTCTACATTTACCCACGGGATTAGTTTTGAACCTTAATAATTGTTATTTAGTGCCAAGTTTGAGCATGAACATTGTATCTGGATCTCGTTTAATACAAGATGGCTACTCATTTAAGTCTGAGAATAATGGTTGTTCGATTTATATGAGAGATATGTTTTATGGTCATGCTCCGATGGTCAATGGTTTATTCTTAATGAATCTCGAGCGTAATATTACACATGTTCATAGTGTGGATGCCAAAAGATGTAAAGTTGATAATGATAGTCCCACATACTTGTGGCACTGCCGCCTTGGTCACATTGGTGTCAAGCGCATGAAGAAGCTCCATGCTGATGGACTTTTAGAGTCTCTTGATTATGAATCGTTTGACACATGCGAACCATGCCTTATGGGCAAAATGACCAAGACTCCGTTCTCCGGAACAATGGAGCGAGCAACCAACTTGTTGGAAATCGTCCATACTGATGTGTGCGGTCCAATGAGCGTTGAGGCTCGCGGAGGATATTGTTATGTTCTCACTCTCACTGATGACTTAAGTAGATATGGGTATGTCTACTTAATGAAACACAAGTCTAAGACCTTTGAAAAGTTCAAGGAATTTCAGAATGAGGTGGAGAATCAATGTGACCGAAAGATAAAGTTCCTACGATCAGATCGTGGAGGAGAATACTTAAGTCACGAATTTGGTACACACTTAAGGAAATGTGGAATCGTTTCACAACTCACGCCGCCTGGAACACCTCAGCGAAACGGTGTGTCCGAACGTCGTAATCGCACTCTATTGGATATGGTGCGGTCTATGATGTCTTTTACCGATTTACCGCTATCATTTTGGGGATACGCTCTAGAGACAACTACATTCACTTTAAATAGGGCACCGTCAAAATCCGTTGAGACGACACCGTATGAATTATGGTTTGGGAAGAAACCTAAGTTGTCATTTCTAAAAGTTTGGGGATGCGATGCTTATGTCAAGAAACTTCAACCTGAAAAGCTCGAACCCAAGTCGGAAAAATGCGTATTCATAGGATACCCTAAGGAAACTGTCGGGTATACCTTCTACTTAAGATCCGAAGGCAAAATCTTTGTTGCCAAGAACGGATGCTTTCTGGAAAAAGAGTTTCTCTCGAAAGAGGTAAGTGGGAGGAAAGTAGAACTCGATGAAGTACTACCTCTCGAATGGGAAAGTGGTGCAGCTCAGGAAAATGTTCCTGTGATGCCCACACCAACTGAAGAGGAAACCAATGATGATGATCAAGGTACTTCGGATCAAGTTACTACTGAACTTCGTAGGTCCACAAGGACACGTTCCGCACCAGAGTGGTACGGCAACCCTGTCCTGGAAATCATGTTGTTAGACAACGGTGAACCTTCGAACTATGAAGAAGCGATGGCGGGCCCAGATTCCAACAAATGGCTTGAAGCCATGAAATCCGAGATAGAATCCATGTATGAAAACAAAGTATGGACTTTGACAGACTTGCTCGATGATCGGCAAGCGATAGAAAACAAATGGATTTTTAAGAAGAAGACGGACGCGGATGGTAATGTTACCATTTATAAGGCTCGACTTGTCGCTAAGGGTTATCGACAAGTTCAAGGGATTGACTACGATGAGACATTCTCTCCCGTAGCGAAGCTGAAGTCCGTCCGAATCATGTTAGCAATTGCCGCATACTATGATTATGATATATGGCAGATGGACGTCAAAACGGCGTTCCTTAACGGACATCTTAAGGAAGAGCTGTATATGATGCAGCCGGAAGGTTTTGTCGATCCTAAGAACGCTAACAAAGTATGCAAGCTTCAGCGATCCATTTATGGACTGGTGCAAGCATCTCGGAGTTGGTACATTCGCTTTGATGAGATGATCAAAGCGTTTGGGTTTATGCAGACTTATGGAGAAGCCTGCGTTTACAAGAAAGTGAGTGGGAGCTCTGTAGCATTTCTCCTGTTATATGTAGATGACATACTCTTGATGGGAAATGATACAGAACTTCTGGACTGCATTAAGGCCTTCTTGAATAAGTGTTTTTCAATGAAGGACCTTGGAGAAGCTGCTTATATATTAGGCATCAAGATCTATAGAGATAGATCGAGACGCCTCATAGGTCTTTCACAAAGCACATACCTTGATAAGATTTTGAAGAGGTTCAAAATGGATCAGTCCAAGAAAGGGTTCTTGCCTATGTTACAAGGTGTGAGATTGAGCTCAGCTCAGTCGCCGACCACGGCAAAAGATAAAGAAGAGATGAGTGTCATCCCCTATGCTTCAGCCATAGGATCTATTATGTATGCCATGCTGTGTACCAGACCCGATGTAAACCTTGCCGTAAGTTTGGTAGCAAGATACCAAAGTAATCCCGGCAAGGAACACTGGACAGCGGTCAAGAATATCCTGAAGTACCTGAAAAGGACAAAGGACATGTTTCTCGTTTATGGAGGAGACGAAGGGCTCGTCCAAAAGGGTTACGTCGACGCCAGCTTCGACTCAGATCTGGATGACTCTAAGTCTCAAACCGGACACGTGTATATGTTGAATGGTGGAGCAGTAAGCTGGTGCAGCTGCAAGCAGAGCGTTGTGGCGGGATCTACGTGTGAAGTGGAGTACATGGCAGCCTCGGAGGCAGCGCATGAAGCGATTTGGGTGAAGGAGTTCATCACCGACCTAGGAGTCATACCCAATGCGTCGGGGCCGATCAAACTCTTCTGTGACAATACTGGAGCTATTGCCCTTGCCAAGGAGCCCAGGTTTCACAAGAAGACCAGGCACATCAAGCGTCGTTTCAACTCCATCCGTGAAAATGTTCAAGATGGAGACATAGAGATTTGCAAAGTGCACACGGATCTGAATGTCACAGATCCGTTGACTAAACCTCTCTCGCGGGCAAAACATGATCAACACCAGAACTCTATGGGTGTTCGATTCATCACAATGTAACTAGATTGGTGACTCTAGTGCAAGTGGGAGACTGTTGGAAATATGCCCTAGAGGCAATAATAAAAGTATTATTATATTTCATTGTTCATGATAATTGTCTTTTATTCATGCTATAACTGTATTATCCGGAAATCGTAATACACGTGTGAATACATAGACCACAATATGTCCCTAGTGAGCCTCTAGTTGACTAGCTCGTTGTGATCAACAGATAGTCATGGTTTCCTGACTATGGACATTGGATGTCATTGATAACGGGATCACATCATTAGGAGAATGATGTGATGGACAAGACCCAATCCTAAGCATAGCACAAAGATCGTGTAGTTCGTTTGCTAGAGCTTTACCAATGTCAAGTATCTCTTCCTTCGACCATGAGATCGTGTAACTCCCGGATACCGTAGGAGTGCCTTGGGTGTATCAAACGTCACAACGTAACTGGGTGACTATAAAGGTGCATTACAAGTATCTCCGAAAGTATCTGTTGGGTTGACACGGATCGAGACTGGGATTTGTCGCTCCATGTGACGGAGAGGTATCTCTGGGCCCACTCGGTAATGCATCATCATAATGAGCTCAAGGTGACCAAGGTGTTGGCCACGGGATCATGCATTACGGTACGAGTAAAGTGACTTGCCGGTGACGAGACTGAACAAGGTATTGGGATACCGACGATCGAGTCTCGGGCAAGTAACGTACCGATTGACAAAGGGAATTGTATACAGGGTTTTGATCGAATCCTCGACATCGTGGTTCAACCGATGAAGTCATCGAGGAGCATGTGGGAGCCAACATGGGTATCCAGATCCCGCTGTTGGTTATTGCCCGAGAGTCGTCTCGGTCATGTCTGCGTGTCTCCCGAACCCGTAGGGTCTACACACTTAAGGTTCGGTGACGCTAGGGTTGTATGAATATGAGTATGCAGCATACTGAATGTTGTTCGGAGTCCCGGATGAGATCCCGGACGTCACGAGGAGTTTCGGAATGGTCCGGAGGTAAAGAATTATATATAGGAAGTGGTATTTTGGCCATCGAGAAAGTTTCGGGGTCTCCCGGTAATGTACCGGGACCACCGGAAGGGTCCCGGGGGTCCACCGGGTGGGGCCACCCATCCCGGAGGGCCCCATGGGCTGAAGAGGGAGGGGAACCAGCCCATAGTGGGCTGGTGCGCCCCCTAGGCCCACCCCCTGCGCCTAGGGTTGAAACCCTAGGGGTGGGGGGGCGCCCTACTTGGCTTGGGGGGCACTCCACCCCCTTGGCCGCCGCCCCCCCTTGGAGATTGGATCTCCAGGGGCCAGCGCCCCCCTGGAGGCCTATATAAAGGGGGGAGGGAGGGGGGCTGTTGTACCCTTGTGCTTGGCGCCTCCCTCCCCCTGCTACACCTCGTCCTCCTCCCGTAGTCGCTTGGCGAAGCCCTGCCGGAGTTCTGCTGCATCCACCACCACGCCGTCGTGCTGCTGGATCATCATCAACCTCTCCTTTCCCCTTGCTAGATCAAGAAGGAGGAGACGTCTCCCGTCCCATACGTGTTTTGAACGCGGTGGTGCTGTCCGTTCAGCACTTGGACATCGGTGATCTGAATCACGTCGAGTACGACTCCATCATCACCTTGCAAACTTCCGCACGCGATCTACAAGTGGTATGTAGATGCAAACTCTCTCCCGTTACTCGTTGCTTAGATGAACTCATAGATGGATCTTGGTGAAACCGTAGGAAATTTTTTAATTTTCTGCAACGTTCCCCAACAAGTCTACGTTCACATAACACCACTAGAGGAAAGACAACATACATCTCATCAAAATATCGAACGAATACCAAATTCACATGACTAATAATAGCAAGACTTCACCCATGTCCTCAGGAACAAACATAACTACTCACAAAGCATATTCATGTACATAATCAGAGGAGTAATAATATGCATTAAGGATCTGAACATATGATCTTCCACCAAATAAACCAATTAGCATCAACGACAAGGAGTAATCAACACTACTAGCAACCCGCAGCTACCAATTTGTGGTTTTGGATACAAGATTGGATACAAGAGATGAACTAGGGTTTGAGAGGAGATGGTGCTGGTGAAGATGTTGATGGAGATTGACCCCCTCCCAATGAGAGGATCGTTGGTGATGACGATGGTGATGATTTCCCCCTCCCAGAGGGAAGTTTCCCCGACAGAACAACTCTGCCGGAGCCCTAGATTGGTTCCGCCAAGGTTCCGCTTCGTGGCGGCGGAGTTTCATCCCGTAAGCTTGCCTCTGATTTTTTCCAGGGTAAGAGCCTTCATATAGTAGAAGATGGGCACCGGAGGGCCACCAGGGGGCCTAGGAGACAGGAGGGCGCGCCCAGTAGGGGTGGGCGCGCCCCCACCCTCCTGGCCAGGGTGTGGGCCCCCTTTGGTGCTTTCTTCGCTCAATAATTCTTATTAATTCCAAAATTGACTTCCATGGAGTTTCATGAGTTTTGGAGCTATATAGAATAGGTTTCCAATATTTGCTCCTTTTCCAGCCAGAATTCTAGCTGCCGGCATTCCCCTTCTTCATGGTAAACCTTGTAAAATAAGAGAGATTAGCCATAAGTATTGAGACATAATGTGTAATAACAGCCCATAATGCAATAAATATCGATATAAAAGCATGATGCAAAATGGATGTATCAACTCCCCCAAGCTTAGACCTCGCTTGTCCTCAAGCGGAAGCCGATATCGAAAAATATGTCCACATGTTTAGAGATAGAGGTGTCGATAAAAATAAAATACGGACATGAGGGCATCATGATCATTCTTATAACAGCAACATATATAGATTTTGTTATATGATTTCTTGTGCTCAATTAACAATCAATTCACAATGTCAAGTATGGTTCAGAAACTTCATTGGGAACTAACAAACTATAATCTCGGTCATTGAAGCAATTGCAATTTATCATAACATCAGAAAGAGTCAAGAATAGATCTTTTCAGCAAGTCCGCATATTCAACTATCATATAGTCTTCTACAATTGCTAACACTCACGCAATACTTGTGGTTATGGAGTTTCAACCAGACACTAAGAAAGATAGGGGCTTATTGTGGTACCTCCCAACGTATTCACCTTTGGGTGATGTCAACAATAATAATTCATGCTAACTTACAGCCAATTGGATATATATATATATATATCAAGATCTTTCAAACACGAGGAGCTTGCCAAAGGATAAAATGAAAAAGGGAAAGGTGAAGATCACCTTGACTCAAGCATAAGGTAAAAACATAAAGTAAAAGGTAGACCCTTTGCAGAGGGAAGCAGAGGTTGTCATGTGCTTTTAGGGTTGGATGCACAAAATCTTAATGCAAAAGAACGTCACTTTATATTGCCACTTGTATATGGACCTTTATTATGCAGTCTGTCGCTTTTATTGCTTCCATAACAAGATCGTATAAAGCTTATTTTCTCTGCACTAATAAGTCATACATATTTAGTGAGCAATTTTTATTGCTTGCAACATGACAACTTACTTGAAGGATCTTACTCAATCCATAGGTAGGTATGGTGGACTCTTATGGCAAAAACTGGGTTCAAGGATATTTGGAAGCACAAGTAGTATCTCTACTTGGTGCATGGAATTTGGCTAGCATGAGGGGGAAAGGCAAGCTCAACATGTCGGGAAGATCAATGACAACATACTTTAACTGAGATGTGAGAAAACATAAACCATTACGTTGTCTTCCTTGTCCAATATCAACTCTTTTAGCATGTCATACTTAATGAGTGCTCACAATCATAAAAGATGTCCAAGATAGTATATTTGCATGTGAAAACCTCTCTTTCCTTATTACTTCCTATTAATTGCAACGATGACCAAAACTACGTTTGTCAACTCTCAACAACTTTTATGCCTCATACTTTCTATGTGTGAAGTCGTTACTATCCATAAGATCAATATGAACTCTTTTATTCTTTTTATTCTTTCTACTTTCTCAGGATCATGGCAAGATAGCAAAGCCCCTGACTCAACACTAATCTTTATTATAGATAGCTCACGGACTCAATTACATAAATAGATCACAAAGCAAAACTCAAAAACTACTTGATATTAAAACTTCAATCTACTAGATCAAGATATTACTAAAAGGATTGAACTAAATAAAACGATAAAGATAGGAGTGTGATGGTGATACGATACCGGGGCACCTCCCCCAAGCTTGGCAGTTGCCAAGGGAAGTGCTCATACCCATGTGATTATGTCCTCGGGGGTGGTGAAGTAGGAGTTGTTGATGATGTAGGCTTGTCGTCCATCTTCCAAGGCATAGGCTCACCATCATAGAAGGATGATCGAGTCTCCGGGATCCTCAAATCTGCAGCCAAACTCATCCTCTTGAATCTATATTCATACTCACAGTTTTGGTTTTGCAGGTCATAAATATGGGCTTGGAGGTGCTCGATTTTCTCTTGAAGCTTAAAGATGGTCTCCCCAATGATCTTGGCATCCAGCTTGTGGTTGTTGGTGAACTTCGGATCATCATCTGGTTGGTGTTGAGTCCACGCTCCACCATCCCTTGGCACTTGAAAACTTGTTGCTCCATGGCTTCGAGCTTTGTCTCCATGCTTCCGGTACACCTTGGTCCCTCCACATCGCGGATGTGCAGCACCCCCTCACGCATCTCAATGGTTTGAGGGTGTTGCAGCACCTCCGCGAGATAGGGGTTGATAAACTTCTCGAAAAACTTGTCCTTGGGAGCGCTTGGAGACGTCATGGTGCTCTAGATCTGTCAGAAAAACAGCTCGAAATGAAAACAGAGGATATTTGCGTGATACGGTGGTCAAAACCTTCAGAAGATTATACAATGAATTTTTACCGACCAAAATATGTAACATGCAAGAAAACGGAGTCCGAGAGGCACCCGAGGTGGCCACGAGACAGGGGGGCGCGCCCAGGAAGGGTGGGCGCGCCCTCCACTCTCGTGGAGGCCTCGTGTCCTTCCCGGACTATTTCTTTCTTTCCAAAATTCTTAAATATTCCAAAACGGATAAAAAATGCCATTAGAATTGTTTTGGAGTTGGTTTACTTACCGTACCACGTACCTATTCCTTTTCGGAGTCTGGAACGTTCTGGAAAGTGTCCCTTATGTATTCCTCCGGGGTTACGGTCTCAATAATATTAGTTTCAACATTGATAGGATTACCTGAGATATAATGTTTAATTCTTTGACCGTTCACCACCCTCGGACTTGTGCCTTCGAAGTTGTCGATTTTTATGGCACCAAAACGATAGACCTCCTCGATAACGTAAGGACCTTCCCATTTAGAGAAAAGTTTTCCTGCAAAAAATCTTAAGCGAGAGTTGAATAATAACACATAATCACCTACGTTGATTTCTCGCTTTTGTATCCTTTTGTCATGCCAGCGTTTGACCTTTTCTTTGAACAACTTGGCATTCTCATAGGCTTGGGTTCTCCATTCATCAAGTGAGCTAATATCAAATAACCTCTTCTCACCGGCAAGTTTGAAGTCATAATTGAGCTCTTTAATATCCCCATATGCTTTATGTTCAAGTTCAAGAGGTAAGTGACATGCTTTTCCATAAACCATCTTATACGGAGACATACCCATAGGATTTTTATATGCAGTTCTATAGGCCCATAATGCATCATCAAGTTTTTTGGACCAGTTCTTTCTAGATCTATTCACAGTCTTTTGCAAAATTAATTTGAGCTCTCTGTTGCTCAACTCTACTTGACCACTATACTGTGGGTGATAAGGAGATGCGATTCTATGATTAACATCATACTTAGCAAGCATCTTACGGAAAGCACCATGAAAGAACCACCATCAGTCATAAGATATCTAGGGACTCCAAACCTCGGAAAAATAACTTCTTTAAGCATTTTAATAGAAGTGTTATGATCAGCACTACTAGTTGGAATAGCTTCTACCCACTTAGTAACGTAATCAACAACAACTAAAATATGTGTGTAACCATTAGAGGCAGGAAAAGGTCCCATATAATCAAAGCACCAAACATCAAACGGTTCAATAACAAGCGAATAATGCACAGGCATTTCTTGACATCTACTAATATTACCAATTCTTTGACATTCATCACAAGATAAGACAAACTTGCGAGCATCTTTGAAGAGAGTAGGCCAATAAAAACCATATTGCAATACCTTATGTGTAGTTCTATCTCCAGCGTGGTGTCCTCCATATAATTCAAAATGACACTTGCGTAGGATCTGTTCCTGTTCATGCTCAGGTACACAACGTCGAATAACACCATCTACTCCTTCTTTATACAGGTGTGGGTCATCCCAGAAGTAATGTCTTAAATCACAAAAGATTTTTTTCTTTTGCTGGTATGTGAAACTAGGTGGTATAAATTTAGCAACAATGTAGTTAGCATAATTAGCATACCAAGGAGCAGTATGAGAAGCATTAATGACCGCTAATTGTTCATCAGGAAAGCTATCATCAATAGGTAGTGGGTAATCAAGAACATTCTCTAACCTAGACAGGTTGTCTGCAACGGGGTTCTCAGCTCCCTTTCTATCAATAATATGCAAATCAAATTCTTGGAGTAAGAGAACCCATCTAATAAGTCTAGGCTTAGCATCTTTCTTTTCCATAAGATATTTAATAGCAGCATGATCAGTGTGAATAGTAACTTTGGAATCAACAATATAAGGTCTGAACTTATCACAAGTGAACACAACTGCTAAGAACTCTTTTTCAGTAGTGGCATAATTTCTCTGGGCAGTATCATGAGTTTTACTAACATACTGGATAACATTCAATTTCTTATCAATTCTTTGCCCGAGAACAACACCTACAGCATAATCACTAGCATCACACATAATTTCAAAAGGTAAGTTCCAATCAGGTGGCTGAACAATAGGTGCAATTATCAAAGCTTTCTTAAGTATTTCAAATGCTTCTACACAATCATCATCAAAGACAAAAGGAATATCTTTTTGCAATAAATTAGTCAGAGGCCTAGAGATTTTAGAAAAGTCCTTAATGAACCTCCTATAAAAACCAGCATGACCAAGGAAACTTCTTATACATTTTATGTCCTTGGGACATGGCATCTTTTCAATAGCATCAACTTTAGCTTTATCAACTTCGATACCTCTCTCGAAAATCTTATGCCCCAAGACAATGCCTTCATTAACAATAAAGTGGCACTTTTCCCAATTCAACACGAGACTAGTGTCTTCACATCTTTGCAAAACTCGATCAAGGTTGCTCCAGCAATCATCAAAAGAGGATCCATAAACAGAGAAATCATCCATGAATACCTCACAAATCGTTTCACAAAAGTCAGAGAATATAGCCATCATGCATCTTTGGAAGGTAGCAGGTGCATTACATAAACCAAAGGGCATACGTCTATAAGCAAAAGTACCGAAAGGGCAAGTAAAAGTAGTTTCTGATTGATCCTTCGCTGACACAGGTATTTGAGAGAAACCAGAATAACCATATAAAAAGCAGAAATGTGTGTGTTTGGATAGTCTTTCTAGCATTTGATCAATAAAAGGTAAAGGGTAATGATCTTTCTTAGTAGCTTTATTTAATTTATGGAAATCAATTACCATCCTATAACCTGTAATAATTCTTTGCGGGATCAATTCATCTTTGTCATTAGGAACAACAGTAATACGTCCCTTTTTAGGAACACAATGGACAGGTCTTACCCAATCACTATCAGTAACGGGAGAAATTATACCTGCCTCAAGGAGCGTTAGTATCTCCTTTCTTACCACTTCTTTCATCTTAGGAATCAATCGTCTTGAGGATCTCTAACTGGTTTGGCATCTTCCTCCACATTTATTTTGTGTTGGCATAGAGTGGGACTAATGCCCTTGAGTTCATCCAGAGTATATCCCATAGCATCTCGGTGCTTCTTCAGAGTTTTCAATAATCTTTCTTATTCTTGCTCTGAAGGTTAGCACTAATAATAACAAGATATATTTTCTTTTCATCAAGATAAGCATACTTAAGATTATCCGGTAATGGTTTGAGTTCAAACACGGGATCACCCTTGGGTGGAGGGGGATCCCCTAGAATTTCAATGGGTAGGTTGTGTTTCAGAGTAGGTTCCTGTTGAAGGAACACTTTATGTATTTCCCTTCTTTCATTCATAAACATATCGTTTTCATGGTCTAGCAAATATTGTTCTAACGGACCAGTAGGAGGCACGACAATAGAAGCAAGACCAATAATCTCATCCTTACTAGGTGATTCTTTATCACGGGGTTGCCTACAAAACTTAGCAAAATTAAACTCATGAGACATATCCCCTAAGCCAATTTCAACAATATCCTTTTGGCAATCAATCCTAGCATTAACAGTATTCAAGAAGGGTCTACCAAAAATAATGGGACAAAAGTCATCTTGTGGGGAACAAAGAACAAGAAAATCAGAAGATATTTAACTTTCCCACACAAGACTTCGACATCTCTAACAATCCCAACTGGTTTAATGGTGTCCCTATTAGCAAGCTTAATGATAACATAAATATCTTCTATTTTAGCGGGTGCAATATCATGCATAATTTCTTTATATAAGTCATAAGGTATTACACTAGCACTAGCACCCATATCACATAAGCCATGATAACAATGATCTCCTATTTTAACAGAAATAACTGGCATGCCTACAACAGGCCTATGTATCTTAGCATGTGGTCTAACAATATTGGCGTCTCACCACAGAAATAAATAACATGCCCATCCAAATTATCATCCAAGAGATCTTTAACCATAGCAACACTAGGTTCAACTTTGATTTGCTCAGGAGGTGTAAAAGTTCTAGTATTACTCTTACGAACAACAGCCGAAGGTTTCGCATGATCCTTTATCCTAATAGGAAAAGGGGGTTTCTCAACATAAGTAGTAGGAACAATAGGATCATTATAAGTGACAGTCTTTTCTTCAACTGTAATAGGTGCAATGCAACCACCTTTACTTCAATGGGAGGATTATATTGAAACCACTTCTCCTTAGGGAGATCAATGTGAGTAGCAAAGGATTCACAAAAAGAAGCTACTATCTCAGAGTCAAGTCCATACTTAGCGCTAAATCCACGAAAAACATCGATATCCATAAAAGATTTAACACAATCAAACTTAGGTGTTATACCTGACTCCTTACCATCGTCGGAACCCCAATCTTCAGAGTTGCGTTTAATTCTTTCCAATAAATCCCATTTGAATTCAATAGTCTTCAGCATATAAGAACCAACACAAGAAGTATCGAGCATGTTGCAATCACTGGGAGAAAGTCGAGCATAATTTTTTTGAATAATCATTTCTCTTGAGAGCTCATGATTGGGGCATGAATATAACATTGACTTAAGCCTCCCCCAAGCTTGAGCGATGCTTTCTCCTTCGCGAGGCCAGAAATTATATATGTAATTACGATCACGATGAACAAGATGCATAGGATAGAACTTCTGGTGAAATTCCAACTTCAATCATTTATAATTCCAAGATCCCGTATCATCACATAGCCTATACCATGTCAATTCATGTCCCTTCAAAGATAAAGGGAAGACCTTCCTTTTAACAACATCCTCGGGAATACCTGCAAGCTTAAATAATCCACAAACTTCATCCACAAAGATAAGGTGTAAACCGGGATGCAATGTTCCATCTCCTGCAAAGGGATTAGCTAGCAGTTTCTCTATCATACCCGAAGGAATCTCAAAGTAAATATTTTCAATAGGTTCAGTAGGTTGAGGAGCAACTCTTTGCTATTCTGGTTGGGGTGACGATACCCCGAAAAAGCCCCTCAAAGGATTAGTTTCCATAGTAACAAGTGACATGAAATTTAAGCACACTATATAAATGTTTCCTTACCAAGTTCCACTCACCAAAGGTGCTTCACTCCCCGGCAACGGCGCCAGAAAAGAGTCTTGATGACCCACAAGTGTAGGGGATCTATCATAGTCCTTTCGATAAGTAAGAGTGTCGAACCCAATGAGGAGCAGAAGGAAATGACAAGCGGTTTTCAGTAAGGTTTTCTCTGCAAGCACTGAAATTGTAGGTAACAGATAGTTTTGTGATAAGATAAATTGTAACGAGTAACAAGAAATGAAAGTAAATAAAGTGCAGCAAGGTGGCCCAATCCTTTTTGTAGCAAAGGACAAGCCTGGACAATTTCTTATAATGAGAAAAGAGCTCCCGAGGACACATGGGAATTATCGTCAAGCTAGTTTTCATCACGCTCATATGGTTCGCGTTCGGTACTTTGATAATTTGATATGTGGGTGGACCGGTGCTTGGGTACTGCCCTTACTTGGACAAGCAACCCACTTATGATTAACCCCTATTGCAAGCATCCACAACTACAAAAGAAGTATTAAGGTAAACCTAACCACATCATTAGACATATGGATCCAAATCAGCCCCTTACGAAGCAACGCATAAACTAGGGTTTAAGCTTCTGTCACTCTAGCAACCCATCATCTACTTATTACTTCCCAATGCCTTCCTCTAGGCCCAAATAATGGTGAAGTGTCATGTAGTCAACGTTCACATAACACCACTATAGGAAAGACAACATACATCTCATCAAAATATCGAACAAATACCAAATTCACATGACTAATAATAGCAAGACTTCACCCATGTCCTCAGGAACAAACGTAACTACTCACAAAGCATATTCATGTTCAGAATCAGAGGAGCAATAATATGCATTAAGGATCTGAACATATGATCTTCCACCAAATAAACCAATTAGCATCAACTACAAGGAGTAATCAACACTACTAGCAACCCACAGGTACCAATTTGTGGTTTTGGATACAAGATTGGATACAAGAGATGAACTAGGGTTTGAGAGGAGATGGTGTTGGGGAAGATGTTGATGGAGATTGACCCCCTCCTGATGAGAGGATCGTTGGTGATGACGATGGTGATGATTTCCCCCTCCCGGAGGGAAGTTTCCCCGACAGAACAGCTCTGTCAGAGCCCTAGATTGGTTCCGCTTCGTGGCGGCGGAGTTCCGTCCCGTAAGCTTGCCTCTGATTTTTTCAAGGGTAAAAGCCTTCATATAGTACAAGATGGGCACCAGAGGGCCACCAGGGGGCCCAAGAGACACGTGGGCGTGCCCAGTAGGGGTGGGCGCGCCCCCACCCTCCTGGCCAGGGTGTGGGCCCCCGCTGGTGCTTTCTTCACTCAATAATTCTTATTAATTCCAAAACCGACTTCCGTGGAGTTTCATGATTTTTTGAGCTGTGCAGAATAGGTTTCCAATATTTGCTCCTTTTCCAGCCAGAATTCCAGCTGCCGGCATTCCCCCTCTTCATGGTAAACCTTGTAAAATAAGAGAGAATAGCCATAAGTATTGAAACATAATGTGTAATAACAGCCCATAATGCAATAAATATCGATATAAAAGCATGATGCAAAATGGACGTATCAAGGGGCCCACGAGGCAGGGGGGCGCGCCCTAGGGGAGGGGGCACCCTCGTGGACAGGGTGTGGGCCCCCTGACGTTGATTATTTTGCCACTATTTTTTATTAACTCCAAAAAGTTGCTCCGTGGATTTGCAGGTCATTCCGAGAACTTTTATTTCTGCACAAAAATAACACCATGGCAGTTCTGCTGAAAACAACGTCAGTCCGAGTTAGTTCCATTCAAATCATGCAAGTTAGAGTCCAAAACAAGGGCAAAAGTGTTTGGAAAATTAGATACGATGGAGACGTATAAACTCCCCCAAGCTTAAACCTTTGCATGTCCTCAAGCAATTTAGTTGACAAACTGAAAGTGATAAAGAAAAACTTTTACAAACTCTGTTTGCTCTTGTTGTTGCAAATATGTAAAGCCAGCATTCAAGTTTTCAGGAAAGATTATGAACTAACCATATTCACAATAACACTTAGGTCTCATGTTTACTCATATCAATGGCATAATAAACTAGCGAGCAATAATAATAAAACTCGGATGACAACACTTTCTCAAAACAATCATAATATGATATAACAAGATGGTATCTCGCTAACCCAATATGAACTAATAGTAATGCATGCAAATGACAGCGGCGCTCTCCAGCAGGTGCTTTTTAATAAGAGGGTGATGACTCAGCATAAAAGTAAATAGATAGGCCCTTCGCAGAGGGAAGAAGGGATTTGTAAAGGTGCCAGAGCTCGACTTTGAAATAGAGATAAATAACATTTTGAAATAGAGATCTCGATATCTTCCATGCTACACACATTATAGGAGGTTCCCAAACAGAATGGTAAAATTTATACTCCCCCTCCACCAATAAGCATAAATCCATAGCTTGCCCGAAACAACGGGTGCCTCCAACTAGCAACAATCCTGGGGGAGTTTCTTTAATTATTTTGATTTGATTTGAGCATGGGATTGGGCATCCCGGTGACCAGCCATTTTCTCGTGAGTGAGGAGCGGACTCCACTCCTCTTGAGAATAACCCGCCTAACATGGAAGATACAGACAACCCTAGTTGATACATGAGCTATTCGAGCATACAAAACATAATTTCATTTGAAGATTTGGAGTTTGGCACATACAAATTTACTTGGAACAGCAGGTAGATACCGCATATAGGAAGGTATGTTGGACTCATATGGAATAACTTTGGGGTTTATGGAGTTTGGATGCACAAGCAGTATTCCCGCTTAGTACAGGTGAAGGCTAGAAAGAGACTGGGAAGCGACCAACGAGAGAGCGACAATAGTCATGAACATGCATTAAACTTAATCAACACCGAGTGCAAGCATGAGTAGGATATAATCCACCATGAACATAAATATCATGAAGGCTATGTTGATTTTGTTTCAATTACATGCGTGAACATGTGCCAAGTCAAGTCACTCGAATCATTCAAACGAGGATACCACCCTATCATACCACATCACAACCATTTTAATAGCATGTTGGCACGCAAGGTAAACCATTATAAATTCCTAGCTAATTAAGCATGACATAAGCAACTATAATCTCTAGTTGTCATTGCAAACATGTTTATTCATAACAGGCTGAATCAGGAATGATGAACTAATCATATCTACAAAAACAAGATAAGTCGAGTTCATACCAGCTTCTCTCATCTCAATCAGTCCATCATATATCGTGTTGATTTCCTGTCACTTGCACGACCAAACGGTGTGGATATAATAATAGTGCACGTGCATTGGACTAAGATGAAATCTACAAGCATCCAATTCAAGGGAGAAAACAAGGTAATATGGGCTCCTGGTTAAATCTACAATAAAGCATATGAGAGCCACTTAACATTTTCATAATGGTTTTCCCCTCTCGACCCCCAAAGAAAAGAAAAGAAATAAAACTATTTACACAGGAAAGCTCCCAACAAGCAAAAAGAAGAACGAGAAATCTTCTTGAGTTTTCTTTTAATTACAACTACAAGCATGGAAAGTAAACTAACTAATTTTTTGGGTTTCTTAAGGTTTATTGTAGCGACCAGACCTCAAACAGTCTGATCTCTGTGCATCAGTGTCATCCCTGGATCAGTAATGCTGACACGCACAGTACTCAAAGGATTTATAACAGAGTAGCAATCACACACTTATTACATCGAATGTCTCAAAAGAGAACTTATTACAATAAATATGGCTTAAGGCCATCTAATAACGATAACAGTGGAAGGCTTGGAAGATAAGTAAGTCCATAAACTCCAACGGCATCACTGAGTATAGAACCACGACCTAAAAGGCACCTTACTCGTCGTCTCAAAAAGTCCGCAACATGAACATTGCAACCCGAAAACGGGTCAGCACATGAAATATGCTGGCAATGTAACACGTAGAGAATAATGAACAGGAATATGCTATACTACATGCATATATGGCTGGTGGAAAGCTCTATGGTTACATTTTTGCATAAAGTCAATTTTTCCCTACAACAAAGGAATAAATTTTATTTAACTATCATGGTGGTTGTTAAACATTGAGAGTGTACACACCCTCTCAATCCCAATTAAGCATCATGATTAAACCCAACAAATTAAATTAAAGTAACATGATGTGATTACATGATAATCAAGTACTAGATACTCAAAATGTCCATAACCGGGGACACGGCTAACCATGATTAGTTTATACACTCTGCAGAGGTTTGCGCACTTTTCCCCACAAGACTCGATCTCCTCCATTGAATTTCTCGCACTTCATGATGTTTGCGAAACGGATGACCGAGACATAGTCTTTCAGAAGCATTAACTCTCTACTCCGGGTAGACAGTACCAACCTACAACCCACTACATCTGCTAGTCTACCTCTTCAAGAGCTCACGCAACTTAATCAACTATGCTAGAGCCCATAGTAGCTTGTGGCTGCACACGGAAGTTTCTAGCATGAATAATCTCATGATCCCTTTGAGCCTGGGTGGCGGTCCAGAAAGAAAACAGGCAAACGCTGGAATACCCAGGTGCCTCAATCCACCCAGATGTGTATCAAAGTTGCCACCTTAAATAAATCATTAAATAACAATCTCACATCTGTCATGGATTCTCTCACCCAATCCACGTCTACTAGCATAGCATGGCAATAAGCAAACGTAGAAGTAACTCCCAAGGGTTTGATAATAAAACAGGTAATAGGTACTACCTCATCTACTTCCCAACCCACAATTTAATTAGATCCTAATCATGCACTGTTTGAGGATTGATCTAATGCAATAAAACTGGGTAGTAAAGAGGTATGATCAAAGTGTTACTTGCCTTGCTGATGATCCGTGAAACCTAGAGATTCGAAGTAGCAAGCGGCGCACTCTAGATACTCTATCGCAAATAAACAAGCAAACAAGCATACAATAAGTACTCATCTAATGCACAGGTAAAACTCAAATAAGAGATCTAACCATAAAGTTCAACTTAAGAACTCCGGTTTGCAAAAAGAAACGAAGCAACGAAAAGCAAACGGTGAAAGAAACAAACTTCGTTTACTAACCTGGACCTAAGTCAAATTTTACAGTAGCAAAAACTTGTTTGAGTTGGTTAAATGGAAAGAGGGTTTCGAGACAAAACTCTAGGCGATTGAATCGCCTGATTCCGATAAACGAGCGAAAAGTTAAACTAAAACGAAAAACAGATCGGAAATCGCGATCAGAAATAATCGCGGAAAATCCGAGAACAAGAAAAACAGACGAACAGGCTAACGAACGAATGTTTGCTGTCTGCGAAAAAATGAAAACCGTTCGTTAAAATGAACGTACGGACGAACGTCCGCTAAAAAAACTAAACCAAAAAAAACAGATCTAGGGTTTTTTTTTAAAAAACCCGTACGTAAAACCTGTGGAAAACCGAACGGATTTCTCGAGGAAAACCGCCAGCGGCGGGGCGGTGGCTATCTCCGGCGAGGGGGCGGCGGCGGCGGGGTCCGGCGTCGGCGGCGGCGGGCGGCGCGGGATCCGGCGGCGTCGGCGGCGGGTCTAGGGTTAGGGTTTGGCACGGGGTGGGCTGGGGCGCGGGTGGGCTTGGGGCGGCGGCTTATAAAGGCCTGGCCGGCGGAGTCCTGGCCGAATACGACCCAAAGTCGGTTCGCATTTTTTTATAAATAGTTTCGCGCAGAAAAACAATTAAAATACATACTAAACGGACTCCAAAAATCCCAAAATAAATTTTCCTCGACTTCTAAAATCATGCCGGACAAGATGAACATTTATTTGGGGGCCTAAATGCAATTTTGAAAAACGCATATTTTTCCTAAATTCAAATAAAATAGCGAAAAACTCCAAAATAAAAACTTATTTGATTTTTTATTAAATCCTCAATATTCCTTTATTTTGGGAAATTCATTTTATTCCCTCTCTCTTATTTTTATAATTGGAATAATTGGAGATAAAATAAATAAAATCAAATGATCCTATTTTCAATTTGAGAAAAATCAAATATGAAAATAACGAAATCCCAAACTCTCTCCGTGGGTCCTTGAGTTGCGTAGAATTTCTAGGATCTAACCAAAATGCAATAAAAATATGATATGCAATGATGATCTAATATATAACATTCCAAATTGAAAATTTAGGATGTTACAAACCTACCCCCCTTAAGATGAATCTCGCCCTCGAGATTCGGGTTGGCTAGAAACTAGGTGAGGGTGGTCCTTCCGTAGATCTTCCTCTCGCTCCCAGGTGGCTTCATCCTCGGTATGGTGGCTCCACTGAACTTTGCAAAACTTGATAACCTTGCTGCACGTGACTCGACTGGCATATTCAAGAATTTTGACTGGTTTCTCCTCATAGGTCAAATCACTATCCAACTGAATCGCTTCCAGTGGCACCGTATCTCTCAGTGGTATATCAGCCATCTCTGCGTGGCACTTCTTCAATTGGGAAACGTGGAACACATCGTGAACTCCAGACAATCCTTCGGGCAATTCCAACTTGTAGGCAACTTCTCCCATACGTTCCAAAACTTTGTATGGTCCCACAAAACGTGGCGCTAACTTTCCTTTAACTCCAAAGCGCTTAACTCCTCGAAGTGGCGATACACGAAGATAAACTCGATCTCCGACTTCATATGATGTATCCTTGCGTTTAGAATCTGCATAGCTCTTCTGCCTGGACTGGGCTACCTTGATCCTATCACGAATCAACTTCACCTTCTGTTCAGACTCCTTAATCAAGTCTGGTCCAACAACTGGCGGTCTCCAACTTCATCCCACAACAACAGGGTCATGCACCTCCTTCCATACAAAGCTTCGAAAGGGGCCATCTTCAAACTGGATTGATAACTGTTGTTGTAAGAGAACTCTGCGTATGGCAAATTGTCGTCCCAACTAGATCCATAATCTAGCGCACAAGCTCTCAGCATATCCTCCAAAATCTGATTGACTCTCTCGATCTGTCCATCTGTCTGTGGATGAAAGGCTGTACTGAACTCTAGCCTGGTACCCAAAGTTTCGTGCCACTGATTCCAGAACTTTGAGGTAAACTGGGTTCCTCTATCTGATACAATCCTCCTCAGAACTCCATGCAGACGTACGATCCTGCTCATGTATATCTTTGCCAACTTAGCACTGGTGTAAGTGGTCTTTACTGGGATGAAATGCGCTACCTTCATCAAACGATCGACTACAACCCAAATCGAGTAATAGCCTGAGCGGGTCCTGGGCAATCCCGTGATAAAATCCATGCCTAGCTTATCCCACTTCCATTCAGGTATTGGCAACGGCTGCAGCAATCCCGCTGGCTTCTGATGCTCTGCCTTTACTCTCTGACATACATCACAAACTGCTACGTACTCCGCAATATCCTTTTTCAGTCCGGCCCACGAGAAAGTGTCCTTCAAATCCAAATACATCTTGGTATTTCCTGGGTGAATCGAATACGGCGAATCATGGGCCCCTTGTAGAATCAACTTCCTGATCTCCGGATCATTAGGCACATAAATGTGGTCCTCAAACCATAAGGTATCGTGCTCATCCTCACGAAATCCTTTAGCTTTTCCTTTGCTCATCTTCTCCTTAATAGAGGCAATATCCTTGTCAGTCTTCTGAGCTTCTCTGATCTTCTCCATCAAAGTAGACTAAATCTCCAATGCTGCTACATAGCTTTTCGGAACTATCTCCAAACATAGCTCGCGAAGATCCTCGGCTAACTCCTTCAGTATCTCTCCGGTCATGAGTGTGTTGACATGTCTCTTGCGGCTCAACGCATCGGCTACTACATTAGCCTTACCGGGATGATAATGCAATCTCATATCATAATCCTTGATGAGTTCCAACCATCTCCTTTGCCTGAGATTCAACTCCTCCTGCGTGAAAATGTACTTCAAACTCTTGTGATCCGTGTACACCTCACAATGGTTTCCGATGAGGAAATGTCTCCATGTCTTCAAGGCGTGCACAACGGCTGCTAACTCCAAATCATGTGTAGCATAATTCAACTCATGGGGCTTAAGCTGTCGTGAAGCATACGAAACAACTCTTCCCTCCTGCATAAGCACTGCTCCAAGTCCTCGACGTGAAGCGTCTCAATACACTTCATAATCCTTGCGCTGATCTGGCAGAATCAACACTGGTGATGTAACCAAACATTTCTTCAACTCCTGGAAACTGGCCTCACATTCCTCAGTCCATTTGAACTTGGTATCCTTCTTAAACAACTCCATCATGGGCTTAGCAATCTTTGAGAAATTCTCAATGAACCTCCGGTAGTATCCTGCGAGTCCAAGAAAACTCCGGATCTCTCCAACTGTTGTTGGTGCTACCAATTTGTCACAGTGACAACCTTGGTGGGATCTACTGCTATTCCTTCTCAGGATATAACATGTCCGAGGAATCCAACTTCCTTCAACCAAAACTCACATTTGCTGAAGTTGGCATATAACTGATGTTCTCTGAGCTTCTCTAGTACCAAATGCAAATGCTCCTTATGCTCTTCTTCATTCCTCGAGTATACCAAAATATCATCAATGAACACCACAATGAACTTATCCAAAAACTCCATAAACACCTTGTTCATCATGTTCATGAAATATGCAGGTGCGTTAGTCAGACCAAACGACATAATGGTATACTCATACAGCCCGTACCTGGTGGTAAAAGTCGTCTTAGGTATATCCTGCTCTCGAATTTTCAACTGGTGGTACCCTGATCGCAGATCGATCTTGGAAAATACCTTAGCTCCTTGCAACTGGTCAAACAAATCATTGATCATCGGTAGTGGGTACTTGTTTTTGATAGTTACTTCATTCAATCCTCGATAATCAACAACCATCCTCAGTGATCCATCCTTCTTCTCCACTAGAAGCACTGGTGATCCCCAAGGTGAAGAACTTTGGCGAATATAACCTTTATCCAGCAACTCCTTAATTTGCTTCTTAATTTCCTCCAAATCTTGTGCGGGCATCCGGTACGGTCTCTTAGATATCGGCCCTGTGCCTGGCAAAAGCTCAATCAAAAACTCAATGTCTCTATCTGGTGGCATGCCTGGCAACTCTTCGGGAAATACATCAGGAAAATCCTTCACCACTGGTACTTCCTCCTGCACAACTCCCGATAAGGAATTTACTTGGGTCCTCTTTGGCTTGTGCTGGGATACGTACTTGATCCTTCTTCCTTCTGGGGTGGTAAACAAAATCGACTTACTAGCGCATTCAATGTTCCCTCCATACTTCGATAACCAATCCATGCCTAATATCACATCCAATCCTTGCGATTCCAATACTATTAGGTCCGAGGGAAACATGTAGTTACCAATCCTTAATGGCAACCAGTCACACCATAAACTAGCCATATACTCTGCTCCTGGCGAGGTTACTAACATGGGTGACCTAAGGGCTTGGGTTGGCAGTTTATACTTATCCACAAATCCCCTTGATATGTATGAATGCATTGCACCAGTATAAAAAAGAATGAGTGCAGTAAATGACTTAACCAAAACTTACCTATTACTGCATCTGGTTGGGCTTCAACCTCCTCCACATTAACGTGGTTCACTTGTCCCCTGTTGAAAGGGTTCGGCTTCTTCCCAGATCTTCCATTGCCATTTCCATTCTAGGCTTCAGGACATTCATTGGCATAATGTCTAGTCTTCTGACACTTAAAGCAAGTAACTTAGCTCAGGTCTCTCTTGGCTGGGGTTGATGGGTTGGTACGGTTCTGGCCATTGCTTCCTCCATTCCCATTCCCATTCCCATTCTTGGGGCCATTATGATTATGCGAGCTCCCTCCTCCATGGGTATGCTGAAAATGTCCTCCCGATTTCGGGGTAAAATGAGGCTTCTGCTGAGCTCCAGAACTGTACTTCCCTTGTCCATACTTCCTCTTGCAGTTGTCAATATGCTGCTGCTTCCCTTCAATCATGAGAGCTCTATCTACCAACTCTTGGTAGTTGTTGAAGGTTGCTGCCATCAACTGCATGCTCAGCTCATCATTCAGACCTTCCAGAAACTTCTCCTGCTTAGCTGCATCTGTAGCAATGTCATCTAGGGCATAACATGCTAGCTTACTAAAGTCATCCACATACTGGCCAACTGTTCGTCCTCCCTGGCGCAAGTTGCAAAACTCACGCTTCTTCATGGCCATAGCTCCCGCTCGCAGTATGGAAAGCCTGCTGAAACTGATCCCATGTGACAATGTCGATAGGATAAGTGGTTGTGAAATTCTCCCACCATGATGCAGCGGGTCCATCAAGCTAATGTGCAGCAAAACACACCTTTTCTACATTTGTGCATCCTGCAGTGGTCAATTCCCTTCCTGTCTTGTGGATCCAATCATCTGCAACTATTGGCTCGGTGCTACTGGAGAACACCGGCGGATTCAGTCTAAGGAAACAGGTTAAGTGATCAAAAGGTGGTGGTGGTGGTGGATTGTTGTTGTTGTTGTTGTTCCCCTGATTCTGATTCTGGACTAGTAACTGCATCAAGGCATTCTGTTGGTAGATCAACTGAGTGAGCTCCAGTGGGAAAGCAAATCCATTGTCACGTCTCAGAGGCATCTGAGGATTTATAAAAGATGAGGATATAGAATAGAATGAGGTCTAGATAGAAAAACACTACCCATATGCACATGAGACAATTGCAAACAATATCACTTCATTCAATCAAACAGGGTCATACAACGGTCTAACTATCGTTACAAAAGTTCTTGGATTATACTATATGAATGGGGGAATACTACTACTGTTATGGTGGTCGACTAGAAGAACTGCTCCGTTGAAGACTCCATGATATCCACTCCAGCTTCATCAACATAGTCATCATCGCTATCGTCTGGGTCCGAGTCGGTGTCGTCGATGATGATGTAGTTCTCTGGACAAGTGCAATCATCGTCTCTCCTCCAGTCGCGGGAAATCCCATAAACACCTTTAGCTTCTTCTTCAGATCATCGTTCTTCTCCACGAGTGTTGCTATTTCCTCCTCATATCCATCGCGTGTAGACTTGAGTTCTTCTTCCAGTTCCATGATCTTGGTCATAGCCTTATTCAGATCTATCATGTCTGCGCACATCTGGTTCTCCTGGTGTCGAATGTGCTGGTTTAACTCCTGGATGAAGGTTGCGATTGATCTATCCTTCCTAGTACTGATCATCTCCCATTGCTCATCTCGGCGCCCACAAATCTGGTAGATAGTATCCTTGAGATCCTTGTGATAAACTTCTCCAATGCGTCCCATGGTGATGTGGGCTGCCATGCTCTTTCCTAGGCTCCAGGTTGGTGCATCAAAGGAAAACTCTATGGGCTCAGTGACGGGCATGAACGTCCTTCCTGAAACTTGAACTTGAATCATCCAACGCTCCTCTTCTGGTAGAATGGCGTTGTAGGTCCCGGTGAAGCTTGGTACTCCGATGTTCAGGTACTTAGTGACTTCCTTCAAGTGGTTTCCAAAAGGTGTATCTTCATCCGGTTGCGTGAACTTGTTCCTTGCATCCGCTTGTAACGCCCCGGATTCGATGCGCCAGGTGTCTGCCAGTTATTCGCCGTCCTTGCCATGTCATTTGCTTGCATGTTGTACTTTGCCATGTCATCATCTGCATTTCATATCATGTCATCATGTGCATTTCATTTTGCATACATGTTCGTCTCTTGCATCAGGACCTTTTCCCCGTTGTCCGTTTTGCAATCCGGCACTCCTATGTTCCCCGGCGTCCCCCTTTTGTCTCCTGTTGTGAGTGGGTGTTAAACTTTCTCGGAATGGCCCGAGGTTTGCCAAGCGGCCTTGGTATAGCACCGGTAGACCGCCTGTCAAGTTTCGTGCCATTTGGAGGTCGTTTGATACTCCAACGGTTAACCGGGTAACCATAAAGGCCTCTTTTATTGCAGCCCAACACCCCTTCCAAAGTGGCCCAAAACCCATCCAAACCCCCTCCGTGCTCTCGGTCGTTCGATCACGATCGCGTGGCCGAAAACCGCTCCCCATTTGGACTCTCCTAGCTCCCTCTACCTATAAAAACGCCCCTTCCCCTCCATTTTCGGGTCTAACCCTATCCTCTTCCTCCTCCCGCCGCCAGACACGTCCGCGCCGCCGCCCTCAGCCAACCGCCTCCTGCCACGTGGGCCTCCGCCGCCAGCCGCCGCCGCCGGCCTGCGGGACCCAGGGCAGGCCCGCCCGGGCCCGCGCACGTCGCCCCCACGCCCTCGCGCGCTCGGTCGCCCGGCCCGACCGCGCCCTCCGCCGCCCTCGCCGCCAGCGCGCCTCGCCGGTGCCCCGGCCGCCCCCGACCGGCGCCGCCCCGGCTGCCCGCCGGCCCCTTCGCCGCCCGGCCCCGCGGCCATCTCCGCCGCCGCGCCCCTGCACCCCGCCGCCGCCGGCGCCTCCGCCGCCGCCCGCGCCGCAGCTCGCCGGTCCGCCGCCCTGGCCATTGCATCCCGCGACGCCGCCGGCCGCGGCCTCGCCGCCCCGCGCCGGGAGCCGCTCCGCTGTCCGCCTCCGGTCGCCCGGCGCCGCCCCCGGCCTCCTCCGCCTCGCCGCCGCGCTCCGGCGACTTCGCCTCGCTGCCCCTGCCATCTCTGGCGAGCCCGCCTCGCCTCGAAGTCCATGCCCCCGATCCAGATCCGAGAAGATGAGGTTAACCCCGTTTTTTCGTCCAAGTCTCGAAATATTTTTGAAATAATCATGTCATGTTCATCGCATCATATCTCTGTGCATACTACTCCGTTTTGTGCGTGTAATATGTCAAATTGTTCGCCTCGACGAGTACTTCATTTCGTTCCATTGCATCATTTTCATTTGAGCTCATCTTGATTCCCGAAATGCTGTTGGAAGAGTGCATGTTGATGTTAATCTGCTGAAACTGTTATAACTTGCTCATTTGTCATTTTTGCCATGTTTGATGTGTGCATCCTATGAGGTTGATCTCTACATGTGTTTTGATCTATGCCATGCCATCTTTACAGTGGTGCTATTCATGTATTTTTGTGATTTGTGTAGTGAGTGCATCAAGCTTGTTTAGTGTACTTGCTGTTGCTGTTTTCCTGACAGATTCTGTTATATTTTGTTGCTATGTTAACCTGCTGCTACTAGTCATTGTGTGCATAATCTGGAGATGATCAATAAATATGTTTTGATCTACATGTCATGCTCTATCCATTCATGCCCCTGGTTGCATTTATAGACTACTATAGCATGTTGTAATATTGCTCCAAACTTGCTAAATAATGTTGCTGTCAGCCTGTTAACATTAAGTTCAATGTTTTCCATGATTGTTTGCTAGTGATCCATGCATCCTATGAACTTGCTCTTGTCATTCTTAGCTTCATAAACATGTCTTCTTACTGTTGGTTGCCTTGCCTTGCCATGTATTTCTCTGTGGTGAGTGGTTCAAGCTCACCAACACGCCTACTTATTGTTGTTCCTACCATGTATGAATCTGTAATATAACTTGCCATGTTTACATGGGTGCCATCATATTTTCTATGCCTTTTTGGCTCATGGTCAGTAAGGGACTTTTGTTCTATGCATTTAGTAGTATCATGCCATGCCATTGTTTGCCATGATAGCTTCCTGTAACATGTTGTTTGATAGCTCTAAACATTGCAACCTGATGTTATTTCTGCTAAAGTCTGAAACTGTTATTATTTGCAATCTTTCCATGTCTTTTGGAGCATGTTCTAGTGATTTCTGGAGATAGCTCAGTGTTCAGGTTTTGTTATGCTTTACCTGTACATCATGCCCATGATTTTTGTTCTTATGTTGGGTGCTGTAGCTTGTTGTTTTGATGCTTGCAATATGCCTAGTTGCTGTTTTGGACAGATTGTTGTCATATCTTGTATAGTGTGTGTGTGTGTGTTGAACCGTTGCTCCGTTTTGAGTGTGCTCTATATGAAACTTGCTTGATTTTGCATGTAGTTTTATATTATCATGTTGCATCCTTGTTTTGAGGTGTTTGCTTGATGTTTGTATGCATTTTGCATCAATGCCATGGTTAACTTGTTTTGCTCATATCTTCTAGGTCGTAGCTCCGAATCTAATGAACTTTATATGTAACTTGACTAGAATTTTGTGTAGATCATCTTGGTGCATCTTAACTTGCTGTTTAACAACTTGAACATAAGGTTTATTCAGTTCTGGACCAATTTCGAAATTTGCATATGAGGACTTACCGGAATTGTTATATGTTGTTCCCGGCCTCATTTAAACTTGCCTTGATGTGTTATTCTTGTTTGCATCATCTCTTGCCATGAGTAGCCTCATGTAGCTTTGTCATGCATCATGCTTGTTGTGCATCATGCCTTGTCCATGTGTGGTGTGTTTACCATGTTGTGTGCTTCTCGATAGTTCCCGTTTCATTGCGATCGTGAGGATTCGTTCGTCTACGCTTGGTTCGTCTTCGTGGCTTCATCTTCTTCATGGACTCGTTCTTCTTCCTTGCGGGATTTCAGGCAAGATGACCGCTACCCTGGATCTCACTACTATCATTGCTATGCTAGTTGCTTAGTTCTATCGCTATGCTGCGTTACCTATCATTTGCTCTTCAAGCCTCCCCAAATTGCCATGAACCTCTAACCTTTGACACCCTTCCTAGCAAACCGTTGTTTGGCTAAGTTACCGCTTTGCTCAGCCCCTCTTATAGCGTTGTTAGTTGCAGGTGAAGTTGAAGATTACTCCATGGTGGACAGGGTTTTGTTGGGATATCACAATATCTCTTATATTATTAATGCATCTATATACTTGGTAAAGGGTGGAAGGCTCGGCCTTATGCCTGATGTTTTGTTCCACTCTTGCCACCCTAGTTTCCGTCATACCGGTATTATGTTCTCGGATTTTGCGTTCCTAACGCGGTCGGGTGATTTATGGGACCCCCCTGACAGTTCGCTTTGAATAAAACTCCTCCAGCAAGGCCCAACCTTGGTTTTACCATTTGCCTCACCACCACCTATTTTTCCCTTGGGAGTAATTAACCCAAGGGCCATCTTTATTATAGCCCCCCCGGGCCAATGCTTGTCTAAGTGTTGGTCCAAACTAGAGCACCGTGCGGGACCATCCCTTGGCAACTTGGGTTACGTCGGTACCTGTACGCTTAGCTTATCCGGTGTTGCCCTGAGAACGAGATATGTGCAGCTCCTATCGGGATGTCGGCGCATCGGGCGGTCTTGCTGGTCTTGTTTTACCACTGTCGAAATGTCTTGTGAACCGGGATTCCGAGACTGATCGGGTCTTCCTGGGAGAAGGAATATCCTTCATTGATCGCGAGAGCTTATCATGGGCTAAGTTGGGACACCCCTGCAGGGTATAAACTTTCGAGAGCCGTGCCCGCGGTTATGTGGCGGATGGGAATTTGTTAATGTCCGGTTGTAGATAACTTGACATCAGATCCGAATTAAAACGCATCAACCGCGTGTGTAGCCGTGATGGTCTCTTCTCGGTGGAGTCCGGGAAGTGAACACGGTTTTGGGTTATGTTTGACGTAAGTAGGAGTTCAGGATCACTTCTTGATCATTGCTAGTTGACGTCCGTTCCTTTGCTTCTCTTCTTGCTCTCTTTTGCGTATGTTAGCCACCATATCATGCTTAGTCGCTGCTGCAACCTCACCACTTTACCCCTTCCTTTCCCATTAAGCTTTGCTAGTCTTGATACCCATGGTAATGGGATTGCTGAGTCCTCGTGGCTCACAGATTACTACCACAACAGTTGCAGGTACAGGTTATGCGATGATCTTGACGCGAGAGCGATGTTCCTTGATTTGGAGTTCTTCTTCTGCTTCTTCGATCAGGGGATAGGTTCCAGGTCGGCAGCCTGGGCTAGCAGGGTGGATGTCGTTTGAGTTTCTGTTTGTGTCTCATCCGTAGTCGGATGTTGATCTTATGGATGTTGTATTGTTGTATTCATGTGTCATTGTATGTCTTGTATGTATCCCCATCTATTATGTAATGTTGATGTAATGATATCCACCTTGCAAAAGCGTCTCAATATGCGGGTCTATCCTTGGTGGGACCTTCAAGTTCCTTTTGGATATGGTCGCATATTGGGCGTGACACCGCCATCCTAAAAGAGTAGAAGAGATGAGGAGTCAGAAATGAGAAGAGTGAGTAGTGATCTAGGGCTTTAGCTTAGTGGTCGTGTCCTATAGTCAGCGTGTGCTCTGATACCATCTTGTAGCGACCAGACCTCAAACAGTCTGATCTCTGTGCATCAGTGTCATCCCTGGATCAATAATGCTGACACGCACAGTACTCGAAGGATTTATAACAGAGTAGCAACCACACACTTACTACATTGAATGTCTCAAAAGAGAACTTATTACAATAAATATGGCTTAAGGCCATCTAATATCGATAACAACGGAAGGCTTGGAAGATAAGTGAGTCCATCAACTCCAACGGCATCACTGAGTATAGAACCACGACCTAAAAGGCACCTTACTCGTCGTCTGAAAAGTCTGCAACATGAACGTTGCAGCCCAAAAACGGGTCAGCACATGGAATATGCTGGCAATGTAACACATAGAGAATAATGAACAGGAATATGCTATACTACATGCATATATGGCTGGTGGAAAGCTCTATGGTTACAGTTTTGCATAAAGCCAATTTTTCCCTACAACAAAGGAATAAATTTTATTTGACTATCATGGTGGTTGTTAAACACTGAGAGTGTACACACCCTCTCAATCCCAATTAAGCATCATCATTAAACCCAACAAATTAAATTGAAGTAACATGATGAGATTCACATGATAATCAAGTACTAGATACTCAAAACGTCCATAACCGGGGACACGGCTAACCATGATTAGTTTATACACTCTGCAGAGGTTTGCGCACTTTTCCCCACATGACTCGATCTCCTCCGTTGAATTTCTCGCACTTCATGATGTTTGAGAAACGGATGACCGAGACACAGTCTTTCAGAAGCATTAACTCTCTACTCGGGGTAGACAGTACCAACCTACAACCCACTACATCTGCTAGTCTACCTCTTTAAGAGGTCACGCAACTTAATCAACTATGCTAGAGCCCATAGTAGCTTGTGGCTGCACACATAAGTTTCTAGCATGAATAATCTCATGATCCCTTTGAGCCTTGGTGGCGGTCCATAAAGAAAACAGGCAAACGCTGGAATACCCAGGTGCCTTAATCCACCCAGATGTGTATTGAAGTTGCCACCTTAAATAAACCATTAAATAACAATCTCACATCTGTCATGGATTCTCTCACCCAATCCACGTCTACTAGCATAGCATGGCAATAAGCAAACGTAGAAGTAACTCCCAAGGGTTTGATAATAAAATAGGTAATAGGTACTACCTCATCTACTTCCCAACCCACAATTTAATTAGATCCTAATCATGGACTGTTTGAGGATTGATCTAATGCAATAAAACTGGGTAGTAAAGAGGCATGATCAAAGTGTTACTTGCCTTGTTGATGATCCGTGAAACCAAGAGATTCGAAGTAGCAAGCGGCGCACTCCGGATACTCTATCGCAAACAAACAAGCAAACAAGCATACAATAAGTACTCATCTAATGCACAGGTAAAACTCAAATAAGAGATCTAACCATAAAGTTCAACTTAAGAACTCCAGTTTGCAAAAAGAAACGAAGCAACGAAAAGCAAACGGCGAAAGAAACAAACTTTATTTACTTATCTGGACCTAAGTCAAATTTTACCGTAGCAAAAACTTGTTTGAGTTGGTTAAACAGAAAGAGGGTTTTGAAACGAAACTCTAGGCGGTTGAATCGCCTGATTCCGATAAACGAGTGAAAAGTTAAACTAAAACGAAAAACAGATCGGAAATCGCGATCAGAAATAATCGCTGAAAATCCGAGAACAAGAAAAATGGACGAACAGGCTAACGAACGAACGTTCGCTGTCTGCAAAAAAACGAAAACCATTCGTTAAAACGAACCGCTAAAAAACTAAACCGAAAAAACAGATCTAGGCTTAAAAAAAAACGAACGAAAAACCGGCGGAAAACCGAACGGATTTCTCGAGGAAAACCGCCGGCGGCGGGGCGGTGGCTACCTCCGGCGAGGAGGCGGCGGCGGCGGGGTCCGGCGGGGCGGCGGCGGGGTCCGGTGTCGGCGGCGGCGGGCGGCGCGGGATCCGGCAGCGGCGCGGCGGCGGCGGGTCTAGGGTTAGGGTTTGGCGCAGGGTGGGCTGGGGCTTGGGTGGGCTCGGGGCGGCGGCTTATAAAGGCCTGGCCGGCGGAGTCCTGGCCGAATACGGCGCAAAGTCGGTTCGCGTTTTTTTATAAATAGTTTCGCGCAGAAAAACAATTAAAAGAAATACTAAACGAACTCCAAAATTCCCGAAATAAATTTTCCCCGACTTCTAAAATCATGCCGGACAAGATGAACATTTATTTGGGGCCTAAATGCAATTTTGAAAAACTCGTATTTTTCCTAAATTCAAATAAAATAGCGAAAAACTCCAAAAGAAAAACTCATTTTATTTTTTTATTAAATCCTCAATGTTCCTTTATTTTGGGAAAGACATTTTATTCCCTCTCTCTTATTTTTATAATTGGAATAATTGGAGATAAAATAAATAAAATCAAATGATCCTATTTTCAAAATTTGAGAAAACTCAAATATGAAAATAACAAAATTCCCAACTCTCTCCGTGGGTCCTTGAGTTGCGTAGAATTTCTAGGATCTAACCAAAATGCAATAAAAATATGATATGCAATGATGATCTAATGTATAACATTCCAAATTGAAAATTTGGGATGTTACATTTATCAAGCACACAAGAAGAAAGCAAGAAAAAAAATAAAATAAACTAGCATGGATAGTACAATGAAAAAGTATGAGCACCGACAACTAGAATGAGTGTGTGAACATAAATGTAATGTCGGTGAGAAATACGTACTCCCCCAAGCTTAGGATTTTGGCCTAAGTTGGTCTATGCCCATGGATGGCCTGGCGGATATCCGAAGTTGTAACTGGGGTCGTACTGAGATGTGTCATCTGACTACCACTGGCTAGCGATCTCCTTCGGATCCCACTGATAACAGGATGGCCGATAAGGGTCAAGTGGTTGTTCCTGCTTAGGCTCTGGAGCTGATGTCTGGCCCCAGTACGCACAAATGGCCTCCGGCAAGACGAGGTAAGTGCCTGCAAATTAAGTCAAACAAAGAGGGTGCAGGCGGGATAATAGTCTCACTGTGAGTTTTATGAAATCTCAAACTATACTTAAGCATCTTCTCATCTTTTTAACAATAAACTCATGCGCTACCATGCTCTTATAATCTAGAAAAGTAGGGGGCAACAACTTTTCCTCTTTCTCAAAATGCCTAATAGGTATCCTGAAGTGTTTAGCGAGGCGTGAAGCATAGATACCTCCAAAGATGGGGCCCTTTGTACGGTTCAGACTTAATTGTTTAGCAATAATAGCGCCCATACTAACAGAGTTATCACGCAATAAAGCATGGAACAAAATAATAATATCAGGAACACTAAGGTTTTCACAGTTTCCGCGACCAATTAAGCATCTACTAGCAAATATTGCAAAGTAACGTAGAACAGGAAAGTGTATACTAGTAATTCTTGCATCGGAAACCTTCTTCGTTTCCCCTACAGTAATAGTATCAATAAATCCATCCACATCTTTACGATGTGGTTCCTCTAAGCTGCTCTCGAAGGGTATCTTGCAAACTGCACAAAATTCATATAGTGACATCTCCCTAGCCTCATATAAATGAAACTCTAATGAAGGAGGTGATTTCTTAGGATGAAAGTAAAAAAATTGCACAAAAGTATTAGTGAGTAGGAGATACTGATCGAGCTGGTCATGGAGGAAGTTAGTGAGGCCCGCATTATCAGCCAAAGAATAAAAAATCATCATGAATACCGGCTGCTCTCAAGAAATCATCACAAGGCCATTCACACAGCCGAACTTCCGCGATGCGAGGGAGATTATAATTGGGCTTCTTATTCTCCTTACTTTGTTTCTCCTTCGAGCTTTGGCTAGAAGAGCCCCTCAAAAATATCTTCATCATTTTCTGAAAATTTCTGAAATTTTTAGTAACTCAAAATAAGAGTGAACAAAACTCAACAAAATTGATGGCAACTACTCCCACAAGTGCCTAGAAACTCTATCATGCACTAGAACTACTTGGGACCATATAAATTCGACATGCAAGCTCAAGATCAGGGTCACCTTAGCAGCAAAAATTTGCAATGAATAAAGTACTAGAACAAAAACTAATTGGACCATTAGAGGAGTCACATACCAAAGAACAATCCCCCAAAGCAGTTTTGTGAATGGAGCTTTGAGCAAGGAGATCGAAAATGGCAGCAAGATGAGCTAGAACTCGTGCTTGAGCTAGATAGTGATTTTTTGGGAGGAAGAAGAAGTGTGTGGGTGCAGGAATAAGTGGAGGGGGGCCACCGTGGGCCCATGAGGCAGGGGGCACGCCCAGGGGTGTAGGGCGCGACCGTGACCCTCGTGGCTAGGTGCCAGCTCCCCCTGCTGTGATCTCAGTGCCAGATATTCTCAAATATTCCAGAAAAAATTATATTAAATTTGAAGGGCATTTGGAGAACTTTTATTTTCGGGGTATTTTTTATTGCATGGATAATTCAGAAAACAGACAGAAAATACTATTTTTGCTTTATTTAATCTAAATAACAGAAAGTAAAAAAAAGGGTACAGAAGGTTGTGCCTTCTAACTTCATCCATCTCATGCTCATCAAAAGGAATCCACTAACAAGGTTGATCAAGTCTTGTTAACAAACTCATTCCGAATAACATGGAACCGGAGAAATTTCGAATAACACTAAGTTACCTCAATGGGGATATGAACATCCCCATAATAAGAATATCATATTTATTCTTGACAGTAGGAAGAGGGAATTCAAAACCTCCAATAATAACAGTTGGAATTTTTCCAATAGAATTGATGCTATGAATTTGAGGTTGTTTCCTTGGAAAGGGTATCGTATGCTCAACCATTAACATGAAAAGTGACATTGCCTTTGTTGCAATCAATAACAGCCCCTGTAGTATTCAAAAAGGGTTTACCAAGGATAATCGACATACTATCGTCCTCGGGAATATCAAGAATAACAAAGCCCATTAAAATAGTGACGTTTGCAACCACAACAGGCACATCCTCACAGGTATAGCGGTTTATTTATCGGCCATTTCAAAGATATTTCAGTAGGTGTCAACTTATTCAATTCAAGTTTACGATATAAAGAAAGAGGCATAACACTAACACCGGCTCCAAGATCACATAAAGTAGTTTTAACATAGTTTCTTTTAATGGAGCATGGTATAGTTGGTACTCCCAGATCTCCAAGTTTCTTAGGTATTCCACCCTTAAAAGTATAATTAGCAAGCATGGTGGAAATTTTGACTTCCGGTATCTTTCTTTTATTTGTAATAATATCCTTCATGTACTTAGCATAAGGGTTCACTTTAAGCATATCAGTTAAGCGCATACATAAAAAGATAGGTCTAATCATTTCAACAAAGCGCTCAAAATCCTCATCATCCTTTTTCTTGGATGGCTTAGGAGGAAAAGGGATGGGTTTCTGAACCCACGGTTCTCTTTCTTTACCGTGCTTCCTAGCAACAAAGTCTCTCTTATCATAACGTTGATTCTTTGATTGTGGGTTATCAAGATCAACATCAGGTTCAATCTCTACATCATTATTATTGCTAGGTTGAGCATCAACATGAACATTATCATTAACATTATCACTAGGTTCATGTTCATAGCCAGATTGTGTCTCAGCATCAGAAATAGAAATATCATTGGGATTCTCAGGTGTGTCGATAACAGGTTCACTAGAAGCATGCAAAGTCCTATCATTTTTCTTTTTCTTCTTTTTAGAAGAATTAGGTGCATCAACATTGTTTCTCTGAGAATCTTGCTCAATTCTCTTAGGGTGACCCTCAGGATACATAGGTTCCTGAGTCATTTTACCCGTTCTAGTTGCTACTCTAATAGCAAAGTCATGTTTATTATTTAATTCATCGAGCAAATCATTCTGAGCCTTAAGTACTTGTTCTACTTGAGTGTTAACCATAGAAGCATTTTTACTAATGAGTTTAAGTTCACCTTTAACTCTAAACATATAATCACTCAAGTGTCCAATCATATAAGCATTACTTTTTAATTGTCTACCAACATAAGCATTGAAGTTTTCTTGTCTAGCCATAAAGTCATCAAATTCTTCCAAGCATTGGCTAGCAAACTTAGTAGACGGGATTTCTACTTTATCATATCTATAGAGAGAATTTACCTTTATTACCTAAGTCGGGTTATCAAGACCATGTGTTTCTTCGATAGGTGGTATATTAAGGCCATGTATTTCTTCAACAGGAGGTAAATTCTTAACATCTTCAGCTTTAATACCTTTCTCTTTCATAGATTTCTTTGCCCCTTGCATATCTTCAGGACTGAGAAATAGAACACCCTTTTTCTTCGGAGTTGGTTTAGGAATTGGCTTAGGAGTTGGCTCAGGAATTGGGTCGGGAAGTGTCCAATTATTTTCATTAGTCAACATATTATTCAATAGCAATTCAGCTTGATCGACTGTTCTTTCCCTGAAAACACAACCAGCACAACTATCCAAGTGGTCCTTGGAAGCATCAGTTAGTCCATTATAAAATATATCAAGTATTTCATTTTTCTTAAGAGGATGATCAGGCACAGCATTAATTAACCGGAGAAGCCTCCCCCAAGCTTGTGGGAGACTCTCTTCTTCAATTTGCACAAAATTATATATTTCCCTTAAAGCAGCTTGTTTCTTATGAGCAGGGAAATATTTAGCAGAGAAGTAATAAATCATGTCCTGGGGACTACGCACACAACCAAGATCAAGAGAATTAAACCAAGTTTTAGCATCACCCTTTAATGAGAATGGAAATATCTTAAGGATATAATAGTAGCGAGATTTCTCATCATTAGTGAACAGGGTGGCTATATCATTTAACTTAGTAAGATGTGCCACAACAGTTTCAGATTCATAGCCATAGAAAGGATCAGATTCAACCAAAGTAAGTATCTTAGGGTCGACAGAGAAATCATAACCCTTATCAGTAACAAAGATAGGTGAAGTAGCAAAAGTAGGGTCATATTTCATTCTAGCATTTAGAGATTTCTATTTCAGTTTAGCTAATAACTTCTTAAGATCATATCTGTCATTGCAAGCAAGGAAATCTCTAACACTTTCTTCATCCATGACATAACCCTCAGGAACAACATGCAATTCATATTTAGGGGGAGAACCTTCATCATCACTATCATCAATAATACCAGTTTCAAGAATTTCATTCTCTATAGCCCTAGCAAGTTGTTCATCAAGATATTCACCTAATGGCACAGTAGTATCAAGCATAGAAATAGTTTCATCATAAGTATCATGAACAGTAGAAGTGGCATCATCAATAACATGTGACATATCAGAACTAATAGCAGAAGCAGGTTTAGGTGTCGCAAGCTTACTCATAACAGAAGGAGAATCAAGTGCAGAGCTAGATGGCAGTTCCTTACCTCCCCTCGTAGTTGAGGGATAAATCTTAGTTCTTTCGTCTTTCAAGTTTCTCATAGTGATTAGCAGATATAAATCCCAAGTGACTCAAAGAATAGAGCTATGCTTCCCGGCAACGGGGCCAGAAAATAGTCTTGATAACCCACAAGTATAGGGGATCGCAACAGTTTTTGAGGGTAGAGTATTCAACCCATTGATTTGACACAAGGGGAGCCAAAGAATATTCTCAAGTATTAGCAGTTGAGTTGTCAATTCAACCACACCTGGATAACTTTTGGCCTCGCGAAGGAGAAAGCATCGCTCAAGCTTGGGGAGGCTTAAGTCAATGTTATATTCATGCCCCAATCATGAGCTTTCAAGAGAAATGATTATTCAAAAATTTTATGCTCTGCTTTCTCTCAACAATCGCTCCATGCTTGATAATTCTTGTATTGGCTCTTTTATGATGAAGACTACTGAATTCAGATGGGATTTATTGGAAAGAATTAAACACAACTCTGAAGATTGGGATCTCGACGAAGGTAAGGAGTCAGGTATAACACCTAAGTTTGATTGTGTTAAATCTTTTATGGATACCGGTGCTTTTCATGAAATAAACGCAACTCTGAAGATTGGGGTTCGAACAATGGTAAGGAGTCAGGTATGACACCTAAGTTTGATTGTGTTAAATCTTTTATGGATACCGATGCTTTTCGTGGATTTAGCGCTAAATATGGACTTGACTCTGAGATAGTAGCTTCTTTCTGTGAATCATTTGCTACTCATGTTGACCTCCCTAAAGAGAAGTGGTTTAAATATAATCCTCCCACTAAAGTAAAAGTAGTTCCACCTATTAAAGTTGAAGAAAAGACTATCACTTATAATGATTCTATTGTTCCTACTACTTATGTTGAGAAACCACCTTTCCATGTTAGGATAAAGGATCATGCTAAAGCTTCAACTGTGGTTCGTAAGAGTAATACTAGAACACCCACACCACCTGAACAAATTAAAGTTGAACCTAGTATTGCTATGGTTAAAGATCTCTTGGGTGATAATATTGATGGGCAAGTTACTTACTTCTATGATGAAGCTGCTAGAATTGCTAGACTAGATACTAAGAATAAACATAGACCTGTTGTTGGCATGCCTGTTATTTTTGTTAAAATAGGAGATCATTGTTATCATGGCTTATGTGATATGGGTGCTAGTGCTAGTGCAATACCTCATTCCTTATACAAAGAAATTATGCATGATATTGCACCTGCTGAGCTAGAAGAAATTGATGTTACAATTAAGCTTGCCAATAGAGATACTATTTCACCAGTTGGGATTGTTAGAGATGTTGAAGTCTTGTGTGGGAAAGTTAAATATCCTGCTGATTGTCTTGTTCTTGGTTCCCCACAAGATAGCTTTTGTCCCATTATATTTGGTAGACCCTTCTTGAATACTGTTAATGCTAAGATAGATTGCAAAAAGGATGTTGTTACTATTGGTTTGGGGGATATGTCTCATGAGTTTAATTTTGCTAAATTTCGTAGACAACCCCATGATAAAGAATTGCCTAGTAAGGATGAAATTATTGGTCTTGCTTCTATTGCCGTGCCTCCTAATGATCCTTTAGAACAATATTTGCTAGACCACAAAAATTATATGTTTATGAATGAAAGAAGGGAGATAGATGAAGTATTCTTTAAACAGGGACCTATTTTGAAACACAACTTGCATGTTGAAATCCTAGGGGATCCTCCACCACCCAAGGGTGATCCCGTGTTTGAGCTTAAACCATTACCTGATACTCTTAAATATACTTATCTTGATGAACAAAAGATATATCCTGTTATTATTAGTGCTAACCTTTCAGAACAGGAAGATGAGAAATTATTGAAAACTCTGAAGAAGCACCGTGCTGCTATTGGATATACTCTTGATGATCTTAAGGGCATTAGTCCCACTCCATGCCAACACAAAATAAAATTGGAGAAAGATGCCAAACCAGTTACTGATCACCGACGACGGTTAAATCCTAAGATGAAAGAAGTGGTAAGAAAGGAAATACTAAAGCTCTTAGAGGTAGGTATAATTTATCTCGTTGCTGATAGTCAGTGGGTAACTCCTGTCCATTGTGTCCCTAAGAAGGGAGGTATTACTGTCTTTAGTAATGATAAAGATGAATTGATCCCGCAAAGAATTGTTACAGGTTATAGGATGGTAATTGATTTCTACAAAATTAAGTAAAGCTACTCAAAAGGATCATTACCCTTTGCCTTTTATTGATCAAATGCTAGAAAGATTATCCAAACATACACATTTTTGCTTTCTAGATGGTTACTCTTGTTTCTCTCGAATACCTGTGTCAACAGAGGATCAAGAAAAGACCACTTTTACTTGCCCTTTTGGTACTTTTGCTTATAGATGTATGCCTTTTGGTTTATGTAATGCACCTGCTACCTTTCAGAATGCATGATGGCTATATTCTCTGACTTTTGTGAAAAGATTGTTGAGGTTTTCATGGATGATTTCTCTGTTTATGGATCTTCTTTTGATGATTGCTGGAGCAACCTTGATCGAGTTTTGCAGAGATGCGAAGATACTATTCTTGTTTTGAATTGGGAGAAGTGCCACTTTATGGTTAATGAAGGTATTGTCTTGGGGCATAAAATTTCTGAAAGAGGTATTGAAGCTGATAAAGCTAAAGTTGATGCTATTGAAAAGATGTCGTGTCCCAAGGACATTAAAGGTATAAGAAGTTTCCTTGGTCATGTCGGTTTTTATAGGAGGTTCATTAAGGACTTCTATAAAATTTCTAGGCCTCTGACTAATCTATTACAAAAAGATATTATTTTTGTCTTCGATGATGATTGTGTAGAAGCATTTGAAATACTTAAGAAAGCTTTGATTTCTGCACCTATTGTTCAGCCACCTGATTGGAATTTACCCTTTGAAATTATGTGTGATGCTAGTGATTATGTTATAGGTGATGTTCTAGGACAAACAGTTGATAAGAAACTAAATGTTATTCAATATGCTAGTAAAACTCTAGACAGTGCCCAGAGAAATTATGCTACTACTGAAAAAGAATTTTTAGCAGTTGTATTTGCTTGTCATAAGTTTAGACCTTATATTGTTGATTCTAAAGTAACTGTTCACACTGATCATGCTACTATTAAATATCTTATGGAAAAGAAAGATGCTAAACCTAAACTTATTAGATGTGTTCTCCTACTACAAGAATTTGATTTGCATATTATTTATAGAAAGGGCGCTGAGAACCCCGTTGCAGACAACTTGTCTAGGTTAGAGAATGTTCTTGATGACCCACTACCTATTGATGATACCTTTCCTAATGAACAATTAGCTATCATAAATGCTTCTTGTACTACTCCATGGTATGCTGATTATGCTAATTACAATGTTGCTAAATTTATACCACCTAGTTGCAAGAAAAGGTTTTCCTATGATGTAATACATTACTTCTGGGATGACCCACACCTTTATAAAGAAGGAGTAGATGGTGTTATTAGACGTTGTGTACTTGAGCATGAACATGAACAGATCCTATGCAAGTGTCACTCCGAGGCTTATGGAGGACACCACGTTGGAGATAAAACTGCGCATAAGGTATTGCAATCCGGTTTTTATTGGCCTACTCTCTTCAAGGATGCCCGTAGGTTTGTCTTGTCTTGCAATGAATGTCAAAGAATTGGTAATATTAGTAGACGTCAAGAAATGCCTATGAATTATTCACTTGTTATTGAACCATTTGACGTTTGGGGCTTTGATTATATGGGACCGTTTCCTTCCTCTAATGGGTATACACATATTTTAGTTGTTGTTGATTATTTTACTAAGTGGGTAGAAGCTATTCCAACTAGTAGTGCTGATCATAATACCTCTATTAAGATGCTTAAAGAGGTTATTTTTCCGAGGTTTGGAGTCCCTAGATATTTAATGACTGATGGTTGATGACCCACAAGTATAGGGGATCTATCATTGTCCTTTCGATAAGTAAGAGTGTCGAACCTAACGAGGAGCAGAAGGAAATGACAAGCGGTTTTCAGTAAGGTATTCTCTGCAAGCACTGAAATTGTAGGTAACAGATAGTTTTGTGATAAGATAATTTGTAATGGGTAACAAGCAATGAAAGTAAATAAAGTGCAGCAAGGTGGCCCAATCCTTTTTGTAGCTAAGGACAAGCCTGGACAATTTCTTATAATGAGAAAAGCGCTCCCGAGGACACATGGGAATTATCGTCAAGCTAGTTTCATCACGCTCATATGATTCACGTTCGTTACTTTGATAATTTGATATGTGGGTGGACCGGTGCTTGGTTACTGCCCTTTCTTGGACAAGCATCCCACTTATGATTAACCTAACCATAGCATGAAACTAGTGGATCCAAATCAGCCCCTTACGAAGCAACGCATAAACTAGGGTTTAAGCTTCTGTCACTCTAGCAACCCATCATATACTTATTACTTCCCAATGCCTTCCTCTAGGCCCAAATAATGGTGAAGTGTCATGTAGTCGATGTTCACATAACACCACTAAAGGAGAGACAACATACATCTCATCGAAATATCGAACGAATACCAAATTCACATGACTACTAATAGCAAGACTTCACCCATGTCCTCAGGAACAAACGTAACTACTCACAAAGCATATTCATGTTAATAATCAAAGGAGTATTAATATGCATAAAGGATCTGAACATATGATCTTCCACCAAGTAAACCAATTAGTATCAACTACAAGGAGTAATCAACACTACTAGCAACCCACAGGTACCAATTTTTGGTTTTGGATACAAGATTGGATACAAGAGATGAACTAGGGTTTGAGAGGAGATGGTGCTGGTGAAGATGTTGATGGAGAATTCCCCCTCCCGGAGGGAAGTTTTCCCGGCAGAACAGCTCTACCGGAGCCCTAGATTGGTTCCGCCAAGGTTCCGCCTCGTGGCGGCGGAGTTTCGTCCCGTAAGCTTGCTTATGATTTTTTTTCGAGGGTAGAAGCCTTCATATAGCAGAAGATGGGCACCGGAGGGCCACCAGGGGGGCCAGGAGACAAGGGGTGCACCCAGTAGGGGGGCGCCCCCACCCTCCTGACCAGGGTGTGGGCCCCCTTTGGTACTTTCTTTGCTCAATAATTCTTATTAATTCCAAAAATGACTTTTGTGGAGTTTCAGGACTTTTGGAGCTGTGCAGAATAGGTTTCCAATATTTGTTCCTTTTCTAGCCAGAATTCTAGCTGCTGGCATTCTCCCTCTTCATGATAAACCTTGTAAAATAAGAGAGAATAGCCACAAGTATTGTAACATAATGTGTAATAACAACCCATAATGGAATAAATATCGATATAAAAGGATCATGCAAAATGGACGTATCAACTCCCCCAAGCTTTGACCTCGCTTGTCCTCAAGCGGAAGCCGATATCGAAAAATATGTCCACATGTTTAGAGATAGAGGTGTCGATAAAAATAAAATATGGACATGTGGGCATCATGGTCATTCTTATAACAGCAACATATATAGATTTTGTCATATGATTTCTTATGCTCAAGTAATAATCTATTCACAATGTCAAGTATGGATCATAAACTTCATTTAGAACTAACAAACTAAAATCATAGTCATTGAAGCAATTGCAATTTATCATAACATCAGAAAGAGTCAAGAATAGAGCTTTTTAGCAAGTCCACATACTCAACTATCGTATAGTCTTCTACAATTGCTAACACTCACGCAATACTTATGGTTATGGAGTTTTAATCGGACACTGAGAAAGATAGGGGCTTGTAATTTTGCCTCCCAACGTACTCACCATTGGGTGATGTCAACAATAATAGTTCGTGCTAACTTACATCCAATTGGATATATATATATCAGGATCTTTCCAACACGAGGTGCTTGCCAAAGGATAAAATGAAAAGGGAAAGGTGAAGATCACCTTGACTCTTGCATAAAGTAAAAGATAGGCCCTTCGCAGAGGGAAGCAGAGGTTGTCATGTGCTTTTAGGGTTGGCTGCACAAAATCTTAATGCAAAAGAACGTCACTTTATATTGCCACTTGTGATATGAACCTTTATTATGCAGTCCGTCGCTTTTATTACTTCCATATCACACGATCGTATAAAGCTTATTTTCTCTGCACTAATAAGTCATACATATTTAGGGAGCAATTTTTATTGCTTGCAACATGACAACTTACTTGAAGGATCTTACTCAATCCATAGGTAGGTATAGTGGACTCTCATGGCAAAACTGGGTTTAAGGATATTTGGAAGCACAAGTAGTATCTCTACTTGGTGCAAGGAATTTGGCTAGCATGAGGGGGAAAGGCAAGCTCAACATGTTGGACGATCCATGACAATATACTTTAACTAAGATGGGATAAAACATAACCCATTACATTGTCTTCCTTGTCCAACATCAACTCTTTAGCATGTCATACTTTAATGATTGCTCACAATTATAAAAGATGTCCAAGATAGTATATTTATATGTGAAAACCTCTCTTGCTTCATTACTTCCTATTAATTGCAATGATGACCAAATCTATGTTTGTCAACTCTCAACAACTTTTATCCCTCATACTCTTTATATGTGAAGTCATTACTATCCATAAGATCAATATGAACTCTTTTATTCTTTTTATTCTATCTATTTTCTTAAGATCATAGCAAGAAAGCAAAGCCCTTGACTCAACACTAATCTTTATTATATAGCTCACGGACTTGATTACATAAAGATATCACAAAGAAAAACTCAAAACTAATTCATACCAAAGCTTTATTCTACTAGATCAAGATATTACTAAAAAAGATCGAACTAAGTAAAACAGTAAAGATAGGAGTGTGATGGTGACACGATACCGGGGCACCTCCCCCAAACTTGGCAGTTGCCAAGGGGAGTGCCCATACCCATGTGATTATGTCCTCGGAGGTGACGAAGGTGGTGGTGTTGATGTTGTAGGCTTCCTTCTTAACTTGCGCTTGAGAAAGGAATTTTGCTCCCTTAGATCATCGATCTCCCGCTCAAGACTTAATATCCTTTTACATAGTTCCTGTTTGTTTTCCTGCAAGGGACGAAAAGGGATAAACTCGATCTTGGGCTTCTTTGCCCTATCAGGGAGGCTTGACTTTTTAAACTCCACATGCATGTCCCTAGGTTGAGGTAACGGGACTTCATCTTCATCTGAGCTCGTCTCCTCCTTTACCTTAGGCTCGTAGTCCTTCCTCAATGGTCCAGCCACAGTGATCCGAGTCCCCGTAGACTTTAGGGTCTGCAAGGAAATCAGCCATGTAGCTTTCTCCTTCCGAATCCTGGGACGACATGTTGCTCTAATATGCGGCAGAAACAGCTCGAAACAAAGATAGAAGATTTTTGCGTGATACGGTGGTCAAAACCTTCGGGAGATTATATAATGAATTTTTACCGACCAAAAGAAGTAACATGCAAGAAAAAGGAGTCCGGGAGGCACACAAGGTGTCCACGAGACAGGGGCGCGCCCAGTAAGGGTGGGTGCGCCCTCCACCCTCATGGAGGCCTTGTGTCCTTCCCAGATTACTTCTTGCTTTCGAAAATTCTTAAATATTCCAAAACGGATAAAAATTGCCATTAGAACTGTTTTGGAGTCGGTTTTCTTACCATACCACATACCTATTCCTTTTCGGAGTCTGAAACGTTCTGGAAAGTGTCCCTTATGTATTCCTCTGGGGTTACGGTTTCAATAATATTAGTTTCAACATTAATAGGATTACCTGAGATATAATGTTTGATTCTTTGATCGTTCACCACCCTCGAGCTTGTGCCCTCGAAGTTGTTGATTATTATGGCACCGGAATAATAGACCTCCTCGATAACGTAAGGACCTTCCCATTTAGAGAGAAGTTTTCCTGCAAAATATCTTACTCAAGAGTTGAATAGCAACACATAATCACCTACGTTAAACTCGCGCTTTTGTATCCTTTTGTCATGCCATCTTTTAACTTTTTCTTTGAATAGCTTGGCATTCTCATATGCTTGGGTTCTCCATTCATCAAGTGAGCTAATATCAAATAACCTCTTCTCACCGGCAAGTTTGAAGTCATAGTTGAGCTCTTTAATGGCCCAATATGCCTTATGTTCAAGTTCAAGAGGTAAGTGACACGCTTTTCTATAAACCATCTTATACGGAGACATACCCATAGGATTTTTATATGCAGTTCTATAGGCCCATAATGCATCATCAAGTTTCTTGGACCAATTCTTTCTAGATCTATTAACAGTCTTTTGCAAAATTAATTTGAGCTCTCTGTTGCTCAATTCTACTTGACCACTAGACTGCGAGTGATAAGGAGAAGCAATTCTATGATTAACATCATACTTAGCAAGCATTTTACGGAAAGCACCATGAAGAAAATGTGAACCACCATTAGTCATGAGATATCTAGGGACTCCAAACCTCAGAAAAATAACTTCTTTAAGCATATTAATAGAGGTGTTATGATCAGCACTACTAGTTGGAATAGCTTCTACCCACTTAGTAACGTAATCAACAGCAACTAAAATATGTGTATAACCATTAGAGGCAGGAAAAGGTCCAATATAATCAAAGCCCCAAACATCAAATGGTTCAATAACAAGAGAACAATTCATAGGCATTTCTTGACGTCTACTAATATTACCAATTATTTGACATTCATCACAAGACAAAAAAAACTTATGGGCATCTTTGAAGAGAGTATGCCAATAAAAACTGGATTGCAATACCTTATGTGCAGTTCTATCTCCAGCGTGGTGTCCTCCATATGGTTCGGAGTGACACTTGCGTAGGATTTGTTCCTGTTCATGCTCAAGTACACAACGTCTAATAACACCGTCTACTCCGTCTTTATAAAGGTGTGTGTCATCCCAGAAGTAATGTCTTAAATCATAAAAGAACTTTTTCTTTTGCTGGTATGTGAAACTAGGTGGTATAAATTTAGCAACAATGTAATTAGCATAATCAGCATACCATGGAGCAGTACGAGAAGCATTAATGACCGCTAATTGTTCATCAGGAAAGCTATCATCAATAGGTAGTGGGTCATCAAGAACATTCTCTAGCCTAGACAAGTTGTCTGCAACGGGGTTCTCTGCTCCCTTTCTATCAATAATATGCAAATCAAATTCTTGAAGCGAGAGAACCCATCTAATAAGTCTAGGTTTAGCATCTTTATTTTCCATAAGACACTTAATAGCAGCATGATGAGTGTGAATAGTTACTTTAGAATCAACAATATAAGGTCTGAACTTATCACAAGCAAATACAACTGCTAAGAATTCTTTTTCAGTAGTAGCATAATTTCTCTGGGCAGTATCAAGAGTTTTACTAGCATACTGGATAACATTTAATTTCTTATCAACTCTTTGCCCTAGAACAGCACCTACAGCATAATCACTAGCATCACACATAATTTCAAAGGGTAAGTTCCAATCAGGTGGCTGAACAATAGGTGCAGTGATCAAAGCTTTCTTAAGTATTTCAAAAGCTTCTACACAATCATCATCAAAGACAAACGGAATATCTTTTTGCAATAAATTAGTCAGAGGCCTAGAGATTTTAGAAAAATCCTTAATGAACCTCTATAAAAATCGGCATGATCAAGGAAACTTCTTATACCTTTAATGTCATTGGGACGTGGCATCTTTTCAATAGCATCAACTTTAGCTTTATCAACTTCAATACCTCTTTTAGAAATTTTATGCCCCAAGACAATGCCTTCGTTAACCATAAAGTAGCACTTTTCCCAATTCAAAACGAGACTAGTATATTCACATCTCTGCAAACTCAATCAAGGTTGCTCAAGCAATCATCAAAAGAGGATCCATAAACGGAGAAGTCATCCATGAATACCTCACAAATATTTTCACAAAAGTCAGAGAATATAGCCATCATGCATCTTTGAAAGGTAGCAGGTGCATTACATAAACCAAAAGGCATACATCTATAAGCAAAAGTACCGAAAGGGCAAGTAAAAGTACTTTTTGATTGATCTTCTGCTGACACGGGTATTTGAGAGAAACCAGAATAACCATCTAGAAAAAAGAAATGTGTATGTTTGGATATTTATTCTAGTATTTGATCAATAAAAGGTAAAGGGTAATGATCTTTCTTAGTAGCTTTATTTAATTTACGGAAATCAATTACCATCCTATAACCTGTAATAATTCTTTGCGGAATCAATTCATCTTTATCATTAGGAACAACAATAATACCTCCCTTCTTAGGGACGCAATGGACATGACTTGCCCGATCACTATCAGCAACGGGATAAATTATACCTGCCTCTAGCTAGGAGCTTTAGTATCTCCTTTCTAACCACTTCTTCCATCTTAGGATTTAACCGTCGTTGATGATCTCTAACTAGTTTGGCATCTTTCTCCAATTTTATTTTGTGTTGGCATAGAGTGGGACTAATGCCCTTAAGATCATCCAGAGTATATCCAATAGCAGCACGGTGCTTCTTCAGAGTTTTCAATAATCTTTCCTCTTGTTGCTCTGAAAGGTTAGCACTAATAATAACAAGATATATCTTCTTTTCATCAAGATAAGCATATTTAAGATTATCAGGTAAAGGTTTAAGCTCAAACACGGGATCACCCTTGGGTGGAGGAGGATCCCCTAGGATTTCAACATGCAACACATAATCACCTACATTAAACTCACGCTTTTGTATCCTTTTGTCATGCCATCTTTTAACTTCTTCTTTAAACAGTTTGGCATTCTCATAGGCCTGTGTTCTCCATTCATCAAGTGAGCTAATGTCAAATAACCTCTTCTCACCAGCAAGTTTGAAACCATAATTGAGATCTTTAATGGCCCAATATGCATTATGTTCTAGTTCGAGAGGTAAGTGACATGCCTTTCCATAAACCATTTTATATGGAGACATACCCATAGGATTTTCATATGCAATTCTATAAGCCCATAATGCATCATCAAGTTTCTTGGACCAATTCTTTCTAGATCTATTAACAGTCTTTTGCAAAATTAATTTGAGCTCTCTATTACTCAATTCTACTTGACCACTAGACTGTCGGTGATATGGAGATGCAATTCTATGATTAACATCATATCTAGCAAGCATTTTACGAAAAGCACCATGAATAAAATGTGAACCACCATCAATCATTAAATATATAGGGATACCAAACCTCGGAAAAATAACCTCTTTAAGCATCTTAATAGAGGTGTTATGATCAGCACTACGAGTTGGAATAGCTTGTACCCACTTAGTAACGTAATCAACAGCAACTAAAATATGTGTATATCCATTAGAGGTAGGAAACGGTCCCATATAATCAAAGCCCCAAACATCAAATGGTTCAATAACAAGAGAATAATTCATAGGCATTTCTTGACGTCTACTAATATTACCAATTCTTTGACATTCATCACAAGACAAGACAAACTTACGGGCATCCTTGAAGAGAGTAGGCCAATAAAAACCGGATTGCAATACCTTATGTGCAGTTCTATCTCCAGCGTGGTGTCCTCCATATGCCTCGGAGTGGCACTTGCGTAGGATCTGTTCCTGTTCATGCTCAGGTACACAACGTCTAATAACACCATATACTCCTTCTTTATGAAGGTGTGGGTCATCCCAAAAGTAATGTCTTAAATCATAGAAGAATTTTTTTCTTTTGTTGGTATGTGAAACTAGGTGGTATGAATTTAGTAACAATGCAATTAGCATAATCAGCATACCATGGAGTAGTACGAGAAGCATTTATGAAAACTAATGGTTCACCAGGAAAGCTATCATTAATAGGTAGTGGGTCATCAAGAACACTCTCTAACCTAGACAAGTTGTCTGCAACGGGGTTCTCAGCTCCCTTTCTATCAATAATATGCAAATCAAATTCTTGTAGTAGGAAAACCCATCTAATCAGTCTAGGTTTATCATCTTTTTTTTCATAAGATATTTAATAGCATCATGATCAGTGTGAATGGTTACTTTAGAATCTACAATATAAGGTCTAAACTTATCACAAGCAAATACAACTGCTAGAAATTCTTTTTCAGTGGTAGCATAATTTCTCTGGGCACTGTCTAGAGTTTTACTAGCATATTGAATAACATTTAGTTTCTTATCAACTCTTTGTCCTAGAACAGCACCTACAGCATAATCACTAGCATCGCACGTAATTTCAAAGGGTAAATTCCAATCAGGTGGCTGAACAATAGGTGCAGAAATCAAAGCTTTATTAAGTATTTCAAATGCTTCTACACAATCATCATCGAAGACAATAGGAATATCTTTTTGTAATAGATTATTCAGAGGCCTAGAAATTTTTGAGAAGTCCTTAATGAACCTCCTATAAAAACCGGCATGACCAAGGAAACTTCTTATACCTTTAATGTCCTTGGGACACGACATCTTTTCAATAGCATCGACTTTAGCTTTATCAACTTCAATACCTCTTTCAGAAATTTTATGCCCCAAGACAATACCTTCATTAACCATAAAGTGACACTTCTCCCAATTCAAGACAAGGCTAGTATCTTCACATCTCTACAAAACTCGATCAAGGTTGCTCAAGCAATCATCAAAAGAAGACCCATAAACGGAGAAATCGTCCATGAAAAGCTCACAAATCTTTTCACAAAAGTCAGAGAATATAGCCATCATTCATCTTTGAAAGGTAGCAGGTGCATTACATAAACTGAAAGGCATACGTCTATAAGAAAAAGTACCAAAAGGGCAAGTAAAAGTGGTCTTTTCTAGATCCTCTGCTGACATAGGTATTTGAAAGAAACCAGAGTAACCATCTAGAAAGCAAAAGTCTGTATGTTTAGCTAATCTTTCTAGCATTTGATCAATAAAAGGTAGAGGGTAATGATCCTTTTTAGTAGCTTTATTTAACTTACAGAAATCAATTACCATCCTATAATCTGTAATAATTCTTTCGGGATCAATTCATCTTTATCATTAGGAACAACAGTAATACCCCCCTTTTTAGGGACACAATGGACATGACTTACCCACTGAATATCCGCAACGGGATAGATTATACCTGCCTCCAGGAGCTTTAGTATTTCCTTTCTTACCACTTCTTTCATCTTAGGATTTAACCGTCGTTGGTGATCAATAACTGGTTTGGTGTCTTTCTCCAAATTTATTTTGTGTTTGCATAGAGTGGGACTAATGCCCTTAAGATCATCAAGAGTATATCCAATAGCAGCACGGTGCTTCTTCAATGTTTTCAATAATCTTTCCTCTTCCTGCTCTGAAAGGTTAGCACTAATAATAACAGGATATATCTTCTTTTCATCAAGGTAAGCATATTTAAGAGTATCTTGTAATGGTTTAAGCTCAAACACGGGATCACCCTTGGGTGGTGGAGGATCCCCTAGGATTTCAACAGGCAAGTTGTGTTTCAAAATAGGTTCCTGTTTAGAGAATACTTCATCTATCTCCCTTCTTTCATTCATAAACATATCATTTTCATGGTCTAGCAAATATTGTTCTAACGGATTAGTAGGAGGTATGCAATAGAAGCAAGACCAATTATTTCATCCTTACTAGGCAATTCTTTATCATGGGGTTGTCTACGAAATTTGGCAAAGTTAAACTCATGTTTCATATCACCCAAGCCAATTGTAACAACATCCTTTTTGCAATCAATCCTAGCATTGACAGTATTCAAGAAGGGTCTACCAAATATAATGGGACAAAAGCTATCTTGTGGGGAACCAAGAACAAGAAAATCTATGGATATTTAGCCTTCCCACACAAGACTTCAACATCTCTAACAATCCCAACTGGTGAAATAGTATCTTTATTGGCAAGCTTAATTGTAACATCAATACCTTCTATTTCAGCGGGTGCAATATCATGCATAATTTCTTCATATAAGGAATGAGGTATTGCACTAGCACTAGCTCCCATATCACATAAGCCATGATAACAATGATCTCCTATTTTAACAGAAATAACAGGCATGCCTACAACAGGTCTATGTATCTTAGCATCAGGTTTAGCAATGTTAGCAGCTTCACCACAGTAGTAAATAACATGCCCATCTATATTATCATCCAAGAGATCTTTAACCATAGCAATACTAGGTTCAACTTTAATTTGCTCAGGAGGTGTATATTTTCTAGTATTACTCTTATGAACCACAATTGAAGCTTTAGCATGATCCTTTATTCTACCAGGAAAAGGTGGTTTCTCAACATAAGTAGTAGGAACAATAGGATCATTATAAGTGATAGTCTTTTCTTCAACTGTAACAGGTGCAACTACTTTTAATTCAATGGGAGGATTATATTTAAACCACTTCTCCTTAGGGAGATCAACGTGAGTAGCGAAAGATTCACAGAAAGAAGCTACTATCTCAGAGTCAAGTCCATATTTAGCGCTAAATCCACGAAAAGCATCGGTATCCATAAAAGATTTCACACAATCAAACTTAGGTGTCATACCTGACTCCTTACCATTGTCGGAGCCCCAATCTTCAGAGTTGCATTTAATTCTTTCCAATAAGACCCACTTGAATTCAGTAGTCTTCAGCATATAAGAACCAGCACAGGAAGTATTGAGCATGGTGCGATCATTGAGAGAAAGCCGAGCATAAATTTTTTGAATAATCATTTCTCTTGAGAGCTCATGATTGGGGCATGAATATAACATTGACTTAAGCCTCCCCCAAGCTTGAGCGATGCTTTCTCCTTCGCGAGGCCAGAAATTATATATGTAATTACGATCACGATGAACAAGATGCATAGGATAGAACTTCTGGTGAAATTCCAACTTCAATCGTTTATAGTTCCAAGATCCCGTATCATCACATAGCCTATACCATGTCAATGCATCTCCCTTCAAAGATAAAGGGAAAACCTTCCTCTTAACAACATCATCGGGAATACCTGCAAGCTTAAATAATCCACAAACTTCATCCACAAAGATAAGGTGTAAATCGGGATGCAATGTTCCATCTCCTGCAAAGGGATTAGCTAGCAGTTTCTCCATCATACCCGAAGGAATCTCAAAGTAAACATTTTCAGTAGGTTCAGTAGGTTGAGGAGCAACTCTTTGCTCTACTGGTCGGGGAAAAGATGCCCCGAACAAGCCCCTCAAAGGATTAGTTTCCATATTAACAAGTGACAGAAAATTTCAGCACACTATATAAATGTTTCCTTACCAAGTTCCACTCACCAAAGGCGCTTCACTCCCTGGCAACGGCGCCAGAAAAGATTTTTGATGACCCACAAGTATAGGGGATCTATCGTAGTTCTTTAGATAAGCAAGAGTGTCGAACCGAACGAGGAGCAGAAGGAAATGACAAGCGGTTTTCAGTAAGGTATTCTCTGCAAGCACTGAAATTGTAGGTAACAGATAGTTTTGTGATAAGATAATTTGTAACGGGTAACAAGCAATGAAAGTAAATAAAGTGCAGCAAGGTGGACCAATCCCTTTTGTAGCAAAGGACAAGCCTAGACTATCTCTTATAATGAGAAAAGCGCTCCCAAGGACACATGGGAATTATCGTCAAGCTAGTTTCATCACGCTCATATGATTCGCGTTCGTTACTTTGATAATTTGAGTTTCATCACGCTCATATGATTCACGTTCGTTACTTTGATAATTTGATATGTGGGTGGACCAGTGCTTGGGTACTGCCCTTTCTTGGACAAGCATCCCACTTATGATTAACCCCTATTGCAAGCATCCGCAACTACAAAAGAAGTATTAAGGTAAACCTAACCATAGCATGAAACTAGTGGATCCAAATCAGCCCCTTACGAAGCAATGCATAAACTAGGGTTTAAGCTTCTGTCACTCTAGCAACCCATAATCTACTTATTACTTCCCAATGCCTTCCTCTAGGCCCAAATAATGGTGAAGTGTCATGTAGTCGACGTTCACATAACACCACTAGAGGAGAGACAACATACATGTCATCAAAATATCGAACGAATACCAAATTCACATGACTACTAATAGCAAGACTTCACCCATGTCCTCAGGAACAAACGTAACTACTCACAAAGCATATTCATGTTCATGATCAGAGGAGTATTAATATGCATTAAGGATCTGAACATATGATCTTCCACCAAGTAAAGCAATTAGCATCAACTATAAGGAATAATCAACACTACTAGCAACTGACATGTACCAATTTGTGGTTTTGGATACAAGATTGGATACAAGAGATGAACTAGGGTTTGAGAGGAGATGGTGCTGGTGAAGATGTTGATGGAGATTGACCCCCTCCCGATGAGAGGATCGTTGGTGATGACGACGGTGATGATTTCCCCCACCCAGAGGGAAGTTTCCCCTGCAGAACAGCTCTGCCGGAGCCCTAGATTGGTTCCGCCAAGGTTCCGCCTCGTGGCGGCGGAGTTTCGTCCCGTAAGCTTGCTTATGATTTTTTTTCCAGGGTAGAAGCCTTCATATGGCAGAAGACGGGCACCGAAGGGCCACCAGGGGCCTAGGAGACAGGGGCGCGCCCGGTAGGGGGGCACCCTCCTGGCCAGGGTGTGGGCCCCTCTAGTACTTTCTTTGCTCAATAATTCTTATTAATTCCAGAAATGACTTTCGTGGAGTTTCAGGACTTTTGGAGCTGTGCAGAATAGGTTTCCAATATTTGCTCCTTTTCCAGCCAGAATCCCAGCTGCCGGCATTCTCCCTCTTCATGATAAACCTTGTAAAATAAGAGAGAATAGCCATAAGTACTGTAACATAACGTGTAATAACAGCCCATAATGCAATAAATATCGATATAAAAGCATGATGCAAAATGGACGTATCAATGGTGGTTCACATTTTATTCATGGTGCTTTTCGTAAAATGCTTGCTAAGTATGATGTTAATCATAGAATTGCATCTCCATATCACCCACAGTCTAGTGGTCAAGTAGAACTGAGCAACAGAGAGATTAAATTGATTTTGCAAAAGACTGTTAATAGATCTAGAAAGAATTGGTCCAAGAAACTTGATGATGCATTATGGGCTTATAGAACTGCATATAAGAATCCTATGGGTATGTCTCTATATAAAATGGTTTATGGAAAGGCATGTCACTTACATCTCGAACTAGAACATAAGGCATATTGGCCATTAAAGAGCTCAATTATGATTTCAAACTTGCCGGTGAGAACAGGTTATTTGACATTATCTCACTTGATGAATGGAGAACCCAAGCCTATGAGAATGCCAAACTGTTTAAAGAAAAAGTTAAAAGATGGCATGACAAAAGGATACAAAAGCGTGAGTTTAATGTAGGTGATTATTTGTTGCTTTTCAACTCTCGTTTAAGATTTTTACAGGAAAACTTCTCTATAAATGGGAAGGCCCTTGTGTTATCAAGGAGGTCTATCGTTCCGGTGCCATAAAAATCAACAACTTCAAAGGCACAACTCCAAAGGTGGTGAACGGTCAAAGGATCAAACATTATATCTCAGGAAATCCTATAAATGTTGAAACTTTAACGAAACCGTGACCCCAGAGGAATACATAAGGGACACTTTCAAGAATGTTTCAAACTCCGAAAAGGAATAGGTATGTGGTACGGTAAGTAAACCGACTCCAAAATAGTTCTAATAGCAATTTTTCTGCGTTATGGAATATTTAATAAAATAGGAAAATAAGAAGTAGTCCGGGAAGGACACGAGGCGTCCACGATGGTGGAGGGTGCGCCCTACCCCCTGGGCGCGCCCCCTGCCTCGTGGGCACCTCGTGTACTCTGCGGACTCCGTTTTCTTGCACGATACTTCTTTTGGTCGGTAAAAATTCATTATATAATCTCCCGAAGGTTTTGACCACTGTATCACACAAATATCCGCTGTCTTTGTTTCGAGCTGTTTTCTGTCAGATTTGTCAAGGCCAGGCATCATGATGTCACCCTCCTCCAACAATGAAGGCAACAATGCTTGGCTAATGAAGATGGAGCTGAAGAGAGAAGAACCCAGGGAGATCAACAAGGATGATAGGATCAAGAAGGTCATGGAGGATCAAGCTCCGGCGACAGAGGAAGAAGACATCCTTCAACCTCATCACAACCTCTTTACCCCAACTGAGATTGAACCTTTCAAGATGATTGAGTTAGCTCGCATACAAAACAAGTATCTCACATGTGAAAATATTTTGTTGAAGGAACATATCACCGCACTTAAGGGCATTATCTGCAAACTGGAGGAGCTCCTACGCTTGATGTGTGACTATCCATCACCGCCACCTTCTTCACCAGCAAAGGAGACATAATCACATGGTTATGGGCACTCCCCTTGACAACTGCCAAGCTTGGGGGAGGTGCCCCGGTATCGTATCACCATCACACTCCTATCTTTACCTTTTTCTTAGTTTGATCCTTTTGGTAATATCTTGATCTAGTAGAATAAAGTTTGTATGATTTAGTTTTAAGTTTTGCCTTATGATGCTTCTATGTAATCGAGTCCGTGAGCTATATAATAAAGATTAGTGTTGAGTCATGGGCTTTGCTATCTTGCTATGATCTTGAAAGAACAAAAAGAAATTAAAGAGATCGTATTGATCTTGTGGAGAGTAATGACTTCACATATAAAGAGTATGATGAATAAAAGTTGTTGAGAGTTGACAAACATAGTTTTGGTCATCGTTGCAATTAATAGGAAGTAATAAAGAAAGAGAGGTTCTCACATATAAATATACTATCTTGGACATCTTTTACGATTGTGAGCACTCAATAAAATATGCTAAAGAGTTGGTGTTGGACAAGGAAGACAACGTAATGGGTTATGTTTTCTTATATCCGAAATAAAGTATATTGTCATGGATCATCCAACATGTTGAGCTTGCCTTTCTCCCTCATGTTAGCCAAATTCTTTGCACCAAGTAGAGATACTACTTGTGCTTCAAAATATCCTTAAACCCAGTTTTACCATGAGAGTCCACCATATCCACCTATGGATTGAGTAAGATCCTTCAAGTAAGTTGTCATGTTGCATGCAATAAAAATTGCTCTCTAAATATGTATGACTTATTAGTGTGGAGAAAATAAGCTTTATACGATCTTGTGATGTGGAAGAAATAAAAGCGACGGACTGCATAATAAAGGTCCATATCACTGTTGGAAATATGCCCTAGAGGCAATAATAAAATGGTTATTATTATATTTCCTTGTTCATGATAATTGTCTATTGTTCATGCTATAATTGTATTAACTGGAAACCGTAATACATCTGTGAATACATAGACCACAACATGTCCCTAGTGAGCCTCTAGTTGACTAGCTCGTTGATCAAAAGATGGTTATGGTTTCCTGACCATGGACATTGGATGTCATTGATAACGGGATCACATCATTAGGAGAATGATGTGATGGACAAGACCCAATCCTAAGCATAGCACAAGATCGTGTAGTTCGTTTGCTAAAAGCTTTTCTAATGTCAAGTATCATTTCCTTAGACCATGAGATTGTGCAACTCCCGAATACCGTAGGAATGCTTTGGTTGTGCCAAACGTCACAACGTAACTGGGTGGCTATAAAGGTGCATTACGGGTATCTCCGAAAGTGTCTGTTGGGTTGGCACGAATCGAGACTTGGATTTGTCACTCCGTGTGACGGAGAGGTATCTCTGGGCCCACTCGGTAATGCATAATCATAATGAGCTCAATGTGACTAAGTAGTTAGTCACGGGATCATGCATTACGGAACGAGTAAAGTGACTTGCCGGTAACGAGATTGAACAAGGAATTGGGATACCGACGATCGAATCTCGAGCAAGTAACATACCGATTGACAAAGGGAATTGTATACGGGATTGCTTGAATCCCTTGACATCATGGTTCATCCGATGAGATCATTGTGGAACATGTGGGAGCCAACATGGGTATCCAAATCCCGCTGTTGGTTATTGGCCAGAGATATGTCTCGGTCATGTCTGCATGATTCCCGAACCCGTAGGGTCTACACACTTAAGGTTCGATGACGCTAGAGTTGTTATGGGAAATAGTATGTGGTTACCGAATGTTGTTCGGAGTCCTGGATGAGATCCCAGCTGTCACGAGGAGTTCCGAAATGGTCCGGTGGTGAAGATTTATATATGGGAAGTCCAGTTTCAGTCACCGGAATGCTTTCGGGGGTTATCGGTATTGTACCGGGACCACCGAAAGGTGTCCGGGGGTCCACCGGGTGGGGCACCTGCCCCGGGGGACTTAATGGGCTGAATATGGGAGGAAACCAGCCACTAGTGGGCTGGTGCGCCCCTCCCCAGGGGCCCAAGGCGCCTAGGGTTGGAAACCCTAGGGGAGGGGGCGCCTCCACCTTGCTTGGGGGGCAAGTCTCCCCCTCCTGGCCGCCGCCCCCCTCTAGATGGGATCTAGAGAGGCCGGCCCCCTCTCCCCTTCACCATATAAATAGAGGGGGTGGGAGGGCTGCAGCACCCTTGCTTTTGGCGCAGCCCCTTCCTCCTCGAACTCTTCCCCCTACTCTGTAGTGCTTGGCGAAGCCCTGCAGGAATACCACGAGCTCCACCACCACCATGCCATCGTGCTGTCGGAGTTCTCCCTCAACTTCTCCTCTCCCCTTGATGGATCAAGAAGGAGGAGACGTCCCCGGGCTGTACGTGTGTTGAACGCGGAGGCACCGTTCTTCGGTGCTTAGATCGGATTCGGCCGCGATCTGAATCGCTTCGTGAACGACTCCACTGGCCGCGTTCTTGTAACGCTTCCGGATCGCGATCTTCAAGGGTATGAAGATGCACTCCCCTCTCTCTCGTTGCTAGTTACTCCATAGATTGATCTTGGTGATGCATAGAAAATTTTGAATTTCTGCTACGTTCCCCAACAGTGGCATCATGAGCTAGGTCTATTGTGTAGATTCTATGCACGAGTAGAACACAAGTAGTTGTGGGCGTTGGTTTGTTCAATTTGCTTACAGTTACTAGTCCTATCTTGTTTCAGCGGTATTGTGGGATGAAGCGGCACGGACCGACCTTACACGTATGCTTACGTGAGACAGGTTCCACCGACTGACATGCACTAGTTGCATAAGGTGGCTAGCGGGTGTCTGTCTCTCCCACTTTAGTCGGATCGGATTCGATGAAAAGGGTCCTTATGAAGGGTAAATAGCAATTGGCATATCACGTTGTAGTTTTGGCGTAGGTAAGAAACGTTCTTGCTAGAAACCTATAGCAGCCACGTAAAAACTTGCAACAACAATTAGATGATGTCTAACTTGTTTTTGCAGCATATGCCGTGTGATGTGATATGGCCAAAAGGATGTGATGAATGATATATATGTGATGTATGAGATTGATCATGTTCTTGTAATAGGAATCACGACTTGCATGTCGATGAGTATAACAACCGGCAGGAGCCATAGGAGTTGTCTTAATTTATTGTATGACCTGTGTGTCATTGAATAACGCCATGTAATTAGTTTACTTTATTGCTAAATCGTTAGCCATAGTAGTAGAAGTAATAGTTGGCGAGACAACTTCATGAAGACACGATGATGGAGATCATGATGATGGAGATCATGGTGTCATGACGGTGACGATGATGACCATGGCACCCCGAAGATGGAGATCAAAAGGAGCAAAATGATATTGGCCATATCATGTCACTATTTGATTGCATGAGATGTTTATCATGTTTTTGCGTCTTATTTGCTTAGAACGACGGTAGCATAAATAAGATGATCCCTCATAAAATTTCAAGAAAGTGTTCCCCCTAACTGTGCACCGTTGCGAAGGTTCGTTGTTTCGAAGCACCACGTGATGATCGGGTGTGATAGATTCTAACATTCGCATACAACGGGTGTAAGCCAGATTTACACATGCAAAACACTTAGGTTGACTTGACGAGCCTAACATGTACACACATGGCCTCGGAACACAAGAGACCAAAGGTCGAACATGAGCCGTATAGCAGATGCGATGAACATGAAGATGTTCACCGATGATGACTAGTCCGTCTCACATGATGATCGGACACGGCCTGGTTGACTCGGATCATGTATCACTTAGATGACTAGAGGGATGTCTATCTAAGTGGGAGTTCATTAAATAATCAGATGAACTTAATTATCATGAACATAGTCAAAAGGTCTTTCCAAATTATGTTGCAGCTTACGTTTTAGTTCTACTGTTCAAGATATGTTCCTAGAGAATTTTTAGTTGAAAGTTGACAGTAGCAATTATGCGGACTGGTTCCGTATACTGAGGATTGTCCTCATTGCTGCACAGAAGGCTTATGTCCTTAATGCACCGCTCAGTGTGCTGAACCTCGAGCGTCGTTTGTGGATGTTGCGAACATCTGACATACACATTTTGATGACTACGTGATAGTTCAGTGCGTAATGTTAAACGGTTTAGAATTGAGGCAGCAAAGACATTTTTGAAACGTCGCAGAACATATGAGATGTTCCAAGAGCTGAAATTAGGATTTCAGGCTCGTGCCCACGTCAAGAGGTATGAGACCTCCGACAAGTTTCTTAACCTGCAAACTAAGGGATAAAAGCTCAATCATTGAGCATGTGCTTAGATTGTCTGAGTACTACAATCACTTGAATCGAGTGGGAGTTAATCTTCCAGATGAGATAGTGATGGTTCTCCATAGTCACTGCCACCAAGCTATTAGAGCTTCGTGATGAACTATAACATATCAGGGATAGACATGATGATCCTTGAGCAATTCGTGATGTTTGCCACCGCGAAAGTAGAAATCGAGTAGGAGCATCAATTGTTGATGGTTAGTAAAACCACTAGTTTCAAGAAGGGCAAGGGCAAGAAGGGATACTTCATGAGACGACAAATCAGTTGCTGCTCTAGTGAAGAAACCCAGGGTTAAACCCAAACCCGAGACTAAGTGCTTCTGTAATGAGGGAACGGTCACTAAAGCAGAACTACCCTAGATATTTGGTAGATGAGAAGGCTGGCAAGGTTGACAGAAGTATATTGGATATACATTGTATTAAATGTGTACTTTACTAGTACTCCTAGTAGCACCAGGGTATTAAGATACCGGTTCGGTTGCTAAGTGTTAGTAACTCGAAATAAAAGAGCTACGGAATAAACGGAGACTAGCTAAAGGTGAGATGACGATGTGTGTTGGAAGTGTTTCCAAGGTTGATGTGATCAAGCATCACCTGCTCCCTCTACCATCGAGATTGGTGTTAAACCTAAATAATTGTTATTTGGTGTTTGCGTTGAGCATAAACATGATTGGATTATGTTTATCGCAATACGGTTATTCATTTAAGGAGAATAATGGTTACTCTATTTATTTGAATAATACCTTCAACGGTCTTGCACCTAAAATGAATGGTTTATTGAATCTCGATCGTAGTGATACACATGTTCGTGCCAAAAGATATAAGATAGTAATGATAGTACCACATACTTGTGGCACTGCCACTTAAGTCATATTGGTATAAAACGCATGAAGAAGCTCCATATTGATGGATCTTTGGACTCACTCGTTTTTGAAAAGATTGAGACATGCGAACCACGTCTATTGGTATATATGCATGAAGAAACTCCATGCAGATGGATCGTTTGGACTCACTTGTTTTTGAATCACTTGAGACATGCAAATCATACCACATGGGCAAGATGACTGAAAGGCCTCGTTTTCAGTGAGATGGAACAAGAGAGCAACTTGTTGGAAGTAATACATTTGATGTGTGCAATCCAATGAGTGCTGAGGCACGCAGTGAATATCGTTATGCTCTTACTTCACAGATGATTTGAGTAGATTCTTAGTATATTTACTTGATGAAACACAAATCTGAATTATTGAAAGGTTCAAGTAATTTTAGAGTGAAGTTGAAGATCGTTGTGACAAGAGGATAAAATGTCTATGATATGATCATAGAGATAAATATCTGAGTTACGAGTTTGGCACACAATTAAGACATTGTGGAAATTGTTTCACAACTAATACCGCCTGGAACACCATAGTGTGATGGTGTGTCCGAACATCGTAACTGCACCCCATTGGATATGGTGCATACCATGATGTCTCTTATCGAATTAACACTATCGTTTATGGGTTAGGCATTAGACACAACCGCATTCACTTTAATAGGGCACCACACAATTCCATTAAGATGACACCGTATGAACTATGGTTTAGAGAAACCTAAGCTATCATTTCTTATAAAGTTTGGGGTTGCGACGCTTATGTGAAAAAGTTTCAGGCTGATAAGCTCGAACCCAAAGCGGATAAATGCATCTTCATCGGACACCCAAAGATAGTTGGGTATACCTCCTGTCTCAGATCTGGAAGCAAAAGGGATTGTTTCTAGAATCGGGTCCTTTCTCGAGGAAAAGTTTCTCCCGAAAGAATTGAGTGGGAGGATGGTGGAGACTTGATGAGGTTATTGAACCGTCACTTCAACTAGTGTGTAGCAGGGCACAGGAAGTTGTTCTTGCGGCGCCTACACCAGTTGAAGTGGAAGCTGATGATAGTGATCATGAAACTTTGGATCAAGTCACTAGACTCACTACCAAACCTCGTAGGTCGACAAGGACGCGTACTGCTTCAGAGTGGTGTGGTAATCCTGCCTTGAAGGTCATGTTGCTAGACAACAATGAACCTACGAGCTATGGAGAAGCGATGGTGGGCCCGGATTCTGACGAATGGCTCGAGGCCATAAAATCCGAGAGAGGATCCATGTATGAAATCAAAGTATGGACTTTGGAAGAACTACTTGATGGTCGTAAGGCTGTTGGGTACAGATGGATTTTAAAAGGAAGATGGACAATGATGGTAAGTATCACCATTAAGAAAGCTCGACTTGTCATTAAGATGTTTTCCGACAAGTTCAATTGAGTTGACTATGATGAGACTTTCTCACTCGTAGCGATGCTAAGAGTCTGTTGAAATTATATTAGCAGTTCCTGCATTATTTATGAAATCTTGCAGATAGGATGTCAAAACATTGTTTCCTCAACAATTTTCTTGAGGAAAGGTTGTATGTGATACAACCAGAAGGTTTTGTCAATCCTTAAAGATGCTAACAAGTATGCAAAGCTCCAGCAATCCTTCTAAGGACTGGAGTAAGCATCTCGGAGTTGGAATATATGCTTTGATGAGATGATCAAAGATTTTGGGTTTATACAAAGTTTATTGGAAACTTGTATTTCCAAAGAAGTGAGTGGGAGCACTATAGCATTTCTGATGAGTATATGTTGTTGGCATATTGTTGATCAAAAATGATGTAGAATTTCTTCAAAGCATATAGGGTTATTTGAAAAGTGTTTTTCAATGGAAAACCTAGATTAAGATACTTGAACATTGAGCATCAAGATCTATAAGGATAGATCAAAAATCGCTTGATAGTACTTTCAAATGAATACGCACCATGACAAGATTTTGAAGGAGTTCAAAATAGATCGGCAAAGAAGGAGTTCTTGGCTGTGTTATAAGGTGTGAGTATTGAGTAAGACTCAAGACCTGACCATGGCTAAAGAGAGAGAAAGGACGATGGTCGTCCCCTATGCTTTAGACGTAGGCTCTACAGTATGCTATGATGTGTACTACACCTGAAGTGTGCCTTGCCATGAGTCAGTCAAGGGGTACAAGAGTGATCCAGAAATGGATCACAGGACAACTATCAAAGTTATCCTTAGTGACTAGTGGACTAAGGAAATTTTCTCGATTATGGAGGTGGTAAAATAGTTCGTCGTAAAGGGTTACGTCGATGCAAACTTTGACACTAATCTAGATGACTCTGAATAGTAAACCGGATTCATATAGTAGAACAGTTATTTGGAATAGTTCCAAATAGTGCGTGGTAGCTGCATCTATAAGATGACGTAGAGATTTGTAAAGCACACATGGATCTGAAAGGTTCAGACCCATTGACTAATAACCTCTCTCACAAGCGAGATATGATCAAACCCCATGGGTGTTGGATTCATTACGATCACATGGTGATGTGAACTAGATTATTGACTCTAGTGCAAGTGGGAGACTGTTGGAAATATGCCCTAGAGGCAATAAGAAAATGGTTATTATTATATTTCTTTGTTCATGATAATTGTCTATTGTTCATGCTATAATTGTATTAACTGGAAACCGTAATACATGTGTGAATACATAGACCACAACATGTCCCTAGTGAGCCTCTAGTTGACTAGCTCGTTGATCAAAAGATGGTTATGGTTTCCTGACCATGGACATTGGTTGTCATTGATAACGGGATCACATCATTAGGAGAATGATGTGATGGACAAGACCCAATCCTAAGCATAGCACAAGATCGTGTAGTTCGTTTGCTAAAAGCTTTTCTAATGTCAAGTATCATTTCCTTAGCCAACATGGGTATCCAGATCCCGCTGTTGGTTATTGGCCGGAGATATGTCTCGGTCATGTCTGCATGATTCCCGAACCCGTAGGGTCTACACACTTAAGGTTCGGTGACGCTAGAGTTGTTATGGGAAATAGTATGTGGTTACCGAATGTTGTTCGGAGTCCTGGATGAGATCCCGGACGTCACGAGGAGTTCCGGAATGGTCCAGAGGTGAAGATTTATATATGGGAAGTCCAGTTTCAGGCACCGGAATGGTTTCGGGGGTTATCGGTATTGTATCGGGACCACCGAAAGGTGTCCGGGGGTTCACCGGGTGGGGCCACCTGCACCGGGGGACTTAATGGGCTGAATATGGGAGGGAACCAGCCACTAGTGGGCTGGTGCGCCCCTCCCCAAGGGCCCAAGGCGCCTAGGGTTGGAAACCCTAGGGGAGGGGGCGCCTCCACCTTGCTTGGGGGGAAAGTCTCCCCCTCCTGGCCGCCGCCCCCCCTCTAGATGGGATCTAGAGGGGCCGGCCCCCTCTCCCCTTCACACTATAAATAGAGGGGGGAGGGCTGCAGCACCCTTGCTTTTGGCGCAGCCCCTCCCTCCTCCAACTCTTACTCCTACTTTGTAGTGCTTGGCGAAGCCCTGCAGGAATACCACGAGCTCCACCACCACCATGCCGTCGTGCTGTCAGAGTTATCCCTCAACTTCTCCTCTCCCCTTGCTGGATCAAGAAGGAGGAGACGTCCCCGGGCTGTACGTGTGTTGAACGCGGAGGCACCGTTCTTCGGTGCTTACATCGGATTCGGCCGCGATCTGAATCGCTTCGTGAACGACTCCACCGACCGCATTCTTGTAACGCTTCCGGATCGCGATCTTCAAGGGTATGAAGATGCACTCCCCTCTCTCTCGTTGCTAGTTACTCCATAGATTGATCTTGGTGATGCGTAGAAAATTTTGAATTTCTGCTACGTTCCCCAACAATCACAAATGGCAATATAAAGTGATGTTCTTTTGCATTAAGATTTCGTGCGTCCAACCATAAAAGCACATGACAACCTCCGCTTCCCTCTGCTAAGGGCCTATCTTTTATTCTTGTCTTATACATTATGCAAGAATCATGGTGATATTCACCTTTCCTTTTTATATTTTATCCTTTGGCAAGCACCTTGTGTTGCAAAGATCCTGATATATATATCCAATTGGATGTAAGTTAACATGAACTATTATTGTTGACATTACCCTTGAGGTAAAAGGTTGGGAGGCAACACTATAAGCCCCTATCATTCTCTGTGCCCGATTAAAACTCCATACCCATAAGTATTGTGTGAGTGTAAGCAATTGTGAAAGACTAAATTATAGTTGAGTATGTGGACTTGCTGAAAAGCTCTTATATTGACTCTTTCCGATGTTATGATAAATTGCAATTGCTTCAATGATCAAGATCATAGTTTGTTTGTTTTCAATGAAGTTTCTGATTCATACTTGACATTGTGAATGGATTATTACTTGAGCATAATAAATCATATGACAATATATATATATATATATATATATATATATATATATATATATGTTGTCGTTATAAGAATGATCATGATGCCCACATGTCCGTATTTTATTTTATCGACACCTCTATCTCTAAACATGTGGACATATTTCTCGATATCGGCTTCCACTTGAGGACAAGCGAGGTCTATGCTTGGGGGAGTTGATACGTCAATTTTGCATCATGCTTTTATATCGATATTTATTGCATTATGGGATGTTATTACACGTTATGTCACAATACTTATGCCTATTCTCTCTTATTTTATAAGGTTTACATGAAGAGGGAGAATGCCGACAGCTGGATTCTGGGCTAGAAAAGGAGCAAATATTAGACACCTATTCCGCACAACTTCAAAAGTCCTGAAACTCCCCGAAAGTCATTTTTGGAATTAATAAAAAATATTGAGCGGCAGAAATACCAAAGGGGGCCCACCCACCGTCCACGAGGGTGGGGGCGCGCCCCCCTGCCTCGTGGGCCCCCTGGCAGCCTTCCGGTGACCATCTTCTGCTAGATTACCCTAGAAAAAATCATAAGCAAGCTTTCGGGACGAAACACCGCCGCCATGAGGCGGAACCTTGGCGGAACCAATCTAGGGCTCCGGCAGAGCTGTTCTGCCGAGGAAACATCCCCCGTGTCGGTGTCAAAACTGGCGGATCTCGGGTAGGGGGTCCCGAACTGTGCGTCTAGGCGGATGGTAATAGGAGACAAGGGACACGATGTTTTTACCCAGGTTCGGGCCCTCTCGATGGAGGTAAAACCCTACTCCTGCTTGATTAATATTGATGATATGGGTAGTACAAGAGTAGATCTACCACGAGATCAAGGAGGCTAAACCCTAGAAGCTAGCCTATGGTATGCTTGTTGTAATGGTTGTTCGTCCTACGGACTAAAACCCTCCGGTTTATATAGACACCGGAGAGGGCTAGGGTTACACAGAGTCGGTTACAATGGTAGGAGATCTACATATCCGTATTGCCAAGCTTGCCTTCCACGCCAAGGAAAGTCCCATCCGGACACGGTACGAAGTCTTCAATCTTGTATCTTCATAGTCTTGGAGTCCGGCCGATGATGATAGTCCGGCTATCCGGACACCCCCTAGTCCAAGACTCCCTCAGTAGCCCCTGAACCAGGCTTCAATGACGATGAGTCTGGCGCGCATATTGTTCGGCATTGCAAGGCGGGTTCCTCCTCCGAATTAATTCATAGAAGATTGTGAACACCAGGATAGTGTCCGGCTCTGCAAAATAAATTCCACATACTACCGTAGAGAGAATAATATGTACACAAGCTCAATCTGCTGACGTATTTTGTGGCATGACGTCGCACCACTGCCAAGCTTTTACTTGAATCGTTTTTACTATACCACCTCCGCGCGTTTAGCGAAGCGGTTTTATTGGCACGTCTTGTCGAAGCAGAGATCGTGTTCCCCTTATTCCGGGATTCCCATCAATACGGACATGGGTAACCCAACCGCGCCCGTTGTCACGCATCCTCTATCGAAGGCGAGTCCCAAACGGTCACGGGGACGGCTCTTGGTATTCTCCCTCTTTATAATGGGACCAAGGCTCGTTTCTTTTCTTCAATCCTCAATCGAATCTGCCCCTCACCCCGAGTTCCAACACCCAGAGCCTCAGATTCGAGTGCCTCGGGCCTTCAACGATGTCCGGATCCGACCTACAGGACCGGTGGATGCCCTCCTCCGTCACGGAAGAGGACGTGCAAAAGCTGAGAGAAGCCAAGTACTTGACCTACGAGATTTTGCATAGGCTGCCCGCCAAAGGGCAAGTCATTCCCACTCCCGAGCCCGGCGAAAGCGTCGTGTTTGTGTCCCACCTCCGTCGGGGCTTAGGCTTCCCGATGGATCCTTTTGTGAGAGGGCTCATGTTTTACTATGGGTTGGAATTCCACGACTTGGCTCCGGAGTCCATCCTCCACATCTCGTCATTCATTGTCGTCTGCGAGGCCTTCCTCCGCACTACCCCCCACTTCGGTTTGTGGCTCAAAACCTTTAACGTGGAGCCGAAGATGATCGAGGGGCGCCAAGTAGAGTGCGGCGGGGCGGTTGTAAGCAGGAGGGCCGATGCTCCATGGCCCGAGGGCTCCTTCCAAGAGGAGCTCGGCTTGTGGCAACAGGAGTGGTTTTATATTCCCGCTCCCAGGGGCAGCAGGTAGAAGCCGCCGCCCATCTTCCGCTCGGGACCTCCATGACGGCTGATGTCATGTGTCAACGAAGGGCTCAACTGGGGGCCGTCAAAGGACGTGCCCCTATTGCAGGGCCGGATTCGAGACCTCCAAGAGAGGGAGATCGATCTGGTCGTGGTGATGCAGGTCATGCTGATTAGGCGTCTTCTGCCCTGCAAACATCGTCCTCTCCGGCTGTGGGAATTCAATCCGGAGGGACCGCGAATTCTCCAACACTTCATGGGTGCGACACCCGTGGAGATGTACAAATTGTTCCTCGGATCACAAGAGGTGTGTCCGGAATTGACCGAGGACGCCGGCCTAAGCTGCGATCGCCCCGATGCACAAGTAAGTAGCTCTGTGTCCGGACATACCGTTCGTTTGCATTTGTAGGATTTGCCTTTTAACCAATTGTCCTCTGAACAGGAGTGGATAGCGCAAGCGAAATTGATACGGTGTCCGGCCCCCCTCCCGGAGACCACGCCGGATCCCGTGCTGGTCAGGATGCTGGAGGTTGCGCCTTCAGAGGAAGGCGAAGGGGAAAACAGAGGAACTGCCGCCTCTACTAAGGAGGCTTTTGAGAAAGGGGGGATCGAGAATCCCTCCTTCCAAGGGGAGAAGAGGACCGCTTCCAAAAACCCGAAGGCCAAGGCCTCGAAGCGGGGGAAGAGATCTTCACCAGAGGGTCCTGCATCCGGGGAGGCCCCGGCCGCACTATCTCCCCTAAGGAACAGCCCTCCAGCGAGTCGTAAGTAGAAAAAAGGGGAGTTTTGCAATAAGGGACATCCCTATTTGAGCTTCTGAGGATAACCTAAGTTTTTACCTTGTAGTTCGGATCTCCGTCCTTCTCAGATGAGCTCGTCTTCGGGGGACCTTCATCTGGAGATGATGGAGAGCGAGACGCCTCCGTCTGCCGCACCGTTAGGTGGGGCGGACGACCTTGAGGTGTCATCACATAGGGTATCCCCAAGTCCTGCAGGGCCGAAGAGTTCGGCACCAGCTGGTGTACGGCCGAGGGAGCTGAAGGATCTGCTTGAGAGGGCGTCTATCTCAGAAGATCATCGTACATTGATGAGTATGGTGATTGGAAGAATTTCATCCGCCGAAGGCGGGCTACATGATGCCGTCAGAAGTTTGCTGGAGGGGTTTGAGGTACGTAAAAATGACATACCTTTTGACAGTTTTGCACATAAAGCGCGCCCTGTATAGGTAGTAGCCCCTGAGACTCGGTATGTTGTCGAAAGCGACAGCGTGCCGAGGATCATAATCTCAGGTATTAATTCTCGCCTTTCCTACACAGGTGGCGGATAGTCCGGTGGCCAGCCGGACTGATGGAGTTGCTGAACTAAGGCGGCAACTCGATGTTGCGGATGCGGACATCGCGCTGGTCAATAAGCGACGTGACGAGTCGCAAGGTAGGTTGTTTCTCCGTGGTCACCTAGTAAGGGAGCCGAAGCTCACTCCTTACAACATGTGTGTGTGATGCAGATGGTGCCGCTGCTGTGGAGGACCTTCGAGCAGAGCTTGCTCGAGCCAAGGAGCAGGCCAGGAGGAGTAATGTGGCTGCCTCGAAGGCGGCCGAAGAGCTAGAAGCCGAAAGGGCTGCTCACTGCCGAAGCAGGGAGGAGATGGCCGAAATGGCCGTGAAGCTGAAAGATGTTACCGACCGCTATGAAGTTCTTGAAAAAGAACGCCGAGCGGAGCAAGAAAGCCTGAAGAAGGCCACCGCCGAAGCCAAGGATGCCCGATCTACAATGAGGGCTATAAAGGAGGAGCTGCGCCAGGCCGGAGATATTGCGGCTGGCAAGCCTTTTCTGCTGCGCAGGAGGTTTACAGATTCGAAGTATGCTCAGCTTGGCCAGCTGTGGGGTCTGGAGGATCCTTATATGGATTTAGCGGCGAGTGCGGCAGATGCTATTGTGCACTTCCGAAGTCAAAAGGATCACGAGACAGAAGAGCTTTTTTGGTCTCAATTCCACAGTCCGAAGCATTCACTTCCGCTGACCGATTGGTTGGCTGAGTGGGCTGAGCTGAATAGATTGTCCGGACTTGCCATGACGGATATCGTGGCTCATGTCTGGCCGAATAGGCCCAGGCCGAAGAGTTATTTTGGCTTATTTTAGCAATTCCTTGGGGCGGTGCCGCATATCAAGGCAATGAAGTGGTCGGCCTACCTAGAGGGTGGCCCTCGCCCATGTGAAGACATATTGGACGGAGATGGATGCCACCGATGTTGCAACCCGGGGTTCGGACGAGAGCCGGTTACCCACCGAGCACTATTTTGGGGAAGTTCTGTGTGGTGCTCGTGTGATTGAGTCGCAGTGCTCAAAAAATGTCATGTTCAAATGATCTTTATGGTTTGTAAAACGATATTCATAATATAAGCGCTTTTTATACTTGTACGTTCAAGTATTGAAATATCTCCTGTGCGGCCGTTAATGTATACTTGTGTATAACCTGAAAGATGGCAGTCTTCGGCTTCAGCCCCCATGCACATGGTGCGGGGGTGTTTGCAAAAATAGCGCATTTTCACACTTAATCCAACGTCTTGGTCCTGTGAAGGAGGTGGTAGCGTAGCAAACGAGGCAACCGGACTATAATGCTTTATCACTTTCACTTAGCCATAGGAGTTCGAGGGTGGGGCTACGATATAGCCCCTAGGGGCACCGCGCTCTCCGAACTCGGGGCGCGTATGTGCCTGACCGGGAAACGGTCCTTCGTCAAAGCGGAGGAATTCTAAACATTCCGGTAGTCGATCGAGTGGTTGACCAGTCTCTCGCTGTATCATGACAGTCAGTTTTCGGCTTTCTCTACTGAGGTGCTCGCCCGGCCGAACCGGGGCACAATCGCAGTAGTTCTCCTGGTGCCGCGTTAGCTGATGATACGAAACGTAAGGCAGCAAAACACAGGAGCCGGGCAAACCCAACATTTGACCAAAGACAAGATTCGGAGCTGATGCATATAAGGCCTAACTCGAGACGCTGAACACTCCCTAAGGTATTCGGTCTTTATGATGACGGGCAGAATAATGCCCTAAGCCCCTAGTGTCTAGGTACAGGCGAGAATTTCTGACGCGGCCGATGCCAAAACGCCAGCCTCCTCGTTGGTTATGGTAAAAACCGTGGGATATGAATCAACAAGAGATAGTAAGAAAGGTTTACGCAGGGTCTTATTCTGAAAAGAACCCTTGCCACGGGTCCCTGCTGCACGTCTGCGCATGTGTCTCCGTTGTGCTGTATCTTGGATGGGTGTACACGTTGTTCATCTGTAAAAAGAGAGGAACTTAGCTTGAAAAGAAATCGTGCAAAAAATTTACTGAAAGCAAAGTATGAATGAATGAATAAAGTTGAGCTTTTAGTGGCTCTTTATTGTTTGTACGCGCAGCCCCTTGTGAAGGAGTATGCGGCTAGGGAGCCCCTAGCTTATTTGTGCCGGACTCGTCTAACCGTGTCCGGGGTCTTAAACGACCTTTTAATGAGATGATGCCGCGTGGACCGGGCATTTTAAGTGTAAGAGACGCGTAGTGCGGTATTGCGTTAAAGCGGGCGAAAGCTGCACGTCCCAATAGTGCTTGATGGCTACTTTTGAATGGGACGACATGGAAGATTAGCTTTTCGCGACAGAAGTTGTCGGGTGATCCGAACACAACTTCTAGTAGTAAGGATCCCATGCACTTGGCGTAAGGGCCTGGCGTCACTCCTTTGAAGGAAGTGCGGCTATGGCAAATTTTAGTAGGGTCTATCCCCAACTTGCGGATTGTGTCCGGATATAGCAGGTTTAAATCGTTGCCGCCATCCATTAGGACTTGTGTAAATTGTAGTCCGTCGATTATAGGATCCAATATCAGAGCAGTCCATCCTGCGTTTCGAATACTTCTAGAATAGTCCAGGTGGTCGAAAGTAATTGGTTTTGACATCCAATCTCGGGGTTCCGCTGGGGTGGACCGTGCGACACGTACTTTAGCGGGTGCCGCACTATTGTTCCGTATTGTCACATGAAGTGAGTTTACTGTTTTGACTTCTTGTGGGAAATTCTTTTGTTTTCCGGCGCTCTGCTGGTGGGGTTCGTCGTCATCCTCGCTTGGCGCGTCGAGCCCCTTGTGTTCGGCGTTGAGTCGGCTGGACTGTTTGAAGACCCAACAATCTCGGTGGGTGTGGTTTGCAGGCTTCCCGGGGGTACTGTGGATTTGACATATCCGATCCAGAATTTTGTTTAGGTTGGATAGCTCGTCACTGTTGTCCTTAAGAGGCAGTGTTTTGTTGTTCGGCCGCGAGCTTTTGAATCCAGCGTTGACCGCCGTGCTCTTTGGGCTCTTTTCTTTATTTCAGCGCTGGTCCTTTCTGCGCCGTGATTTTCCGTTTCCATCTCTGATCTCGGATGTACTCGGGTCACTGGTGCTGCATCTTGCTAGCCAGCTATCCTCCCCCACGCAAAAGCGGGTCATGAGGCTTGTTAGCACGGCCATTGTTCTTGGCTTTTCCTGGCCGAGGTGTCTGGCGAGCCATTCGTCTCGGACGTTATGTTTAAAAGCTGCTAAGGCTTCGGCGTCCGGACAGTCGACTATTTGGTTCTTTTTGGTGAGGAACATGTTCCAGAATTTGTGCACCGACTCTCCGGGCTATTGGGTTATGTGACTTAAATCGTCTGCATCCGGAGGGCGGACATAAATCCCCTGAAAATTTGCTCTAAACGCGTCCTCGAGCTCTTCCCAACTTCCAATGGTATTTTCTGGGAGGCTTTTGAGCCAATGCCGAGCTGGCCCTTTGAGCTTGAGGGGCAGATATTTTATGGCGTGGAGATCGTCTCCTCTAGCCATATGTATGTGCAGGAAGTAATCCTCAATCCAGACTCCTGGGTCTATTGTTCCGTCGTATGCCTCTATGTTTACGGGCTTGAACCCCGCTAGAAATTCATGATCCAGTACCTCGTCGGTGAAACATAGTGGGTGTGTGGCGCCCCTGTATTTAGGTGTGCTGTTGTCTTCGAATGCTCGGTGTGTTGTGTTGCTTCCTAGGGCCCTCTTCTTTGGCCCATAAATGGACCTGACCGGGCCATCTGTTTTGTGAGCATCACGTGCTGGATTGTGTGCGGCGCCGCTTGTCGCTCTTGGCCTGTCATCTGGTCGTCTATCCGGCCAGGCGGCCTCTTTGCTTTTTGACTGTGGGGGCTCTACGGCCTCCTCGTCGAATTCGTACACTAATCATGCACGCAAACGTGTACGATCAAGATCAGGGACTCACGGGAAGATATCACAACACAACTCTAAAAACATAAATAAGTCATACAAGCATCATAATACAAGCCAGGGGCCTCGAGGGCTCGAATACAAGTGCTCGATCATAGACGAGTCAGCGGAAGCAACAATATCTGAGTACAGACATAAGTTAAACAAGTTTACCTTAAGAAGGCTAGCACAAACTGGGATACAGATCGAAAGAGGCGCAGGCCTCCTGCCTGGGATCCTCCTAAACTACTCGTGGTCGTCGTCAGTGGCCTGCACGTAGTAGTAGGCACCTCCAGTGTAGTAGTCGTCGTCGACGGTGGCGTCTGGCTCCTGGGCTCCAGCATCTGGTTGCGCCAACCAGGTAGAAGGGAAAGGGGGAAAAAGGGGGGGAGAAATCAACCGTGAGTACTCATCCAAAGTACTCGCAAGCAAGGAACTACACTACATATGCATGGGTATATGTGTAAGGAGGCCATATCAGTGGACTAAACTGGAGAATGCCAGAATAAGAGGGGGATAGCTAGTCCTATCGAAGACTACGCTTCTGGCAGCCTCCGTCTTGCAGCATGTAGAAGAGAGTAGATTGAAGTCCTCCAAGTAGCATCTTCAAGTAGCATCTCCAAGTAGCATCTCCAGTAGCATCGCATAGCATAATCCTACCCGGCGATCCTCTCCTCGTCGCCCTGTAGAAAAGCGATCACCGGGTTGTCTGTGGAACTTGTCTGGGTGTGTTTTATTAAGTATCCGGTTCTAGTTGTCATAAGGTCAAGGTACAACTCCGGGTCGTCCTTTTACTGAGGGACACGGCTATTCGAATAGATAAACTTCCCTGCAGGGGTGCACCACATAACCCAACACGCTCGATCCCATTTGGCCAGACACACTTTCCTGGGTCATGCCCGGCCTCGGAAGATCAACATGTCGCAGCCCCACCTAGGCACAACAGAGAGGTCAGCACGCCGGTCTAACTCCTATGGCGCAGGGGTCTGGGCCCATCGCCCTTTGCACACCTGCACGTTGCGTGCGCGGCCGGAAGCAGACCTAGTCTAGTGGCGTTCCAGTCCAATCCGGCGCGCGCCACTCAGTCGCTGACGTCACGAAGGCTTCGGCTGATACCACGACGTCGGGATACCCATAACTACTCCTGCGTAGATGGTTAGTGCGTATAGACCAAATGGCCAGACTCAGATCAAATACCAAGATCTCGTTAAGCGTGTTATTATGAAGCAACCGCGGACGCCGATCAGGGCCAGGCCCACCTCTCGCCTAGGTGGTCTCAACCTGCCCTGTCGCTCCGCCACAAAGATCCACACAGAGGGCCGTTGGGACAAAGGTCCTTTCAGCCCCCAATCCGTGCATCACTCGCGGGTACTCTTCGAGCGGACCCGACTTTAGTCACCATTTGTAGTATGTATATATGTATAGTATATACCCATGATCACCTCCCAAGTGATCACGGCCCAATAGTATAGCAAGGCAGACTGACAAGAATGTAGGGCCAATGATGATAAACTAGCATCCTATACTAAGCATTTAGGATTGCGGGTAAGGTATCAATGACTGTAGCAACAATGACAGGCTATGCAACAGAATAGGAGTAACCGAACAGTAACATGCTACACTACTCTAATGCAAGCAGTATAGAGAAGAATAGGCGATATCTGGTGATCAAGGGGGGGCTTGCCTGGTTGCTCTGGCAAGAGAGTGGGGTCGTCAACACCATAGTCGTACTGGGTAGTAGTGGCGTCGGTCTCGGTGTCTAGCGAGAGAAGAGGGGGGAGAAACAATAAATACTTAAGCAAACAGATGCATAGCGATGCATGACATGACAAGTAACGGTGCTAGGGGTGCCCTAACACGGTATGAGGTGATACCGATGAAGGGGGGAACAACCGGGAAAGTATCCTCGGTGTTCCGCATTTTCGGGCAGAGGAGCCGGAGGGGAAAAGTTGCGAGTTTGATATGTTAGGGGTGTGTGGCGGACGAACGGGTTGCGTATCCGGATTCGTCTCGTCGTTCTGAACAACTTTCATGTTGAAAATAATTTAATCCGAGTTACAGATTAAAAGATATGATTTTTAAAGGTTTTATTAATTTCTGGAATTTGATTAATTATTTAAATTAATTCGAAAATGGATTTACGACATCAGCATGATGTCATGCTGACGTCAGCAGTCAATGGGGGTTGACTGGTCAACCTGACCAGTGGGTCCCACTGGTCACTGACACATTTTAATTAAACAATTTAATTAACCTAATTAGTATTAATTAGGAGGTGGGCCCCACTGTCATTGAGTAATTAATTAATTGACTAACAGTTTAATTAGTTTAGTTATTTGATTACCTTAATTAATCAAAATTAATTAATTTAATTAATTCTTTAATTAATTAATTAATTTTATTTTTATTTTTATTTTTATTATTTTTAAACGTTCTGTGGGGTGGGGCCTGAATGGCAGTGGCCCATCTAGCCTAACGGGCGCTGGGCGCGTGGCTAATGGGCATGGCCCGAATGGGCGCATGCCTGAGGGGCGCTGGGCATGCACACGGCACACGCCGGCGACCAGGGCCAGGGGAGGCGGCGGAGAGGTGGTCGTGGACCGGCAGGGGGAGGCGCTCGATAGTAGGCAGCAGCAAGCGAAGCAACAGCGACAGCAGTTGCAGGCGAGCAGCAGGGGACGAGGCCGCGTCGGGGGCTCGCGCGCGAGTTGCCGACGGCGCCGGCGAGCGTGTGCGAGGGGGGGACGCCGGGTGGCCGCGGTGAGCGCGGCCGGTGCGGGCGCATGCGGGAAAGAGAGGAGGAAGGGGCCTCACAGCGGGTGTGTAGGGACCGTGGCAGCGGGGGTCGAGGGGGGGGACGGGGACGTCGTCGGCGTCGAGGAGGCAGGCCGGTGGGGGAGGGCGCGGCGAGGTCCAGGAGGCGACGGGCGACGGCGGGTGGTCCGGCGATGGGGAGGCCTTCGGGCAGCGGCGAGGGGCGATGTAGTCCAGCGCGGAGGTGGACGAAGAGGCGGGCGACAGGAAGCACCGGCGACGACGGGGCGGCGAAGGACGTGGGCGGGCGAGGCGGCACCAGGCGATGGCCAGTGAGCCCCGATCCGATCTGGATCGGGGGGAGAGGAAGAGATGAGGGAGTGGGGGAGTGGGCGCGTGGGGGTTAGGGTTCGGTCGCCCCAAGGGGTTGTAGGGGTTCGGCGGGCCGGGGGAGGGAGCTGGGCTGGCTAGGTGTGCGACCAGTCGGGCTGCCTGGTGGGCCGAAGCCCAAGGGGACGGGGGGCCTTTCTCCTTTTCTTTGTTTGTTTTTTTTTGTAATTTCTTTTCTTTTATTTATTTTCTTTTCTGTTTTATTTCATTTTAAATCATTTAGGTATTTTACAAAAATGTGTTTGCTTTATTATAATTACCCTTGTAATACCCGGCACCCACCGAACATTTTTGTTTCAACTTTTGAAAACTTTTATTGTTGACATTAATTTGAGTTTGAATTTTGAAGCGGTTTCAAATTAACCCGAGATTAACTACAGTGACAGAGGTGATGTGGCACCATTAACTTGAGATTACTGTAGCATGATTATCCGGGCGTCACAATTATCCTCCACTACAAGAAATCTCGTCCCGAGATTTAAGCGGTGGAGTAAGGGGGGAAGGTGCTAGTAGTGAAAAACCTAACGAGTCTTCTCGGTCTTGGCTGCCCTTTCGAAGAGGTTGATCCATTACGTTGATGTCTTTATTCCTCTGCTTCAGGTCATCATGATGAAGTCGGCATCTTTTCTTCAGAAACTCCATCGTCCTACGAACGCGACCAAGGGGAAAAACTCCGAAAGAACGCATATCCACAAAGCTGGGCATCTGACGGTGAACTCAATGGGAAATACACAAGGTACCCCACGAGTTGTATTTCAGTGAATTCGTTGAGTGCAATATACGATGGTACCAAAGTTTCAAACGGGTAGGCAATCATTCGATGACTAGACAGAAGCTGGAATAGGGGTTTGAACAACGAGAATAACATGGTGTTTGATACCAGTGGACATGATTAATGGTATAGAATTTAGCTCATGAATCACATACGAAGCCAGGTGCAAAGGATACATTAAAATCCGAGTTGTAAAGAAGAGTCGGATTTCGATCCAGTGGACCTGTGGGTTATGGGCCCACCATGCGGGTTGAAAGTAGGAAGGGTGGTGACATCTTGCACAGCCGCGACAAGGAGGCATGCCAGTGATTAACTTGTCAGCTATGCCGGCAACAAAGTCGGTACCAAGGACGAGGAACAAAGAGAAACCATTTTCCTGCTCATTGAACGAGGCGAACCAATTGGCAAAGTTCTCACCCATCGGTGGTTATCGGAATGTCATCAACAATAGTAACAGGGTCTTACAGACAGAGTGGTACAACAAGGTGCTTACCTAAGCAGGGAATTATCTCTACTTAGTTAAGTCAGATTCAGGAAAGGTTAAACGAAAGAATGGAAAGGAAAATTGTGATTACACACAATTATAAGGAGTATATCCTTCCCATGTACAAGCAGAGCATGGCATGTAGGGTAGGAGAGCAAGTACCCAACCATTCAGATAAGAGGCAAGGATTAATCATGATGTTACCCATACAACGGTGTTTGGGTAACTGACCAAGAAATATTTAGCATCACGCCTCCAATGTTCTTGTTGAAGAGCGGGGTATCATAGTCATGCTTCGAGGTAGCATTGATATGGTGTTTCAATCAAGGGTCGGACTTTGGATACACAAATGATCCATTAGGAGCAACTTATAAAATAAGTCTTATAATTTCCTCCAGGAAGAATGGTTATCCTTGCAAAAGATATTATAATGATAGGTCCTCCAACCAGGGGGGGTGCTAGGCATGACATCATATTACCGAGTCATATAAAGGCCCATGTTATATCTCATGGAAATATGTTCCAACCATCATATATGACTGAGATTCAGTTCTGATTGGTGTCAGGATACCTCAGACTCATGACGCCTGAGAAGGAAGGTGCAACACAAGTTGTCAAGACGACATTGTAAGATTCTCGGGAATTGAACTATGGAAGCGAGTTCCAAAACAAGAGTTCATCATTAAATCAAGGAGAGGTGAGGAGGTGGCTGATTGACTCAGCAATAATTCATTGAGAATTTCAAAAGATGGATTTCCACAATTATGTGAACAAGGAGATATCAATTGTCAGATCAAATGATATAATGATGTATGTTCGAGAAAAACATCCACAATTAAACCATGGTTCACAGGTGCACCCGGAATATGGGATGGGTTGCACGACAAATGTTCGAATGATGATTCAATAAGCCATAGACATAGAATGAAACTATAGACCAATAACTTCAAAGCAATAGGGTTGCTAGAAGTTTAGAATTTACACATCACAGACCATTTGTCGGTATTCCGGTTAGAAACAACACGAGGACCAAGAAAAGAATGGTGATGTTAATAAGTATCACTTGTATCAAGAATTCTTAGGGGTGGTGAATTTCTCGCAACATTCTTGACATAAAATACGATAGTGCTGCATGGTAGGACATAAGCTGGATAGCAAGGAGCTCCATAACATGAACAAGTATGTGTTGGAGGGAAGGCAATAATGTTGTCGATGATAACACAAACCATCGAGGGCAAGGATAGTATTCCTCATCATGAACTCAATTGATATCCTGGAAGAGCTCATAAGGTTGATGATGATCACGACACACTTTGTCGAGAGATTTCAAGATGTAATCGATCAGCGATGACATCAAGTCAAATGAATGGTGAAGCGAAAGGTTATTGGAACCAAGGGTACGACACAAACTTGGAATCGAGTTTGCTGTTCAAGGAGAATTGATAGGACGAGGAAGATCAACGTAAGCTTAGCTCATCATCGAAAGTTGTGCTCCGAGATTAAGGACCAGGTAGCACAGTTAAGGTTTAGCATGATAATGATATAGCCGATCAGGCTAGGAGTTACGTGATGGAGTATTAAACTTCTCAACAACAAAGTACTGAGAGTAATGAATCTCAGTATTGATTCGATTCACCAATTGGTGTTCTCGGTTGACGACAACCCAGAACCCGTGGAGTGACTATGATGGGAAAAGGTACTACTTCGTCAGAATTCCATAGATGAAGTGCTATGGGTGGATATTCTCGAGATACCAGGGGGTATTACTCGAGGGTAGAACATAATACAGGTTGGGAAGGCATACTGATCTGCAGAAGGCAAGTAATTTAACTTGTCCGAGAAATAAAATCAAAGGAGAACAAACATGGTCGGAACCATGGTTGCAAAGGATCAATTCACAGCTACCAGATGATATTTATCAAGGAAATATTTATTATTACAAGAAGTTTCCATGATAGGATCTACATCATGTCCATGGGCATGAACACAAAGTTCAAGGTCGACTCCCACTTCTTCAATGCATAATCTTTCATTCACTTCCCGTCTTCGAAGAAGTTGCAGTGTTGAAATTTTATCTGGCGAAGCACCAGAAGAGTATGACTCGTGAAAACTTTCGGGTTCACACGGTTTAGAGAAGGCATATGTTCAACCCATAGGGGCTTCTTAGAAACATATACCACAAGCTTCAAGAGTAAATATCACAAGCTCGAAAGTAGAGCAAGGTTGAGAAAGTAGATGATACAATTTAACAAAGGCGTTATGTATCCAAGGGAAGGCTCACAAGGTTATTGAACATGAAGGGCGATGTCGGATAAAATCCATTAAGGATCTGCCGGTCCATAACAGAGCTGATGTGAGCATCGGCACACAACCAGAGGAAGTAACAATGCAAGGGCAGTGGATTATAGAAACAACTGACTAATCCAGAGCTCAAATGCAAAGGAATTAAGATTTTCAAATCAAGGGATCAGAAGCAATGTTCTGATTAGGGATGGTTAAGTAGAATAGCCTTAGGGGTACAATCGACGGCAATTGGATTGGTTGAGAACCAGCTCATGTTTAAAATGACGTCTGAGCCGGAAAGATAATTTAAAAGGATCAACTGATGATTGCGTGCATTCGCACTCATGTTGAATCAAAAGGATCAAAATGACGGTGCCTAGGAATACTAACAAATATTGCCAGACATATGGAAAGCATCCATCATGCAAGTAGTCAAGTATTGTAGAGCAATAAGCTACTAAGGATTTTTGGAGGATCGAATAATATTTCGAAGACCATTGTGAAACACATGAACAACTGGGGGATGAGCGGATACTCGATAAGTGCGAGAATTATCCGTATGGGTATCCAGGTGACAAAGTACAACAAGGCAGTAAGATTAAAGGATTATCGAAACAACGACGAGTGTTTTGGGGTATCTTGTAATAACAAGACCAACTAGGGATGAATATAAGAATAACCACTGTAAGTAGTTATCCATAAGGGTTGACGGTGGAAGGGGAATTGCAAATGCGATGAACACAAGTTCTCGAGTTAACAGCGGAGAGTATCTTCAGGGTCTTCACGTGCAGCAGACGATCATCAGTAATAAGGGGCTCTCCGGGTGAAAGTGATAACGAGATCCTAATGTTAGATTTAGCAAAATTCATTTAACCCGAATAGAAGAGAGATCAGAGTCCCAGAGTATAGATAAGGAGTAAAAGATCCTAATACCACCCAATGGCGACGTGGGCCCATGGGTCACACAGCCATGTTAGTAAAAGTTTTGTAAACTCTAGACTCGACTTCGGCCAAGGAGTTGGAAAGGGGATTCCTACAGGCAGTCGGCTCTGATACCAACTTGTGACGCCCCCGTTTCAATCATACACTAATCATGCACGCAAACGTGTACGATCAAGATCAGGGACTCACGGGAAGATATCACAACACAACTCTAAAAACATAAATAAGTCATACAAGCATCATAATACAGGCCAGGGGCCTCGAGGGCTCGAATACAAGTGCTCGATCATAGACGAGTCAGCGGAAGCAACAATATCTGAGTACAGACATAAGTTAAACAAGTTTGCCTTAAGAAGGCTAGCACAAACTGGGATACAGATCGAAAGAGGCGCAGGCCTCCTGCCTGGGATCCTCCTAAACTACTCCTGGTCGTCGTGAGCGGCCTGCACGTAGTAGTAGGCACCTCCAGTGTAGTAGTCGTCGTCGACGGTGGCGTCTGGCTCCTGGGCTCCAGCATCTGGTTGCGCCAACCAGGTAGAAGGGAAAGGGGGAAAAAGGGGGGAGAAAGCAACCGTGAGTACTCATCCAAAGTACTCGCAAGCAAGGAACTACACTACATATGCATGGGTATATGTGTAAGGAGGCCATATCAGTGGACTAAACTGCAGAATGCCAGAATAAGAGGGGGATAGCTAGTCCTATTGAAGACTACGCTTCTGGCAGCCTCCGTCTTGCAGCATGTAGAAGAGAGTAGATTGAAGTCCTCCAAGTAGCATCTTCAAGTAGCATCTCCAAGTAGCATCTCCAGTAGCATCGCATAGCATAATCCTACCCGGCGATCCTCTCCTCGTCGCCCTGTAGAAAAGCGATCACCGGGTTGTCTATGGAACTTGTCTGGGTGTGTTTTATTAAGTATCCGGTTCTAGTTGTCATAAGGTCAAGGTACAACTCCGGGTCGTCCTTTTACCGAGGGACACGGCTATTCGAATAGATAAACTTCCCTGCAGGGGTGCACCACATAACCCAACACGCTCGATCCCATTTGGCCGGACACACTTTCCTGGGTCATGCCCGGCCTCGGAAGATCAACACGTCGCAGCCCCACCTAGGCACAACAGAGAGGTCAGCACGCCGGTCTAACTCCTATGGCGCAGGGGTCTAGGCCCATCGCCCTTTGCACACCTGCACGTTGCGTACGCGGCCGGAAGCAGACCTAGCCTAGTGGCGTTCCAGTCCAATCCGGCGCGCACCACTCAGTCACTGACGTCACGAAGGCTTCGGCTGATACCACGACGTCGGGATACCCATAACTACTCCCGCGTAGATGGTTAGTGCGTATAGACCAAATGGCCAGACTCAGATCAAATACCAAGATCTCGTTAAGTGTGTTATTATGAAGCAACCGCGGACGCCGATCAGGGCCAGGCCCACCTCTCACCTAGGTGGTCTCAACCTGCCCTGTCGCTCCGCCACAAAGATCCACACAGAGGGTCGTTGGGACAAAGGTCCTTTCATCCCCCAATCCGTGCATCACTCACGGGTACTCTTCGAGCGGACCCGACTTTAGTCACCATCTGTACTATGTATATATGTATAGTATATACCCATGATCACCTCCCAAGTGATCACGGCCCAATAGTATAACAAGGCAGACTGACAAGAATGTAGGGCCAATGATGATAAACTAGCATCCTATACTAAGCATTTAGGATTGCGGGTAAGGTATCAATGACTGTAGCAACAATGACAGGCTATGCAACAGAATAGGAGTAACCGAACAGTAACATGCTACACTACTCTAATGCAAGCAGTATAGAGAAGAATAGGTGATATCTGGTGATCAAGGGGGGGGGGGCTTGCCTGGTTGCTCTAGCAAGAGAGTGGGGTCGTCAACACCGTAGTCGTATTGGGTAGCAGTGGCGTCGGTCTCGGTGTCTAGCGAGAGAAGAGGGGTAAGAAACAATAAATACTTAAGCAAACAGATGCATAGCGATGCATGACATGACAAGTAACGGTGCTAGGGGTGCCCTAACACGGTATGAGGTGATACCGATGAAGGGGGGGAACAACCGGGAAAGTATCCCCGGTGTTCCGCATTTTCGGGCAGAGGAGCCGGAGGGGAAAAGTTGCGAGTTTGATATGTTAGGGGTGTGTGGCGGACGAACGGGTTGTGTATCTGGATTCGTCTCGTCGTTCTGAACAACTTTCATGTTGAAAATAATTTAATCCGAGTTACAGATTAAAAGATATGATTTTTTAAAGGTTTTATTAATTTCTGGAATTTAATTAATTATTTAAATTAATTCGAAAATGGATTTACGACATCAGCATGATGTCATGCTGACGTCAGCAGTCAACGGGGGTTGACTGGTCAACCTGACCAGTGGGTCCCACTGGTTAGTGACACATTTTAATTAAACAATTTAATTAACCTAATTAGTATTAATTAGGAGGTGGGCCCCACTGTCATTGAGTAATTAATTAATTGACTAACAGTTTAATTAGTTTAGTTATTTGATTAGCTTAATTAATCAAAATTAATTAAGTTAATTAATTCTTTAATTAATTAATTAATTAATTTTATTTTTATTTTTATTATTATTATTTTTAAACGTTCTGTGGGGTGGGGCCTGAATGGCAGTGGCCCATCTAGCCTAACGGGCGCTGGGCGCGTGGCTAATGGGCATGGCCCGAACGGGCGCATGCCCGAGGGGCGCTGGGCACGCACACGGCGCACGCCGGCGGCCAAGGCCAGGGGAGGCGGCGGAGGGGTGGTCGTGGACCGGCAGGGGGAGGCGCTCGATAGTAGGCAGCAGCAAGCGAAGCAACAGCGACAGCAGTTGCAGGCGAGCAGCAGGGGACGAGGCCGCGTCGGGGGCTCGCGCGCGAGTTGCCGACGGCGCCGGCGAGCGTGTGCGAGGGGGGGGACGCCGGGTGGCCGCGGTGAGCGCGGACGGTGCGGGCGCATGCGGGAAAGAGAGGAGGAAGGGGCCTCACAGCGGGTGTGTAGGGACCGTGGCAGCGGGGGTCGAGGGGGGGACGGGGACGTCGTCGGCGTCGAGGAGGCAGGCCGGTGGGGGAGGGCGCGGCGAGGTCCAGGCGGCGACGGGCGACGGCGGGTGGTCCGGCGATGGGGAGGCCTTCGGGCAGTGGCGAGGGGCGATGTAGTCCAGCGCGGAGGTGGACGAAGAGGCGGGCGACAGGAAGCACCGGCGACGACGGGGCGGCGAAGGACGTGGGCGGGCGAGGCGGTACCGGGCGATGGCCAGTGAGCCCCGATCCGATCTGGATCGGGGGGGAGAGGGAGAGATGAGGGAGTGGGGGAGTGGGGCGCGTGGGGGTTAGGGTTCGGTCGCCCCAGGGGGTTGTAGGGGTTCGGCGGGCCGGGGGAGGGAGCTGGGCTGGCTAGGTGCGCGACCAGTCGGGCCGCCAGGTGGGCCGAAGCCCAAGGGGCCGGGGGGGCTTTCTCCTTTTCTTTGTTTGTTTGTTTTTTGTAATTTCTTTTCTTTTATTTATTTTCTTTTCTGTTTTATTTCATTTTAAATCATTTAGGTATTTTACAAAAATGTGTTTGCTTTATTATAATTACCCTTGTAATACCCGGCACCCACCGAATATTTTTATTTCAACTTTTGAAAACTTTTATTGTTGACATTAATTTGAGTTTGAATTTTGAAGCGGTTTTAAATTAACCCGAGATTAACTACAGTGACAGAGGTGACGTGGCACCATTAACTTGAGATTACTGTAGCATGATTATCCGGGCGTCACAATTGTGTGCGGCGCCGCTTGTCGCTCTTGGCCTGTCATCTGGACGTCTATCCGGCCAGGCGGCCTCTTTGCTTTTTGACTGTGGGGGCTCTACGGCCTCCTCGTCGAATTCGGGTAGCAGCTTGCGCTTCGGGTAGCTCTTTGTTTGGTGGCTGTTGCCATATTTGTCCGCGGTCTTGAGTACTTTGCTCCACCTCATTCTGAGTATGTCTTCCGCTGTTTTGAGCTTCGGTTTCTGCTTCTTTAAACTTCTTGAAGTGGCGACAAGCCTTTTGTGTAGGTTCTTATGCTCCGGTGGTGTGTCCGGCGTAAGATCGTCTGGACTGTTGTTTTCGCCGGGGATGGGTTGATTATCCGATTCATCCTTTTCGGATGGTTGCTTGATTGCATATTCGTCGCCCACTGGTTTGCCCTGCTCTATGGCTGGGTCATTATGAGTGCTGTTGTTATCGAGGCGGGACTTGGGGCGGCGCTTGCGTCGCCATTTTGGTTGTTTTTCGGCGGAATTATCCTTCGCCGCGTCCCGTTGTTCCTCGTTATCGCTCCCTTTTGGGGTGTCCACCATATATACATCATGAGTTGAGGTGGCCTTCCAGTGCTCGGTAGGCGCTGGTTCTTGGTCGTCTCCGGCGTCGTCGTCCATACCGTCGATATCTTCGGAGTTGTAGTCTAGCATGTCGGTTAAATCGTCGATAGTGGCTACAAAGTGGGCGGTGGGTGGGTTTTGAATTTCTTCGTCATCCGCATCCCAACCGTCCTGACCGCAGTCCGGCCAGGGCTCTCCTGATAATGAGAGATGCTTTAGCGAATTCAGGATGTCGCCAAAGGGTGAGTGCTGAAAGATGTCCGCGGCGGTGAACTCCATGATCGGCGCCCAACCGGATTCGATTGGTAGGGGCGCAGGAGGTTCGGAGTCCGGCACCTCAGAGTCACGAGCTTTACGAGGGACAAGGTCAGTATTCGGCTACATCGCCGTAGAGATTGCAGCTCCTGAGGCGGTGTCCAGCCACCTGTCCTCGATCTGCGCGGTCGGCTCCGAACTAGGGGTCGGAGCGGACTCATGTGCGGCCTCCAGGGCACTGTCCGGCGGCAGAGCTAAATCATGCCCATCGTGACAGTGCGGCGCGCTCAGCTGTGGCTCGGATCCATCGAAGATCAAGTCTCCGCGGATGTCGGCCGTGAAGTTTAGGCTTCCAAATCTGACCTGACGGCCAGGGGTGTAGCTTTCGATCTGCTCCAGATGGCCAAGCGAATTGGCCCGCAGTGCAAAGCCGCTGAATACGAAGATCTGTCTAGGGAGAAAAGTCTCACCCTGGACTGCGCCGTCGTTGTTGATGATTGAAGGAGCCATCAAGCCTATCGATGACGACACAGAGGAACTCTCAGTGAAAGCACCAATCTCGGTGTCAAAACCGGCGGATCTCGGGTAGGGGGTCCCGAACTGTGCGTCTAGGCGGATGGTAACAGGAGACAAGGGACACGATGTTTTTACCCAGGTTCAGGCCCTCTCGATGGAGGTAAAACCCTACTCCTGCTTGATTAATATTGATGATATGGGTAGTACAAAAGTAGATGTACCACGAGATCAAGGAGGCTAAACCCTAGAAGCTAGCCTATGGTATGATTGTTGTAATGGTTGTTCGTCCTACGGACTAAAACCCTCCGGTTTATATAGACACGGGAGAGGGCTAGGGTTACACAGAGTCGGTTACAATGGTAGGAGATCTACATATCCGTATTGCCAAGCTTGCCTTCCACGCCAAGGAAAGTCACATCCGGACACGGGACGAAGTCTTCAATCTTGTATCTTCATAGTCTTGGAGTCCGGCCGATGATGATAGTCCGGCTATCCGGACACCCCCTAGTCCAGGACTCCCTCACCCTGGGAGGGGGAAATCATCACCCATCATCATCACCAACGATCCTCTCATTGGGAGGGGGTCAATCTCCATCAACATCTTCACCAGCACCATCTCCTCTAAAACCCTAGTTCATCTCTTGTATTCAATCTTTGTCCTAAAGCCTTAGATTGGTACCTGTGGGTAGCTAGTAGTGTTGATTACTCCTTGTAGTTGATGCTAGTTGGTTTATTCGATGGAAGATCATATGTTCAGATCTTATATGCATATTAATACCCCTCTGATTATGAACATGAATATGATTTGTGAGTAGTTACGTTTGTTCCTGAGGACATGGGAGAAGTCTTGCTATAAGTAGTCATGTGAATTTGGTATTTGTTCGATATTTTGATGAGATGTATGTTGTCTCTCCTCTAGTGGTGTTATGTGAACTTCGACTACATGACACTTCACCATTGTTTGGGCCTAGAGGAAGGCATTGGGAAGTAATAAGTAGATGATGGGTTGCTAGAGTGACAGAAGCTTAAACCCTAGTTTATGCGTTGCTTCGTAAGGGGCTGATTTGGATCCATATGTTTCACGCTATGGTTAGGTTTACCTTAATACTTCTTTTGTAGTTGCGGATGCTTGCAATAGGGGTTAATCATAAGTGGGATGCTTGTCCAAGAAAGGGCGGTACCCAAGCACCGGTCCACCCACATATCAAATTATCAAAGTAACAAACGCGAATCATATGAGCGTGATGAAAACTAGCTTGACGATAATTCCCATGTGTCCTCGGGAGCGTTTTCCTTCATATAAGAATTTGTCTAGGCTTGTCCTTTTCTACAAAAAGGATTGGGCCACCTTGCTGCACCTTATTTACTTTCATTGCTTGTTACCCGTTACAAATTACCTTATCATAAAACTATCTGTTACCGATAATTTCAGTGCTTGCAGAGAATACCTTACTGAAAACCGTTTGTCATTTCCTTCTGCTCCTCGTTGGGTTCGACATTCTTACTTATCGAAAGGACTACGATAGATCCCCTACAGTAGTGGGTCATCAGAGAGCGGCGCTGTGGGGAGGGGGAAAAGTATGCCTAGAAGTGACACCGATCGAGTAAATATAAGCGACAACCAACGCAAGGAGTAAAAAACTTGAGGAGTGAAAGAGGATAAGGGATCGGACGGGTTGAGAAACTGGCCATTTTTTTAATGGCCTTATTTCGAGAATCAACTAACCGACAAATCAGCAGCCCAAGTGATTTGTTGCCTCGCTGTCGTGTCTAGGAATACGACAAAAAGCTTGACATTTGTCTTGCAAATTAGAAATGGTGAACTGAGGTAGAATATACTATTGATCCGGTAGTCATTTGGCCGGCCTTATGGGTAAGGGGCCAGCCCAATAGGGACATGTTCGAGCCCAACTAAGCCCATTTGGCCTGCTTAATCAATAACTCTTGTAGTCACCTGAACCACTCTCTCTATTAGCCCACAACCTCTCTTCCGAATAAGGAAGAAGATTCGATCAACGTACGAGGTTTGCCTTCTTGAACTCCTCAAAACGAATATTTTAGAGAGTTACGAATATTTTAGAGAGTTAACCGGTTTTAAGGGAATGCTTTTATGCTCCTCACTTCGATTTCAATTGCTCAGTAAGGCTTTTTGGTTCATATGATAGGATATCATAGAAACAGAAAAATCATAGAAAGTGAGATGACATGTATCTTAATTCATGTACGGAAAGACACGTCATTTGATGCATAGGTTAGAAAAAATTCACTGAGTTTAGGCTAATGTTTTTTTGTTTGCAATGTGAAAGATTGGTTCCTATCCTACATGGTAGGAATATAAATCCATTCCTACAAATCAAAGGGCTTTAGAGAAAATTTTTCTTTCAAAATCCTATCCTATAGAATTCCTACAAACCAAACCAACTGAGGCCTAAAGATTTCTTCAACGCTATCCCCTAAAACAGACACATTATCTGTCCATGGGTCGCATATGGGCACGTGCAGTGGATAGGATACAAGAGCCGGTCATTGAACCATGTCCCTCAAATAGACATCAAATCCGGACATCAGAGGTGGGCCAAGTAGACCTCAAGGACAAAGCACATGGGTTGTGAGAACATGTGGCCTAACCGACAATGGGCCAATCGGGTCTCCTCATGGTGTCTGAACTCCCGTAAAGTCTCCCCAAATTTACTTCCGATGTGGGGGGAAACGGACATGTGAACTGATCCATAAATGTTTAGAAGACCGCGTTGGTTTGCAAAAAATGCCCAGACCTTTACGAAAATGCTTTGAGGTGAAGTTTTGGAGATGCCCTAAATTTAGCTTAATGGGTATTTTGTTCACAAAGGAGAGTGGGAGCAGAACCCACCAAGGCAGTACAGAGATAAGATAGTTCAGCTAGCAGCAATGCATGGTTCCATCACGTATATCCTTCGAAATGTATTCTTCAATCTCTCGATTCCCTCCTACTTTAACTGCTAGCAGCAGCAGCAGCGACGACGGTTGAACCGATGGACTGAAGAACTAAGCGAGGAGCCAGAAGTCCCTGTGGCGCCTGCTGGAGACGAGGTACCCGCCGGAGTTCCGGCGGCGCACGCCCAGCGCCTCGCACGGCGCGTGCTCGATGCAGTACTCCACCAGGCCCCTCTGCCACCGCCCGCCGCACCGACGCTCCGCCGCCGGCCACAGGCCCAGGATCCACCGCGCCGTGGCCACCCGCCGGCGCTGGCCGAGCACGAGCAGCGACGCGCCGTGCCGCCTCGCGGCGTCCACCACCGCCGGCGCCCGCTCCTCCGCCTCCGTCACGCACACCTCCACCTTCACCTGCACAAACGTTGATTCTTGTGTCATCATAGACCGATCAATCAATCATGGGCGCAAGGCGCAATGTTGATCCACAACTAACCATATACTATAGCCTACTGGAAAGGGATGGAAGGTGCCAAAAGCAAATAAATTCATTCCTATAGCCTACTGGCAGCTTAGCTCAATTATTGAGCACCTTTACGCGTTCGGCCGAAATTCGGCGCGAAATGCGCTAAATGGGTCGCTGCCTTTTAGAACTAGCTGATATTCTCTCGCTTTATACTAGCAGTGAAATAAAGAATGTATATACCTCTGGCCTGGTCGACTCGCACAAGCTCCTCATGGCATTAAGGTTTTCATAGCATCTTGTCCTTGACATCTTCACGCAGGATGAATCATCCGCTGTAGCAATCATATCAGAATTATTTTACGTCAATTCCAACAAACTCCCACAGCAGAAATGTAGTGCTGGTATGTAATTGATTTTCGCTCATGTACATGACTGGTTACCGCGGTACGGTCACTCACCATCTGCCGGGGCCGGCTTGACGACGGCGAGAAGGATGACGGCGTCATTGCTCCGGACGGTCTGCGACAGCGCCCACTCGAGCGCGCCCACCGCCTCCGCCCGCCCGTCAGCGACAACCATCACCCGCCGCCCGCCGCCGTCCTTCTTGCCGCCCACGACGTCAACCATCGACGCGCCATTGCCACCGCCGTAACAGCGCCCGTTTCCTGCCCCAGCGTCACTCCTCACCTTGCTGGTCACCGAAGGCGGCAGCTTGGAGGAGGAGGAGGACGACGAGGGGGAGCAGTAGCTCACGCGCTGCACTCGCTTCCTGACCCGCGTCGCCGCCCGGCCACGGCACAACGCCGGCAGCCTCCGCCCCATTAGTAAACTAAATCCGCTGCTCAGCTAACTCCAAAGAATGTGGCCTGCGGGGCAATGAAAAGCTGTGAAGGAGTATTATACACGGAGGGCTAAGATTAGTGCGCATACGGGGATGCTTATATATACGCATCTTGCGTATCGCCAGTCGCTGCGAAACTGGCGGCGAACTTGCGAGACGTGCAGCGCATCAAGGGGTGGGACGTGCACTTGTTTGGTCGACTTCGCCTGCGCGCAGCCTGCGGTAGAGATGATAATATCTTGGGTGTCTTATGATTCACGTGGTACGTATTGCTCTAATATGATTGGTAGAAACTACTGGTCATCAACCTATGCGCGACAGCTGCATGGACTTTCTCTTCCAGAAGACACATTTATATTTAAGCATTTTCTTTTTTGGGTAGTAGCTTTAAGAAGTTGCGAACATATGTTGTATACAAAATGTTCAAGTTATGATAGAAAAAGTTCAGGTTTGTTACTTGATCAGACGCCTAGCACTTTTCGTCGCCTTAGTCAATTACTGCAAGGGCAGTGCGCGGTTTATGTTCTTAGGGTTGTGATGTCCATATTTTGTTTTACGTGATAATTTTTTTTTAAGTTGTGAAAATTATTTGCGTGCTAGTTGGTTTAGCGTGTGGGGGAAACAATGAAGTGTTTTTTTTATCAGAGATGCTACATCTATGGACAGACTTTACGAAATCATGTTTACAGATGAATGTGTTAATTTATGGTTGAAAATTAGGGAAAGAGTGGCCCAACAGTGAAAAGCTTGGAAGTGATTACGGGGAAAGTATTTGCTATGACCAATCAATATGAATCGTCCGTGAGCGTATCATTTTTTATTTTTATTTTATTATGGTGTTTGGGTGAGTCTTTTTGACGGTGTGACTGGTGCGTCTTTTAGTTAATACAAATACATTACAAAATTACCTATGTTGTTGGCCGTATGTGTTGTGCTGATACTAAACGTGCCATAGTCGACATTTTCTTTTTGTCAACGAAGGCCCGCATCACCTAAGCACTTACCAGGGGACCCATTCATCGAGAGATCCCATCGTTAAAGCCCAGGCCAACGACACATCAATTATGTATCCAATCCAAATTAAAGATCTCAGTTGAATGAGGGGCTTGAAAATTAGAAAGCTTAATGAAGTTAGAGATTTCACTGGGCACAACTAAGGATTGACCGACTCAAGTCAAGGATTAAAATTGTATACTTCAATCGAATGGGAGAGCTCCAAAATTAGGAAGCATATTGTATTAAAAAACGAACGAGATCTTGTGAAATTGTTGAGCCGGTCAAAATTGGATGACCAATTCCAGATTGTAGACCTCAATTGATTGTCAGGTTTTAAATCTAGAGAGCTTAGTGTTATAGAGGACGTGGAGAAGAAGGCGAGGCTGAGAAGGGCAGCGCCGCGAGCAAGCGTGGCGTCCCTGGTGATGCCAAGCCAGGCCCTCATCAGAGACTGGGACTGACACGGCTGGTCGCGGTGTCACCGGCCCAGGTGAGGACTAGGGTTTGCAGGTGCGAGCGAGAGGCTTTTTCTTTCTAAGTGCCGCTCGGATTAGAAAACGGCCAAGCTCGACATGCGGGCTCCATGGACAGCCTTGGCGTCACTAGTGAGGAGGATGACACAGCTCGCTACTAGAAACAAGGGGTTCGTTGGTGTGTAGGGGGGATGGCACAGGGGCAGTGGATCTGCCAGAGGGAAACTCTAGCAGATGCCGCAAATCCGCCCGTCCCCCAAAATAACCGTCCATATACGGTATCCGGACAAAAAACGTTTCAAACATGTATCGTATATCGGCCCGACCCGTAATTTTTTTTGCCGCGAGCTCTAAAAATCGGCCCGCTTCCTCTATATCTCCGGTTTCCCCCCTTCCTTTTGTTGTTCACTTTATCCTTCGCGCTAATTGACAAGAGGAAAATTTCAGCACCAATCGCTCCCGTCGCAACCGGCGCAGCCGTCTCCCGAGCTCGATTCTGGCCAAATAAAAGAGAAGTGATGTCAGGCGTGAGCAATAGCTCGAGCGTATCCGCCCCACCATCGGCGTGAGCAAGGGCTCGCTCGCGTCCGCCCCGCCATGGGCGCGAGCAGGATTTCGGCCTTGGGCCACGGGCGCGAGTCCGAGCAACAGGATTTCAGCCTCGGGCGCTAGCAAAGGCTCGGCCAAAGGCGCGAGCAGGTGCAGTCGGGCTAGGGCGCGGCAGCAAGAGCTTGGTCGCGGGTGCGAGCAGCAAGATTTTGGCCTCGAGCGCGAGCAAGGGCTCGACCACATGCACTAGCAAGGGCTAGGGAGAGGGCGCGATCAGGGGCAGTTGGACAAGGGCACAACAGAAGAGATCGACCGCGTGTGCGAGCAGGGGTCGGCCACGGGCGCGAGTAGTAGGGCAAGGGCGTCGAGGAAGAAGGCAACGGGCACTGACCCCATTTTAATTTAGATTTCGTTTTAAAGACCCTGTTGTAAATTTAACTATACTGACAAACGGGCTTCACATCTAACATGAAAGGTTCTACGGAACTTACCATAAAAGCGTGAAATAACATTTTGCAGTATCCTGTGAACCGATTTTGCGGTACAAGATTTTAAAGGGTCTAGCAGCTCTAAGGTGCACACGAGTAACAAAGGAAAAAAACGAATATTCAAATCTGAGCCCAGGCTGGTCTGCTCTCGGTGAACAGTAAATTAAAAAAAATACTAAAAAGTGAGAAAAACTCAATATTTTTTGCATGGAAAACATTCGAGTATGTCAAATTTCAACGTATTTGGACATGTTAGTGCAGTTTGACGTGTGGCTGGCTAAATGCCAATCCCCCGCCAACTACCCTCTACGCGTATGGCACGCACGATTCCAAACCAATTATAGATAGGTGGCTTAAAAACTGATCTGCACTCCGTACGTGTACGCTTATCTACGAATCAACAGTTCAGCTGAGCGTAGGTCAACACTGACTATGCTATTCTAGCACACGTACTCAATCAATTAATTGCCACTCGCAAAGTCGCTATGGTGCCGACGAGACATGAGAGCCAACCTCCATGGATCAGCTCATGCTGGGGATTGTGCAATTCCCTGAAGCCACGGTTGGTGCACCAGCCGCTCGTCATATCATTTGTGCCCCTGGGAACAATTGTTTCCCTTTCATACAAACATTAGCTTCACTAGCAAAAGAGCTCGTGCGTTGCAACGGAAGAAAAAACAAAACACACATTCTTAACCCAATAACCATCACTCAATAGATCCATCTCTTTTATATTTGCGAGGCATCATATTTGTGTTGCCGCTTATCCTCCTTCTCACCCTCGCCGGCGATGGCCTTGGTGTTCACACAAAACAACAAAAAAACGTGTTTGAATATGGTTAATCCTAAGGCGCCTCTCTCTCCATCTCTCCTCCCTCGCCCCCCCCCCCCCCCCCCCCCCCCCTCGCTTTCTCTCATTCTCACGATATGAAATATGTTGTTTTCCCCTGTAACATTTTTCAGAGGTATGCATGTGTAGTTATTGATGTTTTCTTTGCCTATATGGTTATACTGGGGTGCTTATTTGCAATCCGGATCACTGCCGGTACGAAAGAAAAACGGATCTTGCGCTAGAAATTATAAGTTTGCTTTCAAAACAATATTTTAAAAATATTTAATAGGTAAAATTAACATAATATTTAGATTCCACACATTTTTCTAATAAAATTTCATCTATAATATGCTAAAATCAAAGTTACGGTTTAAAAGATACGGATAATTTAGAAAATCATTTGTTTGGTTTAAATATATTCCAAAATAATATTAAAAATAATTAATAGGTAAAAATAATCTCATATTCATATTCTACATATTTTTGTAATCAAATTTCATATGTAACATGTTCAAATCGGAGTTACGGTTTAAAAGATATGGATGATTTAAAAAAGTATTTGTTTGACTTACATATGATCCGCGGATGAATTACCTAAAACGTCGGGGGGGGGTTCAAAAAACGTAAAATAACGGTTCGGGTGTGACTTAAATCCGGACGGCAGGTTAATTTCAAGAAAACACAAGGACTTTTGTGTAAAATACGAAAAAACGATTCGTTTTGACTTAAAACAGGACCGCGGGTTGACTTCTCTGAAATAAAAGGACTTTTCTGAAAAATGCCATGACGGACGAAAGAAACCCAATTTGCTTTATTATTAGGTAAAGATTTATAAGGAACATTAGCTACCTCCCCGCGAATCAGGAATGCTGGTAACAGAACGTGACCCGATATTTCTGTTCTGTTCAAGTGACCCGAATGGCGGAGATGAAAATGACAACATCTTACGCAGGCGAGCAACATGAATGTCGTCTGCACACGCCCAGAAATGCACCCTACTTGCCTGCAAAAGGAGAGCAAACGGTCACTTTGTGGCCTTATCCAAATAATTGCAAGATGTAAAGCATATGATATCGAATGCAAAGCATCACTGCAAAACCACAAACTATATTAGAAACAATAATAATAACAATGTAGCAGCATGAGTAAACAACTGTGAGTAACACATTTTGTGAAGCATGAAGCATGAAGCTTCCCAATCTGAACTCTAGCCAACCAGATGTTGGATCACTACCAAGTTTTCTTATTTTTTGTATGCAATACATCCACATGAATTCAGAACAATGCTTTCACTGTCTATCCGTGTGTCTTGTACTCCACACCGCAGCATAAAAGAGAGGCACAGAGACATCTCGTCCACTGTGGTCTCATGTCATTAACAATTCCAGTTCTCTTGTAAAGAAAAAAAAAGGGGGCATTATCTGCAAAGAAAACCTTGGACAGATTATCCAGAAATCACTACAAGTAACATGTATTTTCCCTTGTTCATATCCCTTCAACTTTCAACCACAATCCTCACACTACTATCCTCATTACCCTGATCTTGTAATCTCTCCCTCCCTCCCAAGTATCAATACCATCCTCTCAGGTATAGAAAAGGGTAGTACTCCCTCCGATACAAAATAAGTGTTGTTGTTTTAGTAAAAAAAAAAATGAACTAAAACCACGACACTTATTTTGGATCGGAGGGAGTAGCATCTAATATAAAGTGCCACAAGGGCTAACTGAGATATGAATTTAGGCCCTGATTGGATTGGCCTTTCACAGCGCCATACCCCTGTAAAATATACAGACCTCCATCGGTCGTTTCTCTTTCCAGTTGAAAATCAAGTGTGGCCGGTATTATACACCTGTAAAATAAATACAGGTGTATAAAAATACACCGATAACAAGCGGGGCCTTACTAGGTACTCCACAGATTATCCAATGATAATACATGGTACATACATTTAATAGCTGAAGTTTAAGGCTCTTTACCGTTGAAGAAGATTTGAGCATGGGGTGAAGCTCTTCTATATGTTATCAGTTCGCGCAGTGCATCCTCACTAGACTTTAAGCTTCCGTGACCAAGATTAATAGACATAACACGAAGAACTGTAGCTTTAGATAAAAGAAGCTGTATAAAACACATTTCATTTGACGAACAGATAACACCCGTCAATCGCACAACTTGAAGGTTGGGACACATGCCGTCGGTCCATTGTGCATTCTGAAACTCCCCATTTGCTCCATTTTCCTCATCCAAAAAAACATCGATCTTGAAAAATAAACCAAACGTATAAATCACACGAGTAGCATGCCAACCTCCAAAACAACATATGTAGGATAAACATACAAGGCAGTGTGTTTAGTTTGTACCATTATATCAAGTTCTTCAAGGTTAGGAGCATTCCTCAACATGCAAAAGGTTGACAAAATGGTAGGCATTTCCTCAAAGTGAGTCCAGAGGGTTAAACTCTTTAAGTTGTCAAAGGTGCATGGAAGTGTTTCCAGGATATGATCCTCTGTGAACTGTACAAAACAAATGTTAAGATACAAAACTTAATGCAAATGCAAATGATAACTATTCCACCATTGATATAATTTACATTGCTAAGGGGGATTACTCTTGCAATGCTAAAATTGCAAGAACATTTTGAACACATTAGAAGCACTGAGTATCTCTGTTTAGAACAAAAGAATTCACACCCCTACGGAAAATGAGCAGGCTATAGATGTTAGAAACGCTACAGTGCCTTAATAATCTGAACGTCACTATTTGATTAGAATATTATTCGGATCGCCACTTAACACGAACACCAACACAATAGAGAGTTTATTTTTACTCATCTCCTTGTGCGGAGCAGAGAAAGCATTTAAAACTATTACAAATGCTTGCTGGAAAAGGAATTTCATACATAACGTTACAGTATATTCTGAATGTAAGTGCACAGTTCTAGAAACACTGGGAAACAGTTCCACACAAGCCAGTTTAATCCCAACTCTACAGGCTCCCTAACCCTAAGAAGTGTAAAACACCACCCAGTACCCAGATTTACATATTCAACTTCTGTTGCCTGATGTTATATAAAGTTTATTTTTTACATTTATTTTTGTGTGGACCAAAGTAAACATTTGAAACGGTTAGAAATGATTCCCAGAAAAGGCATTTCGTACATAACATTAAAGTATTATCTTATGAATAAGTGCACAGTTCTTGAATAAATGAATAGGAAGGGGAACACAGTTGCACATAAGTCAGATTCATCCCAACTCCACAGGATCCCTGCCCCCTTAGATGTGTGAAACAACTTACGAGGCACAAACCCAGGACCCAGATTTACAGATTATACCCCCTATTGCCTAGTATCTATCAGCTCGATAAGTTATCTATTTCGAGTGACAGCAATTACCGGCAATCGATATAAGAGGTAGAAAGAAAAGTACCGGTGAGTAGCACTTCTTTAGAGTGAGCTTCCGAACTTGAACAAGCCCAGCAAGGAGTCCTCCGATATCACTAAAGTTCTCACAGCATTGCAAATCGATGGTGGCTTCGTGGAGATCTGGTAGCTCGGTGACTTGCCAGCCATGCTTGTCTTTGGAAACGATAGTTAGGCTCCGGAGATTGGCCCCCCAAATCACCCAACCAGGGAAGGCCTCGCTGCGTATACCCACATAGATAAGATTCAGGGTGTCAAGCAAGGGTGACGCGTTGATAATTGCCTCCAGTTGGATCTGCCCGTTCGGAGGGAATGTGACGCCCACGAGTTCGAGCTGCTTGAGCACGGTGAAGCCGGTGAATTCCACGGGGAGAGGAGGTATCGAG